>CM057455.1:1693262500-1694485000 GCA_016271365.2 Neoceratodus forsteri
CTTTTGCTTCTGTTCTCACATTTTTATTATTGAAAAACTACTTTTGGGGGGCTGTCTATCCAGTCCCACCCCCACTGGAGTACTTCCTCCCTCCCCAGTTGTACCTTGTCCGTGCTGAGGGTGGCACAGACCAAAAAAAAAAAGGGACCAAAGGGCCACCTCTTCTGCTCTTATTAGCAGACATTCTCCTACTCTGCCTCACTCATGCTCTGCCTCAGATGCATTGCTGGCCACTATTTCTTTGCTCTTTTGACACAATTTGTGAGCTTGCCCCTCACGATGAGAAATAGTAAAACAGCAGTCTGGAAACAGGTTAGTGATATCTTGACTAAAGCCATGGCATATACCTTATTTAACCAACACAAGTGGGATTCTCAATGACAAATGCATTATTCACACAGTTGTGTGGTCTAAACTGAGAATTATTTATCCTCACAGTTTCATGATTGAACTTCACCATTCCATGATTTATCCATCACAGTTCCAATTTCGTCTCTATTAACCAGATTTCCATTGAATAACCCGCCATAGGATGGGGACTGTTTTAAATAACAGATTTATCCCGACTCCTTAAGGTTGTCCTCTGTGGCTTCACAGGAGGCTTTGCCACTCCTGAGATCACAGAATACAAACTCAAGACATCAGCATAAATCAGTTATTTAAACCTGTCCCATTATAGCTCTACTTCCCTACTCAGGAGGTCACAGAATATAATCAGCCCCACTACATGCCCCTATAAACCAGTTACTTGACCACCTACCTGCTCATTCCATTCATACAACTTGCTGTACCTCACTTTGCAGAAGAGGAAGCCGTCCAGGAAAACTGAATACAGCTGAAAGAAATATAGCAAAACAAGTGGCTTCACAGGCATGAACGTCAGCTTCAAATAAACAGCACTTTAACTTCAACCGCCTAATGGTACCACATGCTCAAAGAAAGTTTGCAAAACTGTTATTTACCACATAGCGGCCCCCAAAAGTATCCACACAGTCTTCGGTAACGGGTATAGTAAAATGCATTATTTCCCCCAGCAGAGAGAAGCCTGTTTCCAAACAACTACTTTTCTTCAGTCACTAGCTCTAACTCCGATGGTAAATACCGCAACCTCTCCTTCAGCGTTGCAATTCTACGTATTCTATTTATTCAATCAGTACGCACAACTGTGCGAGTGCCTCGCCCTCCCCTTTAGAGGCGGGGCTTGCAGCCTGCAGGAAAGCCTGAAGGTGTTTTGGTCCTGGCAGGGAAACACACTAGCAAGAACCGGTTCAACTCGACAACAGCCCGTATTTGTTATTTCAGTAAATCTCAGCTTATAGACACACTGGTGCTTCGTTTGGGGCTGCGCAATGGAAAAGGGGCTTAACCGTACCTGCTGGAATATTGAGCTGGAGTCTGGACGGAAGGAGATGCGAAGACGCGAGGTTACACACGTAAACCAGCTGCAGAACAGCGGTTAATTCATTATAGCATATGTACTAAAATAGTGGCGGCATCAAATATAATAAATCACAGGGTAACACTTAACCAAAAAAGAATCATAGGGTATCAAGTCCACCGGACTCTTTGTAGAATATGTGGTACTGGGAATAGGGGTGTAGCCAGAAATTTCCGTTTTGTACACAAAGTCTCCCAACAGTTACACTCCCCAATTAAAAAATGTACACATTCTCTCCAAAAGGCACCCCCTTCCAAACAAGTCAGATTGCTGTCAGATGATTCCTCTAATTTCTAAAGAGGTTATACATGTATCTTGTTTTGTAAACAACAGGAGTTTATAAACAGATATACTCTTCGGTGGCCTACATTAACCCAAATACTACAGATTAGAATGAAAATGTTAACAGAAAGGCATATTGTTTGTGACAAGCACTCAACAAAACTGTACACAGATGTGTACAGTGATTATGCCTGCCTACACCCTTGACTGGGAGATTTGATGTGTCTGAGACCATAAAAAATAACATGCTGCTGGGTCACGCTTACCTTCATGATTTTTGTCAGGAAAGGGTGCTTTATACTAAATAATTGTTATATAAATATATATATATATATATATATATATAATCTCAGAAATCTCACTTTTCAAACAAGCAGGGGCCCAACATTCAAAAATGAGCAAAGGGAATAAGGAGACTGGAGTAATTTTAGGGGGGGATGTGGGGAACAGTTCCCCCAACATTTCATCATTGCAGTCTTGAATAACTTACTGTAAAATAACTTTATAGTTGTGCCACCCCCCCCAACTATTACACCAAAGATACTCCTCTGCCAGGAGAGTTTTACGTTGCTCTTGCCCATTGCCCACGAACCCAAGAATGCTCCATTCACGCGGATAGCACAGGTGCCGCGATGTTCAACTGAATATAAGGGCATGTTGGTACAGCTAAGTTGAATAGTGTTGCCGATACATGGATCCTGGCAGTGCAGTGAATAACGCCATAAGACCCGATAGCATCGGTAGCTCCCGATGCTATATTCAGACAGGCCTATGCAAGGTGCTAAGGGACCATTTGCATGCCCATTATGGGCCCATCTGCATGGGAAGCAGGGAAGATTTGCAACCCTGCGTCCAGCCCTGCTCCTACTTGATTGTATGCCATGGGGAAAAAAATATGCCCCTGGTACCCAGTGTTCCCCCCTCCTCTGATTGCTGTCCTGTGAAATGTATACAATTTCCCTGTTGTGTAGTACCCCCTTCCCTCTGATTGTCATCCCATAAGCAGTAAACCAAGTCCTTAGTATCCAGTGGTTCCACCTTCCCTGATCCCCTGACCCAGAGAAATAAACAGATTCCCTGGTGTCTAGTGGTGCCCCTGGTTCCTGATTCCCCAGCCCCGTAGAAATAAATCTTTGCCAACCCCCCTTACCTGAAGTTCTTGTGCTGCTGCTCTGATATGGCAACTGGCACAGCCCTCCTCTCATCCTTAGCGAGCCACCATATGAAAGTCAGGGAGGGAGTGCATGTCCTATGTATAGTACAGGGCATGCACGGCCTGTGTACTGTATAAGGAATACACTCTTCTTGTACAGTACACGTGTGGCCTGTGTACTGTGCAAAGAGTGTGTGCTCCTTGTACAGTACACAGGTTGCACACTCCCTGTACAGTACAGAGGATGCAAGCCCTGTACTATACAAAGAACAGTGCTCCCTGACTTTTCATATGGCAGCTGGCTGAGGAGATGAGAGGAGGGATATGCTGGTTACCATATCAGAGCTATGGTACCCATGCTTCAGGTAAGAGTGGGTTGGTAGTGTGGGTTTGTCAGTCCCTGCAGTGCGGGGGGGGCACTAGATGCCAGGGAAGGGCACATTGGTACAGGGATGGGGATTGCAGAGTGGTTGGTACCACTCGATGCCAGGGAATATGATAATTACTACAGGGCTGGGGATCAGAGATGGGGGGACCACTGGATGCCAGTGACTTGGTTTACAGTATATGGGACAGCAATCGGATGGTGGAAGGGACTGGTTCACTGAACACCAAGGACTTGGTTTACTGTTTACAGGATGATGATCAGAGGGTGGGGGGAGACTGTTCGACACCAGGAAATATTTAAACAATATGCAGGATGGTGATCGGAGGGTGGGGGGGGCTGCTAGGCACCAGGGAAAGTTACAACACTATTTGTGATGGTGATCAGAGGGTGGGGGAGACCACTAGGCAGCAGGGAATATTACAAAAATATATATGATGGCAGTTTAGAGGGTGGAGGGCCCACTAGGCACCAGGGAATAATGTTATTTGTGTGGGGATTGCGATCAGTGGATGGGGGACCATGGATCACTAGGGGCATGTGTTCTCCTTCACCCGTCAACATGGTTGTTGGCTGCAGTGGCTCCAGCAGCCGCTAGGGTTGCCTGGAGTAAATATAGGTTTTGATCGGCGATATTTGTACTGTGCGAAGTGGCTTGCACTAACCTCTTTACACTGTACAAATGTGCTGAATATTGCACCGTGCTGGTATTCCTGTCCCCGCCTGTCCCTTTGCCCACCAGCTTACATTATTTTTTGCGTGTACACTAATACCTTTTTAGTGTATGCAACTGCCTCCTTCAAATATTGTGCTCTGGCTCAAACCCCAGGCAAATAAGGCACAATCAGACTGCCCACCAAGGAACATTTTGAATATCAGGACCCAGAAGTTTTATCCTCCATACCGCCATCTCAACTCACACATTATGAGTAACAACCCTCAAGTTTGTCCCTCAGTCAGTCTCTTGAGTTAAATGCTTTATTTTCTCTCTAGAAACTAATTTGCTCATGTACTACCCGTCTTCTCCAGCATGAGACACATACATTTCAGCTGACCATAAAACTAATGGAGCTAGAATGGCAGAGGCTGACTTCTTGAATAGATTATTTAGGTTTGCTGCCTTTGAATGAGGTGAAAACTGGTGTAATATTAAATCATGCTACTTCTTAGATTATCCTACCCGGTAACACAATCTGACAGTATAGTAATGTATCAAACAGAAAGCAAGAGTACCAGGAGTTTGTCACGGTGCTAATTATATTTGGAAAGTCAAATTTAGAAGCAAAAAAGCACCCGTGACCAACAGACACACACAGTACCATGTGCAAACAATCAAAGTCCTTTAATAAATTGATTCCACAGTGCATAATACATACTGCAACTCGAAAGGAGATATCACAGAGGTAAAGCCGAAATCAGCTACTGACATTTTGCGTGGCCACTGCCATGCATCCTCAGAGTAGTTTCTGCCCTATGGAATCAATTTATTAAAATAAATAAAATTGCCTTGCTGTGCCACCTAACAGGTGCTCTTACCTTACTGCAAAAGGTTTATTTCTACTTTATTTTATTTTCAGTTGTCATGCACTTTTTTATAATTTATTAGGTTTTCAGTCAATTAATAGTGACATAAGGATACATGCATACTGTCTATACTACTTCATATTGTATCAGTCTCTATCTTGTATATGAATATACTCTGTATCAGTCACTAGGCTGGCTCCCCCTGGAACAAAGCTCCAACTGTGCCCTTGGATGCATCATAGACAACACCATTGGAAGTGGCAGTTTGTCTCCCTATTCATCCCTGATCATGCACAAAACCATGTCCAGGCACCTCTGACTGTCCTCAGTCCCACCTCTAGAAGTTTCTAAGACCTTTGCCCTTTTCCTGGTTCGCCCTTTAGTTTATATTATCTTGATTTTATGTACCGTTGTAGTAACCCTTGCTGTTAGTTACATGTTTTAGCCCATCTCATGTCTCATGATTGTTGTATATAACTGGACACTTGTGTAAATGGGCAGCAATGCTCACATGCCTTTCCAGTATAACCAATAAAAATGAAATGACATCTACCTGCCTAGACAGCAAGACCATGTCCCTCACAGCTCCCTCATTATGGAATTCAGTCCTGGTCACCCTTCGTTCCCTTGGCTCGCACTTTGCATTTATGACACACTTTAAAGCCTGGCTGCTGGTAGAAGCCAAGTGCATGTGTTAAACCTGCAAACTCCTGGCAACCAGCCCATTCCCCACTACCAGGCCTAACCAACCACCATGCCCTGCATTTATTATTTCCAGGTCTGGATGACCTGTCTCCTCCCCTCATCACTGCACTTACACCCTCTGTGTACAAATTGTATTTTTCTAGTATGTTATCTGTATGCAGTTTGACATCTGCTGCACTGTTTCTGCACGTCTCTGTTATCCGAATCATCCTAGATATTTTCTGTGGGCTTTATGTACCTGCCAACATTTCTCTAATTTAATGTAAAGGTAGCTGTATATCGCTGTATATTCTCTAAAGTTGATGTAATCTGTATTGTACATTCGATGTGCCATGTTCATGGTCCGGGGCCATGCCTGAAAATGGTACACTGGATCAGTGCACTCACCCAGTAAATAAATAAATAAATACTAACAGAAAAACTTAAGACAAATACAGTCTGTTGAATAAAGACTGTTATCGTACATCTTACCATTAGTATAGGCTATATCCCTAAAGCAGTAGAGGGATAAGTCAAGGGGTCTAAACTAACATGAACGTATTCAACAAAAAACATAAACTTCTAGGAGCTAACATTGCATTATTACTCTTACTGGATATAATAATATTAAGCTTTTGCAAGACACTTCCTGACTAATTTTAGAAATTATCAGAAAGATAAAGATAATAATAAGCTCTTATAGCATTTTATTTAAATGAATGAAAAATCAAAACTCAAAAGGCTCCTCCACTTTTTTTACTCATTCACATGACGAAATTCACAAATCTAATTTCTGTAAGTTTAACATTTCTATTTCATTGCTAACAAAAAGTTTTAAACTTTTTCATTTTGTGTGGACTGCTATTAAAGCCACAGTAAAATTGTCTGCTTTTTTATTTTATTTTTACAATTTTTTGGCCAGGAGAGACACACTAAGCTGAGGCTTGTTTCGAGGTGCATCCTGGGAGCAAAGGGAAGGCAACTGACTTGCTCAGGGTCAACCAGTATGCAGGTGGTGGCTGTGGGATGCAGACCCAGTTCTCCCAGTTTGCAGCTGAGTGCTCTTAACCACTGTGCTGTACTGCCTCCTTAGAGCCATTTTCTAAGCCTGTTACTTAAGATGTACTTAGTACGTAAACTAACAGTATCTTATAGTATACTGCACACGTTTAGAAAATAAACTATTTTTGCAGGGTGAGCAGGAATAGTGTACCCCATTACCTCAGTATTCCCCCAAGTAGCACAATCTGATAGCTGACCGCATCCGTCATATTGCACTACCCTCAGCCTAAGCAGCACACAGAACATGGGAGTCACATAGGTGCCCTTACATCAGTGCACGAGCTTTATTTCTACTTTGTTTTAAATACTTTTCAGTTTTACTGTACCTTTGGTACCCCATTACCTCAATATTCTCCTAGGTAGCACAATCTGACAGCTGATTGCATCTCTCAGATTGCACTACACTCAACCTAAGCAGCACTCACAACACTGAAGCTACACAACTGGTGCCCTTACAGTAGTGTAAAAGCTTTATTTCTAGTTTTTTTAAATAAATTTTCAGTTTTACTATACATTGGGTATCCCATTACCATAACACACACACAGACAACCCAATCTGATAGCGGATATCCTCTCTCAGATTGTGTTACTCTCTGTCTTAGCACAACCTTGAACACTGCAGACTCATAACTGGTGCCCTTACATAATTGTAAAAGCTTTAGTTCTACTTTGATTTAATTACTATTCAGTTTTACTGTACAATGGGTACCTTATTACCTCAAAATTCCCCCAGGAGCCGGCCCGGTGGCGCTGAGGGTTGAGGCGTTGGTCGCCACATGTCGCACCACGCCGGCGACCCATGTTCGGGAACGGGCATGGGTTGCCATGGGTCGGCGGGGAGGAGATGGATTGAGCATCCAAGGGACTGCTCTCCATCTCCGAGGAGGGGGGATTTGGGCGGCCGGGGCTTGCCTGACCCTAGTGGAGGCTGGGGTCGACAGCACGTAGCTGCAAGCTTGGGGGCGGGTCGTGGCAGACGCTGATTGAGGCATGCACGGAGCGCTATGCAGACTCAGTCACTGGCGTATAACGCCATGACCCATCGGGAGGAAACAGTGAAAAAGCGAGCCCGGCAGCATGAAGTTGTTCCCCCGCGGTGCCACTTCTGGAAGGGCGCCTCCCTGGCATGGATCCGTTGGGGTGGGTTGAGTCACTCCCCACCACCCTGCTGTGAAGGGTAAGTCGCGGGGTGCACAAGGGAGGGGGTCTGATGTCCGGGGATGGCGCTGGGGGGAACAATGGAGGGTGGGGGTCGTAGCCGGAGCTCTGGAGGAGAGAAAATAATACCCCAAAAAAAAAAAAATTCCCCCAGGTAGCACATTCTGATAACTGTTCGCATCCATTAGATTGTGTTACTCTCAGCCTAAGCAGCACCCAGAACACTTGAGCCACATACTAGGTGCACTTACATTACTGCAAAAGCTTTATTTCTACTTTGCTTTAATGTATTTTCAATTTTCATGCACATTAGGTACCTCAGTACCCCCCCCCGGTAGCACAATCTGATAGCTGATCACAACCATCAGATAGTGCTGCCCTCAGCCTAAGCAACAAGCAGAACACCTGAGTCACAAAACAGATGCCATTACATTACTGCACAAGCTTTATTTCTACCTTGTTTTAATTTATTTTCAGTTTTACTATACATTGGGCACCCCATTACCTCCGTATCTCCCCAGGCAGAACAACCTGATAGCTAATCATATCTGTCAGATTGCACTACCCTCTGTCTAAGCACAACCCTGAACACCAGGGTCATATAACGGGTGCCCTTACATAACTGTAAAAGCTTTACTTCCACTTTGTTTTAATTCATTTTCAGTTTTACTCTACATTTGGTACCCCATTACCTCGCATATGTTAGAGTATGTTTTATTTTTTTTTGACAATTGGTGATCAGGAGAGGCACACTGAAATAAGACTTGTTTCCAGGTGCAACCCGAGGGAAAGGGATAACACAGTTACAAGAAATACAAACCAGGCTGATAATGATTAGTTACAAAACATGATGTAAAATGCATATGCCATAGTGCAGTACAGACAGTAGCGCCAAAATTGAGACATGATGACCAGCAAATAGCGTGCTGAGTCAAAACAGTTGTACAAATAAGGTGAATTCAAAAGTGCGGAGGAACCCGGACGATAGGATGCTGAGTCAATACTCATAGGTGCAGTTGGGAGAGGTAAGGAAGGGGTTAGGAAGAGGGTAGACAGGAACAAGGGGGAGAAGAGAGAAGTTTTAGTTGATGTCTAATGGAGGGGAGGGAGGGAGATGGATGAAGGATGGTAGATGATTCCAGAGTAAGGAAAGACGGAATGAAAAAGCAGATTTTTCCAGCTGAGGAGTGTGGGTGGGGAAGGGAGAAAGTGCATGGGATCCTAGAATGCAGTGAGTGAGTGTGTGGGGGGTAATGAGAAGGGACAAGTAGGATGGGAGAGACCCAAACCGATATTTAGAGGTGAGGGAGGCACAGTGGAGCTGGCGACATGTGGGGAGCAGCAGAATGGATATGGACAAATAGAAGGAGCAGTGGTGGGTGTGAGAGGGAGAGTTAGTGGCAAAGTACCAGCAGGAGTTACGGGGGTGTCCAGCCTGGCTAAGGAGGTGGACGGGGTGGTGCCATTAACCATGTCCGCATAGTCAAAGACCAGGAGAACCATTCTGGTGATGAACGCCTGGTGGACCAGCAGAGAGGGGCATTCCTTACTGTGGTGCAGGGCTCCGAGTTTGGGGTGGAATTTAAACACACAAAAACAATTGTCATAATAAGCCCCTAACTTTTTTTTACTGTGCTCAGTTTTATTGTAAAGTGTTCTTTGTGCTCATTAGGAAGTTCTGTACCCTAAAAATCCTACTGTAGCTCAATTTGATAGTTGCTTGAATCCATCAGATTGCTGTCTTAGTCAAAACAACATCTGCACCATTGATCAAGTCAAACGATGGCCCAGTTCTCAGCCACAAGAAAGTCTCACTGAATCTATGCAAACTGATTTTGTAACAGTTCCTTCCTTGTGACTGTAACACTTGGCCAGCTGGTTATGGTTGTTCTATGTTTTTGTAATATAAAAATGTAGGGTGTGATTGTCCCCATAAGACAGCTGGGCTATGGGTACTTCTTCTCTCCCCCCCCCCAGGTTTCAGTTAAAATAACAGGATATATATTAAATAGCAGATCTCTGTAATGTGATTAACTTCCAAGACATTGCATTTTGTGGCCTGTTGCTGCTTTGAAGTGGAAATGAAATAGGACTTTATGAGTCTGCCAGAGGATGGGGATCATAAACATTTTATGAAGTCTTAGAGGAAAAACATGTTATATCACTATGGTGCTAAAAACGTTATAACATCCTTTGATCGTTGGAAGATCAGGAAACCACAGAATATCAAAGGAAAGGCTTGATGAAAAGACAGACTTATAATTTGGGAAATGAGTTTTGCTGATGTCATCTTATTTAATATACCTCCTGATAGAACATCCTGTTTTGTATAATTTTTATATTCTAAAAGGAGAAGCTAGATGGCATCATAGAAGGGGTGGAGACGCAGAGTTAAAACTGTATTCTGTATTTCCCCTGAGACACATTTCTTTGTGGGCTCTTAGAAACAAGAACTAACTATAAGCACTGTAAGAAGGTAATACATTAGATAGAAAAGTCTAATTGTATTGTGGTAGGAGTTTATGTTTGTTCTTTTCCTTGTTTTCTTTTAAGTGATTGTATGCTTTGAGATATAGTGTTCTATGCTTACATTTTATATATTTTTATCCATTTTTAAGTAAACCTCTTCTTTTAAAGAGACTGCCTGGTGTGTCTTCAAAGTTCTTTCTTTCGCATGTAATGTATAGACGGTTAAGATTGACTATTACTGTTCATAAGCTTAATGGTGTTACCAAACTGGGAAAAGGTAAGAATATGCCTAAGGTCTTTTATAGAGTTTTAAGGGTTCATTTTGGATACCTGGTTATGTGCCCTTAGGCGAAAGATATCTGACATCCCCCGAAGAGCAGATTATCTGAGCCTGTACATTTGGGTACGCTAGCATAAGATTCACAGTTTGAATCCCCCAGGACTTGAGACCAAAGGTGATTCAGACCCACAAGCAGACAGGGGGATTACCCTGTTCTGTTACCTGTTCACAATACTGTGCTCAGTGGTTGGTACTGTGGGAGCAGAGAGCCTGACCTGCTGAGTGGGGTTTGTGGCAGATTGATTGGCAGCAGTGCCAATAAATTTGGTAACAAAAGCTTTAAATTGTTCAGTGTGTCAGCTTGATACTGTACAGCTCACTTGCAAAGTAAGGTAGTGATTTATTTTTAAAAATGAAACAGAACTATATCATTTGGCTTACAGTCAAGTTCCTACCTGTTTTATTTTTTTTTCTAAAGTGCAAGTTAGAGTAGCCATAGTTAGGGAAGAAGATGGCTTCCAACTACAGCGGGCACACTGTAGACTATTTGAAGCAGTTGTGCAAGGACAGAGGAGTCCGGTACGAGGTGAGAGCCACTAAGCAGAACCTTGTGGATGCCCTGATGGCAGCAGTTACCCAGAGCGTCGAGTCACTGACTGTGACTGTAAAGGACCAGCCTTTGAGCATGTAAGGGCTAGTGGTCAGTGCAGTGTCCAGATCTGATGAGGATGACAGCAGCACCAGTGCCAGTGAAGGGCCACAGCAGCTGGGGAAGGTCACCAGCATTCTGGAGCCAGAAGCTCTCAGGCTGCAGATTGAGTTGTGCAGAATGGAGCTGGAGTTCCAGGAGAAGAGGAAGCGAGAACAGCGAGAGGCTGAACGAGAAAGGTGAGAGGTAGAGCGGGAACAGTGAGAGGTTGACTGTGAAGAGCATGAGTGCCAGCAAGCTGCAGAGGAGAAGAGGGAACAAGAACAGCGAGAGGTGGACCATGAACAGTGAGAGGCGGACCGTGAGGAGCATGAGCACCAGAGGCAACATGAACTGGAGAAGCTATGACTCCAACCACCTGCACCAGAGCAGGTAAGTGGCTTGGGTTTAACTGGAACTACAGGGCTGGGTTACAGATTGAATTCCGTACCATTACATAGTGCCCTTATAACAATAACTGACACATAAAGTACACCTAGAGCAGATGAAACCTCCACCCATGTTTGCTCATTGTTCATGCCAGCGTTGCTACTAATAGAAAATGTATCAGGGAAGCTGATAATGCTGACAACGAATGGTATGAGGACAGTAGTGCAAAAATGGCCAAAAAAGGTAGGAGGGCAAACGATTTTGAGGTTAAAGTTAGTAATCGTTTTGACTTATTAAGTGACCAAACAGAACACAGCTTACCCCTTTCCTCTCCCCCTAGTCCAGTGCCCCCATCACAACCTAATATCTCTTGTGTAACTCTGGACCAAACCAGTAATATTCTAATTGATACCAAAAATGTTCCAACACCAGACCTGAATCTAAACAAATCTTCCTTCTTGGTGACTCGATAATCAAGCATCTTGATTGGAAAATATGTGACCCAGACAAAGCCAACAGAACAGTATCTAGTTTCCGTGGTGCTAAAATCAGAGATATTACCAGAATGTCCAAGGATATATTAAAAACTGCAGGTCACAAACCACTTGTCATTATACATGCCGGTATAAATAATATCAGCAGACAAAATGAGCAGGTTATTAAAGAAGAGTTTGTAGCGCTGATTAATACCATGATGGAAAGGGAGTGTGATTTTGCTATTTCTGAAATAATCCCGGGCTTTGGACCTATTAATTACCTAAATAACAAAGTTAGAAACATAAATAACTGGTTAAGGAAATGGAGTCTTAAGCAAAACTTCAGTTGCATTACTTACTGGGAAGATTTCATTGTAAATAATGAACTGATTTGATGGGATGGTTTACATCCAAGTAGAAAAGGAACAGCATTAATAGCAAATAAACTAAACAATTTTATTACCTCAAATTTAAACTAGGCACTGGGGGGTATCCATATATCATCTATCTACTTCTAGAAATAATATTGAGAACAATTGTAACAATTGTGAAACTACCATCTCTATGAACAGAATTATGCAATAAGCAGGTTAGCAAGAGGAAAAGGAAGAGGAGACCATTATGGTTTTCCAAAGACCATTATGGTTTTCCAAAGAGGTAGCAAAGAAAATGAAAGCCAAAAAGATTGCATTCAGGCAATACAAAAAGACACAGGCAGAAGGGGATAGGGAGAAGTACCAGGAGAAGCAAAGGGAGGCAGGGAGGTCAGTAAGGGAAGCCAAAGCTCAGACAGAAGAACACATTGCAAAATCAGTGGGTAGAGGGGACAAAACCTTTTACAGGTACATAAGTGAAAAAAGAAAGGCAAAGGGAGGGATAGTGAGACTGAAGGGGGAGGATGGGGCCGTGGAGGATGACAACAGTAAAGCTGACATATTGAACAGGTATTTCTGCTCAGTCTTTACTGAGGAAGAGGAGGGTAATGGGTCTGAAGGGAGTACAAGGGGTGAGAATGGTGCAGAAATGGACACAAGTCCCTTTACACGAGAAAGGGTCCTGAAGGAACTGGAAGTAATAAGAGTTGATAAAGCAATGGGGCCAGATGGGGTGCACCCCAGGGTCCTTAAAGAACTAAGAGAGGTGATGGCTGAACCTCTGGCTATCCTGTTTAGCTGATCACTGGAAACAGGGGAGGTACCCAAAGACTGGAGGGCAGCAGATGTAGTCCCCTTATACAAAAGTGGGAACAAAGAGGAAGCGAGGAACTACAGACCAGTCAGCCTCACCTCGGTAGTGGGGAAGATCATGGAAGCACTACTGAAGGAGAGATTGGTGGAACATCTGGTTGTCAATGGACTACAGGATCCAAGGCAGCATGGTTTCACCAGGGGGAGGTCATGTCAGACCAACCTGGTTGAATTTTTGACTGGGTGACTAGGGAGGTGGATCAGGGGGGGCAGTGGACATGGCCTATCTGAACTTCAGCAAGGCCTTTGACACTGTGCCATAGAAGACTACTACACAAACTGGGGAATATGGGTGTGGGCAGGACAGTAGTGTGGTGGGTAGGTAACTGGCTGGGTGGCAGGACACAGAGGGTGGTGGTAAATGGCTGTCACCCACAGAGGGAAGAGTGACCAGTGGGGTACCACAGGGATCAGTGCTGAGACCGGTCCTATTCAACATCTTCATCAGTGACATTGCGCAGGACCTAGAAGGCAGAATTTCACTGTTTGCTGATGACACAAAGCTCTGTAACAGAGTAGACACACCAGAGGGTGTAGACAAAATGAGAAGGGACCTGCAGAAACTATAAGAATGGTCAGGGGTTTGGCAGTTGAAATTCAATGTAAAGAAGTGCAAGATAATGCATATGGGGCACAAAAACCCTGGCACAATATATCAGTTGGGGGGGGTGAGGATATAGCATGCACCAAGCAGGAAAGGGATCTTGAGGTTATCATCTCTGATGACCTCAAGGTAGGGAAACAGTGTGACAAGGCAGCAGGTAAAGCAAATAGGATGCTGGGATGCATAGGCAGGCATCACCAGCAGGAAAAAGGAGGTCATAATTCCACTATACAAGGCACTAGTGAGGCCCCACCTGGAGTACAGTGTACAGTTCTGGAGACCTTACCTACATAATGACATAGACAGGGTAGAGAAGGTTCAGAGGAGGGCAACAAAGATGGTACATGGATTGCATCGCAAGTCCTATGAGGACAGGTTGAAGGAACTGAACATGTACTCCCTGGAGGAGAGGAGGGAGAGAGGGGATATGATAGAGACATGCAAGTATCTTACAGGGAAGAATAGGGTGCAGGAATACACTATTTTTAAGCGAAAAAGATGTTCCAGGACTAGAGGGCATGGGATGAAGTTGGAGGGAGGACGATTCAGAGGAAATGTGAGGAAGAATTTCTTCACAGAACGGGTGGTGAACCAGTGGAACACCCTGCCAGAGGAAGTGGTGGGGGCTGAAACAATCACGGGATTTAAGAATGCATGGGATAGACATAAAGAAATTCTGGAGGTCAGGGGTAAGGGGCAACAGACTTCTAGGAAAACATAAACTGAACTTACAAGCTCAAATGGGCAGACTGGGTGGGCCATAGGCCCTTATCTGCTGACACTGTCTATGTATCTATGTATGGATTTTCCATTTAATACAATAGGTCTAGAAGAGATTAAAACTAAAACTTTGTGTGTAACGAAAATAAATACCTTATTAGTTAATTCTAGAAGTCTGAACAATAAGTTAGGAGAGTTGACTTATATACTTACCAAAAATGAAATTGATATCTGCGCTGTGACTGAGACCTGGTTTTCTGATGGTGACTGGGCTACGGACATACCAGGCTACTCTGTAGTGCTTAAAAACCATCAAACCAAAAGGGGTGGAGGTGTGGCACTTTATATTAAAAATACTCTCCAATATTGGCAACTAAACCAATATAATCATACTAACGGTGAACTAATTGTGGTACAGATCAGTTCACTGCCAGACCCACTTATTATAGGGGTAGGATATTGTGCACCAGATCTAGATACTGAGGAAAATTACATTTTCTTTTCAGTATTGGATACAATTACCATCAACTCTGATTTCATTCTGTTTGGGGATTTTAATCTTCCAGGCATAACTTGGCCTACCCTTAGTGCTCATAATAGAAATGAGCTTAGGTTAGTTCAATTTATTATGCAAAATGATCTTGAACAAATAATAGAAGAACCAACTAGGAAGGATAACATATTAGATCTTATTATCACCAATATTAAACATTTTTCTACTCCAATAATACAGGAGCCTTTGGGTGATAGTGATCATTCAGTTATTAGTTGGGGATTTTTTACAACTAAGACATACATAGCTGGAAATACTAAAGTGGCCAATTTCTATAAAGCTAATTATAAACAGATCAAGCAATATTTAAAGCAATGGAACTGGAAAAGGATCTTGCAGGCCTAAACTCTGGTGAGATGTGGAATAATATTAAACAAAAACTTGATCACTGTATAAAGACTAGGGTGCCCTATAGGGCCAAATATAATAATAACAAGCAGAGAATACCTATCTGGTGGAGTAGTAATATTAAAAAGAGTATAAAGAAGAAGAAAAAAGCCTTTAATCATTATAAAAAACATCCTATGCATGAAGCATGGTTAAAGTTTAAACATCTATCTAAAATTACCAAAAACATGATAAGGCAAGCTAAAAGAGACTTATAAATAAAACTAACATACTAACATACTATTTGCCAGCAGATTAGGCCTTACGGTCTATCGAGTCTGCTCAAACTTTAAATCCTTAGTTGGGTGCTGAGACCCTCCCATCCCTTGTGCTCCAGAAACCCGTATCATCCAACTAGCAGGAGATTGTAGAAATAATAAGAAACAGTTTTATAATTATATTGGTTCTCCGTGAGGAACTAAGACTGGGGCAGGACCACTTCTAATCCAAGATAAATTAATTATGGATAGTAAAGAAATGGCAAATTAATTTAATAAACATTTTCGTAGTATCTTCAAAAATAAAGAGAACTTTAGTTTAAATAAGCTACCTACTGAGAGTCCTATTAATTATTTCACTGATAATGATACTTTTAGAGTTATAAACAACACTAAATCAACAAGCTCTGCTGGTTATGATGGCATTCCTTACATCTTTATTAAGAATCTCAGTACAGAACTAGTTAGCATACTAACTGCTTTTTAATACATCGCTAAAAGAAGGAACCGTCTTGGATGATTGGAAAATAACAAATGTTACCCCAATCTATAAAAAAGATTCAAAAAATAATGTCAGCAATTATAGGCCCATTAGCCTAACTTCATGTATTGGCAAATTTATGGAAAGACTACTCCAGCACAGGATCATTGAACACCTTCAAAATACAGAACATGGCTTTACTCAGGGAAGATCGTGTATGAGTAATTTAGTGAACTTTTTTGAACCAGTTAGTAAGGCATTGGAAGAGGGTCTGCCATTCAATGTCATTTATTTAGATTATGAAAAAGCCTTTGATATAGTATCACACAAGTTACTCCTTGAACAGCTCCAAAAACTATTAATACATCCCTTAATTATACAATGGATACACTCCTGGTTGGATAATAGAAGACAGAGAGTTGTCTTAAGAGGATGTCAATCTGATTGGGGCACTGTTAGTAGCGGAGTTCCACAGGGGGTCGGTACTTGGACCGATATTATTTAACATCATGATTTCAAGCATGCAAGCAACAAATAGTATTTGGTTACAAAAATATGCAGACGATAGTAAGCTTGCTGGCATTGTTAACAACCTTACTTCTATTCAATTACTTCAGAATGACTTAAATAATCTCTTCTTGGGCCATTGAACATAAATTAAACTTCAATATTGCAAAGTGTAAGGTGATGCATTTTGGGACCAGTAATCAACTAGCAAACTACTTCATAAATCATATTAAACTTGAAGTAACTACCTCTGAAAAAGACCTAAGTGTGACCATCACTAATAATCTGAAATTTAATCATCATATTAATGTTACTGCAAAAAAATGTCATGGCATACTTAGATATATCGTGAAGAATATAAAAAGTCGGGAAGCTGAGGTTTTGGTACCCTTGTATACATCTTTGGTAAGAACACATATGGAGTACAGTGCCCCATTTTTCTCCCTCACTGCAGTTAAAGATTTTAAAACCTATGAATTCATACAGCATAGGATGACTAAATATGTAACTAAGGTAGCACACCTAGACTATGGGGATAGGCTTAGGAACTTAGGACTCTAGTCACAGAAATATAGGTTTTTTAGGGGTGATATGTATTGGGCTTATAAAGCTTGCAATGATGAATTGCTTCTAGAAACACACTGTTTAATGAAGCAACCAACAATTAAAAGTACTAGGTCACATAGTCTTAGATTATATGTCGAAACCTGCAAAACTATATGAAGGAGACAATTTGTAACTCAAAGAGTGCTACACTTGTGGAATTCCCTTCCAGCTCATGTGGTTCTGAATCAGAGTATTGACATCTTCAAATATGAACTTGATTTGTTTATGGGTGAAAAGAAATGTCATTACCATCATCAGATTAATGATGGCGAGTTCAATTATGGGCCTGTCCCTCGAAATCGTATCTACCTATAAAACCTATAGCTGAATTTAAAGAGGGGGACGATATGGATGCCTTTTTAAATTCCTTTGAAAAAGTTTGTATTCAGGCTAAAATCCCTAGAGGGTTCTGGAGCTTCCAGTTATCTCCGCTACTTACTGGGAAAGCTCAGGATGCATTGGGTCAAATGGACAATGAGGACAGTAATGGTTACAGCAAACTTAAAGCTGCACTTTAAAAAAAATTTGATTTAACTGTGGAAGCATACAGAGCTAAATTCTATAAGCACAGAAGAAGCCCTGATATGAGCTACAAGGCACTAGCCATGAAACAATGTCAGTTTTTAAAACGTTGGTGGGAAGGAATTGAAGCAAACTCTGTAGATAAAATTGAAAATGTTATTTTGCTAAAACAGTTTTTTTGGGCATGCCCAGCAGAGCTGAAAACCTGGCTGGAGGACTGAGATCCCAAAACAGTGCAAGAGTCTGCTGAACTCTTGGACCGCTATGTCAAGAGCAGACCTGCTCTGAGAGCGAATGGGGTGGGTGTGGCAGCACAGAAAGGGAAAAGCGCATCTTCAGGGCAGCTAAAACCCTCACTGCCTCCACCGAAACCAGTTAGCCCCAGGTTTCAGAGAAAATAATTCTCTGAGAAAAGAAAAGAAAAGAATGTTGGGTCTGTAAAGAAACTGGGCATAGTGCCAGACAGTGTTCCAAGAGGGCAAGCAATACGCAACAGGGGGCTAGGAAAGAAGTGGGTTGGTTGAGTGTCCCTGGAAGCATGCCTGTGAACATGAGGGAACACATGCACCCAGTCACAGTGAATGGTGTACAGACGCAAGGGTTAAGGGACACAGGGGCATCCCTGACATTGGTAAAAGGGGATCTGGTAGAGCCTGGTCAGCTTATACCCAATAAATATGTTACTGTACAAGACTTTACTGGTGAGGAGAAAACACTGCCCCTCACTAGTGTTCTCCTAGACTGGGGTGAAACAGGGGGAACTGTGCAACAGGTGGCTGTAGCCAAAACTTTAGCAGTGGATGTCATCCTTGGCAACAATCTCAAATGGGATGGTGTGTGCAGTTACACGTAGCCAAGCAACAAGGGAAAATTGTAGTTCCCTGGACCCCACAGAAGCCATTGTGAAAACCACTGGGAGACTGGTTCCCAGCCTGTGTCTCCTAATTTGGTGACTAATGAAAAGGGGGTAGAAATGTCTCCAGTAGCAGTTAACCACACAACTATGGAGGGTTACTCCAAAGAGGGAGGGGTGACCCATTGTCAGAGGGTTAGGGATGACAGTGATCCTTGTCACAAACCCACTCAGCAGGTCAGCCCTCTACTCCCAAAGTGCCAACCTCTGAGCGCAGTCTTATGAACAGTTTAACAGAACAAGATAACCCTCTTGTCTGTTTTGTCAGTTTGGATCAGCCTTTGGTCTCAAGTCTTGGAGGGATTCAAACTGTGAACCTCTTGTAAGCGTACCCAATGTACAGGCTCAGATAATTCTGTCTTCGGGGGGCCAGATATCTTTGCCTATGGGCACCTAACCAGGTGTACAGAAATGAACCCATAAAAACTTTAATAAAGACCTCAGATTTAAAACGCTTCTCTTTCCAGTTTGGTATCACCATTCAAGCTTATGCCTAGTGTCAGCTATAACCATATATACTTTTCTTACAAATGAAAGAAATTCAAAGGCAGACCAAGTATGCTCTAAAAAGAGTTTTACTAAAATAGATAATAATATGTAAAACATACAATACAGAATTATTATATCACAAGACATACAAATTTTATAAAAGAACAAGATTTTAAACAGTGCAATTCCTACTACAGTAATTAGATTTGTCTCTCTCTCTCTCTCTAAATACCTGTTTAAAGTGCTCCAAAGATGTTTCTTTGTCAGAGTCTAGATAGAAGTGTGTCTGAAGAAAAACAGAATTAATGTTTAAAAGCTGTTTCCCACCTATTTTGCATGAGGTCACCTAGCCCCTCCCTGTCAGAATATATAAAAAATATATATCTATATAAAAACAGGAAGTCTTTTCCAAGTATTAAATTCTGCAACCTCAGCATGACTCATGTTCTGCAAATGACATTTCTTTGATCTCATGATAAGCTTCCCCCTTCCAGGACATGAAAGCATCTTTATGATTTTGCACCAGGATACTAAACCTGGTTTCCCCTTCTTGAAACGTCATAAAAGGGATGCTGATGTCCCTTTTAGCAGCTAAAGCTATAATTAACTTAGAAAAGTCTGTAATTAGCTTCTGGCCTGCCGTGTAACACCTTGGATCTAAAACGTGTGTGTGATCTCATATGCTGTTTCAGCATTTTCTCATGGCTTTCATCTTTCAGTTGAGACCTGGGGGGGTGAGCGAGGTCACTCCAAGAGCACCAGATTTCTCAGCATCTCTCATGACAGAAGGTCCATAACCCATTTTTATTTTACGAAAAATGATACAGTGATCAGAACCAGCTGTCCAAGCGTCACAATCCAGAGTGCCCTGACGTTAGTGCTAGGGACCCTAGTTTAGAGACTGAAGGGGACCTGTCTCATGCCTTGGAAATGTGTAAGGAGTTTGCAGCTGCTCAGAAAAGTGATCCTAGTCTAGAGAAGCTGAGGGCTTGGGCAGACTCTGACGGTGCACAGGGAGGTGATGGTAAACATAAGGTTTATTGGGAAAATGGACTGATGTATACTCATTCTATGCAGACAGAGGGAGGGGTGATAGGCAGACAGCTTGTCATTCCCCAGGAGTATCATGAGCAGTTTCTCAAGATTGCACATGATATTCCTTTGTCTGGTCATCTAGGAATTGCGCGCACTATACAGCGGTTTGCCCAGAATTTCTATTGGCCCAACTTCACCCAGCAGTTAAAGAAGTATTGCAGGTCTTGTCACCAGTGCCAAGAAATAGGGAAGGCAGGTAAGAAAACCCAAGCCACCCTAATTCCATTGCCCATAGAGGAGGAGCCATTCCAGAGGGTGGGAATGGATATTGTGGGGCCTTTAAATACCCCCAGCTCCTCTGGGAAGAGGTACATCCTGACTGTGGTGGATTATGCCACCCAGTATCCGGAGGCAGTTGCCCTATCTTCACTGAGGACAGACAAAGTGGCAGATGCCTTACTTGGGGTTTTTCTCCCGTGTTGGGTTTCCACAGGAGGTTATCACCGATCGAGGGGGATCTTCATATTGGACCTGATGAAATGTTTGTGGGAGAAGTGTGGGGTGGCGCAGAGATGCATGACACTGTATCACCTACAAGTCAATGGGCTTGTGGAAAGATTTTATGGTACCCTGAAGTCAATGCTCTGAGCATTTGCTAAACAGCATGGGAGGGACTGGGAGAAATACCTTCCCCACCTGTTGTTTGCATACAGGAAGGTGCCCCAAGAGTCGACAGGATTTTTCCCCTTCGAGCTCTTATATGGACACTGGATACGTGGGCCCCTAGACGATCCAGGAGGACTGGGAAGGCAAGCATGCCACCCAGGGAACTCCCATAGTGGATTACGTCCTTAGGTTTAGGGAACGGCTGAAGGAGCTTATGGGGACAGCCCAGAGCAATCTGGCAGCTGCCCAACAGAAACAAAAATTGTGGTACAACCGCAAAGCCAGAGCTTGCTCATACATGGTGGGTCAGGAAGTCATGGTCCTTATTCCGGTCTGGAAAGACAAGCTGCAGGCTGAGTGGGCAGGGCCGTACAAAGCAGTTAGGAAGGTAAATGATGTGAACTATATCATAGAGTTACCTAACAGAAGGCAGACAGAAAGAATGTACCATGTCAGCATGATGAAGCCATATGCTAATAGGGCTAACATGGTGTTTGCAGTGTGTAGTTCTGGGGAGGGGACAGACGAAGGAGACCCCCTTCTGGACTTGCTGGAAGAAAGCAAGTGGGAGTCCTCTGTGGAGGCAGTAACATTGCCTCCCCAGCTGGCCCCGTACAAGATCCAGGAAGTAAGGGAGGTTTTAGCAGATTTTGCCCCATTGTTAAGCGCCAAGTCTGGACTAACCCCCTTAGCGATGCATGATGTGGAGACAGAGACACAGACGCCCATATGGCGGACAGCATATCGGGTGTCGGAGGCTGTCCAAAAGGACATTAGGAGGGAGGTGGAGGAAATGCTGGATTTAGGGGTAATCCAGAGATCCCACAGCCCCTGGGCCTCACCTGTAGTCCTTGTGCCCAAGCCAGATGGCTCTACTCATTTCTGTGCAGACTATCATGGACTGAATGCAGTCACGAATCAGATGCACACCCGATACCCCAGACGGACGAACTCCTGGACAAGTTGAGAGGAGCAACATACCTTACAACTATTGACCTGACAAAGGGGTATTGGCAGGTCGAGTTAACTGACAGAGCTAGGGAGAGGTCGGCCTTCATCACTCCGATAGGCTTATTTAAATTTAAAGTAATGCCTTTCGGATTGAAGAATGCCCCAGCCACTTTCCGAAGGTTGGTGAACCAGGTGTTAAATGGTGCTAAGGAATACGCCATGGCATACCTGGATGACATTAACATCTTTAGTGCCAGCTGGGAAAAACATCTGTCCCACCATAGGGAAGTGCTGGGCAGGATACAGTGGGCCTAGCTCACTTCAAAGCTGAGAAGTGCCAGGTGGCCATGGCTGAAGTGGCATACCTTGGGCATGTTGCAGGCCGGGGACAGCTCCGTCCTAACCAAGCAAAAATAGAGGTGATCAAGGCGTGGCCCAGACCAGAAACGCAGAAGCAGGTCAGGCATTTTCGTGGGACAGCAGGGTACAATAGGAAATTTGTACCCAATTACAGTGCCCTGGCTGCTCCCCTATCTGACCTGGTAAAGAAAAGGATACCTAAGAAAATTACCTGGGAACCAGCCTGTGAAAAAGCCTTTACCAGACTGAAGGAGGCACTGTGCAGTGGTCCTGTATAGACAAGTCCTGACTATAGCAGACCCTTTATAGTTCAGATTGACACCTCAGATGTGGGTATTGGGGCAGTACTGAGTCAGACATCCAACCAAAGAAAAGATCACCCAGTAGTGTGCCTGAGTAAAAAGTTACTTCCCAGGGAGCAGGCATACTCTACTGTGGAAAAAGAGTGTCTTGCCATGGTGTGGACCCTAAAGAAGTTAGAGCCATATTTACATGGGCAGCATTTTGTGGTACAAACTGACCACAACCCCCTGATTTGGCTGACCCAAATGGAAAAAACTAATGGTAGACTGTTAAGATGGAGTCTTGCCTTACAAGGGTATGACATCACAGTCTTACATAGGGCTGGAGCGACCAAACAGAACAGCGATGGCCTTTTTCGTGTCTTTATGAGGAGTGAACTGATTTGGGAAGCTCATCCCATGCAGGGCATAGAGCCCCCAAATTCAGTCTAGGTGGGGAGGATTGTAACACTTGGCCAACTGGTTATGATTGTTCTATGATTTTGTAATATAAAAATGTAGGGTGTGATTGTCTCCACAAGACAGCTGGGCTATGGGTGCTTCTTCTGCCCTCCACCGCAGGTTTCAGTTAAAATGACAGGATATTTATTAAACAGCAGATCTCTGTAATGTGATTAACTTCCAAGAAATTGCATTTTATGGCCTGTTGCTGCTTTGAAGTGGAAATGAAATGGAATTTTATGAGTCTGCCAGAGGATGGAGATCGTAAACATTTTATGATGTCTTAGAGGAAAAACATGTTATATCACTATGGTGCTAAAAAGGTAAAAAAATCCTTTGATCCTTGAAAGAGCAGGAAACCAGAGAAGATCAAAGGAAATGCTTGATGAAAAGACAGACATAATTTGGGAAATGAGTTTTGCTGATGTCACCTTATTTAATATACCTCCTGATAGGACATCCTGTTTTGTAAAATTTTTATATTCTAAAAGGAGGAGCTAGATGGCATCATAGAAGGGTTGGAGACACAGAGTTAAAACTGTATTCTGTATTTCCACTGAGACACATTTCTTTGTGGGTTCTTAGAAACAAGAACTAACTATAAGCACTGTAAGACGGTAATACATTAGATAGAAAAGTCTAATTGCATTGTGGTAGGAGTTTATGTTTGTACTTTTCTTTGTTTTCTTTTAAGTGATTGTATGCTTTGTGATTTAGTGTTCTGTGTTTACATTTTATATATTTTTAGCCATTTTTAAGTAAACCTCTTATTTTAAAGAGACTGCCTGTTGTGTCTTCGAAGTTCTTTCTTTTGCACGTGATGTATAGACGGTTAAGACTGACTATGACTGTTCATAAGCTTAATGGTGTTACCAAACTGGGAAAAGATAAGAATATACCTAAGGTCTTTTATAGAGTTTTAAGGGTTCATTTTGGATACCTGATTAGATGCCCTTAGGCGAAAGATATCTAGCATCCCCCGAAGAGCAGATTATCTGATCCTGTACATTTGGGTACGCTAGCATAAGGTTCACAGTTTGAATCCCCCCAGAACTTGAGACCAAAGGTGATTCAGACCCACTAGCAGACAGGAGGGTTACCCTGGTTTGTTACCTGTTTGCAATATTGCACTCGGAGGTTGGCACTGTGGGAGCAGAGGGCCTGACCTGCTGAGTGGGGTTTGTGACAGTGACCACCTCCAGTTATGCTAAGAAGGATTAGGGGACCCTTCTGCACTGCATGGATAGGGCAGAGTTAGCATGGAGATGGCACAATGTTTCATTCACATTACCAGATACTCTACTGTTGGTGCATTAATTGCAGTGCTTTTGCAAAGGGCATTACATACAATTCTTTCTCCAGCTGACATTAATCTAATTGCTCTTTTCTGCATTCTCTAATCTATCTCCTTCCTATGCTATGAGTTTCAGAACTGGTAGCAGTACACCAGTTGTGGTCTCATGCAGGCCTTGTACAATAGTACCATTACTTCTCTTGCCCTCATGATATTTTTATTGATGCATCCTAATACTTGCGCTGTGTTTTTCTCATGCTGTCTCACACTGTCTACAATGTTTGAAGTCAACTGTTGTTGTAATACTAGAATCCCTTTCTTCATTTTCCTTCCTCAGTTTAGTGCCATCAAATAATATTTAGCTCTCTTGTCCTTTCTTAGGTGTAGCATTTTACATTTTCCCTCATTACATTTCATGTTCCACCTCCCTGCCCATTCTGCTATCCTATCCAAATCTCTGTGGATTCTTCTGTTATCTTCCTCTTTTGTCAACTACTCCTCCAATTTTGGTGCCATCCTCAAACTTACTAACCCAATGTTCTGCTGTTTATTCAGTTCCTGAACGCAAATCATCAACATGAGTGGAACATGCACAGATCTCAATGGCATCCTGCTTGATACACTTCCCTCATTTGATTCAGTGCCATGAATTCTTACCCTCTGTTTTCTTCCTGATAACCAACTGTCATGAACCCACTCCTGAAGGTCAGGTCCACTGAGCTCACAGTGCCCACCCCGAGTGCAATCTATGACAGGGAGGGGGAAACAGGGGGATACCCTCTTCATGTCCTTCTATAGTGCTCGCTGAGTTCACAACTGAACACTCGCCATGAAGTCCCAGGCTCCCCTCTTTACTCTGGATCAAGGTACAATACTAGTCTTGAGTCTTGTAGACAAATATGAACTCTTCTTGGTTGTTGCACAAAGGGAGAAGATCCAGGAGGGTACAACCTCTTCTGAGCAGCGTTGTAACCCTGATTCTGCCTGCTCCCACAAGACGTGCAATAACCTGGTTCAAATCCCCACAGACCCTTCCTTGAGACTTTGGTATTCTCCCTATCTTTACTCAGACTTTCCTTTTTCAGAACCTTGTTTGATTTGGTAGTTTATGATGGCACCTCTTAGTAATAACAGTTTAGTCACATATTATTACTGAAACATCCCATAGTCACACACACAATATAGAATCTCACTCAGGCAGGTTTCTTAAACAACAGCAAAAAAGTCTGGAAAATTTTGATCACAGAATAGCACAGAAGTGGATATGTACAAGAAAATAACAGTTATCTAAAATTCTACCTTAAATTCGTAGTGAAATGAAATCCAGAAAAAAATAAATGTTTTTTCAAATATTTAAATCCTTTCTGTAGCAGTCTTGCTTCTTGTGTGTCTGCTGGCAGTTGTTCTCTTGTGGTCAGGAGAGTGTCCAAAAGCAAAGTGTCCTCAATATGTGCTGCTGAGGGTCTTAAAGACCCATGGTCCAAGGCAGTCTGTAAGTCTTGGTCTGGTCCTAACTTTTAAGCCAGTAGATGTCATTCTTGTGCTTTTCCCAAACATTCTTATTCTGGGACTCATACCTTTATTAGTAAGACTCTCTTACAATTCCAATATCCTTCCAGCTAACCAATGTAATTATATCTTGACAGTTTTTTGGAATCTAGCACTGTCCTTCGAAGTGTAACTTTTTTTTTTTTTATGACAGGATTAGCAGTTAACATCTTGTGAGTTTATAACCCTTTCCCTCTTTAATGGCTACCCCAATGCTGTTTTCTTCAGCATCCTGGCTTTTCAAGTGACAATTTTTAATACAGGTGATAGATTTAGGACCTACTGTGTGTTAGTTGTCCAGGAAGACTCTTTTGAAATGTAATTTCCAGCTTCACTGGGAAAACCAGTTTCTCTTAGGTCACAGGGAATTTGCAGACTTTTGAGAAAAAACAATCCATTCCCTTGTTCCATGTGACCCTTTTATCCATTATTCCTTGTGGCATTTTAAACATACACAAAATATAACAGAATATAACACCATATATCTGTACTTTTCCTCCAGCAAGTCAGTAGGGGGTCTTCTTCATTCATCCCCTACTCAGGACTACACACTGCAAATACAATGTCAGCCCTATTTGCATATGGCTTCATCATGTTGACATGGTACATTCTATGGGTATGTCTCCTGTCAGGCAGTTCTACAATATAGTTCAAGTCATTGACCTGTCAGACTACCTTATATGGTCCTGCCCACTCAGCCTGGAGCTTGTCCTTCTGGACTGGGATTAGGACCATGACTTCAGAACCTGCACTGTATGAGCGAGTTCTGGCTCTGCGGTCATACCAGACTTTTTGCTTCTGTTGGGCAGCTGACAGGTTGCTTTGGGCCGCCCCATAAGCTCCTTCAGCTTCTCCCTAAACTTTAGGGCATACAGTAATCTACTATGGGTGGTCTGCTTGCCTTCCCAGTCTTCCCGTATCATGTGTAGGGGCCCACGCACCCCATATCCATATAAGAGTTCAAAGGGGAGAACCCTGACGACTCTTGGAGCACCTTCCTGTATGCGAAGAGGTGGGGAAGGTATTTCTTACAGTCCCTCCCATGCTGTTCAGCAAACGCTTGGAGCATCGATTTTAGGGTACCATTAAACCTTTCCGCAAGCCCATTTCATCAGGTCCAATATGAAGGTACCCCTTGATCAGTGATAACCTCCTGCAGAAATCTGACACGGGAGAAAATCCCTAGCAAGGTGTCTGCCACTTTGTCTGTCCTAAATGAGGAGAGGGTGAGTGTTTCTGGGTATCAGGTGGCGTAATCAACCACCATTAGGATACATTTTTTCCCGGAGGAGCTTGGGTTACTCAAAGGTCCCACAATATCCATTCCTACCCTCTGGAATGGCTCCTTCACAATGGGCAAGAAATTAGGGCAGCTTTGGTTTTACTACCCCACCTTCCCTATCTGTTGGCACCAGTGACGAGACCTGCAATATTCCTTCACCTGCTGGGTGAAATTGGGCCAACAGAAATTCTAGGCCAGTCACTGCATGGTGCGCATAATGCCCAGATGTCTGGACATCCGGACATGGGGATATCATGAACGATTATGAACAACTGCTCATGGTACCCCTGGGGAACAACAAGCTGCCTGCCCATCACCCCTCCCTCTGTCCTCACATCCTGTGTATACAACAGTCCATTGTCCCAAAATACTCTATGTCTTATGTCACCTCCCTTTGTCCCGGCAGATTCTGCACAAGCCCTCAGCCTCTCCAAACTAGGGCCAGTTCTCTGAGCAGCTGCAAAATCTTCACATTTTTCCAAGGTATGGGAAATGTCCCCTTAAGTTCCTAAACTGGAGTCCATAGCACTAGTGTCAGAGCTGCTGCTCCTGCTCCTATTGGCTGGGGACATCAAAATGAATCCTGGGCCTAACTCCTGAACCTCTAGTCCTCCCCCTGCCAATGGAATGAGCATCTATTACCTAAATGCTAGGAGTTTTCTGCCCAAGTTGGATCACATTAAGGCCTGGCTTTCACAATGTTCACCCGATATCCTTTGCATCTCTGAAACATGGTTATCCACCAAAGTTCTTGACACTTCAGTTGCCATCTCTGGGTACTCCATACTCCACTTCGACAGGGGTAAGCGTGGCAGTGATCTCTCTATCTATGTCCAAGAGTCCCTAAGTGCCTCCATTGTTTCACAGGAGGTAGTACCAAAATCCCACGAGATCCTACTCACCAAAGTGGTCCTCCCATCCTCCTCTCCCCATTTGTTGCTGTCTGCTACTTCTCCCCCAGTGCTTCACTGACCACCCTGGTCTCCAAACTTGCCACCTTAACTTCTGCGGCTGCCTCAGGGGAGCTTCTTATCCTAGGAGACTTCAATTTAAATTGGATCACCCAACATTCCAAGGAGATCAATCAAGAGATTGAGGCACTCAACCTCTCCCAACTCATCACTGAGCCCACCAGACTCAACACCCGCTCCTCTAACCACTCATTGCTGGACTGGACCCTAACCACTCACCCTAACAAATTCTCTTCAGCTGGCACACTCCCCAATGCCTTTAGTGACCACTGCATCACTTTCTGTCGTAGAAAGCACGGCCCCACTGCTGCCCCACCCAAATGTATATGGTTCAGGTCCCAAACATCCCTAAATCAGCAGACACTGCTGGCAGACCTCTACCTGGCCGACTGGTCTGGAGTCTTTACGGCCCCTGACATTGATTCCGCTCTGGTAGCTTTTAAATGCACCTTTCTAGGCATTTGGAACTTCCATGCCCCCTTAAAAAAGCTGCGTCTCCAGCGCCGACACCTTCCGTGGATCTTCCTCCAACTGGTGCAGCTGTTCAAAGCCAGAGACAAAGCTTGGAAAGTATTCAAAGCCCCCTCCAATGCCTCGGACCTCCAAAAATACAGAACCCTGTGGAATGCTTGCACTAAGGCCATGCGTTCCACTAAAGCAGGCTTCTTTAAGTCTCAGCTCAATGACTGTCACCCTTCCCCTGCGGCATTCTGGAAAACTCTCCACTCCCTGCTAGGCTCCTCCCAGCAAGCCCCTTCCCCTTGCTCTGACCACTCAGATGTCAGCCCCAAAGCTGTTGCCACATCCATAAACCTATTTATCACAACTTGCACCCTACCCCAGGGGCAACCCCCCAACCCACAGCCACCTGTACTCATGCCTTCCACCCAGACTCAATCAGCTTCCCCATCTGCCATCCCCCCTTCCCTCTTCCCCTCAACCTGACACTCTTTCTGACACCACCATACCCAAACACACCTTCCCCCCATTACCCCTTAGAGGTACTCCGAGCTCTCAAATATCTGAACTCCTCCAAACAAAGTCCGGATGGCATTAAACTCATCCTCTTGAAAATCTCCGCTCCTGACATTGTCCCCCTACTACCCACATTTTCAATCTCTCCCTCTACTCATGTTCCCTGCCCAAGGCCTGGAAGTTAGCTAAAGTCATCCACCTTCACAAAGGGGGTGACTCTTCCGTCCCTTGAAACTATAGTTCCATCTCCCTCCTCCCCACCCTCTCTAAAATCCTGGAGTCCCTTATCTCAAAAAGACTAAATGCATTCCTAGCTTCCAACGACATTCTGACTCTATACTAATCGGGTTTCCGCCGTCTCCACTCCACTTCCTCATCCCTTCACCATTTCACCAATCACATCCACTCAGCCATGGACAAGGGTCATCTGACACTGACTATTTTCATAGACCTAGCTAAGGCCTTTGACTCTGTTGCCCATAGACTACTCCTCAATGACCTAACAGCTATTGGGCTATACCCATCCTCTACTGACTGGTTCATGGCCTACCTAACAGATAGATTCCAATTCTTCCAACTTGGGGACACCAGATCTGATCCCCTTCCCATTCTGGCAGGCATTCCCCAAGGGTCGATACTGGGACCTACCCTATTCTCCATTTTTGTGAATAACCTTTCTTCTGCCTGCTCTAACTCACAAATTCAAATGTACATCAACGATACCATCATCTACGCTTCCAGTCCCACGCTAGCCCAGGTTGAATCTACCCTCCAAACCGATTTTGCTAACACCCTAAGATGGCTTAATGATAAATCTCTTAAATGCAACACCACAAAAATGGTAGCTATGGCTTTTGGTACAGCCCAGAAACTTGCCAAAATGATGTTTCCACCCTCCTTTTATGCACTCGATGGCTCCAAAATTGAAGCAGTTGACTCATTCAAATACCTGGGGGTATGATTGGACCCCAAACTGGACTTGCCCTGCACTTGGATTCTATTCACAACAAACTGTGTCCCAAACTAAGTATGCATCATAGACACAAAGATAGCCTCTCTCTCTCCTCCTATCAGAAGGGAAATAATCACTAAGCTTATCCTACCTACATTTGATTATGCGGATGTGGTCTATAGTTCAGCACCACAATCTTCCCTTATCAAATTGGACCCTCTGTACCATGCTTTCTGTCATTTTGCCACTAGTCTCTCTTACCGCACCCATCACTGCCTCTTCTACCAGTCTATCTCCTTGCCCTCTCTCTGTGATCACCGTCTTGCTGATTGCGTAACCTTTATCTCTAAATTTTGGTTCAGCACCCTTCCCTCTCCTCATTGTTAGCCTCAACTCCCAGCATTGGCTACTCCCTGTGCTCAAGAGGACACAGCTCATTTGCCTTGGCTGCACCTCATACACATGCAGGCAAAATAGCCTTCACCCACCGGCTCCCTGCTCTCTGGAACTCCCTTCCCCTCACTGTATGAAACTCACTTACAGCGCTTGCCATTAAAAAGTGCTTCAGGCACCTTTCTACCCCCCCTTGCCATTGCTTCCAGCCTTCCTAATCTCCTGATGACCTCTGGCAATGCATTCCTAACTTCTGCCACCACCTAACCCTAGCCCTGTGTGCACAACCCTGGCACCACCTTATCCTGTACTTAAGCTCCTAGCTTTTATGATACTCCATGCAATTCAATCACTCTGGATGTTAGAAACTACTGTTCTGTACACTGTTTAGGCTTTTACTTTTATATAAGATGTAACCTTGATCAAGATGTATAAGTGTAACCTATGCTTATTTTACGTATTCCTTCACATCTCTGTTGTGTTTTTAGGTTATGCTTATATGTTATGTATGCTGTACTGCACCCCTTCCCCTTCCCTGGGTCACACCTGGAAATGAGCCTTGGCTCAGTGTGCCTTTCCCAGTTATCAACTTTTTAAATAAATAAATAAAAGTAAATTCAGGGTCATTGCCATCCTTAACTTTCTGACCATTTGTTACCCCTCCCTCCTCAGAGTAACCTCCTGTAGTTGTTTTGTGAATGGCTACTTGGGGAAGTTCTACCTCCCTTTCACTACCATCCATTTCAGGAGACACAGGCTGGGGAACCAGCCTCCCATTATTCCCCACAGGGGCTTCTATGGAGTTCAGGGAGCTACAATTGGCCTTTGCCATCTGACTGTGGGTAACTACACACACCACCCCCTTCTGGAGATTGTTTCCTATAATCACATCCAGGGCAAGGTTGTTTGCCACTACCACTTTTTGCAATGTCTCTCCTGTCTCACCCCACTCCAAGAGAACACTAGCAAGTGGCAGAGTTTTCTCCTCCCCAGTGAATCCCTTCACAGTGATAAACTGATTTGGTATAAGCTGGTCGGGCCCAACCAAATCCCCCTTTTACCAGGATAAGAGACACCCCCATGTCCCTAACCCATGGGTTTGCACACCATTTATGGTAACCAGGTGCATGTTCTCCCTCGCGTTTATAGGCATGCTTTCAGGAATACACAAACAGTCTAACTCTTTTTGAGGGCAACTTTGCCCTAGCTGTTTACAAAATCAATATTTGTCATTCTTTTTTTCCAAGACATCCCTTTTTGGTAACCTGGAGCTTCCCCTTTTCTGAAGATGTAGTGAGGGTTTTAGCTGTCCTGAAGGTGTGCTTTTCCCTTTTGGCCCTGCCACACCTGCCCCACTTCCTTTCAGAGCAGGCCGTTTCCTGGCATAGCAGTCCAAGAGCTCAGCCGCTTGCTATGCAGTTTTTGTATCTCAGTCCTCTAGCCAGATTTTCAACTCTGATGTGCAAGCCCAAAAGAACTGCTCTAAAATTACAACTTCCTCAATTATTCCCACAGAGTTTGCTTCAACCCCCTTCCACCAATGCTTTAAAAACTGCCGTTGCTTTGTAGCTAGTTCTTCAAAGCTTATGTCCGGGTTTTTTTGGAGTTTACAGAATTTAATCCTGTAGGCCTCAGGATTCAGTTCATATTTTTTAAATAAAGCAGCTTTAAGTTTCTAATAGTCTTGGCTATCATTATTATCTAGTTGGCCTAGTGCTTCACATCCTTTACCCATAAGCAGTGGGGATAGCTAGAAGCTCCAGGACTCCCTGGGTACCTCGACCTGGATACAGACCTTTTCAGATGAATTCAAAAATGCATCCATATCCTCCCCCTTTAAATTTCTTTATTAATTTTGAACTTAATTTATACCCCAGCCCTGGAGTTTCAGGTCAATTCCTGCCACTTACCTCCTCTGGCGCTTGTCGTTGGAGTCTTAACTTCTCCAGTTCAAATTCCCTCTGGTGCTCTTTTTTCTCTCTCTCAGCCTCTCTCTGAAGCTGTTTTACCTTTTCCTTGGCCTTTCTCCAACACTGGTTTTCTTTTTCCTGCATTTCCAGTTCAAACCTCTTCTGATCGAACTCCCTCTGCTGCTATGCTTCAAACTTTCTCTGTTCGAATTTCAACTCCAATTTCCTCAACTCCAGCTGCAGCCTGATCCCTTCTAGCCCCAGCTCTGTGGTGACCTTCCCCTGCTGCTGTGGCTCTGGGTTCCCTCTGGTCTCACTGCCCTCCTCCTGGGGCTGGACTCTGCGATGGACCCTGGCACCCCCATGCCCAGGCTCTGGTCTTTTTCAGTCACTGGCCATAACTCAAGATTCTGGGCAGCTGCTAGCTCATCAGCTGCCACAAGAGCCTCTACGAGGTTCTTTTTGGTTCACCCTTGTACTGGACCCCTCTTTCCTGACACAACTACCTTAGGTAGTCTGTAGTGTATTCGCTGTAGCTGAAAGTAATCTTCTTCCCTAACTACTACTACACTAGCTTACACTGAAAAAAAAGAAAACAGGTAGGGAACTTTATACTGTAACCAAATTATTTTTAATTGTTTTCAGTTTATCAATCAGATACACTGGGTTCGAATCCCACTGTTATGCCTGTCCCACCAATATCTCTCGAATCTCACTGCTAACAGATCTCTTGGATCCCACCACTGTGTAGCAGATCTGTCATGAACCTACTCCTGAGGGTCAGGTCCACTGAGCTCACAGTGCCCAACCCTAAGTGCAATCCATGACAGGAAGGGGGGAAACAAGGGATAACCTCTTCGTGTCCTTCTATAGTGCTCACTAAGTTCACAACTGAACACCCACCATAAAGTCCCAGGGTCCCCTCTTTACTCTGGATCAAGGTACAATACTAGTCTTGAGTCGTGTAGCCAAATATGAACCCTTCTTGGTTGTTACACAAAGCGGGAAAATCCAGGCATTACAACCTCTTTGTGGTAGCGTTGTAACTCTGATTCTGCCTTCTCCCACAAGGTGTGCAGTAACCTGGTTCAAATCCCCACAGACTCTTCCTTGAGACTTTGGTATTCCCCCTATCTTTACCCAGACTTTCCTATTTCAGACCTTGTTCAATTTGGTAGCTTATGATGGCACCACTTAGCAATAACAGTTTAGTCACAGATTATTACTGAAACATCCCACAGTCACACACACAATATAGAAATCTCGCTCAAGCAGGTTTCTTAAACAAAACATATGTCTTTACTAAAAAATTATCATACATTACTACAAAAAGGCTAGGAAAATTTTGGTCACAGAATTACACAAATAAAAGTAGATATGTACAAAAATTACTAAAGTTCTACCTTAAATTCATAGTGAAATGAAGTCCAAAAAAAAAATGTTTTTTTCAAAGGTTTCAGTCCTTTCTGTCGCAGTCTTGCTTCTTATGTGTCTGCTGGTAGTTGTTCTCTTGTGGTCAGGAGAGTGTCCAAAAGCAAAGTGTCCCCAAAATTAATCTGTGGATGGTCTTAAATACTTGTGGTCCAAGGCAGTCTATAAGTCTTGGTCTGGTCCTAACTTTTAGGCCAGTAGATGTCACTCTTGTGTTTTTCCCAAAAATTCTTATTAACGGACTCATACCCTTATTAGTCAGACTCTCTTACAGTTCCAATATCCTGCCAGCTAACCAATGTAATTATATCTTGACAGTTTCCTGGAATCTAGCACTGTCCTTCAAAGTGTAAAGTTTTTTTTTTTTTATGACAGGGCTAGCTGTTAACATCTCCTGAGTTTATAACCCTTTTCCTCTTTAATAGCTACCCCAATGCTGTCTCCTGCAGTATCCTGGCTTTTCAAGTGACAGTTTTCATTACAGGTGATAGATTTAGGACATCTGTGTTAGTTAGCGAGGAAGACTCTTTTTAAATGCAATTTTCAGCTTCCCTGGGAAAACCAGTTTCTCCTAGGTCACAGGGAATTTGCAGACCTTGAAAAAAAGCAAAACAATCCATTCTCTTGCTCCATGTGACCCTTTTATCCATTATTCCTTGTGGAATTTTAAACATACACAAAATATAACAGAATATAACACCATATATCTGTACATCTGACTGGCAATGGCATAGCTCACCACACCAACTACCAATCCAGTTGGTTAACTTCCTGTTTATGCCTATGCTTTTAAGTCTATAAAGAAGTTTCCCATGTAATAACTTGCTGAAGGCCTTACGGAAATCCAAATAAACAAAATCTACTGAGGTTCCCCTTCTCTAAGTGTTTTATATCTGGTTAATAAAAAGACCAGATATAAAACTGGAGGCTGCACCTGCACAAGGACATTAACAAAATGGAGACAGTCCAGAGAAGGGCAACCAAAATGGTGCAGGGACTGCATCAGAAAACATATGAGGACAGATTAACGGAGTTCAATACATATACCCTAGAGCAAAGGAGGGAGCGAGATGATATGATCGAAACATTCAAACATCTTCAGGGCATTAACAAGGTGAAACAGTCTAACATGTTTTAATATAAGAAAAATAGCAGGACAAGAGGACACAGCATGAGATTACAGAGATGCCGATTAAGGGGTAATGTGAGGAAGTTCTTTTATACAGAAAGGGTAGTGGATGCATAGAACGGCCTACCTCAGGAAGTGGTGGATATGAATATAGTGCAGGTCTTCAAATAGGCATGGGATAGGAATAAGGAAGCAATACAGATGAGTATGAATAGATAGGCCATTGACAGAGTAAAGGCCCATGGCACATTCATAAGGTAGAAAAAATGGGCAGATTGGATGGGCCTTGCAGTCCTTATCTGCTGTCAACTTCTATGTTTCTATGTTTCTATAATAGATTTATTAAGCTTGAACTGCCACTAGTAAAACTATGTTGTCAGGGTATGAAATTCATAACAAAAAAAACAACTACATGCCCACTCAAGCATGTAAGTAGTAAAAATACATGCCTAACCAACTGCTTGCATGCCAGCATAGTTTTGTTACATAACTTCAGTTTTGTCCATTTTTTCTAGGTAGAGTAATTATTCCTTTGCAGTCTGCTATTAATCAAGCAGAGACTCAGGCAGCACACAATATTTTAACTACCAGACATGCTATTATCTGTCAGGCAGGTGAAGCACACACAGTAATATTTACAGTGGCGTGAAAAAGTATTTGCCCCCTTCCTGATTTTCCCTATTATTGCATATTTGTCACACTGGATGTTTTCAGGTCTTTAGACAAAATGTAATATTAGATAAAGGGAACCTGAGTGAACAAATAACACTTGTTTTTTTTTTACTTATTTCATTTATTTAATGAAAAAAGTTAACCAACACCAACTGGCACTGTGTGAAAAGTAATTGCCCCCTAATTAAATCAACCCAATTAAAGGGATAATTAGAGTCAGCTGATTGAACACAGCCAGGCTTGATTACAGCCAGCCCTGCTCAATATAAACCTCACTTATTTTGATCCTTACCATCAAAGTCACGTTGCCAAGCACAAAGATTCAACAAGCACATTATGCCACGATCAAGGAAGTCCTGAAAAGATCAGAAAAAAGTTGTTGCTATCTATCAGTCTGGAAAGGGTTACAAAGCTATTTCTAAGGCTCTGGGACTCCATCGAACCACAGTGAGAGACATAATCCCCAAATGGAGAACATTTGGAACAGTAGTGAATCTTCCCAGGAGTGGGGCCTGCCAAAATTACTCCAAGGGCGCAGCGTAAAATCATCCAGGAAGTCTCAAAGGATCCTAAAACAACATCCAAAGAACTGCAGGCTTCTCTTGCCTCAGCTAAGGTCAGTGTTCATGACTCCACAATCAGAAAGAGACTTGGCAAAATGGGCTTCATGGGAAAGTAGCAAGGTGGACCACTGCTAACCAAGAAGAACATAAATGCTCATCTCTCATTTGCCAAGAAGCACCTGGATGATCCACAAGCCTTTTGGGAAAATGTTCTATGGACAGATGAGTCCAAAGTGGAACTTTTTGGACTACATGGATCCCATAATGTCTGGCATAAAGCATACACAGCATTCCACAGTAAGAACATCACACCAACAGTCAAACATGGTGGTGGTAGTGTGATGATGTGGGGATGCTTTGCTGTCTCAGGACCTGGACGACTTGCCATAATTGTAGGAACTATGAATTCTGCTCTGTACCAGAAAATTCTTAAGGAGAATGTCCGGTCATCTGTCCGTCAGCTGAAGCTGAAGCGTAGTTGGGTCATGCAGCAAGACAATGATCCAAAGCACAAAAGCAAGTCCACATCAGAATGGCTGAAAAGAGTAAAATTAAAGTTTTGGAGTGGCCCAGTCAAAGTCCAGACCTAAACCCAATAGAGATGCTGTGGCAGGACCTGAAACAAGCAGTTCATGCTCAAAACCTACCAATGTTACTGAATTAAAGCAGTTCTGCGAGGAAGAGTGGGCTACAATTCCTCCACAGCGATGTGAAAGACTGATATTGAATTATAGGAAGCGTTTGGTTGCAGTCATTGCAGCTAAAGGTGGCGTAACCAGTTATTAAGTGTAAGGGGGCAATTACTTTTTCACACAGTGCCAGTTGGTGTTGGTTAACTTTTTTCATGAAATAAATGAAATAAGTAAAAAAAAACAGGTGTTATTTGTTCACTCAGGTTCCCTTTATCTAATATAACATTTTGTCTAAAGACCTGAAAACATCCAGTGTGCCAAATATGCAATAACAGAGAAAATCAGGAAGGGGGCAAATACTTTTTCACGCCACTGTACATTTGTTTGTGCTTGCACAGGAAATGTTTTGTTACATGAATGGCATTTCAGAGGTATGTCACTGCTGAGCCCATTGCAGCTCAAGCTGCAAGGGGTCCGGCAGTGCAGACCACTGATCAGGTACTATAGTCATGACACTACTACTGTTTGTTGGGCGGAAACTTTATGTAGTTGAAAGTACTGAAGCACTCCTATGACAGAGCACTTCAGTCCTTTCATTTGCATGAAGTCAGTCAGCAAGCAATTGATCAGAGGGATAATCTGAATATAAACAGAGACTGCCAGCTCTTGCTCGGTTTCCTGTGAATGTGGTGTGTTTTTCTGATAATCATGGTTGTTATTCTTCATCATATTCTCCTCATACAGTTCCACTGGGACTGGTTACCCATCCACCTTTCAAGCTCAAGAAACTGCTCCATCTGCATGCTGGAGACCTCCTAGGAAGCATATGAGACTGTTTTCTCCATGGCTTTCTTTCACTCTGTTCCTCTCTCCAGCTGTGATCTTGTTCTTATTTGTAACAGTAGCTCTATTCCATTTTAAAACTCCCACTCTAGCTGTGACATCACCAATCTCAGGCATGCAGCCTGCATGCTGTCAAGGCTAGAGTGGGAGCCAGTGAGTAAAACTCTATTTGCATTACTAAAACAGTCTTTTTTGTAACAGAAATTATCGCCCTCAAGTTTAAGAAACATAGCTGGCAAAAGCAATTCTGTCCCCCTTGCAGCCCACTTGTAAGCCCTAATATATTCTTTTTCTAAACTGCTCCATATTGAGACACACAGCTACAAAGGCTGTGGGGTAGCACATGCTATAAGTGCTAAAGCGGGTCACAGCAAACAAAGCCAGAATCATTGCCAACATTTTACAAACATGCTGGCTGGCATAAACAGTGCCGTGCTTCTACTGCTGAACTCCAAATAGCCATACACTGACTCACCACTCTGTGATCCTGTTCAGCTCTATGAAAGGAGGTGCAGTGACAGGCATGGCTAGAGGTGGGCAAGCCAGGAATTTTTCACCTAGAGCCAAGTCAGACCCAAGCCAGGGGTCAGGCTTGACTCTACGAGCCAAAACATGAGCTGAGCCCAGGCTACTGCAGGCTGTTTTTTACATAGGGGCTGAACATTTCAGACACTACCCTAATTGCTCAGGCTGACAAATATGCTTAGCTGGATCATATCTGGATTAGCTTGACCTTGGCTCTCAATTGCTTATAGAGGCCGTGCCGAGCCAAGCCAGGTACTAAGCTCAAGCTAGGTTTGAGTCTGCTCTGGCTTGCCCACCTCTAGGTATGGCTACAACAAAAGTGGCCGCACTTCCAATAACAAATGTCACAGTGCAATGACAAAAATTGTTACCAAAGTTTTCTTCTTTACAGTTGCATTGGGTGAAACCTTGCTCCATATTGTGATGTACAGCTGCAAAGACTGTGCTAGCTAGTGTATGCTTATGCTGTTATCACTCAAGCAGCAACCTGCGAAATGCTTTCTAACTCCATTTCCTGCTCCTTAGCAAGAGCTAGCCTGTGACAGAGAGCCAGCCCTGAAGGTAGCTGAATTGACCAACGCTGGGATCTGTTTGTTTTGTGAACAGTGCTGCCACCTCTCATCCAAGAACCATGATGAGTCATGGAACAGTAATTACCCACAAATGCAGTAGGGTGAGGGGAGACTGAGAGATGCAGAGAGAGCTCTGGTGGAGAAAAAACTCAGGTACCGACTGTGGCTCAAAACTGGTTGCTGTCTAACAAAACTATTGCGCTGCTGACTCAGTTGCTGCTGATTGGCCAGGTTCTCTGACTGCTTTCCTCCAATTGGCTGCTCCACTCTACAGACACTGCCTGAGTTCCCCAGCCAGGTCTCGGTTGCTGCAGCTTGAAAGGACCTTGTTTTTGACCTATTTCTGCTGAATATTTCTCCCACCCCCATCACTCTTTAAATCCACTCGCTGCACCTCTGACTCTACCCCCCAGTGCAGCTTGTCTAGTTCAAGCTCAGGAGTATTCTCCCTTAAATCTTCTCCAGCTTCTCACTCTGTATTACCTCATACTGCGCCTGCTTACTTACATCTAGTAGCTCAATCTGAACACTTTTCCTTAGCAGCTCTTTCCCCATCTCCCCTCCACTGCTGCTTCCTTCTTTTAACCCTAACAATATACCTTTATCACTGCTGCATCTATTCTCCCACTACACCATGTCTGTGGCACTCTCTCTTCTGACCATGTCACATACTCTCTCCCTCTCCCCATCCCCCTCATGATTCTCTTATTTACTTGCCCCTCCCCATCCCCTCCTTCTTGCTCCTCCTCCCACAGCTGCCCCAGCCCTATCTCATCTCATCCACTCTCCCTCTCCCTGCCCCCTCTCTTAGCTGCCTCCACCCTCCTACACCCCCACAGCCCACCCCTGCACCCCATCCCTCCCTCTCCTTCCTCCACCACTCATCCTACCCCATCTCCCCACCTCCGCCTTTCCCCCATCATCCACCCCTCCTGCTCCCCTCCACCTCTAAACCTAGGGCCCTCTACCACTGCCTAAACCTCCACACCTCACCCACCGCGTGTGGTTCTGGCAAATCAAAACAGCCCTCACTCCTTCCCCTATCTCTCCTCCTCCTGCTGCTCCTTGCTGGCGACATCCAACCCAACCCAGGCCCCCCCATGCCCCAAACCTCCAGCACTTTGACCGCTACCCTCCCAAGGTCGTCCTTATCTCAGACCCCATTTTCTCTTCTCTTCTTAAGGGTCTCCATATTTTTCATCTCAGTGTTAGGAGCCTCCTCCCCAAAACTGATGCCCTAAATGAATGGCTTACCCAATATCACCCTCACATACTCTGCATCTCTGAATCCTGGCTATCTGCAAAAATCCCTAACTCCTCTCTTACCATTCCTGATTTTAACCTATTCCACCAAGATAGAGGTAAGAGAGGTGGGGGGTAGCCTTGTGCATCAGGTAATCCCTCTCCAGCTCAGTCATCTTCAAAGAATCCAGCCCTTCCTCCCACAAAGTCATTATCGCCCACTTATCCCTTCCCTCCTCTGCCCCCCTTTTTATTGGTGCTCTATACACCCTGCCCAAGACATTGGCCAACTCCCTCATCAAACTCATCTCCTCTAACTCCACCATCACCTCCAATGGAGAACTTTTGCTCCTAGGCGATTTCAATCATGACTGGCTCTCCTCTGCAGTCACGCCCACCACCCTAGCGATCGAGACCCTCAACCTCTCTCAACTTATCCAGGAACCTACCCGTCTAAATCCTCAGTCCCAAATTCACTCCTTCTTAGACTGGATACTGTCCTCCCACCCCCACTGCGTCTCTGCCTCAGGCATCCTCTCTGATGCCCTCAGCAATCACTGTATTACCTACTGTGTTCGCAAAATTCACACTCCCCACTCCCTTCCTAAATTCATATGGTCCTACCCCCTCCATTCTATCGATGATAATGACCTGAAACATGATCTCATAAATGCCAACTGGCAACCTGTCTTCTCTGCCCTGGATGTTGCCCTTGCCTTATCACATTTCTACAACATCTTTAATGGCACTGGGACCTTTATGCACCACTTAGAAAAGTCAGAGTGAAACAATACCACCACCCTTGGATTACTTCTGACCTAATTGCTATTTTTTGTCCTCGGGACACGGCCTGGAAACTTTACAAGGCATCCCACTCCACAAACGACCACCTAGCCTACAAACACTTGTAATCAACTAAAGTTGATGTCCATATGCTGTATAGTGTTTTAAATGTCTAAGAAACTCTGTAACATTTTCCTGATTGTTGTGCTGTTCAGTGTCTCAAATGTCCTAAAACTCTGTAACCTTCTTGATTGAATGTCTATACTCTGTTCACATGACGTGAAACCTTTGTAAAAGAGCCCTGGCTCAAAGGTTATTTTCCGAATACCAAATAACAAAAAAAAAACAACTTAGAAACAGGTGCACCAAGGCTGTTTCCCAGTCCAAGGCATCCTATTTTAAATCCCAGCTCGAACAGAGCCCAAACTCCCCTGCATCTTTCTGGAAGGTAATTCACTCCTTCCTGGATCCCTCTTCCCAATAAGCTTGCCCAGTCCTTAAAATCAATGGCTCCCCTGTTTCTGACCCTGCCTTCATAGCTGAAGCTTTCAAAAAGTTCTTCGCTTCATGTGCCCTGTCTGACCCCCCCTTCACCTGACTACACTCCCTGCCCTCCTGAATCTCCCTCCCCTCCCAATGGCTTCTTCTTTCTTCCCATCTCTCCTGTCGAAGTCTACTCTGTGCTCCTCTCTCTCAATCCCTCCAAATCAAGCCCTGATGGTATCCACCCTAGACTGCTCCACATCTCCAGTCCCGCAATAACTGCCCCCCTAACTTACATTCTAAACCTTTCACTTTCCACAGCTACAGTTCCCAAAGCCTGGAAATCGGCTAAGGTCCTACCCTTGCACAAGGGTGGCGACCAATCATCCCCAGGGAATTATTGGCCCATATTCTGATTCTGATTCTGATTCTGATTTTGTTGAGTCAGCAGATCTGGCTTGCATCACCGAGACCTGGCTGGATGGAAATGCCGGCCCTTTTTTAGAGGCGTCTGTTACAGCTGGGTACTCGGTGATTCACCGCCCAAGATTGGATCGCGGGGGGGGGGGAGTAGCAGTCTGTTTTAAGACCAGCTTGGGGCTCACGGGTGTACCAGTTGAGGAAGCTGAATCCTTTGAGTGTACCGTTGTGGCTGGTGTGGGTTGCAGGATAGCCCTCATCTACCGTCCACCAGGAAATGAGAGATGATTCCTGCAGGAAGTGGCAGACTTCGTCACCGATATGGCGTTGGAGTTGCCCAGACTGATGGTTCTGGGTGACTTCAATGCCTGGGTCGATGACAAACTTTCTGCCTTTGGTCAGCACTTCCTCCAGTTGATGTCATCACTGGGCCTTACACAGATTGTTTCCTCGGCTACGCATAATCACAGTCACTCCTTGGATTTAGTTTTTCTCCTGGGGATTGAGGCCTCTGATTTGGTGGTGGAACCTGTCAGTTGATCCGATCATTACACCGTGAGCTTCAATTTTTGTGCTCCCCTTCGTAGGTCTGCCCCTGTGGAGATGGTTCGATACCGCCCATTATGGGATGTGTGCCCTGAAGACCTGATGGTGGTGTTGAACCTCTCAGAGTTTCCAACTGCCAGCATGGGTCCAGAGGCTATGGTCTTGGCCTATAACCAGGCCATTTCCTTGGCCCTGGACACAATTGCTCCTGTCCGTGTTTGTCCCCTCTCTCTTCGACCTCAGGCCCCATGGTTTGATGGGTCCTTGAGGGAGTTGCGACGTGTGGGTTGACAGTTAGAGCGTCATTGGAGGAAATCTGCTCTGGATGCCGACCGCCTTAGTTTGGAGGAGCATTATCGGCTTTACCAATCAGAGATCTCCCATAAGAGGCAGAATTCCTGTCCAGGAGGATCTCAAGTACTCCAGAATCGACCGGCTCAGCTCTTCAGAACTGTGGACAGGCTGTGCAGCCCAGCCTGTCTCCAGCTCCGTTGACCTTTTCACAGAAGGAGTGTGATGAGATCGCTCAATTCTTTGTGAATAAGGTTGCCGACATCAGATCCAAGATCCGTCCAACACACTCTAAGGGGGAAGCTTTTGGTCGGCGTTTGGTCACGAAATCCTCTGTCTCCTGGTGGACACCTTTGACCTGCCGACGTTCAGTGATATTATGCTGATCATCCAGGGGATGCGCCCTACGTGCTGTAGTTTAGATCCGGGCCCTACCTTCCTAATTTTGGGTTGTGTTGAGATCGTCGGCCCATTTCTGGTTCAAATAATCTGGTGCTCCCTAGAATTGGGTGAGTTTCCTAGCTCCTAAAGGAGCTGTGGTGACTCCCTTTTGAAGAAGGCTTTTGGACCCAGATGTTTTCAACTACAGATCGATCTATAACCTTCCCTTTATTGGGAAGGTTATTGAGAAGGTAGTGGCAAACCAGCTGGAGGACCATTTGACCATTCATAATATCTATGAACCTCTCCAGTCTGGTTTTCGTAAGAGGCATAGTACCGAGACTGCTCTGGTTTGGGTGCTCAATGATCTCCTGATGGCGAGAGATCAGAGGAACCGCTCTGTCTTGGTCCTCCTTGATCTCTCTTCAGCCTTTGACACTGTAGACCATGGGGTTTTGCTCGAACGTCTGGAGTCCATCTGTGGCCTGTCTTGTACAGTGCTCAGATGGTTTTCATCTTTTCTATCTGGGAGAACGCAGAGAGTTGTGTCTGGGATTTTTTCCTCTGACCCTTTCCCTCTGCATTGTGATGTCCCCCAGGGTTTGGTGCTCTCCCCCATGTTGTTTGCAGTGTATATGCTGGCCCTCAGAGACATTGTAAGAAGGTATGGGCTGAGGTGTCACTGCTATGCTGATGATACCCAGCTCTACCTGTCTTTTGCTCCCGACCAGGCTAGTGCTCTCTCGGTATTTAATAGCTGCCTCACTGAAATCCAGGACTGGATGAATGTGAGCTGGTTAAAGTTGAACGCCGGTAAGACTGAGGTTTTGGTCGTGGATCCGAGGTGTGAGACAGGTGGGTTGGGGTCCGGTCAGCCCTCTGGCATATTGCTGGGGGGGATCTGATCCTTTCCTCTGAACGGGTGCGTAACCTGGGAGTGGTACTTGACGACGGGCTGACTCTTCATCATCAGGTGTCAGCAGCCGTTAAGTCCACATTTTACCATCTTAGGAACATCGCCAGGGTGAAACACCTTGTTCCGTCCAGCGACTTACCCATGTTGATCCATGCTTTCGTGACATCTCGCCTTGACTATTGCAACTCCCTTTACTTGGGGCTTCCTGGGGTTGATATCCGCTGCTTGCAGCTAGTGCAGAACGCTGCTGCAAGGTTAATGACGGGGGTGACTAGAAGGACACATATCACCCCTGTGCTGCGTGATCTGCACTGGCTGCCTATACAGTGGTGGATCACCTTTAAAGTAGGTCTTTTGACCTTCAAAGCCCTGCACGGACTCGGCCCTGACTACTTGAAAGAGCTTCTGGTCCCTTACCGCCCCATGCGACAGCTCCGTTCAGCCGACGAGGGGTTGCTAGAGGTTCCGAGGGTTATATTGAAGTCCTCTGGGGCTAGGCCTTTCGTGGCCCCTACCCTCTGGAACTCTCTGCCTCGCCGGCTTAGAGAATACGCGACTGTGGAAGCCTTTAAGCGGGATTTTAAGACTTTTTTATGGAATAAGGCTTTTATTGACTGATGCTGTTCTGAATTGTTGATTTTATAAGTATACTTTGATTTTATGATTTATCTGTTCAGAGCCTTGGTATTTGAAAGGCGCTAAATAAATAAAGTTATTATTATTATTATTATTATTATTATTATTATATTGCTTCTCTCCTCCCTTGCCGAAGTCCAGGAAACCCTCATTCATGCAAAGCTTTCAGACTTTCTCTCCTCAAACAACTCCCTATCACCTGTGCAATCAGGCTTTAGGAAACAACACTATCACATCCCTGATACCTGTCACCATCTCTACCTTCTCTGCAATGGACCAAAGCCATATCACTGCAACTATCTTCATTGATTTGGCTAAAGTTTTTGATTCTGTCTCCCACCCTCTCCTCTGCCATAAACTTAACTCCTTTGGCCTTGCAAAGCCATGGTTGACTGGTTTCGCTCATACCTCCAAAATAGACAACAGTCAGTCCTAATAGGTGATGCACTCTTTCTTCCTCTCCTTATCCTCTCTGGGGTCCCCCAAGGCTCTATCCTTGGCCCCATCCTTTTCTGTCTTTTCATAAATGATCTTCCCTCTGCCTGCCTCTCCTCTATCTTGCACATGTACGCAGATGACACTGTCATCTTCACCTCCAGCCCACCCCACGACAGTGTCCTCTCTATACTCCAAAAAGACTTCAATAGAGTTCAGTCCTGGTTCCAATCAAACCAGCTAAAACTCAATGCCAAAAAGACAGTTACCATGTCCTTTGGTTCCAGACAGAAATTAGCCTCTCTCCCAGCCCCACCAGTGATCACCACCCTGGATGGCTCACCCCTTGAGACATTCTCTGCCTTCAAATATCTGGGTGTCTGCCTGAACAGTCATCTAGATTTCTCTACACATATAGACACCATCTGCGTCAAACTCCGGGCCAAACTCACAGTTTTCCACCGCCCCCAAAGTCAGCCTGCCCTTCCTCACTTGTTGTGAATTAGTACTTAAAACAATTTTACCAGTACTGGATTATGCTGACGTAGTCTATGGCACTGCCCCAGCCTCTTCCCTCTCAAAATTAGATGCTCTTCTCAACTCCTTCTGCCATTTTGCCACCTCCTCCTCCTCTCCTCTTTCCCATCACTGTCTCATTTATGCTCCACTCTTCCTCACTCCGCTATCACACAGGAGAACTGTCCACTGAGTCTCCCTTATTGCCAAATTTTGATTTGGCTCCCTTCCCCCCACCTCTCATCCCGCCTTACCCCAGCCAAATCCACAACCTACTCTCTGCATCACAGAGATTCACGTACCTTCTCCATCCCTTGCCTGCACTCTGCTGCTGGCCAGTCTGCCTTCTCTTACCACCTCCCTCTCCTCTGGAATAATCTTCCCTCTGACCTTTGCCTTGCCTCCCCTTTCTTGTCCCTCAAAAGACTCCTCAAACTCCTCACCTCCCCTCTTTGCCCCCAGTGCTTCTAATTCCCCCCATTCTTCCCTCCGATCCTGCACGCTCACCCTGCATCTCACTCGTTTCTCCTCATTAGCCTCCCACATATCATTTTAAGTCTATGGGGGCCAGTGCTGGTTACCCTTGTGATCTTAAACTCAGCTCCTGCCTGCTTCAATTCCCCTCTCAAGGGACCTCTAGTGCCTTAGGAACCTATGTGTTTTACCTTTATATATTATTGTGCCTTCACTGGTAATACTATAATTCTTGTAAATAGTTGTAAATTCCTTGTACTGCACATTGTTGTAAATAACTTACGTAACATTGTACTACTACTGTGCATTCCTTGTACTGCTACTTTGCTTTCGTTGTACCCGGGTCGCACCTGGAAACGAGCCTTGGCTCAGTGTGCCTTTCCCGGTCACCAATTTTAAATAAATAAATAAATAAATATGGTTAACCTGTTCACTGAATTAGACCAATATATTTTACCTTGATTTACAACTTGTGGCTGTTTCGCCTACCTGAGAGATGCACTGCTTACATTCAGTGCTACACTGACTACGGCAAGAGAACAAAAGCTCAGTAATAAGTGATTACTTTCACATAAATCACTTTGTATTATATTTTCTGACAAACTTTGCTGCCATTGTAAGTAATGTTAGAATAAGGATTTATGATACCGTTATATACAGAGCTCTGTAAAATGCACTTTGCAACGAACTGCTTACATTCAGTGCTGCCACTAAGACAATCACAACCTGCAATAAATAGCTGCAGGTGGAGTTTTGTCTCGGAGCAACGTCCTGAAAGACACCAAGACGGACAGGTGTGGGTTCTGCCGGGGGGGGTGGGGCAGGGATAGGAAAGGTAAATAGGTGCTGGGAGGAATAGGTAACCTAGGGAGCGGGTTTGATGGCTGCTGCATGGGAGGGGTTAAGGTTATTTAAGAAGTGGTCTCAGGGGGCTCTGCCTTTTTTTGACCCTTTCTGTAGCAGATAGCAGATACCAGTCCAGGAGCCTTGCAGCCAGGACCTGGAGACATCGGAGGTCAGGTGAGTGGGTTTCTGTGGAGGGCAAGGCCTAGGCCTGGATCTTGGGTCAGGAGGACAGCTCTTTTAAGCGCAGGAATTGGGGTTTTGCATCCCCTCTGAGGGAAAAAGATCGGGCAAGTCATATCCTTGCAGCACATATTAAAAACCAAAGAGAAAACCCTTTCTGCGTGAGGAGGGGAATTGGGGGACAGGGTATCACAGTTCTGGTGTCCATATGGGGCAAATGCTCTAACCACACTGGTTGATGTGCTGGCTCAGTAGTTCAGAGGGTACAAGGTTTGATGCCCAAGGCATACCAGGTTAAGTACAAGCCAGTTAAATGGATTCAGTGTGACAACGTACAGCTGAATGTTTAATTTAGTTTCAGTGCCAAATGAGAGTGACACAAGTGAGTTTTAGTTAGCCCATAGCATTGTAAAGGAGGTAGAAGAGACAACCAAGCAGGGAAGGACCCAGTCTGGGGCCGTCAGCCACCACATGGTGGACCCCCCCAACTCAGGTCCCTTGGTCAGCAACCAGGGCTAGCAGTAAATCCTGGATGCTAGAGTCAGGAGTTGTGGAATTTGTGGTGCAGGCAGTAAACCTGAATTTGATTCCCACAACCTCCACTGACATGCCAGGTGATTTGAGGTTCCATACATACGGCGCATGTTGGCCAGTACCTGGCTGCTGCATAGTCGGAGAGGGTGGGTAGGTCAGGGCCAGCGGGAGCTGAATCAAGGTGCAAGACAGATGCACTACAAGTGCAAAGAGCTGGTGGGAGAGAGGTGAGTGGCAGCCGACCCTCCCTCACCTGCACGGCATCGTGCAGCCTCTTAGCAGTGGTCCCAGGCCTTCTGGAAATATGGGCTAGCAAGGAGAAGAGCATTTAGTAAAAAAAAATTATATATAATGATAATAGTTAAAACAATATTAGGGCAGTAGCAGGGGTTCTAGTGTGGCAGGGGGAATGGGCAAGGGGATGGGATGGGATTCCGAGAAGGATCTCCCAGGAAGTTTGCACAAGCCTGGAGCATCCCCACCACCACATGCCCAACTCACCTCGGGATGTTGGGTGGGATCCCTGTGGGCAGAGAGGCGTCCAGTCCTGATGCGGTCGGGATTCCAGTGGCGGCTGTGCGGACTTATCTCCTTAGTGGCTACCTAGGGAATGGCTGCAGCGTGCACGACAGGAGTGAGAGTGGCTGGCACACCAGAACAAATGCGGTGTGGGAGGGCCTGGGGTGGTTACCTCCCCACCTGGGGCCACATGTTACAAAAAAATTATATGTATATATATTAATTTTATGTATATATATATATATATATATATATATATATATATTGGAGTAGCGAAAATACTATCTGCTGGTTGGCTGAAACACACCACATGACCATGCGTATATCAGAGCGTGACCGCACACCTGCACTTTCACCCCCCTCCAAAACCATTTAAGATAGATAACCCACTGTAGGGTGTGAAGTCACGGTCTGATATACGCATGCCTTGGGTGGTTGAACGCACTTGGCCTGTGGCCCTGTGCATCACAACACACATCAAGGCATGCATATATCAGAGCATGACTGCACACTTACTGTGGGTTGTCGATTACATACACACATACAAATACACATATATATATATATATATATATATATATATATATATACAATATACACACACACACACACACACACACACATATATAAGTAGAAAGTGGTGGTCTCCAATTAAAAAAAAAAGAGGCAGGCGCCCATTGTCAAGAAATAAACTGAGGGCTCTGGTGTGGATGACTGCAGAGTGCAGATGTAATCTATAATGAGATTGCATGTGGGCCTCTGGAACAATACTTTGCATGATTAATTTGAGGCCCCATTCCAGCCACCTCTTTTGAAAGCACTTTGTACTTTATATTATGCCCATACAAAACACCTGTTAAAAAAACACAGAGAGTGGTGTTGTAGGATAACTAAGTCTCGGTGAGACATACTCTGCATAGCACAGAAAACTAGGGATGGTGACATGTTGACTGCAGTGGTCTAGTACACTTGTCAGAACGGCAACTCCAAACTATCATGCCTCATATTTACCTGTTGTTTGTTTTACTCTGCACAGCACACATCCTGGAGTCGGGGATTTGCGTGCACCATGAGAGGTGTTTCTTGGTGAAAATTCATCAGCCACCATGTTGAGGCACAAAAAGAGGAAGCTGTGGGAGGGAAAAAACTGCTATTTTTGGATCGAGTTAGACACAAATCGTTAACAAAATGGAAGGATGACTGCAGGGCCAAAAAGAGAGCATCTTTAGATTTAGTTGTGACAGAGTCTGCAGGGAGTCTGTTGGGGGGGATGGTGTAGTGAGGAGGGCTGTAGGACGGGGAACCAGTAGGTGAGAGCTAAGGGGAGAGGGGCCATTGAGTTCCCGTGGAGAACAATTGGCATACAGGTAGAACACAATGAACTGGGCATCCCACCTTGATGCCACAGCTATTCTTAGCATGGTGAGGCAGAGGCATTGTTGCTTTTTGTCTGTTGCAGCCTGGGAATTCACATGGCGGACACACGACTGGGAACAATCACCGAATTCGGACAGCAGCTCATCTGCTGGGTTTGGGAGAGATGAAGAGGATGGTGGAAGGCAGTCTTCAGCAGATCCAGTGAGCCCAGTGCAGTGGGCTCAGTGGGGCTGCCATTGCCAGGAGCAACCATAGCACTCATGGAAGCAATGTTACCTGTGGAGACAAGATTCTGTTGAGGTGGGTGTGCAGAACCATGGCAAGACTACCAGCTCCGACTCTATTCCAGCCAAGTAAGAAGTATTTTGTTCAGTTAACCAATGATGAGTTGTGGGCACTGATGGTGGAGATGCTCACAGGGTCAAAGAGGGATCAGAGTCACCATCTAAGAAGCCACACAACCCCCAGAAGAGGATGTCCATCCTGAGGGCATGGCAAGGGGCACCCGGCAATGTCTACCAGAGCAAATGACACTAGGCGTGGGCGGGCAGCCAGTGATGGGGTCAGTGTAACTGCAGGGGCCTTCCCCAGTTTACCTGCTGGGGACAGGACCAGTTTTACTGCCAGCGCCTTCTCCAGCTGGTCTATGCACATCAGGATTATCCTCTGGCCAGCCCCAGTGCTATAGCCCCCCCCCCCTCCTCTCACATTGGTGACTATGCCCATGGGGCCCTTTCCAATGCCTCAGTGGGTGTCAGGACCATATTCACCAGGTCCTCATCTTTTAAGTGTTAATATGTCCCCCAGAGCCACTCGCTGCTGAAAATAAGTGGTTTCATGTGCCTTCTGCTGAGGGAGAACAGCGAAGCTGTTGTGGCTCAAGCTGAAGGCAAATGTAACTCATTCAGCAATGAGTGACAGAAGGCACATTAACATTATTGATCGAGGCGATCAATAATTTATTAAAAAAAAAACAACTTCCCAGAACGTGCCCGTTTCCAGGGCATCTGCGCATGAGACACTCTTCACAGAATAAGAGTGCCTCACGCACAGGGGAAAGGAGCACTCCGATTGGTCAGGAGCGCTCCCTCAATCTATAATTCTTTCTATGCCCATTTGGTCAGTTCCCCAGACACCGCCTCAATTGGTTCCTCAAAACCTGCAGCTGGCCTCAGTGCTACCTCAACCATCACTGGTGATACTGCCATCTAGGCCTCAGCCGGAGTTGCCCACACCCATGACACCGACCCTAATTTGCTGCAGCCTGGCCTCTTGCAATGTCTAGAGCTACCTTGTCTGAGCCCACAATCAGAGGCTCCCCTTCTACGTCACTGATGATCAAGGAAAAAATAGTCAAGCTGCTGGAGTTGGTGGTGGACAGAAACAGGAAGCGGCCAGAGGGAACAGGGGAGATGGGGAGCAGGGGGGCCGGTTCTGCTGGGGTGGGGGATGTGGGTCAGCCAGTGGCTCCCAAGATGCCGCAAGGGTCATATGTGTCCATTGCGGAGCCGATGGGTTCACATTTGTCAGAAAAAGTATGGCAGCAGATTGCCACGGTGAGTTTGTGGATCTCTTTGCACTCCTGAATGCCCCAATGCACCAGAGAGTAAGAGGTAGTCAGATAAGGAGAAGGACAAAGGAGATGGGGTCAAGCGGAAGCACAAGATCATCATTAGGTGCAACTGGGAGAACTGGCAGGTGGGCTTTTCTGTTTACACTGGGTTGTTATGTAACCCCTAGGCGGCGCTCTTCTTTTTTTTTTTTTGTTATACCTATATTGTTGCTGGCTTCTTTTCCAGAGGGAGCCCCCAGCCCCGTCCCCCAATGTCTACCATCCGGCACTGACCTGGCCACAGGGCTTACCCCCCCGGTGGGGCTGGTGGGGTTCCCCAACCCCCACCAGAGACTGGATTCAAGGGGGCAGTGCCATGGCTGGCTGGGAGCGGAGCCTGTGAGGTGCCCTCCACCATTCTGCTGTGGCAACTAGGTTTTTCTGGAGTTTCTCCCCAGGAGTCGAGGCGTGCAATGACGCTCGCGGAGAGTAATGCGCATGCATCCGCACGTGCTCCCCCCAAGCATCTGCCCTGACTCCTCCCCTGTCTACAGCATGGCAGCCATGTCCCCCATGTCCCCCAGCCTCCACTAGGGAGCAGACAGACACTGACATTTGAGAACCCCCCCCCCGGAGAAGGAGAACAGTCTGTCGAGTGCTCAATCCTTCTCCGCCCCTGCCGACCCCCTGTGGCCCATGCTTGTTTCTGAACACAGGTCGCCGATGTTGCGCAAGGTAAGGTGCCAGCATGTCAGCCCTCAGCGCCACTGGGCCAGCCCTAGGTGGTGTTTTTCTAAGGGCTACCACCCCTGCCTGTATGGCAACATACAGGTTGAGGGGCCTAAGTTCTGCGAATGTGTGCCTCCACCCACAGAAATGGTATTGGGGTAGCTTAACTGCCCTGGTATAGACATACGGGATTCTGTGACCACCCACCAACCCTTCTAGTGGCCTGAACAGTAACAGTATCAGTTTTTTTGCAGAGGACAACAAGATGGGAGCAATTAGTGGATGACCTAGGAGGGTGGCATGGGTTTGAAGGATGATCTGTCAAAATTGGAGACCTGGTCGGACACCTGGCAGTTGGGGTTCAATGCCAAAAAGTGCAAGATGCTACATTTAGGGGAAAAACATCTAAGAAGGAGCTACCAGTGGGGGAATGGGGTCAGCTAGCCATGACAGAGGAGAGGAGAAGAAGGATCGAGGGGTGATTATAACAGGCTCAATGAACAACTCAGCACAATGCAGGAAGGCAGCTGCAAAGGCCAACAAAATGCTGGGCTGTATTGCCAGGGGTATATCTTCAAGGAGAGGGGAGGTGATCCTGCATTGTATAGGTCACTGGTTAGGCCACACCTGGAGTACTGCATGCAGTACTGCCGCCCATACCTGAAGAGGGACATTAAGTTACTGGAGGGGGTGTAGCACAGGGCAACAAAGATGATCCAGGGACTAGGGGATATACCCTACATGAGCAGGCTGAGGGAGTTGAACATGTACTCACTGGAGGAAAGGAGAGACAGCGGATATGACTAAAACCTTCAAGTACATGAAGGGAATAAACAAGACAGGCACAGAGGGGGGATATGGACACTCGAGGTCATACTCTCAGATTGGAGGGGGAAGGTTCAGGAGGGAAATGAGAAGACACTTTTTCACAGAGAGAGTGGTGTCTGGGTGGAACGTGTTGCTTGCGGAAGTGGTATCCTGTAGAACATTGGACTGCTTCAAAGGGATGGGATACAGTAAGAGGGAGGATCAGGGGAGGGGAGGAGGGCAGCTGCAGTATAAGGGTTGCTAGCTGCACACTCGAGCAGACTCGATAGACCATAAGGCCTTTGTCTGCTGGCAAATTTGTATGTATGTTCATATGTACAATGGAATGGTACATTCACATTCAATGGATAGCGGTAATAATATGCTCACACCCCTTTCACTTACCACCAGGGCTGGATCTGCTGTAACTGCCCTGGAGACTCCCTGAAAAACAAGATCAGCAATGCAACAATACAATATTACCACTGTAACCCAACTAATAATTTGCACACTAGCCAGGGTAATGTGAAAAAAGACAATCAGGGGACTTCCGGTGATGTCACGACCCTGAATGGAGGTCTGATCTCAAAGCTGCGCATCCACCCGGAGAAAAAACATTAAATCAGCTTACACAAAAACCGGACCCATCTCTTAAAATGTCGCCAAAGAAGGCAGAAAGCAACAAAGGGATGAAGTATCGAGGGGAGGCAGTCCAGAAATACTCGGACGACCGAGGATCGGCAGAGCAAAACAACCAGACTGATGGAGGCCCCTCTCCCCATAGTGAACAGGCCTCAGAGAATGATACCGATACACAGAGAGAAACTTTAATGAGATCAAGATTTGAAGCAATCATACATGAGATTCACCAATTCCGATCTGAAAATCAGGCAGAATTTAAAAAACCAAATGCTAAACTTACAGCAGTAGAACTACGCATGCAAGAGGTAGAGGAGCGAGTGTCTAGCTCGGAGGATATGGCATCTCGCATGAAACAGGCAGTGGAATTTTTGCAAGAGCAATAAGAGTGGCTAAGCGAGAAATGGCAGGATTTGGAATCACACTCCCCCCGTGATATCATGAGAATCTATGGGTTGCCTGAAGGCTCAGAGGTCGGACAGATGGTAAATTTTATCACAGATTTACTGAAACATGTAGTCCCCCTTCCAGAGGCATTTCATTTTCGCCAGGAAAGAGCACATCGCGCACTCACCCCTCGACCCACAGACCCAAAAGCAAGGCCTCGCTCGGTGGTTGTGAAGTTTTCTAGCTACCGAGACAAAGAGACAGTACTAACAGCGGCATGGGCAGCAAAAAAAATTGAATATAACGGGGCAAGGCTACTTTTTGATCAGGACTATCCTCCGGAAATCTTAAAGCAGCATTTAGAATATGGGGACATCATGAGAGTGCTTAAGGCTAAGCAAATTCGCTTCTTTACCCCATACCCAACTCAGCTAAAAATTATGTGGGACTCTGGAGCAGAAATTTATGATTCACCACAGGAGACCAGAAAGGGAATGTGTGCACATGGCATTGAGGAGACAGCCTTTCGTCAGGAGCAGGGAGGATCCACGGAGCAGTGTCGGAGGCCATTTGAGAGGGATCAAAACTGGAATCTACGCATAAGCAACAGGCCTAATCCCAAGAAATACGCAGTTATGCGCAAACAGCTGCAGGAGTTAGGAAGAAGGCAACGTGGAATGAGCCCTATATCACAAACTGAGACCTGAAAACATGGGCAGAAAACACTGATGTTCAAATTGAGACCCACGAGCCAGCGTACTTAAGCGGGTATAGTTCTTCTGGGGTCATACCTATTCTAAGACTGTGATGCGAACATCATAACTACATGATTTCAAGTTGGACCCACTGATCACCCTCCAGTTTAACAAGGAAGAGACTGAAAAGACATTACTCGTCAAGCTGCTTATTTGGAATGGGGGGGCCTCTAATGTTTTCACAACAGGAGCTTACAGCGAGTATAAGGGTTTTGAATGCTCTGATTGTTATGAGATGGTAAAATAGCTATATAGCAAGTACGATAAATACTTAATGGTTAGTTGGATACAAGCTGACAAGGGCTAAAACAAATATGGCTGGGTGGAGGGGGTCACGGAGAACTCTATCTCCTTTAAAGCTAACAGGGAAACCCCACAGCTAAAGGAATCAGCGTGGTAATGAGGGTCACGATGTTCTTGGCCCTTTGGGGCCTTCTGTGGTACTGGAACTACAGAAAGGAGGACCTAATGGTTATAGCCATTACCTCTCCTCCTGACTGCTTCTACCAAGACATCTTGAGGCAGTCACTCAAGGGGCAGATAATAATGCCCTCTCAGTTTGGAAGTCATCCGAATCTGTACATAGTTCTAGTTCCAGAGGTAGATGGTTTTAGTTTTAAAGGGTTTACACCTCTGGAACTTTTTTGCTACATGTGGCTAATTGTTTGGGTCAAAAAAGTTGGGAGAGGAATGGTCACTGAAAAGAGAACTCAAGGAGGGAAATACATAGATGGGAAAACAGGGGATCAAAGAAGGGAGAGATCCTGTCTCTGCAATGGACGAATGGTAAGAAATGCACAAATCAGGAGAGGGGGATGGCATATAGCTGGAGACTTGTTACTTGGGCTAACCAGGATGGCTGACTTGATTATCCACAACAAAAAAGGGATCAATGCAGTGATTAGATATGGGGGCTGAAAAGAAGCTCATTGTATCCTCCCAGAATGTTAATGGGCTAAACCATCCAATTAAGAGATACAAGGTCCTGTCTCTATTAAAGAGGCAGAAGCCGACTTTTATATTGCTGCAAGAAACACATCTTAATTAGGGGGAACATCAAAAACTAAAGAAATTTGGCTTTCAACATGTCATAGCCTCCTCTTACGAAAAAGGGAAATGGAGGGGAGTGGCCATCCTGGTTCCCCGCTCCGTGCCATTCCAATTAGTCTCCTCCTACTCTGACAAAGAAGGCAGACTAGCAATAGTGGTAGGCTGGTATCAGGGTACTTTATTAACACTAGTCAGCTTGTATTTACCGCCTGGGACAGATGTTGAGACAGCAAGGATAGTACTGGAGAAAATAACAGAACAACAACAAGGAATATAGATCATAGGAGGGGATTATAATCTAGTACTGAATGAAAAGGATACCACCACTCCTAACCCTCCGAGATGGACAACAGTACAGAAAATTACACAGAAATATATCAAGGAAATGGGGTGGGTAGATGTCTGGAGATACTTAAACACAACTAAAAGAGAAAATACACATTTCTCAGCCCCACATAAAATATATACCCGCATAGACCTATGTCACATCTCCAAGGAGCACGTACATCTCCTAGAGAAGGCTGAAATCCTACCATTTATACCTTCAGATCATTCCCAGAATTTCCCTAAAATGGACAGGGGAGAGAAAGTCCACACTTTGGAGATTTAACAACTATTTACTCAACTTAAGAGTTTAAAGAGTTGCTAGAGACCAAGATACCCCAGATTTTACAGGAAAATACCTCACCTGAGGTTGGCCCCTCGACATTATGAGACACATTAAAAACTGTGTTAAGGGGGAACATAATCAGTTATGCTGCATGGCATAAAAAGCAACAGACTGAACAGCTAGATAAATTGCAAAATCAATATAAAGAATTACAGGCACAACACATGGCAGGAGATGCCACTGTGCTCTCATTAATGGAAACCACTAGACAAAAAATCCAGGGGATACTCCAGATCAAGACAGAACAGGCCTTGCAATGTATTAGGCAGAAGTACTACGAGGAAGGGCCTCGAGCCATTCGCATCTCGGCACATAGGTTGAGGAAACGTGTTACGGAATACAATTACACATATTTACTCTCCCCCAAAAAAGAAAACTGTAAAACAGCCATCTAAGATCCTGGAGGCCTTCAAGGCCCATTATACCTCCCTATACACCCCAGAAATTAATTATCATCCCCAAAAGGGAGCCAAATTCCTGGTGAAGTTGGAAGTGCCTCAGATTGCCCATACTGAGATGGAGCGACTGATGGTCCCAATAACGCGAGGAGAATGGGAGGTGGCAATAAAACATCTAAAATCTGGGAAGTCACCAGGCCCAGATGGCTATACAGGCGAATTTTATAAACATTTTAAGGATTTACTGATTCCCCCTCTCAAGAGAGCAGCCCAAGAGATTTTAGAAGGTGAGTCTGTCCCCCCTACATGGGACTATGCAATAATTTCAAGCATACTTAAGCGGGGAAGGATCCTGGTCAGTGTGGTTCATATCGCCCCATATCGGTGTTGAACACCGACTATAAGATATTTACATATATTATAACCAAGAGGTTAGAAATAGTTCTACCTAAGCTAATCAACCTAGATCAGTGTGACTTTTTCACACAAAGACAGACGCAGGATAGTGTGAAGCGAACACTTCACCTCCTGCACCACGCTGCCCGGTCGAGGTCCCCTTTTCTGTTACTAAGTTTGGATGCGGTAAGGCCTTCAACCAGGTAGCATGGCCATTCTTGCTGGAGTCCCTTAACAGGTTTGGATTTACCGAAAAGTTCCAACAATTAATTATGGCTATATATAGACAACCTAAAGCCTATATCAAAATAAATGGGAACATTGCTCCTCCGATATCACTATATAGAGGTACGAGACAGGGATGCCCGCTGTCCCCCCTACTATTAGCACTATACCTGGAGCCCCTGGCTCATGCTTTGTGCCAGACGAAAGAAATACAGGGGATGGAGGTGGGAGGCATGCATCACAAGCTTGCACTTTACGCAGATGACCTGTTGATATATATCATGGCCCTTGAGCAGACCCTGTCACATTTGTGGTCATTGTTGCAGGACTTCAGGGAGATAGCGGGATACAAAGTGAATACTAACAAAACAGAGGTTATTGCAGTGAACTATTCCCCCTCAGAGATAGCGAGGCAGAGATTCCCCTTTAAGTGGGGGGTCACTAGTCTGAAATTTCTGGGAATACAGCTGGCACTAGAACAGGGGCAATTATATAGCCTAAATTATAACCAAATGTTGACTCAGGTAACATCAGACCTGGAACGATGGAATATGGTTCCATTATCACTAGTACAGAGAGTAGAGGTTGTAAGAATTAACATCCTGCCGATGTTCTTATAGCTAGCTTGTTACTTACCTATTGCACCCCCTCCATCTTTTTTTAAAGAAATAAACAAAATAATTTCTAGATATATATGGAACTCAAATCCACAAAGAGTGAAATACCAGACCCTGCAGCTTCCCTTTGAGGAAGGGGGCTTAGCCCTACCTTACCTATACAAATATTACCTGGCTGCACAACTCAGAGTAATCTTTTTATGGCTCCATAAAAATTATGAGGTGAAATGGTGTGAGTTAGAAAAAAGAGAGGAGGACCTATTCAACCTAGATAAAATTCTTCTCAGCCAACCACCAGTTTCGATGGACCAGATTACAGATAACCCATACACAAAAAATACATTGATCAGTTGGCGAACATTATGGGCTGCTAAACAGGCTGCTCCATATAAACATTTACTTTATTCCTTTCCAAATATACAAACTTTTCAACCAGCCAGATTGGATCATAACTTTAGTATCTGGACAAAGTTGGGAATACATACGATATTGCATTTTTTCCAGAAAGGGGAGATAATGACCTTTGAAGATATGGTGGGGTCATATGGGTTGCGGCCCAAAGACAGATTTAGATACATGCAGGCTGTAGCATATGTCAAAACATGTCCAGCCTTTTTAACACCAGGGGAAGAGAATCCCTTTTTCCTGGAGATCTTTAAAGGGGCCTTGCAGGGAACAGCCCCTCTGCAACATATGATATCATATCTGCATAGAGCTTTAATGGAAATGTTTAAGCATGACTTAAATAAAGTTAAGCTATCTTGGTAGAGGGATTTAGGACTGCAGCTAAGTGCTACAGAGTGGAACACATGCCTGAAATATCTGAGAGTAGGCACAGGATCATATCAGTGGAAAGAATTTGCATGGAAAAATATGATTGGATTTTTTAAGGTACCAGCAATCCAGGCAAAATATAATACAAGCTTACCAGCTACATGTTGGAGATGATGTGGGTATTCTCCAGCATCTCATAGCCATATTTTTTGAGCATGTGCAGAAATCAAGCCCTTTATTGGCAGTCTAGAGATAGCCATGGGAGAGCTGTTGGGAACAACAGTTCAACTAACGGAGAAAATGTACTTTTTCTATATCTTAGAGAAAGAACAAAGCAGAATGCCTAACAGAAAATTGATAGAAGTCTGCAAATTGTCGGCTAAGAAAGCCATAACAAAAAGATGGCTAGACCAAAGATCTCCCACGATCAGGGAATGGCAGGATTTGGTATCCCAAATATACAAAATGGAGAAGCTTACAGCCATAATAAATAAGCATAAAGAGAAATTTGAAATACAATGGCAAAGGTGGGTGTTATACATCATGGCCCACAGAGATGATTTCATTCCTTGAGGGAATTGAGCACTATAAAGCAGGGAATCCAAGCCTCTCCTCACTAACAGAAAACAACATTTTGTATACATCAACTTTATAAAAAGAATGACCCAGTGTACTGTATTATGTACTGTCCTTTGTCTTTTGTCATACTATGTAAAAGTCTTGTGAATGTTAATGTCTATGCATGTGAAAAAGAAACTCAGAAATTAAATAAAGAGTTTAAAAAAAAAAAGACAATCAGGTTTATTTAGGGAAGTGAATCTAGCAGAATGATTAGCACTCTGATTAAATTCAGGTTGGTTAGACATGCACTGTAAGTCCCTTTCAAACAGTTCCACAACCCTAGGTACCCAGTATGTCACACAGACTAGCCTGAAGTGTTGCCCAGGGTGGCCAGCATTGCAACTGTTGTTGGGGCCGTTAAGAAAGAAAACAGTTAACATGCACACAACCCAAATATTTGTAATCCCGAGCCAGATGGCTCAGTCCTTTGCAATAACCCAAAACAGACAATTAAATGGTACTCAATGATTGTTGCTGTTGTTGCAGGGAGCTACCCTGAATTGCACTCATGCTACCAGAACCTGGGTGCAGGACAGGTGAGATGAAGACCTTGTGGTGTTGATCTGGAAGGCTAGGGGGAGCAGAACTGACATGACTCACTTCTGGCTGATGACTGCCTGCTAAATGGTGTTGGGCAGGGGGCCGAATCCCCATGCGGGTCTTTCGCCGAGACGGTCTCTGAAGTGGGAGTAGTGGCCTAGGCCGAGGTGCCAAGGCCCAGGCAGGATAAACAGTTCTGCAAAAGTTTGTGATTGTATGCTAGTGAAGCCTCCAACTGGCATACAAGATTCTGCTGTGGGGAACCATATCGCGACCCTTGAAACACATTCAGCATATTTACATCAATTATTTCTCTATGCCACAGTTCGTATACAGTCCAGTTGCAAATTACAGCTTCACTGTGCAAACCTTTTAATCCGAGGCAAATTTGATTATCAGACAGGCCGATTGCTTCTGGAGCAAGTCTTCGGTCTAAATCACAATGCAATGACAAACTTCTTCTTTCTTCTGCTGCAGATTCTAAACATGGAAAATCAGAATCAGATCTGACTTCTGCAAAAAGCAGTTTACTGGCAGGAGAACATGGCAGGCAGGCCAGCAGAGCCTTCCTGCCGATTCCCCCTACACTCCTTCTGAGAGCAGCTGCTCGGAAGCTCGAGCTGTTCACTCTTCAACCTCCAACTCTAACTGAATCACTGCTTCAGGCAGTTCTTACCTTTTTCTTTGTAATCCAAAAGGTTCGGTTGGCTGAGGGAACTGTCAGTCACAGTATGGGAGCCCCCTTCAGGCCAGTTTAGGTGCCAACACTTAAAACTACAAAACTTACAGAATTCCTTCCCACAAGACCCCTGGGAACAGCCTCCATTTTAGGTCCCCAGTGGGTCAATTGGTCTAAATACTGGCAGTCCAGAACCTAACATGGTGGCTCCCATCCAAATGTTCGAGCTGCAATGAAAGCAGGTTAGACAAACTTCTCTATCTTTACTATAACAGCAAATTAGCAATAAACAATCACAGTTCCTAAACAGGCTCCCTCTGCACAAGTAGCAACTGCAGAATGGAGCAAAATAATAGACTGACCGGTCACAAGGCCTAATCCTAAACACAGATTAGCTAAACTCTTAAAGAGACAGGTGCAGAGGCTCACTATGGCAATCTCATTCAAATAGATACAACTATTTAAGACAGGACACCTCCCTGACAGTGGGCATTAAGGAGCCCAGGAAGACATTATAGTAAACCCCAATTTGTAGGGGGGTTACACTTTTCCTTGCCTTGAAAAACTTGCTGTCCACGTCAAGTCTACACTTACTATAACATTCTATATGACGATATTATACGTAACATACATGTTTTATAATGGCATTTCCACAGTAACACATATGCATACATTTCCATAAACATGGTAGCAAATTCTAACAGTCAAACACATTACACTTATACTTCTTGTTTGTACTACCTCCTGTACACTAACCCACATGGCTTGGGGCCTTATCCCTAGCAGCTACACTAGGGCTGCATGGAGCAAGGGTGTCAGTACACTGATTGGAGGGTTTCACTATTAGCTTAGATGTGGCAGAATAACCCAGTTTTGGAAGAGAGTTTTCAGAAATGTACACTCCTTTGTGGATTACATGTAATGGGAGATCTACAGGCCTTCCTGCGGAGTCATAACTGAGGCGTATCACTGGCTTTGCTGCTCTTCCAGACTTTCTGGGAGGTGCAGGCACAGGCTCAGTTCTTTCAACATTTGCATTTGGGCCTGCTTCTGAAGAAAGGGGTACCTCTGCACTGGTTGTCTGTTCTGCACTAGAAGCACTGTCAGCTCCTTGCTCTGTTAGCTCTGATCCGACAACATTACTTCCATGGCTTTGTTCTGAAGAAATTCCAGGTTCGCCATCTAGAGGAAATTCCATGGAATTCAAGTCTCGCAACACATTACTGATACTTTCAGAATAATTTTCCATAGCATTGTCAGATTCATTGTTTGCAAACAGTTCTGTACTTACTGGTATGTCACCAGTGGTGCTTTCTGTTTCTGGCTCTCCTTCTTGGAGCTCAGCTAGTTCTACCAGACACAAAGAGTCAGCTATGTCAGAAGTCACACTTTGCGCCTCACTTTCTGGGAGCACAGGTGCTGTGGAGAAGGCTGGAGGGCTAGACAGTCCTGAAGGTCCAGCTTCATCTCCAAAGTTGTACATGGGGTTTCCTTGAAACAACTGACTCAGATCATAAGACGGATAATAGGGAGCTTCACACTCACTGTCATCAGATTCTGTCAGGCCCTAAATGACCTTGACTGCCACTAGCACATTGCCAGTATTCTTCTGATTTGGTTCAAGACACAAAAAATCAATACATACAAGTTCCATGGGTGCACTGGTAGAGATATTGACCAAGGGTGCAGCCCTCTGGGGCTGAGCTTTCCTCTGAAGACAACAGCTGCAAGTTCTGATGTGAGTCTCAATGTCAGCCCCCAATTTTGGCCAATAGAATAGAGCACGGGCCAAGTCTGTAGTTTGGTCACAGCCTAAATGTCCCATCTGGTCATGGAGGGCCAGTAGAACTACTTGTTTGAAAGTGGTAGGTAACACTAGCTGTTGTTTGCAATTTGACCTTGTCGGTTTGTGGTCTCTCTGTAAAGTAGTTGGTTGCACAGCTTTAATCTGGGTCCCTCTCTAAACAACAGGGCAGTTCATGAATATGAAGAACGAAGCTTAGGCACATTTTTTCCAGCATGAACAGCATCTAACACAGGCTTAATCAAGGGGTTTTGATCCTGAGCCTACTGTATATTATTTGGGGCAGCGTACTGAGGTCCTAGGCTGCAAGGTTGCAGTAGGCCGCAGGAACACAAGTGTCAGGAGGGCCCAAGCAGTCCACCAGGCAGACAACTGTTTCAGGAGAGGGGTGCTCATCTTTATCGAATTTCTGACAAAGAGATTTGACAGATTGCTCAGACATCCTCACCCACTTTGCATTAGACTCAGGTCTTCTGGAGAGGGCGTCAGCATCAATGTGGTTCAAGCCCAGTCGATACTCTATGGTCAGATAAGTGCTGGTCATACCAATCTTTAAATATAATGGTGACCTGCGAGCCACTGTCTAGCACAGCTCGAGTGGAGAGGCCAGTAACTGTTACTGGGCTTTCCATGGATGGGCCCACCATTTCGTATCGGAAGCACCAAGGGAGGTTGGCAGTGAAAATGCTGACCTCCCACCAGGGACGGCACAATACTGATGCAGGTATTGTGCCGCCCATTCATCGAGTGTTTTCTGTGGGGGGGCTGTGCCCCCCACACACCCCATGTGGGGGGCTGTGCCCCCTCACCCCCAGGACTTTAGGATTATAAACTCCTAGTCAAAGTTGCTCCGGGGAGGGGGCATAACACTGGTGGAAAACCAAGCACAAAAAAGGACCATTGCAGCGATAGTCGCCGTAGTGGTCTTTTTTCGTGTTTCGCCATTGAGGTGTCGACCTGAAGGGGTGCACTGTTTCGGACCAGTCCAGAGGAACATCAGCAGGAACTTGGACAGATGACCTAGCCACGAGGAAATTGGATTTGGGATTGCCTGAATCTTCGCTGCGATCATTTCCTGCACCTCTCTGCAATTGCTTTGCTTTTCAGAGCTCCCCCTGGAGTTTGCCGACCACTTTTTCTAGGTCCATTTGAGACCGGCAATCTCTCATCATGAGTCCGTCCTGCCCACAATTGTGGCAAATTATACTTTCTTTAGTCTACTTTGGCTGTTACATTGCATTAGGAGCTGATCTCCATTCACAGCTAGGGGGTTGGGAGGAGTATACATTTGATGCTGGAGCACTAGTAACAGAAAATCTAGGTTCGACCTCCGCCTCCTTCTGTGGTGTCAGAGGCAGCGCAATGCATCTCAGAAATTCTCTTAGCACAGCAGTCAATTAACTTATTTCAGTCTTTGAGCTGCCATCAGCCAGGGGCGCCTGAGCATGCACCACCACTCCCATAGCAGACACGCTCTGAGAGGGGTCATAGTCTTTATCCATGGAGGTGACCTTGGTAGGGGCACCAACTCTCATTTCTCTGAATTCTCTCAGCAGCTCTGCCCATGGTGAGGTATCCTTAACAGTCTCAGAGTGCTCGTCTGGTGCTATGTTCCGCCCTTGACTTTCACCAAGATGATCACCCTCCATAACCTGGGTGGCAGCAACAGATATGTGAGGGGGTCCCTATGGTGTCCTTCTTTGACCCCCCCAGATTTCTTTCATCAGTTCATCATAGGGAGGAGGCAAATCCAGATGGTCTGCCAGCCATAACTTAAGCAACAATAAGTCGGAGAATGGAGCAGACTTAAGTATTTGGTCCAACCTAATTCGATCTAGCTTGCCTCGAGCCACACTACCTTTCCTAAGGCATTTCTGTAAGGCCTTTTCAATCCAAGGTACAGACACAGACAAGGGCTCTCCTTGGCATTGATGAGTTGTTTTAACCCTCCACCAAAGATCATCATCTGAGTCTGGGCTCCCAAATACATTTTCCAAAGCAGTCAAATAGTCTTGTGCAGTTGCCCCTGGGTTGTTAGCCCACTTGGCATGGATAGTAGCCAGAGAGGGATCTTGGACACTTTCACCCAACCTTTTTCTCTTTTCCGTCTCAGAACATTGCCATTCAGGCACTAGGGGGGCAACATAGTCTATCCATGTCTCCCAATCATCTTCCCCATTAGGTGTGGGTAGAATGCCTGAAAACACTCACAGCCTGTGGTAAGAGTCGTGACTAGCCGTGGGCACAGGTGTGGGTGTTGGCATGGGTGTGAGCATGGAAGCTGGTGTAGGGGCAGGTATCAGAACTGGCATAGGTGTCGGGGAAGGGGTGCCCCTCCCCCCGATGGCAGGAATAACTTTTTGAAGTCCTCGAGGTTTTGCCTTCATCCAGTAACAATTTGGCAAACGTCCCCTCAAAGGTCTCAGATAAGGGTGGGAGCTTGTTTCCTGAAGGATTCTCACTATCTTTAGTCACCATCCTCCAGACAGCTGAGGACCCATCAGCGGCAATAGTTGTGGGCACCTTAGTGCTGTCCATGGGACAGCTACACTCCACTAAATCCATTAGAATCTGAGCAGTCAAGTCAGCATATCGGTTTATCAACACAGCTTTTCCCAGACATTCAATTTTTGAAAGTGCCCCCTCTATAGCATCTTTACTAGTGCCTAGGGGTATATCTAGTATTAACAGAGCATTTTGGGGGTCAGTTTCATGCTCCATACACCAACCGATGCATAGCCATTTCTTTAGTGGTACCCATTAAATTTCTAGTTGTAAATTTTTCCTTGTCCACAATAGGGTGTTAATCCCATTGGTGCCTCCAAGATGTAACCCCTAGGTGGCACTGTTCAAAGAGCTACTACCTCTGCCTGTATGGCAATACACAGATTGAGGGGCCTGAGTTCTGCAAACGGCCGCCTCCACCCGGAGGAATGGTAATGGGGTAGCTTAACTGCTCTGGTATAGCCCTCCGAGACACTCTAACCACCCACCAACCCTTCTAGTGGCCTGAACAGTAACACAGTGGTACATTCACATTCAATAGATAGCAGTAATAATATGCTCATGCCCCTTTCACTTACCACCAGGGCTGAATCTGCTGCAACTGCCCAGAGACCCCCTGGAAAATAAGATCAGCAATGCAACAATGCAATATTATCACTGTAACCCAACTAATAATATGCACACTAGCCAGGTTAAACATGAAAAAAGACAATCAGGTTTATTTAGGTTTATTTAGGGGAAGTGAACAAGGGAGGGGCGTGAATCTAGCAGCATGATTAGCACTCTGATTAAATTCAGGTTGGTTAGACATGCACTGTAAGTCCCTTTCAAACAGTTCCACAACCCTGGGTACCCAGTATGTCACACAGACTAGCCTGAAGGGTTGCCTGGGGTGGCTGGCGTTGCAGCTGTTGTTGGGGCCTTTAGGAAAGAAAACAGTTAATATGCACACAACCCAAGTATTTGTAATCCCGAGCCACATTGCTCAGTCCTTTGCAATAACCCAAAATAAACAATTAGATGGTACACAATGATTGTTGCTGTAGTTGCAGGGAGCTACCCTGAATTGTACTCACACCACCAGAACCTGAATGCAGGACAGGTGAGATGAAGACCTTGTGGTGTTGATTGAGAAGGCCAGGGGAAGCAGAACTGATAAGACTCACCTCCGGGTGGTCGCTGCCTGCTCTATGGTGTTGGGCAGGGGGCCGAATCCCCAAGCAGGTCTTTTGCTGAGATAGTCTCTGAAGCAGGAGTATCAGCCTAGGCCAAAGTGCCAAGGCCCAGGCAGGATAAACAGTACTGCAAAAGTTCATGATTGTATGCCGGCAAAGCCTCCAACTGGCGTACAAGATTCTGTCGTGGGGAACCAAATCGCAACCCACGAAACACATTCAGCACATTTACATCAATTATTTCTTTATGCCACAGTTTGAATGTTGTCCAGTTGCAAATTAGAGCTTCACTGCACAAACCTTTCAATCTGAGGCAAATTCAATCATCAAACAGGCCGATCGCTTCTGGAGCAAGTCTTCGGTCCAAATCACAAGACGCAATGACAAACTTCTTCTTTCTTCTGCTGCAGATTCCAAACATGGAAAATCGGAACCAGATACAACTTCTGCAAAAGGCAGTTCACTGGCAGGAGAACGTGGCAGGCAGGCCAGCAGAGCCTTCCCGCCGATTCCCCCTACGCTCCTTCTGGGAGCAGCTGCTCGGAAGCTCGAGCTGTTCACTCTTTAACCTCCAACTCTAACTGAATCACTGCTTCAGGCAGTTCTGACTATTTCCTTTGTAATCCAAAAAGTTTGGTTGGCTGAGGGAACTGTCAGTCACAACACAGATTAACAAAGCTCTTAAAGAGACAGGTGCAGAGGCTCACTATGGCACTCTTATGCAAATAGATATAACTACTTAAGACAGGACACCCACCTGACAATGGGCATTAAGGCACCCAGGAAGACATTATAGTAAACCCCAATTTATAGGGGGGGGTTACAGTTAAAACAGCAGAGTCCAGAGAAGGTGACTGGCCTGTTTATGTACTACAGCTGGGTAGTGGCCATGACATGCAAATACAAGCATGAATGTTTTGCATGCAGGAAAAACCACTCATTTGCACAGTGTACCAAGGGGGTCAAATCAATAGTCCTTTCAGAAGGGAAAAGCCAAGTCTTCCAATGCCAGTAAAGGCAGAAGGCATTAAACATTAGTTGGAGAATTACCCAGATAGGGCAGCCGCTTGGTCCCTGGCAGAAGGCTTTTTGCAGGTCTTTAGAATCCCATACAAAGGAGCTCACAAGGCCTGCAAGGCTGACAACCTCAGGTCAGCCAGGGACCATCCAGAGGTGGCGAGGCAGAAGCAAGAAAAGGAGGTAGCGCTGTGCAGGGTCAGCAGACCCTTTAACAATCCCCCTCTCAAACACTTGAGGGTGTCACCAATTGGGCTGGTGCCGAAAAAGCTCTGGGGGAGATCTGGTTGATAAATCATTTATTGTATCCTGAAGGGGGATTCGGTGAATCACTACATTGACCCAGAGGACACAGCAGTGTCATACACCTTGTTCAACACAGACATAAAATTGGTCGAAGGAATTGGTAAGGGAGTTCAATTGGCCAAATCTGACAAAGAATCAGCATTTTGGCTAATGCCCATGCACCCAGATGGCAGGGAGCTGCTAGGTATAAAGTTTGATGACAAGTATTACATGGATAACTGCATGCCCATGGCCTGTGTGGTGGCTTGCACTGTGTTTAAGCAGTGTAGCATGTTCCTGCAATGGGGTACTTCCCCGGAAGCAGGGCAGTCAGAACTAGGACACTATCTGGATGATTTTTTGTTTGTAGGCAGGGCTGGCACAGAACATTGTGCCCAGCTAATGAGATCGTTCCAGGATGTGTGTGATGAGTTGGGGTCCCCATGGCACACAACAAGATGGAAGGGCCAACCACATGTTTGACATTTTTGGGTATCGAGATCGATATGGTAGCCATGGAGTTCCGCCTTTCAGCGGACAAGATCAATGCCCTGTGGTAGATGCTGAATAGGGTGCCGAAGGCCTGTAATTTCACGTTGAAGGAGCTGCAGCAGTTGGTGGGGCATTTGAATTTTGCATGCAAACTCATGCTGTGCGGGAGGACCTTCTTTTGGCACCTAGCCAGCTTTGGGGTGGGGTACAGCAAGCCTCATCACAAAGAGATGGTCACGGAATCCATGAGGGATAACTTGCAAGTATTGCTAACCTTTCTGTCATGTTTCAGTGGGGTAGCCATTTGTTGGAGCAGGTGGTAAGCCATAAGCTGGAACTATATGTGGATGCATCCAGTGGCTTGGGCTTCATGGCCTTTTTTCAAGGCGCTGGTACACAGGTCCTTGAGCACAGGAGAGGGTGGCGGCTGGCTTGCTGTGGCAGGCTACACTGCCTGAGTTCCCCACTCTGGTAGCTTTAGTGATCTGGTGGTAACAACAGAGGAATAAGCGGATAATATTTAGAACTGACAATCCGGCGATGGTTTTCAGTATTAATGGGCAGTTTGGAGGGAAGGGCCCCATGGGTAGGCTAATTTTTGTGCTGAGATGTCTTATGTTCACTTTAGGGCTGTGCATTTGCCTGCCATTGAGAATGAGGTCACTAATGCACTTTCTTTTTTCTATTGGGAGAAGTTCCAGTAGCTGGCACCAGAAGAGGAAGAGCACCCCAGGGAAATCCCAGCATATCCTCTAGAATTTAGTGACCCAGAAGAGTGGGAGCTACTCACACACTCCCTATTACATGGGATGCATTTAAGCAGGGGATTGACATCTTCCTGAGAGTAAGGGAGCAGCTGTGGTGGGCATCGGTGTGGGTGGTGCCAAAAGAACAGTTATGCTTATACATTCTCCACATGAAGTGGCAGGACATCTCACCGGGGACAGTGGGGTGGCATTTGGCAGCAATAGTTTGGTTAGAAAAGGCAGCAGGGTGGAGGGACATGACCTAGGCCTTTAAGGTGTGCAAAATGTTGGAGGGTTGGGCCCAGGAAGACCCCAAGCAAGGGGACACCAGGAATCCAATAAGCCCAGCATTGCTGACAAGGTTGATCGAGGTCTTGCCCAGGGTTCGCTCATCAAGGTCTGAGCCCTTGCTGTTCCGGTCTGCCTTCTTGGTAGCATTTTACAGGGTGCTCTAGGTGTCCGAGTTCACTCTGCTGAGCAAATCGGAGGCCTTACCAGTGGTGCTGGGCAATGATGATGATCTAGTCACCACAGAGAGGATATCTGTATGCCTAAGATGGAGCAAGACGGACAAGAAGGGCAGGGGTTGCTGGTGCAGCCTGCGCTCTTCTCAAGGAGTGCAATGGGACATAAAAGCATAGATGTCAGCATACATCTGGCAGTTGAAGCTGGAAGGACCGAACATTTTTTTCACCATGAGGATGGTGCCCCTCTCATGGCATACCAAGTTTGGCATCTGCTGCCAAAGACACTGCAGGAGTTGGAGGCGCAAGGATTCAACACCCACTTGTTTAGTATAGTGGCGGCATCACATGCAAGGGTAGAAAGGTGGGTGAATGCACAGATGCAGGCATTTGGGAGATAAAGATCACAAGCGTTTGAGAAATACATGCACCTGCAATTGCTGTAACCTTTTGTTTTTTCTTGTTCTGCAAGGCAGGAGGTCTGGCTGAGGAGAGTGTGGATGTGTGGTCATTCTTATGTGCATTAAGCAGCGGTTAGAGCAAGGTGGCTCTGGGGAGGGGAAAACCTCTTCTTTCACCCTTGGAAGGTATAGATACGCTGGTTAGGTAAAAGGGGGATGAGATGGAAGGAACTGCTCCTCTGCACCACTGCCGAAGCGTGACACCACGGCCCACCAGAAGTGCTCATCATCCACCTCGGGGGGGGGGGGGAATGACTTGGGCCATGTCAAGTCCCTGAAGTTGCAGAACAAGATGTGTGAGGACTTAGGTTTGTTGCACCAGGAGTGGCAGAACACTCAGTTGTTGTGGTCCCATATGGTGCAAAAGCAGCAGTGGTGCCATGCACAGGATCCTTTCACCATTGAGAGGGCGCAAGGGCTGACCAACGTTGCCATGAGATGAGTTATGGAAGCAGCTTATGGCCAGGCTGTGCAGAATGACAGCATGCAGGTGAGATTTTTGCATTTGTATTCAAGAGATGGGGTGCATTTATCTGAGGCAGGGAACGATAGATTTCTAGAGGACCTGAGGCATGGCATGGAGGAGGTTTTGGTGTGGGATGCTTGGCTGGGGATGAAAGCGCACCGCAGTGGAGCACTCATCATGTGGGGGCATGGTAGACACACAGTAACATATGTGAGGGGGGTCAGCAGGGTCATAGCTGTTTTTCAGGCTGGCTCTGGGCTAGGGAGTGGTGAGGCCTTCATGGCTGGGGCCAAAGGGTGCCAGCCATAGGTGAAGGATAACTCTCTGGCACAGGTCACCAGTCATGGACACCCTCCAAAAGGGGGAGGGCATCAGTGGGACTGGCCCATTAGAGCCACCCCTTATGCCTTGGGGACTACGGGCCTCCCAAGGTGGGTAATCAATAGACTGGACCCCTCCAACTGGAGGAGGGGTTGCCAATAATGCTTTGTGTGAACCACAGGGTATTTTTGAGCTGTGACTACTTTGCTGCAGATGTCAAGCCAACATGAGAATTTATATTGATGTTGAAATCAATTAATGCAATTCTAATTGGCACATTAATAAACTCATGGCTGTGGCCATTTCCTCCCAGCACTTTGTTGGTCTTATTAGTCCGGGTGAAGGAAGGGTGTGACCTGTAAGACAATGACAGAGCCTACAATGAATAGCAGCAGGTAGAGTTTTGTCTGGAGGGAATGCCGTGACTGACACCAGGATGGACAGGTGTGGGTTTTGCTCGGGTGGGAGGGGGCAGGATTAGGAAAGGTGACTAGGTGGTGAGAGGAATAGGTTGCCTTTGGGGTGGGACCAGTGGCTGCTGCAGGGGAGGGGTTAAGGAGGTAATTTAAGAAGTGGTCTGGGGGGGAGTTGCTGTCTTTCACCCCTTCCTGCAGCAGATACCCTCCCAATCCCTCCCCTTGTAAAAGTAGGTGCAAGGAACCAGGGGTCCTGTCCCACTATGGGGGATCACCTTTGGTGTCAAGAATGAATTTTTCATTTTTTCCCCTACTGGGTTTTCTGCTTTTCTGGCTACTCTGGTGAGCTTAGCAAGACATTGAGTAGATAGGCATGTCACAGTCGTAATGCGTGGCAGCAACAAAGTGGGTAGCACACAGCTGGCGGCATAGTAGACACACAGTAACATATATGGGGTCATCAGGGTCATAGATCCTTTTCAGGCAGGCTCTGGGGATGGAGAGAGTGATGCCTTCATGATTGTGGCCAAGGATGCCAGCCACATGCAAAGGATAACTCTCTGGAGCAGGTCACCAGTCAAGGACGCCCTCCAATAGGGGGAGGGCAACAGAATGACTGTTCCATTAGAGCCACCCCCTTATGCCTCTGGGGCTAGGGGCCTCACAAGGTGGGTGATCAATAAATTGTACCTCTCCAACTGGAGGAGGGGTGGCCAGTTATGTTTTGGATGAACCAAAGGGTATTTTTGAACTGCAACTACCTTGCTACGCATGTCATGCCAATGTGAGAATTTATATTGATGTTGAAATCAACTGATGTAGTTCTAATTGGCATAGTAACAAAACTCATTGCTAGGGCCATTTCTTCCAAACATGTTGTTGGTCTTGCTTGTCTGGGTGAAGGGAGGGGTGTGACCTGTAAGACAAAAACACAGGCCATCAAATGCATCATTTCTGGGTCAGTGCATGGGATGTGGGATCATCTGAGGCATGAAATAGAGGATGCACTGAGCAGAGTAATAAAACTTAATTTTTTCTAGGTATGTTAACACTTTATTTGCCATGAAAGGTGCATTTAGGTTAATAGTTGCCTTACTGAGTGATACTCAGCTGTGTGTATCTTTGACTGTTCCCCTTTAATATGCCTAGCAATTTGCACTCCCCAGGGGTGTTTTAACCACTTTGCAGTGAAATCAGCTTCTTTTTTCACGGTGTTCATCACTTTGCCCTTTTCATGTGATCCAGCCAAGACAATTATGCAAGTCTTCAGTACTTTCTCATCATCTCTCTGCTGTCTGGGGATGATGCAGTACGCTCGAGGTACAGTTAAGGCTGGGTCCATCTGTAAAGTCTCTCCCAACCATCCTCCTGCAAAGACAACTGGGTTCTCTCCATCGGATGTCTCAGGGAGGCTGAGCAGTCCCATGCTGGAGGCCATTGTTTGATTCTCAAGGGCCTCTAGATGAAAGCACAGGGACTTATCTTCCTTGAAAAGTTCTGCTGAGATGGCGATGGCCTGCAGTGTGGAGCTTGCCACCTTCTTTGCCTCAGAGGCAGCCTGCTGCATCTGGGAATTGCAGTCTGCCAACTGAGTGCTGAAGTCCTGTAAGTTGTTGTTGAGGGTCACCACTCATGCCTCCAGGACTGCTATTGACTGCATCAAATCCTGCAAAGTAGGTTCTGGATTTAACTGCAAAGCAGCAGTCATGGCCTTTCCTGCACCTCTAGACCTAGCTGCACACTGTCCTTGCATGCCTTCTCCATCTGCCATTTTTTTGGGAGTCCCCCATTGTGCTAAAACACCAAACTCACTCCATCCACTACAAATAAATTCCTCCAACACGTCATCACTTTTCAGACGAAATGAAATACATTAAATGGGTAAAATAACAGAAATAAGGAGTTCCTTGAGGGAGAACCAAAGGAGAAGGTGCCTTCACTCAATGCTGGTTGGCTCTGCCCCCTCCACTATGAATGTTAAGTATGTTTTTTTTACTGCAGTGACAGAAAACTGTCAGTCTCAACCTTCCAGACATCAACTGGGCCATCTTAACAGCCAGGAGGGCCAGAAGCCAGGTCTTGCTTGGTACTTTGCAGAACTGCATGCTGGTGGAGCAGGTCTAGGAACCAGCCATTCTTTATATACTGTTCACCACCTCGGAAGAGTAGATGGAGTGCAGGTTGGGGATCCAGTGGGGGTCCAACGACCACAATACCATATGGTTCAAGTTCATCCTGGGCACTGGTAAGTCTTGTCTAAGGCTGAGGTACTTCAGAAAGGCAGATTTCATCCAAATGAGAAAATTAGTCCTTGTAGGTTAGCTGGGGTAGACAGCAATCAGGAGAGTAAAAGAAAGATGGGGGGTCATAAAAGGAGCCATTCTCAATGCAACAGAAACAGTTATGAAGGGAAACAAGTATAAAGGCCCGATATTCAAAGGTTCCTGCTGGTGTGAACGTGGTTAGAACTAGCACTAATTTGGGTTTGGGCTAATGCTCCAGGCAGGGTCATATTCAGAGGCCCCGGAACACCCCCTTCCTAAAACCCAGTAGTGGCAAGGTGCTAACTATACCATTGTGCCTATGCAAATGATGGGTCTGCTCATGCATACCAGTGCAGCGGTACATTCAAAGGTTTGTGGCAACAGTAAACAGCCCCTTGAGTGGCACTGTTTACTGCCACAGAAAACCACCAGGTGCTATGCATGCACCACCCCCAGAAGCTGAGGCAGCTGTACTGCGTCTACCTGCCCCTCTGCCATGCTGCACCCCACCCACCCCCAATCTCCCATTGTCCTGTGTTTTATAATGTCCAAGTTGTCCAATGGTTCCAACCCCCCATTGCCTCTTGTTGATTTGTTTCAAAATGCTCTGCTTTCAGTGGTTCTCCCCACCCCCCCAGTCACACCTTGTTGATTTGTTTCAGAATGCCCTGTTAGCTCTGTGGTTCCCCTCACTCCCCTATCATCCCTCGATTTCTTTCAAAATGCACTGGTGGTGCAGTGGGTCCCCCTCACCCCCATGACAATACAGGTACACCTCCACCCACCACCCCCTCACCCCAAGAGCCAGTCTTGTGAAACAGGCTGACACAGCCTCTCACCTGCTTGATCGGCCACCATCTGACAATCATGGGGCATGATCACATATGTAGTCACACTCTGTGATTGTCAGACAGCAGGGTGAGGGGGTGCGTAGGGTGAGGTTTCTAGATGGGAGGGGGTCTGGCAAGTCTGGCAACTGAAATTCAATGCCAAGATGCCAAGAAGTCCAAAATGATGTGCTTAGGGTACAAAGCACCAGAACTTTTTTTTTTCAAATTCTGTTTCTTGCACCTCACCTCGGGGAACTCTCTCCGGCATTCTCTGCCACCGGTCTCTACCTCCCACCTGAGACGCTTCTCCTTATCTCCTCCACCTCACCCGACACATCCTCTGGATCTGAGCCCCGTAGGGAGGGACCGCCCTATCCACCCAGGGTGCTCTATCTATAGTAAAGAGTGCCAGGCTAAGCGGGAGGGGCCAGGAGAGAGGAGAGTAACCGGTATTGGGAGTGTGGTCTGGGGCCGAGAAGCCTTCACCTATCCCTGAGGGAGGGGAATTTTCACTTAGTACCCTCCCCCCGAACATGGGACATGTAGTGCCGTCCAGCCCACTACATGAGCACTCCAGCACATGTCTGGAAGATGACCACCTAACGTTCTCCTTCCCAGCGTGGTCTCTGCGGCTGCAGTGCACCCGGTCTCCACTGGGTGCCACTGTCTATGCAAGACAGTTTCCCCCTTCCTCCCAGGAGAGGAGAGCAGTCCTACAGATGCTCCATCCTCTCCTCCCCGGCCAACCACCAGTGTCCCGAGCTCGTTCCTGAACCCAGGTCACGGTGGCACAGGTGTGGCATCAGCATCAACCCTCCAAGCTACCAGGCAAAACATCAGAACTTGAGTATTGAATGGTAGGGGTTCAGCTAGACACAACATCAGAAGAACGGGACCTAGGAGTCATTATCAATGACTCCCTTATGTAAATTAGTCAGTGTAACAGACCTTCAGCAAGGCATAGGGTGCACTGGGAGATGGCTCAACAGTATGACTAAAAAGGTACTGTTACTTCTGTATAGGTCACTGGTAAGGCCACATCTGGAGTACTGTGCCAGGTTCCAGAGTCACCACCTAAAAATGAAAGGGACTGGCTAGAGCCAATAAAATGCAGGGTGAGAGAGATGATTCAGGCCCAGGAACGTAGATTCTGTGAGGATCAGCTAAAGACACAGTGCATGTATTCACCTGAAACCAGACGAGTGAGGGGGATTTGACCGAGACCTTCAAGTTCCTGAAAGGTATAAACAAAGAGAACTGTGAAAAGCTATTTACCAGAAGCAGAGAAGCTAGGACACAGGATCATGAGTGGAGGATAATCAGGGGGTTAAACTAGGATATGAGGAAGTATTATTTGACACAGAGTGTAGTTAAGCCAGGGAATGATCTGCCAGAAGAGGTGGTGGGTGCCAGAACCATAAATGGCTTCAAACATGCCTGGGATTGAGCTAAGGGTAGTTACTCAGGGGGACAAGGGAGGCAGAAACACAGAGATCAAAGTGGGACTAGGGTAAACATAGACCCCACAGAGACATTAGGTCCTAGTGTATGATACAGTAATACTAGCAGACTAGATGGACTGTTGTCTTTTTCTCTCATCATTGTCTATGTTTCTATGTTTTTATACTTTTACATACTCTCTCATTTTCTTTTTTGTTTGTCCTATGTTCAGTGGTAAATTGGAAATGTTTAGGTTGGGGAGCTCTCGCCTTAAGATTTTTTTTTGAATTTTATGTTTTATTGTATTTTATCAATGCAATTACACATTACATATCCATATATTAGACATCACATAAGTAAAGGATCCATCCAATGGCACAGAATACATAAAGTCTAACATATTGTTGACGAATGTGGGGGTATGACTACAATTTAACCAAACCAGCAATTTTATATCTAATAGCTACACCTTACAATGATTTAGAGGTCAAGCTGAAAATGTGAAAATCCCAAATGTAAAATTACTCAGCCAGTAGAGCTGATATGACCTCTAACCGAACAAGATGTTCATTTCCAAGCAAACATAGTAGTTAAGAGAGGTTGCATCTAATATCAAAACTGTAAAAATATTATAAAACCCCATGAGCATAACGATGGTTTGCATCCTTATCATCAAGCTACCAAAAGTATGGTTAAGTAAAATATCCCCCATCAAGTCCAACAGACAGAAAACAGCAGTCTTGTTAGCGTCTGTTTAGGATTGTTCAAACCTGATCAGTCAGTTCAGGTACGGTGATTTATGTTGAAGTGAAATGAATGTCTCACCATTTCAGATCCCCTCGTCTTCCAAAGATTCGGTAACCGGAGCTTCCACCCCACGAGCCGCTGCAAACTCTTCCTCGATTTTCTGGATCCTATGACCGGCCTCCTCTGGGTCTGTAAATTGATATTTATGTCCTCCATAATATATCCGAAGGCGGGCTGGCATTAACAAAGAGTGGGTTACCCCGAGGCGCCTCAACTTCACCCAAATGCCATCAAACTTTTTGTGACGGGCTCTGGTGGCAAAAGACAAGTCAGGGAAAAAGTGAATAGTATGACCCTGGTAGTTTAAACAGTCTGCCGATCTAGCTGCCTGTAGAACAACATCTCTGGTGTTGCTGTGATTAGTGACCAGGAGAATGGTTCGAGGGCCCTCATGTTGAGCACTGGCTGATCTGGGGGATATTCTATAGGCCTTGTAGAAGTAATCAGCTAATTCACCCGAAAGGTCAAGTGTGCCAGGTAACCATTGCTTTAAAAACTGCAGCAAATCTGATTCTCCTGATCCCTCCGGAATACCCACCAACCGAATATTAGAGGCCTGATTTGCATTTTCCAAGGCTTCTAATCGGTAGCGCAGATGCTCGTTTTCTTGGGCCAGCTCCGTGGTGGTATTCAACGCTTTCGTGGCTTGAGATTCTGCCACTACCGCTGTTTTACTGGCCATTTCAATTTTTAAGTCCTGCTCCCCAGCCTTTGCAGTATTGTTTCGATTTTACCGTCGATGGCCTGTATCGACAGCTGCAGGGCCTTCCATGGCGGTTCCTGTGTTGGGCGCCCTGATGTGGAGGTCAAGGCCTGTGGCTCCACCGGCTGCTGAGATTTAGAACCCCCAGGACCTCCCTTGTATGTTCTCCCCATTGCCAAGCTTGGTATCAAACAGCTCCACTGGATATGAGCTATCAAAAGGTGCTGGAGTTGAAAAGTAATTCAGCCTTTCACAGGGTATTTTTATTATAAAAGCCTAACCAGATGCAGAGCTACTCTCTCCTACATCCATTCAGTAAGGTGCTCAACAGTGCCCCTCACCTTACGATTTTTAGGTGGTAAGATGGTCTGCTAGGTGGTGGAACTCTCCCACAGTGCTCAGTGGAGAAAGATGACAGAGGTGCAAGAGATCACATACAGTTTTGTAAAATGTAGGGGAACCAAGTTCCTGTGGGTTCTTGCTGAGTTTAACCCCTGCCTGTATTCTAATATGTTTTAAACCCTTTGTCATTAAATTAATAATCTAATTTTTATTAACTTTGTCACTACATTGATCCCCTATCCCCTGAATCTTCAGCAGCTAGTCTCTCATTCCATGATATCAGTTACACCATGACAGATCATTCAGATGAATGGCATGGAATCATGTGTCTGACACTCTGATTGTTAGAAATATGAAAAGAAACAGCAGTAGCTGCTGAAGTAGCAGGAACACAGTGCAGAATTGAGGGCACCACAAAGAGATGATTAATTTATCCAAAACTGGTAAACGCATATTGAAATACATGACTAACATAGAAAGGAAAATGCGAGGATATTTAATGGAGCAATGAGCTGTGAACAAGCTTGACACATCCAGCAGAAGTGGATTTGATTCCCACGGCCTCCTCTTGTTGTACTAGTAGTAGTTTTATTTATTGTTAGTGCCCTTCCACAAAGGCCCTGGGCACCATTACAAAAAGGAAATAACACAAAAACATCACAATACAAAGTAATTAGCAATACAATCATAATATAAATTACTGCATAATAAAATTAGACCCCTAAATACCAATACAGCCCTGAAAATGAAATTAAATACCCACTAACAATCATTTCAAAAGCAATTCAAATACCAAATGTCTGAGCAAACAAAAAAGTTTTACGTCCTTTTTTAAAAAAAAATTTCTACCAAGCCGGCCCGCTGGCATAGCAGTAGCACTGCCACTTGCAATGCTGGCAATCTGGGTTCAGGAATGAGCCTGGATTGCTGAAGAGATGACTGAGGAGAGGAGGATTGAGCATCCTATGGAGGCTCTTCTCCAGGGGAGGGAGGGTTGCTGCTCCCGCTGCAACACTACCACATGGGTGCACATGGGGTGGAGGTGCAATGGGGGTGCCACATGAGAGGGGAGGACGTCGGTATCACGTCTCAGCATGCACCATCTCCCTGGACCCCATGACATGTTGATGTTCTCAGGGAGGGGAAGGGAGGAAAAAAACAAAGAAAATGGCCCTGCACCCTTGCCCGGTGCCCGAGACAGAGCGGCCCAACACCAGGGTTGATTGGTGGGGAGGAATAAGCCTCCCCCTTCCCTGCCTGGGGGACCAAACCATGGCAGGATGGGGTTAGCAACTTCCAGGATGCCGGAGGCAGTGGGTGGGGAGTGGAGAAGGAAGGGGGTGTCAAAAGGCATCAAAAAAACCAAAACTTCTACCAAAGGGGCATCCCTCAGAGCCTTCGATAATGAATTCCATAACAGACCTGTCACCTCGAAGGCTCTGTCCCCTGACATTTTAAGTCAGGTCCTGGGGACAACCAGGAGGCCCTCTTTGTCAGAACAGAGGGGACAAATGGGGAAATAAGGATGCAGAAGTTCACACAAGTCACCCAGCCCCAGCCCTTGTAGGTTAGCAGACCAACCTTATAAGAGATACGCCACTTAACCAGCAACTTGTGCAGTTCCTGTAGCACAGGAGTTTTGTGACTCATCATAGGAAGGACAATCAGCAACCTCACAGCTGTGTTCTGCACTAAATGCAGGCAACCCAGCGCACCTCCACTGACCCCAAGGTACAGGGTGTTGCAGTACTTGAGGCGAGATGTCACAAAGGCTAGATTGCAAGTGCTCAGGGTGAATAAGGGAATGAATCTGGCTGATATTTCTAAGATGGTAGAAGCCACTCTGGACAACTGCCAACACCTGAGTTTCAAATGTCAGCCCTTCATCCACAGTGACACCCAGATTCTTCACCTTTTGAGCAGCATTCAGTCTAGCGGTACCAAGTCAGAGGCCCAGTACCCTCTCAGACACTGCCATTCCCCCCCTTCTACCTGGCTTAGTCACCAGTACTTCAGTTTTGTCCAGGTTGAGCCTCAGCATACTCGAAGACATCCAGTCCTGGATCTTGGCCAGACACTTGTTCATCACATCTACTGCTCCCGATCCTGGGGTGCAAAAAGACAGAGTTGGGTATCATCAGCACAGCACTGAAACCCAACTCCATACTGCCTAATGATCTTCCCCAAGGCAGTATGTACACCAAGAACAACATGGTGAAAGGACTGACCCCGGTGTATCCCACAATGCAGGTCCCTTGGGTGCGATGAGGAATTACCCATCACAACCTGCTGAGCCCTACCCCTAAGGTAGCACTCAAACCAGCTGATGACTTTGCCGGTGAGCCCCACGTACCCCCTGGGATGGTCCGTTAAGAGCCCATGGTCAACTGTGTCAAATGCTGAAGAGTGAGATCCAGGAGAACAAGAATTGACCACTCTCCCCCTATCCCTCACCTTGAGCAAATCATTATGTACCCTGACCAGACCAGTGTCAGTACTGAACTTTGTCCAAAACCCCAACTGGAGAGGCTCATGCACTATATATCGAAGGTCGCCAGGTGAGTCTCTAGCCGCAGTGCAACAACCTTCTCAATAACCTTGCCTAAAAAAGGCAGGTTAGAGACAAGCCTATAGTTTGCCAGTACATCAGGGTGCAGTGCATATCAACTGGTGCTGCTGGGTCACCCCTGTAAACAGGCATTGTACCCAGTGGGTCTTACCTGGTTACCAAAAATAAAAATAAATAAAAAATAACAGTATAAAAATTATTCTGTATTTCCTTTTTAACTAATTTGAATTGCACTCATTAATTGTCTGTATATTTATGCATTGATTATTGCATATACATGCTTGAGATCTTATGTTGTAAATCTTATTTGAAAATAAAAATATTATTAAGGAAAACAAATAGTATTGTTTTCACCTCATCCAAAGGTGGCAACCCTTGATACAGGTCCTCAATATCTTATGTCCTAAAAACCTTAGATATTAAATTGGATTTTACACTATTCTAAAATACAAAGTCCAGATATCTTAAAATGTTATTGGATTTTAGAATATCATAAACTGAATCTGATGTTGGATCAGATACAGATTCAGATACGGATAATCCTAATATCCGAATATCCAAGGTCAGATCAGATTGAGATACTTGAGCATCCTTACTTTGGATGCCTTAAATCTGCACCTAACATACTAATATGCCAGTAGAGTAGGCTTAATGGTCTATCGAGTCTGCTCAAAAATCAGCACCCGGTCAGGACACCATTGCTGCCCTCCCCGCCTCCCCTGTAAATCCCCCAACCCCATCCCTCATCAGAGTTACACTTTCAGATCTGATATTATTCAGTTTTACCTTCCCCTTATTCCTGTCCCAGCCCCTCTTGAATCCCTCCACTGTATTAACAGCCACCAGTTACACAGGTAGTGCATTCCAAGGGTTCACCACCCTCTTGGTGAAGTAGCGTCTCCTAGTCTTCCCCCCCAAGCCTCCCACCAACCAGTCTCATGGAGAGCCCTCTGGTGGCCCCCCTCCTCCCTCAGCTGGAACCTCCTATTTAGGCTGACCCTCTTTACTCCCTTTAGATATTTAAACACGATCATTCATATCCCCTCTGTCCCTCTCCTCCTCCAGGCAGTACAAGTTGAGCTCTTCAAGTATCTCCTCATAGGATCTTTCCCTCAGACCCTGTATCATCCTGGTCGCCCTCCTCTGGACCCCCTCCAGAAGTGCAATGTCCTTTTTTAAGTACAGGTGCCGGAACTGCATGCAGTATTCTAGGTACGGTCTAACCAGGCAGTTATACAGAAGGAGCAGCACCTCCTGCCTCCTCGAGGTTATTCCTCTGGTGATGCACCCAATCATTTTATTCACTTTAGCCACAGCCCTCCTACACTGCTCAGAGTTGTTCATTTTGGCATTCACAACCACCCCAAGATCCTTTTCCCCTCCCGAAACCTGCAGTTTCTCCCCACCCAAAAAGTACTCATGAGCTGGGTTCCTAAGGCCCAAGTGGTGAACACTACATTTCTTAGCATTAAACTTCAGTTTCCAGGTACATGACCACCTCTCCAGTGTCTCCGGATCCCCCTGCAGGGCTCTTCTACCCTCCTCCCCATCAACCACTGACCCCAGCTTCGAGTCATCAGCAAAGAGACTCATCTCACTCCTGATACAATCCCTGAAGTCCGAGAAGTAAGCATTAAACAGGAGTGGACCCAGCACCAACCGTTGTGGGACTCTGCCAATGGGAAAGGGAAAGGGAATGACCCTCCTGGGAGACGATACCTCCCCCTGACCACTACCTTCTGAAATCATCCAGTAAGTCAGTTTCCTATCCACCTCACCATCCTTTCTCCTACCCCCATTTCCTCCAGCTTGTCCAGTAACCCAGGGTGTGGCACTGAATCAAACTCCTTTGCTGTAGTCTAGAAAAAGTACATCCACCGGCCTGCGCTGGTCCAGCACCTTTGTCACCCAATCGTATCAGTCCATAATGTTAGTCTGACACAATCTGTTCTGAACAAAGTCATGTTGGGGATCATCCAGATGGCCCCATGACTCCAAAAACACCTTCAGCCTCTCTTTCAAGATGACCTCCATGATTTTGCCTACCACTGACATCAGGCTGACAGGCTTGTAGTTACCCAGCTCCTCCCATGTGCCACCTTTGTGGATAGGCTCAACATGGGCCATCCTCCTATCGTGAGGCACTCATCCCATCTGAAGGGAGGAGTTAGAAAGGTCCACCAGAGGTGCAGCAAGGACATCCACCATCTCCTTTAGCACCATGGGATGAAGGCCATCTGGACCCAGTGCCTTCTCTATATTCAGAGACTTAAGGGCTTCCCTCACTCTAACAACAGGAATTTCAACATCCGTGACCTCCCCCCTTCCTCATTTCTAACCTGCCTCCCCCCATAAGGTGTTGACCCACCATTGTCCCTAATGAAGACTGAGGCAAAGTACTCATTTAGTACTTCCATCTGCTCCCCAGCCTCGTCAGCTCACCCACTCCCAGACCTCAGTCTGCTATGCTGCCCCTTCACTTTCCTTCTTTCCCTGATATAGCGAAAGAACCCTTTTTTATCACTTCTGATCCCCTGTACCAACCTCTGCTCTGTCCTCACCTTGGCTGATCTCACCGCCCTGGTTACCTTTTTGGATATCACATTATACTCCACCCCCCGGTCCACAACCCCATGTGAGTGCTTGTTTTTTGTTCTATAAGCAGCTCTTTTCTCCCTCACCTCCTCCTGGATCTCCCTGATCCACCAGCTTGGCATTCTGGCTCTACCAAACTTGTGTCAGACCTTTGTGCAGGCCTTGGTAGCTTCCAGGAGCCCTCTTGTAATAATTTACCACCTGCTCTCTGTGTCCATGTCCGGTCTGATCCCCTTCAAATGCCCCTTGAGGATCCCCTTCATACCCTTAAAGTCCGCATCCCTAAAGTCAACCACCACCATTTTAGTGCTGTTACCCCCCCCCCAGGTCTAGGTGAAAACCAAACCATGTCAAGATCAATCCCAGCCAGTGGGTCCCCCAACACTAAGTTCCTAACCAGATCGCACTCCGACAGGACTACATTCAGGATACAACAATCCCTCATCGGGTCAGCCACCAGTTAAGAAAGGAATGCATTCTGGAAGACATCCAGCAGGTGCTGCTCCCTAGTCGATGAGGATGCCATAGTTCTCCAATCAACCCCAGGCATGTTAAGGTCACCCAGCACCATGGTTCTACCCTCCCTCTGACCACAGTGATCCCTGAGATTTGCAACCAGGCCATTTTCAAGTTCTTCTGCCTGCATGGGTAGCCTGTAAACCACCCCCAGATTTACCCTCTTACCCCCAGATGCCTGCAACGTAACCCATAATGCCTCTACATTTCCCTCTGCCCCTCCACCCTGTATATATTGATGCTGTTCTGAATGATGAATGCTTCCCCACCTCCCCTGCCTTCAGCCCTGTCCTTCCCGAACACAGTGTACTGCATCAGGTTTAGGTCCCAATCATGCCAAGGAGTGGCCCACGTTTCAATGACTGCCGTCACATCCACCTCCCCTTCAGTTAGCAATGCCTGAAGCTTGGGCATCTTGTTACCCCTGCTCCTGGCGTTAATCAGTACCACCCTCCATCACTGCCCGTTTCCCTCGCCCATCCCCACAACCCGAGATCCCCCAGTTAAATGCCTGCTCCGCTCCGTTGCGCACAATCAGGTGCCCCAGTTTGGCACCCCCTCCTCTCTGCTGGGGGGAGAAGGCTAAGTCCTCCCTTGATGCGTCTGCTAGCAGCAGCCTCAGGCCCCAGCCCTCCCTCTTCACAAGTTTAAACCCCACTTAGCTCGGTCAGTTTTAGTTTCAAACCTCCTTTCCCCCTAAATTTAAGTATAGCCTGTCCCTAGCATACAGTCCCTTGTCATCCCAAGTTGCAGCCCAGTCCCTCACCACCACATACCCAGTGGTGCAAGTAGTAGACAAGAAGTACAGGAACTCAGGCGTTAGCCAATTCGAGATGCAGAATGAAGATACTCAATCTGAAGGATAGCTGTATCAAGACACATCTATCTGCTTGGATTCAGTTAGAGATATTGAAGTATTTCTAGGAAAATAGCCATTGTTGTACAAGTCAAATGTTGTTATGGAAACCCTGATTTCAGGTCACAGACCAGAAACTGTCATCATGTTGCTGGATTAAGAATTTCAGTTCCGGTGTCAGTGGAAAGAAGTACAGGAACTCTGTTCCTGCTGCAAAAAAGGTACAGGAACTGAGTTCCTGTGTGTTCCTGTTCACTTTCATCACTGCACATAACCCCTAGCCACACACACCAAGCTCTGAGCCATTTATTAACCTCCCTGATTTTCCGTTAAACCCCTGAGCCATTCATTAACCTTCCTGATTTTCTTAAGACCCATTTATTTAAAATTGCTTTCTCTGATTCCTGATAAATTCTGGTTGATGCTTGATTATGGTATTTTAATGTCTTTTAAATATTTACAATTTTAAGTCTTTTATTATATATGTACATGCACTTTGGTCATTTGCAAATTGCACTTTTTACAAATAAAATATTGATTGATTGATTGTGATATTGTGTATGTCTATTTCTGTACTCAAAAAGAATGTAGCAGAATCCTTTTATTATATAAAGTAAGATCATGTTAACTAGTAAAGCAGGCCAGGCAGTATCTTTTAATTGGAAACTGCAAATCTGTTTGCAGATTTTTATGGAGAAATAAAGCCTTCTTCCATTAAAATGTTACAGATTCAATAGAAAATTGAGATTTTTTTGATGATCTGTGAGTGTTGTTCTGATTTATCAGGTGATTGTTTCTTCCTAACCAGATTTTACTTGGGAAGAAGATACAGAGAGTATTTCTTTTTTTCAAAATTGTAAATCCATACGGATGGACTTTTTAAAAATTGTAAAACCATACTAATAGACCCAATATATAAACATATAAAAGGTACAATTTGTTGCTGTGTGAAGTGTCTATTTCTTTTGAAAACACAGAAATAGTCAATAGTTTCTCACCGAAGTACACTGGACTCCCAGATAGTTGGGATTTTCTTACATCACAGTATTGGAATACTATTGGATTCTTTTCACCACCAGTTCGAAAGTAAAGGTAAGAACCCACTAGATTCATAGCACAAACAAATTGTTTATTATAAAAGTAGAAAGTAATAATTAACACATCAAAGCACAGTAAATAACATAGAACAGTTGAATTTAGGAGTGGTCCCGGAGGGCTGGAGGTGGGCAGATGCAGTCCCAGTTCACAAAAGTAGTAGCAGGGAAGAGGCTGGCAATTATAGGCCAGTCAGCCTGACATCAGTGGTGGGAAAGTTAGTGGAATCACTGCTGAAGGAAAGGATTGTGGAATACCTTGAATTCAGTGGGCTGCAAGACCCAAGGCAGCATGGATTCACGGCGGGGGCCGGGGGTCATGTCAAACAAATTTGATAGAGTTCTTTGAAACTAGATCAGGGTGGGAGCAGTTGGCATAGCCTACCTAGATTTCAGTAAGGCGTTCAACACTGTTCCACATAGGAGACTAGTAAGCAAGCTGGGTAACTTAGGAGTGGGTCCAAAGGTGGGAAACTGGGTAAGAAATTGGTTAAGGGATAAGCGGCAGAGGGTGGTGGTGGTGGTGGTAAATGGAGTTCACTCAGAAGAAGGGAGGGTGACCAGTGAGTGCCTCAGGGATCAGTGCTGGGACAAGTCCTCATTAATGTTTTTATAAGTGACATTGCAGAGGATCTGGAAGGGAAGGTCTGCCAGTATGTGGGTGACATCAAACTCTGCAACAGGGTAGACACTCTTGGGGGGGGGGTGGAAAGGATGAGCAGTGACCTGAGAGAACACATGGAGTGGTCAAGGGTATAGCAGCTGGAGTGCAGTGTGAAAAAGTGCAAAATAGTTCACTTGGGGCACAGAAACCCAAGGGTGGAGTACAAAGTGGGTGTGTGTGGGGGGTGGTACTGACAACCATCAAGCAGGCAAGAGACCTGGGGTGATCATGTCGGGTCACCTAAAGGTGGCCAGGCAGTTTAGAGGGCAAGTGGGATGCTGGGGTGCATCGGGAGGAGTATCACCAACAGAAAGAGGGAGGGCGAGTTGCTCATAAGACCCCACCTAGAATACTGTGCCCAGTTCTGGAGACCACATCTCAGAAAGGACACAGAGTGGAAGCGGTTCAGAGGAGGGCAACTAAAATGGTGCAGGGTCTGTATCAGAAGCCGTATGAAGAGAGATTAAAGGACATAATTATGTACACCCTGGCAGACAGGAGAGGGGGGGATATGATAGAGATCTTTAACTACCTCACAGGGGTAAACAAGGCACAAGAGGGAAGTATTTTTCAGAAACAAAAGTGCTCGGGGACAAGGGAGCATGATAAGCTGGAAGAAGCAGATTCAGCAGAGAAGTGTGGAAGAACTTCTTCACAGAAAGTGGTGGATTCCTGGAACAGCCTTCCAGTAGAGGTGGTGGTGGCAAAAACAGTGGTGGGGTTCAAGAATGTATGGGATAGGCATAAGGGAATTTTTGGGAAAGTGAAGGCGGGGGGTGAATGGGCCAGATCTGAGGTGATACTGCAGGCAGAGAAAAAAGGGCAGACTAGGTGGGCCACGTGGTCCTTATCTGCCATCAGATTCTGTGCTTCTGTGTTTCTATTAGAATTGAACGTGTGTTCTTTCAACTATCTGGCAACACTAGAACTCCAGGAACATGAACATTCCAACTGAGTCAATTAGCCAGTATGAAGTACCACTTAGAAGGGGCAGCAGCACTCTTAAGAGCACTTTGAGGGTTTCATCAAACTTCGTCATTTTTACTGTTTTAAAGAAAATAGTGCAACTCTTGGGTAGGTTGGGGCTTCACGGGGACAGGCAGCACTGTACCACAAAATAAAAAAATAGACATGCCTGTTAAACTGGCAGTATAGCCCAGAGGTTAGAGGAACGAGGTGTGAACAAGCTTAACAAGCTTGATACATCCAGCAGACCAGATCTGAGTTTGATTCTCACAATTTCCACTTGCATATTGTGTGACTCTGAGCAAGTCACTTAACCGCCCAGTGCTCCCAGGTCGCCACTGAAAACAGACACTTGTGCCTAGTGGGCCTTACCCGGTTACCAAAGACTAAAATAAAAAAAATATATAGCCTTTATATTGAATAACCTGCAAAATTGTCATCTGAGCCTAAGACAAACTTGGATAAGGACCACTTGCCACTGGTAAGGTGCATGAAATCTCCGCATTCTTGTTTTGCAGGTCTGCTGTCCCATTAGTGTGGTTCCTCAGGTAAGTGAGGGGAGTTTTTTTTTTTTTTTAATTTTTGTGTGGCAAAATTTTGACAGGCAGTTTTTCTCCCTGCTGCATCATTCTGCAGCTGGGTTGGCTCTCCTTATTTAGGTCACTGTGTGGCTAGCTAGCTAATTTAAGGGCAGAGCCTGCTAATTTGTAAAGGTTTTGCACTTATAGTATTGGTAAATGCTGTTTGTAAGATGTCTGTTGGCTAATCAAGCGTGTCATCACATGACCTCTTAGTGTTCAAGAACTACAAAGCGAAGCTGAGCGGTTCTGGAACACTGAGGAGTCATGAGATGATGCTCTTGATAAGCCAAGGGATACCTTGCAGACTCCATTCACTTCTAAATAGTGTGAAGACTCTAAAGACTGTTAAAAATAACTAAGTAAAATGCTAAAAGTATATTTTTGTGTTTATTCCAGAATGACACAATACTCTCAAATTGTCAGTTGCAATCCTATAATATTTTTCAGTTGGAATTGCTCTCTGAATGTAAGAGGATGAAACTTGCCCTCACTGGGCTAACAATTCTAGCAACTGCCAAAATTGTACCTGTGCATATCTTATAGGTGGGAAGCTCATTTCTAAAGCAGTGCATTGTAGGTAAGCAGTAAGACACAACAAGGTGTGGGTTACTATTCTTGAACTGCACGCTCAGGTGTGTTGTGCATTATCAGTCGCTTGCTCGGAGTGCCTTCAACCACCTGGAAATGTGGTTCAGAAATAGTGAATAAATACATTTTTGATAATGTTTGGTGACTAAGTCAATTTGTGGAATTATTGTTATTTATTCTGTTCAGAAGACCTTTGAGCTCAAGAGCCCTTATTCAAAAGGTGTCCAAGTCAAGCATGTTACATACACTATTAGCACTAGTCATTTTGTTTGCTCCCCCCAATTAGATTTTGCTTCTCCACTAAATACTGCCTTCTGTGTTCATACCGAGGTGGGCTGAGCCAGAGATACCTTTTGTTTCAGGAATAGTAACCCATACAGTCTTAATGCACTTGTAAAATGGCTCCACTATAAACAATAATTAAGTTTAGCAGTGTGGTTTCTATTCCTGAACCACACTGCATTTGGAACCTTTTCCATCAATCAGGAAGCAGGATTTTTCCTACTTATTTTATAGCATGCTGTAATCAACTACATAGAAACATAGAAGTTGACAGCAGATAAGGACCACGAGGCCCATCCAGTCTGCCCATTTTTTCTATCTTATGAATGTGCCATGGGCCTTTACTCTGTCAATGGCCTATTTATTTATACTCCTCTGTATTGCTCCCTTATGTCTATCCCATGCCTGTTTGAAGCCCTGCACTGTATTCATATCCACCACTTCCTGAGGTAGGCTGTTCCATGCATCCACCACCCTTTCTGTGAAAAAGAACTTCCTCACATTGCCCCTTAATCGGCCTCCTTCTAACCCCATGCTGTGTCCTCTTGTCCTGCTATTTTTCTTACACTGAAACATGTTAGACTGTTTCACCTTGTTAATGCCCTTAAGATGTTTGAATGTTTCAATCGTATCGCCTCTCTCCCTCCTTTGCTCTAGGGTATACGTATTGAGCTCCATTAATCTGTCCTCACATGTTTTCTGATGTAGTCCCTGCGTGAATTTTGGTTGCCCTTCTCTGGACTGCCTTCATTTTGTTAATATCCTTGTGCAGGTGCAGCCTCCAGTACTTCATGCAGTACTCCAGATGGGGCCTAACCAGTGTCTTGTAAAGAGGGATTATTACCTCCCTCTTATGACTTGTGATACCCCTACTAATACACCCCAACATCCCTCTAGCCTTACCTACTGCTTTAGTGGCCTGCTTGGATGATTTCGGGTCACCTGTGATGATGATGCCCAAGTCTCTTTCTTCACTTGTGATTGCCAGCAACTCCCCTCCCAACCTATTGGTAGCTTCAGGGTTTCTTTTCCTTATGTGCATGATCTTGCACTTCTTTGCGTTAAACCCCAGTTGCCACTCTTCCAACCATTTTGCTATTTTTTCCAGATCTCTTCTCATTCTGCCCACCCCATTTGGATCATCTACTTTGTTGCAGAGCTTGGTGTCATCTGCAAATGGGCAAACCTTACCCTCCAGTCCATCTGCAATGTCACTGATTAAGATATTGATGAGGACTGGCCCCAGGACTGATTCCTGAGGTACCCCACTTGTGACTTGCATCTCTTCTCACTGTATACTGTTTACCACCACTCTCTGTTTTCTGCCCGCCAACCAGTTTGCCACCCAGTTGACCAACGTTTGACCCACCTAATTTATTAATCAATCTTTTATGTGAAACAGTATCGAAAGCTTTGCTGAAGTCAAGGTAGGTGACATCAACTGCACCCCCTTGGTTCACCACTCTGGTTACCTAGTTAAAGAAATCTATGTGATTAGTTTGACAGGACCTTCCTTTTGTAAACCCATGCTGTCTTGGATCCTGTGCTTCTATGGCTTCCAGGTGTTGCACTATCCTTTCCTTAAGGAGTGCCTCCATAATCTTGCCCACTACTGAGGTAAGACTAACTGGTCTGTAGTTCCCTGCCTCCTCCCTGCTGCCACTCTTGTGGAGCGGGATCACATGAACCCTTCTCCAGTCTTCTAGGACCTCTCCTGTGCTCTGAGACGCACTAAACAGTTTTGCTAATGGCTCTGCTAATTCCACCCTTGGCTCCTTTAGTACCCTGGGAAGTATGCAGTCAGGTCCTATTGCCTTGTCCACCCTGAGCTTAGCGAGCTCTTGTAGGACCCTTTCTTTTGTGAAGAGACTTGTGCACACCTCCCTCCCTCCCTGCTGTGTCCATGGTGCTGAGCTATGGGTCCTGCCCTGCCTTCTCTTCAGTAAATACTGAGCAAAAGTATCTATTTAGGATAGATGCTTTTCCTTGGTTCTCCTCCACACACTCCCCCTTATCCCTTTTGATCTTAGCATTACCTCCTCTGGACTTTCTCCTTTCACTAATGTATCTATAGAAAGTCTTGTCCCCTTCTTTTACTGTTTGTGCTAGTGTTGCCTCGGTTTGGGCCTTTGCCTGCCTTACTGCCTTCCCTGCTTCCTTTAGGGAATTTTGGTATGCCTCCCTATCTTCATCATGCTGCATTCCTTTATATTTCCTGAAGGTGATACGTAATCATTATTAGCAAGTCAGAAGTTAAGAGAATAGATGTTTGTTAACATAAATACTATTGACGGCAGATCCTTATGTATCACATCTCTTAACTTTTTTCATCATTTTTTCCATAACAAATCCCACCCTACACTCAAATATCTATTTTATTTGTCTACACATGCAGTTTCACTGCCAGTCTGAGTACAGTCACCAGTGAAGTCCAAACTTAAATACTTTGACCTCCTTTAATTTCCTTAACAGACCACCTGCCCATCAATGCCATCATCTTCAGATCTAGGTTGGGGAACCTTGTTGAGAACTGCTGGAAGAATATAAGCATTTGTTGCCTTTTGAAAAAGAGATGCTTCAGCTTCCAGTGCTGCCATGTCCAGGATAGCAGCCTAAGCTTTGAGCTCTGTGTGACTCTATCTACAATAACCTCTTAAATTGCTCTGTATAGAATGTGACATAGACAGCAAGTTCTGAGTGCTGTATCATTTCTTTTTAACATAAAATGTATTACTGAATGTCTCCTGCTGAAAATCAAATGCTCTAGAAGTGACCTCACTCACCCCCCCTCAGATTTCAGCTGAGAGATGGAAGCCATGAGGAAGTGCTGACAGCATGTGAGTTCACACACACTCAGTTTTTAGAGACAATGTGTTACATGGAAGACTTTAATCAAGCATCCTGTTTCTCTGAGTTAATTACAGACTTGTTTAAGTTAATTTTGTTAAGAGAGAAATCATAAAGAAGGTTTATGACATTGGAGAGGAACCTAGGTTGTTACACAGGGGTGCAAGGTTGTAAATGCTCTTGTGAAGCCTGTGTGAGGGAGGTTACAGCATGAAATCAAACAAAGTGTCATTTGAAGGACATGAATTATGCTGAAGTTGCAGAATGTCATACTTTTGTATAAGATATATATTTTCATATATCCAGACAGGGAGGAGCTAGGTGACCTCCTGAAAAGAGGTGGGGTAAAAGCCAACATTTAATTTAGTCTGTTTTACTTCACAGAGACACATTTTTAACTAGACTTTGACCACTAAACATCTTGGGAGCACTTTTAAGCAAGTATTTAGAGACTAAGTACTGTAGTAGGAATTGCACTGTTTAAAACCTTGCTCTTTTTAATAGATTTGTATGTCTTGTGATATAACAGTTCCGTATTGTTGTGTTTTACATTTTTTTAACTATTTTAGTAAAATTCTTTTTAGAACTTACTTGGACTGCCTTTGACTTATTTTTATTTGTAAGAAAAGTACATGGTTATAGCAGACAATAGACATAAGCTTGAATGGTGATACCAAACAGGAACGAGAAGTGTTTTAATCTGAGGCTTTATTAAAGTTTTAAAGGGTTCATCTCTGTACACCTGGTTAGGTGCCCATAGGCAAAGATATCTGGCCCCCCGAAGACAGATATATCTGAGCCTGTGCATTGGGTATGTTAACAAGAGGTTAACAGTTTGAGTCCCTCCAGAACTTGAGACCAAAGGTTGATCCGAACTCACAAAACAGACAAGAGGGTTACCTTGTCTGTTACACTGTTCACAAGACTGCGCTCAGAGGTTGGCACTTTGGGAGTAGAGGGCCTGACCTACTGAGTGGGTTTGTGACAGATTGGTTGGCAGCGGTGGCATTATTTTGGTATCACAAGCTTTATTGTTCTGTGTCAGCTGAGACCATAAGCTCTCTTGCAAAGAAAGAAAAAAGGCAGAGTTTTATTTTAAAAAGGAAACAGAACTATATATCACTTGCCGTACAGTCCAGTTCCTACCCATTTTATTTTTTTTTCTCTAAAGTGCAAGTCAGAGTAGCCGTAGTCAGGGAAGAAGAAGATGGCTTCCAACTACAGCAGGTACACTGTAGATTACTTGAAGCATTGTGCGGGGACAGGGGAGTCCCGTTCGAGGTGACAGCCAAAAAGTAGAACCTCATAGAGGCCCTGATGGTAGCAGATACCCAGAGCAGCGAGTCACTGACCGTGACTGAAAAGGACAGCAGGGCCACTGTCAGTGAAGGGCCGCAGCAGCAGGGGATGGTCACCAGTATCCTGAATCCAGAGGTGCTCAAACTGCAAATTGAGTTGTGTAGGATGGAACTGGAGGCACAGCAAGAACAGAGAGATGTGGATCGAGAGGCAGAGTGACAACAGAGGGAGGCAGACCGTGAAGAGCGTGAGTGCCAGCGAGCTGTAGAAGAGAAGGCAGAGTGAGAATGCAGAGAGGCAGACCGAGAGGCAGAGTGAGAATGCAGAGCTGCAGAGGAGAAGAGAGAGGAGCGCCAGAGGCAACACTAACTGGAGAAGATACGACTCCGACCAGTGGCACCAGAGCAGGTAAGTGGCTTGGGTTTAACTGGAACTGCAGGACTGGGTTATAAATTGAACTCCAAATTAATAGCCGAGTTGAAGGAAGGGGAGGACATGGATGCCTTTTTAAATTCTTTTGAAAAAGTTTGTATTCAGGCTAAAATTCCTAGAGACTCCTGGAGCTTCGAGCTATCCCCGCTACTTACCGGGAAAGCTTGGAATGTATTGGGTCAAATGAATAATGAGGACAGTGATGATTACAGCAAGTTAAAAGCTGCACTGTTAAAAAAGTTTGAATTAACTGCTGAATCATACACAGCTAAATTCTGTAAGCTCAGGAGAAGCCCTGATATGAGCTATGAGGAGCTAGCCATGAAACAACGTCAGTTTTTAAAACATTGGTGAGAAGGAATTGAGGCAACCTCTGTTGATAAAATTGAAAATGTAATTTTATTAAAACAGTTTTATTGGGCTTGCCCAACAGAGCTAAAAACCTGGCTAGAGGACCGAGATCCAAAAACAGTGCAAGAGGCTGCTGAACTCTCGGACTGCTATGCCAAGAACAGACCTGCTCTGAGAGTGAATGGGGCGGGTGTGGCAGCACAGAAAGAGAAAAGCACACCTTCAGGGCAGCTAAAACCCTCACTGCCTCCACCAAAACCAGTTAGCCCCAGGTTTCAACTAAAAGACTTATCTGAAGTAAGAATTGCATGTTGGCTGTGTAATGAAACTGGGCATATTGCCAGAGAGTGCCCCAAAAAGGCGAGTCAAAATACACAGCAAGGTGCTAGAAAAGAAGTGGGCTGTTTGTGTGTCCCTGAGAGCATGCCAGTGAACATGAGGGAACACATGCACCCAGTCATAGTAAATGGTGTACAAATGCAGGGGTTAAGGGACACAGGGGCATCCCTAACATTGGTAAAGGGGGATCTGGTACAGCCTGGTCAGCTTATACCCCATAAATACGTAACTGTACAAGGGTTTACTGGTGAAGAGAAAACATTGCCACTCACAAGTGTTCTCCTGGACTGGGGTGAAACAGGGGGAACTGTGCAACAGATGGCTGTAGCCAACACATTAGCAGTGGATGTGATCCTGGGAAACAATCTCCAGCAGGGGGGTGGTATGTGCAGTTACCCATAGCCAAGAGGCAAGGGAAAATAGTAGTTACCTGAACCCCACAGAAACCAGTGTAGAAACCACTGAGAGGCTGGTTCCCCAGCCTGTGTCTCCTGATATAGAGACTGATAGAAAGGGGGTAGAAACTTCCCCGGTAGCAAGTGACCACACAGCTACGGAAGGTTACTCTGAAGAGGGAGGGTTGACCTGTTGTCAGAGGGTTGGGATTAACAGTGATCCTGAGGGCCCTGATGCTAGTGCTAGGGACCCTAGTTTAGCGACTGAAGGGGACCTGTCCCATGCCTTGGGACTGTGTGAGGGGTTTGCAGCTGCTCAGAGGGGTGACCCTAGTTTAGAGAAGCTGAGAGCTTGGGCAGACTCAGACAGCACACAGGGAGGTGACAGCAGACATAAGGTTTATTGGGAAAATGGACTTATGTATACTCAGGCAGTACAGACAGAGGGAGGGATGCTAGGCAGGCAGCTTGTCGTTCCCCAGGGGTTTCGTGAGCAGTTGCTCAAAATTGCACATGATATTCCCTTATCTGATCATCTGAGAATCGCGCACACAACGCAGTGGTTAGTCCAGAATTTCTACTGCCCTAACTTCACCCAGCAGGTGAAGGAGTATTGCAGGTCTTGTCACCGGTGCCAAGAAATAGGGAAGGTGGGCAAGAAAACCCAAGCAGCCCTGATCCCCTTGCCCATAGTGGAGGAGCATTCCAGAGGGTGGGAATGGATATTATGGGGCCTTTAAATACCCCCAGCTCCTCAGGGAAGAGATTCCTCCTGCTGTGGTGCATTATGCTACCCAGTACCCAGAGGCAGTCGTCCTATCCTTTCTGAGGACAGACAAAGTGGCAGATGCCTTACTTGGAATTTTCTCCCACGTTGGGTTTCCGCAGGAGGTAATCACTGATCGAAGGGGTTCCTTCATGTCAGACCTGATGAAATGTTTATGGGAGAAGTGTGGGGTGGTGCAGAGATGCACAACACTGTATCACCTACAAGCCAATGGGCTTGTGGAACGATTCAATGGTACCCTAAAGTCAATGCTCTGGGCGTTTGCTGAACAGCATGGGAGGGACTGGAAGAAATACCTTCCCCACCTGTTGTTTGCATACAGGAAGGTGCCCCAAGAGTTGACAGAATTTTCCCCCTTCGAACTCATATATGGACGCCGGGTACGTGGGCCCCTAGACTTGATCTGGGAGGACTGGGAAGGCAAGCACACCACCCAGGGAACTCCCATTATGGATTATGTCCTTAGGTTTAGGGAAAGGCTGAAGGAGCTTATGGGGACAGCCCAGAGCAACCTGGCAGCTGCTCAACAGAAACAAAAAGTTTGGTACGACCGCAGAGCCAGAGCTCGCTCGTACATGGTGGGTCAGGAAGTCATGGTCCTTATTCCGGTCCAGAAAAACAAGCTGCACGCTGAGTGGGCAGGACCGTACAAAGTGGTTAGGAAGGTAAATGACGTGAACTACATTGTGGAGTTACCTGACAGAAGACAGACAGAAAGGATGTACCATGTGAACATGATAAAGCCATATGCAAATAGGGCTGCCATGGTGTTTGCAATGTATAGTCATTGGGAGGGAACGGACGAAGGAGAACCCCTTCTGGATTTGCTGGAAGAAAATAAGTGGGAGTCCTCTGTGGAGGCAGTAAAATTGTCTCCCCAGCTGGCCCTGGACCAGGTCCAGAAAGTAAGAGAGGTTTTGGCAGACTTTTCCCCCTTGTTTAGCACCAAGCCTGGACTAACCCCCTTAGCGACACACAATGTGGAGACAGGGACACAGACGGCCATACGACAAACAGTATATCGGCTGTCAGAGGCTGCACAAAAGGACATTGGGAGAGAAGTGGAGGAGATGCTGGATTTAGGGGTAATCCAGAGATCCCACAGCCTCTGGGTCTCACCCGTAGTCCTTGTGCCCAAGCCAGATGGCTCAACTCATTTCTGTGTGGACCATCATGGACTGAATGCAGTCACAAAGTCTGACGCCCACTCAATGCCCCGGACGGACGAACTCCTGGACAAGTTGGGAGAGGCAACCTACCTTATGACTACTGACCTGACCAAGAGGTATTGGCAGGTAGAATTGACAGACAGATCTAGGGAGAGGTTGGCCTTCATCACTCTGATAGGCTTATTTGAGTTTAAAGTAATGCCTTTTGGAATGAAGAACACCCTGGCCACTTTCCAAAGGTTGGTGAACGAGGTGTTAAATGGTGCTCAGGTGTACGCCGTGGCGTACCTGGATGACATTGCCATCTTTAGTGCCAGCTGGGAGGAACACCTATCCCACCTTAGGGAAGTGCTGGGCAGGATACAGAGGGCCGGGCTCACTGTCAAAGCTGAGAAGTGCCAGGTGGCCATGGGGGAAGTGGCATACTTCAGGCATGTGGTAGGCCGGGGACAGCTCCGTCCTAACCAAATAAAGATAGAGGTGATCCAGGCATGGCCCAGACCAGAAACCCAGAAGCAGGTCAGAAGCTTTCTAGGGACAGCAGGGTACTACAGGAAATTTGTACCCAGTTACAGTGCCCTGGCTGCTCCCCTATCTGACCTGACAAAGAAAAAGATGCCAAAGAAAATTACCTGGGGCCCAGCCTATGAAAAAGCCTTTACCAGACTGAAGGAGGCACTGTGCAGTGCTCCTGTTTTGACTAGTCCTGACTATAGCAAAACCTTTATAGTTCAGACGGATGCCTCAGACATGGGTATTGGGGCAGTACTGAGCCAGATGTCCAGCCAAGGGACAGATCACCCAGTAGTGTACCTGAGCAGGAAGCTAATTCCCAGGGAGCAAGTGTACTCCACGGTGGAAAAGGAGTGTCTTGCCATAGTGTGGGCCCTAAAGAAATTAGAGCCATACTTGTGTGGGCAGCATTTTGTGGTGCAGACTGACCACGACCCACTGGTTTGGCTGACAGAGATGGGGAAAAACAATGGCAGACTACTAAGATGGAGTCTTGCTTTACAGGGGTATGATCTAAAAATCGTACATAGGGCTGGAGTGAAGAATCAGAACTCAGATGGACTGTCTAGGGTCTATGAGCAGTGAACTGATTTGTGAAGCTCATCCCACGTAGGGGATAGATTCCCCAAATTCAGTCTAGGTGGGGAGGAGTGTAACGTAGACAGCCAGTTATGAGTGCTGTATCATTTATTTTTAATATAAAATGTATTACTGAATGTCTCCTGCTGAAAATCAAATGCTCTAGGAGTGACCTCACTCACCCCCCTCAGATTTCAGCTGAGAGATGGAAGCCATGAGGAAGTGCTGACAGCATGTGAGTTCACACACACTCAGTTTTTAGAGACAATGTGTTACATGGAAGACTTTAATCAAGGATCCTGTTTCTCTGAGTTAATTACAGACTTGTTTAAGTTAATTTTGTTAAGAGAGAAATCATAAAGAAGGTTTATGACATTGGAGAGGAACCTAGGTTGTTACACAGGGGTGCAAGGTTGTAAATGTCCCTGTGAAGCCTGTGTGAGGGAGGATGCAGCATGAGATCAAACAAAGTGTCATTTGAAGGACCTGAATTATGCTGAAGTTGCAGAATGTAATACTTTTGTATGATATACATTTTTATACAGTGGCGTGAAAAAGTATTTGCCCCCTTCCTGATTTTCTCTATTATTGCATATTTGTCACATTGGATGTTTTCAGGTCTTTAGACAAAATATAATATTAGATAAAGGGAACCTGAGTGGACAAATAACACTTTTTTTTTTTACTTATTTCATTTATTTAATGAAAAAAGTTAACCAACACCAACTGGCACTGTGTGAAAAGTAATTGCCCCTAGTTAAATCAACCCAATTAAAGGGATAATTAGAGTCAGCTGATTGAACACAGCCAGGCTTGATTACAGCCAGCCCTGCTCAATATAAACCTCACTTATTTTGGCCCTTACCATCAGAGTCACATTGTCAGGACAAAGATTCAACAAGCACATTATGCCATGATCAAAGGAAGTTCCTGAAAAGATCATAAAAACATTTTGTTGCCCTCTATCAGTCTGGAAAGGGTTACAAAGCTATTTCTAAGGCTCTGGGACTCCATCGAACCACAGTGAGAGCCATAATCTCAAATGGAGAACACTTGGAACAGTAGTGAACCTTCCAGGAGTGGGCGGCCTGCCAAAATTACTCCAAGGGCGCAGTATAAAATCATCCAAGAAGTCTCAAAGGATCCTAAAACAACAACCAAAGAACTGCAGGCTTCTCTTGCCTCAGCTAAGGTCAGTGTTCATGACTCCACAATCAGAAAGAGACTGGGCAAAAATGGGCTTCATGTGAGAGTAGCAAGGCGGAAACCACTGCTAACCAAGAAGAACATAAATGCTCATCTCTCATTTGCCAAGAAGCACCTGGATGATCCACAAGCCTTTTGGGAAAATGTTCTATGGACAGATGAGTCCAAAGTGGAACTTTTGGACAACATGGATCCCATAATGTCTCACGTAACAAACACAGCATTCCACAGTAAGAACACCATACCAACAGTCAAACATGGTGGTGGTAGTGTGATGGTGTGGGGATGCTTTGCTGCCTAAGGACCTGGATGACTTGCCATAATTAAAGGAACCATGAATTCTGCTCTGTACCAGAAAATTCTTAAGGAGAATGTCCAGTCATCCTTCCATCAGCTGAAGCTGAAGCGTAGTTGGGTCATGCAGCAAGACAATGATCCAAAACACAAAAGCAAGTCCACATCAGAATGGCAAAAAAGAAGTAAAATTAAAGTTTTGGAGTGGCCTAGTCAACGTCAGACTCAAATCCGATAGAGATGCTGTGGCAGGACCTGAAGCGAAGCAGTTCATGCTCAAAACCTACCAAATGTTACTGAATTAAAGCAGTTCTGCGAGGAAGAGTGGGTTAAAATTCCTCCACAGCGATGTGAAAGACTGATATTGAATTATAGGAAGTGTTTGGTTGCAGTCATTGCAGCTAAATGTGGCGTAACCAGTTATTAAGTGTAAGGGGGCAATTACTTTTTCACACAGTGCCAATTGGTGTTGGTTAACTTTTTTTCGTTAAATAAGTGAAATAAAAAAAACAAACAAGTGTTATTTGTTCACTCAGGTTCCCTTTATCTAATATTACATTTTGTCTAAAGACCTGAAAACATCCAGTGTGACAAATATGCAATAATAGAGAAAATCAGGAAGGGGGCAAATACTTTTTCACACCACTGTATATCCTGACAGGGAGGAGCTAGGTGACCTCCTGAAAAGAGGTGGGGTAAAAGCCAGCATTTAATTTAGTCTGTTTTACTTCACAGAGACACATTTTTACCTAGACTCTGGCCATGAAACATCTTTGGAGTACTTTTAAGCAAGTATTTAGAGACTAAGTACTGTAGTAGGAATTGCACTGTTTAAAACCTTGTTCTTTTAATATATTTACATATCTTGTGATGTAGTTCTATATTGTTGTATTTACATATCTTCTTTAAGTAAATTCTTTTCAAACACATGATCATTTCAATGATTTTGCATCCGATGCAGTGTTGAACAAGGTAGTGGAGCGGCCGAGGAAAAATGGCGTCCCGGACTACTCTCCTTCTCTGGGGAGGGTGGGAAGGGCCGGAGCATCAATGACCTTGGCAGAGGCCAGGAGTCACACAGCCACTGGCACTCTTGCATTACAGGAGGCGGGGCAGAGGCGGATGTCATTGCATGACCCGCCTCCCCCAGAAAATGGAAAAAATGGACAGCTGCTGGCCGCCTTCAATGAAGCCCACCACAGCTTCAATCAGCTCCTCAGGCCAGCCCTCTGACCTATCCTGAAGACTGCGGCATGTAGGGGGAGTGCTGCAGCCCCGCCGTGGGGGAAAAGCCACGGGGTATTGGAGGGCTCGTGGCCGATTTGAGGAATGGAAGTCTGTGGCCCGTGACCGGGCCGAAAGTACCGGGTGGCAGGCTGATTGGGAGGAAAATAATAAATTAATAAAAAAAAAAAAAGAACTTACTTGGTCTGTCTTTGACTTCTTTTTATTTGTAAGAAAAGTACATGGTTATAGCAGACAATAGACATAAGCTTGAATGGTAATACCAAACTGGAAAGAAAAGTGTTTTAATCTGAGGTCTTTATTAAAGTTTTAAAGGGTTCATCTCTGTACACCTGGTTAGGTGCCCGTAGGCAAAGATATCTGGCCCCCCGAAGACAGATATATCTGAGCCTGTGCATTGGGTATGCTAAAAAGAGGTTAACAGTTTGAATCCCTCCAGAACTTGAGACCAAAGGTTGATCCAAACTCACAAAACAGACAAGAGGGTTACCTTGTCTGTTACACTGTTCACAAGACGGGGCTCAGAGGTTGGCACTTTGGAAGTAGAGGGCCTGACCTACTGAGTGGGTTTGTGACATAGAATACTACACCACTAAAAGGCTGCTGTGAAGTTAGAGCAAATGATGGGTAAACAGAATCGAAACCAGTCCCCAATGGATTCAGCAGATGGATTTCCTGATGGCAGATCCAACAGCGAGTGCTCCCAGCCCTTGTGTTCCATAAGACAGAGGAGGTGGGAAGCTGCTGCCCTGGGGTCCAACTTTCTCCTGTGCAAAATGGGCACCATGATACAAGAACCTGAAGGATTTCATAATAAGATATGTATTATGACCGGGGTGCTTAGAACAGACATTAACAAGTTGGACAGAAGGCTTTCTAGGATGGATGATCAGCGTGTGTCCCAGGACCAGTATCTAGATACAGCCGAGCAAGCAATAATATAACCTGACACCACCATACAATCTTTGCTAGACAGAGCAGAGGATGCAGAGAGCTGTGCACACAGGAATAACCTGCAAATCTACAACCTGCCTGAGGGTGTTGAGGGCCCAACTATTATTCCTTTCCTCCAGAATTTACTCCACACTGCTCTGGATGTACCAGATGATTTAATGCTTGAGACTGACTGACCCCACTGTGCACTGGTTCTGAAGCCCTCGTTCACAAAAGGGTGACCATAGTCAGTCATTCTCTGCTTTCTCTGGTACCAAGAGAAGGAGAAAGTGTTACACATAGCCTGGCAATGGACGGAAGTAAAATGTCAAGACACCCAACTTTATATAGAAAATGATGGCAAAACACAGAGCCTACATTCCTTTCATGAAGGTCCTCCGAAAACAATGTTTCAAGTTTTCAACAGCTTACCCAGCAAATATGGTAATTGCTTTCCCGGAGGACACTCAGACATTCGAATCAGTGGAGGCTATCTACATGGAGCTACAGAGTTGGGGCCAATCTCTTACAGCTCCCTCGAACACTCAGCCAGCTCCTACCTTGGCATCTAAATTAGCTCACATACTGTGGTCCAAGTATTCCAAACAGACACAGAAAGAACCGCATCGCCTGCATGCAGTGGCAGCACTTCAGGACTTTGTGGGACATCTACAAGCAAGTCAGCAGTGGACCTCAGCTGCCTCCACCTCACATACAGCTCTGCCTTGAAATGAATACAGGCCTCCAAATGAGGTAGGGCCTTGGCTGTTTGTTCCCCTCTAGGGTCCCCCATGTCTTTCCATGTCTTCTCTCCCTCCCATCCCAGAGAGCTAGGTCCTCAGCCTAAGTCAGGCACTTATTCCTCTCCATTATTTTTTAGATAAATCAGCTGTGTATCTTTTGCCTCTTGCCCTACCTTACAGTGTCACTAGCTCCAGGTATCATAGACAGCCTGCAGCAGCAAGTGGAGAACAGCCCACCTCCACTGATAATTGCACACCCACATTGTGTTAAGCCACTATTGAATCTCCCCGGTCTGGATGAGTGAGCCTAAGACAAGCCATGTGTTGGGAGTGGTTCTGCCCTCCCCCAGGTTGCTGCTCTATCCATACCACTCCACCGTGCAGGTAAAACAAATCCCCTTCAGGCTGATAGCCCCCATTGTAGAGTGAGTTTCCCTCCTGACTGCATGGGTGCCTCCCCTGGTTGGTCAGCCGAGCTGCTTAAAAGAGATAGTAGCGGGTGCAAATCCATAAATCTGATGTATTTCATCTAGGAAGAGCTAGCAGAATATCTCTCGAATGGACAAGCCTTGCAGGGGTAAGAGGACCAGGGACATGATTACAGGTAGGAGGCACAGAGCTGTGTCTGGGTCCTAGTGGCTTGTTGGGGGGAGAGCAGGGGACTTGGGGTAGTGGTTTATTGACTGAGCGCCCTGGGGTGGACTGCAGCCAAGCCTTACAATTGCTGTGTTTCCAGCATGCAATGCAGGCATCAGAACTTTCCAGTCAGACTGATCTCCTTATTGCCTTCAGAGCTGTAATACCCAGCAAAGTTGCATTCATAAGGAGAGCTTACAGGGCTCAGTATCCTTTTTACTATCAGGGTACTGAGGTTACATAGATACATAAATACATAGACAGTGTCGGCAGATAAGGGCCTATGGCCCACCTAGTCTGCCCATTTGAGTCTGTAACTTCAGTTTATGTTTTCCTAGAACTCTGTTGCCCCTTACCCCTGACCTCCAGAATTCCTTTATGTCTATCCCATGCATTCTTAAATCCCATGATTGTTTCAGCACCCACCACTTCCTCAGGCAGGGTGTTTCACTTGTCCACCACCTGTTCTGTGAAGAAATTCTTCCTCACGTTTCCTCTGAATTGTTCTCCCTCCAACTTCATCCCATGCCCTCTAGTCCTGGAACATCTTTTTCGCTTAAAAATAGTGTATTCTTGTACCTGTTCCTCCCTGTAAGATACTTGTATGTCTCTATCATGTCCCCTCTCTCCCTCCTCTCCTCCAGGGAGTACATATTCAATTTCTTCAACCTGTCCTCATAGGACTTGTGATGCAATCCATGTACCATCTTTGTTGCCCTCCTCTGAACCTTCTCTACCTTGTCTACGTCCTTACATAGGTAAGGTCTCCAGAACTGTACACCATACTCCAGGTGGGGTCTCCTAGTGTCTTGTACAGTGGAATCATGACCTCCCTTTTCCTGCTGGTGATGCCCTTGCCTATGCATCCCAGCATCCTATTTGCTTTACCTGCTGCCTTGTCACACTGTTTCCCTACCTTGAGGTCATCAGAGATGATAACCCCAAGATCCCTTTCCTGCTTGATGCATGCTATATCCTCACCCCCCCCAACTGATATATTGTGCCAGGGTTTTTGTGCCCCATATGCATTATCTTGCACTTCTTTGCATTGAATTTCAACTGCCAAACTCCTGACCATTCTTCAAGTTTCTGCAGGTCCCTTCTCATTCTGTCTACACCCTATGATGTGTCTACTCTGTTACAGAGCTTTGTGTCATCAGCAAACAGTGAAATTCTGCCTTCTAGATCCTGTGCAATGTCACTGATGAAGATGTTGAATAGGACCAGTCCCAGCACTAATCCCTGTGGTACCCCACTGGTCACTCTTCCCTCTGTGGAGTGACAGCCATTTACCACCACCCTCTGTGTTCTGCCACCCAGCCAGTTACCTACCCACCACACTACTGTCCTGCCCACACCCATATTCCCCAGTTTGTGTAATAGTCTTCTATGTGGCACAGTGTCAAATGCCTTGCTGAAGTCCAGATAGGCCATGTCCACTGCCCTCCCCTGATCCACCTCCCTAGTCACCCAGTCAAAAAATTCAACAAGGTTGGTCTGATCTGACCTCCCCCTGGTGAAACCATGCTGCCTTGGATCCTGCAGTCCATTGACAACCAGATATTCCACCAATCTCTCCTTCAGAAGTGCTTCCATGATCTTCCCCACTACTGAGGTGAGGCTGACTGGTCTGTAGTTTCCCACTTCCTCTTTGTTCCCACTTTTGTATAAGGGGACTACATCTGCTGTCCTCCAGTCTTTGGGTACATCCCCTGTTTCCAGTGATTGGCTAAACAGGATAGCCAAAGGTTCAGCCACCACCTCTCTGAGTATTTTAGGGACCCTGAGGTGCACCCCATCTGGCCCCATTGCTTTATCAGGTTACACTAGACTCCATGATACACCTGAGACTGTTTGATTGCTCTGATCTGGGCACTGCCACAAAGACCTCAGTTGCCTTTAGCCTGTCGAAAGCCTGTCATTCTACTTAATGACTTTGTGTATATGCGCCATCCATTGGTACTTGGTTGGTCACCAGTTTGGTGTCTTATCTACTTGCTTTAGACTTTTAGAACACAGTTATATTTCTCTTACAGCTGAGGACACTCGGACCGCCATATTGTTTGTTTTCAGAGTTCATATCCTTATCTTTTGAAGATTGTGAATGTGATGAGAGTACTTCCTGTGTCTAATACAATTGTGGAAAGGTGTTTTTCAATTATGAATAAGGTAAAAACTGACTGAAGAGCATCTGTGGCAGAACACACTGTAGACACATTGATTCATATGAAAAAAAACAGGGCCCCCCTCTGACTGAATTCAAACCAGAAAGGGCTGTAGATATATTTTTTAGTCTAAAGCCATGACATCCTGGTGATATGGCAGCTCAGCATGTTGAACCTGGTCACCCCTCCCAAAAAATAAAAACAGACTAGAATTACAGGCTATATACCTGGTTGAGGAGATGATGTGATTACTGTCGGTAGAGCAAGCTGCTCCCAGTAATTTTTCACCAGTTCTTTCTTATGCGAAACCTGCTTTCTAAAAAAACTGAACTGACACCAAGGGTGTTGGATAAAAGTTTTATTAAGTGTTTTATTTGTCAAAAAACCACCTTAGAAACATAGTTATTGGCAGAAAAGGACCACCAGGCCAATCCAGTCTGCCCATTTGCCCTACCTGTACTAGCGGCCTATAACCCTAGTTGGTCACTGGTTTAGCTATTCCTTCTCATAGCTATTCTTTCCCATCATTATGGTTCCCTTATTCCTATCCCATACATGTTTGAATCCCACCACAGTGTGTGCTCCCACCACTTCCGGGGGCAGTCCATTCCATGCATCCACCACCCTCTCCGTGAAATAGAACTTTCTCCCATTTCCCCTTATATGGACCCCCTCAATCTCATGTCATGTCCCCTTGTTCTAGTACTCTTTTTGGACTGAAAGATATTTTCTCCTCTCACCTTATTTATGCCCTTGAGGAACTTGAACATCTCAATCATATCCCCCCATTTCCTCCTTTCCTCCAGTGTATACATATTGAGGTCCTTCAACCTTTCCTCTTACAACTTATGCTATAAGCCCTGCACCATCTTAGTCGCTCTTCTCTGCACTGTCTCTACACTGTCAATGTCCTTACGAAGGTGCAGCCTCCAGAACTGCACAGTGTACTCCAGATGAGGCCTCACCAGTGTTTTGCACAGTGGGACGAGTATCTCCCTTCTTCAGCTTGTGATACCCCTTCCTATAAAGCCCAGCACCCCACTGGCCTTCCCCACTGCCTTTGCTGCCTGCTTGGTGGCCTTTAGATCATCTGTGATAATGACGCCCAGATCTTTTTCCTCCTTGGTGACTGCCAGCAGCTCCCCCCCCCCCCCATCCTGTTGCTCTCACTCAGGTTCCTATTCCTCACATGCATGATTTTGCACTTTTGTGTGTTAAACCTCAGCTGCCATATCTCTGGCCATCTTTCCAACCTTTCTAGGTCTGTTCTAATCCCTATCACTCCCTCTGGAGTACCTACTCTGCTGCAGATCTTGGTGTCATCTACAAACAGGTGAACCTACCCCTCCAACCCCTTCACAATGTCACTGATGAAGACATTGAAGAGAACTGGCCCCAGAACTGATCCCTGAGGCACCCCACTGGTCACCTCCATCTCCTCTGACTGGGTTCCATTTATAACTATCATTTGCCTCCTGTCCCTCAGCCAGTTACTAACCCGGTTCACTACTTTATAGCCCATCCACAGACTACCCATCTTGTTGATCAGCCTTCTAGGTGGAACAGTATCGAAGGCTTTGCTGAAATCTAGGTAGGCAACATCTACTGCTCCTCCTTGATCTACTATCTTTGTCACCCAGTCAAACAACTCAATCAGGTTCGTTTGACAGGACCTTCCTGCTGTGAAACTGTGTTGCCTCAGATCCTGTACCCCTATGGATTCCAGGTGTTCCACAATCCATTCCTTAAGGAGTGTCTCCATGATCTTACCCACTACTGATGTGAGGCTTACTGACCTGTAGTTCCCTGCTTCCCCTTTGCTGCCACTCTTGTGCAGAGGGACCACATGTGTCCTTCTCCAGTTCTCTGGGACCTCGCCCATATTTAGGGAGTCAATGAAGAGGACCACCAGTGGGGCTGCCAGCTCCCTCCTTAGTTTGTTCAGGATTCTGTGGTGTATGCCATCTGGACCCATAGCTTTGTCTACTTTTAGCTTTGTAAGCTCATTCAACACCCTCTTCTCTGTAAAAGGACTGGTGTCCACCTCCTTCCCCTTAGTGTCTAAGATGTCTAACTGTGGTCCCAGTCCCTCCCATTCCACTATGAAGACTGAGCAGAAATATTTGTTTAGGACTGACGCCTTATCCTGATCACCCCCTATGCTCTGTCCCTTGTCCCCTCTGATCTTAGCGATTCCCTCCCTGGACTTTTTTCCATCATTAATGTACCTGTAGAATGTCTTATAGATAGAAACATAGAAACATAGACTTTGACGGCAGATAAGGACCGCTTAGCCCACCCAATCTGCCCATTTCTCTACCTTTCTGCTGCAGATCCTAGTTAAACAGCCTACTTCCCCTACCCACCCCCAACTAGGAAAGGCAAGGCAATTTTTTTAAAGGCGCTCAATCCGGAGGCTCTGGGTGTCTTACAAAACAAAATAGACAGATAAATAGACACAGCAAAACTCAGTATGAATATCAGTTAGCATTAATTTCCATAAATTATAAGATAAAATAAATTTGTCTAAGAGATAATAAGAATTGCCTTATGTCTGTCCCATGCATTCTTGAATTCCCCCATTGTTTTTTACCCCACTGCCTCCTCTGGAAGGCTGTTCCATGCATCCACCACCCTCTCTGTGAAAAAATACTTCCTCATGTTGCCCCTGAGCCATCCCCCCTCTATCTTCAAATTGTGCCCCTTGTTCTTCCACATCTCTTTTTCTGAAAGATGCCACCCTCTTGAACTTTTTCGATTCCCTTGAGGTACTTGAATGTTTCTATCATTCCCCCCCCCCCTGCAATTTCTCTGGGGTGATTTCAAGGGAGTTATCTGCCTCTGAGAGAATGACTTTAATTAGTCTGCAGGCTTCTTGTGTTTTTGAGGAATAGGGCCATAATCTTCTCAGCTTTCTCCCCTTTGTCCGCGTATTTGGAATATGATTGATAAATGGCATGCTCTGCTTGTTCTCATAATAGTTCCTCATAGTTGACTCTAAGCGAATGTAGAGCCAGGCATATGTTTTCTGGTGTGTTGGGGCTTCACTTAGCTTCAATTTTCCCAATGTTATGGCGCATTTGGTCTGTCATCACTTCTCTGTTCTTCTTCCGGAGGGAGGCCAGTCTAATTAAATCCCCTCTCACAATGCACTTCAGGGAGGCCCAGAGGGTTTAAAGTTTATCTGTGGTCCCTTCATTTTCAGTTAAGAAACTGGTAATGGTTTCTTTAAATGTTCTTTAATACTGTATATCTTTTTCTTTTAGGATTTGGCTGTTAATTTTCCAAACTGAACCTTTATCACAGCTTTAAGACAATGTGTGCTGAAGGAGGACTGGTGAGGGGTCAGGTATGACTCGAGCCAGAATTTGGCATTGGTGGGTGCCATATGGGAGTTTGCTACTAATTAGAAAGTAATCCAAGTGGGAGAAGGAATTATGAGGGTTGAAATAAAGGTGTATTCTCTGTTATCAGGGGATGGGACTCTCCAAGGGTCTACTAGGCTAAAGGAGTCCATAAGGTCCCAGACTGCCCACTGGGCTGTCATGAGACCTCTGCATCTATTTCCAGATTTGTCCACCTCTGTACTAAGCATCAAGTTCTAGTCACTAGCAAGTATGACCGGAACATGCACATACAGTGCCAGGATTAGGAGGAGTGCGGAGAAAAATTCAGGGCAGCTGGCAATGGTTGAAGCATTAGGAAGACAGTGAATGCTTATGTCACATTTAAGGTGGATTTTTAAGTACGCAGTTTAAGTCTGCATACAAGATCATGGATGGTATGTTACCGGTAACCAGCAACTCACATTAAATCATAATTCAGTATCACTTCATGTTTACTAGAGCTGAGCTGCTTATCCCTTCTGCCCATAAGTCTCTCTAGCACAGGCACATACACTTGAACATAAACTGACTGGAGCATAATTTAAACTGTGAAGCTGTTAGAAGTTCAAACTTTAGTAAGACAGTTACATTCATGTCAACCAGAAGGTGGCTTTTTAATCACCATGTTTAAGTTTATACACAAGACCAGGGGTGAAATTCTTCTGGTAACCAGAAGCACATGTTAATTCACCGCATTACTCATACAATTTTCTAGTATGTTATCTGAAGAGATACACTGAAATGGATATGGCAAATCTGAAGGTACTATTAAATTCAGTGGGCATGCAAGTGATTTAAATGCCTTTTATTATCATAGTATAGATGGTTTGGAGCTATATGTCTAACTGGCTGTATTATGTGGATTTTTTACAGACACTGTTGATATTGGACTAAGGTAAAAATACCTCCTGATCTAAGCAGTTGCTTGTGAAACATGTAACTTACAAGTTGAATATAATTTTCTATACTATTTTCCAATTCACATCATTTGTATAACCAAGTTTTTAATTTATTGCACTTTACTCCTTTCTAGCCCAACTGGCCTTCATCAGTCCTGCTGACCTATCCAGCTCCGTCACCAGGCTTACCTTCACTTGCAGTTCCCTATGAATAACCAATCATGGGAAAAGCTACTGGGGAGGCTGGTCCTTACTGCCCTGGACATAGATCTAGTGCCAACTGGCGAGGAAGAACCCAGTCGGCGATGCGGGGCCTGCAGCAGGCAGCAGATGGCATCCTGCTACAGTCGGGGTGTTTTCTATATTTCCTGTCCCACCCCCTGATGACGGTAAGGCCTTGCTGACTTACGACATCATGCTGCCATGCCCCTCCCTCAGTCCATGGCTTCAGCTGCACCACCTATGGTCACCCAGGTGGTGGTGTGGGGTACCAGAGACCATACTCTCTCCCTCCCAGAGGAGGCAAGCATCCATGAGACACTCAGCCAACCTCCACACACCCCCCGACTGGCCCTTTGATGACCCAGGCTCATTCCTGAACATGGGTTGTGGACATTGCAAGCAGTAGCGCTATCACTGCACCAGCGAGCTGACTTATTTCTATAGCCATTTTAGGCATGTAACTAAACAGTGCACATCACTGCAGCCAGCGTTAATATAGCTGGTTTTTATGTTTGCTTGCATGCATGTGCAAGAAACATAGTGCCATCATCCGAGTTTTCGGAGGTGTGGCAGCCCTCTTCCAGTTTAGGCAGTGTGTTTGCAGGCGCGGCCGCAGTTCTCCAATGCCTGCTCGAGCTGTCTATGACCAGTCCAAAATGCAGTGGCGTACAGTTGAAACGGGGAGCTACGCTTCAGTGAGCAGCGATAAGATATCGCTTGCTCATGCGTGCTCCCCACATACACACACGCGCGCATGACTGCGTGCTCACCCCCACACACACACACACTGTGTAGCCGACGGGTACCAATCCCCTGTCGGCTGTGTTGCACCCCCCCAAAAAACAGAGTTCTATATGCCATGCTGGGCGCCCACCCCACCGTGGCTGCACATCAGTATAGCCAACGGGGGTGCCCAATCCCCCGTCGGCTCCACTGGTTCCCGCTCCCCCCAGAGTACAGGGTGCCACGCTGGGAGCCCACCCCAGTGAGGCAACACATGCTATCACCGATGGGGGTGCCCAATCCCGTGTCGGCTCCATGCCCCCCCAGTCGTCCTTGTGCCACGCTGGGAACCCACCCCAGCGTGGCAAACGTCCCGTGTCGTTGTCATTTAAAAAAAAAACACCTAAATCTCAAAAGCGTGTCCTCGGTGTCTCTGTCCCACCAGCGCCCACCCACTGCGCACCCTGCCTCCCCACCCCCCCGCCATACTTACCTCCAGACTCCAGCCGACGTCTTGGGTGGACTGGGAACACGTCTGCACTCTTCAAAGTCGACCGCGAACTGAGGAAATGCCGGTAAGCTGTATAATAGGATAGATAGGGGGTTTTCAACTTTGCTGCATATCTCAGGCATTTTTTGGAATTTTTGCACCAAATTTTCAACATGGGGTTTTTGGGACCCCTTCTCATGAATGATCTCAATGTCATGGCGTTAAGCGGCCCCCAAGGGTGATTTCGCAGTCACTGAGTGAAATCACCTTTCGGGACTGAGTAACGAAACGACACTGCCACTATTCATAAGATGGGCTCTCAAAAAGCCTATATTGAAAATTTGGTGGAAAAATTCCTAAAAATGACTGTTTTACGAGCGTGCGTTGTGCAGTTCCTACGCATGCTCATAAGTTCTCGAATTTTCAATATTTTCACTCCAGATTTTCCACATTACCATTTTACCACACCTCCTTATGAGCAGTGCAGCTGTCATTTTTCACATCTTGCCCAAAATGTGTTTCCACCCAGGTAGCGCACAATGGCGCAGTCGGTGTGTGAAATCAATGTATGGGACACATTAAGAAAATCACAGTGATACTGTTAATGAGCAGAGGTCTTAAATGGCTATGTTGAAAATTTGAGGAACAAATTCCCAAAAATGACTGTTTACTTAGTGCTGCTATGCAGTTCCTATCACTTATCATAAGTTTTTGCTAATTTTCAATATTTCACTCCAGATTTTCAACATTACCATTTTATTACACTTCCTTATGAGCAGTGCAGCTGTCATTTTTCACATCTTGCCCAAAACGTGTTTCCGTCCATGTAGCACCCAATGGCACAGTCGGTGTGCAAAATCAATGTATGGGACACATTAAGAAAATCACAGTGACACTCTTCATGAGCAGAGGTCTTAAAATGGTTATGTTGAAAATTTGGTGAAAAAATTCCTAAAAATTACTGTTTTATGAGCACACGTTGCGCAGTTCCTACGCATGCTCGTAAGTTTGCGAATTTTCTATATTTTCACTCCAGATTTTCCACATTGCCATTTTATTACACTTCCTTATGAACAGTACAGCTGCCATTTTTCACATGTCACCCAAAATGTGTTTCCGCACATGTAGCGCACAATGGTGCAGTCGGTGTCCGAAAGCAATGTTTGGGACAGATTAAGAAAATCACAGTTACACTGTTCATGAGCAGAGGTCTTAAAATGGCTATGTTGAAAATTTGTGACAAAAGTCCATAAAATGACTGTGTTACGAGTGAGCATTGCGCAGTTTCCACGCACCATCGTAAGTTCATGACCTTGTAATATTTTCAGTCCAGATTTTCACCAGTGGCATTTTTCCACACTTCCTTATGAACAGTACAGCTGTCATTTTTCACAACATGACCGAAATGTGTTTTCACACTTTCAGCGCAGAGATGCGTGGTCGCTGTGGGAAATCATTGTTCGAGACAGATAAAGAAAATCACAATGACATTGTTCATGATCAGAGGTCCCAAAATGCCTGTGTTGACAAATCTGCTGTAAAAAATCCCCAAACTAATTACATTACGGGTGTACGTTGCACAGTTTCAATGCACGCTCGTGACTTCACCAGTTTTTTTAATATTTTTACTGCAGATTTGCAACATTGCCATTTTTTACACCTCCCCATGAACAGTATAGCTGTCATTTTTCACATCCTGTTCGGAATGTGTTTTTGCACCTGTGATGCTAAATGCTGTAGTCGCTGTGCATAAGCAGCTTTCCGCTAACAAACTGATATTGCCACTGTTCATGAGGTGGGGGTCACAAAAAAACCATGTTGAAAATTTGGAGTGAAAATACCAATGAATGACTGAGGTGTTAGGGTTTCCAACCATAACACTCAACCCTGTAGAGAATGACAGGCATCAGGGGTGTGACTTGGGATTCTTGCCTGTAATGTTCATACCATTCCACACCCTGCAGCCAGTGAGAGGCATCAAGGTGTGCCTCAGACTCTTCGGCCCCAAAGTTCACCCCATTCTCCTATACCGCACCCATCTCACTGTATTTCCTGATGGAATGGGGTGCACATAAGGGCCAAAAACCCCAAGGCACACCGTGACACTTGTCAGTGTCTGCAGGGTAGGGTGTGGTGAAATGGCATGGCCGTTATGCCTGACGACCCAAAGACACACCCTAATGCCTGTCACTCTCTGCAGGGTGGTGGTGGGGTTGGCTTCAGTTCAGTACTTCACTGCCATTTCTGTTATGCAGCTCTGTAACTTCTACACTACCAATGCCAATGCCAGCAAGCAAACATTCGGCATTGACAAATGCTTGTTAATTTTGCCTCCAGCAACTGAAATTGCCTTCCATTTTTCTCATGTGAGGGACCACACACCTCATGAAATGGTAACTGGCATGTGACGCATCTGATTTGTTCCATACAAAAACCCTGTTGCAAGTTTAGCTAAGATATTTATTATTTTTATGTTTATATTAAATCACAGCTACCCCTGAAGAAGCCACACAGCAGATGGTGAAATGCTGCGGTTGTAAGAATATAAAAGAAGATTTGAGATAATCTTTATGTCTGGGCTGTTTTGGGTTAGAGCAGCCCCTCCCCCAATTTTCCTGTTAGGTCCATAATGTTGCCTTTAAGGACCTCAGTATTTTCTAGAGTACCAATGAAAAAGAGGCACTGACCTTGTTGATCTGCTATAGCTTATGATAGCGGAAAGTTTACGTTTCTAGCAAACAAGGTGGCCACTGCTGTCTGTCTGGTGCAAACCCCTGTCTTGTAGGCTTGCCCCACACACTCTGCCAAACAGCAGTACTTCTGAATCCAAGAGTTGTGTCTCTTGTAACATTACCATCTGTGCTGCAGATTTTTAAAGGTATTTCAATATCTGGTGTCTTGTGGTTTTAGACCTCGCTCCTTTAATATTCCATGAGATATATATTGGGTGCTGCTACCCATTATCTTGTAATTTTTTTTGGTAAACTTTGTGTTTATTAATTTTCACTTGTAAACTGATCTAACACACATCATGTCCTGGAAACAGCAATAAATGGCAGTATACAGAGGAACACATCAGTTCCATTGCTATGTAATAGAAGAAGCATATCCAGGCTTTTGCTAAAATTAAGAGGACATTACTTAAAATTGGTAAGGCAAAACCATAGGACTGCAAAACATCTTTGGAACTGTAGCCCATGAGTTTGTGGTAAAACAACTAAATGAAAGTCCAAAGAGAGTCCAGCTATATATTGCCATACTTCATAAAAATGGGGCTTTGGGTTCCACAGATTTAATTAAAGTCCAGTGTGGGATGGGGACAAATTCTCACATCCCACCACAGAAGCATTAAAGGAGCACAGTAACAAACACAGAACAACACCTTATACAACTCTGTACAACATCACTTAAGCAACTGGGAGAGCACAGTTACACCACCCATACTTTTAACTAAAGGATCTGAAATGTTAACATCTACAATCTGGCCAGTCTGGTGGCGCTGATGGTTGAGTTGATGCACTGGACGCCACACCTTGTGCCATGCCGGTGACCCTGGCTCAGGAACGAGCTCGGGTCGTCGGGGATCGGCAGTGGCAGGAGAGCATTGAGCATCTGGAGGACTGCTCTCTTCTCCTGGGGGAGGGTGGGCTGTGGCTCCCGCTACCACTGTGGCTCCAAGTGGAGACTGGGGGCATCACAACTAGTGAGAACACGTTGAGAGGGTTAAGGCTGTGGTGGATGTCCTGTGAGCAGCTGCAGGAGCGCGCCCATCATGCGCTGGACATCACTGCACATTCGAGCCTCACAGAAAAATGGGAAAATAGTGCCCTGGTCCCCAGTAGGCAAAGGTGGGTCAAGTGATCGACCTCTACGCCCATCACTGGGTCCTACAGCCTCCCTCCGGTGCTCCATCCACCACCTGGTCAACCAACTAGATTACAGAAAGGTCACCAGAAGGAGTCAGAGGTCCCTCCGTGGGGGGGGGGGGTCGGAAGATCAGAGTGAGCAGAGTGGAGGTTCTTCCCCGTCGGCAAGGTAGGCTGAGGATTTCAGGTGGGGTGAGATAGGGTAAGGCCAGGTGTCCCTCCAGAGAGAGTCCGGGTGACCAGACAGGGGAGGATAAATAAACAAAGTGTACAAAAAAAAAATCTACAATCAATAAAATTAAAGAGCAACAATGAGGAATACAGATTAATAGTCCAAAATGTCATGAATGCTCAAATAACTTGCAATAAAAGCAGAGCATATACAATTTAAGTAGTCTACACCCTTCCAACCTAAAGTTGTAAATATTAAAATGAAATCTTTATGCCATAACTCAAAGCCTGTAAATGGAACCTGCAGCAGATCAATCTGCTAGGTGGACGGGGATCTTAGGCACTCAGTTTGATTTCAGGTGTAATTTGTAGGATCCTCCTGGTCCTGCCAGTCCGGGTGTCTGTTTCAGTGTGCTTCAATGGATGCTGCCAGCTTCCCAGTGTCAGTCGGGTCTGTGAAACTATAGACCCGATCTTTGTGGATTAGCCTAAGTTTTCCTGGGAAAAGCATGGCAGGTGGAACATTGAGTTCACGTAGTTTCACTCGTACACCATCAAATTTCTTCCTGTGCTGGCGAGTCACATACAAAATATCAGAGAACAGGTGTATGACCTTCCACACTGAGGGAATCTTTGCACTTTGCCATACTGAGGATCTTGTCCCATGTGCTCATGCTGTCGACAACCACCATCAAGACCCGGGGGGCTTTCTCCGACATCCTGCCTCACAGCCAAACTCAATAGGCCTTCACCACTTTGCCTTCCAAGAAGTTATCTTGCTGCTTAAATTGTTCAGCAAGCCAGTCTTTTATAAATAAAGGAGGATGATCCCTCCCGCCCTGCACCTTCTGGTAGATCAATGATCCATATGTTGGCACTCCAGATCTGATTTTCTTAATAGTTCAAGTCTATTGTTGATATACTGGGACTCTTTAGCATGGCCCAGAATCTCAACTCAGAGTGTCTTTTTAAGTCTTCCACTTCACCTTTCAACTGATCTACAGCCATCTTTGCAGAGGTAATCCTTCCTGAAAGGTCATCCAGTTGGGAGTACATCTTAGAGACAGAGGAGAGAAGCATTTATTTTTATGCCCCAGTAACTGCAGATTTCCTTAAGTGCTTTCACTCTCAGCTGGTCTTGGCTGGGATGACCTCATGGCAGGCCCTGCTGTCATGGCATTTGAGTCTTTACAGTCATTTCTTGGCTCATTACCTTTTTTGGGATTGCCCATCTGAAAACTGTGGTATTCTGGTATCAATTGGTACTATTTCCATTCCTGTAACTTTGTTTTAAGATAACTTTGATATGTTTATAACTTTAATCAATGCAGAGTCATGTTTCTCTGCATCCACGTTGCACAGGCTCCATAGCACACACACGCTGATTATCTTTTGATGTTCATGGAGTCATCCAACCAGAAAATGTCCCCCCTTTCTCCCTCCAAGTAGGCTGTTGTGCATTTCAAGTCAGTGAAGATCCCAGCATATCCCCAACCCCCAAACAACAATAATGGCAAAACAACAAGAAACACTGAACGAGACATTACCCTACAAGGGTAAAGATTCTGAGCTACCGCACAGGAAAGGGTGAATGTGATATCCATTTCTAAACACCACATTCCACACAGTTGGTTCCATGGTGAAGAAGAGAGGGAAACAAACTTGCATCGACCCACGTTATACCTTGTGTCATTGGGGAAAATGTCTTCCCCAGTCCATGCCCTGATTCCTGTTGTCTATCAAGTTTCCCTCACAATATAGTCTTGGGAGAAAGTCTGAGAGAAAGACCTTGCTGTTTGATCCAGCTCTTACTGTTCTGACCTATGTCCATAATTACCTTTCAGTCCTGGTCATACTCTCACTGAGGGGAGCTCCAGGGGACCTGAAAGGAGGTAGTGTTAACACCCTCAGTCAGAGAGTGGACTGCTTCTGTTTCCCTCAGTGATCTTAGAGGTAGGCCGCCTAGAACATGTGGAACTGCCATGTGGCTCACTTTCCCTGCCTGCCATTTAAGGGTTTCAGGATGGGGGTGGGGGTTGGGGGTTCTTCAGTTAGTGAGACAATTAAGGCATCATCGGGGCCCTCTATAAACCAGGTTTTGTACTGGCATCTAAGTCATGAGTTCCTGAAGGATTTGATGCTGACGAGGAGGGTCCGAGCTGACTAAGGAAATGGAATGCAAAGCCATGGCTGATCACTCACTACAGATTAAGTAAGCAATAAGACACCACAAGGTGTGCGGTTGCTGGTAAATAATGTATGCCCCGAGTGTGCTGTGAGGCATGAGGCCACAGTTCTCAGGTAAATAATCAATGGTCATATGCTATGTTTTAACCAATGAAATTGTTCAATATGGTCACTTTTTTAAACTCCATTTTATAATGAAAAACATGGATACAGCAATAAAACTGGCATATCCAAAAGGTGAAGAAAGGTACAGTACCTTTCTGTGGCTGTAGTTGGTGCTGGTCTCAGGAGGTTGCAAGCCTGAGAAGTACTTGTGCTGCTCTGAGTTGGGTTTTCCACTCAGTATGCCGGTCTGTGAGGAACAGGGAAAAGGTTGGAGAAAACCATGGATAGTTCCTTGCGGGCCTCTGCTGCTGCATTGTTTTTGTTCATCTGGTGTTACAACAGATAATTTAACTGGGTAGACCATCCACAATTGTATTCCAGTCACATAGATCTTGTTTTTTATCTCTTTATAGTTAGCTAGGCAGGAGCGGACTTTGGGGCTCAAGTCACTGAATATGTACAGCTGCTATCCCTCCTACCACATTTCTTTAGTTTCATGATCTTTATTTAAAATGGGAGCCTTGCCCAGAAAGATAATTGGATGTGGCTTATTCCCTGGGTTAGGCATAGGCCTCAGGGTCCAGAGGGCACACTTCACCAGATATTGGGGGCCATTTGGGGAAGATACCTACTATTCTGACACAGAGTTTTTGCATAAAGAGTATGGTGTCTGTACCTATGGACTGCTCTGGAATACCAACAATTACCAAGTTGCTTCTTCAATTTCTGCCCTATTGGTCTTCCAGGTGGTCCTCTAGTTTCTGTAGTTTGCACCTTATGTTGGTTATCTCTGGTTCCAACCACTCCGCATGGTCCTCGAATGAACTGATGTGGGCCTCTAAGTCAGAGATCCTGCATGCGAAGGCTTCACATGTTGGTTTGAAGGACTTGAAGTCCCCGGAAAGATCTAATAACATGACCTTAATTGCTTCAGGTTCTTTAAAAAAGTGCTTCATTGGGGGCATGGCTAGGACACCGAGAGGAGCAGACATGCTGCAGATCGGCTCCTGAGAAGGGCTATCATATAAGTACTGTTTTCCATTTCAAAAGATCATTTGATGGTGCAGAATTGTACTAGTTGATGGGAATAACTGATAGCACTGAAACCTGGGTCATCTGAAAGGTGCTGCTCCACAAGCTGACTTTTTCAAGCCTAAAACGAAGCAGCCATTTACCAGCAAGGAGGCCCTGGACCCACCATTTTCTCTGCAGCAGCAGGCTGGTGAAACAACTTTAGCAACAGTTAATCAAACACTGATGCAGCTTTGCTGAACCATCCAAGGTATGGACAAGAAGCTGGATAATCTTGCTGGGAAAGTTGTAGCATTACAGCAGCACGTGGTCACTATTCAATCAATGGCAGATAATGCCAACTTGAATGCTGCAAAAGGCCGGGATGTCTTAACTAAACTGACCCAAGATAATCAGGCACTGCGTCAAAGACTAGAAGCGGTAGAGAACCTCTCCAGAGTTTGCACTGTTCGGCTTGTTGGTCTGCCCAAAGGGGTGGAAGACCCAAAAACCTTTGTAGAACTATGGTTGGGGCAAGTTTTGCACATCGATGAATCTACCACCCCCTTGCAATATGACAAAGTCTACTGTATTGCTACCAGAAGAGCAGCCACATGATTGGAGGGCTCCAGAACACTTTTGGTGGTGTGTGCCAGAGTTGGAATCAAGGAACATCTACTTCGAGCAGACAGGCAACAGCAAGAGGCAAGTTTGAAGAGTCAACAGTCTCCCTTTACCCTGATTTGGCATATAGTATGAGGCAGTGGCAGACGCAATTTAATCCCATACGCATAGACCTGATAGAAATTAACATCCATCATCAAATGCTTCTCCTGGCTAAACTACTCATAACTGAGTGAGATCATACATATGTGTTTTCTGAGCCTAAAGATGCAGCAAAGCTCTCAGCTAAAAGGACGGCAGAGTGTCAGTGCTGCAAGGAAAGTGACATGGACAATTCTGAGGCAGAAGGCTGAATAAAGCTTTGATGTGTAACTCCTTTTAATGAGTACAATAACTGAGAAGGTGGGAGAGTGTTTTTTAGTGTTCAGCCTTATATTGCCTCTCCGATTGCCAGAATCTACACTTTATCGCTTATCCATAGCACTGTGCCGGACCTATGGAAATCTGCAAGAGTAACTCCTGTCTTTAAAAAAGGTGACCCAAAGGACATGGCCAATTAGAGACCTATAGCAATTCTCTCTGTCCTTAGCAAGATCCTAGAGAAAATAGTTGCATCACAGACTATTGACTACCTTACACGCTACAATCTCCTCTCAGACACCCAGCATGGTTTCAGAAAAGGTCATAGCACCACCACGGCTCTTCTTCAACTAACTACTGATATGCTGTCCAACATGGATTCTGGAAAACTCACAGGTGCCATCTTCATTGACCTCACTAAGGCTTTCGACCTTGTAGACCATCCCTGCTTCTCTCCACTCTCCATAAATTCCACTTCTCTACCCCTGTTGTGGACTGGTTCTGTAGCTACCTGTCAAACAGGTCGCAAGCTGTCAAATTTAACTCCTCCCTGTCCAACACATCTACTATCAACCTTGGGGTCCCCCAGGGCTCTATCCTTGGGCCCCTTCTGTTCTCAATTTTTATCAGCAATGCAGCTGAGGTCCTGGAATTCTGCTCAGCTATTCTCTACGCTGATGACCTGATCATCTATACTAGTTCTTCTAGTATTGCCTGCATAAACACATCACTTACTTCAGACTTCAATAAGGTCTTAAACTGGCTACTAGACTGTAAGCTTGTACTAAATAAAAAGAAAACGAAAGCCATGCTCCTAGGTTCCGCACCGAAGATTAAGACCTGATCTAGTTCACTGGAGGTTCTTCACCCAGGAAGATTTCCACTTGAAAATGTTACTTCCTTCAAGTACCTTGGGATCCTGCTGGACCAGTCCCTGGATTTTAATCTTCACATTCAGTCCTCGTGCAAAGCTGTAAACTCGAAACTGGGAGTAGCTTACAAAACGAGCTACATACTTACACCCTTGGCCAAATTAGCAATTGCCCGAGGTATTCTGCTCCCAACCCTTACTTATGGTGCCTCTATTCTTAACTCTGCTCATAAAACTTCCTTACTAAAATGGGATGTAACATAACGATATATGCCGATTTGCCTCTTCGTCGCCTCGACTCAAACATCACTGCCTTCTTTATAAGGATCTGAATTGGCTCTCAACCTCTGCCAGTAGACAATACTACCTTGGATCACTAATGGACTCGATCATCCAGGGAAAAAAAAAACATCCCAGCTGGTGGCGTTGCTGGTCCCTCAACCATCCTCCCATGACCTGCGATCAGCTGACAAATCCTTACTCTATGTTCCAAGATGTCGGATGACTAAAGGCACAAGGGCCTTCCAATTCTCTGCTCCCAGGCTATGGAATGCTCTTCCACTCAACCTCCAGCTGTCTCAGTCTCACTTTGGATTTAAAATTGAATATCATCATTGTCTATCCTTAGCTGATGCTTGTACATGCTTTGATCCAACCTGAAGCTCCTGAGACTTACCAGTAATGTCACCCCTGCTCTAATCCAGCTCCAAGACTGTCTCCTCTTCCCCTCCCCATATTTTTCCTTCTCTTTGTAAATAACTTCTTGACTACTAGCTCTCTTCTTTCTCGAATCTTATTGCTGACCATCCACTGTTGTTTTGCCAATTACCACCCCTGACCTTCCTTCTGTCAGTCTTTCTTGTTATGTTTGAACATTCCTCACATTTCTCTCTATATAACCTTATTATCTTATTAACCCTTTCACTCCACATGTTGGGTCCATGGTTTCTGCACTTATTATATATTTTACTGCCATTATCTGTATAATGCTTGCCATTATTTTTATTGTTTCTACCCATTGTATTTTTGTAGCACTGCTGTACTGTTCCTCTATTTGTATTATTGTACCCATGTTGCTGTTGTTCAACTGTTCTTTTTTTGTTGTACTCTCTCGGGTTGTGCCTGAAAATAGTCATTTTATGGCTAGTGCACCTACCCAGTTAACAAAAACTAAATAAATAAATAAATAAATATTCAAAGACAGTTAACTTTATCCTTTGCCTTGCTATATGAGAAATCCTTTATGTACATATAATCTTACATGCTACGCCATAATGTTGAGATGGCACCAACACATTCTGAGGCTGATTTCCCGCTCTCCCACCTGCAAGTCCAGAGCTGCTATAGATGGTGTCAATTTCTGTACTGTGACCACTCAATTTTTGCTGCTCAGACTTTACTAAGATTTTTGCCACTCAGACATTGCTAAGATTTGTTTATTTCTAAAGCATTGTTAGTCACTTTGCAGGTTATCAAGTACATTCGTTTATGCAGAGTTATAAGTATGAAGTGAATACTTATCTGCAATTGTTTTCATGTAAATAACGTTTGGGACACAGTATGCAGAAGTAATGATATATGTTGCTGCCATAACGTTTTACACATGTAAGCCTCTAGTCTGATAGCGCTTGCTGTATTAGTTCAGCTTTGATGGCCTATGTCAGGAGAAAGATTTAATCTCATAGTGAACCTTTGATTATATGGTGCCTATACAGGTTTATAAACCATTATGGTAATAGGGCATAATGATATACCCTGTACTCCATAGGCACTTGCAGCTCCTTGGTGTCTAATAGTCATTTTATAATACCATGTATTTGATGTGTTTCTTATTGGAAAATTCCCCTGTGATGTAACCATTTGTAAGTGGCTCTCTGATTCCTGATTATGAGAATGTTTCTGTAATTAATGTATGTATCTTCCAGAGTGATTGGTCTGTATGGTTTCATGCAAACTCAGTAAAGAAAAAAGAAGTGCTCCATCTGATCACCCCCACCCCCACCCCAAGCCAGGAGGCAAGGCAGGTGAGTCATCCATGGGACTGTTTGGGCAGAAGAACTGAAGTGGCAAGCAGGTCCATTTATTTAGCTTCTGCTTCCACTTGTAGCTTGATTTTAGTATTTTTAGAAAGGTTAAAATGTCTGTTCTCAGCTGGTTGTGTTTTTGGTGGGATGTACTCGAATTAGTGTATTCAGAAAGTTAAAGTTTGCCAGCGTGATGGAGAGCCAGCTGAGGAGTGTCTTCCCACTCCTAGTGCATCATGTGACTTACTAAAGTTGCATTTCTAACTTGTGTTCTGCTGCTGCAGTGACTCTGAACCATTTTGGACACATTTTGACCAGGTAAGCACACTAGACAAATACGGAAGCACCAAGATATCTCGTTGGTGAGAATGCCGACCTCCCCCACAGCGACGGCACAATACCGATGTAGGTATTGTGCCGCCTCTTGCTTTGCTGTTTTCTGTGGGGGGCTGTGCCCCCCGCAACCCCCATGTGGGGGGGGGCTCTGACCTCCACCCCCCACCGGACTCTAGGATTCCAACTCCAGGTTGCAGTTGGTCCGGGAGGGGCGGAACACTGGGGAAGGCGAAACACAGAAAAAGGACCATTACAACGAATGTCACCGTAATGGTCTTTTTCTGTGTTTCGCTGTCAGGGTGTTGACCTCAAGGGGTGAATACGGACAAGTATATGCCTATTTTCAGCTACAACCTGGGAGGTTACAAAGATATACAGGCAAGACAACTTTAATAGTGAAAAGGCAACAGCATATACTGTAGGTAAAGTAACAATAGATTAAAGATAACAGCAATTTAAACAGTATATACATATGACACAGTTGTACACAAGCATGGACCTGAATGGATGAGGCCAAGCACTGGAGTACACCAACCATGGAGGGAGAGGATACCAGGATGATGTGCAGTTACAGGCATAATTAGATTTCAAGTGATCCCATAAGGGCCTTCTACAAATGTAGTGGGAGGTGGTACTGCAAAGAAGCACTGGGAGGAAGTTCTATAGCCTAGGTGTACAGACAACAAAGGCCTGGTCCCCATAGCCGTGCAGATTTTTGGAACAGAGAACAAAAATGATTTGCAAGATCTGGGGGGTAAGTTGAGTTAACAATCCTTAAATGCTCTGCCAAAACAGGAGGGGTGGCGTTTCTGACAACTTTATCAATAAAGCAAATCAGGGCAAAGGTGCTTTATTGAGTTACTGAATCCTAGCATGTACGAGCCGGTGCAGGACATTAACTTGTAAAATTATCCAGGTGAGTGCTGGGAACACTGATGTGGGGTAGGGGAGTGCAGTTTAAATTTAGTTTACTACTGAGGATTTCTATTTTGGGTCTTTCACCAAGCTTGATTGAGGGCAGGTAGAGCTATATGCTCTGTAATTCACCAATACCATACAGAGCTGGGAGGCTGGAGGCACCTGGCTCACATACAGGAAGGTTTATTGGAAATGCCTTTTGTTTTTTAGCGCATCCTCTTCTGTGTATTTAGCCATGTTTAAGGTTACAGTCAGTGTGAGTGATTCAGCTGCATGTTGTCACTGATGATGTCAGTGATAGGGCTTTCAGGTCTAGGTGTGGGGTTTCAGACCTACACAAGCCTGGGTTTGATCCCCTGTATTGCATATTTTTTCTTTCTCACTACAACTTTTGTTGTACGAGAGAAATTGTTGAATGTCACTGCTGATATAGTGAAGAATTTCAGCAGAGCTAAATGGAAGACTTTCAGATAACTGAACTTAGTTCTACAGTATGTTGTAGTCAATTAAATTAGTTCTGGTTCAGGGTTGTCTAGATTTGAATACAATCTGAGTCACCTGTTTTTGCAGGTTGTAGCATAACCACTACATCATAAGAACTACAGCTGCTTTACCAGCAGTTCAGTGATTTGCTTAGTAGGCAAGGGATCAGCAGTTCAAATCCTGCAGGAACATAAACTTCTTTTTTTTTTTTTGTAAAACTGAAACTTACTTGAATGGCGAGTCCTGATGATGTGAAGTAGGAATAGTAAATTATATAAGAAGTAAATTCAGCTAAGAACAACAATTAGTGAAGGTAAATTGTCAGCTGGGATTAGATCCCCAGTCACCTGTTTGCAGGTTGTGACATAACCTCTACACCATGAGAAATGTGACTCACTTATCTGCAGGTCAGTGGCACACTGAATATGTGTTAATCAGTGGTTTAAATTCAGGTAGACACAGTTTTAATCCTGGCAGGGACCAAAACACTTTTTTTATACTTCTTTTGAAAGATGGAAACTCAACTGAGTAGCAATTCATGGTGGGGTGGAGTGGACTAGTAAATTACATGAGAAATAAATTTTGCTAAGAACAACAATTTGTGATGGTAAATTGCATGCTGGGATTAGATCCCAGTTACCTATTTTACAGGTGTGACAAAACCTTTACACTATAGGAAATGCAGTTCACTAACCTGCAGTTTAGTGGTACACTGAATGTGTGCTTGTTTAGTAGACAAAGGATAGGTGGCTCATTTTTTTTTGTAAAATAGGAGCTCACTTGCGTGACAATTCATGGTGTGCCCTGCCTTCACTGATTAAGCAATCTTTCTTCAGTTTGCACCTTCGCACTCCTTACAGCTTTTTCTGCCTGTCTCAGACACTTCTGGTACTCCTCTCTATCTTCATCCCTTTGCGTCTCCTTGTATTTTATGAAAGCCACCTTCTTGGCTCTTACTGTTTCTGCCACAGCCTTGGAGAACCAAAGTGGTTTCCTCCTCCTTCTCCCTTTGCTTCTCATCTTAACACATTGTTCTGTGACCCCAATAATGGTTTCTTTAATATATATCCACTGCTTCTCCACTCCCTCCTGCCTTTCTGTGTTCCAGGGTTTAACACTTTTTCCCCATCTTGCAGAAGTTAGCTCCCCTGAAATCTAAGATCTTTGCCTTTGTATGGCTTGACTATATCCCGGTGTTAAATGTGAACTGTACCATGTGGTGGTCACTGATCCCCAGGTGCCCCTCCACTTGGAGATTTTCTGTTCTGTCACCATTGGTCAGCACGAGATACAGGATTGACCCTTCCCTGGTTGGCTCCCACATCAGTTGTCTGAGGCCCGCCCCCTGTAGTGAGTCCACAATGTCTTGGGTCTTGGCCGAGGCCCCTGTTGGGGTGGACCAGTCCACGTCTGGCATGTTAAATCCCCCATCAGCAGAACCTCCCCTTTTGCTGTCATTTCATGTATACTATCTAGCAATATCTTGTCTACTTCCTCCCCCTGAGCTGGAGGTCTGTAGACCACCCCTGCCTGAATCGCTGTTCCTTTTAATGTCTCAAAGGTGACCCATAATTCCTCTACCTCCATATGTTTGTCCAGTACTGCTGTTGCTTTGATGTCCTCCTAGATGTATAGGGCCACTCCTCCTTCTCCTCCTCCTCCTCCTCTCTTCCTGCCTATTCTGTCCCTTCTGAATAGTGCATTACCCTTTATATACTATATGGTTGCCTCTTATTGTTCACAGAAATCAGAGGCTCTCAGAAAGTTGTTGTAGGGCAGTTCAAAGGTCAAAAAAAAAGCTGTTGTACTATCGTTCTGATGTCACATCGATAGTACAACAGCTTTTTAGCCTTTACCTGCCACCAGACTGGCTGACACAGTGGGACGTCCCAGAAAAGCAGCGTAAACATGGCGATAGGATTCAGCGAGAGCCTACCAATGGACTTTCCTGAGCGAGCGAGCAAGCGAGCGAGCAGCAGCAGCACCACCGATTTTTTGGGGGAAGTTGGGACTTCAATTGCCACACACATCTCCATGTGGCAATTCGTTTTTTCCCAAAATTTAAAAATAAACGTTGCGGCCACAGATGAAGCGAAGTTGGAGAGTTTGCGAGCAGCACCACAGGGAGTGGAAGCAGCACGTTAGCGAGTGGGAGTGGGAGCAGTAGCAAACAGCAAGGTAAAGTATCTCAAAGAAGTTAAAAAACCATATACTATATAAAACAGTGGATGGGAGACCATCCACAACAAAGACTGTATTTCCATCTCGGGAGTTGATGACATCAAAGACCTCTCGAGTTTCGCTCTCGAGGTCTCTATGATGACATCAACCCCTCGATGGAAATACAGCCTTGTTGTGGATGATCTCCCATCCACTATTCTATATATAATGTATGGGGAGCCCGTATTACTGTCTGAATTCAGACAGTTTACTACATTGTTATGGTATTGACATGACATCAAGAGGTTGTTAACCCCTCTTGACTATGTCACATCGATACCATAATGGTGGGAGCGCATCTGCACATACACTGCTTTAAATCTGCAGCTCCAGATGACCAGCTGCGGCCGTGAGAGATCGCCCCTAAAGGACAGCGGAGTCATGGAGGAATCCAGTAGCTTTTATAGTGTATTTTGCCCCATAAACTATAAAAGCTAATGGATGGGCAACAGACAGTAACCGTGCTGAAATCACATCTCATGGTTTCCATGACAACTGTAAACATCTCGAGCTGCGCTCTCAAGGTTTACCTAGTTGTCCTGGAAACTGCTCAATGCGATTACAGTGTGGTTATTGTCTGTTGCCCATCCATTATACTCTATGTTCATCTCCCAGTTGTGGTTACTGGTGAGCCATGCCTTGGTTATGGCTACTATGTCCAGATCCTCCTCCATCATTATAGTCACTAGGTCTGGGACTTTGTTTTCCAAAGTGTTTGTGCTCTAGTTTCTTTCCATCAGCTCTGGTGTCTTTGAAGCGCTGATTTCCCATTCCTACCTTGTCCATTATCATTATACTAAGTGTGTCTGCCAAATACCTTCCTTCCTTCCTGACCTTCAGTTTTATTGATTATTGTCACATTTTTCATTGTGTTATAACCTGGACTTGGCCACAACTACCAGGGGGGAGTCTCCAGGGGTCGGGTTGGTGGTATTTTTTGTGTTATTAGTGCTGTGCAGTGCCTCCATTATGTAACCCCCTACCTGGGACCTGGGCTAAGGGAGAAAAATGTCACTTGGCATGTTGGCTAGGTTTGGCTACTCTGCATAGGGGCACCCAAGTATTCCGGACACAGGAAGCAATAACTGAACATCCACACAAGGAGTTGGGATTCCAAAGTGTGGCTTTTAGTCACAACAAAAAGGAACAATAAAGCATAGACAGACCCCCAAGGGGCTACACTCCTGGTAATGCAGATTTTCCTCCACAGACACACATCTTCTTAAATCTTAAACCCTTGGGTTTAGCAACACACAGGGCACACTGCCCTAGTTTTATTCTTCTATGGTTTCCCTGGCTCGGCTCACTTGCCAGTCCTTGGACTACCTTCTTTCCTTGGCTCAGCTCCCTTGCCAGCCCTTGGACTACCTATCCATTTATCATGGAGATTTACTGGTGGCTTCCTATACCACCTATGAGCACTTCTGACTCCATCAGAGAATCTTCTTCAACAATCCCACGACTGGGTACTTTCCTCCAGCATTGGCCAAGTACCCGAGGGAAAGCAACAGGTGTCCCAAAGTGAACCCATGGAGGTGATTTTGGTTATGCCAGATGGGGGGGTCTCCTACCTCTTGCTCCCATAATTCATACTCGGCCATTCCTCTGGACTTTAACACCTGATCTCTGAAAACACTTTTCCATGTAGATTATCCGTAAATGTATTTCACATTTAATCTACTAGCTTTTAACTTCTAATGTGCTGACTTGAAGCTGGCTTATTAAGTGGCTGTGTCCATCTCTCTAGACCCCCACTGTTAAAACAGTCCAAATCCCACAAGCTTCTAAGAACGGTACTTGGTTGTCCTTTCCTGACCCACAGTAACAATTCTTAAAACTCACACAGTCTCTGGTGAAAACATAGGCCCTTTGTCAGAGCAGACTCACCCTTGGTTGCAGGTGCTCCACAGGCTTTTTCTTTTTCTCCTCTGGAAAAACACACAAACTTCTGAGTGCCTCAGCACAAATCTTCCTTAGGCAGCTTCTTTTCTCTTTAGCCAGGCCAGAGGATTGCCCCTGGAAGCAGGCTGGTTTCTTTCCCCCCCCATCCCTGCATGGATGGGACCCTAAACCACTGGAAGCGGTCTCTACCACTTCAGCCTTACACTTTGGGTGTTCCTCTTCTGGTGAAAACACACACCCTAAAGGACAGGTAGCTCTCTGACAGAGATAAGGGCTCTGAGGGCCTGCAGCTGCAGGACACCTCTTCACTCCACTGAGCCCACTATTGAACTACTACAGACTGACTTCAAATTCCCCAACATTCTATCCTAAGTTCCCTAGCTGCAACATTCCAAAGTGGCTTATGCAGCTGCGACAGTTCTAAAGTGATGTCATCCCTCAGTCTCAGCTGAGACTGAGAACAGAGTGAGACAGTGTGAAATCCATTTAACTGGAATTTCACAAGCTGCCTTCCCTGCCTGCCACTAGGTCTAACTGGGATTCTAGTAACCCCGGGTAACAGGGGTGTTACAGTATTTGTCTTTATCTCATGGTCTTCATCTCTCTTCAGTCCTTCAGTCTTCTTTGAAGAAGGTATCTTGTATCAAATTGTGCTAAACTGCTTTCTCTCCATCACATGAACTTAAAGATCAAATGCATACCTATTTCATAAAAAAGCTTGAATTCATTTGAATACACGTCCCTGTATCATGATTAGTGTTTCCTAAAAATAGCATGCTGTTTGGTTTTGTGGTTTTTCTTTAACCATCGTCTGTTATTGTGCTCTGCAGTAACTGAAACAGTGAAGAAACAGTGAAGATGTTTATGTCCCTGTCAGTGAGCAGCAATGACATCATACCTGTCCAGCCTGCTGCTTCTCCAGTTAAATCCCTGATTGACTGAATAAGCTGTTGCAGTTCCTAGTTAGAGCAGTCAGTAGAGCTAATTGTTTTCACTCAGAGTTTGTTATTAACCCATCTGACTTGTGTTTATAGAGATATGCTTAAAATCTATCTTTCTGGTCTCATAAAAAGTTGATCATTTGGGGTGCAGTGCTGAATTTTAGTGGCATGAATGAATGTCTGTGAGAAATTACCTTGTCTGTATCACATATGCCAGTTCTCTGTCATCAAAACTCTGCATTCTAGTCTGGCTATATAACACAGGGTTGTTTAATGTATATAAAATAAATCTGCATTACTTTAATTCAGAGAAGCAGTGTATCTTTAATGTAGCCTCAATAAATATGTTCATGTGAGAACAATTTTATTTTTATGTCAGATTGACAAATGTGTCTGCCACACTATTTCAGGAACATGTACTGTATGAACTCATAAAATTCAGTTCTTTGTGTGATTCTGTGTGAAAATACATCATGTATGTGTATAACTTAGAATACTATATGGCATCCTGATGCCCCTGTCTCCTGCCTCTCAGTTGAGGCCGCTGAACCCCACTTCTCTTTGTCCCCACCCCCACAGTCAGGACCAATGCACACTATTGCCCCCTTTTCCTGTCTCCACAGATGGGCTGCAGCACTCTGCTAAACCTTAGAGTCCCAGGGCCACTGCCTTCACAGTTTGGGCTGCTGCACCATGCTGCCCCAGGCCACCAAAGGTGGGGTGTTTGCTGCACCCTGCTACCCACTTCCATTGCCCCAAATGGGTAGGGCTGCTGCACCACATGCACCCCATCACAAAGTCAGGGCTGCTGTACCCAGATTCTCCATTGTGTCCTGCACCACAGTCAAGGCTTCTGCACCACGCTGTCCTCTGTCCCCTGACACCACTGTGCCCTGCTGCACCATAGAGCCTCTTGTCCCCACAGTTAGAGTTGTTGCACTGTGCTGCTCCCTCCCACTAGAGTCAGATCCTTTGGTACACTACCCAAAACTACCCGATAGAAAATACAAAAAATACTTTCATCATGTGTTATAGGGTGGGGGGACAGAGGGTATCAGGGTGCAGCAGTCTAAAGTTTGTGCAGGAGGCAGCAGGGTACTGACTGTGTGGAGAAGACAGTGGGCAGCAGGTTGAAGTAGCCTCATATGAGGGCAGGAGACGGGGGGGCTTTAGGGGCTGGGGAAAGGGGAAGCAGCGAGCTGCTGTCTCAACTATTGGGCAGAAGACAGGGGCATCAGGATGCCATATAGTTGTAACCCCCCCACCGACCCACCTTCTTTAACTAGCAGGACTGCTTTTCTCACCATAGACATCTAGGGGCAAATGAGGGGGTGGGGTTTACATAAGTGAATACAGATTTGGAAAACAGAGAAATGGCCACCATTAGGCTAGGTGACCCGACTGTCACACTAGAACAGTCAAACCCAAGTGTGGCTACACGGCACACACCTGGGGGGACCAATTACCATGGCCAGCAACCCAGGTCTTTGAGAGAAAATGTTTGCTCACAATTGTGCTAGGATTGCACTTCTGGACAGGGGCACCCAAGTAAATCCAGACACAAGGAAGCAATAACAATACTGTTCAAACCAGGTCGGGATTCTGGAGTATGGCTTTTATTCATGTAACAAAGTAGGAATAATCACGAAGCGAAAATGGACCCCCACAGGGTTACACATACTTGTATTGCAGATTCCCAGGGTACAGAAGTTCCTGAATTCCCATTTAGCATAGGTAGAAGAAACACAAAACTGCGAACACCTTGGTTCTGAAATGGAGATTGGCACACATGGCCAGAACTGGTACATTTCCCATTGACTAGGCACACATGGCCAGTACTAGAACACTTTCCCATATTTCATGAAGAATTTAGGCGATACACATGACCACAAAGGAGCACATCCAGGCTCAGGAACTTTCAGAACCCACCATACTGAGGTAACTACTTCCGTTAGGCATTAGCCAGATGTATTAAATGAAAAAGTACTGGTGCCCAAACTGAAACCAGAGTGGTAAACAGGGTCACTCCAGATGGGGGGTCTCCCACCTTTTGCTTCCAAGTTTATACTCGGCCATTCATCTGGTTAATAACACTATACAACTGTAGGAACACTGTAGACGCTGTCTTGAAATGTATATCACATGTAACATACTTCACACACACACACACACACACACACACACTCTGAGGTGTCAGAAGTTAAAAGTTCTGTACTTGGACAGTCACATACTGTACTCCATCATAGACAGACACTTTTAAAACACAAAGTCTAGGTGACAGGGACCCTTTTGTCAGAGAAATTAACCCCTAGGTATTGCAGGTGCCCCTCCTGGGCTTACTCAGAAGAGAAAAGTTGTACTCACAACAAATGAAGATGTCCAAGGCAGGTTCACCAGACAGAATTGTTTGAGGGGATTGCCCCTGAACCCTGAAGATCGCCTCCATCCCTCCTGGGATAGGGCAAAGGAAAACCCCAAGGTCTCCACCACTTCAGACACTGTCTTCTTTGTTCTTCTTCTTTTAGGGTGAGAACATACTACCCAAAACTAAAGAGGTAGTTCTCTGTCAGAGCTAAATAAGGAGCTGCATAGCAAACTGCAGCCTCCTCCTGGAAGACTCTCACAGACTACTGAACATTCTACTCTAGCTGACAACTGCTTGCCAGAGTGTGGCTTATGCCGCTGCGAGAGTTCTAAGATTACATCATCACTCCAGCTCAGCTGAGGCTGAAAAAAGAGTGTGACAGTGTGAAACCCATTTACCTGACATTTCACAAGATGCCTTACCTGCCTGCCACTGATTCTAACTGGGATTCTAGTAACCCCTGGAAACCAGGGGTTACACCCACCCTTAGCCAGGAAAATGACTGTCCCCAGTCATTACCTAGCCGACACCAGGCTATCCTACCCTATGTGCTACCTATGGAGAGGGGTGATCAGGCCCTCTACTACCATGTGTCAGGCACAGGCAGGCAACACTAAGAGCACAGATGCCATTGGTTGATGCATCAGCCTCCACACTACGATCTTACTATGGAAAACCAGTGGCACTAGAAGAACTGTCCAGAGCATAGCTTGACAGACCAGAGCTGTGATCCCTACTACAGATCAGGACCACAACCTGTCTATTCCCGTAGCCCTCTAGGGAAAACCTACAGTATCTAACCAAAAACTTACCCAAAGGGAGGACCTCTCCACAGCCCAGGACACCTGCAAACCAAAAACACAGTGCTAACACTATACCTAAGCATTACACTCCTACTATCCTCCATGCACTAACACCTGTGGAAGGAAAACTGTTAATACCTTTTAACCATACAATTCTACAAAACACTCTACCAAAGCAGTGGAACTCGGATGAGTTCCCACATCCTCTTCTGGTCTTCTCTTCTTTCTTCTTTAACAGAAACCACCTGAAAGAGAAAGAGAGACAAAACACCCCAAATCTGCAAAACATACAGTATAACAACAATACCCCTTACCATCAAAACACTGTAGAATCCCCAAAAATACTTGTTTTTAGAAAAGTAGGAAACAGTAGAAAACATATAACTTTATGTACAATACACCTTTTGGGGGACGGAATGCCCTAAATGTCCCAACTAGTGACAAACAGTTATGCCCGAAGGCAAGGTCCATTAAAGAGTCTCTCCAGGGCTGGAGCCCACTGAAGCACAGTTCTTGAAGTACTGTAATCCCAAAGTGGAGAGTCTTTGTGGACAGTTCAACAGCCTGTAGTCTGCCAGGTGTAGAATTTGTATTGCAATGTCAATAAAGAAAGAAAAGTCTGGACTTACCAGTCCCTTAAAGAACAAAAATGAGCATCACCTACTTCTCCAGCCAAAGACTCTCCCTGGCAGCATTTTTCGGATACTGCTGGGTGGAAATCTTCTGGAAAACAGGATGATGAACTGGAAACTGCTGAGATTATGTCATCTAGAAGACTGAACCTTGGAACAGGAAAGGAACAGCTGGGTTCATGTCATCTGAAATCTCAGGCAATGAATCAGGAAAACTGCTGATCTGATGTCAACTTGGCATCTGGAAGACCAGGTGATGAAATTGGAAAGGCACACTGTAGAGACTGATGAATCTGGACACACCTTGAATCCTGGAACACCAGATTGGTGGAACAACATGGGTATGGCAACGGCTGGATGATGGACACTTGCTACCACTGCTCTGCTTCCCTCTGGGTAGGCACAGGCATATTCTCAGGATGATGGGACACTTGAGGGTAGTACCAATTTGTATCTGGTGCAAGAATTGTGACCCCGTCTGAGTGTACATAATTCACATTATGGAAAGTCTCTTTCCTGTAGGGTCCACATATCGTACAGTGTCTATGAACAATGTCCTGCCCAACTTCCAAAACCGCAGTTTGTCTCCTCACTTTATTTCTGACATAGGAATTTGTACTTGAATCAATATCTTGACTAGCCTCTTCCTCTAACCAAGCTCTCCTGTGTTTCTCAATCTCCTCCCAGACTCTCCGAAGAAAAATAGGAAAGGTCCACCCATAGACATCATTGGCCTTCCTACGAACCAGTCTTTCCTCCTTACTGCTCTTCATCAGTTTGTGACCCTCGGCTTGGCTTGGGAGTAGTCAGTCCTGGTTCTCCCAGTGTTGCATACTCAGAGAAATGCAGAACTTGTCCCTGACCCCTTCTTCTGAGGGCAGGGCTGTGGAGCTACCAATTTCTTTTTCTGGCTCCTTCAAGGCAAGAGTTTGAGGCTGCAGATTGGGACCCTCAACAGGAAGATACATTTCTTCCTCTCCCTCTCTCAGAATTTGGGCCCAGGAGTGAGCAGTCGTCCTCACTCCCAGGACAGTCCATTCTTCACTGGGCTTGGAGGTAGACACCTCCCATTTTAGAGTCTCTCGAACCTCATCCTCTCCAATGAGGCTAGGGCTAGGACCCTGTCTCCATGTATCCACCGATTCTCCCTCAGCACTGTCCATCTGTGACACAGGTGTGGAGACATCATGAGGAATCTGCTCTGGCGGTACATCTACAACCCTTCCTTTGTGCCACACTCTGCTGGGCCTCCCCCAGCAGGTTCAACCTGGTGCTGTTTGCTGCTACATGCAGGGTCTTCTACTTTTGTCCAAGTGGGAGCCAAATGAATTTGGGATGTTCTAGTCAGACCTTGCTTCTCTAAGCACCCTGAACAGTGAAGAGTCAAGAATATGTCCCTCCCAGCCTTGAGGTACATTATGCATACTCTCACATGGTAGCTGGGAATCACAACATGAGGAGGCAAACTTCCACTGCAGAAACATTGCTCTATTTCTTTAAGTTTGGCAACCTCCTCCACTATCATAGCTCAGGCATGATCTGGGTAACGGGATGGTCCCGAAGCCATGTCTGTAAATAAACACACAAAAGTTCACTGTTACTACTGAATCCACTATACTTGGAATAGTCTCTCAAAATGGCTCCCTGCTGCTGTGTTTACATTACTGCCCCACCTTGTAATGGCGGCAGCTGCACTCCTGATGCATCAACAAATCTGTCTCTGACTCAAGCCACTGCGTATCCGACTCACTGCTACTGATAATTTTCTGAAACTGTAACGATTGCACTGCCTTTCCTTCCTCAGCACATCTATATGATTTTTGGACTTTATGATTAGCTTTCAATCAGTTTTACTTGCTTAAAGTCACTAAACCCGCAGTATTTCTAGGAGCAGGATTGCCTGCTTGTTGCAGCCTCTCATACAACTCACAGTCTCTCTTTTGCTCAGCAAATTATACTGTTGCTGAATCCATAATACATGCTCAAAGTCTATTGCTCAGAATTCTTGCTTGTTTTGATTACTTTACAGTCCTTCTTTGCAAAAACAATCACACTGTTTACACACAGATCCATCTGTCTTTTGAAAAACACAACACAGTTTGAGCTCAGTTTTGCTGAATGGTGCTCACTGAATCAGTAGCTGGCTTGCTCCGATGGAAAATCTCAGCCTAAAGCTGATCCTTGAAGGCCTCTGGGTTGAAATGGGCTGGCAATCCCACCGATTGTCACTACTGGCAACTTGCTTGCTTCCCAGTCGGTCGGATTATGGGTTGAGCCTGAATTTGCACAGAAACAGTCTGTATTTACAGATTTTTAGAACATTTACAGTCACCGTAATGATTCTCCTGCTACCAACTTCACACCACTTGCTCTCTCCCTCGCAAACACTGTGCAGCACTCTGAAGCTGGCTAGGGGGTGGGACTAATTGCAGTCTCACCAAGCACTCATACAAATGAGCTCCTCTCTCTTCTCGTGCTCTTCCTCCACGGCGATCGTCGAGTAGACAAAATTTAAACTGCAGAACAACTTTTTTTTTTTTTTTGGCTGAACTTTTCATGGCAGGAGTGCCATTTTCGATCAGTTCTTGTCAGAACTTGGCTATTTCTTTAGCGACTCCCCTGGTTCACACAGCAAGCATTTGAAACTTTCAGGGCACAACTGTCTCTTTGTTTCCCAAAGTCCACAATACTTTTTGTCACAGAAAACCTTGAAAATTAAAGCTGGTAAATGCTCTACTTGATGCAGAGCAAGGGGCACACACAGATTGGCTTTACAGCTCCTTGTTAAATGTTGGCATAATCACAGCAGCACATGAACAGCAGGCACACAGCAGCACATATGGATGGCACTATTCTGAGCTAACTCCTTATGTGCAAAGCTTCCAATTTTGGGCTATCAACTGCCAAACAGACAAAACACTAGCCACAACTTGAGCAAACATCTTTAGTTTTCTCCAAAAAATTAAAAACACATCATCGGACGAGCCCCCAATTTTGTAACCCCCACATCGGCCCCCCCTTCTTTAACTAGCAGGGCTGCTGCTCTCACCATAGACATCTAGGGGGAAACGAGAGGGGTGGGGGTTTACATAAGTGAATACAGATTTGGAAAAACAGAGAAATGGCAACCATTAGGCTAGGCTATCCGACTATTACACTAGAACAGTCAAACCCAAGTGTGGCTACATGGCACACACCTGGGGGGACCAATTACCATGGCCAGCAACCCAGGTCCCTGAGAGAAAATGTTTGATCACAATTATGCTAGGTTTGCACTTCTGGACAGGGGTACCCAAATAAATCGAGACACAAGGAAGCAATAACAATACTGTTCAAACCAGACTGGGATTCTTGAGTGTGGCTTTTATTCACGTAACAAAGCAGGAACAATCACAAAGTGAAGATGGACCCCCACAGGGCTACACATACTGGTATTACAAATTCTCCAAGGTACAGAAGTTCCTGAATTCCCATTTAGCATAGGTAGAAGAAACACAAAACAACAAACACCCTGGTTCTGAAATGGAGATTTGCACACATGACCAGAACTGGTATATTTCCCATCGACTAGGCACACACAGCCAGTACCAGAAAACTTTCCCATATTTTATGAGGAATGAAGTGGTACACACGATCAAAAAGGAGGACATCCAGGCTCAAGAATTTTCAGAACCCACCATACTGGGGTAAACAGAGAAAACAACCCACATACAGGGGTAACTACTTCCATTAGGCATTGGCTAGATGCACTAAATGAAAAAGTACTGGTGCCCAAACTGAGCCCGGAGAGGTAAACAGGGTCACTCCATATGGGGGGTCTCCCACCTTTTACTTCCAAGTATATACTCGGCCATTCATCTGGTTAATAACACCACACTACTGTAGGAACACTGTAGATGCTGACCTGAAATGTACAGTGTATCACATTTAACATACCACACACACACACACACACCTCTGAGGTGTCAGAAGTTAAAAGTTCTATATTTGGATGGTCACATAGTGGACTCCAACATAAGCAGACACTGTTAAAAAACTCATAAAGTCTAGGTGACAGAGTCCCTTTAGTCAGAGAAATGCACCCCTAGGTATTGCAAGTGCCCCTTCTGGGCTTACTCAGAAGAGAAAAGTTGTACTCACAACAAATGAAGATGACCAAGACAGCTTCACCAGACAGAATGGATTGAGGGGATTGCCCCATCCCTCCTGGGATGGGGCAAAGGAAACCCCACTTAGCAAGGTCTTCACCACTTCAGACACTGTCTTCTATGTTCTTCTAGGATAAGAACACACTACCCAAGACTAAAGAGGTAGCTCTCTGTCAGAGCTAAATGAGTTGTACAGCAAGCTGCAGCCTCCTCCAGGAAGACTCACTCACAGACTCTGAACATTCTACTCTAGCTGACAACTGCTTGCCAGAGTGTGGCTTATGCTGCTGCAAGAGTTCTAAGATTACATCGTCACTCCAGCTTAGCTGAGACTGAAAACAGTGTGTGACAGTGTGAAACCCATTTACCTGGCATTTCACAAGCTGCCTTCCCTACCTGCCACTGATTCTAACTGGGATTTTAGTAACCCCTGGAACAAGGGGGTTACATAGTATTTCTAGTTATACACATACGTGATGTATTTTCACACAGAAACCCTCAAAGAACTGAATGATTTTATATGGTACATGTTCCTGAAATAAGAGTGTGGCAGACACAGGTTTGTTATCACATGAACAAATTTATTGAGGCTACATCAAAGACACTGCTTCTATGAATTAATGGAATGTAAATGTATTTTATATCCATTAAACAACCCTGTGTTATATAGCCAGAATAGAATGCATAATTTTGATGACAGAGAACTGCTGTAATACAGACAAGGTAATTTCTCACAGACATACCACTTCAGTTCAGCACTGAACCCCAAAAGATCAATTGTTTATGAGAACAGAATGATTTTAAGCTGATCTTTCTCTAAACACAAATTAGATGGATAAGTAATAAACTTTGAGTGAAAACAATTAGATCTACAGACTGCTCTAACTAGGAACTGCAAAAGCTTATTAAGTCAATCAGGGATTTAATTGGCAAAGCAGCCGGCTGGACAGGTGTGATGTCATTGCTCACTGACAGTAACAGAAACATCTTCACTGTTTCTTCACTGTTTTCAGTTACTGCAGAGCACAGTAACAGATGCTGATTTAAATAAAACCACAAAACCAAACAGCATGATATGTTCATTAAACACTAATCATGACATACGGATATGAATTCAAGGGAATTCATGCTTTTTATGAAATATGTGCATTTGATCTTTAATGTACTGAATGCCTAAAAAGATGGCATTTTTGTGTAAAACAAACTGAACTGCAAACTCAATATGTCATATCTGAAAAAAAGAGAAAATGACATAAAATAAAAATATAGTCTCAAAACTCAGTGTAAAGTGTCTGTTTTATCAACATATAGGAGACCTGTGCTTAGTGCATAGCGCATCTAAGAACCAATACACATGGGAAACCATTGGTCTTATTAAACAACCAAACAATACAAATACTCGGTCCCACCACGTAACATTAAGAGGTGGGGTCAGCAAAACATTGAAGAGGCAGAAATGGTTTAGTCAGAGGGTTGTCAGGAGCTGGAACTGTTTGCCAGAGAATGTTATTAGCAGTACTATAATGGAACAGTTTAAAACATCCCTAGACAGATATATGGGTGAAAATAAGTGTACATTTTACAACTGAGAAGTGGTGAGTTGTATATGGGTTTATAACCTCCTATACTTGCACGCGTACCGATGAACCTATATACACTGATAATTAGTTATTCTATGGTTTAAAGCAAAAAAAGAAATTAGGAAATTGCTTCTCAAAACTGACTGCCATTCATTTTTGGTCTGGGTTAGCGACACCGCTAATCAACTCTCCAGCACTAATTTATGCCTTGTCTATACTTGATGGGATGGCATGGAGGGAAAAAATGGAGTAAAAAGAAAAACAATTGTGTTGATTTCTTAAAATAAAAACAAAGAGCCAACCCTGCAGTTCTAAAGTACTGTCCATACTCCTAACTACTCAGATGAACCAAGTTTCTGAATGGACTTTGGTCACTCAGGTGCCAGCCAGGGGTGGGAGGACGGAGCATCCCATGGATGGCTCTCCTCTCGGGAAGTGGGAGCACAATCAGTGTCCCCCTGTGGGATTGCCATCTAAAGTAGGCTGTGCAACAGTACCACGGATGTGTGGAAAAAGAAAATTAAATGAAAGGCTATTAAAGGACCAGTAAAATCAGGCATCTTTTTTTATTGATGAGGTAAATAATAGCCGGTAATAAAAGAGTAGGAAAATGGTGAAACAAAAACAGGAAAACACTCCCATGAACAAGCCTTACAGGCAAAATGTTGGGGCTGTGTGGGCATTTTAATAAATAAAGCAGGAACTTTTAGGAATGTTGTTTTGGTAGGCTTTATGAGAAAGCTGAGTGCAGTGCACCCAGTTTCACAACCTCATTGTTAGGAGGTTGTAACATGAGAAGCAACTACTGGATTTCAACATTGTTTTGGGGCTATTATAGCTGTGTTTTGTTCTGCATCCTTGCTGTTTCTAACATACATCACAATGACACATATTAAAATAAGAACAGAAGCTGGGTCCCAAGCTTAGCATGGCACAAGCAGGGTCTGTGCCACGCTAACCAGGAGTAGCGCCAACTGTTGGGGGTGTGTCCATATTCAAAGGGCACATATGCATGGCAGACCCCCAACGGAGCCATCGCACACAATATTGTGCTACCCCTATGCAAATGAGTGTTCCCCCAAGCATATTCGGCACAGCACAATATTGAAAGTGTTTAGAAGTGCTGAACAGCCACAAGCAGCTACACAGGTTAATGCTTCTGAAACCCAGCCCTTAACAGTGCACAGACCCATCTTCCCACTGCCAAGGGCTGGGTACCCTGGTGGTTCAGACTGCACCTGGTGGGCTAGTGGCCTCCCAACTCAGTGGGCAGTGACCCACCACCCCGCTCCCCCCAACCCAACCCATGTCAGCAACTGGCACAGTCCTCCTCACACCGCCATGGCCAGCAGACAACTGAACCGTACCAGAGCATGTATAGTATACAGTGCATGCTCATTGGTTGGCGTGCCTCAGACAATTGGCTGCAGTACAGTTCTTCCAGCTGCTGGCCATGATGATGTGAGTGGGCTGTGCCAGTCATACGTCTCAAGGTCAGGTTGGGGGAGTGGGTGATGGGTCACTGCTCACCGGGTGGGGAGTGGGGGTTCCCTGGCACATGAGACAGAGTCTGGAAAGACTGATAGGGGCAGGTCAGGGTTAGGAAGGGGGGGACCGCTGCACTACCAGGTTTATGGGGCTATTTATGAATGAGACTGGGGCTGGGGGAGCGCTAGACTACTAAGGACTAGGGGATTTTATTATTCACACATGGATCAGGGCTTGGGGAAGGGGGACTGCTAGACTACCAGGGAAGATGGAGCTTTTTCTATTATTATGAAGATCGGGGCCCTGGGAAGGGGGACCATTAGACTACCAGGGAAAATTGACTTTTTTTTTTTATTATTATGAAGATTGGGGCATAGGGAGGGGAGACCACTAGACTACCAGGAAAAACCTGACCAATAGACTACCATGGAAAATGGAGAGTTTTTTTATTATTATGAAGATCGAGGCTGAGGAGGAGGGACCACTAGACTACCAGGAAAAATGGGGATTTCTATTTAGTATTATTAAGATCAGGGCTCAGAGAGGGGGAAACACTAGACTACCAGGAATAATGGACATTTTTTATTATTATGATATTTTGGTCTCAGGGAGGGGGGACAACTAGACTACCAGAGAAGGGTGTTTTTTCTTTTATTCTTACACAGATTGGTACTGGGGAAGGGACCTGGCCCTGCATACTCGGGCTGGTGCTCACATGCAGAGGAGCCCATAATGGGCATGCAAATGGCCCCATGGCGCTGTGCATGCCCAATGGGCTCATCTGCATGTTTGAGCTGAATATCACCCATGTGGGTCATGGCATTAACAAGTGTGCACTGCACTGTACCCCTATGAGCAGTCTTTAGCCCACACCCTGATAGCACTGTGCCGAACATGGTGACCACTTGATGTGCATCGTGCTACAAGGGTCCGATATTCAAACACATAGTGCGGTCGGTTTGGATTGCACAATCTGTTTGAACATGGCGCCAGAGCCGGCTAGCTCTATTTTTCACATGGCGCATCTTTTTGCATTTGCATCCAGCCAGCTCTGAATATGGAGGCTGCTAAATCTGGTTCAGAAAAAGTTTAGTTATATTATAATGAAGGTACAACACTGCTAGAAGGAAGCATAGGGGGAATACGTGGCTGAACTTTATGAAGAAAAACAGCAAAAGCAGACTATATCTTTATCATGGGGATGACTCATATTTGTACCTAAGTAATGGCAAGTTAAGCTTGATGAAAACAAGTTGTTGGACATGTTCAGGGTTTAGCATTAAATGATGAGACTCAGCATCACTGGCTGTGCTAAACATCCTTTCAGATGGCATGTTCGTAGGAGGACAGCTGATGTATCTCACAACCAGTTGCACCAAGTGAGCGGATGAATGCATCTTCTGAGCCCAGTAGCCTAATGGAGCAGCCTGAAACAACTCAAGAGCCTCTGCAAAATAGCCATCCAATCAATTTTCCACAGCAAAAGGCTGTGACCATGTCCTCTTATGTAGCTCTTCACATAAGGACATGCTGTGCAGTGCTCACTTTTATCACTCCTGCTGCCAGTGCCAAGTATTTCTTCCCAACTCCACCAGTGGAATCAGATCTTCCAGATGGCATTTCCTCTCTCTCATGAGCTTCTTCACCAGCCTGTTTCACCAATCCCCATGTGCAGCCAGTCAGCTCATCCCTCAGCTCTTGCCAAAAGTGACTCATTCTGTGGCTACCCATAGGCATGTCAAGCATCTGAACCAGGGATCCAGTATGGTTGTATAATGGTTGCTGTTATTCATCACTTTTGCAGATCTTGCATCCACTTCTGCTTGTACGTACTCATTGAGCGCAGCTGCCCCATCTGAAATCTCCCAATGCTCTTGTATGTATTTATCCCAGTAACTTTTCTAGATATGCACTGCTGGAATTACCTGAGTCAGCATGTCAGTGAAAGCACTTAGATCATGAGTGCTCCTCTCAGATGGCCCACATACTTTCACCATGACTTCAGTCAGTGTCCACTCATGGAGGTCTAGGACTCCCCCAAGTCAAACTTCATTGACATGTCATGAAGTGCCCGCTTCTCTTCTAGCAGTATGGAGAGCAGCAGGTAGGATGAATTCCATCTAGTAGTCACATTCTATATCAATCGACATTGACACAGAGCAAGGCATTGTTGCACTTCCCTTTTGGTTAGTCACCTTTATAGAGCAGTGAAAATGACCATAGATGGAACGTTTTGTTGACACGGTCTTGCTAGTCTCAGAACTGTGATGTAGCACAGATGTGACCACTAGATTGAAGGTATGGGCAAAGCAACGCATGATGATGAAATTCACATCACCTTCTACTTTCACTATGTTTGCCCTGTTATCTATGACAAAAAAACATATAGATTGGTACCAACTGTCCAACAGTGCAGCATTTCGTGAATTAATGCCATGATGTTCAGTAATGTGTGGTCTTTCTCCTTACTCCCACATTGAGAGTGCAGGCCTGGAGTGACTGCTAGATTGTGGAAGAATGAAGGGAGAATCAGTTCCACAAGGAGAGAAGGAGGAATTGGCAAGAGGAGAAACAGACTTGTGCACACATCAGTGTGTAGTCAAGAAGAAATAGGCATGCATTGAGTTTGTACCTTGCCAGATGTCTGAGATGCAGTGGAAAACTCCCCCCACAGCCTTCAATTGTGGTGCAGAAATTGCCATTCTCATTCCAGCGTATATCTTTGACACCACAGCATGAGAAAATGTGGAATATGATGGAATCCAGTACTGTGGCTGCAAGTGCTGCACAAGTCTCTGAAAGCCAGTGTTTTCCACAAGTGAGAAGGGTTGTAGATCTAGTGCCATCATTTCACCTATGCGCTGTGTGATGTGCTGAGTTGTTGGATGGGAAGACTGGAATGCTTCCCCTGTTGGCATTGTTTGTGGATGAAGCGATGTTTCACACCTGCCAGGTGGTGTAAAAATAGCAGGGAACTGCCTGGTGGACGTCCTTCATTCACTATTTGGGGGATGGGTGGACTGTTTGGTGTTGAGGGGGAAGGACTGTCAGCATCAGCGCTTTGTTTCAGAGGTAGACCAGTATGTGGCATTGCCACCAGCACTACAGTGTGCATCATCACCATGGAAAGGATCTGATGGAACCACAGACACAGACGCTGATGAAGCTCTACAAACCTGTGGGTCACCTTGGAAACAGGAAATGGCACCACAATCCACATAGGTGTTGTTTATAGACCCCCATCTCAGGGAGAGGAAAGGGACAAGGAAATGACAGAAGGCATCCTTAGAATGGCAGAAAAAGGGGTGGTATTATTGATGGGGGAGCGGAATATGCCAGATGTTAACTGGAGCACATTTTCTGCTGCCACATCCAAGAGAAGGGTCCTTCGTGAGGCCCTACAGGGGGCATGCCTCAGACAGCTAGTGTTGGAACCCACTCGGGAGGAAGCAATCTTGGACCTGGTACTCTCAAACAGGGATGAAGAGAGGATCTCAGATTTAGAAGTGGGTAGCCATCTGGGAACAAGCGACCACCAAACAGTGTGGTTCACGATAAATACTGCCGTACAGTCAAGCCATACAAAAGCAAGGGTACTGGACTTAAGGAGGGCTGACTTTGGGAAATGAGAGAGTGCATAAGGAATGCACTAGCAAATGTGCAGGAAGGAGGGGTGGAGGAACAATGGGGAAAAATCAAAACTGCCATCACAGAGGCAATAAGCTTTTGTGTGAAACAAAAAACAAAAACAAAAACAAAGGAAAAAAACACTATGGTTCTCAAAAGAGGTGGCGGGGAAGGTTAGGGAGAAAAAGATAGAATTCAGGAAGTATAAGGAATCACAGAAGGAGTATGACAGGGAACTGTATCAGTTAAAGCAGAAGGAAGACGGGAAGGCAGTCAGAACAGCAAAGGCCCAAACAGAGGAAAAGATAGCCAACTCAGTTAAGAAGGGGGATAAAACCTTTTATAGGTACATTAGGGAGCAAAGAAAGACCAAGGGAGGGATAGTGAGGCTTAAAAAAGGGAAGGGGAGGTGGGCAGAGGGTGACAGTGAAAAGGCAGAGATCCTGAATGAATACTTTTGTTCAGTATTCACAAAAGAAGAGGACAGGAAGGTACCTAAACCAAACAATAGAAGCGCCCTGGATTGGGGGTACCAGTCTATTCACAGAAGAAAGGGTCCTGAAAGAACTCCTAAAATTCAAGGTGGACTAAGCAATGGGGCCTGATGGGATTTGTCCTAGAATTCTAAAAGAACTAAGAGGAAAACCAGTGACACCACTGACTAGCATTTTTAACAAACCATGGAAGGATGGTGTGGTACCTGAGGACTGAAGGAAGGTGGATGTTATTCCCCTCCACAAAAGTGGGAGCAAGGCAGAGGCACGAAACTACAGACCTGTTAGTTTGACCTCAGTGGTAGGGAAAATTATGGAATCACTTCTGAAAGAAAGAATTGTTGAGTATCTAGAGGTCGGCAGGGCACAGGACCCAAGGCAGCATGGATTCACAGTGGGAAGATCATGTCAGACGCATCTAATAGATTTCTTTGACTGGGTGATCAAAGTAGTAGACCAGGGAGGGGCTGTGGATGCGGCCTACCTAGACTTTAGCAAGGCATTTGACACAGTCCCACACAAAAGATTAATAAACAAGTTAGCCAGCCCGGGAGTGGGTCCCAGGGTGGTAGCCTGGGTAAATAATTGGCTGGACAACAGGACACAGAGGGTACTAGTAAACTGAGTCCACTCCAAGTAAAGGGTGGTTACTAGCAGGGTACCACAGGGTTCAGTGCTGGGACCGGTCCTCTTTAATGTCTTTATAGGTGACATTGTGGAGAGGCTGGAAGGAAAATACAGGTTACTCACCTGTAACAGGAGTTCTAGGAATGGTATATGTTGTTCATCCACACTTCTTGGCAGGTTCCTTGCCGCTTTAAATCTTGCCGGAAGGTCTTCAAGCTGGCTCCTCCCACCCACCCAGGTGGTAAAACTCTCAGCTCCGCCCCATGAAGCCAGATCTAGCTCGCTGGAAGCCAGGTTGTGCGTCGAAGCCGGGGAGGTCAGGTGGGTTGTGTGGATGAACAACATATACCATTCCTAGAACTCCTGTTACAGGTGAGTAACCTGTATTTCTAGGGACATGGATATGTTGTTCAATCCACACTTCTTTGCAGATTCCTAGCAGTTCTCCAGGAGGAGGGAGGCAAGGCGCACACCCCCCTATTTAGGAAACAGGGACTGGAGAACCGAGGTCCCAAAACCAGCATCCCGGCATGACTCAAGGTTGATGTGGTAATGGGTAATGAAGGTATGTGCTGACTTCCAGCTAGCAGCCCTGCAGATTTCCTGGATAGGGACATCCCTAGAAGCAGCCACCGAAGCAGCGGTATGACGGGTAGAATGAGCTGTTATCCCTTTGGGAGGCTCCATGCCTGCCAACCTATAACAGAGATCTATGCAGGAGGTGACTCACCTGCCTATCGTCCACTTGGCTGCAAGTCTGCCAGGTGCAGCTTCAGCGTAGGTGACAAACAGCTGGCGAACCTCTCCCTGAACTTCAGCCGTCCACTCCTTATAATAAGAGAGTGCTCTTCTAGGGTCCAAAGTATGGAGCCTATATTTGGCCTCAAGGTGTGATTGGGGTAGAACACCGGCAGAGTCAACACCTGGTTAAGGTGAAACTCCGACACCACCTTCGGAAGGAATTTCGGGTGGGGCCGCAGGACAACCTGTCCCTGGGGAAGACCAGATAGGGAGGACTCGATGGAAAGCGCCTGGAGCTCTCCCATCCTTCTGGCTGACGTAATAGCCACCAAGAAGGCGGTTTTCCACGACAGGTGAGAGATGTCACACCTGTGCATCGGTTCGAATGGCTTGCCCATGAGCTTAGCCAATACCAGCAGTAGATCCCATGGAGGAGGAGGTTCTCACACCGGAGGGGATATGTGATCAAGGCCTTTGAAAAAGCGCCCGACCACCTTCTCCTGCACCACCGACTTCTTCCTGGCCCGCGCCCGGTAAGCAGAGATGGCTGCCAGGTGCACCTTAAGGGTTGTTGACCGAAGCCCTAGCTCAGAAAGGGACCACAGGTAGTCCAGAATGCTGGCCAAGGAATAGGAAGAAGGGTCCAACCCCTTATCCTGACACCAAATGGAGAATCTCTTCCATTTGAAGGCATAGCATTTTCTGGTCGACTCCTTACGGAATGCCTCAACGACACTGAGGACCTCGTCGGAAAGACCCAAGGTCTAGAACTCTAGCCACACAAGAATCAGGCCATCAGGTGCAGGGATTGAAGGTCCGGGTGGAGTACCTTCCCCTGGTTGACTGAGATCAGGTCCAGGTGGGCTGGAAGCCGCCTCGGAAGACTGGAGCTGAGGCTGAGGAGATCTGGATACCAGAACTGGCGGGGCCAGTCTGGGGCTACCAGAATCACCTGTGCCTTGTCCCTCCTCACCTTGAGAAGCACCTTGTGGATCAAGGGAAATGGGGGATAGGCGTAGAAGAGGCCCGGGGTCCACTGCCTTGAGAAGGCATCCCCCTGCAGCGAGCCCTGCTGAGGGGGGCGGGCATGAAACAGCCTCAGCTTCGCATTCTCCCTGGAGGCAAACAGGTCCACCTGAGGTATGCCCCAGTGGGAGAAGAGATCATGTACTACCTCCAGCAGGAATGCCCACTTGTGAGATGCAGCCCCTATCCGGCTTAGGGCATCGGCCTGAGTGTTGGAGGCTCCTGCCACATGGATGACTAGGAGATCTGCCTCCAGACTGCTCACGAGGGACCAAGTGCAGACAGCTTCCTTGCACAGGGGCAAGGAGTGCATCCCATCCTGGCAGTTTAGGTAGTACATGGTCGCGGTAACCTGGACCACTTGACCCCGTATAAACGGAGAGAAGATGGTGAGGGCTAGTTGGACCGCTCAAAGCTCCAGCAGGTTGATGTGGCATCAAGACTCCTGAGGGAACCAGAGGCCATGCTCTCTGAGCTCTCCCAGATGGGCACCTCAACCCATCAGAGAGGCATCAGTCATTAGAGTGACCATCGGTTCGGGGCAGACAAATGGGATGCCCTCCTGCAGATGAGCTGGAATGATCCACCACTGGAGAGCATTCCACATCTCCTGGGTCACTGCCACTGGCTGGTCCAGAGGACCAGAGCGCTGTGACCATTGGCCGGCCAGTACCCATTGAAGCAGATGCATATGCCAACGGGCCCAACGGACCACACTGATGCAGGCTGCCATGAGGCCCAGGAGGAGCAGGAAGTCCCGGGCAGGGCACAATTGCCCAACCAGAAATGATTGGACAAAGGAGGAAAGAACCTCGGCCCTGTCTGCTGGGAGCCATGCTCTGGCTCAAAGAGAGTCGAGCTCTGCCCTGATGAATTGAATCACCTGCATTGGCATGAGTTCTGATTTGGTCTCATTGATGAGGAGGCCAATCTGAGAGCAGACCTGGAGAGCCAGATCCCTGGACCGCTCCACCTCCGGCCTGGAGAGGGCTGCAATCAGCCAGTCATCCAGGTAAGGGTACAACCACACCCTTCGGCACTGCAGGAATGCTGTCACCACTGCCATGCATTTGGTGAAGACCCTGGGAGCTGGAGAGAGGTCGAAGGGCATGGCCCAGAACTCATAAAGGGACCCCTCTGCCCTGAAGTGGAGGAATCGCTGGTGGGACGGACGGATTGGGACATGAAAGAACATGCCCTGGAGGTCCAGAGAATAGAACCACATGCCTCGTTCCAAGGATGGAATGATCTGAGCCAGAGTGACCATCCTGAAGGTTCATGACCTTAGGAACTTGTTCAGGTCGTGTAGGTTTAGAATGGGGCGCCAGCCCCCCGTCCGTTTCGGGACCAGAAAATACCTGGACACAAACCCTGGGTCTAGTGGAGGATCCGCCACCTTCCTGATCACCTCCTTTTGGAGGAGCAGGGCAATGTCGGCTCAACGAGCTGACAGAGAGGCTGCAGACCCTGTAGCCCCCCGTGGAGCGACAGCTCGATAGGGTGGGCCTGCTTGAATTCCAGAGGCAGACCCTTTTCTACCACTTCCAGCACCCAACGGTCCATGGTGATAGCAGGGGGAACCCAGGGGGGAGTGTTGATTCTGGGGGAGACACCCCTCAACCCATCACTGGGCAGGCTTGGAGGAAGGACCGGCTGAGGGACCTCCTGGGCCTTTTCCTCCTGGCTTCCTGCTGGAGGAAGCTGAAGGCTTGGCTTTGGGGTGCCAAGTGCGAGCCTGCTGGCCCTGATGCTGGTGTTGCTGGGCTGGACGTGCCGCATGGGCAGAAGGCCGTAAAGGGCTTACACTGCTGCTGGTGGCCTTTATCCTTCTGGGCAGACGTGACCAAGTCCAAGGTGGCATTGGACGTCTCGATCCTCTGCAAATGACCCTCCACCCTGGGACCGAACAAGTCGGTACCCAGGAAGGGTACATCTGCCAGCTTGTGCTGGGTATCCGCCGTGAAGGTGAAGATCTGCAGCCAAGCTCTGCAGTGCATGGACACTGTGGCCACTACTGACTGGGCACAAGAGTCTCAAATGTCAAGAGCAGTTTGGAGCTGCTGCTTTGTCACTGCCCTTCCCTGATCCTGCACCTACTTGACCGTAGTCTGGAGGTCAGCCGGGAGATGAGCAATCACCTCATCCAGGAAGCCCAAAAGGGCGTGGGAAAAGTGTGCCATCAGTATGGCCGAGCTGGCCTGATGAAGGCCTAAGGAGGATGCCGCGTAGACTTTTCACCCGGCATAGTCCAGTTTCTTGGACTCTTTGTCGGGAGGCTTGTCCACATCCCTAGCATTTCTGGAATGCTGGAAAACACTGTCGGTCACAAGCCCCTCCGCAGCGGGGTGCTCTGAAAAACCAGAGATTGAGCCGGTGAGGACCACATACTTCCTGGCTATCCTGGCCGAAGGAGCAGGACAAGAAGCCGGCCGCTGCCATAACTCCAGAGCTGGGCCAACAATGGTTTCAGCCACCGGAAAGGCCTCCGTGGGAGAATCACCTCGGTCCAGTATCTCCGTGAGGGGATACTTGGCCTGCTTTGACACGGGTTCGAGCTTCATCCCAGTAGACTCTGAGATGAGCCGAAGCATTCCCATAAACGAGGATGGGTTGTCATCCACTGACTGCCCCCCAGTGGACTCTAGGTCAAGGAGCCTGGAGAACAGGGAAGAGTCATCATCAGACTCTGAGGAGTCTGCAAACAGCTGCCGAGGGCCTGAGCCACCCTCCACCTGCTGAGGCCGCTTGGGAGTGAGGGTGACCGACAACCGATGGGGCAGCCCCTGACCCGACCGAGAATCCTTGGTCGGAGCCCTAGTTTTAGGTTGTGGAGGTGGGGGTTCCACCACAATGGGTGGTGCAGCTGGTTTTGGCCGAACAACTGGCGCTGGCTTCGACTTCTCGATGACCACAAGGGGTTGTTTCGGCCACTCGGGTGACAGCCACTTAATGGTCGGGGAAGGCGATGGAGTCGACTTGTTCCTGGTCAGAAGGAGCTGCTGCCACATCAAGTCCTCATAGCACCGATGCAATTTGCGCCACAGCCTATCCTCCGAGGAGGACAAAGATGAGGATGAGCGGTGCCACCGCTTCCCTCGGTGCCGAGACCAAGACCGCCGATGTCGGCGGGATTGGCTGGACCGAGAGGAGGTCCGAGACCGAGACCTTCGGTGTTTCCAAGGGTGGGTCTGGGAGGGAGGTGGGAACCCGTTCCTCCCTTGGCTCAGGAACCTTAATTGGGGACTCTGGCACAGGAGGCACAGGCATGTTCTCGGTTTCCACCGGGGGAACCGGTGAAGAAGGGTTGTCGGCTTCTCCAGTCGACAGCTCATCCGACGGGTCAAGAAAAATTTCGACTGCATTGACAGGTGTCTCGGACGGCTGACCTGACAGGGGCACCGTGAAGCCAGTGGCCTTAGCCACAACCTCGACAGAGGTCGAGTGTTGACTATACGGGGAAGGGGACCTCTCCTGCTCCCATGAACATCGACGGTGGGACTTACCCTTTGAGTCCTTCTTCTTGGACTGAGAGGAATGTCCTGATGGACCCTCACCTTTTGTAGAGAGGGACTGACAAAGCTCCTTGAAAGAAGCTGTATAGGAGGATCCCAAGGAGAGTGGGATAAATGCCACGACCGAGGAAGACGAAGATGCGGCCTGGGCCGCCTTCTCCTCAAGAGCGATCATCTGCTCAAGTTACTCAGCCAAGCCCTCCACCATGAACACTGCCCAACAGGCCTCCTTCAACTTCACTGGAGGAATACATCTCTCGGGGTGCCCAAGTTGAAGTCTGGCAGCACGGTCTTCGAGGACATTGACCGAAAAAGACTTGCACAATCCCGAGGCCTCTGGATCGTGCTCAAGCCCAAGGCAGTAAACACACGTGGAGTGCGGATCGGTCCAAGACATCTTCTGCCCGCAAGGGCGCCGCCGAAATCTGGGAGTCGATTTGTCCATCGCAGCCGCAAAGGAAGAAACAGACCGAAGTCTAGAAAATTTAAGAATAAGTTTCGGTTTAACCGACGAGTTTGGATCCAGGCCTAAAACGCAGAGCGTTAAGGAGGGAACCTGAGCTTCCAAGCGGTAAGAAAGATCTGGTGTCATGGGGCGGAGCCGAGAGTTTTTATCACCTGGGTGGGTGGAAGGAGCCAGCTAGAAGACCTTCCGGCAAGATTTAAAGTGGCAAGGAATCTGCCAAGAAGTGTGGATTGAACAACATATCCATGTCCCTAGAAAGTATGCCTCTTTGCAGATGACACATCTTAAAAAACACAGTTTCCAAAGTTTGTTTAACCTTTTTCCAGTTCATTAAATACTTCATCAGTACCCTTATATCCCAGGGGTGGGATATTCAGACTGCGCCAGGCAGTGGCACAAGCCAGGGCGGAGCACAACTGGGATGCACCAGGGCATGGCCCAGGCGATATTTAATGGTGCTGTGCCACGGCTCAGCATCATTGAATATGGCACCGAGGGTGCACGCACTGCACCAGCACAAGTGGCAGCAGGGGAGCAGGGGGCTGTGCCAGCGCAAGTGCGGTTGTGGTTGGGCTAGGTGCAGCAAGAGCAATATTCAGCCATGAGCATGCAAATGAGGCCATTATGAATGCAAGGTGCAAATGGGGCCATTTGCATGTCATTATGGCCCCATCTGCATGCGATGCGGTGATCCCCGGTGACCTGCGCTTGACGCCCTGCCAGACTGCAGCCGTCGGGGACCGATGCCCCCTACCCCTCAGCGGGCAGTGCCCCAATGCCCAGTCATGGGCATACTACAAATATATCCCAGGTGGTCCAGTGGACCCTACCCCATCGCCCGATCACGGGCATAATCAAGTTATATTCCTGGTGGTCCAGTGGACCTGCTCCCCTGCCCAATTGCGGGCATATGTGTTAAATATCATCCCTGGTGGTCCAGTGGACCTGATCCCCAGCTTGAACGTTGGCATACATGTTATATGATAACCCTGGTGGTCCAATGGTATCCCCCTCCCCACCTGCCCACTGAGACCAGCCAGCCAGCACTCCCCATCAGCAGCAGGCTGCAGCTCCTCACTCGAAGAAGCGTCAGCTTCAGTGCTGCTCATCACGATAGCGCATATACGGCTGCACGCCTATTGGTCCACCGCAGGCCTATGGGTGTACTGATTGTTATTGAGACAGTCCCAAAATGTGAATGAACTACTCACATTTCGGGACTATGTAGTACAGTACGGTCTGTATGCCCTTCGGCTCACGCGGTGGACCAATAGGCGTACAGCCGTACTGTACGCTGTCAGTCGGCAGGCAGCCGGGCAGCTTGTGGGTGGGGAGCTGCCATCCGTCGCTGATGGGGGGGTGCGGGGTGGCGGGTCTCAGTGGGCAGGTGGGGAGGGGGGTACTGCTGGACCACCAGGGTTATCATATAACACGTATGCCCACAATCAAGCTGGGGATCGAGTCCACTGGACCACCAGGGATTAACATGTTCATATGCCTGCGATCGGGCAGGGGGGCAGGTCCACTGGGCCACCAGGGATTGCAATTACAATCTAGGCCCATAATCGGGCAGGGGTTTGGGTCCACTGGACCACCAGGGATTGTGTTAACTATGCCCTCGATCGGGCAATGTGTTCGGGTCCACTGGACCACCAGAATATTATATGTATATGCCCGCGATCGGGCGAGGGGGGGCACGGCCCCTGGCCTGTGTCTGGGGAGGTTGGGTGGCCACCCACAACAACCTGCCTGTGGGTGTCCCCCAACATGCTCCTGCTTTTTACAGGCACATCTTTGCGCCTCCCCCCCCCCATGTGGCGAAAGGCAGGTTTGTGCCTGCATATGCGCCACACATCCCGGGCTGAATATCGGGATGTGCCACATATGCATGGGCACGCCCCCACACTGCATACATTACTGGTGCGCCCCAGTGCATTGGGAATTGTGCAGCGCAACACACCCCTCTGAATATCACGCTAGGGCGCATTAGTGAGTTGCACCATGCTCAACCCCTTTGAATATGCCACCCCATGTATACACATAAATTAACTTATCAGAAAGCTGCATTTATGATCATATTAACTAAAAAGTACCTTGGCAGTACTTAAAACTTTCTTCTGCCTTGTAATCCGTTTGCAGCAAAACTGTAAAATTGCCGTTTCAGTCATATACTTGATATCATCCAACTTCAAAATAAAGAAGAGTTTGTAGAGCATTTTATACTTTCAACAATCTTTAGATAGCTAAAAACTGTTCTAACTTACTTGGTTTTTAAAGAAGTTTTGTACTCGGATGTAGCAGTTCGACCTCCTGCTTTCTTTCAATGGAGGTGCTGCATCTGTGTTGAGCATTGCTTTATGTAGGAGAATCGAGCATCCTGGTAACTTAGAGCAGTCACATGACTAAACCCTGTCATGTGCTGCTCATTGCTGCCCCGGGTGCCCAACCTGTGGAACAGCACACTGAAAAGAAACAGTGTGTTACCTACAAGTCTGTTTAGATTATTTCCGTTCTTTCTTGAAAACACCCATATTCTCATTTGTTATGTTTACGCATCATGGACATTGCACCATTCAGGAATCTACAAACCAGTGTCTTTACCTGTTTCTTTTAACACGGAGGTCATAGTTTGGCATTCCTCAAAGTTGGGGGTTTTTTATGGAGGTTTTTAAATCTCTAATAATATGTAGTACTTAGTAAATTAAGGGGGTGCACCGAATCACTGTTACCTCACAACTATTATGTCTAATGCTTAAAAGGATAAAATCTCAGAGGGAAGGTCAACTGAGGTCAGAAACCAAAATTCCTTTTTTATGATAATTTTTTACAGAATTACTATAGATAATTTAAACACTTCAATGTTCGATGGTTAGGGCAATCATGCCTATACATTCTATATGTGTCTGATTACTGTTTAATAGGTAAACAATACATTTCTATTTTAAGACACACATCTATCATTTCTGAAGAGGAACAGTGAGACAGGTTGAACAGTCATTTAACCCTACATATATCCCAACTAATCATAACTTATACACCAGATCTAATACAAGCTTTATCATATTTTATCTTTACTGAGTTGTACCATTACAAAGAAGGAATTGGGGGGGGGGGTGTTTACAAAATTGGCTGCCAATCTAGTCAGTCATTTAAACCATATTTTGTGTCTGTGGCTCTAAACATATCAATATAAAAAACTTCTCTAGTAAGGAGCTTAGTTCTACAGTCATCTCCCCTATGATCAGGCAGAACATTTTCCAAGCCAAAAAATCTTAAATATGGTAACTGATGTTTTTTATCTGAGAAATGTCTAGCAACAGGTGAGCGGTCATTGTTTCTCCTGATATTACTCTTGCGCTCCCCAATTCTAGTTTTTAACATCCTTTCTGTCATGCTTATATAGATTTTTATCACAAGGGCACGTAAGCATATATATTAGACCAGTTGTTTGACAGTTAGACCAGTTGTTTGACAGTTAATGAATTCTTTTATTTCCAAGTCCTCGTCTTTGACCGTATTTTTTTTTTTTCGCCCTATAGATGTTATGACCCTGCACACAGTGTCCACATGGCTAATATAGACATAAAGTGTTCTGGTCTTTTGTCTGGTATTGGGTGCACTGTATTCACAACTTTGTCTCGGATGGTTTTGTTCTTTTTAGCTACCACTAAAGGTATTTTTTCAAAAATTCTTGACCCCATACCAGTTGCTTTAAGTACAGTCCAGTGTTTCATAACTACATTTCTAATTCCATAGAATGAGTCATTATATGCAGTGGCTAATATTACCCTTCCCATCATCCTGTCTCTCTTTTCAGTCTCCCAGTTACTATCAGGTATTTTCTATCTCTGCTATCTGTTCTCTGCTTTGCAGTTACAAGTGTATCATTCCTGTACCCCCTAGCTTATAACCTATCTCTCGTAACTTCTGCTGTACTTTCAAATGTTTGTGTATCAGTGCAATTTCTTTTAGCCCTGATAAGTTGTCCATATAGAATGGATTCAATTTGATTCCAAGGATGAAAGCTGTTTGCTCTAAGAATAGCATTTTTATCAGTCTCTTTTCTGTACAGCCTCATTGCTAGTCTGTCATTCTCATATATATATAAGTCTAGGTATGGAATCTCTTTCTCATTACAATTCATTACAAAAATCAGGTGGTCTGTATATTTGTTTAAATATTTATCGAAATTCAAGGGGGGGGGGGGCGTGCCTTGCGAGCAGCCAGCATGGACGTGTAGTCTGCTAGCTCACTGAACAGGGGGATAAATGTCGGTGAAATCCAGCATCGGGAACCTCCATATCTATTTAAATCTGCTACTCAAGTAGAGAGGATCTCTTCAGTACTTACTTGCAACATTTTGAGACCGCGGGTACACACTGAACCGGGTATCTAGCCGCGCACCTTCCAGGTGCTGAATGGCAACATGGCCTACTCTGGGCAGGCCGCTGGGGACCAGACAGTGACAGAAATGATCTTCATGCAATTAATGGCCCAGATGGCTCAACATACCATTGCAGTGAATGCCACAACGCAGACTCTGCAACACTTTGAGGTCCGAATATTTCAGACCGAATGCCGAATCTCCTCCCATGATGTGGCCTTACAAGATCTCACTGCTACCCTACGAGAGCAAACTAAGCTGATCCATGCCCTGCCAAGCAAAGTCAATGATTTGGAAAATTGCAGTCGGCAAAACAATTTACGTTTTGTGGGGTTCCCAAAAGGCACAGAGCAAAAAAGCACCATCAACTTTTTGCAGAGTACCCTCCCCAAGCTACTTAACCTACCCAATGAATTCAAACCCCAGATAGAGTGGACGGCCTAGGCCATTGCTTGCTAGTTTCCTCGACTTTTCCTAAAAGGAAACCACTGTGGCAGCAGCTAGAATGACTGGGCAATTATTGTGGCAAGGGCATAAGATTAAAATCTATCAGGATTATTCAAGGGAGCTTTCCAATCACCGAAAGAAGTACACACTGGCCAGGAAGATCCTGCAGAAACTGAGCTATTCATACTCTCTGTGTCACCCTGCGATGATGCAGATAATTTATAATGGCACACCAATGCTTTTTGAATCCCCTGAAAGTTTGATGGACTTCCTAAGAGCTAGGCATCCCGCAGAATTCTGCAACCCAGAACTATTCATGGTTGCTCCCTCCTCAGAATCTGTAGCTCCTTCATCAGATGCAAATAAGTTTCCCGGACTCCTGAGGTGCGAGTTTTTGATGCCCATCTACCTCCTAGGTCATGGAAGAGGAACTCCTCTGCTCGCCATGCCAGACGACAACACCCCGCTGAGCGGGCCAGATCGTCAAGCCCGAAAGCGCCAGCAAGCATGGAGGTGCCTGAACCATCAGATCTCCAAGTTTTTTCACCCCCAACCCATACACAGCTCTGCAGCTAACTCCACAAGATTCACAGGAAGAATCAGTCTCTGACCCTCCAGTGACTGAGGCGCCCAGGACTAACACTTCCATCTCTCCAACTAAAACTTGGGCCGCCATTGCAGCTGCAACCTATTCTGTCATGACCAGCCAGACACCAAATGGACATCAGGACAAGATGGTGGACAATCTGGCAGGGAAGCCAGTGATGGAATCAGAATCATCTGGATAAGTAGACTTTGGGGGTGCATGGAAATGTTCAGGCTATTGTGTTGTGCGGGGGTTGGTGGGGATTGTGTTCATTTTGTTTCTGTTGGGGACTTCCTCCCCTCCTTCAATAGGTTCTGCTCGGGATCTCACCTGGTGCACTACGGTAGCCCTGTGGCTTACCCCTGATTCCTTGTACCGGTCTCATCTATAATGTGAAAGGTGGCTATAGACTTATATGGCTCCAGAGTAGGCCTTCCTAAGATGTTTCACCCCGGAGACTCATTCTGCCAGTCTCGAGGTGCCAGAGTCACTAGCCTCAGGGGCTTGTCCTCTTCAGTGGGAGGGATACCCCCCTCTTAACAAGATTTTCATGCCTGTCAGGGACTGGGTTGGATAGGCAAACTGCGATGGTCACTACACCCATTGGAATTGGAGGGAGTCTTGCGGCTGCAGCCACTGACCTTAGGCCTCTGGATATCCTAGTGACCAAGGAATGGCCTAATTATGTATATAGTTTGCTGCTAGTTTGCACAGTTATAAGGTGTTTTAAAATGGTTTATCCTTTTAAAAGTTATTACCAGATCACACATGCCGTGGGCTTACTGGGGTGAGGGGAATTCAGGAAGGTCTGCAAGGGTGAGATTTGTAATGGTTCCTATGACCCTCTGCCTCTGTTCACAGCCTCTACATATTACTTTCAAATAGATCCATCGGACTGTATAGGGATACCCAGAGACTATGGCTGACATTTGCTGCATCACCTGGAACATGTGGGGTTTTAATACTCAGGTGAAGCGTTCCCAGGTGTTGGCTCACCTTAAGAGTCTGAGAACAGAGGATGCATTATTGCAAGAGGTAAAACTTAAGAAGCTAGATCATGAACAATTGAAGCACTCATGGGTCGGCCAAGTAATTTCCTCCTCAGCCTTCTCTCGTAAGAGGGGGTAGCTATTTTAGTGCATAAATCCCTCAGATGGGTTCAGAGCAAGGTGCACCAGGACACAGAAGACAGATGGGTGGTAGCTTTGCTTGACACTCCTGAGGGTCCTCTGGTGCTTGCCAACTTCTATGGCCCCAACGAGGATGCACCAGAGGCACTTCTCACGTTAGCACAAGCACTGAGCTCACTAGCCTTCTCTGATATCCCATTAATCTGTGGGGATGAGTTTAACCTTCCTATGGATCCGGTGCTGGACCAGAGCTCATACAGCCCAGAGCACCATCAGAAGTCCCGGTTATCCTTATGCCAGATTCTGGGGGACTAGAGGCTACAGGACCCATGGCGCATATTACATCAAAGGGATAGAGATTATACTTTCTTTTCCCCGGTGCATAACTCCAATTCCAGATTCAATTACTGGCTAGTTTCCCCTACTATGGAGGCATTCTCCTGGAGCACCAAAGTGGCTGGTTGTTTGTGTTCATCTCTGTCAGTAGTCTAGTTTTGTGGATTTTCATGTGTTTCTGCTTGGAGGAACTGGACCGTTCTTGGACATGACATCTATGAACATTTCCTGGACTAAGAAACTACAAAACATCTCCACCAGGTATTGGCATTCTCATCATAAATCAACTTATTTTGGAAGCCATCAAAAGCAAAAGTAAGGTCAGTAAATCTGTTACACAAGTTCTGAGCTGTGAAGTGCTGCATTGAATCCACGTTCCCGTCTGACTTGTTCTTACACGATATGTGCTTGTCTTTGAGGTCTATTCACAATCATTTTGGAGAACAAAGGGAAGACACTAACAAAGGATTTTTACATCCTGCATATGCCCCAAGCCAGTGTTCATCACCTTCCGGAATTTAATACATTCTGGGTCTTTGATCTACAATAACAACAGTTTACTGGTCCTCAGTAGTTCACCATTTCCTGTGGATTTGATTATTTTTCATCATTTGACTCCTGGTACCTTGGTCAAGATCATTATATTACATATTCCTGAACATAACTATCTGCAGACCTCCCCCAGTTGGGCCTATGCACCTCCCTGTGGAACCATTTGAAGCTGTCGTCAGTATGTGACTGTCTTAACCCTCCCTGATTAGTTGGTCCTCTGCACAGTATACTTCAGTGTATTCATTCCATGTATCTTGCAAATGTGTAAATTTTGTATATAGCTGTATATATATTGCTGGTGACGTTGTGTCAGTGACTCTGTACCTTAGCACATTGACTATGATTTCTGTCGTAACCTGAGATATCTTACTATGTATGTTATGCTTCTCCCGACATCTGTGTATCTGCCCTACTTGCTTCAAATTGTACTCTGTATGTTCTTTGATTTCCCATACTCTCCTGGGTCGTACCTGAAAATAGGCATGTGTTTGTCTAGTGTACTTAACTGGTTCACAAAAGCTAAATAAATAAATGCATGGTTTAATATTACTCCATCAAGAATGCAACCTAACTTGTTCCTGCTGAGGGTTGGACTCACCTACAGGCACTTACGGCTATGCCTGCTCAAACTTTTACTTTTGCTATTACTGTTGTCTGGTAATATTTGCCCAAATCCCAGCCCTGGCCTGCCACATATGGCAACTCCCATAAAACGACTTGGGCGCTCACTTTGGCATCCCTAAATGTCTTCTGCCTCCTACCAAAGCTGGACGCTCTACAAATATTTGCTACTCTACACAGTCTGGATGTTCTGGCAATTGTTGAAACATGGCTCTAACCAAAAATCCCTGACGCAGCTATTGCCATACCAAGCTACAACATCTTCAGACAAGCTAGGACAACCAAAAGAGGTGATGGATGTGCAATTTAACTCAAAGAGTCACTCATGGGCCACCTCTTGCCTGTTCCTGTGGCTGCTACAACTACTCAATTACTCGCCATCAGAATTCTGCTTGGTGCCCAAAATAAGGCGCTTATTGTGGCATCCATATACATTCCTTCAAAAGAACAAGGGAGTGGTTTCAACTCGGTACTGGACTTCACACGTAACCAGCCACCTGGGTCAGAGTCAATTCTGATGGGAGATTTCAATATAAACTGGCTTGCACCTGAAAATCCGACCATTAAGGACACCATCTCTGCCGAAAATTTTTTCCAGCTGGTTGACTCCCCAACCAGATCCAATTACAAAATGGGGACTAAAAGCCTTTTGGACTGGGTCCTAACCAGTCATCCAGACCACATTACTAACACCAGTGTGCTCCCGGATACACTCAGTGATCATTCCCTTGTCATCTGCACGTGGACAAACAAATTTTGCAAACCACCACCACGGACAATTACCAGCAGAGTCCTTGCCTGGGGTCACCTGGAACCTCTTAAATCCCTCCTTAGAGTGCAAGACTGGTCTCCAATCTACAGAGTGAAGGATGTTGACACAGCACTGGAACACTTCATCAATACCTATAATTCTGTCTACAACTCTTATGCACCCCTTAAAACACACAAAATCAAAGGCCCTTGCAACCCCTTGCTCTCTGTAGAACTCCTAACTTGCATGAAAATAAGGGACCACCTCAGGCACCATGCCCAAGCCACTGGCACACAATCTGACATCCAGAACTACAAAAGAGCGTGAAATGACTGCACTAGGTCCATCCGTCTAGCAAAAATGAAACACTATCAGGAACTGCTTACTGATACCTGTGGCAAAGGAAAACCTTACTGGGGTAATATTAAAGAAATCACAGGTAAAACCTCGAAATTGCCACCTACCATACTGGACTTAGATGGAATCACTACCCTTGACCCTGTAACTATTGCCAATACTTTCAATAACGCATTCACGGACCTCAGTAGTGTTCTCCCACTGGACTTTTTTGATGCAGATGTCACCTTGCCCACCTCTGATAGCACTCCCACACCTACTAGCCACCCACCATTCTACTTTAAAGTTATCTCACTGCAGAAAGCCCATAAATACATCCTCAAGGCAATTGGTAAATCTAGACACAGCGGGAATTCCCTCAATCTTAAACTGTTGTCCCTCACACTAGAGGAAGTGCTAGTGCCTCTTACCTGGAATTTTTAATCTCTCACCTAGCCTTGCCCAGTTCGCCAAGAGATGGAAATCAGCCATGGTAACACCGGTACAGAAAAGCAGTGACAGGTCTCTCCACGTGAACTACCGGCCCATCTCCATACCTTCCGCCCCTCTCCAAGGCACTTGAACACATTGTAGCCGACCAGCTTACAGATTATTTTGAGAAACATAAGATCCAATGTACCCAACAACATGGATTCAGAAAAGGAAACAGCACCTCCTCAGCTCTCATGGAATGCACTGGTTTCATACACAAATCCCTGGTCCATGGACAGAGAGTTGGGGCCGCATTAATCGACCTGACAAAAGCATTCGACACGGTCCATCACCCCCTACTACTGGAACAGCTAAGCAATGCTGGAATTTCCACCGACTCTTATGCCTGGTTTAAAAGCTATCTGGAGAACTGCATTCAACAAATCAAAATTGCCAATGTCATCTCGGACTCTAAACCAGTTCACTCTGGTGTCCCACAAGGGTCCATCCTGGGCCCTCTGCTATTTAGTCTCTTCTTAAACAATCTCCCAAGATCCTGCACCAAACAAATCCTATGATACATGGACAATGCTGTTATCTACACAGTCACACAGACCCCACGCCTCTTGAAAGCCAGCTGCAACATGGATTTGAATCAGTAGAGAAATGGTTCAGTGATCACAAACTGGTGCTAAACTAAAAAAAACTAAACTCATGCTCTTCAGCAGCTCCCACAATAAATGCAGGCATTATCCCCTAACTATCTCTAACCACCTTGGGACCGCTGTTGAGCAGGTACAATATTTTAAGTATCTCGGCATCACCATCAACAGCAACTTATCCTATGGGGTGCATATTGACAACATTGCCAAAGCAGTCAATACTTGCATTGGCCTCCTCTACAGACACAGGAACTCCCTTACACCAGAAGCCTTAAGGTTGGCCGTACAGAGCTGTTACCACCGTTATTGACTATGGATTGATAATCTATGCATCTGCCACTGCTCTAAGCAAGGCGTGTCGCCTTATCTCAGGAGCCCACCATCTCACCCACTCTTGCGACCTCTATGCCCAAACTGGTTGACTACAGCTCAAAGATTGCATCAAATATCAAACATGCCTAATGGCCAAAAAAATAACCCTAGTACTCCTACTACCTGGAATTCAAGGCCTTCTCAGCCCCTCTCTTAACACTCGCCATACCCGTGGATCTGAATCCCAGCTCTTTCTGGTCCTTCTCTGCCGTACCTCCCAGGGATAAAGATCATTCACCTACAGAGTCCCTTTGGATGAATGCCCTCAACTGTGACATCTCCTCCGAATCCAAATTGGACCCTTTCAAATCCAAGCTACAGCTACTACTCTCTGCCACTTGCTCCTGTGACTGTTTCCGCTAAACCCATTTTGGTAATCTAAAATCCTAGCACTTGATTACTGTCAAATCTCCTTAGCACCATCTCTGACATCCCCGCCCCTCCCTCCCCCCCTGCTACCCTACCCTTCACCTTTCCTCCCCTCTACCTAATGCCCCCCCGTCTGTCCTGACAAGGCCTGTTGGATGATTTCAACTTACGTTATGATTTTACCAGTAACTGACAAAGCTTGTTTTGGCTGATTTTCAATTTACTGTATGCATTCCTGTGCATGAAACTACTTAGCATTACTCATTTCTATTCTTTAATTCACTGTGAATGTCAACTATTGCTTTCTTTTCTTATTCACAATTATTTTACCATACCCTGTTTAGTCTGTAAACCTGTTGACTCCCTTTCTGAATGTATACTGTTTTGCCATACTTTTTGTTCTGTTAACCTGTTGTATAATGCTACTGATGTGGAACCTTTGTAAAAGAGCTCTAAGCTCAAAAGTATTTGAAATTCGAGATCTAAATAAATAAATAAAAATTAAAATAAAACTTTTATGACCAGCCTGAATGAAGCTGAAATTCTTCCTATGATCCTGTCAGATCATTCACCAGTGCTCCTCCAGGTGACCCGTGGCCCTCCCTCTCCTCGCTCCACAGGCCGCCACCTAGACCCCTTGTTGATGAGGGACCCTGATTTCACTCCTTGGATCTGGGAGCAATTGGCCACCTTCCTGCAGGATAACCCCATGGCCTCAGCCCCACCGGCTTTGATATGGGAAGCACTTAAGGTCACCATTCGAGGAGCCATCATGGGATATTCTGCTAAACGCAGGCTTCAGAGGGAGCAGCAACTTAAAGCCCTTGAAACTCAGCTGGCTAGTTTGGAACATAGGTTTAAACACACAACTAACATAACCCTTCAGTCTCCATTGGGCCGTGAGCTGGTTCAGACAAGATTGCAAATAAATGACCTCCTAGTTAGGAAAGCAGAATTAGCCATTCTGAAACTAAAACACAAATACTGGGAGGAGGGGACAAGGGGGGACAAGATAATGGCCTAACAGCTTAGGAAGCAAAGAGCTGGATGCCATATCCCTGGACTTTGGAGGAAGGGAAGCCCTGTGCAGGAACAGCCAGACAAGATCAATGAAGTCATGGTAGACTTTTACAAAGAGCTTTATACCTCCTCTCGCTCTACAGATGCCCCCCGGGTTGGTGATTTTCTGAGCTCCCTTCCCCTTCCCCATATATCCCCACAACAAACTGAAGTCTTGGAAGCCCCCATCATGCCAGAAGAGGTTACAGAGGCGCTCCATGCTCTAAACCGTGGGAAAGCCCCTGGAGGGGATGGCTTCCTCCCAGAATTTTGGGGCTTAGTAGTGCCCTTGATAGCCCCCCTCCTTAATAACTTATTCAATGCAACTCTCTCTACTGGCTCCTTGGCCTCCTCTCTCCGTGAAGCCATTATAACAGTGTTCTCCAAAAAAGGGAAGGACCCCACTTTACTAGCCAGTTATCGTCCCATCTCTCTTATAAATTCAGACAGCAAAATCTTTGCAAACATTTTAGCTACTAGGTTAAACCCTCTTCTCCCATTGCTTATCCACCCCTCCCAGGTGGGCTTTGTCCCAGGCAGGTATGGTAGGGATCATATTCGCTCAATGATTAACTTCATCTACTGGGCAGGTCATTTCACCTCACCAGCTGATGCAGTAGCCATAGATTTTGAGAAGGCTTTTGATTCCCTTGAATGGGATTATCTCCAGCTGGTGCTGACCACTCTGGGCTTTGGTCAAAACTTTAGGCAATGGATAGCAGCCCTCTACTCATACCCTACTGCGCGAGTTCTCACCAACTCTACTCTGTCAGCCCCTTTCCCTTTAGGGAAAGGCACTAGGCAAGGTTGCCCCTCTCCCCCCTACTTTTCATACTAGCAGTGGAACCATTGGCTATTGCTATCCACCAGTCTCCTGTAATACAAGAGATCCCAATCAGAAAACATATCTTCTCCACTTTCAAGTGTGCAGACGATTTATTAGCTCCCTTAGCTGATGCTCCTTGCTCCCACCCACACCTTTCATCTCTCCTTACAGAATTTACTACTTATTCTGGCCTTAAGATAAACCACTCTAAAACAGAGGTTATGCCTCTTAATCAGCTATGCAAGGCAGAGCAGGTTTTCCATCTCAACCTTCAGTGGGCCTCGCACTCTCTAAGGTACCTAAGAATAAACCTTTCACCTGAATTAACTAATCTCTGGGATATGAACCTTAAACCTCTACTGGCTGAAGTCCCAATGGAGCTCTCCCATTGGCGAGGCTTCTGCCTTACCTTGGCAGGTAAAGTCTCTGCACTGAAAATGGTGATGGCTCCCAAGCTCCTTTATACCATTTTGCTTCTCCATCTGCAACTCTCAGCAGTGTGGATTAAAGCCATTGACCGGGCCTTTTCAAGTTTTATTTGGGAAGGTGCTAAACCCAGTTACAGCAACAACAAACTCCGAGTGCACTGGTCCCAGGGGGGATGGGGACTGCCATGGATAGAAGGATACAAGCTGGCATTTCTCACTGCTCAAACCCTAGCCTGGTTCCATCCAGCTACACAGGATATCCCACAATGAGTTCACATGGAATTGGCCATAGACCAGTTGAGATCCCTTACAAATTTGCTCTACAACACCATTCCTAAGTCTTTATGCATGTGCCCCACACTCATGAGCTCTGTGCAAGTTTGGCACTCTACCCACAAGAAGCTAGGTGCTAATCCCTTCCCGCTGTGGACCACCCCTATATGGGACAACACCTCTCTCAAGGTTGGTGGCAAGGTTATATACTAACCTAATTGGCACATGAAGGGTGTAAACACTCTGGAAGATGTACTCTCCAAGGATGGCCCTGCAGTCAAATCCTTCTAGGAACTAGACCAGGAATTCCAGCTGGGTAAGTCAACCTTTTGGCAATACCTTCAGCTGCTGAGAGTGATCATAGCTCACATTAAGTAGCTTTCTATTGCAAAGCCTGTTGGCCGTATCCAGCTGTACAAATGGCGAGATCATAAGGGAGGGAAAGCTAGTTTAATTTATTCCAATCTTAGGGACCAATTCCCCTCCCAGTCATTACATGCTAAGTCCAAATGGGACCAGGCTCTCCAGCAATCTCTGTCTGATACCCAGTGGAAGCTATGTTGGAAGACCACTCACTCTGTGTACACAGACGTGAGAAGTAGGCATATACAAAATGATATTCTTTCCCACTGGTACCACACCTACTGCCTCCTACACCACTTGCATCTGCTTGATAACAATCAGTGCTGGAGGTGCAAAACCAGAGTAGGAGACCTCTTGCATGTACTCTGGCAGTGCCCACTTCTGACCTCCTTTTGGACAGCTGTCTTGGGCCTTGCAGAGCAAATTTTAGGCTCAGGCTCAACTCTCAACCCCTTAGTCTGGATGTTGGGCCTCCCCCAGTGCTAAAGAAGTTGGCCCGCCCACAGCAGAGATGGCTTGCTCTCCTAAGTCTCCAGGCTAAAAGGCTCATTCTCTGCTAAAGGAGGAACACCGTAATACCTACCATTTCTGAAATGCTAAACTCCCTTTCCAAGGTGGCTGCCTTGGATCATCTGTCACACATAGTCGATAATATTCTGCTACAGTATCACCTCTGTTGGGCTCCCTACCTGGCATATCTATCTCCCCAGACTGGGATAGGGTGAACCAGAAATTACCTCTGATTGGTCTAAACTGTTTAGGATTCACCCTGTAGATGGCGTTGCCCCTTACCATGCAAATTTCCCCTTCCTCTCCTTGCGATAAATGTTATGGATCTTTGTCTTTCCTCTCTGGCATATGTGTGATCTGGTAGGTTATTGTTGTTTTCTTTTTTTGTTTCCCTGTTTTACAGGTTTGACACGTCACCAGGATCTACTGTGGAGCCACACTTCAAGTATGGTTAGTCCTATTGCTCCGCTAGGACAGTGCAAATCATAGACTGTTACCAGCATATCAGACTTTTAAGAGCTTACCTTTCCTTCTTTAAACTGGTGTTACTGCTATAAGTTTGTTTTTATTTTTTGCATGCTAGCGTAAATATTTCATACATGTACCATGTTCTAACATCCAAGAATTGTGGCTACAGGATGTAATGCTTACTACAAGATGGGATAACTGATTGTACCAGTGCATCATAACATTGTATTTAATCATGTATATAACTAAAACTTCAATAAAAAGTGTTAACCATAAAAAAAAAAATTATTGAAATTCAAAAGGTTCTGTCTGTTGCCTGTCCATATGACCAAAATATCATCAATAAAATGCTTCCAAGTGCATATAAAGTTCAAGTAAGGATTAAGTTAGCTAAAAATATATTTCATCTCAAATGCATCCATATCTATGTTAGCGTAAGATGGGGCAATTGATGACCCCATAGCTGTCTCTTTGACTTGCAAAAAAAACTGCATCTGAAATCTGAAGAAGTTTTGGTTTATCACCACTTCAGCTATTTTGACTAGTTCATTTGGCAGCTTTCTCTCGTCTCTTTTTAATCTAATAACTTTCCTATAGCAGTGCAACCTTCCCTATGCGGGATCAACGTATACAGATCTTTTAAATCCTATGTGACAAGTAAACCATTTTTTATGTCCAAGTCAATGTTATTCTCAGTTTCCAACAAATTAATGATGTCACCTGAATCTTTTACATATGTTCTTATTTGTTCCACTATTGGCCTGTAAAAAATGATCTATGTAGACAGATAATGGTTCTAAGACTGAGTTAATTCCAGACATGATAGGCTACCTGGAGGGTCAGTAAGATGTTTATGAATTTTAGGCAATGTGTAAAACTGAGGAATGGATGGGTTGGTTCAATACAAAGCCCCCTCTCCTAGTCATGAATCTAGTTATTTTCATGTGCATTATTCAGGATACTTTTAATCAGTTCCTGTACTGTTTCTGTTGGGTCCTTATCTAGTTTCAAATAATTTTTTTCAACCAGAAGTAGCCTTAAACACATTTTCCTGTATTGCAGATAGTCCATAACCACCACTGCTCCACCTTTATCTGCATTCTTTACAACAATTTCAGGGTCATTTTCAAGTTTTCTGAGGGCACCATATTGCAGGGCAGTTAGATCATACTTGGTTCTCCTGTCCATAATTTTCTTCTTTATTAATGAGTTTTTCAATGTCCCTATTAACCAGAATGATGTATGTTTCGATGATATGTGGGACTGGGGGGGTTGGGGGACAAAAGTCGATTTTAAGTTTAGTTTATTACTCAGTTCCATTTTCTTTTTTTGTTCTTCTACATTAGTGTTAATGTTCTCTGGCTCTGTTCTGAAAAAAACATTTCAATTTTCGTTTTCTGTAGAATCTAGTCAGATCAAGTTTTAATCCAAATTCATTTAATGGACTGTGTGGACAGAAAGACAGTCCTTTTGAAATGACTTCTAATTCTGTATTATCCAAAGTTTTTTAGAACTGTTGTATACTAAGTAGTCTTTGAGGTCTGTGACCTGATGTGAGGGTTCTGTTTGTTTCTTGTCTTTTCTTTTTACGCCTGGCCCTGTATCTTTTTCTGTTCCTCCTAGTCCTGATGGCCCTGCTTCTTGTTCTTCCCCTGGTTATGTCTTTTGTATATACTGGTGCCCTCTTTTCCCTCTGTTGCAAAACCCCTGTCTTCCCCGAAACCCCTGTCCCTGAAAAATGTCCATCCCTACTCCTGGTGCTCACATTCAGTCTCTCACTATTACTGGCAGAGGAAGATACAGAAGACTCTGTATCCAGGTTGTAGCTATAAGTATAATCATACCCAGTTTGTTTCTTATAAGTATATACCTTATTTTCTTTATAATCCATTAGATCCCTTTTAAATTTATATAATTTAGTTGCTCTAAGTTCTTCAAATTCTATTAAGTGTGCATTTACCTTACCTAGGTACTCTTTTAATGCTGCAATACTATATTTATTTTAACTTCTTGTTCAAAATTATTAATGTCAACTTCTACCCTTTGCATCTCCTTAGTAACTGACTCTATAATAAGTAACATAAAGTCCTTAGAATAATGGTTGCGTACCCCATCCCACTTAGTATCAAGGTCTGTATCAACAAAGCCAAAATTGGCTTTCACAAATATTCTTATACCCCGGGAATAAATACACTTCTGTTTAATACATTGTGACATGGTGAGAGCATGCCACTCAAGTTTTACTGTTTTTTGTTTCAAGTATTCAAACTGATTTGTGGCTGATCTAGTAGAAGTAGTCCCCCAAAATTCCCTGTTTGTTTTTAAGTTCTGTAAAATCCTTTGCTCCTGTGTTAGTGATAGCAAGTGGATGTGATCAGATATCTGTAAGTTCGTCCAGTTCATCAAAATTCAGCATCTTGTTTGCTGTGTTTAGACTAAAGTTTTTAGTTCCCCAGATGGTGTGTTTTGTCTAAAATGTCCTACTCAGCATGTATGGAAATTTCACCAGCAGGTGTGGTCTATTGTTGGTCAGAAAAAGCTTGATAGGTTAATGTCTCCAAAGTGGTGGCCCTCTAATTAAGCATCTGCCAGATGCTGTAGTCAATCAAGGATTAGAAGCCAGCACAGCCGCCTCAGTAGAAAAGCAAAATGTTTCCATTGAAGGGAGTAGTCCTGTTACCAGTCAAGCAAATATTGATGTATATACAGATTGGTAAAAGGTTGAACTCACCAAATCAAACTGATAATCATTATTTTCATATAAAAATTCACAGCACTTTATTTTTCATTACAGTGTTAGACAAATGTTTCAGACAAAATCCTTCATCAGTGTGAACACTGCATCTAAATAAGTAAATCAAATAAATATTGTAAACTGTGTTACAAGGCCATTCTAAAGTAAAAATAAATTTAAATAATCAAGTTCTTCTTACCGAATAAATAAAAGCCTGCTGTGTTCTTTTCAATATGTATCTACTTTTTTTATATAAAAAAAAAATGATATGTATATTTTAGTATCTAGGCTCATATGATCAGTCCTCATATAAATGAAGTCATTTTTAAACAAGTATACTCAGTGTTTAGCACTGACCCTTAGGCTGCCAACAGAATTACAACGTATACAAATTTTGGACTGATATATCAGTCCAAGGCCCTGCAAGGGTTAAATGATGAAACTCGACATCACTGGCTGTGCTAAACATCCTTTCAGATGGCACATCAAATATAAAAGGAATAGGTACTGGCAGCAAAAGATTATAAAGTAAAGATGGACTGAACTACTATTTTGTATAAAAAAGTTTTGTACATTAAGTTGTGGTTATTTTGCTGAGTATATTTACAGTGTTAGAAAAATGGATTGTACCTATAAAAGAGATTGTATCCCAGAGTGCTTACCCATATACAAATAAAAATCTAAATCAAAAAAATGAAATGCTGTGAATTTTTATATAAAAAGAGTGAATCTCTGCTTAATTCTGGTGAGTGAGTCCTATCTTTTACCAATCTATATATACATGAATATTTGCTTAATTGGTAACAGGACTACTCCCTTTAATGGAAATGTTTTGCCTTTTTACAGAGTTATCTGTGCTGGCTTCTAATCCTAGCTTAGATTCAGTGCAAAGAAGTACAAAATAATGCACCTGGAAAACAAAAACCCAGAGGATGAGCACACAATGGGGATGGGGGAGGTACTAAAAACAACAAAAATGGAAAGGGACTTGGGGGGTAGTCATATCAGATGACCAAAAGGTAGGCAAGCAATGTGAAAAGGCAATAAGGAGGGCTGGGGGGATACTGGGATGCATAGAGAGAGGCATCACCAGTAGAAAACTAGGAAGTTGTTATCCCTCTGTACAGACAGTTGGTGAGACCCCATCTGTAGTACTGCTTGCAGTTATGAAGACATCATCTCCACAGTAACATAGACAGGATGTAGGCAGTCCATAGGAGGTCAACTAAAATGATGCAAGGTCTGCACCAGAAGTCATATGAAGAGAGACTAAAGGAGCTCAATATGTATACCCTAGAGGAAAGGAGGGAGAGGGTGGATATGATAGAAACATTCAGGTACCTCAAGGGATTCAACAAAGTCCAGGAGGGTAGCAGTAAGAGGCCAGAAGGGAAAGGATCCAGATTCATTTAGTGCAGTGCAGTAACTGCTGATTGCTGTTTTTTTTTTAAACCCCGATTTGTGTGCTTTTAGTGGTGCTGTTATTCCTTTGTTGTCTTTACTTTGAATTTTGTCTGGGCTGTTGAAAATTTGAAACCTTTTAGTGGTGCCATTTTCCTTTGCTGTCTTTACTTGAAATTGTTTTGGGGCCGTTGAAAAAGTGAAACCTAGTTTGGTGTGCTTTTAGTGGTACTGTTTTCCTTTGCTGTCTTTACTTGGAACTGTTTTGGTGCTGTTGAAAAATTGAAACCTAGTTTGGAGCGCTTTTAGTAGTGCTGTTTTCCTTTGCTGTCTTTATTTGCTGCAAATTGTTGCCTACCTTCCCTCCCCCGGCCCCCACTCTTAAGTAAGTGCCCTGTTAAATCTGATTAACAGGTGCCAAGCACAGGGAATAACAGGGGTTGTGGAGCAGGAGGGGCATGGGGGGGCGCCCGCCCTCGGCACAAGTGTTTTGACTAATTTTTTGTTGTTGTTTCCCTCATTAAAAAAAGTATCCAAGGATCAGTGCCGGGATTTTCAAGACAGTAAATTAATAAAGAGAGAACTAGAAGGAGAGCTTCAGTAACAGACAACTACTGGAATAGCAGTATAAGCGTAGTATAATGTGGGGAGTGGTGAAATGCAGTGGATGCAGGGCAGCTGTAGCCCTATCTGCAGGCATCTCTCTGGACTGTGGGATGAAGTAGCCAGACTCAGAGCTGAAGTAAACCGGGTCAGGAGCACCTTCACCCTTATCTAGAGACCACACAGTCCAACACTGCTGCCTCAAAGGATGCCAAGAACAAGGAGCAATTGAATGACGGTGGACTTGGGGAGGATTAGGGTGATCAGGCAGAGGCATATCTCAAATCCTATTCCACTCCAGAACTCATATGCCACACTGGAAATGGGGACATCCAAACAGAGGTACCCAGAAAAGTGGAAGAGAAGGATGTGGAAGTCATTCAAGGAGGTGACCTCAATGGGGAGAGCAGTCGAACCCAAGGGAGAAGGAAGTGAATCCTGGTGGGGGACTCTTATCATAAAAGGGATCCAGCTAGGAACACATGAGGGGGAGGACAAGGAGGTGAGGTGCCTACCAGCTGCCATGGTGTGGAGGGATGGGAGGAATATCCTGGGGATCGCTGGGAAGGCAAGACAGAAGGGTGAGCTTGATGTCATTATCCACTTAGGTACTAATGAACTAGCAAATGGGGAGCCTAAGGAAGTTCACGAAGAGTTTAGGGAATTGGGGAAGGGTCCCAAGCAAGTAGCTACATCTGTGACCTTCTCAGAAGTACTACCTGTGAATGGCATGAGAGAGTGTAGGGGTGTATGCAGCAGGAACTTTAACACATAGTTGAAGAACTGGTGCTACAAGGAAGGGTTTGGATTTATTGGTGACTGGGGACCCACCTGGAGCGATGGGGGTTTATTCAAGCCTGATAGCCTGCATCCATCCATCCTGGAGGGGAATCCAAGTACTCAATGATACATTTAAATGCTATACGGAAAAACATTTAAATTAGCCGAGGGGGTGGCAGGCCAGCAAGGAGGGTACCTAACTGCCCATCCCCATAGTTAGCAGTGGAACCAGTGAACAGGAGGAGGAGATATCTCTACAAAGCAGTGTGCAAAAGATGGAGATAGGCACCCAAGGGGTGGATAGGCAGAAAGGGGGCAAAATTTAACAGAAGGTAACAGAAGGTCTGACAGCAGGGAGAACCAGGGATAAAGAATACCCAGGGAAGGGGCTGAAGTAGAACAGCTAAACAGTCCAGGGAGTTCACATCATGGAAAGCCATGTGTGCCAATGCCAGGAGCCTTAGCAACAAGATGGAGGATCTGGAGGCTGCCATGGTGTGGTCGGACCTGGACATTGTGGCCATCACAGAGACCTGGTGTAATGATAACCACAACTGGGAGATGGTCATACCCGGCTACAACATATTCAGAAGAGACAAGGCAGGCAGGGAGGATGAGGAGGAGAAGGAGTGGCACTTTATATGAAAGATGACATAAAGGCCACAGAGATCCAAGAGGAACAAAATGGGGGAGAGGTACTGTGGGTTAAGCTGGAAAGGAAAATAGGATCAGCAATCTGCACAGGGGTGGTTTACAGACCACCAGCCCAGGAGGAAGAAACAGATAGGGAGTTAATGCTAGCTATCGAAAGGATGGCAGACAAGGGTGAGGTGGTACTAGTTGGAGACTTCAGTATTCCAGACATGGACTGGAGCCTCCCAGCAGCAGTATCAACCAGATTTATCCTGGATTCCCTTCAGGGTGCCTTCCTTAAGCAACTGGTCATGGAATCAACTCAGCAGAAGGCAATACTGGACCTCGTGCTCACAAACGAGGACAGTGTGAAAGGGGTAACAGTGGGGGAGCACCTGAGGAACAGTGACCATTGGTCACTGTGGATTGAAACTACAGAGGGAGCAGAACCAAACTGCACAAAAACATGTATCCTGGATTTTAGGAGGGCAGACTTTGGGAAAATGGGGACATGCTTGAAAGAGGTACTAATGGGAATGAGGAGGGAATCAGGGGTGAAGGAACAGTGGGCAATATTTAAAACAGGAATTACAAGAGCAAAAGAATTATGCATTAAGCAGATTAGCAAGGGAAAAAGGAAGAGAAGGCCATTATAGTTTTCCAAGGAGGTTGCAGAGAAAGTGAAAGCCAAAAAGACTGCATTCTGGCAATACAAAAAGATGCAGGTAGAAGGAATAGGGAGAAATACCAGGAGAAACAAAGGGAGGCAGGGAGATCAGTAAGGGAATCCAAAGCTCAGACAGAAGAGCGCATCGCAAAATAAGTGGGTAGAGGGGACAAAACATTTTACAGGTGCATAAGTGAAAAAAGAAGGGCAAAGGAAGGTATAGTGAGACTGAAGGGGGAGGACGGGGCCATGTGGAGGATGACAACAGTAAAGCTGACATACTGAACAGATATCTCTGTTCAGTTTTTACTGAGGAAGAGGAGGGTAATGGGCCTGAAGGGAGTACAAGGGGTTGGAACGGCACAGAAATGGACACAAGTTCCTTTACACGGAAAAGGGTCATAAAAGAATGGAAAGGAATGAGAATCGATAAAGCAATAGGCCCAGATGGGGTGTACCCCAGGGTACTAAAGGAACTAAGAGAGGTGGTGGCTGCCGGCCTAGTGGCACTGAGGATTGAGGCGCTGGACACCACACCTCATGCCACACCAGTGACCTGGGTTCAGGAGCAAGCATGATCATGGGGGATTGGCTGGGAAGGGAGTGGACTGAGCATCTGCAGGCTGCTCTCCTCTCCCTGGGAAGGGTTCAGGGCTTGCATCATGCTGTAGTGGTCCCCGATGGAGATCGGGGGTTCCACAGTCATGGTGCAACTAGAGGGAGGAGTACAGCAGACATCAGCATGCTGTGCTCTGACATCACTGCACATCCGTACTCCTGGGGGGAAAACATGGCAGAAAATGGAGGTGAGTCATGGTGGCTTGATGGCTGTGCCTCTGCACACCCTCGGACCATATGGAATCACATCTGGGTATTAGATCTGGGCCCGGCAGCTGGGATTAGGGGTTCCACACCATGGGTACTGTGCTTGCTAGCCCTGTATGAGTGAGCTGTCGGGGATCGCATGGGGTGCAGAAGACCGCGCCCAGATGATAGCAGACTGAGATGCAGGGAGTAAGAAAGAGGGTCATGCTAAAAAAAAAGAGGGAGGTGGTGGCTGAACATCTGGCAATCCTGTTTAGCCAATCACTGGAAACAGGGGAGGTACCCAAAGACTGAAGGACAGCAAATGTAGTCTGCTTACACAAAAGCAGGAACAAAGAGAAAGCAGGGAACTACAGACCAGTCAGCCTCACCTCGGTAGTGGGGAAGATCATGGAAGCACTACTGAAGGAGAGATTGATGGAACATCTGGTTGTCAATGGACTACAGGACCCAAGGCAGCATGGTTTCACCAGGGGGAGGTCATGTCAGACCAACCTCGTTTAATTTTTTGACTGGGTGACTAGGGAGGTGGATCAGGGGAGGGCAGTGGACATGGCCTATCTGGACTTCAGCAAGGCCTTTGACACTGTGCCACACAGAAGGCTATTAAACAAATAGGGGAATATGGGAGTGGGCAGGACAGTAGTGCAGTGAGTGGGTAATTGGTTGGCAGCAGGACACAGAGGGTGGTGGTAAATGGCGGTCACTCCACAGAGGGAAGCATGAACAGTGGGAGTACCACAGGGATCAGTGCTGGACCGGTCCTACACAATTTCTTCATCAGTGACATTGCACAGGACCTAGAAGGCAGAATGTCCCTGTTCTCTGATGACATGAAGCTCTGTAGCAGAGTGGACACACCAGAGGGCGTAGACAGAATGAGGAAGGACCTACAGAAGCTTGAAGAATGGTCAAGGGTTTGGCAGTTGAAATTCAATACAAAGAAGTGCAAGATAATGCATATGGGGCACAAAAACCCTGGAACAACATATCAGTTGGGGGTGAGGATATAGCATGCACCAAGCAGGAAAGAGACCTTGGGGTTATCATCTCTGATGACCTCAGGGTAGGGAAACAGTGTGACAAGGCAGCAGATAAAGCAAATAGGATGCTGGGATGCATAGGCAGGAGCATCACCAGCAGGAAAAGGGAGATCATAATTCCATTATACAAGACACTAGTGAGGCCCCACCTGGAGTACAGTGTACAGTTCTGGAGACCTTACTTATGTAAGGACATAGGGTAGAGAAGGGCAACAAAGATGGTACAAGGGTTGCATCACAAGTCCTATGAGGACAGGCTGAAGGACTTGAATATGTACTCCCTGGAGGAGAGGAAGGAGGGAGGGAGAGAGGGGATATGATAGATACATACAAGTACCTTACAGGGAGGAACAGGGTGCAGGAATACACTATTTTCCAGTGAAAAAGATGTTCCAGGACTAGAGGGCATGGGATGAAGTTGGAAGGAGGGCGATTCAGAGGAAACATGAGGAAGAATTTCTTCACAGAAAGGGTGGTGGACAAGTGAAACACCCTGCCAGAGGAAGTGGTGGGGGCTGAAACAATCATGGGATTTAAGAATGCATGGGATAGACATAAGAGAATTCTGGAGGTCAGGGGTAAGGGGCAACAGACTTCTAGAAAAACTTAAAGGGAACTTACAAGCTCAAATGGGCAGACTCAGGGGGCCATAGGCCCTTATCTGGTGACAATATCTATGTGTCTTTCAGAAAAAGAGATGTGCAAGAACAAGTGTGCACAATTTGAAGATAGAGGGGGTACGGTTCAGGGGCAACGCGAGGAGGTATTTTTTTCACAGAGAGGGTGGTGGATGCATGGAACAGCCTTTCAGAGGAAGTAGTGGGGTCAAAAACTGTGGGAGAATTCAAGAAAGCATGGGACAGACATAAGGCAATTCTAGTAGGGGGTAGGAGGAAGTAGGCTGTTGGTTAACTAGAATCTGCAGCTTATCCGAAAAGTAGTGAAATGGGCAGACTGGGTGGGCCAAGCAGTCCTTATCTGCCATCAAAGTCTGTTTCTGTGCTAACCTAGAGATGCTCTACCTTTAGGCGGTTCATTAAGGGGGAGTTTTACCCCTGCATATAGTCATGCTGCACAATGTGCACTGCCTTTCCGCTCTCCTCTTTTAGTAACGTGAAATGCAGCCACACCATGTTCTTACTGCTCCTGACACCAATCATTCAACTAATGTTACTAGTGCCACCGCCACTACTCTTTTGGCCCCCACTAGCCTTTACTTCTTTGACCTGCTGCTGCTCTACTTGGCTGTTCAGGTTGGGATAGACTAGAGCTTGAACCCAGTGCTGAGGGGTAGCTTTCTGACTTTTTTAAGGGGAGGAGGAGCCACATCCTTCTACACCTGGAAGGGCAACCTTGAGAGGTTAAGGTTCTTTCTTTACTGCTGTCAAGGCAATACCCATACTCTGCCTCTTTATCAAAGCTGCATAGGTTAGCCTCATCAGATGATGTGTCAGTGGGCAGTTCCACTGCTGGTGGAAAGTACTCGGATCTGGATGAGTGTTCTACATCTACACTATCAAGTTTTACAGTACTGGAGCCAGGCTGAGAAACAAGAGGTGTCACAGTAGGGGTGGGGACAGTATTGGAAATAGTTTGCAATTGGCTGTGGCCATAGTGGTAGTAGGGGCCAGTGTTACTGTAACAGTACTGGTCACCGTAGTTAAAGTGGCAGGAGTGGTCTCCATCATAATGGCAAGTGCAGTTTGGATCACAGTGGCAGGAATGGTTTCAGTTACAGTAGCAGTAGTGACTGTCAGGACCATTGTTGCAGCAGAAGCTGGGATGCTAGTAGTCACAGTGGATGGGTGGATCAGAGCAGTGGTGGTTATTAGGGCTGAGATGGTGGTACAGGTGGCAACGACACGGGATGAAGAGGACACATTCACATTAGTGTGGTATCAGTGGCAGTTAACAACAATGTCCTCCTAGCAGCACTACTAGTTTGAATAGTACTTTTTTACTGCGAGTCTGCCAATACCGTAATGGTGCTGGTGCTGGCAGCAGCAGGCTTTGATATGGTAAAAAAATAATTTGGTGCAAAGAATATGCCCTGAGCCTTGCTCAGCAGTATGCTCACCCTTACCTTCAACTGCTGCTTGCTGCTCTTTAGCTACTGCAGTTTTGCTGGGGCTGGACCAAGTAAGTTTTTTAGCACCTCCTCAGTCTGCCATTGTTGTACTCACAGGAATATGATATTAAATTTAAATGATATAACATATACAGCTGCAAGTTGAGCAAGTCTCACTATAGTCATGCTTGACTAGTAAATTCCCAGAGCAAGGAAGAAAAAAAAATAACTTTTCAAAAAAGTCTTCTTAGGCAGGACACCGCAAATGTATTCATTGCAGAGTGCACACACACAGAACAAAACAGCAGCTGGCTGCCCATAAACGGTGGGAGTCCGCCAACTAGTCAACCTTACCAACCAACAGCTACATGACACATTTGCAGCTCCACAAGTAAGGGGGACCCGAGCCCGGATCCCTAACAGGAAGATGTGTTTACATTTAAATTATATTATCATAAAATATGCAGCTACAAACTGCAGCAAGGCCAGTGAGCTGACAAGTCTCACTATAGTCGAGCGTCATTACTAAATTCTGAGAACAAGGAAGAAAAAAATATTTTTTGATTTTTTAGGCATGAAGCCATGAAAAACATGAGAAAAATGTCTTGAGTACAGAGTGAGCACACACTCAGAACAAAACAGCAGCTACTGTAGCTGCCCAGAAGCGATTGGAGTCAGCTGACTAGTCCCACTCCCACCTTACCAGCTATACAGTATGTCACACTCACATTCTTCAAATGTGTGACAAGAGTAGTGGATTGGGGGGAGGGGCGGTGGATGTAGCCTACCTAGATTTCAAGGAAGGTCTTCGGCACTGTCCCACACAGAAGATTAGTAAATAAGCTGAGCTGTCTTGGGGTGGGGTCAAAAGTGGTAAAATGGGTACAAAATTGGCTGAGCAACAGGAGCCAGCGGGTAGTTGTGAATGGGGTACGTTCAGAAGAGGGAGACGTGACAAGCAGGGTGCCACAAGGGTCAGTTCTGGGGTCATTACTGTTAAATGTCTTCATTAGTGACATCGCAGAGGGACTGGAAGGAAAAGTATGCCTGTTTGCAGATGACATTAAGATCTGCAACAGGGTAGACACACCAGAGAAGGTAAAGAGAATGAGGAAAGACTAGAAGACTAGAGGAATGGTTAAGAGTATGGCAGCTAGGATTTAATGCTAAAAGGTGTACAATTATGCATCTAGGACACAAGAACCCAAGGGCAACATTCCAACTGGTGGGGGGGGTGGCAACAACTAAACAGGAAAGGGACTTGGGGGTCATCATAACATATGACCTCAAAGATGCAAGTCAGTGTAGAAGGGCAGTAGGAAAGGTGAATAGGATGTTGAGATACACAGGGAAGGGTACAACAAGTAGAAAGAGAGAGGTAGTGTTGCTCCTGTGTAAGTCATTGGTATGGCCACATCTGGAGTACTGAGTCCAGTTTGGAGGGCCCCATCTCAAGAAGAACATTGATCAGGTGGAGGTGGTACAGAGAAGGGCCACCAAAATGGTCCAGGGCATGCATCTGAAAAGCTATAATGAGAGACTCAAGGAAATATGTACTTGCTGGAGGTTAGGAAGGAAAGGGGAGACATGATAGAGACATTCAAATACCTCAAAGGAATAAATAAGGTACAGGAGAGCAGCATTCTACAGAAAAGGAGATGCACAAGAACAGGGGTACATGATGTGAGGTTGGAAGGGGGAGACTCAGAGGTAATGTGAGGAAGTATTTCTTCACAGAAAGAGTGGTGGATGCCTGGAACAAGCTGCCAGTTGAAGTGGTAAGTGCAAACACTGTTGAGCAATTCAAGCACATGTGGGATAGGCACAGGGGTCTCTTAAAGTCAGGAATGGGGGGCAGAAAGGTTGCATGTCTGGCAGGATCTGCAGTACAGAAGTAGAAACTAAACTTCTAATGAGGGCAGACTAGATGGACCAAGAGGTCTTTTTCTGCCGACATCTACTATGATACTATGATACATTTGCACAAGTGGGAGGGGCTGTGGCCCAGGTTCCTTACGGGAAGATATTACATTTAAATTATATTATTATAATGTTAATGGTCTAGCAAGCTCAACCTTGCTAATTTGCAGAGATTTTATTATATTTCTTATACTTTTTTTTAATTTTGCAGGGGTGCTACTGGTATGTGGCTAAAATCAGAACCAAACAGTTATAGCACCAGTGCTCCCCCAAAAGCTGCTTGAAAGACTGCAATTCATTTAATTCCATTTTCTAACTTTTTGCCTTCATCTAACATTTTAGCATTTTAAAGGGTTCTTGGTCTCATCATTTGGCCAAAATTAGGATTAGCCTGACCACTGACAACAAGGTGACCCCCTCATAAGTCAGGTACCTACGCTTTCAGTTTTAACATGCCAGTATGAGCTGAGGTCCTACTGCCGTCTCTCTTTTTCTTGTGTGGAAACCACTCTCGGGCTTCATCTTTTATGTACTGCATGGTGCTCAGGCCCATATGAGGCTCACAGGTGGCCAGTGGGGAGCTTACTAATTAGAGGAGGGCCACATCTCTCCTGTTCATTGATGCAGTGTTAGAAATACAGAAAGTAAGAACATGGAATTAGATGAATTGCAGGCTTTCAAGCAATTATGTTATTATAAAATATTGCAGCTGCAAACTGCAGCAATGCCAGTGAGCTGACAAGTCCCACTATAGTAAAGCCCAACTAGTAAATTCTCAGAACAAGGAGAAAAAAACCATAATTTTTCTAATTTCTTCTTAGGCACAAAGCCACGAGCAACACTAGAAAAATGTTGAGTGCACGGTGCGCGCACACACAGAACAAAACAGCAGCTAGCTACCCCGAAGCAGCCGTTAGCAGCTAACAGCTCTATGGCACACTCACAGTTGCATAAGTGGGAGGGACCTGAGAGGGACATGAGCCTAGGTTCCGCACAAGAATATGACATGAAATTTATAATTTCAAAAAATATTCAGCTGCAAGCTGTAGCAATGCCAGTGAGCTTAGCATGCCTCACTAAAGTCAAGCCTAATACAGTTTTAAAACAAGGAAGAAAAAAATCTTTATTGATGTTGAGTGCACGTGCACAGTGCACACGCACACAGGAAGAAATTGGCAGCTGCCCAGAAGCAGTGAGAGGCAGCCAACTCCAGCCTCCACAAAAAGAGTATAATAAATCAAAATATTCAGCACAGTTGACTTCACCAGCCTGACTTCAGTGGTGGGGAAATAAATGGAATCACTACTAAAAGAAAGGATTGCGGAATATCTTGAATCCAGTGGCTTACAAGACCCAAGGCAGCATGGATTCACTGGGGAGAGGTCATGTCAGCCTAATCTTATAGATTTCTTTGACTGGGTAACCAGGAAAGTATATCAGGGTGGAGCAGTGGATGTGGCCTACCTAGATTTCAGTAAGGCCTTCAACACTGTTCCACATAGGAGACTCATAAACAAGCTGGGCAGCCTAGGAGTGGGACTAAAAGTGGTAATCTGGGTAAGAAATTGGTTGGGGAATAGGTGACAGAGGATAATGGTAAACAGAGTTCACTCCAAGGAAGGGAGGGTGACTATGACTAGTGGGGATCAGTACTGGGAGCAGTCCTCTTTAATATCTTTATAAGCGACATTGCAGAGGGACTAGAAGAAACAAGCATTTGTCAATGCCGAATGTTTGCTTGCTGGCATTGGCATTGGTAGTATAGAAGTTACAGAGCTGCATAATAGGAATGGCAGTGAAGTATTGAACTGAAGCCAACCCCACCACCACGCTGCAGAGAGTGACAGGCATTGGGGTGTGCCTTTGGGTCGTCAGGCAAAACAGCCACGCCATTTCACCACACCCTACCCTGCAGACACTGACAAGTGTCACGGTGTGACTTGGGGTCTTTGGCCCTTATGCGCACCCCATTCCATCAAGAAATATGGTGAGATGGGTGCGGTATAGGAGAATGGGGTGAACTTTGGGGCAGAAGAGTCCAAGGCATACCTCGATGCCTCTCATGGGCTGCAGGGTGTGGAATGGTATGAGCATTACAGGCAAGAATCCCAAGTCACACCCCTGATGCCTGTCATTCTCTACAGGGTGGGGCATTATGGTTGGAAACCCTAACACCTCAGGCATTCGTTGGTATTTTCACTCCAAATTTTCAACATGGTTTTTTTGTGACCCCCACCTCATGAACAGTGGCAATATCAGTTTGTTAGCCGAAAGCTGCTTATGCACAGCGACTACGGCATTTAGCACCACAGGTGCAAAAACACATTCCGAACAGGATGTGAAAAATGACAGCTGTACTGTTCATGGGGAGGTGTAAAAAATGGCAATGTTGCAAATCTGCAGTAAAAATATAAAAAAAACTGGTGAAGTCATGAGCGTGCATAGAAACTGTGCAACACACACCCGTAATGTAATTACTTTGGGGATTTTTTACAGCAGATTGTCAACACAGGCATTTTGGGACCTCCGATCATGAACAGTGTCACTGTGATTTTCTTTATCTGTCCTTAACAATGATTTCCCACAGTGACCATGCATCTCTGCGCTGAAAGTGTGAAAACACATTTCGGCCATGTTGTAAAAAATGACAGCTGTACTGTTCATAAGGAAATGTGGAAAAATGCCACTGGTGAAAATCTGGACTGAAAATATTACAAAGTCATGAGCTTACGACGGCGCGTGGAAACTGCGCAATGCTCACTCATAACACAGTCATTTTATGGACTTTTGTCACCAAATTTTCAACATAGCCATTTTAAGACCTCTGCTCATGAACAGTGTAACTGTGATTTTCTTAATCTGTCCCAAACATTGCTTTCACACACGAACTGCACCATTGTGCACTACATGTCTGGAAACACATTTGGGGCGACATGTAAAAAATGGCAGCTGTACTGTTCACAAGGAAGTGTAATAAAATGGCAATGTGGAAAATCTGGAGTGAAAATATAGAAAATTCGCAAACTTACGAGCGAGCGTAGGAACTGCACAACGCATGCTCGTAAAACAGTCATTTTTAGGAATTTTTTCACCAAATTTTCAACTTAGCCATTTTAAGACCTCTGCTCATGAACAGTGTCACTGTGGTTTTCTTAATGTGTCCCATACATTGATTTCACACACCGACTGCGCCATTGTGCGCTACATGGTCGGAAACACGTTTCGGGCAAGATGTGAGAAATGATAGCTGTACTGCTCATAAGGAGGTGTGGTAAAATGGCAATGTTGAAAATCTGGAGTGAAAATATTGAAAATTCGCGAACTTACGAGCTTGCGTAGGAACTGCGCAATGCACGCTCGTTTAAAACAGTCATGTTTAGGAATTTTTCCACCAAATTTTCAACTTAGGCTTTTTGAGAGCCCACCTTATGAACAGTGGCAGTGTCGTTTCATTACTCGGTCCCGAAAGGTGATTTCGCACAGTGACTGTGAAATCACCCTTCGGGCCCGATTAACTCCATGACAGTCAGAGCATTCATGAGAAGGGGTCCCAAAAACCCCATGTTGAAAATTTGGTGCAAAAAGTCCAAAAAATGCCTGAGATATGCAGCAAAGTTGAAAAAACCCTATCTATCCCATTGTACAGCTTACCGGCATTTCTTCAGTTCGCGGTCGGCTTTGAAGAGTGCAGATGTGTTCCCAGTCCACCGAAGATTGTCGCGCCGGAGTCCGGAGTAAGTATGGGGTGGGGGGTGGGGAGGTGGGGTGCACAGTGGGTGGGCGGGTGGGGCAGAGACAGAGAGGGACCGTTTTCAGTTTCAGGTTTGTTTGTTTTTAAATGATGCTGAGCGTTTGCTGCGCTGGGGTGGGCTCTGGCAAGGCTGACAGGTGGTGGGGCGTGGAGCCGACGGGGATTGGCACCCTCGCCGGGACAGCATCTGTTGCCACACTGGGTGACCTCCCAGCGTGGCACCCTGTACCTGGGGACCAGTGGAGCCGACGGGGGATTGGGCACTCCTGTCAGCTATACAGTGTCTAGCCACACTGGGGTGGGCACCCAGCGTGGCATATGGAAATCTGTTTTGGGGGGGGTGCAGCAGGCTACACAGTGTGTGCATGGGGGGGTGAGCACACAGTATGCGTGCGTGTGTGTGTGTGCGCAGGGGGAACGCGCATGAGCAGGCAATATCTTATCGCTGCTCACTGAAGCGTAGCTCCCCCTTTCAACTGTACGCCACTGCATTTTGGACTGCTGTCATAGACAGCTCCAGCAAGCATTGGAGAACTGTGGCCGCGCCTGCAAACACACTGACTGAACTGGAAGAGGGCTGCCACACCTCCGACAACTCGGATGATGGCACTATGTTTCTTGCACATGCGTGCAAGCAAACATAAAAATTACTCACCTTAGTAATTATGTTTCTTCTAGTGGAGTCTTGCTGTATTCTGATAAATGCAGTTAGGTCCTGTCTTTCAACTGCCCCAGAGAACTTAGGGTTAACTTTTCTATGCATGGCATAGAATGTTAATCTTGAGCTCAGTTGAAGCCTCTGCCTGTTGTTATTCGAACTGCAACCGTCAGATCTTTAAGAGCAAAAACTCACTAGGTGTTCTGTGTGGAAACTGTAAAATTTTTAACTAGCCAACTGCCAGAAATATAATGTTTTTGGTTCTCAAAGGAAGACTCAAGTCAGGAAACCCAAAAACAACAACCAATCAAATGAACAACATTCCACCCAAAGAAAAAGAGGGTTTAAAAGGGGGGGGGCACTCTAGGGTGCCAACACTGCACCTGCCCACCCACATCCCAAAAAACTAGGTTCTGAGAGGGGAGGGGGAGAGGTCAGAATACAGCAAGACTCCACTAGAAGAAACATAATTACTAAGGTGAGTAATTTTTTCTTCAAACAACATGAAGTCTTGCTGTATTCTGACAAATGCAGAGGGAGGAGGAGGGACAGAACCTACTTTGGAAACAGGCTCTGAAATACTGCTATGCCAAACCGAGCATCACTCCTAGCCTGCATATCCAGAGAGTAATGCTTGGTAAAAGTATAGACTGTTTTCCAGGTGGCTGCTTGACAAATTTCTAAGAGAGGGATATCCCTGGCAGCAGCCAGGGAAGCAGCTGTACCTCTGTGAGTAAGCCCTCAGGCCTGATGGTGAGGAATCTTTCCCAGTTTTTCATAGCAGAATTGTATACAAGAAACAATCCACCTGGCAATAGATCTTCTTAGTGGCAGGTTTGCCCTTCCCAACTTCTCCATAAGTGAGGAACAACTGGAGGGATTCAAACCTGTGACCCTTGGTATGCTCTATGTAGTAGCTAAGGGCTCTCTTAACATCCAAACTGTGTAGCCTCCTCTCTCCCGAGGAAGAATGATCAGTGAAGAAAACAGGGAGAGATATAGACTGATTGAGGTGGAAATCTGAAACCACTTACATAGATACATAGATACATAGATACATAGACAGTGTCGGCAGATAAGGGCCTATGGCCCACCCAGTCTGCCCATTTGAGCTTGTAAGTTCAGTTTATGTTTTCCTAGAAGTCTGTTGCCCCTTACCCCTGACCTCCAGAATTCCTTTATGTCTATCCCATACATTCTTAAATCCCATGATTGTTTCAGCCCCCACCACTTCCTCTGGCAGGGTATTCCACTTGTCCACCACCCGTTCTGTGAAGAAATTCTTCCTCACGTTTCCTCTGAATCGTCCTCCCTCCAACTTCATCCCATGCCCTCTAGTCCTGGAACATATTTTCACTTAAAAATAGTGTATTCCTGCACCCTGTTCCTCCCTGTAAGATACTTGTATGTCTCTATCATATCCCCTCTCTCCCTCCTCTCTTCCAAGGAGTACATGTTCAGTTCCTTCAACCTGTCTTCATAGCGCTTGTGATGCAATCCATGCACCATCTTTGTTGCCCTCCTCTGAACCTTCTCTACCTTGTCTATGTCCTTACGTAGGTATGGTCTCCAGAACTGTACACTGTACTCCAGGTTGGGCCTCACTAGTGTCTTGTATAGTGGAATTATGACCTCCCTTTTCCTGCTGGTGGTGCCCCTGCCTATGCATCCCAGCATCCTATTTGCTTTACCTGCTGCCTTGTCACACTGTTTCCCTACCTTGAGGTCATCAGAGATGATAACCCCAAGATCCCTTTCCTGCTTGGTGCATGCTATATCCTCACACCCCAACTGATACATTGTGCCAGGGTTTTTGTGCCCCATATGCATTATCTTGCACTTCTTTGCATTGAATTTCAACTACCAAACCCCTGACCATTCTTCAAGTTTCTGCAGGTCCCTTCTCATTCTGTCTACACCCTCTGGTGTGTCTACTCTGTTACAGAGCTTTGTGTCATCAGCGAACAGTGAAATTCTGCCTTCTAGGTCCTTCGCAATGTCACTGATGAAGATGTTGAATAGGACCAGTCCCAGCACTGGTCCCTGTGGTACCCTACTGGTCACTCTTCCCTCTGTGGAGTGACAGCCATTTACCACCACCCTCTGTGTCCTGCCACCCAGCCAGTTACCTGCCCAGCACACTACTGTCTTGCCCACACCCATATTCCCCAGTTTGTGTAATAGTCTTCTGTGTGGCACAGTGTCAAAGGCCTTGCTGAAGTCCAGATAGGCCATGTCCACTGCCCTCCCCGATCCACCTCCTTAGTCACCCAGTCAAAAAATTCAATGAGGTTGGTCTGATATGACCTCCCCCTGGTGAAACCATGCTGCCTTGGGTTCTGTAGTCTATTGACAACCAGATGTTCCACCATCTCTCCATCAGTAGTGCTTCCATGATCTTCCCACTACCGAGCTGAGGCTGACTGGTCTGTAGTTCCCTGCTTCCTCTTTGTTCCCACTTTTGTATAAGGGACTACATCTGCTGTCCTCCAGTCTTTGGGTACACTCCCTGTTTCCAGTGATCGGCTAAACAGGATACAGGAGGTTCAGCCACCACCTCTCTTAGTTCTTTAAGGACCCTGGGTGCACCCCATCTGGCCCCATTGCTTTATCAACTCTTATTACTTCCAGTTCCTTCAGGACCCTTTCTCTGTAAAGGGACTTGTGTCCATTTCTGCACCATTCTCACCCCTTGTACTCCCTTCAGACCCATTACCCTCCTCTTCCTCAGTAAAGACTGAGCAGAAGTACCTGTTCAATATGTTAGCTTTACTGTTGTCATCCTCCACGCGGCCCCCATCCTCCCCCTTCAGTCTCACTATCCCTCCCTTTGCCTTTCTTTTTTCACTTATGTACCTGTAAAAGGTTTTGTCCCCTCTACCCACTGATTTTGCAATATGTTCTTCTGTCTGAGCTTTGGCTTCCTTACTGACCTCCTGCCTCCCTTTGCTTCTCCTGGTACTTCTCCTATCCCTTTCTGCCTGTGTCTTTTGTATTGCCTGAATGCAATCTTTTGGCTTTCACTTTCTTTGCTACGTCTTTGGAAACCATAATGGTCTCCTCTTCCTTTTCCTCTTGCTAACCTGCTTAATGCATAATTCTGTTGTTCTTGTAATCCCCATTTTAAATACTCCCACTGTTCCTCAACCCCTGATTCCTGTCCCATTCCTTAATGCCTCTTTCAAGTATCTCCCCATTTTCCCAAAGTCTGCCCCCTAAAATCCAGGATACGTGTTTTGTGTGGTTTGGTTCTGCTCTTTCTGTGATTTCAAACCACAATGACTGGTGGTCACTGTTCCCCAGGTGCTCCCCCACTCTACCCCATCACACTGTCCCTGTTTGTGAGCACAAGGTCCAGTATTGCCTTCTGCTGAGTTGGTTCCCTGACCAGTTGCTTGAGGAAGGCACCCTGAAGGGAGTCCAGGATAAATCTGCTCCTAGTGGATGCTGCTGCTGGGATGCTCCAGTCCACGTCTGGAATATTGAAGTCTCCAACCAGTACTACCTCACCCTTGTCTGCCATCCTTTGGATGGCTAGCATCAGCTCCCTATCTGTTTCTTCCTCCTGGGCTGGTGGTCTATAGACCACACCTGTGCGGATGGCTGTCCCATTTTCCTTTCCAGCTTAACCCACAGTATCTCTCCCCCATTTTGTTCCTCCTGGATCTCTGTGGCCCTTATGTCATTTTTCACATACAGTGCCACTCCTCCTCCTTCCTGCCTGCTCTGTCTCTTCTGAATATGTTGTAGCCAGGTATGGCCATCTCCCAGTCATGGTTATCATTACACCAGGTTTCAGTGATGGCCACAATGTCCAGGTCTGACTGCACCATGACAGCCTCCAGATCTTCCATCTTGTTGCTAAGGCTCCTGGCATTTGCACACATGGCTTTCCATGATTTGACCTCCCTAGACTGTTTTGCTGTGCTACTCCAGCCCCTTCCTTGGTTGTCCTTTATCCCTGGTTCTTCTTGCTGTCTGCCCTTCTGCTGAATTTTGCCCCTTTTCTGCCTATCCACCTCTTGGGCGCTAATCTCCATCTTTTGCACATTGCTTTGTAGAGATAGCCACTCCTCTGGTTCACTGGTTCCACTACTAGCTGTGGGGGGTGAGCAAGTAGGTACCCTCCTTGCTGGCGTGCCACCCCCCTTTGCTAGTTTAAATGCTTGTCAATGTAGCATTTAAACTTATCATTGAATGCTTGGATTCCCCTCCAGGATGGATGCAGGCCGTCAGGCTTGAACAAACCTCCATCCCTCCAGGTGGGTCCCCAGTCACCAATGAATCCAACCCTTCCTCACAGCACCAGTTCTTCAACCATGAGTTAAAGTTCCTGGTGCATGCACTCTATGCTCTCCTTGCCTCTCGAGATAGTACTTCTGAGAAAGTGACAGAAGTAGCTACTTGCTTGAGACCCTCCCAATTTCCTAAACTCTTCCTGAACTTCCTTTGGCTCCCCATTTGCTAGGTCATTGGTACCTAGGGTGGATAATGACATCCAGCTCACCCTCCCATCTTGCCTTCCCAGTGATCCCCAGGATCTTCCTTCCATCCCTCCATGCCGTGGCACCTGGTAGGCACCTCACCTCCCTGTCCTCCCCCTCCTGTGTTCCTAGCTGGATCCCTCTTATGATGGAGTCCCCCACCAGGATTTGCTTCCTCCTCCTCTGGGGTCCACTGCTTTCCCCGCTGAGGTCACCTCCTTGGCTAACCTCCACATCCTTTCCTTCCACTTCTCTGGGTACCTCTATTTGGTTGTCCCCATTTGCCAGTGTGGCATATGAGTTCTTGAGTGGAATAGGATCTGGATGTGCCTCTGCCTGACTGTCCTAACCCTCCCTGAGCCCACTGTCATCCAAGTGCTCCTCATTCTCGGCATCCTTTGAGGCAGTTGCATTGGACTGGGTGGTCTCTGGATAGGGGTGATGGTACTCCTGACCCAGTTTGCTTCCACTCTGAGTCTGGCTACCTCATCCCGCAGTCCGAGAGATGCATGCAGATGAGGGCAGCACCTCAGTGTCCAGAAGGTCTGCCTGAATATGGCTGTCCCAGCCACTGCATTGCACCACTCCCACATTATACTGCAATTATACTGCTATTCCACTACTTGTCTGCTACTGAAGCTCTCCTAGTTCCCTTTTATTAATTTACTGTCCTAAAATCCTGCCACTGATCCTCAGATAATTTTCTTTAAAAAAAAGAAAAGAAACCAATAAATAAATAAATGAGTCAAAACACTTGTCATGCTGGAGGGTGGGCTTCTTCCCCTTATGCCCCTCCTACTTCACACCCTTACTATACCCTGTGTTTAGCTCCTGTCAGTCAGATTTAACAGGGCATATAATTGAGAGTTGGGGAAGGGGGTGAAAATTTGCAGCAATTAAAGACAGCACAGAAATACCACCACTACGTTTTAAATTTTCAACAGCCCCAAAACAATTCTAAGTAAAGACAACAAAGAAAGTACAGTGTCACTAAAAGCCCACAATCTAAGTTTAAAAGAAAAATAGCAATTACCAGTTACTCTAAAGCACTGAATTGAATATGTTTCCTTCCTTTCCCTTCTGGCTTCTTCTGAGAAAATAAAACTCACTTGCTACCTCAACTCTGACTAAGCCCCACCTCCAGTTATCAAGTAGCTGAGGTCAGAGGCCAGACAATTAACACACCTCACCCAAACTATAGGGCAGTCAGACAAGCCAAGATAAAATTTGCAGCAATTAAAGACAGCACAGAATTACACCACCACTATTTTAAATTTTCAACAGCCCAAAAACAATTCTTAGTAAAGACAACAAAGAAAGTACAGTGTCACTAAAAGCCCACAATCTAAGTTTAAAAGAAAAATAGCAATTACCAGTTACTCTAAAGCACTGAATTGAACATGTTTCCTTCCTTCCCCTTCTGGCTTCTTCTGAGAAAATAAAACTCACTTGCTACCTCCTTTAGGCAAGAACTTTCTGTTAGTTCTAAAGACCACTTTATCTCTGTGAAAAGAGATGAAATCAGATTCCACTGACGAGGCTTGCAATTCACTGATACGTCTGGCAGAAGTAATGGCTACCAAAAACACAGTTTTCCAAGTCAAGTACTTAAGCTCTGCTGAGGACAAAGGCTCAAAAGGGGGTTGCATAAGCTGAGCAATGCAAACATTAAGATCCCAAGCAGGAGCAGGATCCCTAAAGGGGATTGGTGTGAAGCAGTCTTTTGGAAAATTTACAGAATACAGGGTGGGATGACACACAGTAAGACTTGCCTACAGACAGGAAAGCAGAAACAGCTGCCAAGTGTACCTTGAGAGTAGCTGGTCTGAGACCTAGGCCATTAAGATGGACCATATAATCCAGAACCGTAGGCAATTCAGCAGCATCTGGAGAAATATTTTTCTTAGAACACCAAATGCTGAATCTTTTCCTTTTGGAGTTGTATGTCTTTCTGGTGGAAGGCTTTTGAGAAGCCTTAAGGATATCCAGAACCCCTTGGGAAAGATGCAGATCTGCAAACTCTAACTCTTCAAGAGCCAAGCCTTGAGATTGAGAGACTGAAGATTCGGGTACCAAATCCTCCCCTGAGAGGATATTAACAGGTTGTAATTCCTGGGAAGAGACAGGGGAAGATGGACTGCTAGGGCAGCAACAAGGGATACCATGGCTGCCTGGCCCAGCCTTGAGCAGTCAGAATCACTTTGCATGGTTGTGACCATATCTGGACAAGCACTTTGAACAGGAGCGGGAAGGGGGGGAAAAGCATACAGAAATTTCCCTTCCCAGTTCAGGATCAGAGCATTCAGGGGGACTGAGCCCAAGACTGGGAGTCTGCAACAAAAAAGAGGAAGTTGGTGATTGTCTGGGGCTGCAAAAAAGATCTATCTCTGGAGTGCCCCATCTTGAGAAAATCACTTTCAACACCAGAGGATCTAGGGCCCATTCGTGATGGCCCTGGGATATTCTGCTCAGAGCACCTGCTAGGACATTGTCCTTCCCTGGGAGGTGAACTGCTATCAGAGAGGTTTGCAGGGAATAGGCCAGGGACCACAACTTCATCACTTCTGTGCACAAGGCCATAGACCGTGTGCCTCCTTGCTTGTTGATGTACCACATAGTGGTGGTGCTGTCTGTTCTGACCTGAACCACCTTGTTCTGTACAGATTTGAAAAAAGCTTGCAGTGCCAGAAACACTGCTCTGAGTTCCAAGAGATTGATGTGAAGCAGAGATTCCTTAGGCGACCACAGTCCCTGGGTGGTAAGTTCCCCCAAATGGGCTCCCCAGCCCAGCAGGGAAGCATCTGTGGTGAGGACAACTGAATGAGACTGAGTGACAAATGGAACCCCTTGCCTCAAATTCTTGCTTTTACCGTATCCAGCTCTGCCCTTATGAAGGTGAAGAGCTGCACTGGTTCGAGAACTGACTTTGGTAGGTTGAGAAGAAATCCTAAAGAAGTGAGCACTTGCTGGGTCACTTGCAGATCTGACTTGACTTGGTCTGGAGACTGGCCTACTATGAGCCAGTCATCCAAATATGGGAAAATGGAAATCTTTTGTCTTCTTAGGAAGGCAACAACTACTGCCAGGCACTTTGTGAAGACCCTTGGAGCTGATTTTAGGCCAAAGGGCATTGCTCTGAACTGATAGTGGCCTGAGGGCAACTAACCTGAGGTACTTTCTGTGGGAGCACCTGATGGGAATGTGAAAGTAGGCATCTTTGAGGTCCAGGGAGGCTAGCCAGTCCCCTGGCCTTAGAGAGGGAAGGATAGTTCCCAGAGTTATCATTTTGAACTTTGGCTTTAAAAGATGTTTGTTCGGGTATCTTAGGTCCAGGATGGGTCGCCACTCTCCTGTCTTTTTGGGGGTTAGGAAGTACCTGGAGTACAATCCTTTGCTCCAGTGTAGGGTAGGTACTCTCTCTATAGCTCTGAGAGCTAGGAGAGAAGAAACCTCTGCCTCTAGGGCAAGGGTCTCTGAGAGATTTGCAGGTGGAAAAGATCTTGTTCTCAGCTTAGGAAATTTTTTGAAGCTGAGAACCAGACCCTAGCTTACTACTTCCAGGACCCACTTGTCCGATGTAAGAGAGATCCAGTCCTGGACAAAGTAAGCCAGCCTGCCCCCTACTGGGATAGGAGAATCGACCCGGGCAGACCCATCAGGTTGTCTACTTGGCAGGGGCTTTAGGCTGAGGGGTGGATGTAGGCCTGCTCATCCCCCTTCTGCATCTCCCTCTGAAGAACCCCCTCTGTGAAAAAGAAGAAGAGGCCTGTGCCTGGTAAAAAGGCCTTTGGAAAGGCCTGTCCCTGCCCCTGCCCCTGGATTGCTGCCTTTGAGGAGTTGCTTGCCTTTACTTGGCCTGAGCACTCCTGTAAGTGGTCCTGTATTCATCCATTTTCTTCATGTAATTCTCTGTCTGCTCCCCAAACAGAGAATTACCCACTACAGGAAAATCCGTGGCCTTAGCCTGGGTATCCTTTGAGAGGCTAGTACATCTGAGCCAAGTCATTCTCCGAAGAGCCACAGATGTAGCCATGACTCCTGATGATACATCATTGGAGTCTACAGCAGCATGAAACTGAACTTTTGATTCCTCAATCCCATCCGCAGCCACCTGCTCCAGCTCCTTGGCAAGCCGGGGAGGACCCTGTTTAGCCAGTGCCAGTACAGTGTCCCACCTGGACTTCTGGTACCTGGCTGCATGGGCCATATAATTAGCCTGCCTGAGTCCTAAGGATGATGCCATGTACTGCTTCTTTGCCATGGCATCAGTCTTCCTGGAGTCCTTGTCTGGGGGTGTGATGCCAAGGGAATTCTTGCCTTATCACAGGCAGCAGCCTGTACAACCCCAACATGGCTGCATTGCTGATAAAGGAACTCTGTATCTGAGCCTGAAAGAGTATACCTCTTGTCCATTCTTCTGTCCACAGGAGGTATGGAATTGGGAGACTTAAGAATTTTTTGTGTCTGTTTCCCAAAAGACTTGTGAAGGAGAATAGACAGACTGTTGTACTCTAGGATGTCCATCATCTCTACATAGTCAGGCTCTTCCTGATCCTCCATTGCCTCCTCCACAGGAAGCTGGAGGGTATCAGCCACCTTTCTGTAAAATATGTAGTGTGAAGGGGACTCAGAAAGCCTAGGAGGAGAAACACCTGAAGGTCTGTCTGGGGAGATGTCCGGGTCAATAGGCACATCCAGACTTTCACCATCACCATAATCATCTTCCAGCTCTCCTTCCTCCTCAAACTCCGGTTCATAAAATTCTTCCAGGGTATAATCCAGAACCGGGGGAACTGACCGAACCGAGCCCCTGTCAAAGGGTGCCGGTTCAGTCGGAACCGATCGAAGCAATTCCACAATCCTAATCGGTTTGGCTATTTCATCGGCGGTCAGAGTATGAGATTCTGGATCCGAACCGGTCGACTTGTCTTTTCTTTTACTTTTTGTCGGAACTGATTCCTCGGAATCGGCTCTCCTTTTGCCAGAATAGTATCTTGGTCAGAGGGCACTCCTTCTGGTTCGGTCGGAACCGAACCTGGCTGGCCATCCGGGTCAGCGGACTTCTCGGCCTCCCTTTCCCTCAGTCTACCTAATCTCTTTTCCAGGGTAGATTTTGGAAAGTATTTGCAAATTTGGCAGTCTGACTCGAGGTGGTCAAACCCCAGACAATTAACACAGGTGGTGTGGGTATCAGCCTTAGCAAAGACCTCCCCACACACACTGCAGTGTTGAAACCCAGTGGGCCCGTTTTTTTTCTTGGGTTTCTCAGACATGGCCAACCTAACCAAACTCACCCTTTTTTCAGCAATCCGCCAGGCAAGACTCCCTTATCGGTTCCTGACCATGTCACGGGTCTTGGAAAAAAACGTACTAAAACCCGTCTTTTTTAGAACCGATACGGACCGGTAACTACACACTAAAGTAAAGTACAAATTTTACTCAGAATGATCGGTTCAGCAGAACCGATCCACAGCTTTACAAGTTCCACACAGAAAACAGAACAAAACCTATCTGGTACTCACAGTACCACAGACAGAGACTTGAACCGACTATGCGGAAACAATAATTTCGGAATTTCTTTGGGGAAACAACAATTTCGGAATTTCGACCAAAAACCGACACTTCAACTGACTTTGAACCAAGCAGCAGGAGAAATCTCCGGAGTGACTGTTCAGTGAGGTGGAGTAAAGAATCTGATGGTTGCAGTTCGAATAACAACAGGCAGAGGCTTCAACCGAGCTCGGGATGAACATTCTATGCCATGCATAGAAAAGTTAACCCTATGCTCTCTGGGGCAGTTGAAAGGCAGGACCTAACTGCATTTGTCGGAATACAGCAAGACTTCATGTTGTTTGAAGGGAAGGTATGTCTTTCTGCAGATGACACAAAAATCTGCAATAGAGTGAACACTCGAGGGCAATGAACAGAAATCTAGGCAAGCTCGAGGAATGGTCTAGAAAGTGGCAACTAAGTTTCAATGCAAAAAATGCAGAATCATGCACTTGGGGTGTAGAAACCCAGAGTCAGAGTACAAAATGGGAGTAGTGGTACTGGTGACCACCAAACAGGAAAGAGACCTGGGTATTATCATATCTGATGAACTAAAAGTGACCAAACAGTGTGATGAGGCAGTGGGGCAAGCCAGTGGGACACTAGGGTGCATAGGGAGGAATATCACCAGCAGAAAGAGGGAGGTGGTGATACCTCTGTAGCAATCTCTGGTGAGACCCCACCTAGAGTACTGTGTCCAGTTAAGCAGTCCTCATCTCTGAAAGGATATAGTCAGAGCTGAGGCAGTCCAGAGGAGGGCAACTAAAAGGGTGTGGGATCTGCATCAAAAGCCCAATGAGGAGAGGCTGAAGAACCTCAATATGTACAGACTTGGAGGAAAGGAGGGAGAGATGGGATATGATAGACTTTCAGATACCTCAAGGGAATAAATAAGGTTCAAGAGGGAAGCATTTTTCAGAGAAAAATGGACAAGGGCAATGGGTCATGCGATGAAGCTGGGGGGTAGAATCAGGGGAAATGTAAGGAAACACTTCTTCACAGAAAGGGTTGTAGATGCCTGAAACAGCCTCCCTGAGGAGGTGGTGAGAACAAAAACTGTAATGGGATTTAAGAAGGCATGGGATAGGTATCTGGGACCCTTAGAAGCAAGGAAAGGTGGGGTAAAGCTGGAGATCAAGTAGTGTCTACGGTGTGACAGTAGGTAGGGAACCTGGGCAGAGTAGGTGGGCCAAGCGGTCCTTGTCTTCTGTCAAATCCTATGTTTCTATGAAAGTTGCTTACTCGCTACACTTACGTTAGACTACTATGAATCTAAATGCTTTGCCTTGTTCTTGTTTCAGGCAAATCCAACTAAGTTACAAAAAAATTAAAAGTCCTATTCACTAAATTAACTTCTACAGAATCTCCCGTACTCCCTTCTGCTGTTTAAAACACTACACCTTTATATTTAGTTTTTAGCACGCAGTCATACAGGTTGTGTGCGTCTGCTGGCTGGGGCCTTGCTGTCTCTCTTTGTGACAACCAACCAGCCCTTCTTTAGTTTCACTTTCTTCTCATTCTAGCAGTTCTCCTGAAAAAAAAAAAAAAAATTTTAACACTAAAGCATATAAAAAAATTGACCCTTCCTAGTCTGTGACTTAAAAAGGGAACAACAACTGTCAACATCTCTGCTTTTGGCAACTTGACAAGTTATTGGAAGTAGACTGTATGACTGTATGATGGGAATCGCCATTTGCCAGTTATGTGTATATAATTTTGATATAATTAATGGTCTTCCCTTTTTCCTATAGGGAAACCATGGCGTAATTTGCTGTTATAAAGGAGCATTTATAACGGCAAACACGCGTACAGTTTTCCCCACACTGCGCATGCTCGAACTCCTCGCTTGCTGTATCCTTCCCGAACAGGAAACCGCAAACCCACAGTAGAGAGAAACTGCCATGGACACTCGGCAGTAAGTAATTTTTACAATGAGTTTAAATGTTCCACACAGCTACTGGATTGACCACCCTAAAAATATTTTAAATAAAGTTAAAGCGGACCTCGCGCGCTGAGGTAATCTGACTGCGTCGGCACAGCAGTCTTTTTTTATTCATAACTGCTGAGGTGAAAAGAGAAGCCCAACAATTATATAAAATAATAGTGGGTTCGGTAACTGACTTACACACACCGGGTTTGATGTTATGCATAAACCCTTCGGGTGTGTGTAAATTCTCGTTACACACCGAGACCCATACTTTATCCTATATATAACTATATGATTTAGAATTCTGCTTGTGAAGCATGGCAGTCAGCACAAGGCATCCTGGAACATTAGATTTTTGAAAATATACTGTTCTCTCTGAGTGGAAGGAAAAAGCTAACTTCTTAGAAACTAATGCATGCCTAACAAAACTTGTGTGGAATCATAAAAGTCATGTTCTCAGAGAGTTGGTGCTTTGAAGTGAAAATATTGCCTTTTTACAAGGTGACAGGAGGGAGAATGCTTCCTAGTCAGCCTATGTCAAAAATCTCACGATGTTGAGAGGTGGTTCTCAGACTGATTTCCTGAGAGATCAAAGGGATATTGTAACCTGTCATATAACCATACTCTGATGAAGACAGTCTGTCCTGTTATAATTAAAATATTGCTATCTTTGCAGATTTCACACAGGCAGTAAGCTGCAATATTTGGTTATACACTTGTCATGTTACAAATTAAGTATGTAGAACTGCTTGTGACATCACACTAGCAGTCCAGAGCTGTGACATCACAGGATGAGAGGGGCATTTTGGCCTCTTTGATATTGGTGAAGTCTGCTGCAAGGACTGTCACTTTTTGTTCTGAACTTCTAAGGGACACACTGTTTCTGGACTCAGGAGAGACCACTTCTGCCAAGACTGGTAATTCAAGTGTATCTTTGCCAACTGAAACTGAGTTAGAACTAGTTAATTCAGTTACAAAGCACTTTGTTTTGTGATTGACCATTTCTTTTCTGACTGTAATCATTATGGATATATGTTCTGTTTTATGTAGTGTATTTATTTACTATTTTTAGTTTTAGTAAATTTTGTTTTCCTTAAACCTGCCTGTGACATTTTCTCATTTTGAGTGTGAATGTGGGAACAGTCTTAATAGTCTAACACAGCTGTTAAATATTGTGACCCCATATGCAGCCACGCTAACAAGGATCTGTGTAAAGATCCAGCAAGGTAAAAAAAATACCAGTGTCTCAATTGAGTTGGCAGGGGGTTGTGAACCAGGTTGGTTGTATGCTCACTGGGTCAAGTATTGCACTACTTTCCCCAAAGAGAGTGCAATATTTGGACCTGTTACCTGGGTGTGCTAGCTAAAAAGGGTTCATAATTGACCCCAGGACTCAAGACTGGTAGTTTGCTCAGACCTAAAACAAACAGGAGGGTGTCCCTGTTTTCCCCTGTTCATGAATCACACTAAAAGGTTGGGCACTGTGGGAGCAGAGGGCCTGACCCCAGGAGTGGGTCTGTGACAGACTGCTCTTTCTCAGCAGCTCAGGCCTCTGTTTCTCTTGCCTGTAGCTTCTGTGAGTGCTGGGTCACATGGTCTGCCATCATTGAGCTTCCAAAATGGCCTCTGATTGGTCAGAATGTCTTGGGGTATCTTGAACTCCTGCTGAATAGTAAAATCCTGCATAATCTCAAACAGTGATGGTTATTCATTTTTCTTCCTGAGTAACGAATAGCTTATTATTCATGGTATTCAGGAAATACTATTTGTTACTTGCACACCCCAATGAATGTTGTGACGTGTATAATCAGTTCTGTTCAGATACATTCCTATGTAATCAAGACATGGATCACAGGGATTTTCTCCCCCTTCCCTCCAAAAAAAATAATCAGACATCCAGCAAGCTGACAACAGCTCCACCAGCCATGCACCAAGGCTATCAAAGGAACAAATGAAAACCCAGTGCTGACCAGTTCATGATGGGTGGTCATATATAAGCCACTTATCTTTCACATTCTTCATGTTTTTTGCTGCTGGAATGTGTTGAATGGATTGGATGGGGGAGCTATGACACACTCTGTGTGTGCCTCTACAAGTAAATTGTGTATGGAGTGTGATTTGTGCAGAGCAGTATATGGATACAAGCCATAATTTCTGATTCTGTCATATGGTGTGTGGTAAAGAGTGCCTCATGCAAACTCCATTGATTCTGCTGTCATCACAGTGGGATGGATGGTGTCTGCCATAAGTGGTGTTGTGGTAGTTGTGTATGCAAACAGTATATGGGTTCTGTTGTAAGCACATTGTTTGTTTGTGTGTTTGGTCATTTGTTTTATTTTTAATCAGGAAGTGGACTGGGCACAGCCCTTTTTCAGCCATGCCTGACACATACATTACAATACAAAATTTACATTCAAACAACATACAAAACAATTATTCACATTTGCAAACATTATCACAATGTAACTTCTTTAACATTAAATGTTTAAAACGAGATACAGAATGTGCTTTTTGAATCAGTTCTCCAATTTCATTTAAAAATGAAGGTGCATACCAAGAAAATGCTTTCCTACTCATTTGTAGTTTGAAAACAGGAATGATATAACGATTTAAACAATTTGGTCTTGTGTCCCTACCATGATCTTTAACAACAATCAATTTAGACAGGGACAGAGGAAATCCTGAAGTTTTTATCCGAAAGACAAAGTTTACTAACGTAGATTTTAAACGGTTAACTGGGGAAAGTATTTCCAGATCTGAATAAAGCTGACAATGGTGAGTTCTAAATGGAGCAAGAAGGGCAAATCTGTAACTATCATTATACAAAACTAAATTTTGACTCAAACAGCTGATTACAATGTGCAAGTTATGCTTCCATAATTTAATGTTGGGAAAAGAACATGTTTAGCTATGACATGACGAGTTTCTTCTGTCAAAAATTTAATATTTCTATAGAGGAAGCCAAGTTTTTGATCTATCTTGACACAGCCTCTTTATATGAGGAACCATACTAAGGTTTGAATCTAGATATAAACCTAGACAGGGGCGGACTGGCCAGGGATGCCTGGGATGCTAATTGCATCCTGGCCTGTGTAAGTAATGGCCTGCTGCCTGTGCACTTCTAGCGTTAATTTTTTTGTAAATTGTTTTTTCTCCACTGCCCCGAGCCCCCGACCGTCAGGTTTGGTCACTAATTTTTTTCCAGGGGGGCGGGGGGGGTCAGGTGACAACGTGACGGTCTGTACTAGAAACCCCGCTCGCTGGCGCTGCCCACACAGATTAGAGAGAGAGAAGTGCTGAGCTGCGGCGTCTTTCATTTCAATAGCCACCATGTCGTGCAGCGTGCCCCATACGAGAGAGACTGCGAGGCGGGCGTAGCGTGAGGAGCAGGCGGGACCGTAGGCGCAAGACGCCGCTGTTTGATTGGCGGCAAACAAGGCAGAGGGACTTGCGACGGTGAGAGCGCCATTGCCCAGGGCCAGGCCACATCGATCATCCCATCGGAATCGGATCATTCGGCAATCGGTCCTTTGAGTGAGTCACTCGGTAATAAAGTTTTTATCTCCTGAGACAGAATGAAACAAATAAGCAAGCCTTTACAGTGAAAAATGCTGGGAGGTCAGGACGGGTGTTACAGATAGTATGATTCGCCTCATGAATAGAAGATCTGTTGTTGTACGGGCTGAATGGCACCCTAATCGGCTTGAAATGTAACAGGCCTCTGAAAGAAAAAAAATCAATAGGCGTTTTTAAATGTTGTCAGCGCTTAATATAAAGGTTCTGTTTATTAATGGAATAGCTATTCCTTTGCAGATGTGGACTATGTAAAGGTATGCAGTCGAATGCTTTGTTACTTACTGCTTCCCACTGTGCTTTGTCTAGGTATGAGAGTCTCACTGTGCAGACTTTGTTTAAAGTTACAGAACTAGTTATTAAAAATGTTCTTTTCAGTAAATATTGTGAGACAAGCCCTACAGCTATGAAACCCTTAATCATTTCTTTGAATTAGCACTGCACTCTGTGCTTTCAGGCACATTTGTAGAGAACCTTGTGGGGCACTGTATGTTGGCTTCAGAAGGGACAGAGGTGGTACCATTCTGCCATTAGCCATTTTCATATTTACAGTACAAAAGCTCAAGTGGAACCAATGTTAGATCCTCCCCAGGTCCTGTAGAAGGTAAGCTGAATTTACAGCAACAAATTAACTACAGTTCAGTAACAGCCTGTGGCTCAACTGTACATATTTTGTTGCTATAAGTTTATCTTATGCTCATAAGAGCTGGGTTTGTAAAATGTTTGCTGGGGTCAGGGGTCAAAGCCCTGCCCCCGGCCCAGGGGTCAGAGGTCACCTCCCACCAGACGCAGTGGTCCCTCCCCTACCTGCACCCATGTTCAAGCCTGTCTGTATTATTCCCTGATGAAGTGGTGCTTTCCCCACCCAGTACCCAACCCAGTAGGGATGAGAGTCCCCATCATTTGCCATGTCCCCCAGCCCTCACCCACATGGTGGCAGCCTAAGCCATCCTGGAACAGTCATTCAGGAATCCTCTTGCAAAGGAAGCCCCCCTACAACAATGCCCTGGCCTCGTACCCCAACAGTGATGTGCACCACCCCTGCCCATTCCTAGGTAGTGTTTAGTGCCCCCCAACCTTCCCAGCCACAGAATTGACAAAACACACATACACACACACACACACACACATCTCCCGGTGCAGACTGTCTGTGCCACGGTGAGTTGACTGCGACGGCCACTGCCTGCCACAGACCACCAATGCCACTCATCTAACAGTAACAGGTAGTGCGGCTTTAGAATAGGGCATGGATGACTCACCATGTTATACCATGTTCCTCCCCATTACTGTTCTGTTAAACAGAGGTGGCAGAGGTGGTATGTGGAGAGCTATGTCAGTCACATTTGATTCATAGTGGCACAAATAGGTCAGGGGACCGTTGGGTGTGTAGTCAATGCTGTGACTGGGAAAGAGGGGATGCTAACCACCACCGAGGAACAGGTGGGAGTGGCACAAATCACTGTTGCAGTACAGGACCAGGGAATTCTTGTGGGGGAGGGACTTCCTTGCATGATTCCCACACGGCTGTGGCACAACGGCTCAGGCTGTTGCCATGGGTGTGGGGGCTGGAAGAGACTTGCAAACGGTTGTGGAAGCCATGTTCCTTGAACACAAGCACTGCACTGTTGTTGTGGGGGGGGCGACTACATTGTGGCGGTGTCTGAGGCAGTCTGCATGCATGCTGACCAGACCTAATATTCCCAACACAGTGCTCAAGTCAGCCTTGTTAAGGACACTGCCCCTGGCAGGGTCTCACTGACAGTAAAACCTACCTGGGGCATCCATACACTGAGATATACACTGCGAAGTGGTAGACACTCACCAACAGCAATGACCATGAGCCACCTCACCCCACTCCATCCCTCTCATCAGAAGCCAGGGGTCCACTTGGCAGGAAAGTTCAGTGATCTGGCCCATACTCATCATTTCTACAGACCACTAGTAAATGGAACAAAGTGCTTTCTGGGTGCAAAATAAATATTCCCAGGGCAGAAGCCTCAACCAGCAGGCTTTACATAGAAACATAGACTTTGACATCAGATAAGGACTGTTTGGCCCACATAGTCTGTCAATTTCCCTACCTATTGAATAAGCTGCAGATCCTAGTTAACCAACAGCTTACTTCTTCCTACACCCACAAGAACTGCCTTATGTCTGTCCCATGCATTCTCGAATTCTTCCACTGTTTTTTATTTATTATTTTATTTAGTTTTTGTTGACCGGGTAAGTGCACTAGACAAATCCTGCCTATTTTCAGGCACGACCCGGGGGAAGGGGGATACAGATGAATGCCGACTGACCTTGAACCAGGTTAAGCTGTTGGCGGTATTTTTAGTGAATGAGGGAAATTTGGCCAGGACACCGGGGAAATTCCCCTGCTCTTTTCGATAAGTGCAATGGGATCTTTAACATCCACCTGAACTACCACCAATCCAGACAGATGGGACCTCGATTTAACATCTCATCCGAAAGATGGCACCTCAGAAGTGCAGCACCCCTCTCTTGCTGCACTACAGTGTCAGTACTGGGATATTAACCCAAGTGCCAGATGTGGGAACTGAACCCATAGCCCTCTGATCTCTCGGCCTCAGAGGCGAGTGTGCTACCTACTGAGCCACTGACACTGTTTTTGACCTCATGACCTCCTCAGGAAGGCCGTTGCATGTGTCCACCACCCTGTCGGTGAAAAAAAATACTTCCTCACATTGCCTCTGAGCCGTCCCCCCTCTATCTTCAAATTGTGTCCCCTTGTTCTGGCACATCTCTTTTTCTGAAAGATGCTACCCTCCTGGACTTTGTTGATTCCCTTGAGGTACTTAAAAGTTTCTTTCATGTCCCCCCTCACCCTCCTTTCCTCAAAGGTATACATATTATGCTCCTTTAGTCTCTCTTTGTATGGCATCTGTTGCAGACCCTGCACCATTTTAGTTGCCCTCCTCTGGACTGCCTCTATCCTGTCTATCCCCAATGTTGACCTGCCGTTCTAAAAGGCAGAATGCCCCCTGGGTAACCCCAGCTTTGATCCACCAACTCAAACATAGGGACAACCTATGGCACCATGCCATTGAGACTGGCTGGCCCAGTGACAGGCAGTTATATGCTGCAGCCCGAAACAACTGCACTCGGGCCATCAGAAAGGCCAAGTCTGAGCATTATCGGTCCTCACTTACTGCCTCATGGGGTAACCCCAGAACCTTCTGGGATAACATTAAACAGTTAAATGGGAGTGCACCCTCCACCCTCCCAGATCAACATTAATGGTGTGATCTCCTCAGACCCAGCCCTTATAGCCAACCACCTCAATACCTCATTTACTGACCTTAGCCCTATCCTCCCTACTAATTCTTTTGATCCTCCTCCCCAGCGCCTGCAGTAAATCTTTCTCGCCCCTATTTTCTCCTCCACTGTGTTTCTGCCCAAGAACTTAGGCCGACTTTGTCATTGCCCTCAAGAGTAATAGTATGGGCAGTGACACCCTGGATCCGTGTATCCTTAGTTAGGCTGGTCTTAGACACAGTCCTTACCCGATCACGTGCTTCATCAACCACCTCTTTGCCTGGGAAGGTTCCAACTGCCTGAAAATCACCACTATCACCCCTATCTTTAAAGGTGGTGATAGGTCTGTACAGAAACTGTCGGCCAATCTCCATTCTCTCCCTCTCCAAGGCCTTGGAAAAGTGGTGGCCTCTCAAATCTCTGACTACCTCTCCACCTACAATGTCCTCTGTCCTGAGCAGCATGGTTTCCGAGCGGGCCACAGTACCAGCACAGCCCTCCTAGAGTTCTCCAAATTTCTCCACTCCTTCTTAGACACTGGTTCTCTGGCTGGTGCTGTCTTCATAGACCTCTCTAAAGCTTTTGACACTGTCCCCCACCCCCTCCTTCTTGATGGACTTAGTCTCTCTGGTTTTGCAGCTGGGTCTGTCTCCTGGTGCACCAGTTATCTATCTGACCGCTCACAGCATGTAAAAATTAATGGGACCTACTCAGACATCTGTCCCATCTTTTCTGGGGTTCCCCAGGGCTCCATCCTGGGCCCCTTACTCTTCTCCTTTTACCTTAACACCCTTCCATGCTCTTGCTCTGGGAACATACTATTGTACACTGATGATGCGGTCATCTATGCCTCAAGTCGTAACCCTATTGCCCTCCAGGACTCACTGCAGAAGTCCTTCACCGAAGTTGAGGGCTGGTTCAAGGAACATCAACTGGTGACAAATCTTAAAAAAACCAAAACCATGTTCTTCACTCATCCTCAAAACAAGTCCTGCAACTTCAAACTCCTCATTCACTCTGGGTCCTCCTTCCCACTTGAACAAGTTTGCTCCTATAAATACTTAGGGATACATTTTGACCCCTCTCTCTCCTTCCATGGACACATCACTGCCCTAGCCACTGCCACTAATATCCGATTGGGCATCTTACCTCGGTATAAACACTGCCTCCCCCTGGATGCTCTTTGACTTGCAGTCACCTCCTCTATCCTGTCCCTAGTGGATTATGAACTGCCGGTGTATGATGCTGCTGATCAGACCATGCACCATAAAATTCGCACTATTCTGAATAAGGCCTACAGGTTAATTACTGGGGTGCCTAGGCTAACACACACCTGTCTACTGTATGCTAAAGTGCTGGTACTTGATCTTGATGAGCGCCTCAAATATCTGACCTGTACCCTTACAAAAAAGACCCTCCTTGGACTATCCCCACCAGGACTGACCACCACCATCCACCGCTCTGTCCCACTAGTTCATACTTGGGCCTCTGGGAAAACCTCTCTTGTTATCCCTAGAGCTAGGACCTCTCACAGCCAAAGAACCTTCAACTTTAGGGCCCCCTCTTGGTTCAACATGCTGCCCCCCTCCATCTCCGAAGCTCCAAGTATATCATGCTTCAAAACATCCTTATGGAAGCACGTTGTTTACACCTGAAGCTGTAATTGCCACTAGTCAAAACCGTACTCAATACTTATGACAAAGCTTATTACTAAGCTGCATAAGGACAACCTAACTCTGGTAATGTTTGCATCAATCCTACCTGTATCAGCTTGTTTGGATCTATGTACTTATTGCTGTCTTAATACTGTGTTATGTAAGCAATAATGCCCGACAAGGTGGGCGGTATTGGGCAATACCGGACCGGCCAGGGGCGTAATGAGGCCCGACGCCGCAGGTGGAGGGCCTTATAGCCCCTGGCCGGTCCGGTATTGCCCAATACCTCCCACTCTGGAGGGTATTATTGCGTTTAGAAAATTGGCTAACTGTGTCATTTTTATAGGATTACAAAGAAAAATGTGAAGTAATTCTATAAAAATGACTACAGTTCCATTTGTTATTGTTTAAAGGTAAAGTAGTCCCTAATGTGCACCTCAGGATTTTGTCCTGCTATGGCATCCATAGCTGTAGTTTCTCTACTGTGGTTGTCATGCACCCCCCACACACACACACACACAGGTTAGAAAACAAGTTTTGAAGATTAGTGGAAGTGATGGAAGTCCTTCCCTGTACCTGCAGTTTTTAAACTGCATTTTTGTGTGACTGGCGAAGTAAATGTCAGTTCCTGATGGTGCGGCCAGACGGTAGTCAAATTCCATCCTTAAGCAAGCGTCCCTTACCAATATCGACAACAGCATTTACGTTAGTAAAACATTTTCAAGTATCATGAGATTGGTCCTCACACAGGGTGCTGCACAGGTATTGACTTGAGGTACCTGTGAGGAAACGACTGAAAGTTGCGAGCGGGAAGTAGATGTACTACTGTGCATGGCAGCACTTCTTTTGTGTATGGCGCGCCAGATCGCAGATTCTGGTAAATTGCATAGAGAGCGATAGAGCAAGTAACTGTATAATTCTGGTAGGGTCAGCAAATTTAAGAATAAAGGCCAGATGGTGGTTGCAGGGGTCTCCGGACACAGACAAAGAGGAAGAAAAACAAAGTTAAGTGGGAAGAAGACTGTACTGTGCATGAGAGGACCAGTATTTTGTTGAGTTTCTGTACCGCAGATGGACGTCCATCTACGGTATGGAAACTCAAGAAAATACCGGTCCTCTCATACTCGCTGAGGTGCAACAGATAACGGTGCTGACAGCTCTCACTGTGTCTTAGTTTGGCAAAGCAAGGTATGGTGGCAGTTAAAGTGATTGAGAAGTGCTGGCGAGGAACCGTTGGAGTGGGAGTCATTTGAAGTGACTCCCACAGTTAAAGAGTTGCGCTGCCGGTTCGCAGTGTTGTGAGAGCTGGGGGTAAACTGAAGGCTTGGAGTTCTTTCAGTGAGTCGAGTGTGGTTTTCAATCGGGGAAAAAATAAGATCAGCTTTTGAAGTTGGGCACTGTTTTTATATTTCTGTACACTACTTGAAGGAGGTGGGGCTTCTCGCTTAGTGAGAGGGAAAAATGGTGGTAGTTTCAAATTGTGTGTCCAGTGCTTCAACCAATGAGAAAGCAGGCTGGGCACAAGGATATGGGCATCAGGCAGGTTTGGGTGGCACTTTTTATTTGCTGGGCATCTATTGAAAGTTAATGTACCCCCTTGGCAGGGATACTAGCCAATCAGAACCCAGCAAATAAAATGCCCATTTTCTAAACTGTTATACTGTGTATTTTCATTTGTCTTACTGTGACAAAGTACCTTTGTAAATGAGCCTATGGCTCAAAGGTTTTTCTAAACTGCTGTCTAAATAAAATAAAATAATGGAATAAATAGTTTTTTTTTCAACTTTGATGCATATCTCAGGCACTTATTGGAATTTTGGCACCACATTTTCAGCATGGGTTTTTTGGGATGCCTCCTCATGAATTCTGGCACTGTCATGGTGTTAATCGGCCCTGAAAGGTGATTTCGCAGTCACTGCATGGAACCACCTTTTGGGACTGATTTACGAAATGACAGTGTCACAGTTCATGAGGTAGGCTCCCAAAGACCCTATGCTGAAAATTTGGTGAAAAAATTCCCAAAAATGACTGATTTACGAGCGCGCATTGTGCAGTTCTTACGCACACTCATAAGTTCGCACATTTTTGATATTTTCAGTCCAGATTTTCACCACTGGCATTTTCCACACTTCCTTATGAACAGCACAGCTGTAATTTTTCACACCATGGCCAAAATGTGTTTTCTCTCTTCCAGCACAGAAATGCGTGGTCGCTGTGGGACATCACTGTTCGGGACAGAGTAAGAAAATTACAGTGACACTGTTCATGAGCGGAGGTCCCAAAATGCCTGTGTTGACAATCTGCTGTAATAAATCCCCAAACTAGTTACATAATGGGTGTGCGTTGCACAGTTTCTATGCATGCTCATGGATTCACCAGTTATTTAAATATTTTCACTGCAGATTTTCAACATTGCTATTTTTACACCTCCCCATGAACTGTACAGCTGTAATTTTTCACATCCTGTTCAAAATATGTTTTTGCATCTGTGGTGCCAAATGGCATAGTCACTGTCCAAAAGCAGCTTTCAGCTAACAAACTGATATTGCCACTGTTCATGAGGTGGGGGTCACAAAAAAAAACATGTTGAAAATTTGGAGTGAAAATACCAACGAACATCTGAGGCATTAGGGTTTTCGACCATAACGCTCCACCCTGTAGAGAATGACAGGCATTGGGGTGTGACTTGGCATTGTCACCTGTAATACTCATACCATTCCACCCCACCCACACCCTGCAGCCAGTGAGAGGCATCGAGGTGTGCCTTGGACTCTTCGGCCCCAAAGTTTACCTCATTCTCCTATACAGCAACCATCTCACTGTACTTCCTAATGGAATGGGGTGAGCATAAGGCCAAAGAACCAAGGCATACCGTGACACTTGTCAGTGTTTGCAGGGTAGGGTGTGGGCCACACCTGCAAAAATTCCCCCAACCTGCCGTGGAAGTTGTAAAGGCTGGAGCTGGAGGCCGAATCATGGTGTAGAAGAATGCACCACGTATTGTAGATTTTTTCAGGAGAAACATTTATTGCAAGACCCAACAAGTTTACTGACATTTGTACTACTGCTATTTAAAAATGTTTTGCCATAGTCCATAACAAGGAATAACAGGCGATTGCAGGAAAAAATCCAGTTCCTCGTTGAGTTCACGTAGCATGCATCCTCAGATTCGCACTCGATCTGGACTGGAGGATTGCGCTATGCTTGATATTTGTATACATCAGGTACTGTAAATTGGGGCAGAAAAAGACATTTAGTATTTAATGTTAAAGGAAGGAGCAATTACTTTACAGAGCTTGTCGCCACCTGTAATGGCACATTACTCAATATATTGTTGGTTGTTGGTTTTAAATTTATGGAACTTCCGTAGTTGTTTAACAAATACCTATCTATGATACCAGGGTCCAGGAATTAAGCAATAAGGCATGACCAAGGGTTATGTTAATGGTCTGTTAATCACCTTCTAGGGGTGTACTGTGGCACGAGGTATAGCCGAGTGCCACATGCCCCTAGATGGTGATTAACTGACCATTACCATAATCCCTGGGAGTGCCTTATTGCTATTATAATAAAAATGTTTCTAAACAGTGTTAAACCTTGTTCAGCATATGGCTAAGTTTCATGTATGTTAATAAAAGATTAACATAAGGCAGTTAGAATGTTTGCAGCCAATCAGAAAGCTCCATTTCTCAGACCCTTTTTATAATACCATATAACAGTACACGACTCATATTCTGATCTGTTGTTACATTTTATTTTGTAGATAAAGTCGGCCATATGACATATAGTTCAACGATTAGACTGGAGTACCAGTGACGGTATTGAGGTTCCTGTACATCTGACAGGTAAGACTTTAGCAGCCAAATGTCAACATATTTTTGTTGTTGTTGTTGTATTTTTTCTGTTATGCAATGCTAGGCTGAAGTTTTCACATTCAGAGACAACAGGGGGTTTGAAGCTAGGCCCATAATGGTGAACGCTATCATTGGTTAACTGTTATGAATGGAAAGTTTAAAACTGTATGCTACCAGTGATCGTGCTCTGTTTAGAACATTTGAAGGTGGTGGCATTCCTTTCTATACAGCCACTGTCATGACATAGATGAAATAGGTTTATAAGCTTCTGACATGTTCCTTAAGCAATATACCACAGGGAGTGGGTATATTGGTGGATTTACCACGCCTTTTGTAGTTCAGTCATGAGGTGCAGCTGAGTGATTAACCACACCAGAAGTGGTAAATCCACCCATATACCCACTCCCTGTCATGGTATATTGCTATTATACAATGTTCAACTTGTTTTTTTGTCTTTATAGTGATATAAAACTTTTACAGTGGGTATACTGGAGGATTTATCACTGTCATGTGATGTGCTTCAACCAGTGAGGTTACTGGATTTTCATACCCCATTGTATAATTAAGTATGTGGCACAATGGCATGCCAGTGTCTCAAAGGCCCTGCGGCAACCCCTTTCTGTGCACCATGTGTTTTCCGCAAGGGAGGGGTCACCCCTGGTGTTGGGAGTGTCCGCCACTGGGGCCATCTTGTTCCTGAATCAGGTAAATGGTAAAATGCTGGTTAAGAATGTAAAATAGTTTCTCCTCTGGTGTGCAATATAGTCCCTACATGGTTCTCCTCATTGTCCTTCTCCAGAATAATAATACTTAAAATATGATATACTCCTTGTCTGAAGCAGTGTAGATGGTGTGTGAGATGATGTTAAGAACTTTTAATATATGGATCATGCATTTAATGTGCTTGTAAAGCATAGAAAAATATCACTCACAAAGTGAGGATACCATACTTTGAGAGTGAGTGATACTATCCTTCAGGACATGAATGATAGTATTACCAGAGAAGAGGTGGTCAGCAGTGCATATACAGGAAGGGATTGTGTGTGTGTGTGTGTGTGTGTGTGTGTGTGTGTGTGTGTGTGTGTGTAGATATAGCTATTGTATGTAGAGGTATGCTGTAAGAACAAGGCAGTGACAGTAAACTTTTATTCTTTAGGACAGATTGTGCTCACGAGCAAGTGAACAGGAAGAACAGAGGTAGACAGTGCTGAAGCCAGGACAGCTAGTTGAGGTCACAGCCAGACAAATCATCAAAGACAGTAAGATGTTTAAGGACAAGGAAGGCTGCTCACAAAATCTTGGGGAAAAAAGAGAGCATCAGGATGGGAAAGGCAGAAAGATGCAGAAAGGAAGAAACTATTACAAGCTGGAGAGGACTGTAAACAGCGAAAGCTTTCATTCTCACAGACCAGTGTCTCTCAATCTGGATTAACCGTATCAGTATGTAGGGATGAGTCTAATGTTGGGAATAGAGAGTCATGTTCTCAATTTAGTAACTGAGCTGTCTGAAGTTGTTAATGAATGTAATGTAATTCCACTTAACGATACAGCTTTTGAAAGTGATTTTGATACTGTTCCATCATACAGTTCTGCTAAGGGTGTAGGTACTCGGCACAGTCCATTACCAACAAATAGCAGTAGCACTGCTGAACAAGCGTCAGTATTGTCGGCAGCATCTACTTCATCACTTGATAGTATTGTGGTGACAGTGCAAGGTCCAGCAGAAGCGGAACTTCATATTGAACATAGTCAGGTTCAGAGAATCCAAGATGAGGAGTCACAGTTGCATCTGGAAGATGCAACTACTAGTGATAATGGCACTGATAGTGAGGAAGATGGTGATGGAAACATAGACAGTAGTAATCTAGGAAATAGAGGCATACAGTGTTTCATCTCAAATCCATTTCATCCACCTCGATCACGGGCCACAGTAATGGAGAAACTGCAGTTTTTAAGTAAACATCCAGTACAGCCCATTGGTCCAGACCTTCCATTTGACCCTGTAAGGACATACCATAGACAAGTTAGTGGTAGTCATCAGAACATTGAGAGAAAGTGGATCTCCTTCTGTAAGGATAGTCGCAAACTGTTTTGCAGCATTTGCATGTGTTTCGCTGAGAATCGTGAACTGCCATTTGCAAGCACTGGGGTTTCTGTTTCAATCAAGAGTGTTTATGTAAAGATAGCAAAACATGAAATGTCCTGTAGTCATTCAAGTGCTGTAGCTGGATATCTGGCAGCCAGAAATCAGAAAAATATAGAAAATAAAATTAACCGGGAGCTTGCTGATGCCCGATACCAGCAGGTAAAAGAAAGAAGGTGTTTTTTAAGTCGAATCGTTGAAGCCGCACTTTATGTTGGAAGGCAAGGAATAGGATACTGAGCTCATCGAGGTGAAGAAGCTTACAGCCTTGAAGATCCATTAACAAATCATGGAAATTTTCTGGAATTGCTGCTTTCCTGGGCCAAGTTTGATGCAGTTTTAGACAAGATTTGAAACTGGCAATTGCTGCCAGTATGAGCGGAAAAATAAATCTGTGAATAAAGCATGTGGTTCTGGAAGAGGAGCTGGGCGTGGTTCACTTGTGACATTTTTGTCCAAAACAACATTCAACAAAGTTCTTCGGATAGTTTGTCAGATCATTCAAGAAACAATTGCAATAGAATTAAAAGAAGCTGGGTATTACAGCATAATGGTTGATTCCTCTCAAGATGTCGGAGTAACAGACCAGCTCGCAGTGTGCGTTCGTTATGTGAAGAACACTGAAGTGAAAGAAAGATTGTTGAAATTCCTGCCAATAACCACATCGTCCAAATCTCAGGATCTGTTTGACTTACTGAAAAGAGAGTTGGAGGAAAAACTGGCCTTTCTATGAAGAAAATAGTAAGTCATGCTTTTGATGGAGCACCAAACATGAGTGGTGTCAAAAATGGCCTTCAGAAACTAATAACAGATGCAGCGCCTAAATCCATTTTCACTCATTGCTACAGTCATGTTCTCAACTTGGCCTTATCTCAAGCATAAGTGCATCCACTTCTGCTGCCTCACTTTTGCTTTGTTAGAAAGACTGGCCACGTTACTTCAGATTCATATAACGCACCAATGTCTGGAAGAGAACATTGAAAGAATCTGCGCCTGTGTCGGGTAGTGAAATGCTCCCTCGGCCTTCAAAAGATTGGCAAACAAGATGGTGGGCAAGAGAAGTGGCTCTTGTGCACATTTTTGAGGTGCAGCCACTCCCACAAGTGAAAGGAAGCGATTCAAGATTCTAATAAGAACATTAATGGTAATCAAGAATGGAACAGAGGAATTTGATACGACAGCTAGATCTGAAGCACAGTGCTTACTTAACAACTTATTGAAATTTGACACCATCCTCACAGGATTTGTATTCTTGAAAATATTCTCCGTTAGCTCAGGTGCAGCTGAATGCCTTCAGTCTTCACGGTTAGACTACTTGCAAGCATGGAACCTACTATACAACTTAAAATCAAAGCTTGTTGACCTTTTGGATCAGTTTGATGCAATTTATGATCAGGCTAAACAATTTGCAGACATGACCAACCAAGAGATGGAAAATTATTCAAGAAATGAACTACATGGAATCCAGTGGTCGACATCTCTTCTAGAGACCAGGACAAGTACTCGTAAAAGCATGCCAGGGGAGTTTGCATATGATGAAAGGGACCATATTGGAGATGCCAGGAAAATGTATGAGATTGAGAGCTACAAAGTAATTTTAAACCATGCCATTACAACACTGGATGATAAATTTATTACCCATGAAGCCTTGATGAAGGATGCGTCACAGCTGGATCCCAGAAAATATTACATCTTTTTCGAACCTGGATTTACATTTCAAGCCGGAGCGATGCAGGTGATTGCCAGTATGGCTAGTGTAGATCCTCAAGAACTACAAGATGAACTTGTTTCCTTTGCATCTAGCTACAGTGCATTATCAGCTAGTGCTATACAGCAACCAAGAAGCATCCTGGTAACAAGTATCATAATGTACATTTAATAGCCGAACCAGAGAATGCTACGTACACTGAACTTGAAGACACGATAGAGGAACCACCTGACACTGATGAGCACCTTGTTGAGAACAATGAAAATTCATTGACCGAAGAGGTATTGCACTGCACATTAAAATCACAAAGGTTATGTAAACAGTGCATCTCTTTGCGCTTGTTGCTGCATACTCATTTGCAATTCATTCTGCAAAATATGGATCTTTGGTGTGTGCATTGAAAGTACTGTTGACCTTGTTACACACAGGTTTCATCTGGAGCGCAGCTTTTCAATTTGAAGCTAATCAAAACACGACTGAGGTCTATTTTGAGAGAGGATCATCTAGAAGCCTTATGCTGATAAACATTGAAAAGACATTCAGATCACACATGATGATGTGATTAATAGATTAGCAGACCTCAGAAGAAATGAGACGTTTACTGTACTTGGATGACTTTCACCGAGAGACCTAATAAAAAAAAAAACATGCATAGCACTCTTACAGGGTCAAATGAGAGAGGCTGGACCGTACTTTACACATGCATATACAATATAATGTAGTGTTACATAGAGGGCACATCATTCTATTCCTACTTGATGATTGGTGGGTGGGTCCCTTCCAGCCACCACTAAAAGTTCATGACGTGTCAGATTATTAACATGTTCACTATGCCACATAATTAAAAATAAAATGCCATGTTGTTGTTTATAACACAAGTCATGCCAGGTGTAAGGAGGAGGTCATGGTTGCTTATCACTTTAGCTATGACCTCTTTCTTATGTGTTACACGGTAATAGTCATAGGCTGACATTTACATTACATACACAGTGTAATGATGAAGGTTGAATACATTCAGCACTATACACTGTTGACAGTGCCATACCTCTCACACCTGTGATGTTTGTTGGGATCAGCGGGGAACTGCATGTTACTTATGAAGCACCTATGCTATTGGTAATGGGTATCACTTGAGCTACGGCTAGTGACAAACACCAAGCTACATCACCTGAATGACTACAGGGCATTTCTCTACTCTGGCTGTACTTGTTGCTCCCTCACAGGGAGAGACAAGTGACGATGCATTACTTCTCAGCTGTGAAGGGAAAACTTCATGCTGCTCTTGGAGGTAATGAGCACTAGGAGGTACCACTGGGTACAAATGGCTATCGCTTGGGCCACAGCTACGCTACAGAACTTGAATGACTACAGGGCATTTCCCTACTCTGGCTGTACTTGCTGCTCCCAGCAGAGAGACAAGTGACGATGCATTACTTCTGCGCTGGTGAAGGGAAAACTTCATGCTGCTCTTGGAGGTAATGAGCACTAGGAGGTACCACTGGGTACAAATGGCTATCACTTGGGCCACAGCTACTGCCAAACTCCCAGCTACAGAACTTGAATGACTACAGGGCATTTCTCTACTCTGGCTGTACTTGTTGCTCCCTCACAGGGAGAGACAAGTGACGATGCATTACTTCTGAGCTGTGAAGGGAAAACTTCATGCTGCTCTTGGAGGTAATGAGCACTAGGAGGTACCACTGGGTACAAATGGCTATCGCTTGAGCCAAAGCTATGCTACAGAACTTGAATGACTACAGGGCATTTCTCTACTCTAGCTGTACTTGTTGCTCCCTCACAGGGAGGGACTAGTGACGATGCATTACTTCTGAGCTGTGAAGGGAAAACTTCATGCTGCTCTTGGAGGTAATGAGCACTAGGAGGTACCACTGGGTACAAATGGCTATCACTTGGGCCACAGCTACTGCCAAACTCCCAGCTACAGAACTTGAATGACTACAGGGCATTTCTCTACTCTGGCTGTACTTGTTGCTCCCTCACAGGAGAGACAAGGATGATGCATTACTTCTGAGCTGTGAAGGAAAACTTCATGCTGCTCTTGGAGGTAATGAGCACTAGGAGGTACCACTGGGTACAAATGGCTATTGCTTGGGCCACAGCTACGCTACAGAACTTGAATGACTACAGGGCATTTCTCTACTCTGGCTGTACTTGTTGCTCCCTCACAGGGAGGGACAAGTGACGATGCATTACTTCTGAGCTATGAAGGGAAAACTTCATGCTGCTGTTGGAGGTGATAAGCTCTAGGAGGTACCATTGGGTACAAATGGGTATCGCTTGGGCATTCTTGCAGTACTCCACAAGTTCAAGGTTTGAAAAACTGGTAATATTTTCTGGGATCACATCCATGGAGTAGGCCAGTGACAGTTTTTGTTCTGGTGCACAGAAACTTCAAAGTGGCTACTTCCATGGTCAAAACTAAGTAAGTTAAAATGAATACACAGCTTTTCCTCACACCAGTTCCACTAGTATCACCCTGCAAAGTCAGCAAGGTCTGCTGCTGACCCTGCAGTATGTTGGAGACAAAGCTAGTTATTGGAATCACCAGTAGGTACAACACTTTCATGTGGGGGATGGGGAATGGAATGCTGACTGATTTACTAATTAAAGCAGTTACTTGACAGTTTCCCATGGTGCAGTTCAGTTTCTATGCCTCACACACACACATGGGAGGGGGTTACATCAGCCCTTTGAGGCTTAGTAGTGTGCAGGGCAGGCAAGCTTCACCGTTGGAAGTACACAGGTTTCATGGTGAATTTGACCACTGCAAAATATTAAAATTTACATCTGAATACCATTTCTCATGTTCCCTTCCTACTGCTGCTTTTATATGCTAGATTTTGTGATGCATAGCAGGTACAAATCTGCTGCAGTTGTATCTGTAATTTAATGTCTTCACCTACCAGCAAAATAAACAGTGTGTGAGAGGTATGGCTGCAAGCAGCAGCATCTAAGAATTCCACTGTCAAATGAACATTTGGACATGTAAATGTGAACTAATCCATAAGGTCCATGTTATGTGTGCAGGCAGTGACTAAGTCTGTGAAAGCTACATTCAAACACATGTTCAAATATAGTTATTGCTTCATCTTTCATTTAGTTTTGTCGATGGTGTATCTTTCTGATTTACACACCATGTTTTCATTGAGTCAAAGAACAAACTTTATAACTGTCATGTAGTTTAAATGTTATATCCTCAGGCTGACTCTTTCATGACTGTTTCCAAAATGGCATCCAGGTGTTACAGTACTGGAAGATACACACCTAATACATCACACACTCTTTGAAATGATGCGGTCTGGCTTTACATGACATTGTGGATACTGCTAGCGGTGGTGACAGTGGGCAACATTTGTCTTCTGTTCTAAGTTTAACAGCATGCAGTGCCTCCTACATGTAAAGGAGAGGTATTACATATAATATTTCATTTCACAGCACAGAGCTACTGCACTCTCCCTTTCCAGGATGTATTTACCTTACCAGACCATTTGACAAGTTCTAGTTGTAGGCAAATGATGCCACTGACACAATTAGTTACATCACAATGCATTGCAAGCCATATAACCCCTTCTTGCTTGTCCACTTCACATTATCTGAATGTTTTATTATGGCTGTTGGGACTGCAACGAGGGCTCAGTTGCTTCAGTTTGACATGTGGTGGCTCTATTGCTTACTTACTGACATTCACAGAACATAAAATATGTATTATATATTTTGCTTATCTATGGCACAACGCTACAGGGCTCAAGTTGTCTGCCTTCTCATGCCATAATGTGTCAGAAACTTGAGAGTTTTGTGTGAAAGACTATTTTATCACATATGTAACAATACCAGCAAATGAATCCAGTATTTAATATAAAGCTACCAACCTAGGTCCTGACCTAGGACCAAATCACTTGCAGGCAATATTCTTAAATTAATTTCTTTTTGTAAATATCTTTTTATCTGAACACGTCCTTCACATGTGTCTGAACTTTACAAACGTTTTCTTTATGTGCATCACTCTGCAGATTTCAGTAAACTATATTAATCAAGTCATTGTGTGTGTGTTTTCTTTTCCATAGCTGTTAAATTAACTGGTTGATGTTTAAAATATTGATATGTTAATTGGGCTTAAAAATGTAGTATTAGAAGTTCAATTACTACTACTGTTAAAACAAAAGTCACGTTTCATGTAGACATGTTGCGCCGACTGGCAGCTCATGCAAATGTGGCCTGTCCTCCTTTTGTAGCATCCTGGCCTGTGACCTGGCCAGTCCGCCCATGAACCTAGATATTTAATACTGGTAACCAAAGGGAGAGGATTACCTCCAAGACTCACTATTTGAATTGGTTCAAGTTTCTGGAGTCTCTGTAAGGAACCAAACAACATGACATTTGTTTTAACTTCATTTACAATGTGTTTATCTGAATCCAGTTTGCAAAATTATTGTATTTATTTTGAAGGGAAACCTGAATTTCATAACTGTTTGATCCTGATGCCTAAATCACAGTATCATCTGCATACAATAAACTATTATTATTGGTAAAGGTAAGGGGTAAATCATTAACAAAAATCGAAAACAAAAGGGAGCCTAACACCGACCCTTGAGGAACTCCAGCCTTTATCTCTAGCTTGGGACTTGTAACAGTTAATTTTTGTTCGTTGACTATAATCTGACAGATAACTCAAAAACCAATCAGACTGAACATGCATAATTCCCAATTTCTTAAATTTATATAACAAAATATTATGATTTACTGAATCAAAGGCACTGGCCAGGTCCACGAAGACTGCACCAGTGGCCTTACCATCCTCCGCTGCCCCCAGTACAGCATCCGTGAACCCGGCCAGCACCATTGCAGTGGATCGACCAGCTCTAAATCCATGCTGCTGATCAATGAACATTTTCTGCTCTTCCAAATATACTAATAACTGCTGATGGTCACACTTTTCCAATAACTTACTGATTTCCGATAGCAAGGAAATAGGCCTATAATTAGACACATTAAGTCTGTCGCCACCCTTATGGAGAGGAATCACAATAGATTCCTTCCACAATGCAGGTACTATGCCTTGTTCTAGTGCAAGATGAAACAAAACTGTTAAAGGACTCTTCACATAGGGAGCAGAACACTTAAGTAAAGTGGATGAGATCTTATCTATCCCTCCATCCTTCAGATTTAATAGCAGTTTCAAAACCTTTGATTCACAAATTTTGGAAAACGTAAAGCAAGGCTGACCATTATCCCAACCAATATTGCTGTCATCATCGTTCCCCCTAACCATTCCTGTTTCCACACTACTAAATGTTTTTGAAACAAAAAAATTGTTAAAACAATTTGCCATAATTGACTCATTCAAAATCAAAACACCATCAATTTTTATACATTTTATACGTCTGTCCTCTTGGGGATTGTATATATGCTTAAAGGAATGCCAAAATTTTCTTGGGTCTTTCAGGTTCCTAAACTAATTTTTTCTGAAATACTGAGACTGAGATTTAGCTTCAACAATTTTCTTTTTAACCTCATTTCTATAAGTCCTATATTGCCTCAAAGAATCAGCATTCTTAACTTTTAAGTAATGTTTCATTTTTGTTTCCCGAATTTTTATTAAACCACGTAGTTCTTTGTTTAATCATGGGGAGAAATTCCCCTTCACCCTCCATTTTGTAATAGGGGTATGTTTGTTAAATAAACTAACTATATGATCTGTAAACTGTACTACCTTAAGATCAAGGACAGGTGAATCCATTACTTTAGCCCAATTAGTCAATTCCAACTCCTTACTGTAAATCTTCACATTGAGTCTATTAATACATCTTTTATGAATAAAATTTGGAGGAACAGCCTGTTTGACTATTGTATACACACAAAATATAGGGCAATGGTCAGAAATTTAGTCAGATAAAACATTCAAATTGCATAGATTACTCGGACGATTTGTCATTATCCAATCAATAATAGAATGATTATTAGTTTTGTAACTAAATTGAGTAGGAGTGTCAACTAATTGGACATAGCAAAAAGCATTCATTTTAGTTTTTAACTTCACAACCTCACACTCCTGTCCCCAATCAGAATTAGCATCACCCATAATAATATGTTCCCTTCTATTCTGGTGTAATCCGGTCCAGATATCAAAAACCAGGCAATTAACTAATTTAAATTGAGGAGGACAATAGAAACAGGCAAAATATAAATGTTTACATACTGATGCACCCAATTTAATCCTCACAGTAACATAATCAATATGATTATCCAATGGACCTCTGGCAATATACTCAGCAATAATGTCTCCCTAATATACAACATTAACCACCCCCCCCAATTTTTCCCTTCCCTATCTTGTCTGTAAATTGAATAACCATTAATCATGACCCGATTAGACAGAATATGAGGTTTCAGCCATGTCTCACTTATTCCAACTACATCATAATTACACTGCTCCATCCACACCCTTAATTCATCTAGATGGGGTTGAAGACTCCTTATATTCAAATAAACTATTTGAAAACCATTTGCCTGATTATTCCTAAAATGAGTCAGAGTCTACTCCTGGTCCATTAATTACTCAATGTCCCTGGCTAAAATCAATAACAACATTAAACAAAAATGGCTTATTTTACTATTCTTTACCCTTAAAAATGTACCAAGCCTTAGACCTTTCACCTGATTCCCTCTGTGAAACATGTACCAGGAAATTGACATAGCAGCTGATAAGGTATTTGCTTTAAACTTCTTGGAGGAATTTTGTTGTGTCCCATCCCAGTATTCTTCTTGTTTGTTGAACTCACCCCAAATAGCAGATTCAGCATTAGTATCATGGTGGGTGAGTGCTGCTGGATTGGTTCATGGACACAGTCAAGTGATAACACATAACAGGGTGTGTGGTTATAAGGGTATAATGCACACCTCACATAGTTATTAGGTACGAGGCATAGCCAAGTGCCAAAACCACACAGGAACGGCATTATTCCTTTATGACCACACACCCTGGATTGTGTCATCCCACTTATAAAATAGGCTGTTATTTGGGCTGGCCCACCAGTGCAGCGGTAGAGCTACCACTTACGACGCTAGTGACCTGGGTTCTGGAACACACCTAGGTTGACAGAGGGCTGGCTGGGGGGAGGAGGTTTGTGCATACCAGGGACGCTGTCCTTCTCTGGGGAGGGAGGGCAGCTGCTCCCATTGTGACACCACCACCAGGGTGTACACGGGTGGAGGTGCAGATTGGAAGTGCCACAAGGGAGGGGAGGATGTCCGGGGTCTGGAGTGGTGGCATGTCTCTGTGTGAGCATGCCTCCTTGGACCCCCTCGATGGTCGCCATCCTCGGGGAATGGGGAGAAAATGGAAAATGGACCCTGAATTCACAGCTGGCAATGTGCCCTAGTGCCAAGCTGAAGAACCGACCCTGGAGATCTGGAACAGACAACCATACATGATCTGTGTAGGTAGGGAGGAAGTAGGGACTCCATCCTTCCTGCCCAGTGGGAAAACCAAGGCAGGATGGGGGCTGGTCCTTGCAGGTGCTCTCAGGGTACAGCTGAGCCACACTGACACATTGAGAGACTCCAAGAGATAGGGGTGATACGGTGCAGGAGAGGACAAAAAATATAAAAAAAAATAGGCTATTTTTAAAAAATGTGTAGTTCAGGTGCAGTATGCTGTTTTAAAAAAAATTATCAATGGGCATATGATGTTTTTCAACAAATGAGGTAACAGGAGTTTCATGGCCCATGTTATAATGGGTGTCAGTGCTGGCATGTGGTTATGTTGGGTGGTTACAGAGATTGTTGTCATTGTTTCTTCTGCCATTGTGGGTTTATGGAGGAGTGACTGGAGTGGTGTTTCTAATACATGCCATAACTGCAACTGCCTTCAAGTAGTTTCAGGGTAAGTGTGTAGAAGTGAGGTGTGCAACACAATCCATGGTTGCTTCTGCCAGCACATGGTTAATGGTGGTTTTAGTGGGGGGAATTGTGTATGTACAGAATCCATGTCTGCTACTTGTAGCTTATGGTGTGTGGAGAGGTGTGCAGACACACTCCATGGGTGCTAATTCAAACACATGGTGTGTCTTGGGATGTGTGGAGTAGCACATGGAAATACACAATGGGTGCTGCTTTTGGGGCAGGTAGAATTGATGTTTAATGCGGGTGGGGTTGTGTGTGTCCGCACAATATATGTGTCCTGATGCTGGCACATTGTAACTGGTTGTGTTATGTGGTTTCTTCACTCACTCTGCGATTGCACCTGCTGCCACATGGTGGGTGGTGGTGGTGTGTATGGTGTCCCTATCACAATCCAGTTTTTCTATTGCCAACATGAGGCGAAAGATATGGTGTTATGGGGCAAGTGGGTAAGCGATGTCTGTGAGTGTGTTAAGTTTATTAACACATTCAGAGTGGGATGAGGCTGTGAGGTGTTATGTGTAGAATGGTATATGGACACACTACACTGTTACTTATGCTAGAACATGGTGAATGCAATGTGTGTGTGTGTGTGTGTGTGTGAGGGATAAGTGGTGTCTCGTTTACACTGCATCTATTAAGTGTCCGTCATGGGGTACTGAAATGTGGGTGATACAGTTCTGTTTCTCCTAGATGCCATGGTTGGAATTGCCAGCATGTGTTTGCGGTGTGTTGTAATGAACTTCAGTCTCTAACACAATCCATGTGTGCTGATGCCGGCACATGGGGATGTGTGATGTGCAGAAAATAACATGTGATATAGTCCATGTGTGCCCATGTCCATAAATTGTATTATTTCAATGATTTATGTATTTGGTTTTTGTTCACTGGGTAGGTTACACTAGGCAAACAAATGCCTATTTACAGGTATGTACTGGGAGAGTGCAGAGGCAATGAACAATCAGGTACACAAGGCAATAGAAGCTAGGAGATCTAGCGAGAAATGCATCATAACAAATACAAGAAACAGCATAATACAATTATGAGTAACAGAAGAATAAGGCATTCAGTGACGCACATGTTCCTTTTCCTAACATTTCACTGTACTTGCAATTATTTATAGTTATGGTTAATGGAACTTGTTACTGAAATATGTTAACCACAATATCTTTTAACATATGTCATTGTAGATTCTCCAAGAGCTTGGACTTAGCTCTGACAACAAATGCAAACATAGACGTGAAGAAGTACAGCCTGACGTCGTAGAATACAATAGAAACATTGAAAACATGCCAAGCCTTTTTGTTGATGTAGGTGTTAAATTTTATGATCATCTGTACAAACAGCAGACAAGGTTGGTATTCCTTTATGTAATTTCACTCTGTATCACCATGACAATCCTCACGTTTGTTTCATTTGAACCCTCCTCCAATTCCCATACAACATCCATCCTACTGCCCAAAGGGAATCTCTCTTTAGCCCCCTGACTGGGTACGGGGTTGGGGTGATATACACATTAGCAACCAAATCAGCAGCTGATGGATGTGGTGGTGGTGAGAGGCATGGATATACCATCATTCTGGAAGCCATTAATGGTGCCACTTTATGTTTGTTTTTCAGTCCTTGTCCGCCACCTTCACATGTCCTGTGCTTGTGTGGGACAGATGTGCATGTGCACACATTGCATGCACACTGTGTGTCCCTGGCTGACATCTTCTCTATACTTCTCAGCAAACACAGCTGAAGTGCAAGCAACCTTTGGTCACCCATGTAGCATTAGCGCAGCAAGGATGGCTCCCTCCATCCCTTCCAGGAGGTGGAGAGTGTCTTCTGGGATGTTCAGTCACCCTCTAGCTGGACAGGCCTGCAACACCCATTGTCATTATTGAACCGACAACTGTGTGCTGTCTACAGCACACAGCACATAGCACTGTGTGCTGTAGACCTTCCATTCTGACCAAGCAGTGGTCTGAGTCTTCAATTTTTTTTACTGTAAATGCTTTTGTCTCCCTGTTGGCATCATGCCATTACCCACCTTTCCCAGCGCTTACCTGGCTCAGTTTTAGTCTCCAAAGAAAAATCCATCAATGGCATGGCTATGGAGTGAGCCCCCCAGATTATGCTTCCATTTATCTCTGAACAAGAGTCCAGTTGATTGTGCAGGGCCTATGATCTCAGAGAAAGGAAGTATTTTTTCATGTAGAGGATGATGGACACATAGAATGGCCTTCCTGAGAAAGTTGTGAGATCAAAAACAGTGGGGAAATTCAAGAATGCATGGGATAGACATAATGCAATTCTGGTGGGGGTAGGAAGAAGTAGGATGTTGGTTAACTAGTATCTGAAGCTTATCCAATAGGTAGGGAAATGAGCAGACTGGGTGGGCCAAGCAGTCCTTATCTGCCATCAAAGTCTATGTTTTTATGTTTCTCCTGCTGTGCAGGGTTTTCTGCCTTCATTTTCTCCCTCCAACTCCCCGGACTTCCTGCATAAACCTGTCAGACTTCATCATGCTTGGCACTCCTTGCAAGTGGTGTTCTCCAGCAGACTGCAAAGAGACACCTGAGCAATGGAAAAGGACATTCTCCCTCCCTGGGTTAAAAACATTGCCGTGAGGTAGTGCCATCCCCCAGCCATGGGCTGCCCAGCCAATCTACTGAGTTCATTCCTGAACCCAGTTCACCGGCACAGAAGCATGTAGCGTAGTGCTGCCTGCAAGGCCATCGAGCATGCACAAGTCACCAATGATAAAAGTACATAACTATTTACTATTAGAAACATAGAAATTGGCAGACAGAAAAGAACCCCTTGGCCCATCTAGTCTGCCCATTTCCCCCTCCCTGTCTGGCTTATCATACTCCCTTTATTCCCTTGTCATTGTTACTTCTATTTAGCCCCTTGTAGTTGTCCCAAGCCCTCTTGAATTTGCTCACCGAATCTACCCCCACCACCCATTCTGGCAGCCTATTCCAAGGACCCACCACTCTCTCAGTGAAGAACTGCCCCATCATATTTCCTCTATATCTGCCCCCCTCCAGCTTGAGTGCATGTCCCCTAGCTGATTTGTTCACTCATCCTGAATATGCTTCCTTCCCTCACCCTGTTTATTCCCTTCAGATATTTGAAGGTTTCTACCATATCCCACCCCCCCCCCTTGTCTCCAGTGTGTACAAGTTTAGTTCCTCCAGTCATTCTTTGTAAGGCCTCCCGTGTAGTCTTTGAACCATCTTGGTTGCCCTTCTCTGGACCTTCTTAACCTTGTCTCTGTCACCCTGTAAGTGTGGCCTCCAGAACTGCACCCAGTATTCCAGATGTTGTCTGACCATAGTTTTGTACAGTGGCATTATCACCTCCCTCCTCCTACTTGTATTGCCCCTCCCTATGCATGCCAACATTCTGCTTGCCTTTCCCACCACCTTATTGCATTGGTTTCCAACCTTCAGGCTATCTGAAATGATGATCCTGAGGTCCCTTTCCTGCTCTGTTAACTTAAGTTCCTCCTTTCCTAGCTAGCATTTTGCCCTTGGGTTCTTACGCCCTATGTGCATGATTTTAAATTTTTTTGCATTGAATTGTAATTGCCACTTCCCTGACCACTCCTCCAGCCTGGACAGATCTTTTCTCATTCTTTCCACTCCTCCCGGCATGTCCACCCGGCTACAGATCTTCTTATCGTCTGCAAATAAACACACCTTCCATTCAGGCCCTCTGAAATGTCCCCCAATGTGTATGTTAAACAGTATGGGACCCAACACTGACCCCTGGGGAACCCCACTCGTCACCCCCCTTCCTTGGAGTGCACTCCATTAACCACCACCTTCTGAGTTCTACCTACCGGCCAATTCTCCACCCAGTTTGTTAGTTTGCTCCCCACCCCAAAGCTTCTTAACTTGCTTATTGGTCTGTTATGAGGGACAGTGTCAAAGGTGTTTCTGAAGTCCAGATAGGCCACGTCCACCGTCCCTCCCTGGTCACATATTTCCATTGATCCATCAAAGAATTCAATCAGGTTGGTCTGACATGACCATCCTTTTTTTTTTTTTTTTCCATAAGTACTTTTGGCTTTTTCCCCTTTTAAGTCCCACTCCCGCATGTCCCCGACATGACACATGCATGTGAAGGCCCATGTACACACGCCTTGTGGGATGCCCCCCCCCACCCAACAGGTCACACTGTTGCCACCTATACCTATCACTGGACCTCCATCCAGTGACCCGGGAGAGGAGAGCCATCACTCGGTCCTGCTCCCATCCTCCCCCCATGCCGGCACCCTGGCAACCCGAGGTCATTCCCGAACCCGGGTCACTGGCGCAACATGCGGTAAGGCTTCCAGCACCTCAACCCTCAGCACCACTGGGCCGGCCATGACATGACCTTCCACCTGTAAACCCATGCTGGTTGTTATCTGTGAGCCCCGCCTCCTCCAGATATTGTACCAGCCTTTCCTTTATAAGTGCCTCCACTAGCATCCCCACCACAGAGGTAAGGCTGACTGGATGATAGTTGCCCGGCTCTTCCTTCCCTCCCCCTTTGTGCAATGGCACCACATCAGCCCTTGTCCAGTTCCCCCGGGACACTCCCTTTGTCCAGGGACAGATTAAATAACTTTGTGAGTGGTGCCACAAGTTCCTTACTTAACTCCTTGAGCACACTAGGGTGTATTGCATCGGGGCCAATTGCCTTGTCCGTCTGCAATTTTCCTAATTCCTCTAATACCCTACCCTCTGAAAAGGGACTTGTGTTCATCTCCCTGCCCACTCTTCCTCTGCTTCTTAGCTCTGGCCCCTTCCCTTCTTCCTGAACTGTGAAGACTGAGATAAAGTATTCATTCAGCAGATTTGTCTTATCCTCACCCCCCTCCATTAGAGCTCCCCCCTTCCCTTTGAGTATCATAATCCCCTGCCTGCTTTTCCTTCTCTCATTTATTTACCAGAAAAATTTCTTGCCCTTCCTTTTGGCCTCCTTCACTATTTTCTCCTCCATGTCCGCCTTAGTCCTACTGATTATTTTCCCCATGTCTTTTAGCTTTTCCATGTAAACTTCTTTTTCTGCCATCCCCTGTGAAGATTTGTTGCTCTTGAATGCTTTCTTTTTTTCCCTGACTGCTCTTCCCACCTCCTTTGTAAAGCAAAGTGGCTTCCTCCTTGGTTTGTGTTTGCTTACCCTCCTGATGCATTGTTCTGTTGCCAGCAGAATTCCCTCCTTTATTGCCCCCCCCATAACTTTTCCACGCCCTCTAGTTTCTCCTTGCCCTCTAGCTTCTTTTTGAGAATTTCTTTCATTTTCCTGAAATCCGCTTTCCAAAAGTCCATTACCCTAGAGGTGGTCCTGTTTATTTCCATCCCCGTCCAAAGACTAAACCTGACCATTTTGTGGTCGCTATTCCCCAGACTTTCCCTGACCTCAACATCCTCAATACTGTCCCCATTTGTCATCACCAGGTCCAGTACAACCTCTCTCCTAGTTGGTTCCTTGACCAGCTATTGAAGAAGTGCCTCCTGCATGGATTCCAACAGCTCCCTACTCCTTTCCGATGTTGCTGTTGGAATCCCCCAGTTCACATCTAGGAGATTTAGATCCCTTACCACCAGAACTTCTCCTTTGCTGGCCATCCTTTGTAGTTCACTAGCCATTTCCCTATCCACCTCCTCCTGACTTGTGGTCTGTGCACCACCCCCTACCCATACTGCCTTCCCTGTCCTCTTTCTGCCCTTCATTACTCACTGTTGCTCTTATCCCATCCCTTACGTATAGGGCTACCCCAACCCTGTGGTTTGCACTTATGGACATGGTACCTGGCTATGTTGTGTATGCTGTTTTAATCTCTTATGTTATTACTGCATTACATCAAGGATCACTTATTTTCAGTGTGTTTATTTGTGCTTCTCTCATAAATGGCCTTCCTCATCGGTGGTCTCTTGATTTAATGAACCATGAGTAAAGTTCTGGTTTGAATTCCCTTCATATGACTTCTACATGGGTGACCAGAGATAGAGAAAAATAGAAATAGAAAATGTTGACAAAGAAAGACAATCTGTCCATCCAGTCTGCCTTACACAGAAACACAGAATTTGTTGGCAGAAAAGGACCACTTGTCCCACCAGTCCACACAGATGGCCCCTGCCTAGTCTGTTTTTGCAGCCCCTAACTTGTATCTGGCAATCCTCCCTCCTCCTTGCCTATTTACAAATATTCCTCTCTGTCTATCCCATGCATGCTTAAAGCCCTTCCTGCTTTTGCTTCCACCACTTCTACTGACAGACTGTTCCAGGAATCTACATCTCTTTCAGTGAAGTAGTATTTCCCTCCCATCCCTCTTAAACTTCCCCCTCTCCAGCTTTATCATATGGTCTCTGGTCCTGGTGCTGTTTCTCACTTGAAAGAGACTTCCCTGTTGTACTTTGTTTACCCCTGTGAGGTACTTGTAGGTCTCTAATATGTCCCCTTTTGTTCTCCTCTCTTCCAGGGTATACATGTTGGGATCCCACAGTCTCTCCTCATACGGCTTTTGGTACAACCTCTGCATCATTTTAGTTGCCTTCCTCTTGACTGCCTCCACCCTGTCTATGTCCTTTCTGAGGTGCAGTCTCCACAGGTGGTGTGTCACCAGCAAGCAATATAGTGACAGCACTTCCTCCTTCTGGAGATGCCTCTCCCTATGTATCCCAGCATCCCTTTAGACCTGTCCACTGCTTTGTTACACTGCCCTGCCACTTGGAGGTCATCAAATATGATAATCCTAAGGTTATTTTCCTGCTTAGTGACTGTCAGTGCCCCCGTCCTATACTTAGCTTCTGGGCTCCTATGCTCTATGTGCATGATTTTGCACTTTTTGGCATTGAACCCCAATTGCTATGCTCTTTGATCACTCCTTGAGTTTCCCAAGATTCCTATGCATTTTCTTTACCCTCCTCCTGAACAGCAACCCTATTACAGATGTTGGTGTCATCTTCAAAAAGGCATACTTTCCCTTCCAGTTCTTCTGCAATGTTGCTTATGAAAACAGCAAAGAGGAACAGTCCAGTATTGAGCCCTGTGGCACCTCACTGGTCACTTTCCCATCATTACAGTGAGTGCTGTTAACCTCCATCTTCTGTCTCCTATCCATTTACCAGTTTCTAACCCAATTCACCACTTTAGATCCCACCCCTAGACTGCTCAGTTTCTTTTGTAAGTCTCCTGTGCAGCACAGTGTCAAAGGCCTCCACTGCCCTCCCCTGATCTATCTGCCTGGTCACCCAGTCAAAGAAATCAATCAGATTTATCTGGCATGACCTCCCTCCCATAAATCCATGCTGCCTGTGGTCTTTCAGCCCACTGGATTCAAGATACTCTACCAACCTTTTCTTTAACAGAATTTCTATTAATTTCCAAACCACGGAGGTGAGACTGACTGGCCAATAGTTGCTACCCTTCTCCCTGCTGCCTCTTCTATGTAGAGGGACCACGTCTGCTCTCCTCCAGTCCTCTGAAACCATACCTGTTTCCAGGCAGCTGTTGAGTAAGGCCATCAGTGGAGCAGCCAGCACTTCCCTGAATTCCTTTAGTATCCTTAATATATTCTGTCCGCTCCCATAGCCCTGTCCACTTTCAGAGCTGCAGCTGCCTTCAGGACTCTTTCCTCTGAAAATGGACTTGTGTCCATCTCACACCCCCCTTTGTTCCTGCTGCTCCTAGGTGGTCCTTCCCTAGCCCCTCCACTATGAAGACTTAGTAGAAGTACTTGTTCGGTATGACTGCTGTTTCTTGGTCCTCTTATGCGCAGTCCCTACTGCCACCCTCCATACCCTCACTATCCCTCCCCTTGTCTTCTTCTTCTCGAGTATGTATCTGAAGAAAGTCTTATTACCTTTAGCAACTCCTTGACTATCCTTTCCTCTGTTGGTGCCTTTGCTTCCCTCACTGTGTTTCCTGCTTACATCCATTTTACTTGGTACACCTGCCTGTCTTCCTCCATCTGCATTTCTTTATACCACATGAATGCTGCCCTTGTTTCCTTCGCCATCTTGGCTACTTCCCTAGAGAACCATAATGGTCTCTTTTTCCTTCTGCTTTTACTAATTTCCTTCAAGCAGGGGCTGATTGCCTTAATTATGCCCTCTCTTATTTTTTCCCCAGTGTACCGCTACCCTCCCTGGCAATCCCCCCATGAGGCAGCTTCTGAGGCAGTCTCCCATTTCTTTAAAGTCCACCCTTCTAAAGCCCAGGACCCTCGACCTTGTGTGGTATGCCTCTGTTCCTGTCTTAATGTTAAGCCAAACTTAACAGTGATCGCTGGTACCTGAGGGACTTCCCACTGTGATGTCTGCAATGACATCTCTGTTTGTAAGCACCAGGTCCAACACTGTCCTGTCCCTAGTGGGTTCCTTGATTAGCTGCCTAAGAAAAGCCCCTTGTAGTGAGTAAATTATGGCCCTGCTCCTTGCCAAAGAGGCAGCTGGAAGGCTGCAATCCACATCTGGCTGGTTGAAATCAACAAGTACCAGCACCTCCTCCTTACTTGCCATCCTGATGATGGCTTTCCCAAATGCCTTATCCAACTCCTCTCTCTGTGGTAGAGGTCGGTACACCCCCTTGTACTAATAGCAGCCTCTGCACCTGTCTCCAGGATGACCTGTAGCACCTCCAGCCCTTTCTTTTCCTCTAGGTGCTCCCTGCACTTCCATGGCCTTGAAACATACAGTACAACCCCTCCTCCCCTCCCCTCCCCTCCTCTCTGCCCCGTCTTTTCTGAACAGAGAGTAGCCAGCTATGGCCATGTTCCAGTCATGGTGCTCAGTGCCTCATACTGTTCTTATACCTCTTGTAAGGTGCACAGAGCCCCTGGGATTGGACACCATAAAAAATAAAGTTTTACTTACTTATTCCGTGAAGGCCACCAAATGCAGGCTAGCCTCCTCCATGACGGCTTCCAGGTTCAATATGATACTTTCCAGACTCCTTGCATTGGTGCAAATGGCTCTCCATACCTTACTTCCTCCATGCCTACGTCCCTGCTTCCCACCTTCCACTCTGGTTTACTGGCTATAGCCATATCGTACTATATTTAGCACGACTCCCATTATGTTACTCCAAGGTGCCTATATATATCTACACCTATGGCTGGAGATGCTTGAAGTGTGCTCTGCCTACAATGTTACATACAGCCTACAATTGTTCTGTACAGCCCTCACAGCTGAAGGTTTCTAGAGACTAGAAGCCATCACTGTGCAGACTCAGCAGATGGGGTTAACAGGCATGCACATTTAAGTTATCTTATGAGCACAAATCTCCTACTACATCAACTGGCTATCTCCCTGGTCAAAAAAAAGAGAGTACTCTGTTTGCCTGACCCCTTACCCTTCTCTGGCCATAACTAGGTAGCACAGCCTTTTACTACTGTTAGCTGACCTACCTCCTTCCCCTTGCTATGAGGAAATATGGTTTTCTTATGAAAATGCTGTTCTACCTATTGCTCCTACAGTGTGGAGACATAAAGCCCAAACCAGGCCCAAACCTGCCCCCACCCCCACCCCACATGTGCTGCTAATAGCATAAGAGCCAAAGGTGTAGGATGTACGCACTTTAATGTACATAGCCTCATGCTGAAACTTGATGCAGCCTGAGGGTGTAGTGATATAAAAATGTATTGTTTGGTAAAACAAACCATTACAATTTCATGTAAAATACAACATTAATCTAAGACACAAAATACAATGCAATGTTTCACAGTTAAATAATAACTAGATGTCCATAATTCTAAATCCCAGTCTCACACTATATGACATAATTATAGATAACGAGATACAAAATAAACAGCATGACCTAATTTTTCTCTCTGATTCTATAATGAAAATCAAGACCGACCTTGGGCACAACTTCCATTCCCTTCAACAGTGGTTCACAAATGAGAAATTTGTCCTAAAGATCCCTAAAACAAAAGCCATGTTGCTCGGCTCATCCCCAGAGGTTAGAAGATTTTCCTAAGACTTCACCATCTCAGCCTTAGCTGGAGTGAAACTGGAACTCGTTAATGAATTTAAATACCTTGGCGTTACCATTGATCCCCACCTCACATTTATTTATTTTGGTTTTTTTTGACCAGGTAAGTGCGCTAGACAGCATTGCTGCCTGTTTTCAGGCATAACCCAGGAGATTACAGACAATAAATGGGAAACAACAGTGAATTACAGACAAATTAAATAAGGAGATAACAAGTAGTACAAATTTTCCAATAAACATACAGTCATAGTAACGACAACAGAAGCAAGAGAAGGCAGACCAATAATACAAACGTAGCACAGTATCAATGGCATCGGCAATGTTTCAACCACATTAACAACAAATAGGGGTGGGTGGGGTGGAAAGAAGAATGGTACAGGGAAGATCAATATAGGAACAAGTGCCGGAGCAGAATAAATACTAGGGGTCAGGCAAGTGTGTGGGAGCACCCCCCACAGGAGCAAGGTTCTGAACTGGCAAGAACTTTATTGAGTTCCAGCTTAAAGCTCCGAGGGATTTTTAATTAAACGAGTGGAGGTGTATTTTCGGTAAGCTGAGGGGGCTAGCCAGCCCAGGCCAGAGTACAGTGAGTATTGGTGAGTGAGCTTAGGAACAGACAAAGCAAAGCAGCAGATGTTATTATAGCAGACATCCCAGTTGTGGAGGAGCCCTCTTGTGGATTCTGAAAGGGCAATCATCCCAGAGCCCAGTTTTGGTCTCAGAATCCCCTGAGCGATAGCCAACCTTGCTGCAGATGTGAGGCTGTGTCTGACTTTTTACGCAATACCAAGTTGTATATTGACCGTTTTGATCATAGTAGTGAGGTGCAGATTGTAGTCCCTGACCAGGTACAAAGTGACTCCCAGATATTTAAAAGAAGAGACAATATTGGGGAGGGGGGTGTTATTGGATGCACTGATGCAAAGTGGCTGGTGACAGGCTCTGATTTTGGGACCTGAGCCAAAGAGCATGGCAACTGTCTTTTTGTCACTTATATGACCAACATCATAAGAACTGTTCATCAAAAACTGGGTCAACTCTACTGTATTGCATCCTGGCACCCGACACTAAAGCCAGAACTGCCCAAAGCTGCACACTGTTCCTAACTGCGTACGGCCTCACCATTACGGATGCTGCTCCCCTCACAATCCAGGCAAAGAAAAGAGTCTTAACCTACAAGATTGCCAAATTTGCATCCTCACAGGGCCCACAGTCCCATCACTGCACCAACTCTGAACAACTTGGTTGGTTGCAACCTGAAACCAGAGCCCAGTTAATTCTAACAAATTTCATACACAAAATTCTACATGGAGGTGCTCCCTAATGTCTATCCAAGCTATTCACGTATGTGGACAACCCCTTCTCTCACTCCTCCACAAACACTCTATTGAAAGTTCCATTCATGTGCTCAGACATGGGCCAGAACTCTTTCAGATACAGAGCAGCGTTGTTCTGGAACACCATCCCTTTCACTATCAGAGCTATCCCTTCCCTTAAAATGTTTACTGACAAGCTGAAAGGACATCTCAAAGCGTATAATGTCTGTACCTGTTTCACACGACTTACGAAACACTGATGACTTCATGTGCCATCCGAATGCCTTACTTTTGCACCATGTCACTTCATTTTGTATGATGATACTTATGCACTTGTACCTGTTCCACTGTCTTGTTGTGTAGTTTTCTGTACCCGGGTCATGCCTGAGAAAGGTGCTTTGATACCAATGCAATTACCTTGCCATCAAAAAAAATAAATACACACATACATACATACATACATACATACATACATACAAGTAGCAAGCGAAACCTTAGATAGTAGATTTAACATTTGAGTATCTTCAGAGTTATAGGCCGAGATTTTCAAAGGGATTGCACCTGGCACAACTGAGTTCCACCAGCGCAACCCCAGAACTGCATCCCGGGGCAATATTCAAAGGTGGGTATTGCACAGTGCAATTCCTAATGCATGGGGCGCAAAGATAATGTATGTAGCACATCTCCAGAGGATGTGCCCCTGTATATATTGCACATCCCAATATTCAGCTCGGGACGTGCGGCGCATCTGCTGGCACAACCGAGAGATGTGCTGCATAGTTGGCTCACAGTTGAGCCCGCAAAACTGGCTCAAGTGTTAGCTACCCAGAAGCAGGCAGCCGTGTAGCACACAACACAGCAGCCACCGGCCGGTGCAACTTCCCCAACACCGTGCACAAGCACAAACAATAGTCCCTGGTAGTCCAGTGGTATCCCCTCTGCCCCATAGCACTGATCGCCGTATTCTCATATTGATATCCTCCCTGGTGGTCCAGAGGTTCCCGCCTCCCCTTCCTCTGATCACCGTAGAGTAATAAAGTAATTGCCCTGGTGGTCCAGTGGTTCCCCCCCCACCCCCACTCACACAGTACCCCCAGCCCACAGCCCCCGGTCATCGGCGGGCGAAACACCACCGCGATACCTCCGTGGCTGCCTGCCGAATGACAGCTTACAGTAGTTGCTGCAAGCTCATTGGTCCACACTGTGGACCAATGGACTTGCAGTACATACTGTAATAATTTACAACTTTGTGAATGAAGTCCCTAACCCACTTCATATCTACCTTCTTAAAAGTCTGGGATGCCCATGCCCCTCTAAAATAAGTAAGAGTAAGATGCTTCCACCATCCCTGGATCACCCCGGATATCCTGGCCATATGCAAATCCCGAGACCTCTCATGGTGCCGTTTTAAAACCTTGCTTGACCCAGCCCACCTTCAGACCTACAATCACAGCCAAAGACATGGTCAGATATTGTCTGAAATTTCTGTGATATTTCTAGAGAAATCTCCTGCTTTCTGCATTTCCACAGTAGGGGCAGCAGAGAGAAACTCTTTAGAAATTTCGGAAAATATCTGACCATATCTGTGGTTACTTCTGTACCGTACCCTTCGCAACAGCTGTACAAAGTGAATACAGCAGGCTAAATCAGAATTTCTCAAATCTCAGTTGCAATCCCCTACAAACACGCCGTCCTCTTTCTGGTATGATCTTCAATTGCTCCAGCACCCCTCCTCAGAACCCTCCAACCCACTCTCAGCATTTCAGGGTCACTAGTTTCAGATCCTACCCTTGTTGCTGAGGCACTAAATAAGTTCTTCACAACCTGTGCCATTCCTCAAGCTCCTCCCACTTTCCTAACCAGCACGCCCCCCCCCTCCCCACCACAGCCCTCTGGCTTCCAACTACCGCCGGTATCCCCCTCTGAAGTCCTCAGAGCTCTTGTCTCCCTCAAACCTACTAAATCCAGTCCTGATGGGTTGCACCCTAAGCTCCTCAATCTCTGCACTCTCTATTGTCACCCCCTTAACCCACATTTTCAATCTGTCCATCTCCATCGCTACTGTTCCTTCAGTGTGGAAGTATGCTATGGTCCTCCCTCTTCTCAAAGGGTGTGACCCCACTGTCCCTGGCAACTACTGCCCTATATCACTTCTCCCCTCACTCACCAAGGTCCTAGAATCCCTAGTCCTCTCTAGGCTAATTGATTTCCTGCATGCCTCCAATACTCTTTCCCCTGTCCAATCAGGTTTTAGGAAGTTTCACTCTACTACTGCCTCCCTTCTACGCCCTACTGATGCCATTCACTCTGCTATGGATCATGGTATGATCACCTTGGCCATTTTCACTTGACCTGACGAAGGCCTTTTCGATTCCGTCTCCCATCCTCTCCTCCTAAATAAACTAAGTGCCTCTGGCCTTTCCCCATCCACTGTGTCCTGGTGTATCTCTTATTTAACTGACCGGTCCCAATCAGTAAAAATCGGTAATGTTCTATTCTTCTCCCTCCCTATCCTTGCAGGTGTACCCCAGGGTTTGATCCTTGGGCCTATTCTTTTTTCCCTGTTCATTAACGACCTCCCTTCCATATGCACCCACACCAAGATCCACATGTATGCAGACGATACTGTCCTTTTCCTGTCTGGTTCTTCCATCCCAACCATCCAAGCTCCCCTACAAAATGATTTCTCAGTGGTTACCTCCTGGTTCAATGTTAATTACTTGAAGTGAAACACAAAGAAAAAAATAGCCATGATCTTTGGCTCTAAACAAAAACTGGCTGGGTTACCGGCCCTACCTCCTTCTTCTCTGGAGCTAACACTCCCATTGACAAAGTCCCTGCCTATAAATACCTCAGAGTTTGGCTTGATCCCTCACTAGACTTCTCTTCCCACTTTAGCGCCCTTCATTCCAAACTGTGCCCTAAACTAGGTTTACTCTACCACCATAAGGCTAGTCTTTCCCTCCCTGTTAGCCGTGATCTAGTGGTCAAATGGATCCCCCCTGCCTTTGATCTTGTAGACGTAGTTTTCAGTGCTGCCCCGTTACCTCCCTCACCAAACTTGATGTCCTCTTCCACGCTTTCTGTCAGTTCGCCTCAAACTCCTTGCATTTGATTCACCACTGTGACCTCTACTCCTTCCTATCCCTCCAATCCCTCTCCCAGAGCTGCACATTCTACTGCTCCACTTTCATATCTAAATACTGGTTTGGAATTCTTCCACTTTACCTTGCTTCTCTTCTCAGTCCTGCTTCCCCCTCCCCCTACAACTCAAGGACAAACAGTGCCCACTCCTTCGCCCTCCCATGGGTCCACTCCTCAGCTGGCAAACTTGCTTTCTCTTATAGGCTACCTTCCCTCTGGAATGGCATTCTCACCCTAACCCATCTCACCTCCTCCTTTCCTGCCCTTAAGCACCTACTCAGACCAACCCCTACTACATCCTGCACCTGTCCTCTCCCCTATGATTTATTCTCTTTTCTGCCACTGTCTGGCATCTCCTTATTCTAGTGAGACTCATTAGGCATACTCTGAATGACTTGTTCCACCTAGATGCTATCTACTGTATACCTACATTTTCTATATCTATGTATATATGTAACTATTAACTGTATTATATAAGTATTTATCGCACCTGGAAATGAGTTGTTGCTCATGGTGCCTTTCCCAGTTATCACATTTTAAATAAATAAATATTTATTTATTTTCTTTTTTCCTTATCCCATTAAAGAGCACTGTCAGATAAAGTCTGTTTAACAACTTTAGAATACTTATAGTTTATATTATTTCTCTAGTCATGAAATTCCAGAGAAAGAATTAACCATTAAAAAATAAATAAGTTTTAACCGAAAATAACCATGGAGATATACGGTTTATATGAGAACATCTTTTTTCTTGCAAAGCCATAAATGGTAACCTTTCTGATGATAGTTTTGTAAGTTCTGTCCAAAAGGCAATTCTGGCTGATGTGACAAAGGTATTTCTAGGCAATACCCCCTGTTCTGCTCTCACTAGACAAGTAGGAGCAGAAACTGGCAGTCCCAGAAGCCTTTTATATGCACTGTTTACCACTTTCTCGATTCTGTCTATATTACTACCACTCCAGATTTTATTGGCATATAGAACTTTCTATTAAATGTTACGAGCAGGGCTTTCAACATAGGAAATACTGTCATTCCCCCATACTTTATGATGATATCAAGACAATTCACTAATTGTTTATTTTCTTGTGTCAACATTTTTATATGCAGATTCCAAGAAAAAGTATTTGTTAACATGACTCTGAGATGACGATATGACTTACCAGTCTCAAGCGGTTTACTTTTGATAAACCATTTCATATTCCCTTTTGTACTTCAAATAGTTCATGCCTTAGATTTCATAAGCTTAATCACAAGTTCCAACTGCTCTCATAGTTCCCCTGATGTATTTTTTTTTTCTGTAAGCCTCCTGGGAAAGTGAAAAAAAGAACAAGGTCATTGGTACCTGCCAACACAGATACTGCAGACTGTAAAACTTTAGGGGAATTAAACTGTTTGTGGTTTACCTGTAATAATGTATAGTTTAAATAAATGTTGTATAGCGTAGGCATCAGAACTTTCTTGCCTTACACCATAACAGGATTCAATTTTCTGAGTTGGATTGCCATTTTTACTATATTTCACCTTGGCCCAAACTTTTGTGTATACATTTTTAATTAACAGCACCAGGTCAGGATCAATCCCACTGTCTAAAATCCTGCCCCAAAATTTACTCCTAACCAGGGGTCAAAAGCAGAACTGACCAGGGCACATGATATAAGCAATGAAGCCAGAGAGTGGATTTTTCACAAGATATAGAGAAAGCTGGAGAACCACAGCTCAGAATGGCAAGGTAAAATGTGATGCTTTTTTCGTGACCAACGAGGAGGTCACTTTGTCGCAGTGGTAAGGCTTATCATAATTCAGCTGAAACATGAGACCAAGAACCCCTCTAATAATCTACACACAAGTGAAAATATTGCTGTTATTTGAAAACATTGCAGGCTTTTAAAGCAGCAGAGTTGGGGGGGGGTTGGTACCTTAATGGTATGCTTTTGTTTGATCACACACCAGGTGCACACATTTAAATCTTGTAAAAATATATTGAAATGTGATGGGCTGAGCTTTCCAAACTCCTTTTTACTGAATTGCATGAGGGAGAACTGTGGCCCTCTCCTAACTGGTGAGCTCTCCAGGGAACCTCTAATTGGCCAGGGCACATGATATAAGCAAGGAAGCCAGAGAGTGGATTCTTCATAAGGTGTAGAGAAAGTGGGGGAACCACAGCTCAGAATGGCAAGGTAAAATGTGATGCCTTTTTCCTGACTGATGAGGAGGCCACTTTGTCACACTGGTCAGGCTTCTCATAGTTCAGCTGAAACATAAGATCAAGAACCCCTCTAATAATCTAAACACAAGCAAAAATATTGGTGTTATTATTTGAAAACATTGCAGACTTTTAAAGCAGCAGAGTTGGTGAGGGAAGGGCCTGGTACCTTAATTTTATGGTTAAATGATGTCCCTATGCCACTCTTGGAAATCAACAAGCTGGACCCATTTAAAAGTGCCCTCTTAGCCAAGCCAGTGGTGCGTAGGGCTGAGGCATCACTGCCTTACCTCTTGTCATGCCGGCAACCCATGTTCGTGGTGCGAGCGGGTAGCTGGAGGTCAGCCGGGGAGAGAGAGGACTGAACATCTGGAGGAGAGCTCTCCTCTCCCAGGGAGGGGTGGGACTAGAGCCGGTGCTTGTCTGGCCTCTAGCAGTGGCTGGAGGCTGGCACACTGGCTCTACAGAGAATGGGGCGGAGGCGGAGCAGACACCTGGTGTGTCACATGTGGAAGCATGTGCGGCTCGGCCATTGTCATCATTGCACGCTGTACCTCTACACTTGGGGAAGGGAGAAACATGGATGCTGAGAATGCCACCAACTGGTGGATGATGCCAGCTCCCCACAGGTGTCACACCCGGCCAGCTGGCACCTCTAAAGCCAAGAGGTAAGAGTTACTGGATGCTGGGGTGATGAGGCTGGGAGAGCCAGTGGAAGGTGGCCAGTCAGTGGGGGTGATAAAGAAATCAGAAAAAAAGTGCCCTCCATTCCTACCTAACCCTTAAAAATAACTGCTGCTGTCCAGCGACCCAAAGTCCCACATAGAAACTGAGATTGAGTTAGCTCAATCCACGCCATTGTACTTGTTACCCCAACCCCCCTTCTTCTACTGCACTCACCTCTCATCCCCTCTCACTCCCCCTACCCAAACTCTCTACCACCCCATCACCTACTACTCAACCTGCCACTCATCCACTACCCAGCCCATCTTCCCCTTTCCACCAACTTACCACCCCCCTCTCAACCACTGCTCTCCACTCACACTCTGTTCCCTCTCTGTTATACTGTTCCCCCCCACCCAACTCTGGACAGTGCTTCCTCAGGCTGTGTAAAAACCAACACCTCCTACCTATTCTACTCTTCCCCATCCTATCCTGTCCCTCATCCTCCTCCCTACCTACCTACCACCCCTCCTCTCAACCCCTGCTCTACACTCACACTCCATCCCCTCTGCTAAACTCTTTTCCCCTTTCAAGCACTGGACAATGCCTCCACAGGCTGCGTAGTAATAACCAACACACCCCTTCTATATCTATATCTCATGATTCTGTACCTAATGTGTACCCAATACTTACTGAATGGTCTCACCACACCTATAGTACAGGTGCAGCAACCCTACTAGCACTTTGTAACTGTAACTCGCACTTTAAATTCTTCTGCATGAACAATTAATGTAATCTTATGGTGTGCTCAACTCATTGTCTTTGTATTACAATCATTGTCTACCATGACAACTTCTGTACCGAATATACTGTATTGTCAATCCGACTTGGAACCATTGAAAAAGAGATCCTGGCTCAAAGATTGTAATCCAAAACTGTAATACATAAATACATTTTAATAAATAAATAAAAATTGACTGGCAGAGAAGACAGCCCAAACTTTGGAAAAATGCTGCAGAAAGCTAAGGAGGCTGGCAGGGACCTTTCTCTTAGCCTCCTAGACTGTAGAAACTGGCCAACTGCTGGTGAGCTGTAGACTGGGGTCCAAGTTACCAGCTACTGAGTCACTGTTATAACCACATGTACTGGATTTGCAACTTGTCCAGAAAAACTTCAGGAAAAACGAGACAAGCAAAAGCAATATTATGATAGCCATGCAAAGCCTTTATCTGTCCTGAAATAAGGGGAGAGAGTCAGAATATAGCAGAACAATAACTGGAAACCAGCGGTGGTGTTAAGTAAAGCGTCAACACCAAGGTCTCATATAGTGCAACCCACAGCTGGAGGAGTGTACAGAAGGAACAGCAGACATATTCAAGACACAAAAGAGACTGGACTCCCTGAGAGGGATCTTCTGGATGATACCCAGATACCACAGTGCCTCGACCTCAGCATACACTGCAGCCCACAGAGATTGTTGAATCCCTGGAGCTTGTTTTCAGACTCAGAATAATCTGGACCCTTCCAGATGCAGAGTTCTAGAACAGGGACCAGAACAAGAAGTGGTCAAGAAGTACATAGACCTGGAAAGTGGAAGGACTGTGTTGAGTAAACTGTAAAGTGATACAGCAACTGTCAACTAGTGGTTTAACATTTTGATAGACTAACAGAAGAGCTTTTCTGAAGTAACTTAAGTTTTATTTTGCTGTCTGACAAAATAGGCATATGTGTTTTTATTATAAGAGTTCAGATTTTGATATGCTGTAATACTGTGCTTAAAACCATGTCATAATAATCTAGAGCTCTCTTTTTGTTAACAAGGGGATGTAGTATTACGTAGGTGGCACTGCCACCCTGTGGACATTCATGATCATTGCATCCTAATATTTAAAGCTAATATGTAATTGCAGCAGACTGAGCATGTGCAGATCAGATTAAATAAAAGGAAAGGGGAAATTGTTTAACCAGGAAAGGCACACTAAGCCAGAGCTTGTTTCAAGGTGCTACCTGGGAGCACAAGGAAGTTAAGTGACTTGCTCAGGGTCACACAGTATGCAAGTGGGGGCTGTGGGATTCAAACCCAGGTCTCCAGGTTTGCAGCTCAGAGCCCTAGACCTCTGCGCTATACTGCCTCCTATAGAGATGGCTAACTGATCACATCATCTGAAATTATTACACAGCTCATTTCCAGATGTGTCCTATGGGAGGGGGGAAGGGGGGGAACAGAGGTACACTAAGAATGATAAATACAAATACAATGAATACAATTACAATTCAATACAGTTAATATGAATAGGTAAGTAAGCATTACTAGATTTCACTAAGTTATGGAAAGAGGCAAGAAGGCAATAGTCCATAAGAGCCTCTGTCTTTTCCCCGTAGTAATCCAGTCTGTTCTGTAACAAAAAAGTGTCAAGTTTATTTTTATATATTTGTTTGGAATTGGTGATAACAACTTCAGTTGGGAGTTTATTCCATGGATTAACAATCCTCTGTGAGTCGAAATAGGCTTATTTATTTGTAGTGAATTTTGGACATGTTAATTGCAATGGATAACATCTTGTATTAAAGTTGGTTTGCTTAAAAATCAAGGCCTATCTCAGACATCAGATATTCATCATTTATAATCTCTCTAGCCAATAAAAGGTCACCTCTTAACCTCCTGGATTCTAACGACATTAGGTTACATTGTTTAAGCCTATCTTCATATGAAAGATCTTCATTATAAATAACAATTGTGCATACCACCACAAACATCAAGAATCAAATAACATTTTAGGTGTAACCCTCCCTCCCTCACCACCACCACCACCACCACCACCAATTTGGGGGCTTTCCTTAAGTGTCTTCCTGGGCTCCAGCCATGCAAACTGCCAGGCAGATGTCCTGCAGAGGTAGTAAATCCATGGTTATTTGTTTGATCCCGTTGATTTGAGTGAGAGTGCCATGCTGTGCCTCTGCGTCTGTCTCTTTAAGAGTATAGACAGTGTGTATGCAGTAAATTATTGGAGGGCTGGGTCCGAGTGTTTCAGAGCTCACGACTGGCCAGGTACCACTCTAATTTGCTGCACTCTACGGTCGATGGTAAAGCAGAGGGAGCTCTAGCCATTGCTGTAAATGTTTATTTGTAATCCATTATATTTTAATTAGAGGGTTTGCTTTAACCTGCCTTCTTGCAGCTTATTTATCTGAATGAGAGCCACTGTGTTTGGTCCAGGACTTCCAGGTATTTGGACCAATTAGGACACAAGGTAACTCGAGGGGTTCTTAGCTCAAGTGACACATGGGAAGGAAAACTGTAGTTCTTGCAGTTTTACAGGTTGGCGCATAAACTGACTAATGGGAGCACCAGAACTGTGACTGACTGCTTTCCTAGCCAACTGGATTGCTAGAAAACCGGATTAGTTCAAGAACTGTTAGAAAAAAGAGCTCAGTTGCTGTTAGAGCAGGGAGGGTAAGCAACTTGAGCCATCGAGAGGCAGCAACAGGAAAGAAGCTGCGAAGATTTGGCAGGGAAAGGCCTGACTTGCCTTCCTGCTATTGTTTTCCAGCATTGGACTGCTTGCTAGTAGTAACTGGACTAATCCAAAGCCAACCTTTGAACTTTGGCAGTTTGCCAGAGACTCTGAGAAGTGCAGCTTTAAATATTGGACCAAGAGAAGCTCCTGTGAAACATTCAGCCCAAGAGTTGTGTGAGAGACTGCTTTTGTGAATTAAGATGTTTGCTCAGTGAATCGACTGAAATAGTTAACCGGCCTGAAACCAATCTGAGAAGCAGAGAAGTGAATGCTGTTCTCATTAAATGTGCTGAATGTTTGTTGTGGGTCACGGCTTACTGTTCAGGGACTCCAGCTTGCCAGAAGGGAGCCTTCTTTATCAGTGACCGAACTGTCTGCTAGCTGGAGGTTTTCACCAGCAAACAAACTGAACTTTGCCAGAAGTGGTTATCTAGCCTTGGGTCTATGCCAAACTCAGTCCAAGCCATCTATTTCTGCACCAGTGACTGTTTTCTCAGCGAGAGACCAGATTGGGGATCCAGACTCTGTGCAGCAAGAAATCACAGGTTGTGGCCACCTGGAGGGAAAGGCTGTGAAGTAGCAGTGAGTTGTGCAGGCCCAGTTTCCCCATGCTCTTCAGTTTCTAGCAGCAGGTCTTCATATTGCCAGACCTTCCTCAACCAACTGGTGTCGTGAGTAAACTCAGGATAGCTCCCTGCAACGTTTCTTTGAATCTTTCTGTGGTACCATCTGATTGCTACAGTGTGTTTGAGGGTTACAAAGGACTGGGCCAACCTGTCCTGGATACAAATAACCAAAGCCTTGTTTATGTATGTTTAACTATCTTTTCTTTCCATCAAGGGCCCCAACAACAGCTGCAATGCCAGCCAACCCCAAGCACCGATTCTGGCCAGCCAGCATAACATTCTGGGTACCCATTGTTGTTAGACTGTTTGCCGTGGGACTATACAGTGCATGCATGCAGAGTAACCTGACTCAAATCAGTAAAGTAATCATTCTTCTAGATTCACGCCTCCATCCTTGTTCGCGTCCCCTTAATAAACCTGATTTGCTGTTTCATGTTTCAACTGGCTTAAGAGCATAGTCTTAGTTGGTGCACAGTATTTATTGAATTGATTTATGCATTGAAACATATCATAGGAATTACAACCCTCTGAGTCATAGACTCATTTACAAAGGCTCCGCATCAACATAATCATACATACATACAATGAGACAGGACAGAAGTATAACAATCACATCTTATACAGATGTACTTTACATACAATAACTAAAGTGGCAGTTGACCTATACATGTAGTAGCTAGGGTATTGAACGTAAACACAAATGGTAAAGTTACGGAGCAAGTGCAGCCTCAGGGGCATTGTCAAATGGCAGAATACAGTGACCAGTAACAAAACTGTCCTCTACAGTTGGTGGCTATAGGTAGTGATACCATGCATTGAATACAGATTCAGCAGCAATAACAGCTGGGAGTAGTACATATTGGTATAGACAGCATAGCCCAAGTTCTGGCACTTAGGTCTGCTTGAGAAGTCAGTGGATCTTTAGACTCGGGAACTGAGTTAGTGGGTGCTGTCTAGGAGAAGACATTGTCAAGGACCAGCCTAGGGCAGCTCTGGGAGGGGCTAGGCCAGAAAGGAGGATTAGCAGTTACACTGGCAGTATTGAAAGTGCATGTCTGGCTTGCTAACATTGTTTTTACAGGGGGTCCAATGGGAGTTGCTGAAGACTAGTCCTTGGTGGTAGATGCAAAGGGTGTGTGCATATCATTAATGCTCATTGTTAACTGTGTGGTAACTACTGCCAAGGGTTATCTGCTATTCAAGGTATTTGGTTACTAGGCAGGTTTGTGAGTGGTTATAGCTTCCCAGAGGGCTATACCAGGTTAGGTAGATACCCCCACTATTATTACTCTGGGTGGAGGCACCTTAATATCGAATCCAGGCACATCAGCCTGTGGTTAGAAGTACAGGCAGGGGTTGTATCCTTAGAGATAGCACCACCTAGGGGTTACACCTTGTAGGCGCTGCTAGGATTAGTGCCCTCTAGTGGCCAAAATACAAAATTGCAGTTAATTGTTAATTTGGTGCCAAATACAAAATAGAGAACCTCGCTACAGCTAAAGTTAAAATTTTCCCACACAAAATGGCTATGCACCATATGTTGGGGTGGAGCAAGGCAGAAGAGATTAATCTCCACCATGCTTTAATGTTATTAGATATCCCATTAGGGACCTATAACGCTACTATAGAGGAGGCAGTGAGTAAGGTAAGTGTCTGGGCAAAGTTACAGTGCAGGGCATAATGCTGACCTGTTTGTTCAGATGATAGTGGCTGTTATTGAATGTAGTGTTTCTACTGACCCAGAGACTGTACCCCCCATTATTATGCCTGAGGGATCCCAGGTGGTGTGGAGGGTTATCACTATGCATAGTGGAGCGTCTTCCCCGGAGGGTGTCACCCAAAGTGGAGGGGTTAAAGGAGAGATTGGGAAAACTGTTAGCAGCTGAGGGACAGACCTTTGAGGATTTGAAAAGGGCCATAGAGAACCTGGGGGGCTACTCCGGTGAATTCCTCCTCAGCCTCTACACACCTGTGCCGTCTCCCCTTGCAGTGTCCCCCATAGTGGTACCCTCTGTGAATCTGGACTCTTACCGCAGACTCAGATTGTTTTCGGGCACTGTCCCTACCCCTGTGGGGGAAGATAACTTAGAGACTTGGATGGACTATGTAAAAAAAAAGTAAGTAAGTAAAATTTATTTTTTAAGCGCTTTTCAAAGCCAAAGCGCTGTACAGATAAAACAATTAAAATACATACATATAAGATAAAAACAACAGTAGCAATATAATCACAATAAAATCGCTCTCCATATGCCTGTTTAAATAAATAAGTCTTTAGCTCTAACTTAAAACTTTCAACGGTCAGGCAGCTTCGTATCCGACGAGGTAGAGAATTCCACAGGGTAGGGGCAGCATAAGAAAATGCCCGAGCTCCAGAAGTTTTTAAACAAACCCTGGGAACCTCTAGCAATCCCTCGTCGCGGAGCGGAGCGAGCAAGAGGGACAGTAGGGAACAAGGAGATCTTGAAGATACCGTGGTCCCTGTTCATGTAGGGCTTTATAGGTCAGTAACCCGACCTTAAAGGTGATCCCCCACTGTACCGGCAGCCAGTGCAGTTCGCGCAGCACAGGCGTAATATGACTTCTCATAAATGTCCCAGTCAAAAGCCTGGCTGCAGCGTCTGCACCAGCTGCAAGCGGCGGATATGAACCCCTGGTAGCCCTAGGTACAGGACATTGCAGTAATCAAGGCAAGAAGTAACAAAGCCATGGACCAATACCGGAAGGTCAGCCGGAGGAACTAGGTGTTTCACCCGAGCGATATTCCTAAGATGATAAAAGGAAGATTTGACAACGGATGACACCTGAAATTTCAGGGTCAGACCATCGTCAATAATAACGCCGCCCAGGTTATGCACCCGGTCTGAGGTTGAGAGCTGGGCACCATCGATCCATATGCCCGAAGGAAGCCCAGCCCTACAACCCACCTCAAGACGACCTGGGTCCACCACCAACACCTCAGTCTTATCCGGGTTTAACCTTAGCCAGCTGGCACTCATCCAATCCTTGATCTTGGATAGACAGCTGCTAAGTACAGAGACTGCATCTTCCTGTCCGGGACTAAAGACAAATACAGCTGGGTATCATCTGCATAGCAGTGAAAACCCATGATGACTGCCTAATAATGTCTCCCAATGGCAGCATATAAACAGCGAACAACATGGGTGCTAAATGGAGCTCTCATGGAACCCCACAGGGCAGGAGGAAGGAATCAGAGGAATAAATTCCGGTGACAACCTTCTGTCTCTGCCCCGTGAGGAAAGATTGAAACCACTGCAGAACTGTACCAGACAGTCCGCAGTAGAACCGCAGTCGTTCCAAAAGCACACCATGGTCCACAGTATCGAATGCTGCAGAGAGGTCAAGAAGGACTAGAATAGTACAGCCTTTCGATCTCTCGCTATCAGGAGATCATTTAGAACCCGGACAAGGGCAGTCTCAGTACTATGTCTTTTTCTAAATCCCGATTGGAGAGTATCATAGACATTGTGATTTGTAATATGGTAGTCCAGTTGCAGTGCAACCACCTTTTCAATAACCTTACCCAAAAGGGCAGGTTAGAAACAGGTCTGTAGTTAGCTGGACAGTTCGGGTTCAATGAAGGTTTTTTTAGGAGTGGTCGAACGACCGCCTCCTTTAGGGGATCAGGAAAGATCCCTTGCTCCAGAGATTTCCAAACAATTTCAGCAATGGTCGGACAGATAGTATCTACGCAACTTAATAATAGAGGCGTAGGGCCCGGATCCAAACTACAACTGGTTGGACGTACAGTCTGGACAATCCTCACAATATCCATGAATTCCAGCCTACCAAAGTCAAACCAGGCAACACAGGTGTTTGTTTCCCCCTACCAATCACTGCAAACCCTTAAAGAGTGAGCCTGGCTGATATCCGACCTAATGCTATGCATCCCCTTTGGTCCAAGAGTGGCAATGCAGTGAAGGTGAAAAGTGTAAGAGACTCCCGGAGAGTTTAAGGGGCCTTGCACTTGAAGCTATCAGGTTCCTCTGGTCCACAACCCCGGAGGCCTCTGCTAACGAATACCCATCTGCCTTAGAAGGAGTGTTTGGTAGTACTGAGTCAGGGGAGGAGTTAATGTGGAAGTTCAAATCTACCAAGCAATGGAAGAATGAACATCTATCTGCCTATGTGACTCAAGTAGAGAGGGTCCTTCAGAGAGCACACTGCAAGGGTGGTATACCCACTAGTGGATTGAACTGAGTGAGGTTAGAACACATACTCAAATCTGCTCTCTACTCTAGTGTGCTTATGTTGAAGTTAAAATTCCAGGATCTCAAGGACAATCCCCTGCATACTGCTGGTTGATGAAAGAAATTCGGGAGCCGAGACTGAAGATGATTGTTTGGACCCATATGCTGGTGTTGCTCGAACTGACCCTGAGAAATCCAGTGAGAGGGAGAATATCCTTGAGTCTCAGCAAATCAGTGAGCTGTTAAAAGAACTGAAAGAGCTGTGAGCCAGCAAGCAGAACACTGCAGAATAAGTGAAAACCCACACCACCTGCACTTCCAATGTGGAGGCTGCTTGAGAGACTCAACCCACCATGAAGGGGGCCAGTGCACCCATGCTAATGAACCCAGATCTGGCAGTGATGTGGCTGAAGAGATGAGGGAGTTGTGAACTATGGTGCAAAACTTCATTCATGTGTCCCGACAGCCTGTACCTGGGAGAAACTATGGTGGAGCAAAATCTGAGTCTAGGCCCAAGGAAGAGTTCCAGTCCACCACTCCTATTTTATTTATTTATTTACTTTATTAAATTTTGTTAACTGGGGAAACCCACTGGGCCCTGGAGGTCCCTTTTTCAGGGGCGACCCGGGATTAGTTACATATATTTTGCATATTCAAGCAGTTAAAACAGTGAAGGACATCTCATCATACAGGATAACAGAGACAGTACACAGTTTTGTGGGAGACGGCGGTAGGTACATTACATTACGGTTACAACAGTACAGTGTAGGACATATCATCATACAGGATAATAGGGACAGTACACAGTTTTGTGGGAGACTGCGGTAGGTACATTACATTACTGGTTACAACAGTACAGTGAAGGACATATCATACAGGATAACAGAGACAGTACACAGTTTTGTGGGAGACGGCAGTAGGTACATTACATTACTGGTTACAACAGTACAGCGTAGGACATATCATCCTGAGTATAATAACAATATACAGTTTCAGTAGGAAAGGGCAGTAGACACATTACATTATAGAATACAGTAGTGACAGCAGATGGATGTGGGGTGGTAAGTGTTTTAAGTGCACACAAGAAGATCAGCATAAGACAATGTACCAGTTTGAGCAGTCATTAGACGATACCTTAGAGGGGAGCAGTTTTGTAGTAGCATAATTGACACAAGGTGAGATAGGCTAGCTATCCGAGCAGAGGCAAGGACTAAGGTTAAGGAGGTGAGCGCACAGTCCCTTTTGAAATATGGCTAGGGTGGGTGCCTCCTGAAGGTGGCCGGGGAGATTGTTCCATGATACAGGAGCTAGGTGAGCAAAGGATTTGCTCCCTGCGACAGAGCTGACCATGGGAATTTCTAATAGTTTTTTGCTCGAGGAGCAGAGTGGTCATCTGGTCCGCTTTGGGGCAAGTAGTCCGGTCAGCCCTGCTGGGGGCTGGGCATTAAGGAGCTTGTAGGTCCAGCTTAATAGGGGGTACTGGAGCCTGTTGTTCCAGGAGGGCCAGTTGAGGGATGTGAGGACTTCACAGTGGCGGGTCCTCGGGTGGGATTGGGATGCGAACCATGCAACTTTGTGGTATAAGGTCTGTAGTCTACAATGGTCTGATCTGGAGATCCTGAGTATGATGGGGGCTGCATAGGTTACGGTAGGGAGAAGGATGCTTTGTGCGACTGCCAGTCTAGTCTCTGGTATCATGTTATGGCTTAGACGATAGAGGAGGCCCAACTTTTGGTGGATTCTTGTTGTTACCAGGTCCACATAGGGCTTCAATGTGAGTCCCTGGTCTAGAGTGAGGCCTAGATGCTTGACAGTTTGTAGTACCTTGACAGTGGAACCAGATGTGGTGGCGAGTGGAAGAAGGTGGGCACGAGAGGGACCCAGGGATTTTGGCCCGAATAGTATTGCTTTCGTCTTGGTAGGGTTAAGAACCAAGCGATTCTCAGCTAGCCAGGTCTCGGCCTTGGTGAAGTCTGCTTGGAGCAGGGGTCCTAGAATGGATGGGTTCTCCCCCGATCTATACAGTACTGCATCATCAGCACACTGTACTGTGGAGCTGCTCCCGCAATGGCCATGAAGGTCATTTATGAATAGGGAGAATAACAATGGGCCTAAGATTGAGCCCTGAGGGACCCCTTCAGTTAAAGGTAGGGGTTCAGATGTGACCCCTCTCCACTTGACCCTCCTGACAACCATAAACACAGAGAAGATTCTGCTCATCTTCCTGAACCCAAAACTCAAGTGTTTTGTTACCAGTATGGGGAAGATGGACACACTAAAAAAATGTTGCCATGCTCCTGAGGACCTGCGCTGAGTAACTGCCAAACTGCTCAATCAGGTTCAACAAAGCAACATAAAGCCACAGTATGGGCCATCACACAAGTCTTTCTCCTCTAGAGCCATGGTGAACAAATCTATTAAGACTGCTCCTCCAGACTGGTCAGAGATGGTGGGCCCCTCTATGGAGACCACGGTGCACATTAATGGTATCCCAGTCCGAGCCGTATTGGACAGCGGGTCTCAGGTCACTATAATATTTAAAGATTGGTATGATCAACACCTGTCTGACCACCCACTACAACCCCTTGAAGGACTGCATGTATGGGGTTTAAGCAACAAATCCTACCCTTACCTTGAATATTTATGAATATGGCTATCTTTTCCTTCCACTGTTGCTAGCATGGATGAACAAGTGCAGACTCTGACTTTGGTCTGCCCACCAACCGGCTTATATGATGGAATCCCTTTGCTAACTGGCACTAATGCTCATATGTTTGGCTGACTAGTGCAACTGTGTCAGGAGAGAAAAACCCGAAAGACTGGACAAGCTCTACACATCCATGCCACGTTGCGAAGAGCATATGAAATGCAGATGCAGGCTAAGGAGGCTGACAAGGATGAGCCCATGGGAGTTGTGTGGAGAAAAAGACCCAATGTCTCTTGTTTTGCCACCTGGCACCTAATGTGCAGTGCAGTGTATTGCCAGTGGTGAAGTGTGGATGAAAAAGAATGTAACCAACAAGATCCTTATGCTGGATACTCCAGAGGAAGGAAAGCTGTCGGATGAGCTCCTAGTTAAACCTAGTATACTGCTTGCCCATGCTCACACATATGCCCAGAGGGTGGTGGTCCAAATACAAAATGTGTTTGGCTGGGATATTAAAGTCAACTGAGGCTGTACCCTGGCTATGGTATATTAAACAGATACCGCTGTGTTACCAAGCAAGCATCATACCGAAGAGGATGGTGAAGTAACTCCTGACATGTTCGATTTTGGAGAGTCCCCCATTCCTGAAGAGTGGAAGGATAAAGTTAATTGTAAGCTGGTGCAGCGAAGTAAAGTGTTTTCATTAAAAGAATGGGATGTCAAATGCATCACCAGTGCTGAACACCATATCAGGCTCCACAACGAGAAGCCATTTTGAAAGAGGTCATGCAGATTGGCACCTGCCGACATTGATGATGTTTGACACCACCTCCAAGAGATGTTGGCAGCTGGCATCATCCAGGAATCCTGCAGCCCTTATGCATCCCCCATTGCGGTGGTTCAAAAGAAAAATGGCTCAGTGTCGATGTGTGTGGACTACAGGATGCTTAACCGAAGGACCATACTGGATCAGTATACGATGCCTCGTATCCAGGATGCCCTTGATTGTCTTAATGGAAGTCAGTGGTTTTCCATCTTAGATCTCAGAAGTGGGTACTACCAAATCCTGATGGCACCAAAGGATAGAGAGAAAAACAGCATGTATCTGTCCCCTGGGCTTCTGCAAATTCTTACGCATGCCCCAGGGCATATCTGGAGCACCAGCCACCTTCCAAAGATTAATGGAGCAAACTATTGATTGAATTACTTTACTTTTACTTTTTACCATACAAGGAGGCAGTATAGCACAGTGGTTTAAGGCTCTGAGCTGCAAATCTGGATGCCTGGGTTTGAATCCCATGGCCCCCACTTGCATACTATGTGACCCTGAGCAAGTCACTTAACTTCCTTATGCTCCCAGGTCACACCTGTAAACAAGCTTTCAGCTTAGTGAGTCTCTCCTGGTTAAAAAAAAAATTATAAATTACAGAATTAATTTACAGAACATTGGTTGTTGTGAGCATTCCATTTTGTTATAACATTGATATGACATACTCAAGAATGGTTAACAGCAGAGTGATGTCATAACAATGGCATAACATAGAGGATAATATCTGATGTACAGGTGATAACCATGGTGTAATCACCTCTAGTGGTTGCTAGGGCATCAGTAAACCTCAGGAGCACAGCTCGAGAGGTTTACCATTGCCCTAGCAACCACAAGGGTTGATTACACTGTGGTTATCACCTGTACATCAGGCATTGTCATTTATAGTGTATGGGACTCGACATGAGAAGTTACACTCCCCAACACAAGTAACTTAGCCTTACCACTATGGCCACATGATTGTGTCAGAAAACAATTTATTAGGATACATGGACTGATCAACAGCGGGTCAAAATAGCACCAGAGTTAAAATATCTATCAGACATAGTGATCGCTAGACACAGTAACAGTAAACTGTGACAACTGGAATGTTATTTGAATACTGTACTGAGACTAGCAATCACATTCTTGGTGTGTAGAATACTGATTATACAATGGCAAGAAAGAAAGGCTGACTCTGATTGGTCAGACTGGTACTGGACCCGTGATGTTATCCCAGTACAACATCACGGGTCTAGTCCCAGCACACAAAAAGACCGCAATAACTGTAAATCAGTACACGCAGCAAGTTTCAGTACTTCCCGCTCTGCAGCCAACGTCACTCACTGTGCAGCCGGCAGCCATCCTCAATGTCCCGAAACCCCCCCAGCACAAACAAAAGCAACAACCTTCCCTTATCGCAAAATGACATGCAGCTAAAACCGCAATGACCATCAGATTAAGCGCGAGACGACAGCGCAAGTAGTCTTTACACAGACTGGGTGCTGTCAACCTCACTCGCTCAAGAACGAGGCGGTGCAAGCGAATCATACACAGACCGCCTGCTGTTACCCTCACTCGCCTTTTACTTTTCCTCTGTCTAAATTTTTTCAGATGGACAGTAAAGCTGTTTAAAAATATTCTCCCCACTCCTTTCTTACAGCTTGACACATCCACACAGCACTACGGTACGGGGGGGGGCCGGCAGTCCCGATAATACAGCACAAGAACTGTAATTTAAAAATGGTCACTCATAAACAGACGAAAACTACGTAAAAAACAAAGTCAACAAACAGTGAGGCCATAGGTCATACAAACAAAGAGTAGCACCACTGACAAAGGTTAAAACATTGCTATGGGGACTGTACAGCTGCTGAAAAAACACATTAGCTCCACCTGCTGGCTAAATTGGACTACTTTTCCTTCAAGTAACCTACCCATTCCAAAATGACAGAAAAATCTACTTTAAAATGTAGTTTTCATCATTTTTTTTCTTTACAAACGAGCCATTAGATTATGATAATATCGTATTTCAGGTGGTGCCAGTGGATAACGCCACTTCTGGATGACGCACACGGCCTGCGGCCTCGTGCCTAATCACACCAGGCGTGACGTTATCCCAGCACAACACACACCCTGTAGTGCATTATTGCTTAAATAACACTGGCATTCCGTTTTGTAAACCCACTGCTATGACATAGATCAAAGAGGTTTATAAGGTTCTGACATCACAACAGTGGGATTACAAGGTTGTAAACAGCTTACTTTCAGTGGGTAATAAGGGCTACCCAAACATTATATAGAGGATAATGGCTGGGGATTGGGGTGATAACCACACTGTAATCACCTTGAGTGGTTGCTAGGGCAACATGGTAAACCTCAAGAGCGCAGCTCGAGAGGTTTACTGCAGCCCTAGCAACCACGAGAGGTGATTTCAGTGTGGTTGTCACCCGATCCCCAGCCATCATCTTTTATAGTGTATGGTCAAAAAAATACTGTTTGCCCCATTCACTTGTATTGGGGCATGCATTCTTTTTTGTTATGCCACTGTTTGGAAGTTCTGAAGTGTGGTTAACAACTTCTAAAATTCTAAACGGTGCATAACAAAGCTGTGTGACTGCTGATTATGGTGGTTAATAGGCACTTACCATACATTATATATACAATAATGAATGGGGGTGTGTTTATAATGAGAAATTATGTACACCAGAGGTGTGGAATGCTACATAAACCCAGAGGGGTTTATATGAGCATCCCACACCGAGGGTGCACATAATTTCTCATTTATTCACATATCCCCATTCATTGTTATGTGTAATTGCTGGCACGTCTTTGCTTGCTTCAGAGAGAACTGCTATTCTGATGCTAGGTGCTTAATAGAAAATGAGAAAAACAAAGTAATTGAACAACATGTAATGGTGGACTAATTAGACATTTGGTCTAACAGTGCAGAGAACAAAACATTAAACAGTGTGAATTTTTTTTACCTTGTTGAAGTCATTCTGACGATTTTAAAAGGTAACTTTCAACTGTAACTGTAAGTGAAACAGGAAGTCAGTATTTATGAGAGTAACTATGAACGTTCGGAAAACAATACGAGTTAGCAACTGATGAAATTACTGAAATATAGAAGAACGTTATTTATATAGTCAATTTTTGTGATATTCTTGCTACATGGTCGACGATGTAGAGAGCTGCTTTCTAAGTCGACGTGCTGATCATGTAGGCATGGTCTGGTTGGTGATCAGAACCCGGGTCATTTCTATGGAGAAAAGAAGAAGGTTACCATTGCAGTTAGGGAGTGTGTGTGTTTTGCAGTGTAAGATTTTTTTTCGGGTGGAGAGAAAAACTTTTTTTGGTGACTTTTATGCAGATGAGTAAGGTGCTTGTTGTGGCTAGGAGATGCTTATGTGCAGGAAGTACTTACAGTTAGTCATCGGAGTCAGAGGAGGACAGCTGAATGACTCTATGGTACTTTTTGGGTGGTGGATCATGATAGATATTTACGGTCACTCCCTGTTAAATATGCAATGTGACCCAAATAGAGTCTGCATTTTTGAGGTCCTGTCAGTTTCTGAAATGGAGACGGTTGAGTTTGTTTCTTGAGTTGGAGCTGAATTTATTCGGGATGTGGATGGCTGGTGAGGTTCAATGGTCTTCGTAAGGAGGTCACTCATTTGCTTTTGTCTGGACTCTGAGAGAACCGAATAGTTGTTAATTGACTGAAGGTTTTTGTGGACAGATATTTGTTGTACTTCAGTTAGTGGTACATGTGCATCGATTAGTTTTTGAATACTGATTTTTTGGGTGGAGTGATAAGTTATTCTCTTGGTTTCTGGCATTCCAGATTGTAGTTTCATGTCCTTCATCATAAGTCTTAGTTTATTCATGCTGATTGTCATATTTCTAAACCATAGGCCATTCTTTTTATGGTTTAAATTAGGAGCTATGCAAAATGGTGCGTCTGGAAATAACATAGCTTGTGGTCTGTGACTTTTGTGAAGTCTGTAAGCAGTTATTGTGTCTCTTTCTGGATTAGTTTTATTCTCATAGATTCTGGGTTTGATTGGTCTGATGTCGGTTGGATTATCACCAGCTCGTGTTTTTGTTTGGCATTCGTTGTACTGTATAATTTTGTTGCCCTCAGAGTCTGTGCATTCTTCTATATCTGCCCCGTGCAAATCATAATGTTCTTTTGTTCTAAGTGCAAAGTGCACTCCTATGTTAAAAAATAGTAGATTTAGAAGAGAGGCTAGGTTGTCCATAGATAAAGTCCTGTACTGTGGAGAAGGTCGATTTCTTGCCCAGTTAGAGCTTCAGCTTTTCTGGGTCTGCTGCCTTTTCCCATTTTTTTTTAATTGTTTCTGTTTAGCCATTAATGTTCTTTTAGTTTCAATGAAATCTGTGTCAGCTCCTTTGAAGATGGAGTGAGGGTATTTTAAGGCAACGAGCCATCTGTCAATGCTGGCCACTATACCCCTCATTGTACCTGGTTCATAGTCTGTGCCATCTTGTCTTTTAAGGCAGTAAATACAATTTGCTATTATTTTGTCTAGTTCCATTAATGGCAAGTCAGTGAATTTTAATGTGGTATCTGTTTCTTGAAGGAATGTGTTAAACAGCCATAGGTCACGTTGCGTTTTTAGATAAGTATTTCTGCTTTCTTGCTCATTTACAAAAGTTCCTCTTTCTTCTAGGTTTTCCGTTTGGAAGCAGCATTCCATTTTGGGTGAGTTTTTTTAAAATAAATATTTGTCCATGAGAAGAGAAGATTTACTTAAATTTTCTGTGTTGAAATTTGACAATTAGATGCGGTCGCCCTACTTTTATTGAGAGGAGTCAGGTGTGTGAAATTTTCTGTCACATGGGTTGTGGTGCTGTGCGGTAGTGTGAATAGTGGCAGCACGAGGTAGGCAAAAATGAAACTGGTGCTGGTGCATGCTCGCCATTATAACTCGTGGGTTATAACGGCGAATTATGTGTTAGTTTCCTATGGGAAAAAAGTCATGCCAGTTATAACAAGGTTGCAATCTGCTTGATTTCAGTTAATAATAAGGGCTCCCCATATTTTATAGTTTGATAATATCATTATACATTTTCATTCTTTGTAGCAAGCAATTAAAGATAAAGTTTCTGATCTGTATATGCATTCAAGCCTTCCAGTTGTAAGATAAGTTGCACTGATGTAACATGCAAATGACAATAATTAATCTTATTTCTGAGACTGAGTGGACTGAAATGGCAATGGGATTTATGTGCACGCTGGGAACTGTGCTCATCAATACCTCTTGAAAGCAAACCCTGTAACAAACATTTAAATGTATACTGTACATCGAGGGAGTGCTGCCAACCAATTTGCATGCTCCTTTCCCCTGCACGTGGGACACTCTTACTCAGTGAAGAATGTGTCACGCGCAGATGCCCTAGAAACATGCACGTTCAAGGAACAGGTTTCTTTAAAAAATAAGTTATTACTCACTCTCGATCAATAATGTATTAATACTTCCCCCGTTGCCACTCGTTCCTGTATTAGAGTGATTTCAATTGCCTTCAACTTGAACCAGAAAAGCTCAGCTTCGCTTTGCTTTTCTTGTTCCAGCCGAAGGCACCTGAAACCACTCTTGTACAGCAAAGAGTGGCTCCAGGGGACGTATTAAGATTTATGCAAATGCTGTTATCATGTGATAAATTCCTGATGCCGTGGCTACTATGTGTATAAATGTGAAATTTCACATTTATACTCATTGACCCAGATAGTCAAACTGCACCAGGCTGTGGCGCAAGCCTGGGTGCAGCGCAACTTAGCTGCGCAGGGGCGTTGACTGGGCGATATTCAATGGAGCTGTGCCATGGCACAGCATTGTTAAATATTGCAGCCTGGCCATCCACAATGTGCATGGCACAGTTGCACTGTGCCAGCACAAGTGGCCAGAGTGGAGCAGGGGGATGCGCTAGCACAAGTTCCATTGCGCCATGCGCAGCAACCACGATATTCAAAAGTGCACATGCAAATGGGGCCATAATGTATGCAAGGTGCAAATGGGGCCATTTGCATGTCATTATGGCCCCGGTTGCATGCAGGTGCACCAATCCCTGGTGACTTGCGCCTGGCGCCCTGCCAGGCAGCAGCCGTCGGGGACCGACGCCCGCTGTACTGTGCAGCAATGTGCCCCGCAGCCCGATCGCAGGCTTCAGTAAATATAAAATAGCATCCTATATCCCTGGTGGTCCAATGGACCGCTCTCAGCCTGATCGCGGGCATGTGTAAAAATAAAGAGAATCCAATATCCCTGGTGGTCCAGTGGACCACTGTCAGCCTGATCGTGGGCATTTGTATAAAAAAGTTCGTCCACTATCCCTGGTGGTCCAGCAGACCCCCTCCCACCTTCCCACTAATCCCCACTGCCCGCTCCCCAGTCAGCGGTGGCAGCACCCCACCATCTGCTGCCCCGCGCCGACACCATAGGTAGGGTTGTATGCCCTTGATCCTGGTGATCCAATGGGTGTGCAGTCATATTGTACTATTATTCCAGATATGTGAATGGATCCATTCACATATCTGAAATGTAGTACGACACAGGTTGCATGCCCATTGGCTCACGCCAGGACCAATGAGGTACAGCCCTACTCACGGTGTCAGTTGGCGGGCGGCAGGCAGGTGGGGTGCTGCTGCCCACCACTGACCGGGGGGAGTGAGGCAGTGGGAATCAGTGGACGGGTGGGGAGGGGGGTCCGCTGGACCACCAGGGATAGTGGACATACTTTTTTTATACAAATGCCTGCGATCGGGCTGACTGCAGTCCACTGGACCACCAGGGATATTGGATTCTCTTTATTTTTACACATGCCCACAATTGGACTGACAGTGGTCCACTGGACCACCAGGGATATTAGATTCTCTTTATTTTTACACATGCCCGTGATCGGGCTGACAGCGGTCCGCTGGACCAACAGGGATATTGGATTTTCTTTATTTTTACACATGCCCGCGATCTGGCTGAGAGCAGTCCACTGGACCACCAGGGATATTGGATTCTCTTTATTTTTACACATGCACGCAATCGGGCTGACAGCAGTCCACTGGACCACCAGGGATATAGGAGTTCTTTTATTTTACAAATGCCCGCGATCGGGCATGGGGGGTGCCGCCAGGTGCAGTTGGAGCTCGGGTGGCCACTCACAGGTGGCAGCTACCGTGTTGCACCCTGCAATATGGCAGCTCACCTGTGGGTGGCCAGCTGTTGTTCCTTTTTTTTTTGGATCAACTTTGTGCGGTGCAAGTAGGGGTTGCGCATGCATGGACTCAGCACATAACAGGCTGATTATGGGGATGTGCAGAGTATGCGTGCCACCCCCCCCACCTGCGCCGCATACATTACTGGTGCACTCTGACGCATCGGGATTTGTGCCAGGCACAATTCCCGTTTGAATATCGCGCTGGAGCGCATCAGCAGGTTGCACATGGTGCAACACTGTTGCGCCATGCACAACCCTTTTGAATATCTGGGCCATAGTATACACATCATCAGCCATTTATCCACACAGTAGACACTTCATTCCTTCCCCCGTCGGTGGCCACTACTTACACCCACTTTCACTTTCTGTTCCCCCCCCCGTCTATAGCTCCCTCTACTGTAGTTGTGTTGTCCAAAAGTCAGAACACAGCACATTAATCACTGTTACATTTTAAAATTTGTTAAAACATTTTCCCAGCATAATTCTCTCACCTCTGTCAGCATTTAACTACCCGCTCTACCCCTCTCAGCCAGCTGTGCAATCACCTCACTCTGCTGCTTGCCCTGAGCTGGGTGAACTCTGCTGAAAACTGCAGCTCAGCATAGACTCCTCTGGCAAGCTTTGCCTCCTCTTCATTCATTTTTTGCTATTATTATTAACCAAGACCTGAGTAATATAAAAAAAAGAAAAGGAACACCCGACCCAACAGTGGAACACTGTACTCCCTCCACATTACGCTCCTGATCCTCGCTCCACTTGAAAATGAAGCAGACAGCAAGCAACAAAAAGGAAAATGGAACACTCGGCCCTGTGCCAGTAACCCTGGTCCCCCTTCACATACCGCTGGTTATACATGCGCTTTTAAAAAAAAGAAATGGGAATTTAATTTTTAAATGAAACTCCCAAACAGAAATTATCAGCAGCTGAAGCTCCTCTTTAACAATGCCCACCATATTCTTTTCAATTTTCGGGCTTACTGCCTGCTCCACCAATCATCATTGGTCGTCACATCAAGACAGTGTGTCCTTGGCATTTGCTTTCCAACACAGGTTAAGGAATTTAGAAATACAAACACTGCAACTCATAAATGTTTTATTTTGATTTGAAAAGAAAACAGTATATGTATTCTTCACCAGAAGACAATAGTCCAACAACTGTATTAGTTATTATTAGGGGGTGCAACATTTTTCTATGTACATGGTAAGTATTTAGGTTAGCTTTTTACTGTGTACCTGAAGATAAAAACAATACTTTGGAACTTTTTTTTAAATGTTTTTTCACCCCCACCTGACATGCACCCCCTGGACTTGAGAATCCTTAAGTAGGGGGATGGGGGGGGATGAAGGGGTGTGGTGCGGGGGGCACAGCCCCCCGCATAAAACATTAAAAGACAAAGTCCCTGGCGCTGTTATGCTATTAATTTTCAGCACTCTGACTTTGCGATAATGGCGATCGCCTTTAGGCTTTGGTCATTATCACATGGAACCCTACTGAACTGTGCTAAATACACAGAACTGAAAGAACTGAAATTATCTGTATAAATAATATTAGAAAAGTAGAACAATATCTATTCTATCAGATCAGTTAAACTTGGAAGTCTAAGATATGAATTTCTTCTTTGACAGGAGTTTTTTCACGTGTTGTCAAGTGCAAAGTCATTTTTTCCTTTAGTTCCATGGCTAATGAAGTTTCGTAGGTCTGGGTTGTATCAGGGTGAGGTGATGGGTTCCTGTAGGGAGAGGACTACAATTTGGTTCAGCTTATTACTATAAACACTGTGTAAAGATAAGAACTTACAAATGTTTAGAAATACTGCATACGTGCATAGCAATTACTGTTAGAGATATTACATAAAATGGGCTACGAAGGCAGTGAACAGTACATGTGAGCAAGGCCTACTTAGTTGGACTTGAGTTTTCAATGAGCGCTTTATTACAAGTTGCTGCTGTAGCTTGAAGTGTTTAAATGCCTGACACATAGTAAATTAATCCACGTATATTAAAAAGATTGTGGAAATGTGGGTAGTACATTTTTGGGGTACACTAGCCCTACATATTTTTATTTTCTTCTCCCAACCAATTTAGGTCTTTACATGATATCCTGGACTTTGCATTTGTGGCTGGAAGAAAATCCCTGAAGAAAGGAGAAAATCAAGGTTTATAAGAAGACCATACTATCACCAAAAGAGAGATACTGCCTTTCTGTCTTCATCCAGGTGAGAATATGTTGTCCTGTAAAGAACAGCTGGAAAAAGTATTCAGACAGCGCCAAAACATAGCAGAGTAACACAGTTTCTAACACCCATCAATCCATCTTCTGTAGGTGTATGTAACTTGACTGAAGACATCCTCAGTCCACACCCTCCAATGTCATTTATCTGTTTGAGCATTGTGGAGATTTACACAGAACTGCTTCTCAATAATTATAGATAGGGTTACAAAGAAGACTGCAGTCAAACTTTTCAGTGACTGTATGCACGTCTATCACTCTACCAGCCCTAAGCTCAGTTAAGCTGCTGTCTTATTGACTGTCAGTCAGTTCCAAATTTTAAACTGTGTCAGTTTTTCACTTGCTGTCTCTTATCAATTGTGTGTTACATGGGATATTGTAGCTTATGGCTTATCTTGTGAAAAAGAAGTGTGCACGGTGCAAAGTCGAGTGTTTACTTTGTGGCCGTCAGTTTGATAACGACTTCAAAAATAAACATGACAAAAAATATCACTTAGAGATACTTGAGAGAGGAAGTTGCATACGCATCCAAACTGTTGGGGCCTCAGCAAATCCTTTCTCAGCAGCTGCTGCTGCCAAGAAACTAAAGAATCCTGAACAGGATTTAAATGAGGAGACACAAGCAAATATGGCAACAGAAAACCTGAATTCCACCAACATGCCACAAAAAAAGATTCAAATTTAAGATCAGGAGAGTGACCAAATTCTGACCGAACCCCTGGCCTATGCACCTTCCACTAGCCCATCTATACCCAAAAATTAGAACACAGATGACCCGCTGGAAATGAACTTTGTATGTCACAAAAAAAACGCTTGTGAAGAAGTTATGAATAACCTATGGCCAATGCCAACAGAAGATAAGGCCAAGGATACTGAAGAATCTGTTCATGATAGCAATACTGCTGTAACATGGTCTACAACAGCAGCATTACTTTCTCTAAACGAATTTGAAAATCTCAGTCTTCCAGTCACTGGCAGTTTTATTACATCTTTAGATACAAACTTATCAGATGTAAGGGATCCATTTCCAGAGACACAGCAGTCACAGCCTGTTGCAGGTCAAAGTGATCCTGAAGATAATGCTGGTGATGTGGCGGTATTTGACCACAGCTGAAAATTTCCCTCAGATCCAGGTTTCTTTATTGGAAAAAGAATGATTGACAATTGCTGAAAATTGCTGTTTCAGTATGGCCCTTGCCAGCCAAAAGAAGCTGACCTACCTGATGGATTTCAGAAGCGCCAATTCAGGCAAGTGTACCGGTCCTTTCATGAATCGTGGTATTTCAAGCAGTGTAAGGCTGGAGCTCCTGTAAAGAGAGAGTGGCTCTCCTACTCACCAAATACTCATTCAGTGTTCTGTCACATTTGCTTCCTGTTTGGAAATGCAAATACTAAGGATAAGCACACATGCTTTACGAGACATGGATTCTCATACTAGAAGGATGAGAAACAGCTACTAGAAGACCACAAGCAGTCCATCACTCACCTCGATGCTATCATTGCCGCAGCGAATTATGCCACGAAACAGCCCATTCACTTATTACTCAATGCATCAGCTAGGCAGGAAGAAATTTGTTGCAGGAATGATGTGATTAAAAATAGAGAACTGCTGCAACGCCTAATTCACATTGTCCTATATCTAGCAAAGCAAGAGTTGCCTTTTCATGGTCACGAGGAAGATCTCAGAGAATTTAGGGATTTTACTTTGAATTGTGGCAATTTTCTGGAACTGGTTGCCTTGCTTTCCAAATATGGCAGGGTACTTCGGGATCACATGGAGAAAGTTATTAAAGGAAAAAGATTAAGGCATCCAAAGAATATGCACGGAGGGTGTGGTTCAGCAATTACTTTCCTGAGTCCTGAAACCCATAACAAGCTGATTACAAATATCGTTGATGAAATACGTCAAGCTGTAGTCATCGAAGTTCAAGAGGCAGGATATTTCGGTATCTCAATGGACTGCACCACTGATACTGCTCATCAGGAAAAAGCATCGATTATAATAAGGTATATCAGATCTGATCTATGTGTAGTAGAGTGCCTTCTTTATTTATTTTTTGTTTATTTTGTTTTTGTTTACCAGGTAAGTGCACTAGCCATAGCAATGACTATTTTCAGGCACGACCTGGAAGGCTACAGTACAAAACATGTATGAACACATTACACATATACTGTAGGATTAGACATGATCAAGACTATTGAAATACATATGACATGATAAGGTTGGATAAGTTTAACAGGTTTTCAAAATACATACGAAACATAGAAACACAAAACCGTTATTGTAGATAGTGTATAGACTAACATAAATTACTGATACTGCGTTGAGAGCACATTAGGTAAGTAGTTATATACTGATTCATAAAGAATTTATGTATGGTGGTAAGAGGGGGAAATGAGTGGAAGTGGAACAGCCCAACTTTAGAGGGAGGTCTGTAAGAGGAAAGGAAAAGGGAAAGGACAGGAAAAATTGAGAAAGTGCTTAGTGTTGAAAGGCACAGCATAGGTGACAGAAATGAAAGGAGCAGAGTGAGAGGATGAAACAGATTAAAGGGGTTTAAAGCTAGTGCAATTGAGGGAAGTGACAAAGTGGTTATATAGCCCTTTCTTAAAAGAAGCACGGGAGGAAGACTGACGAAGGGCAAGTAGGAGGGAATTCCAGAACGGGGGCATGACATGCAAAAGCCATAGTGCCTTTAGAAGAATAGTGCCTGGGAAAGGACTGATGCATTATCGGCAGATCGTAGGTCATAGTGTTGGCTAACCTTAACGAAGAGATCCGCTAAGGGTTTCAGTATTTGTAACCAGACAATGTTCTCAATGACAGAGCCATAAGTATAAAGCCAGAGTTCAGTAGGAGGAAGCCATCCCAGATCTGAGTAAAGGAGGCAGTGGTGTTTTAACCTATGAGAGGAGGAAGTGTAGCGGCATACATTGTTATATGCGACATTCCATTTTTGGAGGCTAGATTTGGACACAGAGTTATAGGTGGCAACCCCATAGGTGAGGGGGGGAAGGAGTATGCCCCGGGCAAGGGCAAGCCTAGCAGAGGGGGTGAGCATGTACCTGGTGCGGTATGCTATCCCAAGTTTAGAACTGACCAGCTTGCAAGTCAGTTGAATATGCAAATCAAAGTCAAGCAATGGGTCTAGAGTCACCCCAAGATATTTAAATGAGTCTACCATCCCTAGAGTTGCACCATTGGAGGAGGAGACACTGAATTTAGGCTGGGAGAGTTTAAACTTGGCTTTAGACCCGAATAGCATAGCTTGGGTTTTTGATTCATTTAGAACATGCCTATGGCTGCTTAGCCATTGACAGATTTGTAGAAAGTCAGTAGATAGTTTTTGATTTATGACCTCAATGCTTCTGTCACTAATGTAAAGAACAATATCATCAGCATATAGCAAAGATCCAGTCCCTTTGATGTTAGTGGTGATGTTATTGATGAAGATGGAGAAAAGCAGTGGCCCAAGGATTGATCCTTGAGGCACCCCTATGTTAATGGAGGTTTTGTCAGAGTAGGTGGAGTTATATTTAACAGTTTGAGCCCTGCCTGAGAGGTAGCTGCCAAATCATCTAACCACATTTTGAGAGAAACCAAGTGGCTCAAGGGAGGTTAGGAGGAGGGGGTGGTCAACAAGGTCAAATGCCTTGGTCATGTCAATGAAAACAGCCCCCGTGAGAAGGCCAGCATCCATAGCCATAAGGGTATCCGAAGTAAATTTGAGGAGGGCAGTAGTAGTAGTGCTATGACCCTTGCGTAAGCCATGCTGGGCTGGGGTAAGAAGGTCATATTTTAGCAGGAACTCAGTCATTTGAGTAGCTACCAGCTTCTCAAGAATCTTATTGAGAACAGATAGGATAGCTATGGGGCGGTAATTTGTGGGGTCTTTGAGGTCACCTTTTTTGAATACAGGAGAAATCCTAGCTATCTTCCATAAATCTGGGATGCAGCCCTGGGACAGGGATAATGTGAACATTTTGGCTAGGGGACCAGCAATGAAGGTGGCAGCTAGCTTTAGGAGCTTGGGTTCAAGGTTGTCAGAACCAGCTGCAGCGTGGTCAGAGTTTTATGCAGCTTCGTTACTTCACGCCTAGTGACAGCCTTGAAAAAGAAATGCAGACCACTTGCAGGGGATGAGGAGGGAATATATGTCTGGATGGGGAAGGTGGAGGTGGAGGTGTAGGTGAATAAATTTGAGAACTTGTCATTGAAGAAATTTGCGATAGTAAGAGGATTGTTGCAGTGGACCCCATTTAGTATCATATCAGTGGGGACTGCTGCAGGATTTAGGCTGAGGAAGTATTTTATGTGGGACCAGAATTTTTTTGAGTCACCAGAGGAGTTTGCTAGTAATTCTTTACAGTAAGAGCTTTTAGCCTTTTTGATGTCCTTTCTGCAGGAATTTTGCAGGGCCCTATAAGCATTTAGGTCTGAGGCTAGCCCTGATTTCTTGTATTGGAGCCAGCTTTTGTCTCTATGTTTTAATTTAGTAAGTAGATCAGATTTTAGTCAGCGAGTTTGTCTATTTCTTACCCTACGAGTTACTAATTTGCAGTGCTTGTCTTGACTAGTGAGGAAGTGAGTTATGAATAGGTTAAGAGAGGTATGAGCATCATTATATGTTAGGAAGGAGGACCAATTAGTGGAAGCAGTGTCATTAAGTAAAAGTGTGGAGTTGAAGGTCGCATAGTTGCGGAAAGTGATGAGACAGAGTTTTGATGGAGTAAGCTTGTTTTTACCCCAGATACAGTAGGTAGGGGAGTGGTCTGTGATGGCATCAGGTAATACACCTGAGGCAATGATGTTTCCAGGTCAGGATCCAGTCCAGCAGCGCGCTTGTATCGGAGCAGGTTTTTTTCTGGTGGGACAACATATCAGCTGGTGTAGGTTAAAACTTTGCAATCTTGCTGGTAATGCAGATTGAGCAGCCCCCAGCCAATTTATGTTTAGGTCCCCAAGTAGGAGGACTTCATGTTTACCAACAAGGTTGGAGGTCTGGTATAGCAACTCTTCCAATCCTTTTTGGCTGTTTGATGGTGGGTTGTAGGTGCAAGTAATACAGAGTTTTTTGGTACCCAAGGTAAGAAGAGTATGAAGTACTTCACAGGGGGCAAGGTGAGATGATGCAATGGCAGTGAGACGCAGATGGTCCTTGTAACAGACTGCAGTACCATCCCCTCATTTGGGGGAAGGCCTGTCATGCCTCAGCAGGTTATAGGATGGAAGGGAGCACAAAGAGTTGGGGATGGAGGGATTTAGCCAGGTTTCAGTCAGGCACATGATGTCTGGCTTGTAAAGGGCAGTCCAGGCTTCAAGATCAGCTAGATTATGAGTAAGACTTCTGATATTGTGATGTACAATAACCAGGTCTTTAGTGTTACTGATCAAGTCGGTTAGGGCTTGTGAAGGGCCTGGAATTAATTGGACATCACCAGCGAGCAGGATGGTGATAAGAAGGGGGTGCCAGAGCTTATGGCGCAGGAAGGGGCATAGGTTATAAGATCTCAGGTAACACTTTTTAAGGACATAGATAACTAGGTAGTGCCAGGATCTATTAAGTAATACCAGGGATAGGTCATAGTGAGGGGTATGAAACAGTAAAGAGTTTGAGAAGAGATAGCATTTGGTTGGAAGTGGGAGTTCATATGTGGAGGCTGAGGTGAGGAGAGCATGGATACATGAAATAGCAGGAGAGAGCCCATAATAAAAAACATTACCATTTGATGAGACATTATTCTACAGCTGCCACTGAGTCAGAAAGGAGACCAGTATAGAGCTAGTGGCTTCGGTTAATGGTAACAAAGGTCTGTATCTTGAAATGGATATGGGCCAAGGTTGTCAGTATTTAGGGGTAGGATGACCAGAAAGATATAGACCAGACAAGAAACGAGGTAAAGGATGAAAGAGACTGGCAGTAGATTTAGCCTTGGGAAGATATAAAATATAAAGGGGGGGAAGGATGTCTGCAGAAAACTAGAAGAAATTGTTTGGTTAGGTGTTTTAATTGGGCAGCAGAAATGAGCCAATGGTAAGAGAAGTGGGCTGAGAGGGAGGGGCTAAGGTGTATTTAATGGGGGCCTGGGAGGGGGAGTGGGGGTGGGACAAAATAGAGTTCCTAAAGTTTAAACCAGCCGGGAAGCCGCCGTGCTGAGAGGGCGCCGAAAGCAGTAATTTGAAAGCCGAAAAGGCGCTCCAATCGGCAGCCAGCAACACAGCAGGGCAGGCCAGTCAGCTCCAGAATACAGTGGTGCTGCACCAATCAGGAGTTCGGTAGGCAGAGGAGCTGGAATAGCAATAAGTACCTGCACTGGGATCCATGGAGGGGAACCAGGAGGACGGCTGCTTGTGGCCGGTTGAGTCGGGCAGGCGGCGAGTGATGCAGCAGCCGTGAAGCTCCGCCTCAGGGAAGCAGGCGCCGCTCAGGCGGTGAAGTTCTTGGGGGAAGAGAAAAACAGCTAGTTAAAGTAGGGAGAGAGGACAAAAGGAGCAGTCGTCAGGCTAACAGCAGGGGGTGGGGGTGATCAAGTAAAACAAAAGCCTGGAGCTGCGAGATAGACAGGAGAGGGGTTAGAGGGATCAGTAAAAATTTGCAAGTGAGTACAGGAGTTTAGAGTTGGGGGGGCTGGGAAATTCACTCAGAGTTTAAACAGCAAAAGGGAATCAAGCAGAAAATTAGCTAAAAAGGGGCACAGGTTCCAGTCAGGTTGGGGAAGGCAGCAAAAATAAGGCTCCGATGGGCTTTGAGAAATGGCAGGGAGAAGAACTTAGCTTACAGGTGCAGGAGAAAGGAACTTAGCTTACAGGTGCAGGAGAAAGGAACTTAGCTTACAGGTGCAGGAGAAAGGAAGAGAAAGTAGAAAAACAGTATTAGCAAGGGAACAATGCAGACACTAACTCAGTTTACCACAGAACAAAATTGGCTAAAAATGCTGTAGAATACACAATGTTCATATAGAAATAGGGTAAAAGCAACAGAAGATAAATAAACAATTTCAATAATTCCAAAATAGAGTTCCTAAAGTTTAAACCAGCCGGGAAGCCGCCGTGCTGAGAAGGTGCCGAAAGCAGCAGTTTGAAAGCTGAAAAGGCGCTCCAATCGGTAGCCAGCAACACAGCAGGGCAGGCCAGTCAGCTCCGGGATACAGTGGTGCTGCACCAATCAGGAGTTCGGTAGGCAGAGGAGCTGGAATAGTGATAGGTACCTGTGCTGGGATCCATGGAGAGGGACCAGGAGGACAGCTGCTTGTGGCCGGTTGAGTCAGGCAGGCGGCGAGCGATGCAGTGGCCGTGAAACTCCACCTCAGGGAAGCGGGCACCGCTCGGGCGGTGAAGTATGTGGAAGACTCATCAGCTGTAGGCCTGTTTAAAATTCTAAAGGATACCCTGACATCTAAGGGAGTTGACCTGCAACAGGCTGTTGGTCAGTATTATGACGGTGCTGCAGTCATGTCAGGACAGTATGCTGGAGTCAAAGCATTACTTGAAAAGGAAAATCCAAACTGCATCTACATTTGGACGTTCCACCATACACTGAATTTAGTCATAATGCAGGCTTGTAGTGCCTCTTTGCCAGCTAAGCGACTATTTGGTCTTTTGGAACAAATCTACAACTTCTTCCCTGCATCTCCCAAAAGAAGTGATGTTCTTGTGGAGGTGCAAGCCCGCTCTGGCATATTGCCAATACACCAGCCACAGCGTGTGTCAACAACTCGGTGGTGGTCTCACCAAAAAGGCCCTACTAACGTGTTCTTCGCATGTGAAGAAAAACCTTTTGAATGCTTTATGGATGCCCTGGAGTAATGTCAGGATGCAAGGTACAGCCACAAAACTGTTTGTGAAGCAGAGGGACTTCAAAGAAACCTTACTTCATTTGAGACTGTCATTACTGCTCATTTGTTCAGGAAGATTTTTGACATTACAGATCCTGCATCTAAATATCTTCAGTCAGAAAGCATTGATTTTCTACAAGCACTAAACCTTATGGAGGCTTGTCAGTCTCAGCTGATTGAACTAAGAAACAAGGCAGGTGTATATGAAGAACTTTATGAATTGATCTTTACCTTTTGTGAACAGCATGACCTTGAGGATGTGCAGTTTCTTGAAGTTAGAGTTTACAGGAAGAAAATAATGGATGAAATGACTCATGATTAAACTATTACCAGTGCAAAGGAGTGGTATAGAGTCAACCCCTTCTTGTTTACCCTTGATGTGCCTATAAATTGTATGAATGGACGATTTTCATCCTACAGACAAATCTTATCTGAATTTGCTTTGCTGAATCCATTGCATTTCTCAGAACAGGAAGAAGCAGAATTTCCTAAGGATGCTTTTAACAGTATTGCTGTCAGATATAGTTTTAGTAAAGATCTCCAGAAAGAGTATGTGAATTTTGTGAAAGCTTACCCAAGGCTGTCAAAGTGTGCAGTCAGGGGTGCCGAGACACATCAAGACCACGACTGTCCAGTGTTAACTCGTCCTTCTTACCTGTCAGTTCTGCAACTCCTTGGCAGTTCTGGACTATGTTCAGCTTTCCCAAACATGTATGAAATATATAAAATTCTAGTGACTTTACCCGTTGGTTCAACCAAATGTGAATGCTGCTCCTCTAAACTGAAGATAGTCAAGACCCACTTGCGTTCCACTATGTCATCTGAACGCCTAGCGTTGTTGTTAATGATTAGTTATAGAAAGATCTCTACTCACACATGTTATCCTAGTTGTGTCATCTCATGATCTGCATCTTCTCCTCTTCTGCAGAAGTTATTGATTCCATAAACACCCGCCATCAATGTTCTGAAATGGACGCATATCACTTTCCTACTTTCGTAGTACACCAGTAGCTAGTTTCATTCTGCGTAATAGTTGTCTCTTTCATTAATCTACTCTAATAACTTCATTTTGTGGAATAACATTTTTTACCCTGGAGTCATGGGTTAGGGAAAATGTAATGAGTAGGTTTTATCTATGATAAAAGCCTCAAGGCCCAGTTACCGAAGATAAAAAAAACCAAAAACAAATAAAGACTCACTACAGCGCATCTAAATCCCCAGAGCTTCTGCAGCCCCCCGAGACCACCAGCCTGTGTATAAAAACCATGCACAGTACATTACAGTAATGCATATGGGAGTAGGTGGATGATGGCATTGTTGATCAGCCAGTTGCCCACCACTGCTGCAGCTGGAGACTTTACGACCAGCTGTAGTCTCCACAACCATGACTTCAGAGGGAAAAATATGTTTTCCCCTGGAGTCAGGGGTAGGTAAGATGTAACAAAAGTGTGCTTCATCGTTCATAAAGGCCCAAAGACTCTCAACAGAGCATCTAAATCCCCAGAGCTTCTGGGGGACTGACAGCCCCAGGCCCCCAGTCTTTATATTAAAAATCTTTCACTCCACAATTCAGTGGTGACTATGGGGCAAGCGGTTGATAGCATTTTTTGGTCAGCCAGTTGACCACTACAGTTGCAGCTGCAGTTTTTAGAGTCAACTATAGTCTCCCACACCCCTGACTTTGGTAAAAAAAAATCAAACATTTTCCTAGAGTGAGGAGTAGGTAAAATGTATAAAAAAAGTATGCTTTATCTTCAATAATATCCCCAAAACTCACCACAGAGCATCTAAATACCCAGAGCTTCTGGGGGCCTGACAGCCCCCAGACCCTCAACATTTACGTTAAATATTTCACAGTACAACACAATTTGATGATGACTATGGGGTAAGTGGTTGATGGCATTTTTTGGTCACCCAGTTGACCACTACTGTTGCACCTGCAGTCTTTAGAGTCAACTATAGTCTCCCACACCACTGACTTTGGTTAAAAAAAATAAAAATTCCTTTAGAAGAGGTAGGTAAAATGTATAAAAAAGTGTCTTAGCTTCAATAATAGCCACAAAACTCACCACAGAGCATCTAAATACCCAGAGCTTCTGGGGGCCCCCAGACCCCCAGCTTTCTTGTTGGGAATTTTGGAACTCTCTGCCCCACCTACATTTCTGTCCCACTACGCCCCTGGAAGAATTACACCCAGTGGCATTTACCAGTTGAAGTTTGACCCCATCTGAGAAAAACTATCCTGTACATAAACTTGAATTTATCACTTTGAAATGGGCAACAGTCAACCAGTTCCATGAATATCTGTATTACACCAAAATTCTGGTAAAAACAGACAATAATTCTCTCACATATGTCCCAACCTCTACCAAGTTGGATGCCACTAGGCACAGGTGGCTATCCGCTCTTTCAACGTATGATTATTCGGTAGAGTACCATCCAGGCCTTAATCACACTGATTCTGATGCCCTGTCCAGAAAGCCTGTATCAAATTCTGAGTGGGTGAGAATGTCAGAACAATCCGTAAAGGCTCTATGCCACAAGTTTGACAAAGATGAACACCTGTCTTCGGAAACCATGGATTACTTATAGTCGATTGTCTGGAGCCTCCAGAAACCTGTGCTCCTGTAGCCTATTATAACTTTGCAGCCTTGGATCTGAGCGCTCTGCCCCAACTCACTCCAGCAGACATCCAAAGGGAGCAGTATCATGATCCTATGATTAAACCTGTGCTGGAGGCCATAAACAAGGGGAAATAAATTCTAGGTTACGGTCAAAAGATCAGAGAACTGCCTTGCTGTTCAGAGTGGGGCCTAAGCTTAAACTGCAAAACAAACTACTGTAGAGAGAGATTACTGATGGACAAGGCAAAGTCATTGAACAGCAATTAGTGTTGCCCTCTATGTTTAAACCTGTGGTCCTAAGAGCACTCCACAACCACATGGGACATTTGGACAATGAGAGTTTGGACAATGAGAGGACAGCTGACTTAGCCAGAGCCCAGTTCTACTGGCCTAGAGTGAATGCAGATGTAGAGTAGTATATTAAAACCTGTAGCAGATGCCTCCAAAGAAAGGCCCAGCCACAGAGAGCAGTGTCCTTGATGAACATCACAACTAGTGCATCCATGGAGCTTGTATGTATTGACTTTCTAATCGTAGAGCCCGATGCGAAGAACATTGGCAACGTGCTTGTCATGACAGACCACTTCACCCGTTACACACAGACCTATCCAGCAAAGGACCAGAAAGCGGCCATCATAGTCAAAGTGCTTGTTGAAAAATTTTTTGTCCACTATGGTGCCCCACAACGGATCCATTCCAACCAAGGAAGAGATTTCAAAAGCCATTTGATCAAAGAGATGGTCTCACTCTGGGGTGTAAGGAAGTCAAGAACCACTCCATATCATCCATGAGGAGATCCACAGCCTGAAAGATTTAATAGAATGTTGTTGGACATGTTGGGCACACTTAATCCCAAGGACAAGCCGAGGTGGAGTCAGCAAAAAAGTACTTTGGTGCACACTTACAATTCTACTCATAACGATGCAGCCAGATTTTTGACATATAAGCTGATGTTTGGTCGAGAAGCACGACTACCTATAGACATTTGTTTTGGAATATCACCCTGTGGAATCCAAGCAGATAATTATCTCCATTATGTACAACAACTCAAAGCCCAGCTTAATCATGCCTATCAGCTTGCTCATACAATGGCTGCAAAGAAAAACTTAGCCAACAAAGAGGGACATGACAAGTGTGTTAAAGCTCAGGAGTTACTACCTGGAGATTGTGTATTACTGAGAAATTTGGGCTTTCAAGGGAAACACAATATAGCTGAACGGTGGAGTCATATCCCGTACATTGTTTTCAACAAGCTGGATGATCTGCCAGTCTACAAAGTGCGTCCAGAAAATGACCCATGAGCTGTAAAGACAATGCATCAAAATCATCTTCTTCCCATTGGACAAATTATTATAGACTCTGCACCTCCAGCCAATGTTCCCACTGGGCCTGTCACCAGATCTGCTTCTCAAAAACAACAATCAAATCAGACTTCTGCTGCCCCCCCACCAACCAGAGCCTCCATCACTGCTGCAGTTATTGATGACAATCATTCTGAGTTTGATGACAGTGAGCATGGGGCTATGTATTATCTTTCTTTTGAACTAGCTCAGTTGTTCCATGGCAACCCTTTATGTAACATGGGAGATGATGCTGAACCCTCAGAACTGTCTGGCCATCCAGTTCTCTCAACTATGCCCATATCATCTGATAGTGAGGTACACAGTGTAACTTCAGAAGTAGCTGACTTGCTATGTCTTGTGGAACTGTCCGAAATTGAAATAGCTAGTCCCGATCCAGAAAGTGAGGAGCACAATGGTGAATCTTCAGTTAATGCTGAAATATCTGGGCCTAGTGAACCTGATCTCAATTCACAAAGTATTGTCGACTCTGAAAGTGCCAGCGGTGTACTATATGATTCGAATCCTGCTGGAATACCACTTGATGACCTAGAGGCTGCAGAACAAGAAAATTCGAGTGCTACTACAGATGCAAGTATTACTTCCAATTCTGAACAACCACAGAGAGCAGAGGTGCCCCTTTCATCAGAAGCTGACTTGTTGCCTGATAATAAGCCATGACTGATCAACCCAAATGCAGATGCTAAAAGGACTGAGCCTGTGCCACTGCCTACTACAGCCAGAAGATCTGGAAGAGCTGTTAAACCTGTAGTATGCCTCATGTATGATTCTCCAGGAAAGCCTGTAGAACTTCCTATGAATGTGGTCCATAAAGGGGTGTATATCACTGCCAGCTTCCTTCCTAAAATGGGTTGCACTGCAGTCTCTAAGTTAGTGATAAAACCCTCCAATCAGTATTCCCAGGGTTATTTTGCAAAAAGTCGCCAGTTAGCTGGCCAGGTCAGGTTATCAGCCATGTGGGTTAGTGTACAAAAAGTGGTCCAGACAAGAGTAATGCATATAACTACATAGCTGAAATAGTATGCAACTGAAAAAGTAGAAGGCTTAAGGTGGAAATGTATAATGTCTAAGTAATACCATTGTGTATGGAAAACATTAGTCATGAGTAAAGCATGTTTATTATTATGATAAATACTAATAATGAAACTGCACAGTAATGTATACAGTATTTTTATGGTTGCAACCTGTACATAGAAAAAAGTAGTATTTCACTAATTAAAATTGTTTATGGTGTATAAACTTGACACGGACACCAAGTTTTCCTAGGCAGGGAAGAGTGTAAACACCCCCACCACCAATTTGGGGGCTTACCTTAAGTGTCTTCCTGAACTCCAACCATGCCCACTGCCAGGCAGACATCCTGCAGAGGTAGTAAATCCATGGTTATTTGTTTGATCCCGTTGATTTGAGTAAGAGTGCCATGCTGTGCCTCTGCGTCTGTCCCTTTAAGAGTACAGACAGTGTGTATGCAGTAAATAGTCTGAGCTGGTTCCAAGTGTTTCAAAGCTCATGACTGGCCAGGCATTGCTCTAATTTGCTCCACTCAGTGGTTGATGATGAAGCAGAGGGAGCTCTATCTATTACTATATATTTTTTTCTAATCTGTTGTTATATTTGATTTAGAGTGTTTACTTTAACCTGCCTTCTTGCAGCTTATTCATCTGAATGGGAGCCATCATGTTTGGTCTGGGACTTCCAGGTATTTGGACGAATTAGGACACAAGGGACCTCGAAGGGTCCTTAGCTGAAATGCCTCGTGGGAAGGAAAACTAGTTTTTACTCCACTCTGCACTTGATGGTGAAGCAGAGGGAACTCTAACTATTGCTGTACATGTTTATTTGTAATCCATTGTTATAACTGAATTAGAGTGTTTGCTTTAACCTGCCTTCTTGCAGCTTACTTCTCTGAATGGGAGCCACCATGTTTGGTCTGGGATGTCCAGGTATTTGGACCAATTAGGACACAAGGGACCACGAGGGGTCCTCAGCTCAAGTGCTTCATGGGAAGGAAAACTGTAGTTCTTGTAGTTTTACAGGTTGGTGCCTAAACTGACTAATGGGAGCACCAGAACTGTGATTGACAGCTCCCCTAGCCAACCGAATTGCTAGAAAACCGGACTAGTTCAAGAACTGTTAGAAAAAAAGAGCTCAGTTGCTGTTAGAGGTGGGAGAGCAGGGTTTTAAATAATTGATTAGCAGTTTTTTTCTTGGGACAATGCTAACTGTACAGAAAGTATTTATACAGGTTTTCTAGAAGTGTTATGTTTGTTAAACACAGTGAAGCAAGTTCCATGCATTTTCACAATGTTTTAGCACTTTTATGAGCAAAACGCTAATCAATTTTTGGAGTTAAATAAATCCCTGGAGAGTAAGCAGCTCGAGGCAACTCCAGGAAAGGAGCTGTGGAGATTTGGCAGGAAAATTCCTGACTTGCCTTCCTGCTATTGTTTTCCAGTATTGGACTGCTTGATAGCAGTAATCGGACTAATCTGATGCTAATCTTTGAACTGTGGCAGCTTGCCCGAGACTCTGAGAAGTGCAGCTTGAGATATTGGACCGAGAGATGCTCCTGTGAAATGTTCGGCCCAAGAGTTGTGTGAAAGACTGCTTTTGTGAATTGAGAGGTTTGCTCAGTGAAGTGACTAAAATAGTGAACCAGCCTGAAACCGATCAGAGAGGTAAAGAAGTGAATGCTGTTCTCATTAAATGTGCTGAAAGTTTATTGTGGGTTGTGGCTTACTGTTCAGGGACTCCTGCTTGCCAGAAGGGAGCCTTCTTTACCAGCGACCGAACTGTCTGCCAGCTGGGGGTTTATTTTTTTATTTGAGTTTTAGTAACTGGGTAAGTCCACTGAGACAATTAGTCCCTTTTTCAGGGTCGACCTGGGGTCGAGAATCAACCACGAAGGTACGAGTGCAACCAGCAATGCAGTTCTCATGTTGCAAGGTTGGCATTAGGCAGAGTACATGTCAAGACAAAATATTGCAAGTACACAAACAATTGACTACAGACTTTCTCATGACAAGCGATGCACTAAGTGAATGCCTGATGCAAGTCTAGGCAGAGGAGAAGACTATATACAGGGCAGTTATAGTACAAAACTTCATAGTAAACATACTAGTAACATACATGGGAATGGCTAGGACCAGAGATTCTACACACATTATTCTCATATTATGCTAGGCATAGCAGTAGTGGAGTGGGAGAAGAATAAGGCAGGAGGAGGCAGCCATAGGTAAGGTGGAGGAGTTTCTGGGTAGGCACCCTTCAGCAAAAACAAGAGCAGGTAGTAGAGGTAGACAGAAAGAAAGACAGACAGATGGGACTGAAATTGTGAGAGGGAGGAGCAGGAGAGAATGGAGGTAGGGAGGGAGGGAGTTCCAGTCAGTTAGAGCAGCATGTGAAAAGGAGCGTCTGGATACAGCAAGATATATTTTGGGACAATGAGAAGGGGAGAGAGGCAGAGCGAAGTGTGCGTGGTGCTTGTTTGAGGTGTATAAGTTCCCTGAGGTAGGGAGGGGTGAATTTGTGGACAAGCTTGAACATGAGGCTCAAGGTGGAGTACCTCAGTTTTGCTTCGTAGGAGGACCACCCCAGAGAGGTGAGAACATCACAATGGTAAGAGCAGGCAGGTACCCCCATGGCAAAACAACCAACCCTGTGGTATGCCTGAGAGAGGAGGGACATGGAGAATGAATTAGTGAAGAGGAGAAGGGGTGCAGCATAGGATAGGAGAGGAAGGAGGGATGCAGAAGCTATTTTTTGGCAGGAGGCAACTGTGAGGTGTGAGGTGTGGGCGAATGCGATAGAGGAGTCTGAGTTTCTGGTTGAGATTTTTGATAGTGCTAGAGACATGGGAATTGAACGAGAGGGCAGGATCCAAGGTAACACCCAGGTATTTGAAGGAGTGAACTACCTCTAATGAGTCTCCCTTGCGAGTAGAAATACTAAGGGTAGGTAGATTAGAATTTTTTGCAGGCTGATGAACGAAGACCATGCATTTTGTTTTCTTTGAGTTGAGAACAAGATAATTACATTGGAACCAGGCTTCCAGGGAGGTGAAATCTGAGGCAAGGTCCCGATTGATTTGGTCTATAACTGGAGAGGAGTGGTAGGTGATGGCATCGTCTGTGTATAGGTGAACCATGGCACCCCCACAAAAGTTGGGGAGATCATTGATAAAGAGAGAGAATAACATAGGGCCCAGAATGGAGCCTTGCGGGACACCATGAGAAACTGTTTTTTGTTCAGACTGGGAGCCATCCCACTTAAATTTCTGGGATCGATCAGACAGATAGCTCTTGATCCAGCGCAGCGCATGGTGGTCCAGGCCAAGTAGATGCAGCTGGTGAAGCAGTAACCCATGATTCACGAAATCAAATGCTTTTGTGAGATCCACGAATATGGCTCCAGTGGCCTGGTCCTTATCCATTGCGTGGAAGATGTCAGATGTTACTTTTATGAGTGCAGTGAGAGTACTGTGATTCTTTCTAAAGCCATGTTGGCAGGGTGATAGCAGATTGTAGGAGTTGAGGTAGTCTTGGAGATGATTATAAACGATACGCTCTTGGAATTTTGCCAGGTGAGAAAGTAGAGATATAGGGTGATAGTTTTCTATGATGGAGTTTGGTCCCCCTTTGTGTACTGGGACTACTACTGCCACCTTCCACTTATCTGACACAATGTTAGAGAGGAAGGATCAGTTAAACAAGTTGCAGATGGGGCAAGCTAGGGCAGAGGCACCCATCTTACGAAATTTTGGTTCCAGCGAGTCGTATACGCGAGAGCTCTCTGGTTTTAAGTTAGATAGAAGTTGTTGCACCTCTGAGTGTGGCTAGCTTCAAATGAAATTCAGGATGACCCCCTAGGTTGGGCGGGAGAGTTGTTTGAAGAGAGGGAGAGTTGTGGAAGATCGAGGTGTATTTCTGGAGGTCAGAGAAGAAATTGTTGAATCCAGTGGCTATGGAGAGTGGGTCATCGAGGGTGGAGCCATTAACAGAAACAGAGCTTGGGTTTTCTAGTCTTTCCTTTTACTTAACTTGTCTCCAGAATTCCTTGGGGTTAAGATGCTCAGTTTGAAGAGATTTGAGATGGTATCCCTTAGCTTTTGTACAGAATTTGTATACTTATTCCTGAGGTGTCTGTAAATAAGCCAGTCTGAGGGGAGTCCACTCTGTTTATACATTGCCATGCTTTGTCACGGAGGGCCATAAGAGATCTGATATCCCCGGAGAGCCACGGGGCTTTAACACCCTCGGATCTGCAATTCTTCTGAGGGGCGTGCTGGTTAATTATTTGGGTGACAGTGAAGATTAGGAAGTCCAGGGCTAGGTTTATGTCAGGAAGTGTATTAATGGGGCCCCAGTCTGTAGAGTTAATGGATGACAGGAACCTGTTGATGTCAAACTTAGTCATATCCCGGACCAGGGAAATCTTGGGAGGAGGCTTGGTATAGCTGTTTCTCCACACGCAGAAGGTGGGAGAGTGATCACTTATGCAATCTGAGAGCATGCCAGCAGATCTGATTTTAAGTGGGCAGTTGGTGACCATCCAGTCTAGCAGGGTATGATTGCCAGATTTTGGATTGACTCGTGTATGATCATGGATTAACTGGGTAAGGTTACCATCAGCAAGTGAAGCATGGACATTACCAATATTGGGGTGAAGCCAGTCAGTGTTGAAGTTCCCACATAGGATGAGGTCATGCTTTGGGAGGCTGCCTAAGGATGCAAGGAGAGGAGGCAGGCCAGTGGTGGCAAGGTTAGGGGACATATAAACACACCCTATGATGAGTTTTTAATGTTTCCAAGAGGAAGGGTGACATAAAAGGACTCAATGACAGGAGGTGAGGAGACAGGAGTGGGGAGGACAGTGACGTTGAGGCCTGTCCTGTAGTAGATCATTACCCCTCCACCCCTTTTGCCTATCCTATCATGTCTAAAGATGCCATAGCCTTGAAGGGACACCTCATGCTGTTTGATGGCAGGTTTGAGCCAGGATTCGGATATGCATAGGATGTATGGAGACATTTGTATGGCACAGACTTCCAATTCAGCCATTTTGTGGCGTAGGCTGCAAATATTAATGTGTATTATTTTTAGACCCTTCATAGTAGGTATAGTCAGTGCAGACTGGGTAGGGGGAGAATGAAGTGCAGAACCAGGGTTGGTTTCAATGTCCCAAGCCTGGAGCAGCAGGAGTAGAGTAGAGACAGTTACCGAGGGCAAGATACTGGAAGAGAAGAGGGAGGCAGTATAGCGCAGTGGTCTAAGGCTCTGAACTGCAAATCTGGTGACATCCAGCAGACCAGACCTGGGTTTGAATCCCACAGCTTCCACTTGCATACTGTGTGACCCTGAGCAAGTCACTTAACCTCCTTGTGCTCCCAGGTCGCTCCTGTAAAAAAGCTTCCAGCTTAGTGTGCTATACCTGGTTAAACAACTAAATAAAAAAAAAAAAAGATACATGGGGCAGAGATAGCATTGGGAGTAAGGAGTCGTTTATGCAGCCAGTACCCAAGCAGGGCTGTATCTTGTTTAGGCAGACAGGGGATGTAGAGAAGTATTGTCGGGGATTCTGGTTCAATGTGAACTGGAGGGGGAGGTGAACTTTCACCCTCAGGGTGTTGTAGGGCCCCAGCTATCACCCAGTCTGCATTCCCACTTAAAGCAATAAGACAAGCAAGGGAGACTAACCAAAATAGACTGCCCATTATGGCAGAGAGCAGGTTGTATGTTATAGCATTCTGTGGTCCAGGCAGAGGCTGAATGCCTGGTAGAAACAGCAGAGAGAGCAACTAGGATTACAGTTTGTGTAGAAAGTCGAATTAACTTGACAAATCCTAGTAGACTAGGGGAGTCTAGATAGTTCAGAAGCGACTGTCCTGCCTAATCCTGGAGCCCTAGGTCCAGAGGTGTCGGCAGGGAGAGAAGAGCCAATGGGGAGGGGATTTTCTGGAGGAGGAGGGGCAGGAGTAGTATTTAAAAGGTGGCCTAGGTGGGGGAGGGGGGGTGAGACAAAAGAACAGGCAAAAGAGAGTTACAAGTCCCCAGATATGAGTATTGCTAACCAGAGAAGCTGGCTAGAAAAAGGTGCAACAATTTGGAGCAATGCTCCTCACAGCTGGCCCAATCAGGAGCCTTAGGGAAATGCAGCAACCAATGAGAGAGAGCCGCTGGAGCTGCCTGGCTCCAAATTCAAACAGCTGCATACCTGCGGCATGCTGTCCGGAAGTCGGGACCAGGTGGCCGGTCTGAGGAGTGATGCAGTGTCCGGGAAAGGCGGTGGCCGGCAAGACGGCCGTAGACACAGTCTTCCTATGCTGTGCACCACTCGGGGCACTGAGATCTGCGGAGGGAAGAGAACGTGAGAGTAAATATATTGAAGGAAGTACAGGAGTCACTAAGGGGATGGGGGGCTGGCAACAGACATTCAGCGGGGGGTGGGGGTGATCGATGGGAAGACAAAAGCAGAGTAGTTAAGTGTTGGCGAGAGTGGGGCCGGAATAGAACAAGAGAGGGGAAGGACAGGAGACAGGGTGTAAGGTTACTGCAGGAGAGGAGGGCAGGTTCAAGTTTGAGCTGAGACTAGTGAAATTGCAGGGCTGAGTTAGAAAAACAGGTTGTGGGAGAGGTAGAGGAGCAGAGAGGTTAGGTAGGAAAATCTTTAAAGTAAAATAAGAAAAAAAAGAAGAAAGAAAAAAACTAGTGTAAACAGGAGAGGCGGGGTTTCAGCAGGTACAGAAAATCACACAGTTCCTATATCGCAATAAATGTGCTAAGTTAGGTACATCTAGGCAGTGCACCAGAGATTAATATTTAGCTAGCATACAAATTAGGCAGTGTTCCAGTTCTATTCTATACAGTTAGGCAGCATTTTAGTTAACAGTTCTAGTTCAGAAGAACAAGGAAGAGAGAGCTACAAGTCCCCAGATATGAGTATTGCTAGCCAGAGAAGCTGGCTAGGAAAGGCACACCAATCAGAAGCGATGCTCCTCGCAGCTGGCCCAATCAGGAGCCTTAGGGAAATGCAGCACCCAATGAGAGAGCTGTCGGAGCAGCCTGGCTCCAAATTCAAACAGCGGCATACCTGCGGCTTGCTGTCTGGGAGTCGGGACCAGGCGGCTGGTCCAAGTAGTGATGCAGTGTCCGAGAAAGGCAGTGGCCAGTGAGATGGCTGTAGGCACTACCTTGCTGTGCACCGCTGGGGGGGCGCTGCTATCTGCAGCTTGCTGTCTGGGAGTTGGGACCAGGCAGCCAGTCCAAGGAGTAATGCAGTGTCTGGGAAAGGTGGCGGCCAGTGAGACAGCCATAGGCACTGCCTTGCTGTGCTGTGCACCGCGATCTCACCAACAAACAAACTGAACTTTGCCAGAAGTGTTTATTTAGCCTTGGGCCTATGCCAAACTCAGGCCAAGCCATCTATTTCTGCACCAGTGACTGTTTTCTCAGCGAGAGACCAGACTGGGCATCCAGCCTCTGCGCAGCAAGAAATCACAGGTTGCAGCCACCTGGAGGGAAAGGCTATGAAGCAGAGGTGAGTCATGCAGGCCCACTTTCCCCATGCTCTTCAGTTTCCAGCAGCAGGTCTTCATATTGCTAGACCTTCCTCAACCAACTGGTTGCATGAGTAAACTCAGTGTAGCTCCCGCAACTTTTCTTTGAATCTTTCTGTGGTACCATCTGATTGCTACAGTGTGTTTCAGGGTTACAAAGGACTGGGCCAACTGACCCTGGACACAAATAACCAAAGCCTTGTTTATGTATGTTTATCTTTTCTTTCCATCAAGGGCCCCAACTACAGCTGCAGTGCCGGCCAACCCTGGGCACTGATTCTAGCCAGCCAGCATAATATTTTGGGTACCCAGTGTTGTTAGACTGTTTGCTGTGGGACTATACAGTGCATGCATGCAGAGTAACCTGACTCAAATCAGTAAAGAAATCATTCTTCTAGATTCACGCCATCCTTGTTTGCGTCCCTTTAATAAGCCTGATTTGCTGTTTCACGTTTAAACTGGCTTATGAGCATAGTCTTAGTTGGTGCACAGTATTGAAAGTGCATGCTTGCCTAGCTAACATTGTCTTTACCAGGAGTTGCTGAAGACCAGTCCTTGGTGGTAGGTGCAAGGGGTGTGTGCATATCATAAATGCTCATTGCTAACTATGTGGTGACTACTGCCAAGGGTTATCTATTGCAAGGTATTTGGTCATTAGGCAGGTTTGTGGGTGGTTATAGCTTCCCAGAGGGCTATACCAGCTTAGGTAGATACCCCCACTATTATTACTCCTGGAGGAGGCACCTTAATATCGAATTCAGGCCCCTCAACCTGTGGTTAGAAGTACAGGCAGGGGTTGTAACCTTAGAGATAGCATCGCCTAGGGGTTACATAGGTAATGGACCAAAAGCCTTACACTGACAGTGGGCATACTGGTGATGCACAGAAGTAGGTGAAAAAAGGATAGCATTTACTAGTAAGCTCATTGTAATGTTACACTGCACAGCTATTTAAGCAAGGGCAAGCCTTAGGGTTGCTACTATTAGATGAGGTGAAAACCGGGTACTAAACCACACCCCAAACCCTGCTCATGGCTCAACCTTTTTTTATGACTGATGAGTATATTCCTTCTCCTCCAAAGCCATTTGTAATGTTAGAAAAGACTTTAAAAGTGATAGGATACCATGCTTTACAGTTATTCTTTATTTGTGTTTGTTTTAATTCTTTGGTTACCAGATAAGGCCCACTGGAAACAAGGCATGTTTACTGGGGTGACAAGGTAGCACAAGAAGGTTAAATGAGTTGCTCAGGGTCACACGGTATGCAAGTGGAGTCTGTGGGAATCTAACCCAGGTATGCTGGATTGTACCAAGCTTGTTTACAGCTCATTGCTCTAACCTCTTTTAAACACCCTCCCATTTTCCTTCCTACAGTATGCCAGTCATGTATTCTGATATCCTTTGACTTGTGTTTGATAAATTAAATATCTATGTTTGTGGTGCACTCAGTTCTGCATTGTGATTCCTTTACCTCAGCAGTTACTGCTGTTTCTTTTCATATTCAGAAACATCATTCCATGCTTTTCATCTGAATGGCCAGTTAGAAAAAAAGTACTCACCATAGTAATGTTGTTTCTTCTAATGGAGTATTGCTGTATTCAGACATAATGCAGTTAGCCCCAGCACTTGAACTGCCCCAGAGAGGAAAGAGTTAACTCTATGCAGAAGCATAGAACATTGAGCTCGAGCTTAGTTTTCAAACCTCTGTCTGTGGTACTTCCCAGTGTAACTGTCAGATTCTTACGAGTTAACTAACTAGTAACTAAAGTATGGAAATTGTTCAAATGTAGCCAAAGGGCAAAATATATCTTCTTGGGCCCCAAAAGTCTCAAACCGAGAACCCAAGAAGAAAAGGTAGTGACAATATTTAGCAAAACACCAGAAAAAAAATAATAACATCTACCCCACCCAAGAGAGAGGGTACAAGGTACACCCCTGAAGTGCAACACTGTACCTGCCAGCCCACTTCCCAAAACCAGGTTCTGAGAGGGGAGGCGGGGGGGGAGGTTTGAATACAGCAAGACTCCATTAGAAGAAACAACAATACTATGGTGATTAATTTTTTCTTCAAACAACATGAAGTCTTCCTGTATTCAGACATAATGCAGACTACCAAGCAGTTCCCTATGGAGGAGGGAATGCAGAACCTACTTTGGGAAGAGGCTCTGCAGTACTGCTGTACCAAACCTAGCATCACTCCTAGCCTGGATGTCCAGGGAGTAATGCTTGGTGAAAGTATGTACTGTTTTCCAGGTGGCTGCTTTACAGATCTCTAACAAAAGGTATATCTCTGGCTGCAGCTGAGAAGCAGCCCGTACCCCTGGTCGACTGAGCCCTCAGGCCTGAAGGGGGCGTCCTACCCAACTTGTCATAAAATTGTATACAAGAAACAATCCACCTGGCAATAGTTCTCTTAGTGGCAGGCTTACCCTTTCCCACTTCACCATAAGTGAGAAACAATTCAAGACAGTCATTTCTAAGTGCCTTAGTATGCTCAATGTAGTAGCTAAGGGCCCTCTTAATATCCAGACTGTGTAACCTTCTTTCACCTGAAGAAGAATGGTCAGTGAAAAACACAGGGAGAGATACAGACTGGTTCAGATGAAAATCTGAAACCGCTTTGGGCAAGAACCTCCTACTGGTTCTGAGGACTACTTTGTCCCTATGGAAGAAGATGAAGTCAGGTTCCACTGACAGAGCCTGTAACTCACTAATCCATCTGGCAGAAGTAATAGCTACCAGGAACACAGTTTTCCAGGTCAAGTACTTCAATTCGGCCGAAGCCAGAGGTTCAAAGGGTGGCTGTATTAGCTGAGCTATGCAGACATTAAGATCCCAAGGCAGAGTGGGCTCCCTAAAGGGAGGGTTAATGTGAACCAGACCTTTGAAAAACTTTCTGAAACAGGATGAGATGCCAGGGAAGAGCCCTTCCCTGCTGAGAGGAATGCAGAGACAGCTGCTAGATTAACCTTCAGAGTGGCAGGCCTAAGGCCTAGACCATTCAGATGAACTAGATAGTCTAAGGTTGTGGAAATGTCTGCAGAATCAGGCAGGATGCCTTTCTGACAGCACCAAATACTGAACCTTTTCCATTTGGAGTTGTAAGTTTCTCTAGTGGAAGGTTTCCTAGGGACCTTCAGAATATCCAGAACTCCCTGAGAAAGATATAGAGCTGCATATTCTAACTCTTCAAGAGCCAGGCCTTGAGATTGAGAGACTGGAGATTGGGGTACCAAATCCGCCCCTGGGAGGACAACAGGAGATTGTATGTCCTGGGCAGAGACAGGGGACGTGACACTGACAAGGACAGCAGTAGAGCATACCAAGGCTGTCTGGCCCAATCTGGAGCCACCAGTATCACTGTGCAGGGTTGAGTCCTGATCTTGATCAGAACTCTGAACAGCAGAGGGAAGGGATGGAAGGCATAGAGAAACCTGCCCTTCCAGTCCAAAAAGAGAGCATCCTGGGGAACAGTCCCCAGGACTTGAGGTATGCAACAAAACAGAGGAAGTTAATGACTGTCTGGTGCTGCAAAGAGATCTATCTCTGGAGTGCCCCACCTGGAACAGATGACCTTCAGTATGTGAGGATCCAGGGACCATTCGTGGTGTCTCTGTGAAATTCTGCTCAGAGCATCTGCTAGTATGTTGTCCTTCCCTGGAAGGTGAACTGCTACCAGAGAAGTCTGAAGAGAATACGCCAGAGACCACAGCTTCATGGCTTCTGTGCACAAGGCCGAGGACCGAGTGCCTCCCTGCTTGTTGAAGTACCACATTGTGGTGGTGTTGTCCATTCTGACTTGGACCACCTTGCCATTGACTGAATCTGAGAAGCTCTGCAGGGCTAGGAAAACTGCCCTGAGTTCCAGGAGATTGATATGAAGGAGAGACTCCTGTGGAGACCAGAGCCCTTGAGCTGTCAGGGCTCCCCGGTGGGCTCCCCACCCTAGGAGAGAAGCATCCATAGTTAAAACTACTGATGGGACTTGAGGGAGAAATGGAACCCCTTGTCTGAGGTTGTTCTGGTCCAGCCACCACTGGAGAGCTTGGACCAGAGTCTGAGTCACTGGGATCAGTTTGGTAAGTGAATTCTTCTTTTGAGACCAAAAAGACCTCAGATGAAACTGAATGTCCCTCATCTGGAACCTTGCTCCCAGCACCACTGCTATGGAAGCTGCCATGTGGCCCAGGAGCTGGAGAAACTGTCTTGCTGGGCGGGAGACCTGAGGTCGAAAGGAGGAAGCGAGATCCACTAGGGCCTTTACCCTTGCCAGGGGAAGGAGGGCTTTTGCTTGTACAGTGTCCAACTCTATGCCTATAAAAGCGAGAAGTTGAACTGGTTCGAGTACAGACCTTGGAAGATTGAGAAGAAAACCCAAGGAGCTGAGTAGGTCCTGGGTAGTTTGAAGAGCTGACTTGACCTGTAAATGAGACTGACCCACTAACAGCCAGTTGTCCAGATATGGAAAGATGGTGATACCCTGTCTTCTGAGGTAAGCCACCACTACTGCAAGGCACTTTGTGAACACCCTTGGAGCTGATGTTAGACTGAATGGCATGGCTCTGAATTGGTAATGGCCTGAAGGCAACTCGAACCTGAGGTATTTTTTGTGGGAGCACCTGATAGGAATATGTAAGTAGGCATCCTTGAGGTCCAGAGATGCTAGCCAATCCCCTGGCCTTAGAGAGGGAAGGATTATTCCCAGAGTTACCATTTTGAATTTGAGCTTTGAAATGTGTTTGTTCAGATACCTTAGGTCTAGGATGGGTCGCCACTCCCCTGTTTTCTTTGGGGTAAGGAAGTACCTGGAATACAGTCCTTTTCCCCTGTGCTGAGTAGGAACCTTCTCTATAGCTCTGAGAGCTAGAAGAGAGGAAACCTCTGCCCCTAGGGCAAGGGTTTCTGAGACTGATGCAGACGGAAAAGACTTGACCCTTCTTTTTGGAATTTTTTTGAAGTTGAAGGCCAGTCCCTGGCTTACTGCTTCCAGAACCCACTTGTCTGAGGTCACAGACTTTCAGGCCTGGAAGTAGTAAGCCAGCCTGCCTCCTACTGGAAATGGGGAGTCAACCCGGGCTGATACATCAGTGTGTCTGCTTGGCAGGAGCCTTAGACTGAGAGGAGGAGGGAGCAGTCCTGCTCATCCCCCTCCTACCCCTTCCTCTGAAGAACTCCCTCTTTGGGAAGGGAGAGGAGGCCTGGGCTTGGTAAAAAGGCCTTTGAAAGGGCCTGCCCCTGCCCCTAGACTGCTGCTTGTGCGGAGTGGCCTGCCTTTCCTTGGCCAGTGCACTCCTGTACGTGGTCCAGTATTCATCCATTTTCTTCATGTAAGCCTCTGTCTGCTCCCCAAACAGAGAGTTACCTACTACAGGAAAATCCATGGCCTTAGTCTGGGTATCCTGTGAAAGGCTAGTACATCTGAGCCAAGCATGTCTTCTGAGAGACACAGATATAGCCATGACTCTAGATGCCACATCACTGGAGTCCACAGCAGCATGAAATTGCATTTTGGATGCCTCAATTCCATCAGCAGCCGCCACCTCCAGCTCCTTGGCTAGCTGGGGAGAGGCCTGTTTATCCAGTTCCAGAACCGTGTCCCATCTGGATTTCTGTTACCTGGCTGTGTAGGCCATATAAGTAGCCTGCCTGAGTGCCAAACAGGATGTCAAATACTGTTTTTTGGCCATGGCATCCACTTTCCTGGAGTCCTTATCTGGGGGGTGTGAAACCAAAGGAATGTTCGCCCTGTCACAGGCTGCAGCCTGCACTACCCCAACATGGCTGCAGTGACTATAAAGGAACTCCACAGCTGAGCCTGATAATGAATACCTCCTGTCCAGTCTCTTATCCACAGGAGGTATTGAATTAGGGGTAAAATTTTTTGTGTCCGTTTCCCCAAAGATTTATGAAGAGGGATAGACAGCTTTTTGGACTCTGGGATGTCCATCATTTCCACAAAATCAGGCTTTTCATCCTCCTATGCTGCTTCAACCAAGTGAAGCTGCAGGGTTTGTGCCACCTTTTTGTAGAACAAAAAGTGTGAAGGGGACTCAGACAGCCTGGGAGGAGAGACACCTGAGGGTCTGTCTGGGGAGATGTCTGGTTCAATGGGCACATCCTGACCCCCTTCATCATCATCATCATCATCACCAGGATAGTCTTCGTCTCCCTCCCACTCCTCATAACAACTGGGTCATAATCCGGAGGAGACAGATCCGACTGAACTGAGCGCTAAACCGGCGGTATCGGTTCAGACGGAACCGGTCTAAGCGATTGGACAATATTCATCGCTTTGGCTATTTCGTCCGTGGTTGGAGAGTGGGATACAGGATCCGAACTGGCAGACTTGCGCTTTTTCTTTGACGGAACCGACCCCTCTGGGTTGGCTCTCCTTTTTCCCGAGGAGGTATCGCCTAGGTCAGTAGGCACCTCCTCAGGTTCAGCCGCAACCCAACCGGGCTGGCCATCCGGATCTATGGACTTTACGGCCTCCCTTTCCTTCAGCCTACTCGGTCTTTTATCTAGAGTGGTTTTAGGAATGTTCTTACAGATTTGGCAGCCTGACTTGAGGTGGTCAAACCCCAGACAATAAACAAAGATGAGGTGGGGGTTGGCCTCATCAAAGACCTCCCCACACTCAGTACAGTGTTGAAACCCAGTGGGACCGGTTTTCTTCTTGGGTTTCTCAGACATGGCCAACCTAACAAATTACCCTATAGAAGCTTTCAAGCCAGGTAATAAAGCAACCAATCAGTTACAAACCATGTCACGGGCTTTTAAAAAGAACCAGCAGAAGTCTGGTTCTTTTGAAACCGATTGGTACCAGAACACCACACTAATCCCAGAAAGAGAGAAAGATTTAACAAAGTCGGTTCCAAACCGGACCAACGGGAAAGAAACCGAAGAAAGACAATTTCCACTCTTTTTAGCAAAATAAAACACAGTCACTACCTATCTACATACTACCTGTACCATAGACAAAGGCTGCAAATCTGAAAATAACAAAAATATGTGGTTTAAACCGAACGCTTTATTTTTCTTTTACCGAACCGAGCGGAGGAAATCTTCGGAGCAACTTCACTGTTAGGCGGAGTAAAGAATCTGCCGGTTACACTGGGAAGTACCACAGACAGAGGTTTGAAAACCAAGCTCGAGCTCAATGTTCTATGTGTCTGCATAATGTTAACTCTTTCCTCTCCGGGGCAGTTCAAGTGCTGGGGCTAACTGCATTATGTCTGAATACAACAAGACTTCATGTTGTTTGAATGGTGTAACTGATATCATGGAATGTCCAGGTAGTAGGAAAATTGAGAGTAGCAGCTTCTGAGGACTCAGGAGATAGGGGATCAATGCAGTGACAATGGTAATAAAAATTAGATTATTAATTTAATAAATATGAGTCTAAAATATATCCAAATACAGGCAGGGGTTAAACTGAGCTGAAACCCACAGGAACTCAGTTTCCTACCTCTTACAAAAACCTATTAGAAAAAATAAGATCTCCTACCCCTCTGTCATCTTTCTCCATTGAACACTATTGGAGAGTTCCACCACATAGCTGACCATTTCACCACCTAAAAATCTTAAGGTTAGAGTTCCCCCACCTAAGCGTTTCCAGTTTAACCACTGAACATAAGACAAACCAAAAGGAACACTGGAGAGCATATAAAGGTTTAAAAATGGTTTCATATCATTGCAGTAAAAGAATTTAAAATTCAGAGTAGAGGGGACAGAGCCAACTGGTGTTGAGGGAAGGCACGTTCTCCTTCAGTTGTCCTTTGAGTAACTCCTTATATCGGTTATTGTACTCACAAAGTAATTCTTGTAACTTGAAAAGTGACAAAGCATTGAGTTTATTTGTTGTGGATGGAGTGAGTTTGGTATTTTAGCACTATGGGGATCCAAATAAAATGGCAGATCGAGACAGAAAGTGAATACAGCATGCAGTTGGGCCTAGTGGTGCAGGGAAGGTCGTAGCTGCTGGCTTGCAGTCAGATCCTGAACCTACTCTAGGGGATGTGACATGGGCAAAAGCAATTCTTGAGGCATGAGTGGTAGCCCTTGACACTCAGCTAACAGTCTGCAATTCCCAGATGCAGCAGGTTATTTCTGAGGTGAAAGAGGCTGTATGCTGCACACTGCAAACTGTCGCCACTTCACCAGGACTTCTCAAGGAAGATAAGTCCATGTGCTTTCCTGTAGAGGCCCTTAAGAATCGAATAAGAACATCCAATATGAGACTGCTTAGTCTCCCTGAAGCATCTGAGGGAAGAGGACCCAGTTGCCTTTGCAGGAGGATGGCTGGGAGAGAATTTACAGATGGACCCAGATCCAATTGTACACCGAACGCACTGCATCACCCCCAGAAAGTGGAGGGATAATGAGGCAGTACTGAAGACTTGCCTAATTGTCTTAGATCACATGAAAGGGACAAAGCTATGAATGCAACAAGGAGGTTGGGCCATTTGTATTAGTGGATGGCTTCAATATATCAATTTGCCCAGACCTGAGCTTTGCTACACAGGGTCGCAGGAGGGCCTTCATTGCCTTGAGGTTCTCTGGGAGTGTCCCATGCATTGCAATACCCCTCCCGACCCAGGGTGGTGTACTCAGGCAAGCAGTACCTTTTTCAAGACCCTATAGAGGCTAGTACGCTAGTTAACCACATTAAACTGGACTTTGGGGAAAAAGAGGATCAGTCCCAATCAGACAAAGACTGCCTCACATAAGGGACTAACAGCTGTATATGTGCATAGTGGACTGCCCAGGCCCCTTGGGGTTCTCCTCTCCAAATCCTCTGAGGGGGCCAGCTTGGGTTGCCCAAAGTGATGTTACACTGGGTACTTAGGCATGAGTGGTGCAATGCCTCCACCTGGGGTAGCAATATGGGATACCTGGATGCTGACACATAAGTCTATTACCCACCAGGAACCAGTGCATAACCTGCCCACACAGCCCCTCTCCAGAAAAAGTGACACTGTTAAATAACAGGCCCCAAAACTAAACAAACTCTGGCCAGAGCCGACAGGACTGCAGCTGAGGAATTTGAGGTAAAAATATTGAAAATTTGTTTAATATTTTTACACCAAATTTTCAACATATCCTTGTTATGACCCTGCCTCATGAAGAAGGGCAGAGAAATGTTCAACTCCTGGCCTAAAGGTAATTTTGCACAGAGACTATGAAATCAACTTTCAGGACACAGAAACACATTTTGGGTAGGAGTTGAAAAATGACAGCTGTTACATTCATGAGGTTCTGTAAAGATATGGCTGCTTGTAAATATGGGTTAAAAATATTGAAAATTATCAAAGTTCAGAGCCTGCATTCATAAAATTGAACGTAGGCTCATAACTTAATTGGTTTTTAATATTTTTATACCAAATTTTCAACATAGCCTTTTTATGAACCCACCTCATGAACAAGGGCAGAGAAAATGTGCAACCCCTGCCCGAAAGGTGATTTCATGCAGGGACTACAAAATCACCTTTTGGGATGTTAAAAAAAAAAACAACATTTTGGCTAGGATTTGAAAAATGACAGCTGTCACATTCATGAGGTGCTGTAAAGATATGGCTGTGTTGTAAATCTGGGATGAAAATATTGAAAATTATCAGTTACGAGCCTGCATTTGCAAAATTCAGCATAGGCTCATAACTTTATTATGTTCAAGGCCCCTGGAATTCTGTGGTTCTGCGGTTGCGGAATTTGCATCATGCCGCAGAATATATATAGTGCTGCAGAATTCATTGTTTTTGGTGAATTTTAATATAAATATGCTGTTTTTTCATAGTGTCAGGCTTTCTTTCCCACCTCGTTTATCCTGAAGCCCCTCCTCTATGCTCAGCATATGATGTCATTGATGACATCACATCACATCTAGCCAATGACAGGACTGCATTCTGCCAGAGAAATGAATAAATCATGCCTCAGAAATCAGAAAATTCTGCCGGAGAACACCAGGAGCCCTGATTATGTTTTAATATTTGTATATAGCCTTCTTATGACCCCACCATATGAACCATTGCAAAGAAAATGTTTTAACTCCTGCCCGAAAGGAGATTTCACACAGGGACTGCAAAATCACCTTTCAGGATGTAAAAAAAAAAAAAAATTGTGTGGGGGAGGGGATGACTCTTTCCAAGTATAAAATACTGCAGTGTGAGCAGAGTGCTCCACAGACATGGAGGTGACTGTGGTTTAAGTCTGCCATATTCATTCTCAAAGAATACAAAGAGTGCAAGGAATGCAGCAATCTCTTTTTGAAAGCAAGAGGTTTGCAGGACTCCACCCACTGCAGCCCTAAAAAATGTAGTTTAAACAAATAATTTATTTAAAAGGCAGGGTACAGAAAGAACTAGACCATAGGAAAAATAGGAGCAATGAGGTAGCAGTAAAATCCTTATACTCTATGTAGTAAAAACAGCAGTTTCCCCCACATAGTCTGCCCACCCCCATAGTCTGACAAACCCCAAGCAAAGGCCATGAGCCAGAGCTCTCTTTTTTGTTGCAGTGGGTACTTCACAGGAGGTGTAGTTGTTGCTAGCCGTGTAGGAGTTTGGTGGCACACTAACTGTTGCAGGCAAAAAAATATTCTAAAGCCCAAACTGTTGCAGAACAATTAAACTGTTGAAAAGAGGACTCTATTTGTAATCTATACACAGATAGGTGGCCATACGGTCTCCACAGGTCTTCTGCCTGGGCCTATCAAAGTGGTAAAGTCCTGCCCAGTGCTTCTCCCTCAATTCTAGCACAATCACAATCTTCCCCTGTTCTAAGGCTGAAATCTTGCTGGTTACACACATTTTTGTAGCATCACAATTACCTCTGGTGTCTGATGGTGAAACAGGCAAGATGGCTGGATGTGCTTCCAGTTGGAGAGCAGGCTTTCCCTGGGTCATCTGGTGCTCACTCACCGGTCTTTGTTCTCTCATAATCAGTTTAGTGCTGCAGCTGCATGGGGTCCAGAGATCCTGAAGCTGAGCTTCCCTGCCAGAGGGAAAGTCACTGCGGGGGCAGAAGACCCCCATCTCCAATCCTTTTCTTTAGACTGAGTTGTGATAAAAACTTGTTTTCTTCACAAAAGAGTTAGTTGCTGAGATTCCAGACTTCTGTAGCCTGCCTGCCAGGTCTGCAGTGCCTAGCCGTCAGTTGCTCACCAGCTCACACCTTCTATCTGTGTGTCACACTGGCAGAACTGGCCCTGATCCCTCAGAACTGCCCCTTTAATGGGGGATGAAATCTTGTGTCCTATTGGTCAATCTCCCAGGCAAGTGATCTTTGGAATGTTGGCCCAGCTATGCTGGGCTTGCATGCAGGCTGAGAACCAAAGCAAGCTTCTGTTTGGCTGAAATGCATGGGCATTTGTGGGTCTCTACCTCTGGCCCCTTTCCAGCAATCTTTGCAGAAGTCAGAGGGCAGAGGAAAGACATGGGTGCCACCATGTTTGTATTCATTTGAGGTGCAGATTTTAGCAGTTTGCTGCTGCATTACTTTATGCCCTCCTTGGCTGATTCAATGTTGCCCCATCCCTGCTGTCTGTCCTGGGGCCAAGGAGGTGTTTATTTGGGCATGGTGCCCATTTTCAAGTTGGGGCTCCAGTGCAGGAGGCAGCCTGGTAAGCCCCAGATATGGGGAGGGCTTACATGAGTACTAGGACTTTGGGTGGTGGGGAGAACCGTAGTGTGGCTGGTGGCAAGCGGTGGTGCTATATGTGGAGCGCTATATACACTCACAAGGTACATCCTGTCCCATTTTACAAAAATAAATAACTTTTGAGTCCCAATGTACTGAGTACCTGGTTACCTTGTTACATTTTATCCCAGGGGACGGTAGCTAATACCACTTTCTCAAGATACTGCCAAACACATGACAACACTTCAAGGTAGTCCATCTCCCTTTTAATCCCCTTCCGTGGCAGCAGTATGCCGTACTAGTACAGTAACACTGCACAATGTTTGACTATGCTATGAAACTGGATTGTTTAAGGCCTGTTGGTTTAAATGTTTGTAAATAAGTTGGACTGTTCTTTCTTCCTGCATCACTCCAGTAAAATATACAATGTTCTGTCTAATAGGCTTTTGTACTATAATGTTCTAAATTCCTACACTCTGTACACAATTGTTTTACAGTATGAATAATGGTGTAGTTCCCATATTGGACTATGTTATGTGTGAGATAAGAGCTTATGTTATAAAAGCTACATTTCTATAGTGGATGGCTTTAGTTGTAGGAGTTCTGTGGGGAAGGGAGCTGGAGTTCCACTGAGGGACCTTTAGGCTGTGTACAGTCAGTCCAGGGCTCTATGGTTGCTCACATATTCAATGACAGATCCCCTTCTGTAATGGCACTGTGATTTATGTGGACATTTAATGGGTATTGTATAAAACCACTATCTACCCCCCATATGAGGAGACACCCTGGGCAATACTGTCACATTCCCTAATATAAATGTAGTTTTACAATGTAATACATTCATGTACTGCTGCGTTTATCTGCTTTTTCAGATGCTCCTTTGTGGTTTTAATGGCCATACTTGACACCTCCCAGACTAACTGGTTTTACAGACAAAGGTACTTCTGTTATAAGAACTTCCTTGTAGCATGTACATGCAGCCAAATCAGTGAATTATGTGATACAATCAGTTTTAAAAGTATGTGAGCATGCAAAATGACCCTAAAACTGGACTCCAAGCAAAACTGGATGACCTGATCAGTACCCTTAAAACTGGATTATCTGGTCTAAAACCAGACTGGTAGCAGCCCTAACAAGCTTATGTCACAATCCCACAACACAATTTGGTGCATCCTAGGCAACAGGTTTAGAGAGCAGCAGCAAACACAATGAGAACATGGAAATCCCCACACTGAAAATACAGGTATGCATTCTCAAAAAAAAGTCAGTAAACAAAGCATTACCACTGGCAAAGAGAACATAGATCAAGTCAACTGGGCAGGCTGGAAAACACATCTCTTTGAATTTTTTTGACTTTAATAATAGTTTTATGGTTCCACCTTGTCAGAGAACCAAATCAACATTTTTGTGGCCTAACACCATTTCCTTCAGGGAAAACTGGCAAACTCAGAATACTTTCTTCCAGATATAAGCAGTGTGTGTTCAGTGACCCAGATAATCTTTTCTTATGTTGATAGCAGCATTACCAACCCTTCTCTAGTCACTATATGTGTTGCAGCTCTCTGTCGGATAATACGTGCTTCTTGATTGCTCATTATAACAAGAGAGGGGTGATCCCTCTACTGTGCAAGGGTGGTATTAGACAACGAAACACATCCTAATCTTCCAGTTTTACCACAGAGCAGGTTACCACATTAAGGTACTGTAACACAGAAGTTCCCCTTATGGCAGTATTATTCAAAGTACCATATTAGCTGAAGTGTTATTTTTTTTGTGCTAACAATGCACAATAAGGTAAGATTTCAGATTATGTGGTATTTTGAACGATAATGAAGTAAGAGGGAAGTGCTGTACCTTGATATGGTAACGTGTTCTGTGGTAAAGCAGAAAGATTAGAATGGCTACCACTGTAGTTATCTGACAAAGATGGAACAATACTAAGAGCTGAAATTTTCCTGTGTGTTCTTCATTGTTCTGGCAGTTTATCTCTCCACCCTACATCTTTTTTGGGCCTAGTAAAGGTTGCAGGCTGTCCACAGATCTAGTTGTTCAGATGATCTGGGGTCTGGACCTAGTGGTCAGCCTGGTCATATTAGAACTAGTGCCAAAACAGGTGATCCTGTTAATTGGAGCAGCACTGGACTCCCACAAAGCCAGGGAACACTTACCCTCAGACCAAGCGGAAGATCTTACCTTCTTTACCAATTATTTCAGGTTGGGCAATTGCACCCAGCCAGGAATTTCTGCCAGCTGTTGGAGTTCATGGCAACTATGAGTGCAGTGGTCCTTTGGGCCTGCTAGTGGATGTGCCCCCTGCAATGTGAACTGGGGGCTAGTGGTTCCAGTACCACAATCACTTATACCAGCTAGTTTGGGTGACCCAGTCAATGTGGGATGTCATTGAATAGTGGCTGTGTTCTCAGAACCACTCAGAGGGGAATTCCCTATGTCTGGATGAAGCCCTCCTTCGCCTTGATGACTGATGCCTTATAAGAGGGGTGGGTGCTCATCTGCTGAACAGCAGCGCTCACACCTTTTGGTGACCAAGCAGGGCCCAACAGCATACATGAAGGTGGCAAAACAATGTGAAAAGGTGAGGCGACACTAAAGGCTAGTGGTATACTGGGATGTATCGGGAGGGACATTACTAGCAGAAGGAGGGAGGTGGTACTGCCACTGTATAGGTCTCTGGTGAGGACCCAGCTGAAGTACTGCATCCAGTTCCGGAGGCCACACCTCAGAAATGATATAGACAAACTGGAGACAGTGCCGAGGAGGGCTACTAAGATGATTAGGGACTGCACCACAGAACATATGGGGAGAGACTGAGCGAACTAAACCTGTACACACTCGCACGGGGGGGGGGAGAAGACACATGACAGAAACATTCAAGTACCTCAAGGGAATAAACAGGGTACAGGTGCAGGACCTCTTTCAGACCAAGGACTGCACAAGAACCAAGGGACACAGCATGAGGATGAGGGAGGGAATTCAGGGGGAATGTGAGAAACGTATTTTTTACAGAAAGAGTGGTGGAACCCTGGAATAGTTTGCCCCATGACATGGTGGAGGCTAAAATGGTTGGAGGATTCAGGGCTGCATGTGACAGGCACAAGGTGGTCATCAGGACATAAGTCCTATATGGGAGAGGGGGTAGGAGACTGGGTAGACTAGATGGATCGAGAGGTCCCCATCTGCAGTCACATTCTATGTTTCTATATCAACCTGCTGGAGCTTTGGGCACTGTGACTGGCACTGGCTGAGTTTGTTCCACTGATCAGCAATCGAGTCATGCAGGTCAGCAAGACAGCATGACCACCATGTTCTATCTGAATAGGCAAGGTGAGACGCACTCTTTTCCTCTGTCTCAGGTGGCACACCACACCTTGTTCCTCATATAGTCTGCGGGTGGGCCTGCTTGCAGTCCACAGTGTGGCTGTGAACAATCATCTGGTGGATGCTGTCAGTTGGGAGTGATCCCTACAACAGGATGTGGTGATACACCTATTTGTCCAGTGGGGAACACATCAGGTGGACCTGTTTGCCTCCTGGGAGAGCAGAAGACTGAGGCTATTCCATGCCTACCATCCCCAAATGGGGGCAATGATGGGTGATGTTTTCTCCAGGCCCTGGATCCTGTGCCTTCCGTATGCCTTTCCTCAAATTCCCTTGATCCACAGGGTGGTTCTAAAGGCATGCAGGAATGAAGTGAGCCTGATAGTGATAGTCCCACACTAGCCAAGGCAGTTGTAGTACTAGGATCTCCTAAACTTCAGAAACAGACCACCATGACCATTTCCACGGTGTCTGGACCTACTGACAAGAACACACGGGATGATCAGGCATCCAGACCTGCAGTTTCTGCCCCCACCTGCCTGATTCCTGAGGGGGTAGAGTTCCAGGATTAGGGCTTTCTGGAATACATCCTCCAGGTTCTGCAGGCATCCCAGAAGGAGTCAACTAGTAGGATTTGCTCCTTCAAGTGAATGAGGTTTTCTCACAGGTGTGTGGGGCAGAATGCTGATCCTTTTACTTGCCATGTGGCATGCATCCTTGACCATCTCTGCTCCCTGTTTCAATTAGGGTTATTAGCCACAACCCTCAAAGTACACCTGAATGCCATCTCAGTATACTGGCCATGGGCTGGAATGCTGACAGTGGCCCAGGAGAAAGTGGTTGAGTGCTAATTCAAAGGCTTGGATCACCTGTCCCTCTGGTTCGACAGCCTCCATCACTGTGGGACTTGCTGCTGGTGCTTGTCAACCTGATGGTGACACCATTCAATCCCACACAGATGTGAGGTATCACACCTGTCATGGAAAACAGCATTTTTAGTCACTATCACCTCATCCATAGGTGAATGAGTTTTAGGTAGGCACTTTCTGTGGAGTCTCCGCATGTTGCTTGCCAGAAGGACAAAGTTATCCCTTGTCCCCTCACGAAGTTCCTGCCAAAAGGGATTTTGGAGTTTTACCTTAATCAGGTGCTTTATCTCCCTGACTTCTTTGTAAAGCCACCTGTTCCTAACACCAAGCACGCACTCCATTCTCTAGATGAAAGCAAAGTGCTTCTGTACTACAGAGAATGCATGGTGGGGATTCACAGTGTGGTTGGCCACCTGTTCCCTAACCTGCACAGAAGCTGCTCCAGGCAGACTGGATGCTAAACAGATGACTGCAGTGGATAACCTCCAGCACTGATCTATGTTACCAGTTGGCGGGGAAGGAGTCCCCAATGGGTTGAAGGCTCATTCTGCCAGACATACTGATGCCTCTACTGCCGCTGCCACCAGGTACATCCTGATCAAGGAGATCTGTAGGACTGTTACCTGGTCCACATCCCACCAAAGCATGGATATGCTAAGTCAGTGCATTACTTTGAGACCTTAAACACCACGAGCCGAGTACAGCCCTGAAGCCAGGAGTTGAAATCAAATAGAAAGTTATACCTTCATAGAAAGAGCACATTTAATTTAGTTATGCCTGGGCATCCATTTTGTATAAAGGTTAAGCAATGAAAAGCTTGGACTTCAAAAAGTGGTTTAGGTAGTAAATTTGATACTCTATAAATCGAATATACAATGGTCTGACTCAAATAACACTGTTTATCATCACTTTTGTGGGGGCAGGACTATTTGTACAGTATATAGATACACTTTTATATAGTCATTGTAAAAAAAAAAAATCTTAATGCAGACATTAGGGTTGAAGAACGCAAAGTGGAAAAAGTATGTGTGTCCTTGAGTCGTGGTGACTGGGTTCATACCCCCACCTGGTGACTGTACAGGGCCCACCTGGTGGAGGGGGTTGGGTCTGTTCTTTCTCCTGCAGTAGGGGTTTCATCCTAGAACAAATAATAAATAGCACACTGCCTCAACCCAGAGAGAATGTGGGCCACATGCTGTGTGTAGAATCACCCTCTGGGATGCAGTGCTGACCCACCTCCCTACACTGGATTAGACCATCCCCTGGGGACCACTAGAAAAAATTACTCACCATAGTAATGTTTCTTCTAATGGAGTCTTGCTGTATTCAGACATAATGCAGTTAGCCCCAGCACTTGAACTTCCCCGGAGAGGAAAGAGTTAACTCTATGCAGAAGCATAGAACATCAAGCTCGGTTTTCAAACCTCTGTCTGTGGTACTTCTCAGTGTAACCGTCAGATTCTTATGAGCATAATATAGTATGGAAATTGTTCAACATATAGCCAAAGGGCAAAAAATTATTTTTGGGCCCAAAAGACTCAAGTCGAGAACCCAAGAAGGAAAGGTAGTTACAATATTTAAGCATAAAACACCAGAAAAATAATAACATCCACCCCACCCAAGGGGGGGGGTACAAAATACACCCCTGAGGTGCAACACAGTACCTGCTAGCCCACTTCCCAAAAAACAGGTTCTGAGAGGGAGGTGGGGGTCTGAATACAGCAAGACTCCATTAGAAGAAATATTACTATGGTGAGTAATTTTTCTTCAAACAACATGAAATCTTGCTGTATTCAGACTATATCAGACTACAAGCAGTTCCCCATGGAGGAATGCAGAACTACTTTAGGAAGAGGCTCTGCAGTACTGCTGTGCCAAACCTAGCATCACTCCTAGCCTGGAGGTCCAGGGAGTAATGCTTGGTAAAAGTATGTACTGTTTTCCAGTTGGCTGCTTTACAGATCTCTAACAAAGGTATATCTCTAGCCGCAGCTAGAGAAGCAGCTGTACCCCTAGTCGAATGAGCCCTCAGGCCTGAAGGGGGCATTCTACCCAACCTGTCATAACAGAATTGTATACAAGAAACAATTCACCTGGCAATAGTTCTTTTAGTGGCAGGCTTACCTTTCCCCACTTCACCATAAGTGAGAAACAATTGAAGACAGTCATTTCTATGTGCCTTACTATGCTCAATGTAGTAGCTAAGGGCCCTCTTAACGTCCAGACTGTGTAACCTTCTTTCACCTGAAGAATGATCAGTGAAAAACACAGGGAGAGATATAGACTGGTTCAGATGAAAATCCGATACCACTTTAGGCAAGAACCTCCTATTTGTTCTTAGGACCACTCTGTCCCTATGGAAGGAGATGAAGTCAGGTTCAACTGATAGAGTCTGCAACTCACTAATCCACCTGGCAGAAGTAATAGCTACTAGGAACACAGTTTTTCAGGTCAAGTACTTCAATTAGGCCGAAGCCAGAGGTTCAAAGGGTGGCTGCATAAGCTGAGCTATGCAGATATTAAGATCCCAAGGCGGAGTGGGCTCCCTAAAGGGAGGGTTAATGTGAACCAGTCCTTTGAAAAACTTTCTGAAAACAGGATGAGATGCCAGGGAAGAGCCCGTTCCTGCTGAGAGGAATGCAGAGACAGCTGCTAGATGAACCTTCAGAGTGGCAGACCTAAGGCCTAGACCATTCAGATGAGCTAGATAATCTAAGGTTGTGGAAATGTCTGCAGAATCAGACAGGATGCCTTTCTGAGAGCACCAAATACTGAACCTTTTCCATTTGGAGTTGTAAGTTTTTCTAGTGGAAGGTTTCCTAGAGACCTTCAGAATATCCAGAACTCCCTGAGAAAGATGTAGTGCTGCACATTCTAACTCTTTAAGAGCCAGGCCTTGAGATTGAGAGACTGGAGATTGGGGTACTAGATCCGCCCCTGGCAGGAGGACCGGAGATTGTATGCCCTGGGCAGAGACAGGGAACGTGACACTGACAAGGAATGCAGTAGAGGATACCACAGCTGTCTGGCCCAATCTGGAGCCACCAGTATCACTGTACAGGGTTGAGTCCTGATCTTGATCAGAACTCTGAACAGCAGAGGGAAGGCATAGAGAAACCTGCCCTTCCAGTCCAAAATGACAGCATCCTGAGGAACTGTCCCCAGGACTGGAGGTCTGTAACAAAACAGAGGAAGTTGATGATTGTCCGGTGCTGCAAAGAGATCTCTCTCTGGAGTGCCCCACCTGGAGAAGATGACCTTCAGTACATGAGGATCCAAGGACCATTCGTGGTGTCCCTGTGATATTCTGCTCAGAACATCTGCTAGTATGTTGTCCTTCCCAGGAAGGTGAACTGCTAACAGAGAAGTCTGAAGAGAATAGGACAGAGACCACAGCTTCATGGCTTCTGTGCACAAGGCCGAAGACTGTGTGCCTCCCTGCTTGTTGATGTACCACATTGTGGTGGTGGTGTCTGTTCTGACTTGGACCACATTGCCATTGACTGAATCTGAGAAGTTCTGCAGGGCTAGGAATACTGCCCTGAGTTCCAGGAGATTGACATGAAGGAGAGACTCTTGTGGGGACCAGACTCCTTGAGCTGTCAGGGCTCCCAGGTGGGCTACCCACCCTAGGAGAGAAGCATCCGTAGTTAGAACTAATGATGGGACTTGAGGGAGAAATGGAACCCCTTGTATGAGGTTGTCCTGGTCCAGCCACCACTGTAGAGCTTGGACCAGAGTCTGAGTCACTGGGATCAGTTTGGTAAGTGAATACTTCTTTTGAGACCAAAAAGACCTTAGATGAAACTGAATGTCCCTCATCTGGAACCTTGCTCCCTGCACCACTGCCGTGGAAGCTGCCACGTGGCCCAGGAGCTGGAGAAACTGTCTTGCTGGGTGGGAGACCCGAGGTCGAAAGGAGGAAGTGAGATCCACTAAGGCCTTCACCCTTGCCAGGGGGAAGGAAGGCTTTTGCTTGTAGTGTCCAACTCTATGCCAATAAAGGTGAGCAGTTGAACTGGTTCGAGGACAGACTTTGGAAGATTGAGAAGAAACCCCAAGGAGCTGAGAAGCTCCTGGGTAGTTTGAAGAGCTGACTTGACCTGTAAAGGTGACTGACCCACTAAGAGCCAGTTGTCCAGATACGGGGAGATGGTGATACCCTGTTTTCTGAGGTAAGCCACCACTACTGCAAGGCACTTTGTGAACACCCTTGAAGCTGATGTTAGGCTGAATAGCATAACTCTGAATTGGTAATGGCCTAAAGGCAACTCGAAGCTGAGGTATTTTTTATGGGAGCACCTGATAGGAATATGGAAGTAGGTATCCTTGAGGTCCAGAGATGCTAGCCAATCCCCTGGCCTTAAAGACGGAAGGATTATTCCCAGAGTTACCATTTTGAATTTGGGCTTTGAAATGTGTTTGTTCAAATACCTTAGGTCTAGGATGAGTCGCCACTCCCCTGTTTTCTTTGGGGTAAGGAAGCACCTGGAGTACAGTCCTTTTCCCCCTGTGCTAAGTAGGAACCTTCTCTATAGCTCTGAGAGCTAGAAGAGAGGAAACCTCTGCCTCTAGGACAATGGTTTCTGAGAGTGATGTAGGTGGAAAAGACTTGGCCCTCTTTTTTGGAAATTTTTTGAAGCTGAGGGCCAGTCCCTGGCTTACTACTTCCAGGACCCACTTGTCTGAGGTCACAGACTTCCAGGTCTGGAAGTAGTAAGCCAGCCTGCCTCCTACTGCAAATGGGGAGTTGACCCAGGCTGACACATCAGGGTGTCTGCTTGGCAGAAGCCTTAGACTGAGAGGAAGAGGGAGCAGCTCTGCTCATCCCCCTCCTACCCCTTCCTCTGAAGAACCCCCTCTGTGGGAAGGGAGAGGAGGCCTGGGCTTGGTAAAAAGGCCTTTGGAAGGGCCTGCCCCTGCCCCTAGACTGCTGCTTGTGCGGAGTGGCTTGCCTTTCTTTGGCCTGTACACTCCCGTACGTGGTCCTGTATTCGTCCATTTTCTTCATGTAAGCCTATCTGCTACCCAAACAGAGAGTTACCTACTACAGAAAAATCCATAGCCTTAGTCTGGGTATCCTGTGAAAGGCTAGTACATCTGAGCCAAGCATGTCTTCTGAGAGACTCAGATGTAGCCATGACTCTAGATGCCACATCATTGGAGTCCACAGCAGCATGAAATTGCATTTTGGATGCCTCAATTCCATCAGCAGCCACCTTCTCCAGCTCCTTGGCTAGCTGGGGAGAGGCCTGTTTAGCCAGTTCCAAAACCATATCCCATCTGGATTTCTGGTACCTGGCTGTGTAGGCCATATAAGTAGTCTGCCTGAGTCCCAAAGAGGATGCCAAATACTGTTTTTTGGCCATAGCTTCCACTTTCCTGGAGTCCTTATCCGGGGGTGTGTGAAGCCAAAGGAATGTTAGCCCAGTCACAGGCTGCAGCCTGCACTACCCCAACATGGCTGCAATGATATAAAGGAACTCCGCAGCTCAGCCTGATAACAAATACCTCCTGTCCATTCTCTTATCCACAGGAGGTATTGAATTAGGGGTTTGTAAAATTTTGTGTGTCTGTTTCCCCAAGGATTTATGAAGAGGGATAGACAGTCTTTTGGATTCTGGGATGTCCATCATTTCCACAAAATCAGGCTCTTCATCCTCCTCTGCAGCTTCAACCAAGGGAAGCTTCAGGGTTTCTGCCACCTTTTTGTAGAACAAAAAATGTGATGGGGTCTCAGAGAGCCTGGGATGAGAGACTCCTGAGGGCCTGTCTGGGGAGATGTCCGGTTCAATGGCACATCCAGACCCCCCTGGTCATCGTCATCATCATCATCCTCGGGAAAGTCTTCGTCTCCTTCCCACTCCTCATAAAAAGTGTCTGGATCATAATCCGGAGGAGATGGATCCGACCAAACCGACTGCCTAACCGGTGGTACCGGATTGGATGGAACCAGTCTAAGCGATTGAACAATGCTAATCGCTTTGGCTATTGCGTCCCTTGGTTGGAGAGTGCAATACGGATCTGAACGGCAGACTTGCACTTCTTTTTTGATGGAGCCGACCCCTCGGGATCAGCTCTCCTTTTGCCCAAGGAGGTATCACCTAGGTCAGTAGGCACCTCCTCAGGTTCGGCTGCAACCGAACCAGGCTGGCCATCCGGATTTACGGACTTCTCGGCCTCCCTTTCCTTCAGCCTACTAAGTCTTTATCTAGAGTGGATTAAGGAAAGTTTTGCAGATTGGCAGTCTGACTTGAGGTGGTCAAACCCCAGACAATAAACACAGATGAGGTGGGGGTCAGCCTTAGCAGAAGCCTCCCCACACTCAGTACAGTGTTGAAGCCAGTGGGACGGTTTTCTTCTTGGGTTTCTCAGACATGGCCAACCTAACAAATTACCCTACTGCAGCTTTCAAGCCAGGTAATACAATAACCGATTGGTTACAAAACGTGACACGGGCTTTTTAAAAGAACCAGCAAAAAAACCTCGGTTCTTTTGAAATCGATCGGTACTGGAACACCACTCTAATCCCCAAAATAAATTTTAACAGAATGGGTCGGTTCCAAACCGAACCGACCAGAAAAAAACTGAAGAAAAGAACGATTTCCAACTTTTTCACAAAATAAAACGCAGTCACTACCTGTCTACACACTACCTGTACCGTAGACAGAGGCTAGAAATCCGAAAATAACAAAAAATTATGCAGTTTAAACTGAACCCTTTACTTTTACCGAACTGAGCAGAGGAAATCTCCAGAGCGACTTCACTGTTAGGCGGAGTAAAGACTCTGACGGTTACACTGAGAAGTATCAGAAGCAGAGGTTTGAAAACTGAGCTCGAGCTCAATGTTCTATGCTTCTGCATAGAGTTAACTCTTTCCTCTCCGGGGCAGTTCAAGTGCTGGGGCTAACTGCATTATGTCTGAATACAGCAAGACTTCATGTTGTTTGAAAGATACTTGTGACCTTCCCCAGCAAACACTTCAGTCAGCTTATACAAACTGGACATACACACAGAGTGAAAAGTCAGCAGATTAGCAGTGCTTTTATTCAACAACACAGGCCTGGAAGCTGGAAGAAAAGAAGGGGTTAAGCAGTTGTAAGTCACCTTGAGCACTTCCTCCCTATAGCACTGCCCCCTTAAAACCACTGTACTGTGGGTCTCTACCATCTTCTCAGATTCCAAACTGTCTATGAAACACCCACCCAATTAAGGTACACAGAAAGAGGAATTATACTATACAGAGTGCAGTTTCATTTCAGTAATTACACCCTTTGCCAAGTTCAGAATCAATTCTTCTTTCAGGCTAGTGTTTATAATGCTCGTTTCAGTAATTACACCCTTTGCCAAGTTCAGAATCAATTCTTCTTTCAGGCTAGTGTTTCAACTACTGTTGTTCCAAAATTACCCAAGTCGAGCATGTATGATTTCTCAGTCAGAGCAGGGCTGTGTCCTGTAGGGACACATCCTCTGTAGGGAAGGAGCATGCCCAGGAATTTGGTACACATGCACTGAGCCACATCTATAATTCTAAATGATTATTTTTATGATTATACTGCTCATTTTCAGTTGGAACCATGCCTTACTCCACCCCCATATACCAAGTGCAATTTGACATTTCCCTGGTGTCCAGCACACTCCCCATTGTCAATAGCCACAGTACTGTCACTAACCCCATGGCATTAGAATATAGGTATGCATTTACACACACACACCTGATGGTGACTGGTATAACCAGCCTGTCAACTCTGCAATGAGCTGCAGTAATCCATTGATGTGATGTAGAATAAAATTTGAAATCTGTCATCTGCACTATGGAAACTGACCAGCCACCCTGAGCACGTGTATATGGAGTAAAATCAGATATCTGCCATCCATACTTTGAATACTATGAATGGACCCCATCAGCCTTTGTATATAAAATGTCATGTCACATTTCTGATGATGGGCTCTCATGGTTTTCAAAGTATGAACAGCAGCAGCTTCATTTTCCTCTATATTGCAACACATGTGCATGGTTGCCAATCATGTTTTCCATAGTACAGATGATAGCTTTCTAATTTTACTATGCATCACATCAGAGGATACTGACAGGCAGTTGTGGAGGTGACAGGTCAGTTGTTCTGGTCACCACTGGGTGTGTGTTAATGCATACCTACATTCTAATGCCATGGGGTGAATGACTGTACTGTGGCTATTGACAATGGGGGGGGATGCTGGACACCAGAGAAAACGTGAAACTGCACTCAGTATATGGTGGGTAACCTAGGGTTTCAATACATTACTGTCAGATGGGTGTGCACAGATAATAAAGGCTCAAACAAGTAAGGCTGTACTGACAGTACTGCCCACAAGACCGCACTGATACAGTAGCTTGCTGTCCAACCTGTCCTCATCCTCTGAAGACATTTCTGTTCAAGGCTTTAAGTGCTATATAAACAGTAACAAAGACACTTGCCAGTACAGTACTATGGTACTTCAGAATCTGTCTCCTGCTCAAACTCCCAGTGATGTCATCACTTTATACATCTCCACTTAAGCACAGCCAGAAATGCAAATTCTAAACAGAGCAGGAGTTGCAGCTTGTAGAATTTCACAAAACGTATTTTCTCACTGTGGAAAGCTAGAAACAGTGGAAAACTGAACTGTACAGTAATCAAATGACTGTAAGTAACTCAATAAAATGAATTACTTACAAACTGTTGAAATGTTTAGCACATGATCTTTAAATAATAACACAGCCCCTGGAGAGGATGGACTTGCAACAGTTTTATACAAAAAAATACATGCAACAGATTGCTGAAATAGTACAAGTAACTTTTAACTGGATTCCAGATGGTGGACAGCCTGTATTGAGATTTGGTAGAGCAATCCAAATTTTCTTATTGAGAAAGGGTGACATACTGGATCTAAAAATATTAGAGACCTTTATGCATAATGAATACAGACATGAAAATATTTTATTGAAAATCCTCACAGTGCGAAATTTGCTCAATATCTGATAATACCTTATCAGTCCTACTCTGTTGTAGATCGAAGTATTCATGACTACTTCAATCTAGTCAGAGAACTGACAGACATGGGAGAGAAGAATTTATTACATGGTTATCTGTTAACAATTGAACAAGAAGAAGTGTTTGACTGGGTGTCTCATGATTATTTGTTTATGGTGTTAGAAAAGTATAATATTCCCACACAGTTTTGTGATTGCCTGAAAAAACTATATTCCATAGCTTCTATTATCCCAAATGCCAATGGGTTCTTAGGGCAGCAGATAAATATTAAGAGAGGAGTGCAACAGGGTTGTCCAGTAAACACACACACTGTGAAGTCAAACCTGATATACCTGACCTCAAAAAAAAAAAAACAATTTTTTTCCCTTTTTATTTTAAAAGTCTGTTGCAACAGCCCTCTACCATAATTTTCTCCTCTTTCTATCTGTCTTTATATAGGATGGCCACCTATATAATCATATTATTTCCTTCTTTATTTGTTCAAAGCAGGTCTTGGTATTCAGGGTATACCCCCCTTTTTCCTTTAGAATGTATAAATATATTATAAAATAAAATAAAATCCTTAGTGAAGATTTTGGACTCCCTCGAGTTAGAATATATCGTTAGGAAATGGTAAAATAAATTTCCAGTCAGTTTAAAATAATCTCATTAATGTTTAAAGGAAACAGTTTCCGATATGGCCCTCTAGTAGAATCCTTCTGTGGTAATAGCGTTAAGCCTTGGATATACATGAATTTATATAATGTAAATGCAGCACAGTTCATAATTCTGTCTCCTTACACACTTATTTGGTGTTTTGCGAGTAAGTCGCCGCTCCGTCTGTGCACACATTAGCGCTAGCTATATATTTTCCTTCGCGAACGTGCGCATAGTCGCGTAGGCTTTTTCTAGCGTATCTGGTGCTAGAAGATTCATTTTTTTACTCTTCAGCCTAGTTTTTAGTCTAACAGTCCACCGGAGCCAAACGAGAGCCTTTTCAGCATGAAATTAAGTTAAAAGTGAAACAAAGGAAATTGTACCGTTCTTTACATTTCGAATCAGTCTTCTTCATTCCCCAGCCCCTTCTAAGAGCTGGCCGGCCATATCCGGACTCCTTTTATAATATTAATAGAGGGGGTGGTGCTTCCGATCACCAAAAATGAAATTTAAAGCTTGTATTCTCAAAATAATTGCAAGATGTCAATACATAGAGATTTGTACAAGGGTTTAAAGGCATACTGTTACAATTTGTTTTAAAAATAATAAGTGAATAAAAAATATGATTTGTAGTATCATGTAGAGGTGGAGCTAGGTTACCACCTGACCATTGTTCTGTATAAATTCAAAGTACCTAAACTAAATGGTCAGATAGTCCTGGAGGTTCAGTCTTGTGCTGACCTCAAGAAGAGCAATGCTCTAGCTTATTCTAGTGCTACTGAAAGTCAGTTTTACTTTCTGTATGGATGCTATTTTTTTTTGGTTTTTTTGAAAAGTCTGGCTTGTAATTTTATTTGTCGCTAATAAATTTATTTTGGATTTATGGTCAACTGAGTCGTTTGGCCCTCCTTTCAAACCCACACCTCACATGTGGTGTCAGAAGTGGGATCTTCTGGAGGATACTGCTATAAGTGTCCAAGGAGGTTGGAAATTGTGAATGTCCCAGGAGGAGTACATTGGGGTGTTGACCAGAACCATGGTGGAGAAAATAGGGATACCTCTTCAGCCCGGACTACCTGATGTAAGACGAAAACTGGTGAAGTCCAAAGAAGACGCTTGATGTTTTGGAGGAGGAACAAGAGAATTGGAAAAAGGACCCCCTACAGGTGACTCACAGGAACTCCTACAGTGGTTATGTATGCAACAGATAGCGATGGAAAAACAAAGAGACAGAGAAATGAGAAGGTATGAGGCAAGGTGGGCTGACACCATAAAGGCTATTCAGACACTCGGTGTCAGTAGACCCCCTCCCTTACCAGCAGGTGATACTCCTAAAGATATAAAAATGACTAAGTTAAGTGATTCGGATGACATAGAGACTTATCTCACTACCTTTGAATGCATAGCCAGAGCCTGTCAGTGGCCTAGGGACCAGTGGGTAATTCGACTTGCTCCTTACTTAACAGGGAAAGCCCAATTGGCCTATGGCAGAGTGGAGGGGGCTATGAGTGACAATTATGACGTGGTTAAAGAAGCAATTTTAAAAAGATATGATATCTGTCTAGAGACATATAGACAGAGATTTTGAGCCCTAAAATTTCAACCCTCTGATACTCCTCAAGAAGTATTTACCCGACTTAACGACTTATGCACTAAATGGTTACAGCCTACCATGAACACCAAGGAACAAATGTTGGAAGCAGTGGTGTTGGAACAATTTATACGGATTTTGCCTCCAGATGTCCAGATGTGGGTACGAGAGCACCGTCCGGAGACAGCTAAGAAGGCAGTTCAACTAGCAGAGGACTATCTAAGCCCCCGACCTAGTCGACCTAAAAGTCATTCAGGAACTGGTACACCACATTCCCCTACGGTAAGAACTTCTTCTTCAATGACTACACCTCTACCGAGTGGGCAGATTAAAACTGTAGGAATTCATAAGTCCCCTACTAATGAAGTGATATGTCATTATTGCCAAGGAAAAGAACATATCGCAAGGTTCTGTCCAAAAAAGAAAGTTGCTTCCACTCACCTAGCCCATTGGGGAACAGTATTTTATTCCAGTAACAGTGAATGGTAAAGAGATGGTGGGGCTATTAGACTCTGGTAGCCGACAGACTTTAGTGAAAGCCTCTATGATATCTAAAGTACCTAGCATGTCTCAAACCGAAGTAATTTGTATCCATGGAGATACACATGCATACCCGGTACAGCAAGCAAAAATACAGGTACAGTCAACTACCCAAAACATGGAGGTTGGGGTGGTTCCACAACTACCTGTGTCAATCATATTGGGACAGGATCACCCAGATTTTCACCAATTACTGGACAATGCTAATAAGATTAATGCCATGACTACTAGAGTGCAGGAGAAAAAGAACGTTGATCTTCAATATTCCTTCCCTTTTGAGGACAGTTTATTTGAACTTCCAGGGAAGACAAGGAAGACAAGAAAACAAAAGAAACAAGAAAAACAGGTGTGGCAACATCTACACAAAGACTTTACAAACACTGGGGACTTTAAAAATATAGAGTTAAAAAACTTTTAAGGAATTGCAAATGCAGGATGAGTCATTGAAACCCTATTTTTACAAGTAGGAAATGAAAAAAATGCCAATCAGAAATTTGTAATTGAGAAAGGTTAATTATATAGAAATGTGAATCTGAACACTGGGAAACTGTACTACAATTATTGGTACCTACTGTATATAGGAACACTTATTGACGCTTGCACATGACATACCCATGGCTGGCCATCAAGGAAAGGAGAGAACTTTAAAAAAATTATTGTACCGATTCTTTTGGCCTGGTATTCACGATCAAGTAACTGAATATTGTAAGTCACGTGTACAATGCCAAAAGGTGCGTCCTGTACTTAGAAAGGATAAGGTACCCCTACAGCCTTTGCCTCTGGTGGAAACCCCATTCACTCGAATTGCAATGGATGTAGTGGGTCCCTTACCAAAAAGTACCAAAGGAAACCGTTTTATCTTAGTTATCTGTGATTATTTCTCAAAATACCCTGAGGCTATTCCTATCGGACAGTTACAGCAGAGAGGTCTCAGAGGAATTAGTAAAGTCTTTCGAGGATGGGTATTCCCAAAGAAATAATCACAGACAGAGGTAGCAATTTTGTTCACAACTTTTGCAGCGCCTGTATCAAGCTTTAGAGTCCTCTATATTTACATCCCTTACCGTCCCCAATCTGACGGGTTGGTAGAACTTCAATAAAACTCTCAAACAAATGTTAAAGAAATTTTTGCGGATGAAGGTAAACATTGGGATAAGTATCTCCCATACTTGATGTTCGCCTATCGTGAAGTCCCTCAAGCTTTGATGGGATTTTCTCCCTTTGAGCTACTTTTTGGGAAGAATCCACGGGGAGTATTAGACATAATTAAAGAAAATTGGGAAGGGTCTAAAGCAGATGTAATCCCCATTTCTACTTTGGAGTATGTTTCGACATTACGACAAAGATTAATGAAATATGCTAAAGTGGCCCGACAGGTTAATGAAGGACATCAATTAACCCAAAAACAAAGTTATGATAAGGGAGTAGGGACCAAAACATTCCGATCAGGTGACAGAGTTTTATTACTATTACCCTGTTCAGAAAATAAATTACTGATGAAGTGGCAAGGACTCTATAGTGTTCACAGACAGGTAGGCCCCGTAAATTATGAAATTATATGTCCTGAAAAAAACGACAGCTGAAAATTTATCATGCAAATTTATTGAAACTATGGCATGAAAGAAATTCCCCTAATTTCTTTGTATATCCTGAAACAAGTAAAAGCGAAGTAGATCTCGCCTATGAACGTTTAGAAAATCAGGACGATAACAAGGAAATAGTTATCAATGACAACTTGAACATTGTACAGAAACAAGACATAAAGAAATTAATACATACTTTTCAAAATACATTTACAACAAACCCTGGGGTAGTGGATGAGATCGAACATCATATAGAAGTTACTGATACCAAGCCTATTAGACATAAACCCTATAGGATACCCGAAAGTTTAAGGGAAGAAGTGAATAAGGAATTGTTGAAAATGCAGCAAATGGGGGTTATCAAGCCGTCTAAAAGCCCTAAATTTTCCTATGGTGGTTGTAAAAAAAAAAGAAGGCGGAGTAAGAGTATGTTTGGATTTCCGTAAACTGAATAGCATACCTAGATTTGATGGGTATCCCATGCCCAGGATTGATGATATTATAGACCGATTAGGTAATGCCCAATATATTAGTACGCTAGATCTTTCTAAAGGTTATTGGCAAATACCCCTTGATGCTGAATCCCAAGAAAAGACAGCATTCAGTACGCCAATTGGGTTATTTCAATTTACTAAGATGCCGTTTGGATTAAACGGAGCCCCAGCTACATTTCAGAGATATATGGATCAATTACTGCAGCCATATACAGAATACAGTGCAGCATATTTGGACGATGTGATCATTTTTAGTACATCCTGGGAAAAACATCTAGTTCATTTACAAAATGTTTTGTCTGTTATAGCTAATGCAGGATTGACTATAAATCCTCATAAATGTTCTATAGGTATGCAGGAGACCAAATATCTGGTTTCATAATTGGACAAGGAGAAGTAAAACCTGATGTCAGCAAAGTAGAGGCGATTGCTAATAGTCCTCAACCACAAACAAAAAACAAGTCAAATCTTTCTTAGGATTAGCCAGTTATTATCGGTGTTTTATACCCAATTTTCAGATATTACTAGCCTTTGATGAGAGCTGACCAAAAAGAATCACCCCGAAAAAGTCTATTGGGATGAACAATGTAATATAGCCTTTAATACTTTAAAGGCCAAACTTTGCTCATATCCAATCTTATACAGTCCCGATTTTTGAAAATCATTCCTATTACACACTGATGCTTCTAATAATGGAATCAGAGCTGTACTATCCCAGATGGATAAAGAAGATGAGCACCCGGTTATGTATATCAGTAGGAAATTACATCTAAGAGAAACCAGATATTCTACAATAGAAAAAGAGTGCTTGGCTATTTATTGGGCAATAAATTCCCTAAAATTTTATTTATGGGGTAGACCATTTTTACTACTCACAGATCATAACCTGTTATGCTGGCTAAATACAATGAAAGACAAAAATCCTCGCATTATGCGGTGGTATTTGGCTCTTCAGCCGTATAAATTTGAGATACAACATAGGTCAGGGAAAAAGCATGCCAATGCTGATTATTTATCCCATTATGGAGCAGAACAGAATAATACACCAGACTTCAGAGTAAGTGAAAGTATTGAATAACATTCCTGTCTGATTTGAATTAAAGGACAATTATTGACAATAGGGACTCCGGAGTGGAGCTTTGGGAGTGGGAGGGCTAAAGCTCCATTTTCCTTATCAGAATAAGGAAGATCTGGTAATATTTTTTTTATGAAACCAATGAAAATAGATGGTAAAAACATTGGTTTCATTTTAATGGGGGAGGAATGTGAAGTCAAACCTGATAACCTCAAAAAAAAAAAAAAAAAAAATTTTTTCCCTTTTTATTTTAAACGTCTGTTGCAACAGCCCTCTACCATAATTTTCTCCTCTTTCTATCTGTCTTTATATAGGATGGCCACCTATATAATCATATTATTTCCTTCTTTATTTGTTCAAAGCAGGTCTTGGTATTCAGGGTATGACCCCCCCCTTTTTTCTTTAGAATGTATAAATATATTATAAAATAAAATAAAATCCTTAGTGAAAGATTTTGGACTCCCTCGAGTTAGAATATATGTTAGGAAATGGTAAAATAAATTTCCAGTCAGTTTAAAATAATCTCATTAATGTTTAAAGGAAACAGTTTCCCGATATGGCCCCTCTAGTAGAATCCTTCTGTGGTAATAGCGTTAAGCCTTGGATAGCCACGTAATTTTTATATAATGTAAATGCAGCACAGTTCATAATTCTGTCTCCTTACACACTTATTTGGTGTTTTGCGAGTAAGTCGCCGCTCCGTCTGTGCACACATTAGCTATTATATATTTTCTCCATGACGTGCGCACAGTCGTAAACTTTTTCTAGCGTATCTGGCTAGAAGATTCATTTTTTTACTCTTCAGCCTAGTTTTTAGTCTAACAGTCCACCGGAGCCAAACGGGAGCCTTTTCAGCATGAAATTAAGTTAAAAGTGAAACGAAGGAAATTGTACCTTTCTTTACATTTCGAATCAGTCTTCTTCATTCCCCAGCCCCTTCTAAGAGCCGGCCAGCCATATCCTGACTCCTTTTATAATATTAATAGAGGGGGTGGTGCTTCCTATCACCAAAAATGAAATTTAAAGCATGTATTCTCAAAATAATTGCAAGGTGTCAATACATAGAGATTTGTACAAGGGTTTAAAGGCATACTATTTACAATTTGTTTTAAAATAATAAGTGAATAAAAATATGATTTGTAGTATCATGTAGAGGTGGAGCTAGGTTACCACCTGACCATTTTCTTATAAATTCAAAGTACCTAAACTAAATGGTCAGATAGTCCTAGAGTTCAGTCTTGTGCTGACCTCAAGAAGAGTAATGCTCTAGCTTATTCTAGTGCTACTGAAAGTCAGTTTTACTTTCTGTATGGATGCTATTTTTTTTTGGTTTTTAGAAAAGTCCAGCTTGTAATTTTATTTGTCGCTAATAAATTTATTTTGGATTTATGGTCAACTGAGTCGTTTGGCCCTCCTTTCAAACCCACACCTCACACACATGAGATATATATATTCATTGCAAAAAACTTTGATAGTGCATCAGTTAGGGTTGCTAAATGTTGGGAAATGCAGCATTGGGTTTCCAACCCTAACTCCGCATCCCCCCAACACACACATATACAAGCAGGGGAAGGGCCAATACAACACAGCCAATCAGAAACAGCCACCATCAGGTAAGAGAAAGAACATACAACTCTGAACATAACACAAGAGACATCCATCATCATGGTTCAGCAACTCTATGAGTTCTGCTGCCATCCCAGTGTCTTGGGGGTACACCCGCATGCTGCGCAACCATGGTGAATGGCCCACTGCATGCAGTGCACCCCAATGTTCTCAGCACAGACATGTAGATACATATAACTGTTAACATATAAATAAATGTGTAGAAAAATAATGCATGTAGGGTGGCAGTACAGGGTCCCCTGGACCCTCTCTTCCCACTGTAACGTAATTGTTCCTATACTGCGTGACTGTGGCTTCCCCTCTACCCTGTGGTTTCAGTCTTTTTAGCATATTCGTAACCCATGGGAATGTATCATGATCTGTACCCTGTTGTTGCATCTTTACAAAAGTTGTATAGACTTCAAGAAATCACGTGCTATAATATGTTCTCGACTCTCACAAATACATACTTTTTTTCACAGGCTGTAGAAGTACAGTCTACAAAGGAGTGTATACCACCAAACAAACATATCTGTTATAGAATATGTGAGTGCAGGTTCTTTGCACTCTGTGTTTCCAACACCAATATTTTTTTTTGTATGTAGTAGTGATGCAAAATGTGCTGCACTCTGCAGCAACAGCTGTGGAGCAATTTGTTTTAATGCATGGAACCATATGTTGTACTACACATGGATTTGACATGAGATCCTGCACTGACAGTTAAACATTACCATAATATCATGTGGAAGCACAGTGTCTGAAGGAGCCAGAGCTTACACATCTCTAGAGAGAAGTTTGGGGTGCAGTGAATGCAGTAGACACAGACCCTATACTACAAAGGAAACATGAGTTTGCTACTATATATCAGCAGAGGTTCCTCTGTAATCTGCAGTACTACTTAAACAACACTATTGCATGCTGTGGAAGCACAGGATTATTCAGACCCTGCACTACCACATCTCTACACAGAAATTTCTGGTGCAGTACATGCAGTGGCTACAACTTCTATACCACAATGCAAACCTAATTTTACTTCTATGTAGAAGCACATGGTTCTCTGGATCCTGCATTGTCAGACATCAATATTACATGATTTAGGACCAGAGGATTTGTCAAAGCCTGTGCTGCTACGTCTCTGTGGACAAGTTTACAGTACAGTGCATGCAGTGGACATGTACCCTATAATCTGAATGTAGTGTAATTTTGCTACTATGCAGAGCGTAGAGTTTCTCAGCTCCTGGGCTGCCACTTAAACATCACTGTTACATAATGTGGGAGTGCACCCTGTGCTTCCACATCCTTGCGGTTACCTTTGGGTGCAGTGCATGCAATGGGCCATCCCCCATGGTTGCACAGCATGTGGGTGTACCCCCCAAGACACTGGGATGGCAGCAGAACTCATGCAATTGCTGAACCATGATGATGGATGTCTCTTGTATGGTCACAGAGTTGTATGTTCTTTCTCTTACCTGATGGTGACTGTTTCTGATTGGTTGTGTTGCCTTGGCCATTCCCTAGCTTGCATGTGTGTGTGTGTGTGGGGGGGGGAGATTCACCATTAGGGTTGGAAACACTAACATCACATTTCCCAACTGTTGTCACTTTAATAGCAACCCTAACTGATGCATTAATGAAGCTTTTTTTTTTATAATGAATTCCCATACTTTTTGAGAAAGTCATAAATAAGCTTTTATTTTTTTTACTACAATTCTAGTGTGTCATAAATATTTGTTATAGTTGCAAATAATATTTCTGTCAGTAAGACATAAAGGGACAATATCCAAGGAGATGACGTTTACTGCTTACATTATTTTATCATAGTATGGATCCTTTTAGAAATCATATTTAAATGCTGGCATGATATGGTAGATACCTGTTGACTGTACATTATCACCTGTTCCACCATTTATCATATTTGTAAAAGGGTGTAACATTATGTAATTGTTCCAATAGGCATTAAAAGTGTATCTATATAAATTGTGGTGCATTGATAACAATACTAATGTTGTCAACCATGCACAGAATATAATTTAGTTGTAATACTGTACTACAGATACATACACACACTTGTGTGTGCATACACAGCATGTGTTACATTTTCAGATTCTGACAGGACAATCTCAGACAATGTAAGTAATCTTGCTCCACAGTCATGGCCATAAAATAAGGTATCTTTAATTCTGTAGTGTTTTAACGTAAGTATGACTTCAATAAAGGAATAATGCACGACAGGGTATGTGTCGTGCTGGGATAACGTCACGCCTGGGGTGCTAGGCACGAGGCCGCAGGCCGAGTGTGACTAATCGCCCCAGAAGTGACGTTATTCCAGCACGACACGCACCCTGGAGTGCATTATTCCTATTATACAATGGCTTGTTGTTATATATGAAATAAAAAAATAATTTTAAAGAATGTTTTTATTAGTGTGGAAAAATATTTTTGTTTCTTAAGAGGAGATGCAAAAAAAAAAAGATGCTGCTGGTCCATATCATCATCCATATTGGTTCACATTGCTGAGACTAGACCCGTGATGTTATGCTGGGATAACATCACGGGTCCAGCCCCAGACTGACCAATCAGAATCCAGGAAATTTTCTTGCCATTGTATAATTTGAATTAATATGGCAATGGCAAGCTTCATGGGGCAAAATGTTACAAAGTGTCTAGATAACCTTTGAACCACTTACCCCCAGAAAATGGTGCTTACTGTCTTAATGTGTAAGTATCAAAACCATAGAGGCTACACTGGAATCCTGGTATAAGCAGTAGTACAACACACATGCCCCCCACCCATGAAGTAGGCTGTTGCATGGCCCTTTATGGACTACTCACATTGCTTTGTCACTCTAAGAATATACAGTATTTATAGTAGTTTGTATGCAAACAGGGTTTTTTTTTTGCCCACTTGGATTGTTGCCACTGTAAACCAGGCATACTATTCTTGTGCACATGTCATGGCAGGTAGTCATTGTGCTGACATTGTCATAATAACTCTGTGCTGAATTCGTAACCTGTTTATTTATACCATAATTACACTTTTTTTGTGTGAACAGTTCTTATAAAGACATAGTGCACAGATATGTATTATACTGACACAATTATTGTACAACCCAGCTTTCCTAAACAGGAATCATGTCAAGAAACTTTTCTTCTGCTTTAACTTGTACCCGGGTAAGTTGCCTGGTTTGTTGCAGTATCATAACATGCAATGTAGACAGCTGAATGTCTATGAAGATTGTGTATGGTATCATTCTATGCCAAATACTCTGTATGTGCAATGTCAATGATAATTGTAACACAACATATAGGTAATAGAACCACATTTTAAGAAAACACCACACGACACTGAAAATACACTTCTAAAAAGTTTTATTAGAAAAATGTCAACTGAACTGTAACCGAATTGTATGGTTGTTCCTGGGGAGGCTGAACGAATAGGTGTCCATGACTAGAAAGGGGAAAACATTGTTAGAAATGTGATATAGCAATGGGATATTCAGATTCAATATTACGCCCCTGCACATCACACATTTCAGGAAAATTCTGCCACAATCATTGTAAAAACCAAAGAGAGGATTTTCAAAGCTCTAATAATCCCACAAGGTGCTAGCATCAAACATATCAGATGCAAGAGGCACATTGTGTCAAGGGAAGCACAGAGAGTGATCTTACAAAGCAGCCTGCATCAAATGCAGGCTACATGCCTCAAAGGGAGCTTGCACTAGCCCTGTGCCACAAAAGTGACTGTGGCATGCTGTTAGGGGGCTTCCAGCAGATGCAAGCTGCCATATCCCCAATGTTGCATTTCCAAACTCAGACTCAAGGATAAAAGTCTGAGCTCAGCTACATCAGCCAAGGTGTGGTGTAACGGTACTTAGCTATACTCTGGCAGAGTTGAGAACCAGACACCACTGTGCCCCCCCCCCCAAACCCTGATCTGGTGTTAACTGAATGGGCTACAAATAACTCTGGTGTTGTAGTGACCCCGCCCCACACCAATCTCTGATATGCCAATACTGTACACCATTGCAGAGTAGCAGTAATTCCCCAGTAAAAAAAAAAAACTCCCTCCTCCTCCCCCAAGCCCTGGTATGCCAGTAATGCAAATTATTAGTCAGACAGTCATTCCCTGTTGATGGATCCATGACCCCCAGCCCAATATTCCTGAGTATGGCACAGCTGTTAACATCCTATACTGGTCATCTAGGGCCCCCACCACTCCCATCCTAGCAGATAATGCCTACCATCCCACTCCCCTCCCAAACTTTGATTGGGTGCCTGGCACAACCCTTGTCACATCACAATGGCCGGAGGCTGGGAAATAAGTTAGAAGGCACAGGGGCGGGTGCAAAGCTGGTGAGATTGGTAAGGAAGTGGCTTCAGGGAAGGCAACAGAGGGTGGTGGTGGGTGGGGAGCTCTCACACCCAAGGGTAGTGATGAGTGGTGTTCCACAGGGCTCAGTGTTGGGATATTCATTGCAGGCATATCATTGGACATCAAGAGCAAGATCAGTCTGTTTGCTGATGATACCAAGATGGGAGAGGTGATGGACAACCTAGGGGGATGGCAGGGGTTGCAGGATGATCTGGCAAAGCTTGAAACCTGGTCAGACACCTGGCAACTGGAGTTTAATGCCAAAAAGTGCAAGGTGCTGCATTTTGGGGATGAAGAACCCAAGGAGGAGTTACCAGCTGGGGGAGTGCAGCTAGCCCAGACAGAGGAGGAGAAGGATCTGGGGGTGCTCATTACAGGGTCAATGAACAACTCGGCACAATGTAGAAAGGCAGCTGCAAAGGCCAACAAATGCTAGGTTGCATTGCAAGGGTATATCCTCGGGAGGAGGGAGGTGATTCTGCCACTGTATAGGTCATTAGTTAGACCGCACCTGGAGTATTGCATGCAGTACTGGCACCCATATCTGAAGATGGACATTAAGTTACTGGAGGGGGTGCAGCGCAGGGCAACAAAAATGATCAAGGGGCTGGGGGACTTATACAAGAGGAGGCTGAGGAAGTTGAACATGTACTAGCTGGAGGAGAGACGAGGGGACATGATTGAAACCTTTAAGTACATGAAAGGAATAACCAAGACTTGTAAGAGGGGTTGTTCAAAGTAAGGGAAGGGAGGGACACCAGGGGCCATGATATGAGACTGAAGGGAGGAAGGTTCAGGAGGGAGATGGGGAGACACTTTTTTACAGAGAGGGTGGTAGCTGGGTGGAATACGTTACCTGCAGAAATGGTATCCAGTAGAACAGTGGACTGCTTCAAAAGGGGATGAGACAGGACAAGGGTGGGATCAGTGGAGGGGAAAGGTGGAAGGGAAGGGCAGCTGCAGAATAAGGAGTGCTAGCTGCACATTCGAGCAGACTTGATAGACCTCTAGGCCTTTATCTGCTGGCAAATTTCATATGTTCATATGCCAAATGAACTCTCAGAGCTTGCACTATATACAGTACATGGTGTGACAGTTTAGTGCCATCCAGCCATGGTGGTGTAAGGAGAGTTGTGCTGGGTGTCCAACTGGGGTTTAGGATGGGGGTGGAGGGAACGGGGTGTTGGGCACTACCTGCGGAGGTGGGGGTATAGTGGGCGACTAGACCACCAGGAAATGATGTTAAGGGCTGTGCCATAGTCTGGCACATTGGGATCCCTCAACAGAGAATGACTATGTACGACTAATAGACTGTATTGCTGTGATACCAGGGCTTATGAGGAGGGAGCAATGATCACTGGAGAATGACTGTTGGTTTACAACAGTGTACAGAATTATAATATTGGTGATTGGGGGGATAGCACTACATCACCAGGGTTATTTGTAACCATTTGATTACCAGCAGATCAGGGTTCAGGGGGGCATAGCCATGCTCCTGTCCAAGAGTGCAGCTACCACCCCACCCACCTTCAGATGCTGCAGCAGACCTTGTAGGTGAGTTGTCTCTTTAGTGCACTGTCAGTGTCACCACAAGCTGCAAGACTTGGGTGCTGACACCCTGTAGAATGGCAAATCGAGAGTAAGGTCCCGGACACACTGGCACTCAGCGCAAGCTGCCATTGTTGCATCTTTTGATCAAGCTTTGAAAATACCTTTGCACCTGGAAAATTTCACACGCGACCCCTTAATGAAGGCGAGCCTATAAAAGAGCAGGAACACACCAATGAGTTGCATTCTAGGTTAGACATGTGCAAGTAGTCTTATATTACTATAATAACTGTGCCAATCTGCATATGTGTATACAAACTGCATTCACATGCAGAATAACATTTACTGTCATGCAAGACATGAACTGTTAAAGTTCTTTCCATAAGGTAAAAACATCATTAACAACAGTGTAACATAACATATGACCCACAGATAAAAACGTTTTAAATTTTTTTAAGTAACATTAACAATGTAACAATACAAGGCTACCAGCTTCAAAATACTCTCAGTTTTATATACATATTTACAATTCAGTGTCACAGTTTGGTGGTTCTTTAATTCACGTCAAGCAAAGCAATGATTTTTTTATTAACATGTCATACAACTATTAATTGATATAGTTGTACATTACTATGTACCACATGCCCGTGTTTAAACAACACTCATACAATGGTTCAGCATTCTATATCTACATGGGCAAGACATGTCTTACTTGCTTACATATTACTGTAGTCCAGCACCATCAAGTCCACTTTGACAATGCACATCATTTTTGTAAGCAAACAAATGAGGGTCACACATGTAAAGCATGACAGCAAAAGGAATATTACATTTAACAGCATATTGCAAATCTATTTGCAATTGTTACGTATGATTCTCTCATGCTTGACAATAACACCTGAGATATGGCTGGATATGTTGTACTGTTTCCATAGTCTGCGGACAGTAACAGTACTATATCAACCTTTTGTTACTGGTTTATGTCAAAGGAAACATATGTAGAAATCATCTCACGGCCTCCAGCTCATGTGACTGTCACCCCTAACTTCCCCCTTCCCCACTGAGATCAACCACCCCCCTCTGATGTTCTTTGACAATGCCGTGAGCTGCTCTAGTCTCTTTTTCAGCTGCCACCCCCCTATCCTTTCACCCTTCCTCCCTGATTTCTTCTAGGTTTCTGAAATGATTCCTTGTATGTGTTATTCATGTGTCCTATTTACCACGATGCCATACCTGAACTGATGAATATTGTTGTATGCTCTCTTTAATGTCGTATGCGTTTAACATGTATGTACTCTCTTGACATGGAACCTTTGTAAAAGAGCCTTGGCTCAAAGGTAATCTTAATCCTAGATCTAAATAAACAATAAAATGAAGGAAAGATGGTGCAGAACAGGACAGACTCATGGACGGCACACTTTTGACATCTTGCCTACTCCAATACAGATACCTACTAGTGACAGAGTCAACAGGGCATTGTGATTCTTTTCTCTTGTCTTGCATATTATATTTGTTCGCTTTTTGTGTGTCTGTGTGGGGGAGAGTTGAGTTGTCATCAGACTATATTAAAAGTGTACTAGACACCTTTTCTGTCTTAGTAGACAAGTCATATGCCTTGCAGTCCCTCATCACATTACATTACATGAACAGGTGATGGAAAATTACTTACAGCATCCACTAGTAGCAAGGCACACTACAGTTCTGAACAGGTAACATACCTCCCTGTATATTGTTTGTGTCTTGTGCTTCACCAGCACTGGATAGTAGATACTTCACAGGGTAGTATCCACACAGCATGAGTTGTGCTGTAGAATGGTCATGTGCCACATCTACAACTCTGAGCACAGACACACATAACCTGCTGGGTACAGAATACTGTCATTGCAGAGCAACAATAAGTTGCCACAGCACATGAAACATGACCGTAAAAAAAAAAAAAAAAAAGGTCCAGTACCACACCTGAGAGGCATGCTCACAGACGTTACTCTTCTGTGCATTGCACAACATCCATATTGCGGAGAATGATTACATACACGTCTGAGATTCTTGAGCAATCTTTCACTCATGGTATACAATGTATCGTGTCACTCCACCCATCCACTTCTGAATCTATGCCATTTTACATAATGGCCAGACCACAACAGAAGGCCTGGGATGGAAAATAATAGCATGAATGTCAAAGTGAGTGCCTGAGAACATAGTTCTGCCAGCTATGAAGTCAGTAATAGGTGTGCTAACTTTCAACCCTTGCGAGCTGAATTGTTGCAGCACAAGCATGATGCTGGCACTACAGTGAGTGATCCACAAAGAGCATATTGTACTTCGACCACATCTGTGGCACTCCCAACCAGTTCTTAGATCTCGGAATAATCTGCGGAATTTCACAGATTTTTTGTCTGGAATGTACACAGATATCCATAGCATGTCATTTGTCGTTTGTGTTTCTACGTGACCACGTGGCAAACACGTGTACTTGCAGACATAGTTTAAAGTGAAGTACTGCCTCAGCAGAATATCATCATCAGCCAAGCAGTTTATGACACCCATCATGAATTCACTAACATCTTGTTGTGTATCATCACCAAACATTCTCTGTCCAGGATAACTTGCCAGAGTTAAACATAAAGGTGTCAGACTCTGCAAGCTTGGTACTTGTTGTTGACTGCCCCTTACCACTCTGTTCGGTGCCTCAGAAAGAGTTGTTGACTTTGAAGCAGTCAGTAGCTGAACAAACTCTGTCATATGCAGGAGTGTTTGCATTGTGGAATTTGCACAGCAGTTCACTCCAGTACTATTGGCAGATGTTAGCAATCTTTCAACACCAATACACCTTTTTGCAAATGGTGACCAGACTTCTTCAGTAAGTGACTGCTTGCCATGAGAAACAGATGGAGAAGACATAGAGCTTTTATGCTTCTTTCTTTTCAGTGTTTGTGCTGTGCCCGTGGACACATCTCGCATGGTTATGTTTCTAGGCACAGGAATCAGACTTTCATTTGGTTGGTATAGGGTATGTAGCCGGTTGTATTCCAGAATGTATTTTATGTCAGCAAGGTTGACTATGTGTAGACCTGCAAGAGTTCTGACATGTGACAAAGAGACATATTACATGTCATCCTTAAAGACTCCCATTCCTATATCGACTATCGCACTATCAAGACTGAGTCATTGAGATTTGTGAATGGAGACAGCATATGCCAGACACAGTGGGAACTGCTTACATGTGACACAGATATCATTCACAATCTGAAACTTTCCAGTGCATCTGACAATGGGAATAGGACTGTCACGGTTGTCAAATTTAACAATCACTAGGTCCACAAATTTCTTCCGGACATTGTACTGGAAATAATAATAATAATAATAATAATGATAATAGATTTATTTATAAAGTGCCTTTCAGTTGTCAAGGCGCTGTACACAATAAAACAACACAAATAATAAAATTCAGTATAAAAACACAATATAATTTACAATCTCAAACATAATCAATGTTCCAAAAACAATCAACAATGTAGCCCATTGCACAATTAACTAGACCATGGTCCACATCAAGGTTCCTGTGGAGCATTACCTGTGCATTTTTGCATAGTACTAAAACTGGTTCTGGCCAGCCTGGTGGCGCAGAGGGCTGAGGCACTGGCACCATACCTCACACCGTGCCAGCGATCCGGGTTTGGGAATGGACTCGGGGTGCTGGGGACTGTCAGGGAAAGGAGAGGATTGAGCATCTGGAGGACTGCTCTTCTCTCCTGGGGTGGGTTGGTGGGAAACTCCACTCTGTAGTGTCCCCAGGTAGAGACCAGGGGGTATTACAAAAGGCAATGGAAAAGAGGGGACCAGAAAAAGCGTGAAAATGCATGCACGCCATCCGGATGATGGTGGCCTGTCTTCCTGTGTCTCCCAGCTGAGATACATCCAGGCTGCATTTCCATGCCCTGGTAAAGCTGCAAGGATACACTACGTGCACTCTGGTCTCTCCTCCCGATGGCCCGGTGGTATATGAGAGAGCCCCCCTGCTGAAGGGATATGACCGGGACAACCGGGGCATCGGAGCAGCTGGATGGTGGATTGGTCAGAGAAGGCAATGGCAGGACTTGGCCGCCCAAAGGAGAGGAAAACAGTGGGTGTGTCGGAGGAGGAATAAAGAAATAATGCAAAAAAAAAAAACTGCTTCTAATCCAGCAGTTCGGGACATATCTTATGTTAATTCTCTCACTCACTCGACCAGCTTTGTCAGCATGACAGGCATTAGACTAACACCATCAACTGCAGCAAATGATGTTGCTGTTCTCTTTCAAGCATAATCTGGTTAAATTCAGCACACTGCTTTAGTCTTGGTAACAAGCACACAGTCTGTTGACCATCAATCTATAACTTTGTAAAGAGCTTGTATGCATCATGCATAGAAGTTTCTTTTCTTGTGATGACACATGCCTTCAACACTTGTAAATTTGAAGCTGATAAGTTGCCAATGAGAGCTTCAAGTATTGCTTCTGCCACATATTCTGGAACAGTTCAACATAAGAGAAGAACTCCAAGAGAGCAACTCCACCTATAGAGCCAATAGTCTTTTTAGCTTCCTCCACTGAAAGAGTTGTGAAGACACATTGACCAGTCATGAGCTAGCTGGAGGAGATCTCAAAAAACAACAACGTTTGGCCACCAAATGGCGCATCATCATCACTGCCTACTATCTCCTGCAGGCGTTGGTGGATGTAAGCAAGAACAACATTGGAAACTATGCTGATCTCAATGATTAGCAGCTCCATTTTGTCGAACATGGTCCTCAGTTCACTTGTAACCTCAAAGGACAACTTCCTGTACTCTCCAGTCTTGCCATGCTCAACATAGAACATAAAGAGTCGGTGCAGAGACACCATCTATGTTGTACGCTGCCAGACCAGTTGGCGCAGATACAATGACAGATGTCAGGATGCTAGTATGTCTATGGATTGCAGCACTTATAGCTTCAATCACAAAGCTTTTACTAGTACCAGCAACACCACTGATAAACATCCTAATTGGCATGTATTTGTCACAGAAGCATTCCTTATTACGGTGCTTTATGCCATGCTCCACAGCATACATAACTGCGGTACAGATGATACACTGGCTCTTTGTCCAGCTCCAGCCTCTTGATATAGGCAGTTGACACTTCACTTTGAAAGACTGATATCTCAGATAGAACTGTTCTTCATCTGTGTCACATTCACCTTTCAGAGTTCCCTCATCTCTCCATGGCTTAAACAGAAAGAGAAGAGCAAAGTAGTGTGCTTTCTTTTCTGTAGTTGTCAACGTAAACTTGCAGTGGTCGAACAGCCGAGGTTTCTGTCTCTTCACAAGAGACCTGTCTAGCCCTGTCACCTTGTACACCTGCTTAGCTGGATCAGAAGGGATCCCCATTTGTAATCATACCATTGGGTGACCTCAAGAGACACAAGTCATCCATGGCACTATGATGCAGTGGATAATAACTGTCACTCAGGTTGCTTTTCAGTATGTTGGTTGATGTTGGCCTGCTTGCTGCAAGCACTTCAATATTTTCATGATTTTTGAGGACATGGCATCTTTTCTCTTTAAAGTTCACATTTAAGTAACAGATCGATTCAGATTTGCCATAGAGGCGGGTGCCGGTAAGACAATCACTTGCTCTATAGGTTCCACATTCTCAATGTGACAGAGTTTTCAATCCAAATGACCACAGCCGAGAAGAGATTGATATGTTGCTGTTAGACAGATCTTGTCAGAGCTCTTGCAAACAAGTGTGCTCATGTTTGGTAATATATGATGTTACATACCTCACCAGAGTGATAGAGTTGTCATCAATGTGCTGCACATCAATGTTTGCCCATAGGCGGATTTAGAGGGGGGGCTAAGGGTGCTATAGCTCCCCCATCAAGGAGCTCCTCTATTAGTAACACACTGCACTGTATTCTTTCTCAGTACGCACTAATGCCTCCATGAAAGCTGCCTGAGCCACACAGGTCTCATCTGTCCTCCAGCAGAGCTGGCCTTAGCTAGGTGCAAACTGTGCCGCTGCACCTTGGGGGGGGCTAAGGGTGCTATAGCTCCCCCATCATGGAGCTCCTCTATTAGTAACACACTGCACTGTATTCTTTCTCAGTACACACTAATGGCTCCATGAAAGCTGCCTCAGCCACACAGGTCTCAGCTGTCCTCCAGCAGAGCTGGCCTTAGCTAGGTGCAAACTGTGCCCTGCACCTTGGGGGCTAAGGGTGCTATAGCTCCCCTATCACGGAGCTCCTCTATCAGTAACACACTGCATTGTATTCTTTCTCAGTACGCACTAATGCCTCCATGAAAGCTGCCTGAGCCACACAGGTCTCAGCTGTCCTCCAGCAGAGCTGGCCTTAGCTAGGTGCAAACTGTGTCCTGCACCTTGAGGGTACATGCTTTTTTCTTGAGGAAAACAAAATGTAAAACATTTAAAAATGCCTAAATGTTGTTAGAGATGAAAATGTTTACCAGCAAATGAAAGTGGAAGACAACTGGCTCTGTTACTGTTACAAAAGGTGGGGGCAGCTTTGCTGCAGTGGAAAAGATTAAGTAAGTGCTAATGCCCATACTTTACACTTCTCAGGTTGACTGCTTTCACAAACAAAGGGCTATATTGACAAGAGAACTTGTTTGTAACCTGGACATGTAGGAGAAACAATGAATGATATGGCAAAATATGTTTCAAAAGTATGTGAGCACTCAAAATGGTTTAAAAACCTGACCAGCACAGAGCAAAACCGGATTTCCTGATAGGGACCATGAAAACCTGATCGCCAGGTAAAAAAACTGACAGGTGGCACGTGGCAACTTTACTGGTGTTCCATGATAATCCTCTCTATTCTCTCCCACTCACACCTCCAGAAAAGTTAAGTTGTTTAACTTGTTTGCAAATCAGAGCATCTGAGGTATGAGTGTCCAGTGATTATGTCCCTGTCCTTACAGAAATGAATACGGTAGTAGTACAGTACTTACTTAAGTTCTTGCTCCAGGCTCAGTCAGATTAATTTCCAATGGTGAAGTCAAATAATTCAGTGCAGTCAATGGCACTAATTAAAAGATGCTGGTTAAACTAGCAGGGGGCAGCTGCAGGGATTGGACAGGACATTAGTGTTCCATCAAACTGGGTGTGTAATAAATGTAGTACAGTACTAGTGCTATTAATGTCTAGTATGGGGAACTTAAATTCATGACATTAAAATTGTTTAAGGTCACTGCTAGTTTTGTCCTATAGGGCAATTTGATTTTGGTGTGGATTTGCAGGAGAGGGAGTTGGAGAGTAGTGCCCTCTTGTACCATGCTAGGAATGGCACAAAACTAATGCTGGGGCAGGTCTGGTCTCAGCGACAGCATGAACCAGGAGAAGCAGAAACTGGTACATGAGACCTTTGAACTGAGGTAAAAACTTCAGAATGTACTGTATGTCTAATCTGTGTTGTCTTTTCAGGCATGGTGATAAAGTGTGAATGAGCAAAGAGTAAATTAACAGACATAGGGACACTGAAGGTATTCTGCTGTATACTATGGCATGTGCATGAGTTTCTACATGCTTGGAGAGCAAAATGCCCGACTGGCCCATACCTAGCGTTCCACCTGGCCCAATTTACAGACAATGTCCTTCTGGATTGTCTTCTCCCCCAGCAACCACCCCTTCCCCCCAAGGTAACACTCCCTAGAACCTCTAGCGGTACCTTATTATTTATATACTAAACTAATTGTAGCCTTTGTACACCTTTGTATTACTGGAATTGCTTTGTGTGTTCTTTTATTGTATTTCACCTGTAATTGTCTCCATTGTTGTACTCCACCACCAATTGTTGTCTACCCTCCCTGTGACAAGGTGCCTTTGTAAATGAGTCTTTAGGTGCTTTTACACTGGCAGTCTTGCAACGGAATAAGGGTTACAGAAGGACCTTACCGTCCCATCCAATGTTGTGTAAATGCTATCTGTTCCATTGTAAAACTGAACGGTCGCCTGAAACGCACTCTGTGATGTAGGTGGTTTGTCCCAAATGTGCCGTTGCAGCATGCAGTGTAAAGTGCCTATTCCGGAGCAAACAACTCTATCTCTAGCAACGAGTACTGCACCGATACGGACGGCAGGGCGCTTTGTGGTGAAAAATAGAACTCGTGTAATCAGAACGTGGAGCGGAACACGCTGTATCGGCGCTACACAGGTAACGCTTGTTTCGGCACAGCAGCGTGTGTGTAAAAGGGCCTTTTGACTCAAAGGTTGTAAATCCGAATTGTGAAATAAAATTGCCAGCAGAAGTCATAAGACCTTGTTTGGCTCATTGACACAGGCAATTACAAAACCGGAAAAAAAAGTAATATATTTTCAGAAACTAGATAGCAAAGTGACTTTGTTCCCATATTTCTATAGTTGTATTTTTTTTTAATGAGATAAGGTTGGGGGATACGTTAATCTGTACTGCAGGACAAACTGGGATGGGTTGGCTTTATTGTAATGTCATAATGTGCTTGAGTGAGTGACATTTGTGAACTTGTTTACTTGGATTGTCATTAATTTGTCTGCAATTTGTCTTTATCACCAAATCTCTCAACTTTTCTCATTTTTATGTGCTTCGGATGTGCTGCTGCCCAGCTGCAGTCTTTTGGTATTTTGTGTGTTTTTTGGGGGGTGGGAGGGTATTTTGGGCAACATACTCTCATGTGGACTGAGGGCACTCTGGGGATGGTGCTAGGGTGCAACTAACAAAGCATGGGGAGGGAGGAAATGAGTAGAAATTGCATTAGAAATACCCTCCAAAATGCACCAGAATGCACTGAAATGTTAAAAAATTTCTAAGCGGCCCACCAGACCCCCGGCCTATTATTTTGATTTTTACCTGACTTCAGCTCCATCTATAAGACTCCTGGATCTGCCCCTGTGGCATCATTAAAAGAGCAGGACTGTAGTCATTGATATACGCTTCTGTCTCTTTTCTAGGCAACTCATACACTCATTATGTTGATTTCGGTTTGAGATGATGCCGCATTACTGAGAATACATCATTCAGGCGTGCTGTCTCAGACTCACCTTGGAAATCCAAACCGACATCTTGTGTACCAGTTCCCATGGTTTTTGACTTTCTTCTGACAGTATTTGCAGCACAAGTGATGCTGGAATTTCTGCACCAGCTTTCACAGTGTTGAGCTGTCATACTTGTCAGGAATCTGACACATCACGTACTTCATAATGAAGCTGAGAATGTCAGCTTCATCACTGTCACCAATATGTGGAGCATCTTTCACCCACAACATATGTATGCATGGTACTCCACGTGCCTAGTATTCCGTCCTCCAAAAATAGTGCTCGACAATACCAAGATGTGGATTGGTTTTCAACAGGATGGATCTCAACACTACGTGGAAGTGGTGATGAGGAAGTACCATACACAGATACCAGATCCAGAGAGCACATCTCACCAAGAGTCATACTGTGTATACCATTTACATCTCAGTTTGCCAACTTCAGTAGGTCAGCTAAGTCATCCCAGGTGTACTCTGCACAACTGAGAGTCACAAACCATGTTGCTGGTCCAACATGCACATCACCTCAGAGTGCCGTCTGTACCAGTACTCTTTTGTGCCATGCATACTGGACAGAACTGAAGCAAGATTTGCTTGTAGAGGCTCATGTTTCTGCTGCAGTTTCAAAAGCAACTGTGCAGCTGTCATATTCTGGAATTTTGCTGAAATGCAATGTATGCACAATGCTCGCAGACAGAATACTTAGTTTGCTGTCCCACAAAAGATGAAAGACATACGGTATCTGTCTATGGAACTTGCCATCTGAATGTAACAATCTTGATGCTCGCTACTCCGTTCCATGAACACGTATCTCATGCTCATCCAGATGTCCACCAGTCCTATGTGGAAAGAGGTCAGGAAAGCACCGTGCCTCCAGAGTACTCTCCCAGATACTGACAGGTGTCCCTTCAACCTGTTTCATCTAATACAAATCAATATTATCCACCACTGGGTCCTTTCCATGTAGTGGGTGGATAGTGTATTGCTCATACACATTTTCATTGGTAGCAACTTCAACATTTTCAATCATGGCTTTGGAGGTATCAGCCACTTCAAGTTGGGTATTAACATCACCAAGTGTATCTACTGTACAGTAGTTTATATCCACACCCTCTTTATTTAGCGCTGCGGGCAGTACCGTACTTATTAGCACCCAAATGAATCCGTGAGAGTGTCTTTAATGTAGTTACAGCACATTCAAGAATTACCCGAGAATAGCAGGTACTTAAGGGCACTTAATGGTGATCACGATCATTAGCACTCTGTTGCGATCATCGAAGAACAGTACCTGCACAGGTGTTTGATTTTAAAACCGCCTGAGCTCATACTGAACCTGGATGAAACCGGCATAAATATGGTACCAGTTTCACAGTGGACAATGGCAGCTTATGGCAATGTTTATTTTTTTACAGGTGTAGCCCTAGAGGAGATTTGTGTGGAGCAGCAAACCGTGAGTACGCTCATTGCGAGTGTATGCCAAACATATGGCGGTTTAGAGAAGACAGGGAGTCCATTGTTTCTTTTCTCTTTTTACAGATGACCAGCCGCTGAATGAAAAAAACGAATGAAGAGCTCTTGATGAAAACTACTGAAGTATTTTCTTTTTCCAGATCAGAACAAGAGGCTTTTTTTTTTTTTTACAAAAGACAGTCCCTGCCGTGGTTGCTATTAAGAGTGCAATATTTTTGGGACAGTCTTTTCTTTTCAGGATCTGAACAACACTTTGTTTTATTTATATTGATGTGCACTCAGAAATAAAATAAATACTTAAATGATGACATTAAATTGCGCTGCAACAGTTTCTAATTTCGCTCCAGTAATTATTAGCAATCGGTTTATTTTAGCACTTTTTCAATTTCAGCTAAAAGGGCGAAAATAAACTGAACGCTAGTATTTTCTACGCTACAGTATGTCACTATCCTCATAAAATGGATTGTGTTGTTTCAGGTACTGCAAAGCATGTTTCACCTTTTCCACATTCATAATCTCTTGCCAGATTGTTTTCACTTTAGTTGGCACACCATTCACCAGAATAACAACACTATTGTCTCTGGAGATAGTCTGAACATTCTCCTGCAGTGGTAGAGGGAGGTACACAATAGAGCCCTTTAACGATTTAATGAGCTCTTTCGGTGGCATATTTTTCATCTCAGTGTTAAGCCTCAGAATTATCTGAAATGGCTTCATTGTCTGAATCAGAATTCACTCAAACATGTTCAAGCCAGCAATCACAGCAGGGGCCAGATATTCAAAGCTTTGCATCTGGCACAAATCCGTTGCACTGGAATAGTGCCGTATTTGCACCAGGCTGCAATATTCAAAAGCCCTCTTAGCACCAGCGCTGTGAGATAGCACCGACACTAAAAGTTAATGTATGCAGGGGAGGGAGGGAGGTAGGAGACTGGCCATGAATGCTGGCACACTGGAATATTCAGAAGAATAGCACCGCACTACAGGATTTTGTGCCACCTGTAGCATAGTGCTAAATACCGCCTGCAAACAGCATGTGGTAATGCAGCAGTGGCACTTGAAGTAATTTGAAGTGTAACTTCGATACACTTTGAATTACTTCTATGGACACCCCTGGTAGTCTAGTTGGTCCCCCCACCCCACTATGATCCCCAACCCCCGAAGCTTCCGAAAATAAACCAATTCCCTGGTAGCCTAGTGGCCCCCCCCCATCATGATCCTGATCCTGACCCCTGTAGTTGCAAACAATAAACAAATACCCTGGTAGTCTAGTGGTCCCCACCCCCCCATCATGATACCGACCCTTGTAGGTGCAATAAATAAGTTCCCTGGTAGTCTAGTGGTTCCCCTACCCAGCAGTGCCAAACCCTCACATACCCCCAACCATCCCCAAATGGAGCCAGCGACTGGCTCAATCCACCACTCACCTCCGCGGCCAGCTGCCAACTGACTGTTGTATGTGCATACTGTAGTGAGGAATGAATAAGCCATATGAAGCCATCCACCACCCTGGGTGGGGCTACAGAGTGCTATAAAGGGTACTCAAATAATTACCTTTACCAGGTGAGTAAATCTCATACTCTTTATAGTACTCCACAGTCAGAACCATTGGGACCTTAGTAGCAGTGTGGTTAGACCATATTCTTGGGTGGAAGATAAGGCAGATCAAGTTATCACCTAGTCTGAATACCTGCTCTTATTACTGCTCTAGTAAAGGAGGCTCTATTAGCAGATGTCACGTCTGGCCGATAATGCCTGGTAAAGGTATGAACTAATGACCATGTTGTTGCTGAGCAAATGTCTGGTACTGAGACCTCCCCCTCTCTGCCCAGGATGTCGCTACTGCCTTGGTAGAGTGTGCCTTGATTCCTTCTGGTGGTTCATGACCTACCACCCTGTAAGCCTTGGTTATGGCCTGCCTTATCCATCTAGCGATGATGTCCTTGGAGAATGAACAGCCTATCTGTCTTGTGTGGGCTGTCTGACATACTGGAGTACTTTCTCAGTTGACGACCTACATCCAATGTCCCTGAGCCTGGTGTTTGGTCTGTTCCAAGGAATGGTAGTTGCACTTCCTGGTCCATATGATATGGAGTGGCTACTTTAGGAAGGAATGAAGGGACCATTCCAAGTGTAACCCTATCAATGTGGAATGTGAGGAAGGGTTCACTACATGATAGCACTTGTAGCTCCCTCTCCTTCTGGCTGAACAAATTGCTACCAGAAATATTGTTTTGAGAGTACACCAGTGCAGTGTGTCTTGTTGAAAAGTGGACTTTGTAGTGCTTCTAGCACAATATTCAGTTGCCAATGTGCGCACCTTGGTCTGACTCTAGGGGATGCCAAGTGACTGCTTTGAGTAGTCTGACTTTGTCAGGATGTGAACCTATGTAACCTATACCTGGTAGAGGACCCCTTGTGGAAGAAATTGCAGAAGTCTGTACTCTGAGTGAGGCCGGGCTTAGGCCCTTATTTGCTCCTTCATTGAGGAAGTCCAGAATTTGTGGTAGGTCTGCAACTGCAGGTGATGTGCCCTTCTCTATACACTATTTAAGAAAAATCTGCCATTGTCTTTGATTTGTTGTGTTGGTAGATTGTCTCCTGGACTGCAGCAAGTGGTCCACTACCCTGGTGTGATAGTCCAGTGTTAGCAGTCTGTTTCTTTCAACAACCAGGCCATCAGATTCAAAGTCACAAGATTCGGGTGCAATATTGGACCTTGGCTAAGAAGGTCTGGCCAACCGGGTAGCTGCATTGGTGAGCCGACCGCCATTGCTTGTATTAGTGAGTACCATGGTCTCCTGGGTCAGTTCCTATTGATGTTCCCATGACTCATACTTTGTGTAGTATCTTGCTTATCATGGATGTTGGTGGGAACACATAGGCTAGCTTGAATTTCCATGGTGCTGAGTGTGTGTCCACTCCCAGTGCCCTGGGATCTGAGAATCTGAAGTGGTAGTTTGGTAGCTAAGCATTCTGCTGGGAGGCCATTAGGTCTACTTGCAGTGACCCCCATCTCTTTTGTATCTTTTTAAATATTCTTTCGTTGAGCTTCCACTTTGACTGGTTGATGGTGATTCTGCTCAGCCAGTCTGCCTCGGCATTGGATGCACCTGCCAGGTAGATTGCCATGACTGATTGTAGGTGCTGCTCCACCCAGCTCAGACATTTGAATGATTCTGCTATCATGGACTTGCTTCAAATGCCAGCTTGTTTGTTTAGATATGTGACTGTCACTTGGATGTCGCACCTCACTAGGACTGCCCTGTTAGTGATGAGAGGTTTGAAGAATGTCAGGGCTAGGTGTACTGCTCTCATTTCCAGAACATTTATTGGGCGTGTCAACTTGCTGTGTGACCACAGTCCCTGGGTGACCTTGTTCATACAGGTTGCTCCCCAGCCTGTCAAGCTCATGTCTGTGATGATCACCTCCATTGGGGGGGGGGGGTTGAGCAAGCGGGTGACCTTGTAGTATGTTCTTTTTCAGGGTCCACCACCTCAGACCCGAGAGTATCCATGCAGGCAGTGTTATTCAGAATCTGAAGCTCTGTGTTGTCTGGTCCCATGTCTTGATCAGATATCTCTGTAGAACTCGCATGTGTAGCCTGGCCCATGGTACCATATCTATCAGTGCTGCCATGACTCCTAGCACCTGGAGGCAGTCCCATACTGCCCTGTTGGGTCTTCTGATGAGTCCGTTGACCAGTGTGTGAATAGTTTCTGTCATTGTGGTCAACCTGTTGTGTTGTGTGTTGATTATGGATCCTAAGTAGATGAGAGACTGTGAAGGAGTTAACTGGCTCTTTGTTTTGTTGACTATCTGACCATGTTCTTGAAGGCATTGTATGGCAAGGTTGGTGTTGTACTGGGCCTGTTCCACTGTTCTTGCCCTTAGCAGCCAGTTGTCCAGGTAGGGGATGACATGCACACCTGTTTTCTTAGGTGTGGCACTAAAACCACTGGAGTTTTGGTGAATACTCATGGGGCTGAGGCTAGCCCGAATGGCAGGCAGGTGTACTGATAATGTTCCCCCTGTGTGTTGAACCCTAGGTACTTGTACTGTGACTTCCACACTGGTATGTGAAGTTAGGCATCCTTCAGATCTATTGAAGTCAGGTAGTCCCCTGGCTGGGTGGCTAGCAAGGTTGACTGCAGCATCTCCATCTTGAACTTCTCGTATGCTACAAATCTGTTTAGGTACTTGAGGTCCATTACAGGGTGCATTCCCCACATTTTCTTTGGGACTACAAAGAATAAGGAGTAGACCCCTGTGTCTCTCTCCCCCCTCTGTAGGGACTGGCGTAATAGCCCCATTTTGTAATAGGTCCAGTATCACTTGGTTTATTGCTTGAGCTTTCTTTGGGCACTATGTTTGGGCCCATTGTTTTGCAAACCCCTGCAGTCTCCCTGCTATTGGTGGATTTGCTTGGGCCAGCGTGCCTTCATTGCTTGCTTCCTTGGATTTTAAAGTTTGGTTTGCATCTGCCATTGGCATACTGTCTGCCTGTGTTGTTCTTTGTTTTAGTTCCCATATGACCAATGTTGAAATTTGGGTCTCTGGTTCCATTGTCTGTATCCCCAAGAGTTGTAGCCCTGGGTTCTTGGCTTAAACAGTTTTTCTTTGGGATGAAAGGTTCTCTCTGAGGGTAGGTAGACATCCTTGTCACCTTGCGCTTGCTTGTCACCTCTGTTTTTGAGATACAGTGTTACGCCTTCTCCAAATAACGTGCCTTCTTTAAATGGAAGATTCATCAAGGCATTCTTAGATCCGTTGTCCGCTTGCCACAGTTTAAGCCACAATGCCCTCCTGGCTCAGTTCGCTAGGACAGCCGTTCTAGATCAGAATCTCAGGATGTCTGAGGATGAATCCATTATGTACTTTACAGCTTGTATGGTGTACTCAGCTGTATCCACCTGAGGTGAATCCCCCAGTTCGTTCTCGGTCAGGATGTCTATCCATCTGTGGAGGGCTCTACCTGTGAACCACACTGCCATGTTGGCTGAACATAACATGCCCGAGACCTCATGTATTTTTCTGAGATGCTCCTCGTTTTTTTATCCATTGGCTCCTTAAGGGCCGCAGTGTTCTCAGTCAGAATAGTTGTGCATTTAGAGAATTTGGAGACCGGTTGGTCTACCTTTGGTGCCTTTCCCCAGTGTTCACCCCTCGTCTGTGACGGGGGTACCATTTATTCATCATGCTCCTTTCAGGCAATCTGGTGGGGTCGGGTGCATTGTACTCTTTAGTAAGGATAGTCTTACAAGTTGGGAAGTGGACTTTCTCCTCTGGTTCCCCCATTGATAGTAGCGGGTTCCTGGATGTGGATGGCTGTTCTGGTTGCTCCGCTATTCTGAGCACCTATCTCACCATTTTGATGAGCTTATCAATGTTGTCACCATGGCACATCCTGTTGGACTTGTCTATTGTGCCCTCCTCTGCATCCCCTGGGGTTTCAGTTGTGGTGCTGTCTGTTTCTAGTCTGGGTCATTACATCATGGTGTAGTCCCTCTGGCCTTTTGGTGTATTTGGCGCTGGTATGGGGTTGTACGCTTTCAGGGATTCCAGAAGTTGGAATAGTAGTTGTGCTTGGCTACTGTCTAATGCTATTGGAGCCATTGGTGGTGTTGAGGATTCATTGTCTGATCTCCTGCCTCCATCCCCCTGTAGTCCCCGTTGGTCATGAGTGCACACACCACGCAAGCCGTGTCCTCTTCGTTGACTTCTGTGGAGAGAACTCCACATTCCTCGCTCTTCCTTATGATGCCGGTTTTATCTTTAAATCTGTTGGTTTGAGATAAAAGGAACTGCATCAGGTATGGGCTCTGTGTGCAGGAAGGCCACATGATCTTGTTTGCAATTTATCCTGATGCAGGGCAGCTGTTGCTGGCTGCTTATTGATCACTAGTTAAAATAATGTGCTGCCTCTTTAAGTGGGAAGCTTGCCTGTTGAATGGGATTAATACAGTCCCAGGTAAGATGGTAGTCACGAAATTTCGTGGGAGCTGGCAAGTTTTGGGACTGCTCTATTCTTTGTGTGAGCCTCATCCAAGATGGCCACCGTAATCTTGCGTGAGATTTGCAAGTGCTATATGCACTGTTATGTTTTCCCAGTCTTGCGGGAACCGCTGAGCATCATAGGGCTAGGAGAGAGTGAAGGGAACAGCATGGCTTCCAACAGTCTTAGTGGGCAGAGTACTTGTTTATTTATTGCCCACCGAGACAAAGAACTCATAGGAGTGGTCTGTAGGGAGCAGTCCTTCCCTGGGACTTTGCTGGATGGTCACTGAAGGATCCACTGACTCTTTTAGCCCCACTGCTGCTACAGAGGCCATGGGAGATAAAGGTGACCAGCCCCAGGTAAAAAATTGCAAACAGCACTCCTCACAGCTTGCTCCATTGCGTAAGGCTGAGGAGTTAAGGGAGGTCCTCAGCCCATGCTTTGTCTTCCAGTGTGGAAATGCTAGGACTGGAGACAGGAACCACCATAGGAGGGAAGAAATAGTGTAAATTGGAGAGGGTGCTCCAGGAGGGACCTCAGCCAAAATAAGCCCTGCAACTGAAAAGTTTGCTGAGTGTGAGCAGAGGTCGCTCCAAGAGGGACCTTAGCACAGGGAGTGCTTACAGCTGGAGAGACTATAGGGGAGCTCTGAAGCTTTTGAGGGGCACTCTGCTTACTGTGGTAGTGTTGTGGTTCTGGGCCCCCTACAGGAGGGAGCTCTGCTCCAGGAGAATGCCATTTATTGTTAGTCAGCTACCTTTAGCTATCCCTGTTTCTAAGACTTCCCAAAGAGAAATTAGATGCAACAGTCTGTCTTTCTTTTCCAAAACATAATTGCATGCTATTACACTTTGCACTGCTGGCTACCAGGCTGCTTAAAAAAATGTTAAAGAGGTTTACATGTGGTATACCTTCTGTAGTAGAATTGATAGTTGTTGGGAGCAGCTTTGGATCATGACCAACCTTTCTTAATGCACAAAGTAAACTGGAGATCCTCAGTTGGGACAAGGGGGCCGTCCCAAGTCAGACTGATTTTGACTGGATCATGCATCAACCTATAGGATGAGTGAGGAATACCCAATGGTTCCAACTGTGGAGTACTATAAAGGGAACGAGATACAAAAACATTCCAACCCGCTTCATTAATGTTCATGAGGCTCCACTGAGCACTCATTGGCACTCTTTATTTAAAATATTTTAAGCTTTCTCTGTTGCCTCCTTCAGGTCTCCAGTCCCAGATTAGCTTAAAGGGGGGCCAGGACCTCCTGAACTGGCCTCTGTTAAGCTGCAGGAGTGGCCTGAAAACAAAAATGCGCCAGTGCGCATCCGTGGGCTGCCCGCACACACTGAAGTGCAGGATCAAGCGGCGGCTCCATGTTTCAGCTCCTCCAGCCCCAATCTGGATCAAAACAATGCAGGAAACAGACAGAAGCTACTGGGCACAAGGGGACCTGTGCCAAGTGGAAGGGGAAACTTGGGGAAAAACAGAGCACAGGGGCAAAGGAGGCTAATGAGGTTAGCCCCCACAAGGGGGTTACAAAATGGGCCAGCTAAATCATCAAATTCTACAGAATGTGGGCAACTATAAAATCTGTGTTTTGATGTAACCCCTAGGTGGCACTATCCCAAGGGCTACTACCCCTGCCTGTTTGACTACAGACAGGTTGAGGGGCCTAGGTCCTATGGCGGGTGCCTCCACCCAGAGGTCAGGGTTTGTAGTGGTTAGACTAGCTTGGTCACAGCCCTCTGGGACACTGAGACCCCCTTTTATTCCCTCTAGTGGCTCACACAGTACACTGGAGATACAGCCCCAATACCCCACGTATACACACTGTTCAGTCATATAGATACCACTTACCCTCGAGACTGATTCTGCAGCATGTCTCTGAGGACCCCCTGTAAAGTAAGGTTAAACAACATACACAGCAAAACACAATACTGTTTCCATAAGTACCAACACCACAGACAGTATATAGTATAACAACCACCAATCTGATTTATTTAGGGGACAGTAACATGGGAGGGGGAAATCAGGTTAATTAGTGGCTTTAAATCACAGTACTGTGCACACATACAGGGTCTGAAAAGTCACTCTGGGTACCAGGTTGGGGGGGGCACTAGCCAGGTCCGTTGCCTGGTGGGTTGGCCGGCAGGTGCAGATGGATAGGGCCCTGTAGAAGAAAATATATGCGCACCCAATTGTAATCCAGAGCCAGATGACACAGTCCATGATGCAGTGAAACAACAAGAATTAGATGACACACTTGTGATTGAAAACAGGCTGCAGGGTTATACCCTGACTTGTACTCACAATACCCAAGCTGAGAACCGGATGGTGGATGTTCTTCTGGATTGCCAGAACAACAAGGCATGGAGACAAAGTCCTTGTGACTGGACCCCACTGCAGTTGATAGCAAACAAATTTAGTCCGAGACAAGCTGGGGTTTGCTTCCAGCTTCAACACTCAGCACAGGGATTGGAAACAGCACTTCCCCACAAGCACTATGCACATTCATATGTAAAAGAAAAGTACTATACCAGGCAGGCTGCTCCTCGATCCCGATTGCAATTACTGCTAAATACCTGGGAGCACACACAGCAGCTTCAGTTCCTGACAGACCGAGCGCGATTCAGCAATTTCTCCAGTCTTCTACAGGGTGAGCCTGGTTTCCACACTTCTAGTGCTTCTTTCTCCTCACAACTCAGATTCAGTCCAAACTGGCACTCACAAAGGCTGCAGACCAAAACTCAGGGCCTCACACCGCATTCCCGCGAAACTATACACCGCAGAATCACAGAGCTCCTTCTCTCTCTTCACAGTCACCACTGATCTAATCTTTCCAGTCACAGAGCAGGGCATTTCCTTTAGCTCCACAACATTCTGTTGGCTGGTTCAGCTGTCACTCACAATAAGACTCCCTCTGTTGGTGGAAAAAAGGCGCCAAGGTTAAAACTACCTTTCCCAGAGTCACTGCCCATACAATCCCCTTGTGGCTGGCTCAAAATTGAGAGTCCAAGCTCCGATTCATCCACAGGCTCCATTTTAGGGTCTCCCTATCATCCTGATTGGTCCAAGTCAGCTATTCAGAACCAAATTGAAAGAGCTACACTAAAACAGTTCGTGCTGAAAGGAAGACAGGTTAGACAAACTACATTTTCTCAGTCACTGTAAATGACTTCTGGCAAACAGTTGCATCTTTCAACAAGGCTCCCTCTGCACATGTAGCAATGGCAGAAATGGAGTGAACTGACAGCAGCTCAGGTGGGATTCGAGCATTAAATACACAGTCCCCCATACAAACAAATTCAGTCTGCAAGCAGACAGCTCTTAAAGACAGTACGTGGAGGCGAAAGTAGCACTCACTTGGAACCACATTTAAACAACTTAAACGCTGAACACCGCCCAGACTTGGAGCATTCAGGCAAGCTCCTGGAAGGCTTTTGGGAACCCCCATTTGCAGGGAGGTTACACCTAAATTAGAGACACTTGAGTTCTAATGGGGTTTGTCAGTGTCTCTTTAAGGAAGATGGGCAGGTTCTGGCAGGTTCACAAACAGAGCTCTTCAAATTTCTTTTGAGACAAGAGAAGTGCCAGAGGTTTGTAGAATAGTGAATCTTGCCTTCTTACATAAAAGTGGGAGTTGGGATGAGCCAGGCAACCGAAGACCAGTCAGACTGATGTCTATGGGGGGGAACTATTGTATTCTTAAATTAAGGACAAGATAGTGGAGTTCCTGGAGGCTAATTGACAGCAGAATTCCAGACAAAACAGAGTTAACAGTGGGAGATCATGCCAAGCAACGAGTGATTTCTTCAGTTGTGCAAAAATGGCTGTGGCAAGGCATCAGACAGTTGATGTTTTGTACCTAGACTTCACCAAAGCCTTTGATCCAGTTCCACATGGGAGACTGATGAAGAAGTTAAGTGACCTGGGGTGCGGGAAAAACTGTGGGGGGTGTGAAACATTGGCTGAGTGGGAGGATCCAGAGGGTGGTCCTAAATGAAGAATCCTCAAAGGAAAGGGAAATCACAAGCAGGGTGTCACAGGGATCAGTTCTAGGACCAATTCTCTTTAACATATTTATTTGTGATATAAAGGAGGGTATTCAGGAAAAATATGCTTCTTTGCAGATGACACCAAAGTTTCTGGAAGTTGGGACACAGAGGAGGGATTTGGGCCATGAAGAAAGACTTATAAAATCTGAAGATATGGTTGTGGGTGTAGCAGCTGAAATTTAACTTGTAAAAGTGCAAAGTAAAGCATATAGTGGCCAAGAACGCAGTGTGGGATGAATGGGGTGGCAGCAGAGAGTACATTATTGCACTAGTTCTGAGACTTTGCTGTAGTGAGCCACCCCAAGCAATGGCAAAGATCTCGAGCCTCCCTTGATAAGGAAATTATCTTGGGCATTCCCATAAAAAATACCATACTATACAGTATTTTGCACAGTACACCAGGAATAAAGTGAAAGGCCAAGAAAGGGACATAAACAGTAACTTAACAATAAAGTCGCTTGCTGCTATTATCCATTTCCAGTTTGTCTTTTCCCTGCTCATGAAATGTTTAAAACTGAAAATTTAAATGCAGTACATTTTCAGACTTGTTTGAGCCTGCCCTGCATTAGGTTGGGGCCTCTCCAGGGAGGCTGGCCTCATCATTTGAGAAACACTGCATTAGAGGAAAAGAGACTTGGTGGTGCTAATAATGGTGAACATGAAGCCATCGGCAACATGTAGTAGGGCTGTGGCCAAGGCAAATCGGATGCCATGGTGCATAGGGAGAGAGGGGTCATTAGTGGAAGTACGGCACTAATACAGCCCCTGTATACTGCAGATCACTGGTTTGCCCTCACTTGGAGTACTGTCTGTAGTTTTGGAACCCACTCTTGAGGAAGGACAGGGACATGTTAGAGGTGGTGCAGAGAACAGTCACCAGAATGATACAGGGGCAACAGGGTAGGTCCTTTAAGGAGTGCTTAAAGGATCTAAACATGTACATGCTGGAGGACAAGAAAAAGGGGCAACATGATTAAAATATTGAAGTACTTCCATGGAATAAACAAGGTGAACATCAGTGAGGTGTGCACAACGAGTGTGTAATATAAGTACTGGGGTAAATCCCAGACACTGGCGGAGGGGAGGTTCAAGAAGTATGTCAGGAAGTACTTTTCATTTTACAGAAAGAGTGGTGACGGACTGAAACAAGCTTCCAGAGGAGCTCATCAGGGCTGAAACAGTGGGAGGGTTCTCAGAACTGGGGGGGGAGGATATTGACACATTACCAGGGCCACTGGAAAATTGCAGAAAAGGTTACTAAAATTGCAGAGCGTTTTGCAAAACTTGCTGAAATTGTGGGGGTTCTACTATAGACCCAGAGTGCTTCGTAATAAATCTTTTAATGTTTTCTGCAGCATTTATTAGTCAGTATAAATTGCTAAATGAATACACTAACAACTGAATATGTTTAGAACAAAGAAAAGTTTATGTTCCTGAAAAGAATACTAAACTGATAAGCTATCATAAGCGTTGCCTATCTTCCAAAATTTAAATGCACCTCATACAGTGCTAAATAGATTCTGTAAAGTGAGCCACAGTAAATCAATATTAAATAAAGCCAGAAGAAATATATATATATATTTTTGTTTCTGGCTGTAGAATAATGAAGCGTAATTAACAGCTGTTTAGAGTGCTCTGCCAGCTATTCACCCACTTTGGTAGAAATAAAAAAATAAGCAGATAGAATGGTGAATAACTGAGTTTTAGTAAAATGTTGTTAAAGTGTTTAAGTCATAATTTGTACTGTAGGTACTGTACTATTTTTGAAATCACATATTTAAACATTAAATCTGGGGGTTATTGGGGCTGGCAGTATAATCTAGAGGTTAGAGTAACAAAATGTGAATGAGCTGATGACATCAGCAGACCTGGGATTGATTTCCACAACCTCCACTTGCATGCTGTGTGATTCTGAGCAAGTCACTTAACCTCCTCAGTGCTTCTGGGTTGTACCTGAAAACAGGCACTTGTGCCTAGTGGGCCTTACAGTGTTACCAAAAAATGTAAAAAAAATACCAATATATTTTTACTGCATCATACAGTAGTCAGGCCGGCCTGGTGGCACAGAGGGCTGAGGCGCTGGCGCCTAACCTCGAGCCATGCCGGTGACCCGGGTTCGGGAATGGACTTGGGACACCAGGGGCTGGCAGGGGAAGGAGAGGACTGAGCATCTGTAAAGACTGCTCTCCTCTCTTGGGGTGGGTAGTGGGGAGGTGTCACTCTGCTGCGACCTCTGGTGGAGACCAGGGGAAGTGCAGACACAACGCAAGGGAAAGTCACCAGAAAAATGGAAAATGGCCATGTTCGGTCAGATGACAGTCGCTTGGCAATCTGAGGCCGTCAATATCCTGGAGCTCCCGGTACCTCAGCAGTTCCCCAAGACCAAGTGTTGTGCTAGCCCTGCCTCTGGTGCCTTTCCCCTCAGAGGAGGGGGACCTGCCCGCGAAGGGTTATGTCCAGGTTACTTGGGGATGACTGCAATATGAGGGTCTGGGCTTGGGAACAAGATGGGTGAGATGCTGCCTTGGCACAGGCTAAAGGAGTGGCTGAGGCGGCAGCACGTAGGGGAGGAAAAGAAATAACACACAAAAAAATACAGTAGTCAGGGTACCCTGTAATTTATTTTTATTTTACTCTGGCTGCAATGATTTTGCTTAGTTAAAGATAAATGTTCAGATGCATTTTGTGTTTTATAAGCTTGTTTTTAGACTTTAGTCAGGCTTTTATTGTAGTCTTTGCATGTGAGTATCTAGGGGACAGTTGCTAAGATGAGATCACTGTTAGCAACTAGCTTGTTCAAGTTTAAAATCAGCAGAACCATCCAAAAATACTAGTCTGAATGAAAGTATGCTCACAAGGAAAAACTTGCCCTGCCACTTGCAAAAAGGCTTCATAATTAGCACCCCATTTAGGTGAATGGGATAATTTGTACTTTTTCTCCCATCTTTAGTTTGTCTGTGTGGCAACAAAATGTTTTCTGATAGGCTGCTTCAACACAAAACAAATGTTAAGTGTTTAAGTGTACTTACGCCGGCCAGTGAATTTTGAAACAAGACAAGGATTTAAAAGAATTCAGTGTCACATAAAACCCTTGCCCTACCTTACATTGCATTGCATTGCATTGCTTCAGCCAAAACCAAGTCTGCATGCAAAATTGTCAATATACTTGAGAGTATTTTATAAAAAATGTTAATACATTTTACACAATTCAATATAAAAACTCAAAAATTGCAAAAAATTGTGGAACATGTCCGTTTTTGCGAAGAATGGTGAAAATTGCAGATACTGCAAAAAAACTGCTGGTGCAATTTTCCAGTGGCCCTGCATATTACTGTTTGAAGATATACAAAACATGACAGCTAAGAAAAAATTACTCACCTAGTAATCTTGTTTCTTCAAAGGGATCACTCATTATGATTAAACGTAATGCAGTCACAGCCTCCTGTGTTGAACTGCCCGGAGAGATGGAATTTTATGTAAATTAGGGAACTCTCAGTTGGCTCATGCCACTTTCAAACTGCTGCCCTAGCAACTGCTGCACTCTGAGTGCTTTCAATTCTTATGGAGCCTAACTGGATAAAAGACTCACTAGCTAAAAATTAACAAACCTTAAAAATAATATTTTTTGCCCTTTCAGGTCAAAACATCCTTAACCAACAAACCTAAGAAAACTGAGACCACATGGACACCAACTGGCTAAACAAAGTGAGCCTCTATCTTAACCTATATAGGAGAAAGAAAAAACCCTAATGCAGGGATGTAGAGCAACTTCTATAGGTTCTAGTAGGGGAGGTAGGGAGGGTCTTTAATCATAAGTGATCCCTTTGAAGAATCAAGATTACTGTGGTGAGTAATTTTTTCTTCTAACCCCAGGAATCACTCATTATGATTAAAAGTAATGCAGACTACCAAGCAGTAAATTTGGAGGTTGGGCAGAGAACTTATTTTGGAAACAAGCTCTGCAATACTGCTGTACCAAACCTATCATCACCTCTGGATTGCAAGTCCAGGTTGTAATGCTTTGTGAAGGTGTGTACTGTTTTCCATGTAGCTGCTTTACAGATTTCCAGTAGCGGAATTTCTCTTGAAGCTGCCAGTGAAGCAGCTGTGCCCCTGGTGGAGTGTGCTGTCAGGCCCAGAGGTAGCTGTTTACCCACCTTACTATAACAAAACTGCATACATGCCACTATCCAGCGAGCAATTGTACGTTTTGTTGCAGCTCTGCCCTTACCAACTTCATCATATGTGAGAAAGAGCTGTGATTATCTTGTCCTGTAAGATTTGGTTCTGTCAATGTAGTGGCTGACAGCCCTTTTGACATCAAGGGAGTGAAGTCTCCTTTCTGGAGAACTGGTGTTGTCTGTAAAGAAGACATGTAGAATGATAGACTGATTTAAGTGAAAATCAGATAACACCTTGAGAAGCAATTTTCTATTAGTCCTAAGGACCACCTTGTCCTTGTGGAATGAGATGCAGTCCACATCTGTGCACAGGGCTTGTAATTCACTGATCCTTCTGGCTGAAGTAATGGCAACCAGGAAAACAGTTTTCAAGTGACATACTTCAAATCTGCAGTTGCCATAGGTTCGAATGGTGCATCCATGAGTTTAGCAATGCAAATATTTAGACTCCAGGCCAGAACCAGTTCCCTTAAGGGAGGGTGCAGAAGATTAAGACCTTTAAAATATTTTCTAAATACCGGATTAGAAGCCATAGAACTCTCCTTACCAACTGACAGGTAAGCAGAGACTGAAGCTAAGTGAACCTTGAGGGTGGAAGGCTTCAGGCCTAAGGAATGTAAATGTGTAAGGTAATCAAGAAGAATAGCCAAATCAGCCTAGAAAGGGCTCAAGCCTTTACCTGTACACCATATTGTAAATATTTTCCACTTAGAAGCATATGTCTTCTTAGTAGAAGGCTTTCTGGAACCCCCAAGCACTATCAGCACCTGTTCTGCTAGATTAAGGTTAGCAAACTCTAAGTCCTCAAGAGCCATGCCTTGAGCCTCAGTGATTTGAGATTGGGGTAAAGGATCCTGCTTTGAGAGGAGATTAACAGGTTGTGCCTCCTGGGCAGATGGATTGGGGAAACCACCGACAGAGACAGCAGAAGAGAGTACCAGTGCTGTCTCACCCAATCCGGAGCCACCAGTATCATTTTTGCTGGTTGGGACCTCAATTTCAGTAGGGTCCTGAATATCATAGGGAAAGGAGGGAATGCATACAGAAATTTCCCTGTCCAATCCAGGGCCAAGACATCCAGGGGGATTGTTCCCCTTAGAGGAGGCCTGCAACAGTACATTGAAAGCTGGTGGTTTTCTGGGGAGGTGAAGAGATCCACATCTGGAGTGCCCTATTTTCTGAAAATTGTACAGAGTACCTAAGTATTCAGGCACCACTCATGGTGGTCTTTACTTATCCTGCTTAGAGAGTCTGCCAGCACATTGTCTTTCCCTGGAAGATGTATGGCTGACTGTGATACTCCTATGGAATATACCAGGGACCACAGACTCATTGCTTCTGTGCACAGATCTGACCTGGTACCTCCTTGCTTGTTGATGTAATACATGGTTGTGGTGTTGTCTGTTCTGACTTGTACCACCCTGTTTTGCAGGTAAGGATGAAATGTTTTTAAAGCCAGGTAAACATCCCTGAGCTCCAAGAGATTTATGTGCAGTAGAGACTCCTGGGGGGACCATGTGCCACTTGCTGTGTGCTCTAACACATGTGCCCCCCAGCCTAGAAGAGAGGCATCTGTTGTGAGGATTACTGAAGGTTGTTCCCTCATAAAAGGCACACCCACCCTGAGGTTGTGCTATCCAGCCACCATTGTAAGGCCTGGACTAAACTTTCTGTGACTGGAACCAGTTTGGACATAGGATCCTGTCCTTTGAGACCAATACTGTCTGAGATGGAACTGAATATCTCTATTTGAGACCTGGAGCCCATTACCACTGCCGTGGCAGATGCCATGTGGCCCTAGTAACCTAAGAAATTCTCTGGCTGTTCCGGATCTCCCAGGGACAAAGGATTTTGCAATCTGCAGAATGCTCGTTGCCCTGTCCTGTGGCAGGAGGGCTCTGCCCTGTCTGGTATTTAGTTCTGCTCCAATAAACTCCAGCACCTGGACTGGTACCAGTTGAGATTTTTCTTCGTTTATCTGAAATCCCAGGGACTCTAGTGTGGATTTTGTTAGTGCCAGTGACTGTACTGCATGCTGCAGAGACTGTCCTACTACTAATCAGTCGCCCAGGTAGGGGAAGACTGTTAAACCTTGTTTTCTCAAAAACTCTACCACCACTGAAAGGCACTTTGTAAAAACCCTTGGTGCCGAAGTTAGCCCAAAGGGGAGAGTTGCAAATTGATAATGGCCTGAAGTCAAGAATTTTCTGTGAGAAGGTCTGATGGGAATATGGAAATAGGCATCCCTTAGATCTAGGGAGGCTAGATAGTCTCCCTTTTGCAAGGAAGGAATGATTATGGCAAGAGTGACTATTTTGAACTTTGGTTTCAAAATGTGCTTGTTCAGAAGTCTTAGATCCAAAATAGGCCACTAATCCCTGTTTTTCTTCCTTATGAGGAATTGCCTGGAATAAAAACCTTTTCCCTGCTTATTAGAGGCACTACCTCTACTGCTTTGATTGCTAACAGATGTTTTACCTCTGCTTCCAACAAAACCCTGTGTGCTGCTGTTGCCGGAGCAAAGGTTCTTGTTCTCAGCTTTGGGAATGATATGAAACTGAGTTCCAAGCCTTGGCTCACTACCTCCAGCACCCACTTGTCTGTGGTGATGGACTGCCAAGTGTGAAGGTAGTGGGCCAGTCTGCCACCTACTGGTGGATCTGTAATAGGTGATGCAACCTGCACTACCCCATCAGTGATTCTGTGCAGGCTGTGCCTGAATCTGTGCTGCAGGAGCTGCTCTTCTCATGGCTCTCCTGCCCCTTCCTCTAAAATAACCTCTAGCCTGCTGCTGAGGCTGGGAGGCTTGTGTCTGAAAGAAAGGTCTGAGATTAAAACCCCTGCCCTTACCTCCCCTACTTTGGGATCTATAAGAGGTGAAGGGCCTATCCTTGGAATTGCTCCGATAGGTGAATTTATATTCCTCCACCTTTTCATGAATGCCTCAGTTTTATCCCCAAACAAGGAGTTGTTCTCCAGGGGGAAATCCATTGCTTTGACCTGGGTGTCTAAGGTTAGGTTGGTGGCTCTAAGCCATGCAAACCTTCTGAGTGAAACTGACAAAGCCATTAACCTGGATGCAGTATCACTGGCATCCACTGCCATATGAAATTGATACCTAGTAGCATCAAGTGCAGCCCTTGCTGTATCTTGTAAGTCTACAGCCACTTCATCTGGGACCTTATCAGCCAAAGCTAGAACAGTGTTCCATAGAGCTTTTTGGTACTGCACTGAATATGCCATGTAACTGGCCTGCCAAACTAATAAAGAGGCAGCCATGTACCCTCTCTTTCCCATAGCATCCATTTTTCTTGAATCTTTGTCTGGTGAATGGGTAGCCAATAGGATTCTGGCCTTGTCACAGGCCGCAGCTTAGACTACTCCCTCAGGATCAGGATGTGTAAATAGAAAATCAGCTGTAGTTCTGTCCAGCTGGTATTTCTTGTCAGCTTTCTTATCCACACCAGGAATAGAGGTTGGAGTTTTAAAAATCTGCACTGCAGCCTTCTGTAAAGATTTATGCATGGGCGGAAGTAAACGTTTCATGGGGGTTAACCCCATCATTTCTAGAAAGTCTGCCTCCTCCATATCCTCCTCTGTTTCCTGAAGAGGAAGGTTCAGGGTTTCCACCATGTTCTTAACAAAAGCATAGTGGGAGGAGTATTCCTCAGGACCCCTAGGAGGAGATCCAAATTCTTGATCAGGAGAAACCTCTGGATCTATAGGTTCCCCTTCAAAGTCATCCTCCTCCTCCTCCCCAAACACTTCCAGCACTTCTTGCCTTGCTGGAGCTGTAGGAGGAACTGGGGCAGTCAGTGTAGGAATTGGGACTGCACTCTGTAGGGCTTGTAATACTTGTAATGCCTTAGCAATGTCCTCAGCCGAGGGCATAATATGCTTGTCTGCTGGGAGCTCCTTAGCCTTCTCGGCCAGAGGCGCAGTGACATGTTTTTCTTTACCCCTTTTCTTTAATGGAACAGGTTCAGTGCCTGTTTCCACAGCCCTTTTTGTTTTACCTTGTTCAGATTTATCTGAATTCCTGTCAGGATCCTTGACTTTACCGCCATCCTTTTTGTGGGAGGAGGAAGAAGCAGAATTATCCCCAGAAGCAGAAGCCATCTCTTCCAAAGTTTTAGACCTTTTCTTTAATGTTTTTGGGCAAAAGGTCTTACAAATATCACAATTGGCAAATATGTGACTTCTACCCAAACAAGAAATACAGAGAGAATGTCTGTCTGCTTTTGGTATAAGTTGCCCACAAGAGTCACAACATTTAAAACCTGTGGGTCCTGTGCGTTTTTTAGGTTTATCCAAATGGAACTCTGACATTTAAGCTAGGCAAAAAAAGATTACTTCAAAACACCATTATTTAAAGTAACTCGGAACCAGAGATTACTTTAAAATAACTACCGTTAGCGGTTCCTGGAACCGAGCGCTATTCGGTTCCTGAAGAAAAAGGAACCAAGAAAATTACTAGATTTGGACAAAACTAAAGCGGTTCAGGGAACCAATCACTAAATCGCTCTAAATAATAATAAACTGAGATAGAAAACCTTTAAAATAGACGCTGAACCCGCGGTTCCAAGGAACAATGAGGGAACTGCAAATATAAATAAAAAACTACTGAAACACTAATTGTACTATACTAAACAATGTTTCTAAGGCAGCAATTTAAAATTAAACTGAAAATGAGTACTTATCTACAGATAAACTTTAGTCAGAGACAGTTCAAGGAGAGCTCTCCGGGACGTCCTTACTAGGCAGGCGGAGTAAAGAATCTGCAGCACTCAGAATGCAGCAGTTGCTAGGGCAGCAGTTTGAAAGTGGTATGAGCCAACTGAGAGTTCCATAATTTACATAAAATTCCATCTCTCTGGGCAGTTCAACACAGGAGGCTGACTGCATTACGTTTAATCATAATGAGTGATTCCTGGGGTTAGAAAGGGGAGGTTCTGATGAGAGACTTCAACATGCCAGATACAGATTGGTCAATACCAGCCAGAACAAGGCACGTACTGGATACCCTGCAGGGGGAGGGCCTCAAACAATTGGTACAGCAACCCACAAGAAACAGGGCTATCCTGGATCTAGTACAGACTAATGGGGAAAGGATAACAGATCTCCAGGTAGGTGGTCACCTGGGGGACAGTGACCATCACATGGTATGGTTCAATTTGGCCACTAGAACTAAATCATCCCATTTCAAGGCAAAAATATGGGACTACAGAGGAGCTGATTGATAAGATGGCCAACAGAGTTAAGCTAACTGTGGCAAGAAGAAATACAGGTGAGGGGGTACAGGCAAAGTGGGCAAGCATTAAGGATGCAATACTTGATGCAACATCCCACTGTGTTAGGGAGAAAGCAAGAGCAAAAGGAGGAAAACCACTTTGATTCTCAAAAACAGTAGTAGAAAAGGACAGAGCCAAAAGGCTGGCCTTCAGGAAATAAGGGAATGCAGCGAGACGAAGAAAGGAAGACATACCAAACTTCCCTAAGGGGAGGCAGAAAGGCAGGCAAAGGCCCAAACCCAGGAAACACTTGCATGAACAGTAAAAGGAGGGGACAAGACTTTCTATAGATACATTAGTGAAAGGAGAAAATTCAAAGAGGGTATTGCTAAGATCAAGGGGGATAAGTGGTGTGTGTGTGTGTGTGGAGGAGGACTAAGGAAAAGCATCTATCCTAAATAGATACTTCTGCTCGGTATTTACTGAGGAGAAGGTAGGGCAGGGCCCACAGCTCAGCACCATGGATATGGGGGGAGGTGTGTACAAGTCCCTTCACCAAAGAAAGGGTCCTACAAGAGCTCACTAATCTCAGGGTGGACAAGGCAATGTGACCTGATGGCATACATCCCAGGATACTAAAGGAGCTAAGGATGGAACTAGAAGAGCCATTAGCAGAACTGTTTAGTGAGTCTCAGAGCACAGAAGAGGTCCCAGAAGACTGGAGAAGGAAGGGCTCATGTGATCCCACTCTACAAGAGTGGCAGCAGGGAGGAGGCAGAGAACTACAGACCAGTCAGTCTTACCTCAGTAAGACTGACTGCATTCCCTTATATTTCCTGAAGGCCAGCCTTTTGGCTCTGAGGAGGAAGTATAGCACAGTGGTTTAAGGCTCTGCACTACAGACCTGGATTTGAATCCCACAGCCCCCACTTGCATATTGAGTGAACCTGAGCAAGTCACCCAACTTCCTTGTGCTCCCAGATTGCACCCGTAAACAAGCTTTCAGCTTAGTGTCTCTCTCCTGGTAAAACAAAAGCTAAAAAAACAAAAAAAAAATTGGGCAAGATTACGTAGGCACTCCTTAAGGAAGGGATAGTGTAACACCTGGAATCCATAGGAGCACAGGATCCAAGACAGCATGGGTTTACAACAGGAAGGTCCTGTCAAACTAATCTCATAGATTTCTTTGACTGGGTAACCAGAGTGGTGGACCAAGGGGGTGCAGTTGATGTTGCCTACCTTGACTTCAGCAAAGCTTTCAATACTGTTCCACATAGAAGATTCATTAATAAGCTAGGTAGGCTCGGGGTGGGTCAGAAGTTGGTCAACTGGGTGGAAAACTGGTTGGCGGGCAGAAAACAGAGAATGGTGGTAAATGGCATACAGTCAGAAGAGATGCAAGTCATAAGTGGGATACCTCAGGGATCAGTCCTGGGGCCAGTCCTCTTCAATATCTTCATCAGTGACATTGCAGATGGACTGGAGGGTGAGGTTTGCCTGTTTGCAGATGACACCAAGATCTGCAACAGAGTAGGTGATCAGGATGGGTGGGCAGAATGAGAAGAGATCTGGGAAAACTGGCAAAATGGTCTGAAGAGTGGCAACTAGGGTTTAATGCAAAGAAGTGCAAGATCATGTGCGTAAGGAAGAGAAATCCTGAAGCTACCTATAGGTTGGGAGAGGAGTTGCTGGCAATCACAAGGGAAGAAAGAGACTTAGGCATCATCATCACAGATGACCTGAAATCATTCAAGCAGACCACTAAAGCAGTAGGTAAGGCTAGAGGCATGTTGGGGTGTATTAGTAGGGGTATCACAAGTCACAAGAGGGAGATAATCCCTCTTTACAAGACACTGGTTAGTCCCCATCTGGAGTACTGCATGCAGTACTGGAAGCCGCACCTGCACAAAGACATTAACAAAATGGAGGCAGTCCAGAGAAGGGCAACCAAAATGGTGCAGGGACTGCATCAGAAAACATATGAGGACAGATTAACGGAGCTCAATAAGTATACCCTAAAGGAAAGGAGGGAGAGAGATGATATGATCGAAACATTCAAATATCCTAAAGGCATTAACAAGGTGAAAGAGTCTAACATGTTTCAATATAAGAAAAATAGCAGGACAAGAGAACACAGCAAGAGTTTGGAGGGAGGCCGATTAAGGGGTAATGTGAGGAAGCTCCTTTTCACAGAAAGGGTTGTGGATGCATGGAAAGGCCTACCTCAGGAAGTGGCAGATATATATACAGTGCAGGGCTTCAAACAGGCATGGGATAGGCATAAGGGAGCAATACAGATGCGTATGAATAAACAGGCCATTGACAGAGTAAGGGCCTATGGCACTTTCATAAGGTAGAAAAAATGGGCAGAATGGATGGGCCTTGCAGTCCTTATCTGCCATCAACTTCTATGTTTCTATGTTCAAAAGGAGATGGGGCAGGCACATGGGAATAGTGCATAAGGCAGCAGACAACTGACAAGGGCACAGTTCAGAATTAGACAAGCTGGGGCAGACTGGTTCAGCTGCCACTGGACCTTTGTCAGCAATGATTTTCCATGTTTCTATGTGCTGTTTCAGAGAGGGGTAGGAAGTGGAGTGATGAATGGTGTGAGGAAGGGAGTCCCAGAGGGAGGCAATCGCACCAAAAAAGTAGATTGGCCAATAGAAGTGTTAACAGTGAGGAATGCTGAAGGAACATATGCCAGAAGACTGGAGTGAGAAGGAGGAGCGAATATAGTCGAAGAGTGGCACAAAGTGGTAAGATGGGAGATGGACAAGTCAGTATTCTGGAAGGAAGGCAGGAGAGAGAGAGAGAGAGAGACACACACACAATATGATTTGATAGAGGGGGTAGAAAGATTTTGGTCAAGAGAACAGTAGCGAGTGAGTGGGATAGAGTTGGTTGTAAAGCGAGAGAAGGAATGAAAGATTTGATCCAGCCCAGATGAATAGAAGGGGTCACAAGGTTTCTGAGTTGTGAGTGGAGGGTACAACCTATACAAAGTGACCATAAGGTTTTGGCTCATGTCTGGGTTCAGGATCGAACCTGTTTGTAAAATGCTAACCATGAAAGATTTGGGGGACTGGGTTCCACTGTGTGTAACTGACTATACAGTACATCAGTAAAGCGTGGCAACTGCTTCAACTCCACTGCAGTATATTTTCTGTCATGTCAGACATCACGGAGGGGCTGCCCTGACTGGCATCTAAGATGGCTGCCTAGTTCTAGAGAGGTTGTGGGGTCTAAAACTGTGGGGGAATTCAAGAATGCATGGGACAGACATGAGGCAATTTTTGTTGGGGGGGGTAGGAAGAAATAGGCTGTTGGTTAAATAGGATCTGCAGCTTATCCTCTAGGTAGGAAATGGGAAGACTAGGTGGGCCAAGCGGTCCTTATCTGCCATCAAAGTCTATGTTTCTATACCCTGCTAAATCTGTCTTACTGACCACTCGCTAATACACAGGACCAAGGATCAGGACAGGATTTGATCTATGCTTGTTGGAAATGATGATATTTGGTGGTAACCCCTCCTCTCTTTGGTAAAATATAGAGAAGCCCTATTTGAGACCCACAGATGCAGCACTACCTCAGGCAAAAATGGCCGAAACAGCCACTAAGACAGACATGCCAGACAGTACAAATAAAAAGTACAGTTACGTAAGAACTTACCGTAACAGTAGATCTTCGAGAAAGGCTCTTGCAGTAGGTAATTACATATAGGACTGACGCAGGCCGGTGGCAGGACCCCACGGAAAAATTTCTAGCTAGCAGTCCCTGGCGAGGGACCGCCCCCATGTCAGGTGACCGGCGCCAACCTTCCAGTTCTTTCCCGCCACAAGCCCAGAAGGCCCGGACGAGAGAGAAGCAGATATTTCCCTCAATGGAAAAGGAGCTGAAAAAGCCTAGGGGGACGGAGAGCGGGAAGGTATTACCTAATGAAGAGCCTCTCTCAAAGATCTACTGTTACGGTAAGTTCTTACGAACTGTACTATCCTACTTCTCGAGTGCTCTTGCAGGTAATTACATATAGGACTGAATCCCAAGCAGTCTGGAACAAATGAAAGGCACCGGGAGGAGGAACTACTCCAAGAAGTAGCAAAAGCCTTGCAATCCTCAAGACAGGAGGCCTTGCAAAACAGCTAACCCGAAGCCTGCTCTATGGCGAGATGCAATGTCCAAGCTGTAGTGTTTCATAAAGGTATGGACGGAAGTCCAGGTGGCGACAGCACAGATGTCTGCCGCATACACATTCTTGAAACAAGCCGCAGAGGCTGCTACTCCACGAGTGGAGTGACCTCTGACTTGACCCGGAAGGGTCTTGTTGTACTTGTCATAACAGAAAGTGATGCAATGAGCCAACCACATCGACAGGCATTGCTTGGAAACAGAATTGCCTTCCCTTTTGTGAGCAAAAGAGACGAACAACTGATCCGTCTTTCTGAGATCCTTTGTCCTGTTGGTGTAGTATCTCAGAATCCGGTGAACATCCATGGTATGGAGTAAATATTCACCTTGGTTGGAGTACTGCGTGAAAAAGGCAGGTAACTCTATAGACTGATTTAAGGTAGACTCTGCTACCACTTTAGGTAGAAACTTAGGGTTCGTGTGAAGAGCTACTCGTTCCTTGTGAAAAATCAAATAGGGGATTTTACACATAAGGGCCTGGAGCTCAGAAATTCTTCGAGCAGAAGTAATGGCCACCAAGAAGAGAGTCTTCCACGACAGAAACTTCAGATCTGTGGAGGCTGCAGGTTCGAAGGGAGCAAGGGTAAGTTTCTCGAGAACAAAGTTCAAGTCCCAAGGGGGAGCAGGAGTCCGGACAGGGGGCATCAGATGAAGGACCCCTCTAAGAAAAGTCTTAGACACCTCTAATTGGGCAAAGGCTTTATCAGCGAAAGGAACATGGTAAGCTGAAATATCGGCCATGTGCACTTTCAGGAGGAATGACTGAGACCCAGGTTGAAGAGATGACGTAAATAGTCAAGCAGAGTGGCCACAGGACAGGAGAAAGGCTCCACATTCCTAGAGGCAGCCCAAATAGAAAATCTCTTCCATTTCATGGCATAAGTGGACCTAGTGGAGGGTTTTCTAGCCTCCACCAGAATCTCGGCCACCTTTGGAGAGACACCAAAGCGAGATTGGGCTAGGTCTGCAGGAGCCATGCATGAAGTTGCAGGGACTTGAGTCCCAGATGGACCAGGGTCCCCTGATCCTGGGTCAGCAATCCTTGAGATAAAGGAAGAGGAAGAGGAGGAACCTCAGAATTGTTGTAGAAGAGAGAACCAGATTTGCCTGGGCCAGAAAGGAGCGATCAGAATCATTCTCGCTCCTTCCGTTGTTAGTTTCTGCAGTACACGAGGGACCAGAGGAACTGGGGAAAAGCATAGACGAATCTGCTCTTCCAGTTTAGAGAGAGCGCCGCTTCCAGAAAGCGCCATTTGGAGCGAGCGAGCAAAGGTGGAAGTTTTATGCTTTGGGAAGAGAGAGCAGGTCTATCTGTGGAGTCCCAAAGCTGGAAGATGTCATCTAGAACCTTTGGTCTAACTCCCACTCATGTGGCAGAGCAGAGGAGCGACTTAGCTTGTCTGCCAGGGTATTGTCGACTCCTGGAACATGGATCGCCATGAGGTGAAGGTTGTGAAGCGTTGCCCAGTCCCAAACCCTCATTGCTTCCCTGCATAGAGGGTAGGATCGAGTCCCTCCCTGCTTGTTGATATACCACACCATGCACATGTTGTCCGTCTGGACAGCTAGGTGACCGGGAAGGATGTATTGAAGGGCTTGGAGAGCATATAGTACTGCTCGGAGCTCGAGCACATAGATATGGAGAGCTAGCTCTAATCTGGACCATAAACCCTGGGTTCAGTGAGGACCCAGATGGGCTCCCCAACCTTCACCTGATGCGTCCGTGGTCAGAGTCTGGGAGGGGGGAGGATGACAAAAGGGGACCCCCTGAAACAGGTTCTCTTGAACCATCCACCATTGCAAGTCTCTTGTCATCGGCGAGGAGATCAGAACCAGATGATCTAGGTCATCTACGAGTTGATCCCACTGGGAGCGGAGAGTCCACTGAGAAATCCTCATGTGGAGCCGCGGGGAACTGTCGGGATGGCGGCCGCCATAAGCCCCAAGAGACGGAGAACCGACCTCGCCGGAACCTTCCTGCGTTCTGATAGCAGGGAATTCTGTGACTGGGGGGAGGCTACCCTCTTCGGAGGAAGGAAGGCCTTGCTCACAGTCGTATCGAGGATAGCCCCGATGAACTGAAGTTTCTGGGAGGGATCCAGATGAGACTTGGAATGGTTGATGGTAATACCCAGGCAAGTGAAAACCTGCTGGGTGAGGGAGAGAAAATGCAGGAGTTCCTCCCTGGATGAGGCCGTCAGGAGCCAGTCGTCCAGGTAGGGGAACACCTGAACTTCCATAGTATGCAGGTGGGCCGCTACCACCGCCAGGCATTTGGTAAAAACTCGGGGGGCCGAGGAAAGACCAAACTGTAGTGCCCGGAATTGGTAATGGTCCCCCTGGAAAGCAAACCGGAGGTACTTGCGATGTGAGGGATGAATGGGGATGTGCGGATATGTGTCCTGCATATTCAGTGCACAAAGCCATTGACCCGGCTGAGGAAGGGGCAGAAGGGTTTGAAGGGAGAGCATCCTGAACTTTTTGTATTCCACGTAAAGGTTCTAGGAGCTGAGATCGAGAATGGGTCTGAGATCTCCCGTCTTCTTTGGGACCAGGAAGAAATGAGAATAGTAGCCCATCCCTTGAAGGTGAGGAGGAACGGGTTCTATGGCCTGCTCTGCGAGAAGGGCAGATATTTCTTCCCTGACCAAAGGAAGATGGTCCCTTGCATAGGACGACTTCAGAGGGGGGTGACGGGGAGGTTTCTGTAGAAACTCTATGGAGTGCCCCTCCACGATAATCTGAAGCACCCATGAATCCATTGTTATCCTCTCCCAACCCGGAAGGTGGAGGGAGAATCTCCCTCCTACCGGTTCCTCCGGGGTGTCCGGAGGTGGTGGGAGAGGGGAGGAGTCAGGTAGTGTGGGGCAGCGCCGCAGCTAGGGCACCCGCTGCTTTTTTGGGCGGTGGGGGCCTGGCAGCTGTGGGGGCCCGGCGTTTAGTGGCCCACCTTCCTTGGGGTTTCACTTGTGGAGGGCTGCGTCTGCGAAAAGGACAGCACTGCAGGGGATGGGGACGGTACATGGAATCCACAGATTTCACAGCCGTCCCCTTCTCCTGCAAGTCGGTGATGATGTCCTTGACATCACCCCCAAAAAGCACTGAACCCCTGAAAGGTGCTTCTTGGATTGCTGACTGCACCTCCGGGACCAAACCTGACACGCGGAGCCAGGCATGACGCCAAAGACTTACGGCGAATGCAGAGCTTCGACCAGCAGTGTCCACTGCATCGTATGTCATCCACAGGATGTGACAACTGGCCGAACGAGCAGAATGGACTAAGTCAGCTAACTCCTGCTTGACTTGGGAGTCAGGTAAGGAGTCAATCTTAGATTCCACCTGGGTAAGGATGGCCTTCTGGTAATCCCCCATATGAGCTACATAATTCAGGGCCCGAATTCCCAGTGTGGAAGAGGCGTATATTTTTCTTCCATACTGGTCCAGGAGGTGAGATTCCTTATCCGGAGGAGACTAGCTTAAATGTTTGGGGTGTGCTGACCGGCCGTGAGTGGCGCTAATCACGACCGAATCTGCACGAGGGTGAGAATCCAAAATGTCTACACCCTCGGAGCCTGGTATAGCCTGTTGGACTTCCTTGGAAGCTGGGCTAAAGCTGACAGTTGTTTCCAAATAGTGGAAACAAGGTGGGCATGAGGCTCAATCCAGGGTGGCACTAAAGTAGGAGCCGTAAGGGGCAGGTCCAGATGTTCGGCGAGTTTGACCCGCTGAGGATCTGGTTCCAGAGAACGCCACTGTGTACTCCCTGGATCTTCCTGAGCAACTCCGTGAAGGAAGGATCCTCCAGAGGAGACTTCGGAGGAGTCCTCCGCCGGGGCTTGGATGGAGAGCGAGGCTCGTCATCTCTCTCGGAGCATCCATCGGAGGAATCAGAGTGAAGAAGAAGAATCAGAAGCAGAATAAGACTCCCTGGCATGTCTAGGGGGAGGAACGGGTTTCTTAGGGGGGGGATCCCTGGACGTGTGTCCTGCCCCTCGAGGGATCCAGAGGGAAGGGCTCTGGAATCCAGAGGCAGTGAGGGAGTGTGCTGTCTCAGGCATACGGGGGTGGCACCAGCGCCATAAGGTGGCTCTCTACTTCCTTGGTGAGCTGAGCCTTGGCCTCAGCCCACCAGGAAGCCAGAGTCTCCTGCAGATCCACTGGTGGCCTAGGGGGCGGTGGAGGAGGAGGGGGATAAGTATACAGATTATATCTGTAAGGCGAGTATCCAAAACCCGGCTGCGGAAAAACTGGTGCCGGGTAATGCAGCGTTGGTGGAACCGGCGTCGGGTACTGTGGCACTGGATACTGCGGACCCGGGTAAGATGGCGTCCGGATAGGACGGCAGGTACCCGGGAACCAGAGGAGCTGCCGGAGCAGATGGCCCAGACGGAGGCCCCACGGGCGGGTCAACATTGAGAGGCCCGGGCCCGACGGAAGGGGAATATCCCCCGCCAGCGTTGGTGGGGCCAGCGTCGGAACCGGCATCAGCGGGACTGGCGTTAGATCTGGTTCCCTAGGAGGAGGGTCTAACGGTGGTGGAATATCCCCGGCATCGCCCGGGGATGGTGGAGAAAAGTCCCCAGGGTCAGGCTGGGGTGACTCTGGCTCCCCGGACAGCAGCGAAGGCTGCGGGGAACCGGGTACGATGGGGGTTGGAGGGTCCGTCGTAGGTTCCAATGCCTGGTGCACGTCGGGGTGAGCCGACATGCGGCTTAGGGGCTGGTTCCCAGCGGGCGCCGGAGGAGCCAGCGTCCGACTTATGGGGTCCCTCGTCGGAGGCGGGCCTAGGGAGAGAAGCGGCCCGGTCCAAGGGGGATGAGGTCATGCGCCACCCCGAAGGGTCGGGCGTCTTATCAACTTTCTGCTGGCGGACGTTGGAGGAGCCGATGTCTGGCTTAGGGGAGGTGCTCGCACCAGTAGGCCGCAAGCCTGCAGTGGTACTGGGGGCAGAGGCCTCCTTTTGCCCAGAGGTGCCTGCAAGGCCTGAGCGCGAGCCTGATGGGTGGGCAGATGCCTCCTCCAAAACCTTGGAGGCTGCCGGACGATCCCCCAGAGGGGATGTTACCTGAGCCGTGACTCCGGCCGGAGTCGCGGGCAAGGAGGCCTTCTCCCGGTGCCTTTCTTTGTCCCGCTTTTTACGGTGTCCTTCAGGAGAAGTCAATGCCTGCCTGAGCTTCTTCAGTTCTTTTTCCATTGAAGACATCTTCTTCTTGAGCAGATGGGCTTCCAGGGACTGTTGGCGTCGTCTACGGGTAGCCACGTCGAAGTGCAGGCAATGCGGGCACTTGTCGACCGGGTGGTCGAGGCCTAAGCAAAAAAGGCAGAGAGAATGGCCGTCCTTGTGTGGCAGTTAGGCACCGCACAAGTCACACTTGTTTTTGGAAGGTGTAGGGGATGACATACACCGATGCTGACCTGACAATGAGAAGAAAAAATACTTGAAAGTTTGGTAAAACCGACGAAAGAACAGGGCTTTGCTAAGCACGAACTTTACCGTGAGGCACTGCACGAGCTAACGGCGGGAAAGAACTGGAAGGCAGGCATCCAGGACCGCCCCTTTATACCGATGTCGTCTGATGCCGGTCACCTGACGTGGGGGCGGTCCCTCGCCAGGGACTGCTAGCTAGAAATTTTTCCGTGGGGTCCTGCTGGCCAGCGTCAGTCCTATATGCAATTACCTACTGCAGGAGCCTTCTCGAAGTAAGATCTAATGTTTGCACAGTTACTTAGATAGGGGGTTCTAAAGACTGCTTCTCTCTGGATGAACTCTGATATTGTTGATTTGAGCCAGCCGAGATTGCTATGACCGTGGACACCATGGACAAGCTAATTGTCCACTTCAGAGAACAAGACTGGGTGATCCATCAATTGAAAGAAAAGGTGAATAATTTGAAGAATAGGCACCAAGGAAGTGATCTCAGTTTTGTTGGCTTCCTGGAGGGCACTGAGGGAGAGGATAACTACTGTATTCCACAGACTATCATCCCTACTGTGCTTTACTTCCCGGGGGCCCAGCCAGTGGAACCTGAGCTTGCCCACTGCTCACTAGCCCCATGGCCTAAACCAGGTGACTCCCCCCCCCCCCATTTTAGCTAGATTACTGCAGTAAAAAGATAAGGATATCATTCTCAGGCTTGCTTGAGAAAGGGGGTTCCCTCTGTTGGCAGTGATCAGCGATTCATGTATTCAAGAACTTTTCCTTCATGCTGTCTCAAAGGCACCAGGAGTACATTGAGGTGCACAAGACTTCCACCTCCCTGAGGGTTTTATTGTGCAAGACTCTCCCTCCCTGAGAGTCTCATTCAGTATGAGGTACATTGTAACAGTCTGTATTGCTTGAAACAGGGTGTACCATAGCTTTGAGACTCCGCTACTGCCTTTGTTAAGTGTTCATAGTCTGATGCAAGTAATGGCCCCTGGAGCAGGGGCAGCTGGTCAGCCAGTATCAGATGCAAAAAAAAAAAAAAACTGTCACCAAAGTAATAGGCTTCTAACAAGAGTACACTGGTGCAACTGTATTTAAGAGAGACTGTTGCTTAATTACTTGCTAATTACTAATATAGCATCTTCTTCTGACTATTGTAAATAAATGCCAGCTGACTAACTGAGCTTTATTTAATACTGAATTATATAGTATTAGTTTAGTTTAGTTTATTGGTCTAGGAATTAATACCTTTGAGCCAGGGCTCTTTTACAAAGGTTCCACATCACATAGAACATCAAACGAACAAAACACATTACATGTATTATCAGAAAGAAAAGTTACATAATAAATTTGATTTAACAGTTTCAAGGCAGTAACAATTCAAGAAACAAAACTACCTTCCAAGGAGAGGGAGATAATTGGAGGCATTCAGGGAGGCGAGGAGTAGGGAAAGTAGTGGGCAGTAGAGCAAGAGAGAGGGGAAAGGAGGGGAAGTAGAAGAATGAGTTAGGAGGCAGACAGGAGTAGTTAGTGGTACTTGTGGGTTCTTTAGCCAAGGAGGATAGGCCAAGATTTAGGGATGGTCAGTATGGATTTTTTCTCATCTTATCTTGTCCAGCAAAACTCATGACACTGAGGTATTTATGTGAGGTCCAGTAAACTGTGGTTAAGATTTGCTTTTGGGCTTGTATAAGATAAATCAGGTTGCCTCCCACATATTTGTCTTCTAGGTTTGGGTTGGGGTAACAAACTGGGTCATAATGCTCACACAGTACAAAAAATGAGTACCTTTCTTTTGCAGACCCTGGTGGACCATTCTTCAGATATTCTGTGCCACATGGACCTGTGAGACACACCCTGGCAATCGGCAGTGGCAAAGGGCAAGACGTGTAGGCACCACAACTGCCATAAGGACACATGCATTCAGGCCAAATGCAGATCCTGCAGCTGCAACCCCAAGCCTCTGGTGATGGATCTCCAGAGATGCTTCAAGAAAATGGATGTTCACTGCTCATTCAATTAAAGGAGAACTACCCCCAACCCCATATCTTGTAAAGTTTATTTGTTTCCATGTCAACAGACAACTTTTCTCCTTTAGCTGCTAGGGATATACGTGTTTGCTTTAGCTTGTTTTCATTGCTCATGCTAGTCCCCTATAACTATCATGGGGGTCTCCATTTCATGGTCGTTTAAATCTCATTGTCCATGACAGCTGCATTAGCATATGAGAGCATGTCGTCACATTGCCCATTAATAACATGCATCTCTATGCCGAAAGTCCAAATATCCTGAAAAAAACTCTCTAGAAACACATAAACTGAATGCAATGTAAAGGAAAAAAAAAAAAAACTTGTATTACAAATCAGACAGTTTGCAAAGCCAACTGAAGGTAAATGTGGTATTTTACACATTTGCTGCAACATGTTTTGCTAAACAATAACCTGGGCAGGGACTATCCATTCTCAAACTACCAGCTGGCTCTGAACTGCAGTGTTCAAATGTGTCAGGTGATGTAAGGTAATGTGTTATTTACATACCCATGATGCAGTACTTTAACTCATGAAATGTATCCCCGCACTGCTGTGTATAACAGGTAAAGCAGATTGTTTTACAATCATTCGTTATTAAAGACCAGAAATGCTATCACTCTTTTTATTTTGAATATTGAAAATCAAAATGGGCAGTTTTGGTTCCCCACAATATAAATAAATACTAACTTACAAACAACGTTAGGAACTAGATTTTCCATATATTCATCTTATGTTATATAGTTACACTAGTATGATTTTTCTCAGCTCTAAGATGCAGCTGGGGATATTTTTGGTAGTAAAGTGATTTAGTCACATTCTGCAAATATCTGTTTTTCTTCATATGCCATTGTCACGCATGCTTTAGATGTGGAAGCTACAATTTGTTTTGTAAAAAAAAAAAATCTGTCAGTCTCTGGGTGGCCACACTTCCAGAATGATGTCATGTAAGGGATCTGTCAATGTTTTACATAAAACACACCAAGGAATTCTGGGTAAATTACAAAATTGAATTAAAGGTGATAAAAAAACAGATCTGACACCTCTGAATGCCCTACAATTGTTCTTTTATTGGCTACCCAGTATTCATATATGTTTTTGCCCTTTTTTGTTACATTAAATAATCTAATTCTGTCGCCTTTGCAACTACCCTCAATCCCTCTCTCCTCAGCAGTTGCTGCTCTCTGTTTTTATGTTGCCTGAACATTCTATGTCATCAGAAACACTTATTGCAAGCCATACAGATGAATAGCATGAAATGGGAGTTTCTGATGTCATAGAATGTCTTAAAAATATGAAAATCAAGAGCAGTAGCTGGTGAGGAGAGTGGAAATCAATGTAGATCTGAGGGCACCCCAAAGCTAGATTATGTTTATCAAAAAAAATCCTCAAAGCATATCAGAATACATAACTAGCATGGATAAGAAGATGGAAGGGCAGTTAACTATGTAAAAGAATTTCCTATCACCTTTAAATTTTCTTTATTCAGAGATGCAGTCCCTTATTTTGGTAGTGGGGACTGTAGCAAAGCACCTAATATATAAACATATAACCTAGTTCTAGAGATGGTTGAAAAAGCTAAGTACGTGCACACATGGGCAGACTAGGTGGGTCGTAAGCCCTTATCTGCCATAAGCATCTATGTATATTTATGTAGTAAGGCATTGTAAGTATAGCAATTCCTTAAAGAATGCTTACAAGGAAGAGTGGTGCTCCAGGAACATACCAGACATTTTAGCAAACAAGTTCCAAGTAAATGCAAGCCCATGAAAAAGGAAGCTGCATCAAAAACGCGTGTTTATAAAATCATTGCTTTAATAAAAACACACACAAAAAATGAAGCACAAACCCCCGTCTGACATGTTTCAGGCTTACGCCCTTTATCAAAGTCTTTTTCTTTCTAATCTTTAAGCCTACACCGAATATTCTGAACTGATAACAGATAACGGAGAGGCTTTGAGTAAGAAGGCAGAAATAGCGACCTGAACTGATTCATGTGTTATCTTTCTTTTCCGGGTTTGGATTCAAGGCTGTATATGACATTCTTTTGTGGCAGTACACGCTAAGATGTTCCGCCGACTAACAACAAAACAAAAAGCCAAGTGATGGCTCAGAAGGAAGCACGCAAGACACTTTGATGCAGGCACAGATTCCAAGAAAATTAAGATAAAAAAAAAGTTTGGAGTGGCTACTGTTTATTTGTTTACCTGTCAGTTAAGAACTAAGAGCGCTGTTTAACCTTAAAGTTTTGAGCTGCAACAGTCTGGCGTAGAGAATCCCCCAATGCCCTGACCTGGTCTGGGGAACTGAGTGGCTTTATGTCATTATTTTTTATGGGTGAAACGCAGCAAGAAGCTAACATAAATAATAAGAGACTCTCTAAGCTTTTTTTTCAACATTGGGAGAGGGAAAAAGTCTTACAGGAACTGAGGCTAAATTTAAGTACTTTAAACAGTTAAAGCTCCCATTTAAAAACTGTTGTAATCCAAGGGGTGTAAAAGAGGCTGAGATGGCAAAATGTTATGTGAGGAAATTCTTTTTCACGGAGAGAGTGGTGGATGCATGGAACCGCCTTCCTGGAGAGGTTGTGAGGTCTAAAACAGTGGAGGAATTCAAACATGCATGGGACAGACATAAGGCAATTATAGTGGGGGGTTGCAGGAAATAGGCTGTTTGTTAACTAGAATCTGCAGCTTATCCAGTAGGTAGGGAAATGGGCAGACTGGGTGGGCCAAGTGGTCCTTATCTGCCGTCAAAGTCTATGTTTCTAAAACAGATGCAGAAAGGAGAAACGGGGGAAAAAACTCAGCTACTAATTGCAAACAAAATTTAGCACCAGGTAATGTTGAGAAGCCTCTTCAAAAAGGAGATGCTGAGACACTGCCTGATGTATCAGATAATAGAGCACAGGATTTAGATTCTAAGGAGGATGAATTTTCTGTACAATCTTCAAGGCCGGATATCCTGACTCTATCTCAGGCTCTGGAGGGGCCTAGCCATGTAATTCCTGCAGTCTCTATATTGGAAAAGCCCATGGAATGGGCTTTAAAATTAATAAATGATTTGTCAATTCTTCAAATAACAATGGACAAACTGACTACATTATCGGATTCCATTAGCTCGATGGCCTTAAATATTCAAAAAATGGACAGCAAACTAGAACAAACTATAAATAATTTAAAAGATCTGGAAACAAGCCATTCTGATTTGCAGGATAAGGTCTTTCCTCTTGAACAGGATGTACAGAAGTTAAAAAAACATTTCGTTTTGTGAATCTAAGCTTGACGAACAAGAAAACAGAGCAAGGAGATCAAACATTCAGATTTTTGGGATTATGGTTGACTGGGAAAAAGAACTGCCTTTGAAATCTATTATGCTTGACATTTTTCGCTTGCTGCTATCAAATGAAGTTGAAGTTCCAGAGATAGAGAGAGTGCACTGGTTGGGGGAGGGGAAGATGGAGTCAAATCTAGGCCAGTAATAGGCAAAATGTTATCTTCAGAACGCAAGGATATTGTTATGAAAGCTTATTACAGGGAAAAATCCTTTCGTTACAGAGAACGAGTGTACTTTAGGAGTGATTATTCCAAAGTGCTATGGGAAAAAAAAAAAGTAATTTTCGGGTTTGCAACAAAAATTATGGGGGAATAATATCAAAGCTTATGTGTTATTTCCGGCAAGGCTGAAGGTTTTCTTGAATAATCAACAACTAATCTACAATTCCTCAGCTGAGGCTTACTTAGATCTGAAAATTTGCTTGTCTAATGTTTTTCTTGGCTATGAAAATGGTTAGTTTAGGGGGAATATTAAGGCTCAAATTAGAGTTCTGACCGAACTTTTCTTAGAGTGAACTTAATGCAGAAATGGCCAGAAAGGTTATGTATGGGAAGTGGGAAGAGGAGGAGACTAGTCCTTACTCCAGTATTTGTCACCAAGTGATATAGGCTGATATGCCAGACTTAGGTTTTAGGCATAGGATTGGGGGAGGGGGAGCAGGGGTTTAGGTAGTGGTGTACGGCAATCATGATACATTTTACACAGAATGGTTAGTAATACTAATATGTGTTTGTGTATCTTTTTCAGAGCTTTATGCTGAGTTGGTTTAGGAGCTGTACATGGAATGTAAATGGTATAAATTATCCGATGAAGAGGTCTAGAGTCTTATCAAGAATTAAAAAACTAAAATCTAATGTGACTATGTTACAGGAAACCTTCTTAAATGAAAACGAATGGAACAAGTTGAAGAAGAAATGTGCTGGTAATCTTTACTTCTCCACAGGGCTGTCCAAAAGAAGTGCTGGGGTAGCAATTCTTTTTGATAAAAACTTTAAGGGGGAAATTATTGACTCAATTTCTGATAAACAGGGCAGAATTGTACTGGTTCTAGTTAAAATCAATTATATTTCTATTGTAATGGGATCTGTATATGCCCCCTTTAAGGGTTATAATTTTTTTTTTTTTTTTTTTTTTTAGCAGAGTTGAATAAACTCATGCTTACATTGGGGGAAGCACATTATATTATTGGAGGAGATTTGAACTGCACCTTAATGGAGAAGTTGGATAAAACCTCCAAGAGTTCAAGTTGGGACAAATATAAAGCTAAGATTCTCAGCACTTTTCTGGATTTAAATAACTTAGTGGATACATGGCGGGAGCTGAATGAGGATGTAAGAGATTATACATATTTCTCGGGTCGGCACTTGATTCACTCAAGATTAGACTATATTTTAACCTCCAGGGAGTTATTAACTGAGGGCTAAATCGAATATAGAACTTAGACTGATTTCAGATCATAGTCCTGTAGCTGTGGATCTATTTATGAATTCTGAATATTCTAGGGGAACTTGACTCTGGCGATTGAATAATGTACTATTACAACACAAATTGTTTTTGGTTAAAATTCAGGATACTGTATTTTATGGAACAGAATTCTATATCCGAAGAAAATATTATCAATTCCTGGGATGCTTTCAAGGCAACTTTAAGGGGGGTAATTATTTCAGAGACAGCTTGGTGAAACAAAAAAAAAGGATGAACAAAAGGAAATAGAGAGTAAATTAAAAATTTTAGAGCTAGCAGTTAAATGGGGGACATTTCTAAATTAAGTCAATTGAAGGATTTTGAGAAAATTAATTGAAGCAACAGAGTTCTATGATTTGAAAAAGCGATGGGCTTTGTATAACAAAAATTGCAAATAGTAAGAAGGTGGGCAGAACTTTAGCAAAAAGGCTACAGGCAATGGAAAAGGATAAGTAGACTACAGTAATGATTTCAGAGGAACAGTTAAGGACAAAACGGAGATTATGGAGATTTTCACTAAATTTTATTCTAAATTGTGTAAGTCAAGCTGTTCTCCTTTCCCCAAAAAATCATTGCTTTGAAGTATTAAAAACACAGAAAGAGTGAGGACCGCTGTTTGATGTTTTCATGCCCTTTATCAAAGTCTTTGATAAAGGGCGAAGTTCAAACATGTCAGACGCGGTTCATGCTTCATTTTTTGTGTTTTTTTTTTATTAAAGCAATTATTTTATAAACACATGTTTTTGATGCAGTGTCCTTCTTCATGGGCTTGCGAGTGCTTGGAACTTGTATGCTAAAATGCATTGTAGGTATAGTAAATAGCTGATTTTTCTGTCTCCCTTATCAACGTGCAGTCTTCCATGTTGGTAGTGCTTACAGCAGTACTTTCTGTAGAAGGGTTTCTGGGAAACTGTTTTTGTGATGCAGATAGGCCATAAAGATAATCTGCCAGTTTGTGTAGATGTTGTTTGACTTTACTGCCTGCTGGTGAAGTGACAGGCCTGACGCAGCTCCACAGCTCCTGTCAGAATGTGGGAGCATGACAATACTTCTCTATGCTTATTTTATAGGGCCTGAATGACTACAGTATAAATAGTTCAGGAGTGTAATTATGGGTCAGACCACTTTTCTTTTGTGTCCAGCTTCTGCTAGGAGTCCAAACGTGTTAAAGAAAAGGGATGTCTGCAATACCTAGACTGACTAACAGAGGTCTCTGGAGATACATGGTAGAAACAGGCAATGTGACATCATATTCTCATATGCTAATGCAGCTCTCATGGACAATGAGATTTAAACAACCATGAAATGGAGACCCCTAGGATAGTTACAGGGGACTAGCATGAGAAAGGAAAACTAGCTAAAGCAAACACATATATCCCCTTACAGCTACAGGAGAAAAGTTGTCTGCTGACATGGAAACAAATTAACTTTACAAGATATGAGGGAGCAGGTCTCCTTTAAGTAGTACTTTCTCATATCCCTCTTAAACCTCCTCCCTTCCAGATTCACTGCATGCCCTCTTGTCCTGGTGCACTTCCTCATTTGAAATAGACTCTCCTTCTGTATGCTGTTCACCCCCATGAGGCAGTTGTAGGACTCTATCATGCCCCCTTCTACCTCTTCTCTTCTAGGGTGTACATGCTGAGATCCCTCAGTCTCTCTTCATAAGGCTTTTGATGTAACCCCTGCGCCATTTTAGTTGCCATTCTCTGGACAGCCTCCACCCTATCTATGTCCTTTCTGAGATGCAGCCTCCAGAACTGGACACAGTACTCCAGGTGGGGTTTCACCAGCAACCAATATTGTGGTAACACCACCTCCCTCCTCCTGCTGGCAATACCTTTCCCTATGTACCCCAGCATCCCACTGGCCCCCACCCAGTGCCTTGCCACTTTAAGGTCTTTTTCCTGCTTAGTGATCATCAGTAACCCCCCCACCCCCCAATTTTTACTCACCTCCTGAATTTCTATGCCCTAGGTGCATGATTTTGCAGTTTTTGGCACTGATCCCCAGCTGCCATGCCCTCAACCTCTTCTTGAGGCATTCTCTTCAACCCCCCCCCCAGAGTATCCACCCTATTACAGATTTTGGTGTCATCTGCAAAAAAGACATATCTTCCCTTCCAGTTCTTCTGCAATGTCACTTAAATTGAAGAGGACCAGTCCCAGTACATAGACCTGCAGCACTGCTCTGCTCACTTTTCCCTCACTAGAGTGAGTGCCACTTACTACCGTCCTCTGTCCCCTATCAATTGAGTTTTTCTTACACAGTTTTCCACTTTGGATCCTACCCTTAGGCTGCCCAGTTTCTTTGTCAGTCTCATATATGGCACAGTGTCAAAGGCCTTGCTGAAGTCCAAGTAGGCCACATCCACTAGCTTCCTTGATCTATTCCCCTGGTCACCCAGTCAAAGAAATCAATCAGATTTGTCTGGCATGACCTCCCCCCCCAGTGTCTGTAATACTATAGTTCAGAGCCCTGAATGACACTATTCTCACTAAAACTGGAAGGCGCAAGCTGAAGGCTCTCCTTCACCAGGCTATACCACCACTGTCAATCAAACAAAAGTGTCCTCAACGCAGCACATGATTGGCCAGTTTCTCTGTGAGTGGGCAGAACACTTTCAGCAAACATGGCGGCCATCTCTCGCTTTGTGAGAGTGAAGTCCTTCCTCCACATTTCCCTTTTTTTTTTTTTTTTAATTGTTCGAAAATGGAATTATCTGGTTGATCCTGCATTCCCCCCAAAAAGAAAAGGTGGGAGAGCAACACAGCAAGCTTTTGTGCTATACCATGCTTACGGGGGGAGAATAAGAGCAAGATGGAGCAAGATAGTGTGGCGGTCAGCCAGGACTGAGGGAGTCCTTCACTGCAGCGGCAGATCACCAGTTACAAAATAACAGAAAAAAATTGGATCTATATATTAAAAAAAAATAACAAATAGGTTCCTGTTCATCACATATAGAATAATACATGGGGTGGTGTGTTTAACAGGATTTTACACACACTCGAAGTGCTGGATGCTACATAAACCTCAAGAGTGAAACTCGAGGGGTTTATTGTAAGCATCCAACACTGAGGGTGTATATAAAATCTCAAGTTAAACACAAAACCCCATGTTTTATTTCATATAATTGCTGGGGAGCATTTTTTTGCCACAGCAATTATATAAAATAATCACATCTCCCTGTGCAGTTGTGTCTGGTCGGATTTCAGCATGGTCTGGTGGGAAGCGGCTGGTGCCATGGACTGGTGAAATACTCATTTCCCTTTCTTGTTTTTTCTTTTTTTTTTTAAGTAAGCACACTAGATGAGTTAACTTTTTTTTTTTTAAATTAACTTACCACTCAGTACTAGTGGCGGCAAACTCAGGTGCTAAGAGTGGCAGTGAACTCCGGCACTAAGGAATGGTGCTGACAGAAAGTACAGAGGTGGCTGGCATATGCGTGGACCGAGGGAAACCTGATACATGTTCGCCGTTATAATGGTGAATTATAACTGGGTTTCCCCCATGAGGAAAAACACTTGCCAGTTATTATAAGGCAGTAATTCCATCTCGAGGTTCTGGGGACATGGGAGCCTCTCCAGCTTCCCTATGTCCCAAGAATTTCTCGATGAAATTACTGTCTTGTAATATACAGGAACCTATTTATTATTCTATTTTTAATAACATATTTCAAGTTATGCATGTTTGACACTACTGTCCATCTATGTGTTTTTGCAATTAATAAACAAATACTTCTGACCTGTATTTTTCCTTTTAAGTCAAATCTGGATAGAAAGAGAAAATCTCAGAATCACAACAAATGTTTACAGATTTTTTTTTTTTTTTTAAATCTTTGTCCAGGAAAGGAACACTGAGCTGAAACTTGTTTCTGGGTGTGCTTTGGAAGCACAGGGAGGTTAAGTAATTTGCTCAAGGTCACACAATATGCAAGCAGAGCATGTTGGAAACAAAACCAGTTCTGCTGGATGAACCAATCTTGTCCATAGCTCATTGCATTAACCTGTAAGCTATACTGTCAGCTGATCATCAAAAACTACACATTTCAAGGCTGGATCTATGGTGCCAACAGGTATGGGGCCCATATCAGGATTTCTAGTCGCTGGCTGTGTTAGTCAGTACAGATTTCTGGGGCTGCCATAGCACCACCTTCTAGCTTCCTTTTTCCATTCTCTCTTTTACAGCCTGTTCTCCGAATAGTCATGGGTTTCAGGTGGGAACTCAGATTTACAAGACACAAATATGGCCCCATACTCACTGGCCTGGCACCATGGGGCCAGTTTTGAAATGTGTAGTTTTTGATGATCAGCTGACAGCATAGCCTAGAAGTTAAAGCAAAGAGATGTAAACAAAGTTGGCTCATCTAGCAGAATGGTTTCGATTCCAACATGCTCTACTTGCATATTGTATGACCCAAAGCAAATCACTTAACCTCCCCATGCTCCCAAAACACACTCGGGAACAAGGCGTAGCTCAATGTGCCTTTCCTGGACAAAGACAGTACAGTATGAACATTTGTTATGATTCTGTAAATATAATTCTCTTTCTATTTGGATTTGACTTGAAAGGAAAAAAATAGGACACAATTCATTATTTATTAATTGCAAAAACCCATAGGTGGACAACAGTGTTGAAACATACATAACTTGAAATGTGTTATTAAAAGAGTATTCTATTTCTTTTGATAAAGTTAAAAGTATAGCAGTTTCTTACTGAAATACTTTGGACTGAATGGAATTTTCTAACATAATACCAGAACTTTACTGGATTATTTTTACTAACAGTTTGAAATGTAAAGGTGATAACTCACTAGTTTCAATGCACACACAAAACAATTATTATAAATGTAGAAAGTCTACTACCTTAAAGCACACTTAACAGATAATTTCCTATTTTATCTATTAGATTATCAGCAGTCAAAACAGGGCCAAGTCTGTGTTGACATCATTGCCTGTCAGAAGCCTAAAACACATGGCCGCCCCAGCCCTCAATTACAGGCTGATTTACATATGAATTACTCTGGACTGCTAAAATTTACAGGTAAGCACAATAGCTTACTCAAATTAGCTTTGTATGGGCTTTCAGACATCAAGAAATCCTGATGATGAGAGTTCCCCTTTAACAGGGTTTTCATAATTTCCCCACCACTGTTGCCTACAATTGCTAGCCTCCTCCCTGATACTGCTCTTATGAATGGGATTATGTCTACTCTCCTCCAGTCCTTTAGAACCATGCCTGTTTCCAGTGAGTTGCTGAATAAGGCTATCAGTGGTGCAACAAGCACCTCCCCGAGTTCTCTTAACACCCTTTGGTGTGCCCGTCCGGTCCCATGGCCTTGTCTACTTTCAGATTTACAAGTTCCTTCAGGACTCTTTCCTCTGAAGAGAGACTTGTGTACACCTTCCCTCCCTCCCAGTTTTCCTTGGTGGTCTGTCCCCCTCTCATTCCACTGTGAAGACTAACAAGAAGTACTTGTCCAGGATGTCTGCTTTTTCCTGACCATACTGTAACCCCCATGCCACTTATAGCAAGTAGGACACCCCCCATAAAAACAAGAACTAGTACCCACATGTGGCATACCGTTTACTTTTAACAAACTTCAAAGGTTGGTACCACCCTTGGTGTTCGGATGTAAACCAGGCTCATTTCTAGAGGAAGAGGGGGTTGGGGTACAAGAACAAAACACACGAACCTTTTGTAAAATTACAACCCAGGTCCAGGGTGGAGGTTGCTAGGTATATGCTAGATCTAAACTGCCAGTAATTCCAACACCAGAAGCAAGAATTAGAATGTCCAGAACAGGAACTGGGATTGTGCAGTATGGCTTTATTTAACAGATGGTAAACTAAAGCAGGTAGTGGACCCCCATGGGTCAGTCAAGGCAGGACAGGTACATTTCATGAACTCTTCTTACATGCAGTACAGTTCGAGAACAAGAAACATCTTCCCATTTCCCAATGGTGCATATACTGGACACCTGGCCACACACCCGAACACTTTCTTCCCAAGAGTGCACGCATGTGAAACTAAGCTACACACTCAGAACTACTCTTCGAAAACAGGTGCAATTAAGTGAAACTCAGCCACACCCCTAAACCTGCAGCACCGGCCTTTGCTCAGGTAAAAACTGGCGCCCTTTATGAACCAGTTAGCCCTACTTTATAAGCATCCAGATGGCCTTCCTCCCACCCTTTTCCCCAACCGACAGTCTCTGCCATTCCTTCAGGGTTACACCATTGAAACCCCCATTCCTCACTGAAATGCTAGAGGTCCCACATTTTCCATTTCTGTCACTCACTGGGGTGACCACAGTACAAATTCACTCTCCTGGGTGAACATGTTACAGAAATTCACTCTTCTGGGTGAACTAGGGGCACTGACAGGTGCAATCTAGCCTTATCTACAGGAACACATACCCCAGAAATGATTCCCCTAAATATGTGGAAAACTTGTCTCCTAAAAACAGTACTTACTGACCAGTTGCTCCTTCCACTGGGCAGGGAACAACTAAAATACACCTGTCTTTGGTAACATATCAGAACAATCTCTCAAGTTCTTTTCCAAAAGCAGCTGAAACATACGAAGGATCTTCAGGGGATTTCCCCTTGGACCCACTGAGAAAAGCAGTTCCTTCCACTTCACTGGGAGTAGAAATCAGGAAATCCTGCTGTAGAAAGGTCTCCAACACTCTACTGGAAGCTGGAAATTGTACTTCACACTAGGGTGAGAAATTCTGGGCCCTCAACTCAGAGCCCACTGGCAGACTTCCTGCCACTCTCACTCCAACTCAGCATTAACTACTAACTGAACATTCTAAGCTCCCCATAGCAGCTATACACAGGAAAGGGTTATGCTGCTGTGAGAGTTCCACGACAGAATCACTCTTCTCTCAGGCTAGCTGAGTAAACAATGTTATTGTGTAAGAAGCCCCCAGTGAGCTCCCTACCACCGGCCTGCTACCTGCTTAACACTAATTCTGATAGGATTCTAGTAACCCCGAGGGACTGGGTGGTTACACTACTCTTCTGCACAGTGTCGCTCTGCCACCTGCCCCTTATCCTCACTATCCCACCCCTTGTCTTCCTCTTCTCACTTATGTACCTGAGGGAAGTCTTGTCCCTTTGGCTATCCTTTCCTCTGTTTGCATCTTTGCTCTCCTCATTGCCTTACCTACTTCCCTCTGTTTTATCTGATACACCTCCCTGTCCTCATCCTCTGCATTTTTTTGTACCTCCTGAATGCCACCCTTTTTTCCTTCACCTTCATGGCCACTTTCCTAGAGTACCATAATGATCTTTTTGCCCTCCTGCCTTTGCTCACTTCCTTCATGCTGAGCCTGGTTGCCTTCACTCACTTAATTTTCTCCACTATTCCTCTACCCCTCCTCAGCAATACTCCCCTTCTAGGCTGCTTCTGAGGCAGTATCTCATTTCTTTAAAATATGCCCTCCTAAAGTCCAGGACCCTCATCTTTGTGTGGTTTGCCTCTGCACCCATCTTAATGTTGAACCACACTGTACAGTGACCACTGGTCCCAGGGGACAGCCCACTGTAACATCTGCAATATTATCTCTGTTAGTAAGCACCAGGTCCAGTATTGCCCCATACCTAGATGGTTCTGCTTCTAACTGAAGCTGCAGCTGGAAGTCTTCAAACTAGCAGCACCTCCACCCTTTTTTGCCATCCTGCTGATGATTCCCCCTAGTGCTTTATCTAACTCCTCCTATTGTACTGGAGGTCTGTATATTACCCCATTACAAATATTGAACCCAGCTCCTGTCTCCAGGGTGACCCATAGCACCTCCTGCCCTTCTTTTACTGCTAGGTTCCCTTGCACTTCATTAGCCCTGATACCCTCCCTCACTTACAAAACAATCCCTCCTCTCCTCCCTATCTATTCTAAACTGAGAGTAGCTGTGTTATGGGCATGTCCTAGTTGTAATTTTCAGTTAACCATGACTCAGTTATGGCCACCAGATCCAGGTTTTCTTCCACTATGACAGCCTCCAGGTTTGGAATTTTATTTTCAAGACTCCTTGCATGTGCACACATGGCCTTACAAACCTCTCTCTCTCACCCTGTCTACATCCCTTTTTCTTCTCCCCTTTCTGCACGTTCTGCTCCCTGTAACTCACCCTGAATCCCCTCTTCCCTCATTACTCTGTTTCTTGTCTCCTCAATGCCTCTTTCTGCCTCCTTTGTTCTTACCCCCTTGTCCTCCACCTTGTCTATGCCCTCTTCATCTTGCTGCCCTTTTTTTTCCCCCCTTTGGGCCCTCCTTCCTTGTTGCTTCAACCTGCAGAAGGCAGTTTATGCCTCCCATGATAATACAGCCTCCCCATGACTAGTTTATTGTATACTGAACTACTTCCCTGGATGGGCCCTTGAGATGCCAGTCATCCAGATATGGGAAGACATAAAGCCCTTCTCTCCAGAGGGCTGCTGCCACAACTGTGAAGCATTTGGTAAATACCCATAGTGCAAAGGATATAACAAAGGGCAAGACTCAGAACTGATAATGGTTGCCCTCTAGCATAAAATGGAGTTACTGCCTGTGGCATTTTCAAATCTTGATAAGAAGGGAAGCATTCTTCATGTCCAGGGCACAGACCCAGTCCCCCTTTTGTGGCAGGGAGATTACAGCCTGAAGAAACACCATTCAAAACTCTTTGTATTCAATTAATTTGTTTAGTTCTCAGAGGTCCAGTACAAGATGTAGATCTCATGTCCACTTGGAAACCCGAAGTATCTGGAATAAAACCTCCTGTTCCTTTCTTTGGGAGAAATGGATTTGATAGCTCTCTTGTGCATTAGTGATTGCGCTTCTTTTCTCAGATGGGTCAAGTGACCCGCAAGATAATGAGAAGGATGTAGAGGATGAACTGGAGGGTTGGACAGCCAATCCAGAGCATGCTCCTTTTCCACTATTTCCAGGACCCACTTGTCTGTGATGATCTCCCTCCACTTTGATAGATGAATAGAGATTTCCCCCCAATTGTACCCCATGAGGCAATAAGAGAGGGAAGAAGTGGGGGGTCAGAAGGTACTGAGACAGTGGGGCTGCCTTGACTGATACCATTTGATGCCTTGAAATTGGCACCTGGGGTAGGGGGGACCTGATAGAGGACCACCACGACCACGGAACTAATGACAGTAGCCATGGCCACCTTGGGTCCCTGGTCTATGAAATGAGCATCTGCCACACACCCTGACAGCTTAAGGGTTCAGTAATTTCATTAATAGACCTTAAAATCATTTCAGATGACAAACTCCCTGAGATCACTTTCAACATCAGCCCCAAACAGCTTGGAGCCCCTTAAAGGGTATTCAGCACAGCTTGCTGTATGTTGGTTGTACGTCAGAAGCAAAACCAGTTACCCTGAGCCAGAAATATCTCTAAAGGCAGATGCTGGAGGCAGCAGCCCTGGCAGAAGCATCAGAGGCATTATATGCTGAGCATAACAGATGCTTTCTGTATCGATACCTGCTGAAGCAGCCATAAGCTATTCAGTCTTGGCAGGAGTGTCAGACAAAGCCTGAATAGTCGACATGGCAGATTTCCACAGGCTATTCTGATATTTTATCATGTATGCCTGGTAGTTTACAATTCTTAGATCCAAGGATGCAGAGGCATGGGTTATTTTGATCATAACATTGAACCCCCTAGATTCTTTGTAGGGAGACAATGTACTCATGTGTCCAGGTGCTGTAGATCAATCATGAGCAGCCATGATAACCACTGAATCTTGGGGAAGAAGAATGTTTTGGGGTGTGTGAAGAAATGATTTTGGATACGCTAAAGGTTGGCAGGGAAAGTAGGACAGGTAGGAGAAACTTGAAAGAAATTAGAAGGGCTAAATGGTTTGACAGCGACTGTGTTGGTGCAAAGGCCAGAATGGTAAAGCAGGGGAAACGAATGAAAAATACAAAAGAATTGCAAGATAGGATAGCTTTTATAAATTTAAGGTATGAATATAGGATGATAATAAATACTAAACAACAAAAATACTCTAGTGACCTGTGGTATGCCCTTCAGACATCAATAATGGAAAAGGACACAAAGTCTTTCTGGAATTTAGTGGCATATAGCACGAGTAATTTTAGAAAAAATATAGAAGCTTATATTACCCCCGAGGCCTGGATTAAATATTTTCGAATAATATATAGGACAGAGGAGAAGCCTGTGGAGAGTATGAGAGAAGGCTGATGATGAAGGAAACACCCTGGTAGATAGAAGTTGGGACGAGTTTACAATAAGAGAAGTGGTGGCAGCAATCAAGGCCCAAAAGAACAATAAAGCCTCAGGCCTGGATGAAATAGATGCAGAGATGTACCAATCAGATATGGAATGGTGGGCAGAAATACTAATTCCAATGTTTAATTATATGGTAAGGTGGAAAAAATCCCGGCAAGTTGGGCTGTGGGGGTGATTGTACCTATACATAAAAGGGGCCCTATAAAAGATCCGGGCAATTATAGACCAATCACCCTGTTAAGAATAACTTCTAAAATTTTTGCTAGACTTTTGTTGATTAGGTTAGAACACTGGGTAGAAGAAAATCATTGTACCCCTTTTCCAGGCTGGGTTTAGAAAGCAAAGATCAACATTAGATCCTATTTTTACACTTACTCATATAGTAAACAAATATGTAAAGAAGGATGGAAGAAAATTATACGTGGCATTTATAGACATTAAAGCAGCGTTTGACAGTGTTAATGGGGAAATTATGTGGGAAATTTTGGATGGGAAGGGTACAGATAAAAAATTACTTAAAATGATTCAATTACTATATAAAGATACGGAAGTGGTAATAAGATACAGTAAAGATGGTGCACGTACAGAACCCCTGGAGATTGAGTATGGAGTAAGACAAGGTTGTTTGTTGGCCCTCACTCTCTTTAATATATGTATATTGAAATGGTGAGAGAAGAACTGCAAAAGATTTATACCTTCCCACCCAGAATATCGCAGCTTCCCATAAAAATAATGTTGTATGTGGATGACGCAATTGTTATGTCTCAAACCCTATTGGGGATAAAAACAGCTTTAACCTCAGTTGTCAGTACACTGAGGAAGACTGAACTGGAGCTTAATATACAGAAAACAAAGATTATGGGTTTTGAACGTGGAAATCTAAATTTGAATTTAAATTCAAAAGTACAAGAGTGGTTAATAGGAGATAATTAGAGGAAGTAAATACCTTTTGTTATTTGGGATTATGGTTCTCAAAGAATCTGAGTTGGAAAACAAGTTCAAAAAATAAAGGAAAAAATGCAAGAACGGTGCAGGGAATTGTAAGGTTTGCTAATACGTTTGCACAGAATTCATATGTTGCAAAAGTTAAATGTTTAGAAGCAAAAATTAATGCACAGATGTTGTATGCATCAGAGATATGGGGAATTTTGGGGGAGACAAATGCTCTGGAATCGATACAAAACAAGTTTCTTAAACAAGTATTGGGTGTATCTGTGTATAGTCATACAGCAATGATAAGGGCAGAAACTGGTGTACACTATTAGAACGAGGGTAGGAAAGAGAGCAATACACTTTTGGTATAGAATTATAAATAATGAAACACCTAATCTTGCTTTGCTCATTATTGCCTTATGGAGGAAAGTGAAGAAAGATTCAGGGGTGCAGTAACATGACTGTCTTCTTTAAACTATTTTAAATAAATTGGGTCTTGAATATAATTATATCTTACAACTGGATAGGGGTATGTATTTCTTTAAAAATCAGGTTATAAAGAGACTTCTGGATGCCGCCGCTGCATAAGATTTGGGGAAAATACATGAGTAGAGAAGGAGAAATTTACAGAAATATTAAAAATGTGTTCTTAACTGAAAAATATTTGTTTTTTTGTGAAAACAAAAATCAGAGAAAAGCACTTAGTTGATTGCGAATGGAACAAATTAATCCAGAAGGAAATTACAGGATAGGGAGGGTGGTAACCACGGTCTCGTGATATTGTAATGAAAATTGTAAGTGGGAAATTCCACATGTGATCTTTGAATGCCCAGTCTGATACCCTAGGAGAAAATGGATAGGACCCATGACAAAGTATTTAGAGGGGGTAGACCCATGGGATAAAACTATGAGTATATTTAAGTCAGGGCAGGAGCCAGTGATATATGCATTAGCAAAGTTTGCAGAATATGTTTTTTATTACGTAGAGAAGGGAAAAAATCATAGGAAGAAAGAGTCATAAGATTGAGAGGTCATATCTTTTTAACTATGGATGTTCTATATCTAGTTCAGCTCTGTTCTGCTTTATTTTTTTAAGAGGCTTTGATTGAATGCATGTAAAATGATAAAAGGTATGAGGATATATATTCTAGTAAGTTTTTAAATTTCACGTGTAATAAAATTGTTTTTATATACATGTGTCTCAAATAAAATTTGAACTTTTTGAACTTGAATTTGAACTACTGAATCAGTTTCAGGTTGAGATGCATAATATGGCTTAACATACAGTGGTGTGAAAAAGTATTTGCCCCCTTCCTGATTTCCTCTATTATTGCATATTTGTCACACTGGATGTTTTCAGGTCTTTAGACACAATGTAATATTAGATAAAAGGAACCTGAGTGAACAAATAACTCTTGTTTTTGTTTACCTATTTCAGTTTTTAATGAAAACAGTTAACCAACACTAACTGGCACTGTGTGAAAAAGTAATTGCCCCCTTACACTTACTAACTGGTTACGCCACCTTTAGCTGCAATGACTGCAACCAAACGCTTCCTATAATTCAATATCAGTCTTTCACATTGCTGTGGAGGAATTTTAGCCCACTCTTCCACACACAGAACTGCTTTAATTCAGTAACATAGGTAGGTTTTCTACATGAACTGCTTGTTTCAGGTCCTGCCACAGCATCTCTATTGGGTTTAGGGCTGACTTTGACTAGGCCACTCCAAAACTTTAATTTTACTTCTTTTCAGCCATTCTGATGTTGACTTGCTTTTGTGTTTTGGATCATTGTCTTGCTGCATGACCCAACTACGCTTCAGCTTCAGCTGACGGACGGATGACCGGACATTCTCCTTAAGAATTTTCTGGTACAGAGCAGAATTCATGGTTCCTTCAATTAAGACAAGTCATCCAGGTCCTGAGGCAGCAAAGCATCCCCACACAATCACACTACCACCACCATGTCTGACTGTTGGTATGATGTCCTTACTGTGGAATGCTGTTTGCGCTATACACCAGACATAATGGGATCCATGTCGTCCAAAAAGTTCCACTTTGGACTCATCTGTCCATAGAACATTTTCCCAAAAGGCTTGTGGATCATCCAGGTGCTTCTTGGCAAATGAGAGACGAGCATTTATGTTCTTCTTGGTTAGCAGTGGTTTCCGTCTTGCTACTCTCCCATGAAGCCCATTTTTGCCCAGTCTCTTTCTGATTGTGGAGTCATGAACACTGACCTTAGCTGAGGCAAGAGAAGCCTGCAGTTCTTTGGATGTTGTTTTAGGATTCTCTGAGACATCCTGGATGATTTTACGCTGCGCCCTTGGAGTAATTTTGGCAGGCCACCCACTCCTGGGAAGATTCACTACTGTTCCAAGTGTACTCCATTTGGAGATTATGGCTCTCACTGTGGTTCAGTGGAGACCCAGAGCATTAGAAATAGCTTTGTAACCCTTTCCAGACTGATAGCAACAACTTTTTTTCTGATCTTTTCAGGAACTTCCTTTGATCATGGCATAATGTGCTTGTTGACTCTTTGTGCTGGCAACGTGACTCTGATGGTAAGGGTCAAAATAAGTGAGGTTTATATTGAGCAGGGCTGGCTGTAATCAGGCCTGGCTGTGTTCAATCAGCTGACTCTACTTATCCCTTTAATTGGGTTGATTTAACTAGGGGGCAATTACTTTTTCACACAGTGCCAGTTGGTGTTGGTTAACTTTCATTAAAAACTGAAATAGGTAAACAAAAACAAGTGTTATTTGTTCACTCAGGTTCCTTTTATCTAATATTACATTGTGTCTAATGACCTGAAAACATCCAGTGTGACAAATATGCAATAATAGAGAAAATCAGGAAGGGGGCAAATACTTTTTCACACCACTGTACAGAGCAGGCTACTGTTCATCAGCCTTTCTAGGTACTGCAGACAAGGTATTAGGCCTAAGCCAGGCAGCAAATGTGGCATCCTCTAATGCAGGATATACAGAAGACACTACAATAGAAGGTGCAGCTGTAACCTTAAACTCCATTAAATTTTGTTTACTGGAATCATCTTCACCATCAAAGCCCATGACATCCTGGCTTTTCCTGTGCAAAGCCTGGAATGAGGGATCTTCAGGAGGAGACCTGGGGTATATACCACAGAGTCCTCACTACAGGAAGAGAAGATGAAACTAGAAGGCAAACCCCCTTCATATGGCTCTTCATCCCTCTTCTCATCTTCCAAATCCTTCTCCATGTTAAGGAGATCAGGATTATATTCCACTTCGTCGTTGTCTGGAATGATGACCGGGGTAATTGATGGAGCCAGCGACAGAGGCAATGACTGTGATAGAGGAACAGATGATGTGTTATGACCTGTTGACAACAGTGCCAACTGGGGAGGCTCAGTCGATGGGACTGCGGTTACTGTTGGACAGGACAGTAACAAGTGATGTATCAGTTCAGAGAATGATGGCAGCACAACCTGGGAGTTGATGGCACCCATTAAAGGGTCTGTGGCTACCGGCGTCAATGGGACAGAATACGATGACTGAGGCTGCATGCCATCTGTAGTAGGTACAGCAATGCTAGAGCCAGGAACCGACTTTGGTGTCTCAGTAATGGCTGGGGGGCCTGTAAGAGAAGTTGTAGGAGTGATTGATGATGAGGACTTGGCATCCTCTAATGGAGACTTCGACATCATCAGCAAAGCAGTTTTGTCTCTATGCATGTGGTGCTGGCTAGAGGAGGAGGGCTTCAATGACGATTTCTCCTTTTCTTTACCATTCTCAAAAGTCCTCGATGACTACTGTGGCAACATCATCAGCGAACATTTGGGAGAATCCTTCCTGGAAGTGGCGGGATGTGAGGGAGAGTACCATAAAAAAAACCTACTTCCTCTCGGCTTTTAGTAATAACATAAATCATCCAACTGATTTTTGAAAATCACTTAAATCCCTGATCTCCCCCACTCAACCCCCATCCCCACACTATCTGTCCAGGGCTCCCACATCTCTGATCCCATCAGCGTAGCTACAGCTTTTAACACCCATTTCTTCAGCTACGCAGAAAACTCCTGTCCTCCCTCCACTATACTTCTCCTCGACCCCTCCGCTCATGCCCCTAAACCTACCCACTCTGTCCTGCCATTCTCTTTCCACCCAGTAACACAAGAAGTCTTCCGGTCTTTACGGGCCCTGAACCCTAACAAAGGCAAATGCCCGACGTCCATGGACACAAAGATGCTCTTGCTATCTGCCCCAGCAGTAGCCGCTCCTCTAGCCGCCCTTTTTAACCTCTCCTTCTCTTTGGGCAAGCTCCCTACAGCCTGGAAGCAGGCCACCATTATCCCGCTGCCAAAAGATGGTGATCCTTCCTCCCCAGGCAATTACAGACCCATCTCCCTACTCCCTACCCTGGCCAAATTACAGGAATGATTGGTCCTGTCCCAACTCACTCCTTACCTGGAAGCATCCTCTTTCACTCCATTCCAATCGGGCTTCTGTAAATCCCACTCCACCATCACCTCCCTGCTACATGTCACCGGAGACATTCTCATGAGTATGGACAAAGGTCACATCACCACAGCCATCTTTATTGACCTAGCCAAGGCTTTTGATACCGTCTCTCACTCCCTACTCCTCTTCAAACTCACAGACACAGGGCTCTCTAAACCAGCCACAAATTAGTTCCAAGACTACCTAGTGGGCAGGACCCAAACCATCAAACTTGCCGCACACACCTCAAACCCACTACCAGTCTCAGCCGGCGTCCCCCCAAGGATCTGTCCTAGGTCCCCTACTCTTTTTCATTTTTCTAAACGACCTCCCATCAACCTGCCAACATTCATCCATCCAGATGTACACGGATAACATTGTCCTTTATGCTTCAGGCCCTACAACATCTAGCGTAGAAACCCTCCTTCAGAAAGATTTCTACGTCGTCCAGCACTGGTTTAGGTCCAACCAGTTATTCCTAAACTCAAAAAAAAACTGTATACCAAACTTTTGGCTCCCAACAAAGACTCTCCCATTAATCCCCCTGCACCCCTTTCAAAATTTTGGACGGGACCCCCCTGGAGAATTGCACTAGCTTCAGGTATTTAGGTGTCTGGCTTGACCAACATCTAGACTTCTCCTCTCACATCGAATCCCTGCACAAGAAGCTGCTCCCAAAACTCTGTGCTTTACACTGAAACAAAAGCAGCCTCCCCACACAGACTAGGCACGCCATTGTCCAAAAAATTATACTGCCCGCTCGATTACAGAGATAGTAGAATACCATAGCCCTCAAGTCCGCCTCTGGCCAGCCTCGACACCCTGTTCCACTTGTCGCTTATCCCCGATTGCCCACATTCTACACACCACTGCAACCTTTACAGCTCTCTAACCCTGTCCGTCCCTCCATGACCGTGACTAACAAACTGTGCCAGGTTCACAGCCAAATATTGGTCCCTCTCCCTTCCACCCTACCTGTCCTCTACCCTCTCCCAACAACCTCCACCTGCGTACTCCCTCAGGAACACAGACCCTAGGCTGCTACACGTTCCGTTCATGTGTACAAAAAAAGGCCAGGCCGCTTTTAACTACCGAATCCCTCAAATCTGGAATGGCCCTACCTGCCCCCATAAGACATGCTCCAAACCCCTACCATCAAAACCACCTACTCCAAGGGCATTTCTTCTCCAGCAGCTCCTGTTTCAATTAAATCAACCCTACACTCATGGTGTAAATTAATTGCTCTTACGTTGACTACCCTCCAATTTTCTCTACACTATGTATGTTTACCTCTGTCTGTAACCACTCACAAAATGTTGTATATACTTATTGTTCCATTTTGTACTATGTATGAAAAAACTTTTTTCTGTAAATCGTCATGTTTGTAATTGGGTCTTGGCCCCCAGGTCGTATCTGGAATTGAGCATGTTGCTCAGTATGCCTTCCTGGTAAAACTTGTAAATAAATAAATATGAAGCCGGTGACCTTCGCTTGAGCTTCCATGGCCCTTATACCGATGAAGGTCTCTAGAGCCTTCTTTCTGTGTTTCCATGTAGCCTGGTTGAATCCCTAGCAGATCTTGCAGGTCCTAACATTGTGGGACAGGCCCAGATAGTAAACATCAGCTGTGTGATTGTCTTCCTTGTAGATCTTGTAACTGCAAGAACAAAACCGAAATAAAGATTATTTTGACAGTGACATACAAGGATAATGTCGACAAAGTTATTTAAGTGAAAATAAATAATGAACAAAAGAAACAATGGTGTTGTGTCTGCAGGTCTGATGAGCAGTCAACTGTGGAAGAAAGAACTGAGGAGCAATGAGGCTGCCCACGTTTTATAGGTGCCAACACTGCACTTCATCATGGGTGGCCCCCAGCTAGTAAAAGTTTCCGAGTGGTCCTGATGCTGACGGCTTACAGTTCCAAAGATGTGGCCCAATGGAGGAGATGTCCTCGGTGAAGATCTACAATCCTGCAACTAATGTTGTAAGTGTAAAAAGAGAAAGACAGGACAGACTCAAGCTAATGCCCGACTCTAAGCAAGTCACAGAAGGGTTTCACAAAGTTGTTCCCTACCATCTGCAACCAACATGCCCCCTTAAAACTAAAAGAACAAGAAAGCACCATCTGTCCTGGGTTTCCAAGGTGACCAAAATATTTATCAGAGTAAAGGACAGAGTATGACATAAAGCAAAAAAAAAAAAAAAAACATTAAAAACTGAGGGCTAGGAAATTTTTTTTTTTTTTTTTAAGTTAAGAAACTAATGCAAATACCAAAACCAGAAAGTCAAAAGAAAATGCTTCAAAAACAAATTTGGACCTACAACTAAGCTGCTAGACTACTGGGGGCTAATAAAAAGCATTGAAGGGACGAAAAACAAAAACCTCCAGCATCAGGTTTACCAATGACAAAGGTACAAAAATTAAAGCCATGTACTTCCTGTAACTGTTGATCTTTCTTAATATCTTCTCCATAATTATCACTAATGAGTCAGAGGCTGTAGAGTCCCACAGGGGCCAGAACTTTTCTGGGGAATAGTGGTACTTGTAGACCCCAAGTGCATCACTGCACACTGGTATACAGCGCCATCAGCCCCCAACTGCCTCAGTATCATTTATTTATTTATTTTAAATCGAGGAGGTGAGCAGCATAAACCTAATGAGTAACCTATGCACTTAACAGGCATAAGATAGCCCTGGTGGCCCATGTAAGAAGGATCACCAAACCCAGTAACACAATGTCTTCACAGCCCAGGCCAAGTTCAAGGGGCTGAAGACCAATATAACAATACTGAAGCGAGTCCAAGAGATGGTGGGTGGACATGGTAATTTTTTTTTTTGTGGACTTTCTTCATGCTCGCCACTCAGACTCTCTCTCTCCAGAGGGACACCCGGCTCGATCTTATCCCACCCGCCTGAACCTACTGGTATACAGATTAATTTTGCGACTGCAGCAATTAAAGCCATGTGACCTTTCCTGGGCCCCAAGAGGTGAATACTAAATTCTCCAATCATACAAGCCCTCTGGAATGAAAGCATCTTGAAGACCCAGGACAGGATCCAAGGTGGTTCTTATAAAGTCCCAAAAGGGCTGTATTTTCGAGCATTGCCAAAGCATATAGTACAAAGTACTGTCTTCCCAACTACATCTAGTGCAAGTTGGAGTCTTTTTTTTACCCATTTGAAAAAAGTTTCATAGTTGAGAAATATAGATTGTGAAGGATATTAAATTGTCACCAAAGATGGTTTTGCTGGACATATTTATACACGTCCACCCATATTCTATGTCAATATTCATTGGTGTGATCCATACCAAGAGTTTCCATCCAATAACAGGCTTTAGAAAAAGTAGTAACCCAAAAGGGTTGGCCTATTGCTTCATAAAGATTTGATACTGGATGAGGCTGCTGGGCTGTAACTGCCAAATTCTTAAAAAGTAAGCCCACCTGATTGGACCATGGGGAGGGCCTAAAAACTGTGAAATGCAAGGCATCATTTGAAAAAATTAAAAAGTCTATTTTGGACATAATTTTGTTGAAAGGGGAGAAAAGACATAAGGAGGCAGTATAGTGCAGTGGTTTAAGGCTCTGAGCTGCAAACTTGGAGACCTAGATTTGAATCCCACAGTCCCCACTTGCATACTGTGTGACCCTGAGCAAGTCACTTAACCTCCTTGTGCTCCCAGTTCACACCTGTAAATAAACTTCAGCTTAGTGTCTCTCTCTCTCCTGGCTAATAAAAAGTAAGGGATTGGTTTGAGTAACACATCCAAGGTAGATATGAAAAAAATTACTTACCATAGTAATCTTGTTTCTTCCCAGTGATACTCAGGTATTCATAACCTTCTGCAGTAAGCCTTCTAGGTAGGACTGCTCAGAGAGAATAGAACACATGCAAATGATAGAATTCTTGGCACATGAGAACTTTTCAAACTCTGCCTCTAACTGCCAGCGTTCTAAATCTCCTCAGATTTTGTAGGAGCCTGGAAAGGCAGGCCCCAGAGGGTATAAAACTATAATTATAATGATTAATATAATTAGGATTTGAAAAATCCAAAAACTGGTAAGCCACAAACCTCCAACTGGAGGAACAACAGGATTAAAAAACACCAGGAGAAAATGACAAAAATACCCAAAGAGAGGTACAAATGAACCTTGTTTACTAAAACCATAACTAGATACACTGAATATGTATTTGAAGGGATATATTGTGTTCTGGTGGCACCAGCATACAGAGTGCAGAGGCTGAAGTTCTGGAAGGGGAGGAAGTTATGAATACCTGAGTGTCACTGGGAAGAAAAAAAGATTACTATGGTAAGTAATTTTTTCCTTTAACCCCAGTAATACTGAGGTATTCATAACTTTCTGCAGACTACAAAGCAGTACAAAACACAAAAAAAGTAGCAACTGGTGCAAGCAAAGAAAAGATGGCAAAAGTTCAGTGCATAAATGCAAGGAGCCCACAGCTACTTTTTGTTTTTCACAAAGCAGTACCACTGGAGGTGGGCACAGAACTTATTTTGGAAACAGGCTTTGCAGGACTGCTGTGCCAAACCTAGCATCACTACTAGACAGAATATCTAGGTTGTGGTGCTTTGTAAAGGTGTGTACTGTTTTCCAGGTAGCTGCTTTACAAATGTCCACTAATGGAACATCTCTGGCAGCTGCTAAGGTAACAGCTGTCCCTCTCGTGGAGTGAGCCATCAACCCTGTTGGGGGCTCCCTACCAGCTTTAGTGTAACAGAACTGGATACACTGAACTATCCATTGAGAAATGGACCTTTGACGCTGGATTTCCCTTTCCCACATCCTCATAAGTCAGGAACAGCTGTTTTCTGTCCTGCCTATGGTCCTTGGTAGCTGTCACATAGTAGCTGAGAGCTCTCTTGACATCCAGACTGTGAAGTCTTCTTTCACCAGAGGTGGAATGTTCAGTGAAAAAGACATGTAGGGTAATGGATTGGTTAAGGTGAAAATCCAAAAGCACCTTTGGGAGGAATTTTCTGTTTGTTCTCAGGACTACCTTATCTCTATGAAAGAAATATAGTCCTGATCAATACAGAGAGCCTGGAGATCCCAGTTTCTGCTTGCAGATGCCATAGCCACTAGGAAACCTGTTTTCCATGTAACATATTTCAGGTGAGCTGTAGCCATGGGTTTAAAAGGAGGGCCCATGAGCTTAGCTATACACACATTGAGATCCCATGCTGGCATCGGTTCCCTGTGAGAGGGATGCAAATGGACCAGCCCCTTAAAGAACTTCCTAAAAATAGGCTCTGAGGCTATTGTTATCTTTGCTCCAGCAGAAAGATATGCAGACACTGCAGCAAGGTGGACTTTTAAATAACTGGGCTGTAGTCCCAGGGAATGTAAATGAGAGAGGTAGTCAAGAACAGCTGGTAATCCAGCTTGTACTGGTACTAAACCTCTAGCTGAACACCAGATTGAAAACCTTTTCCATTTGGAATAGTAGGTTTTCTTAGTAGAGGGTTTTCTGTAACCCCTCAGGATGTTTAACACTGCTTCAGAGAGGTGTAGATTAGCATATTCTAGTTCCTCAAGAGCCAGGCCTTGAGACTGAGAAACTTGAGGTTCCGGTACTGCAGGGTTCCCTGATTGGAGGTCAGCAGGTTGTGTCTCCGAAGGAGGTATATTGGTTTGGCTATAGACATGGAGAGCAGTAGAGAATACCAAGGCTGCCTGGGCCAATCTGGCGCTATCAAGATTAGAGATGCGGAGTGTGATCTGAGCTTGAACAGTACCCTGAACACCAGGGGAAAGGGAGGGAAGGCATACAGGTACCTTCCTGACTAATCCAAAGCCAGGGCATCCAGAGGAAGTGTACCCTAATCTGGTGGTCTACAACAGTACTGTGGCAGGTGGTAGTTCTGGTGGGATGCAAACAATTCTATCTCCAGAGTGCCCTACCTCCTGAAAATCATTTGCATCACTTGCCTGTTCAGAGTCCATTCATGATGGACCTGATTGATTTGACTTAAGGCATTTATCAGGGTCTTGTCCTTTCCTAGCAGATGGACTGCCTGCAGGGATACTCCCAAGGAGTAAGCCAATGTCCAAATTTTCATGGCTTCTGTGCAGAGGAGGCCTGACCTAGTGCCTCCCTGCCTGTTTAAGTAGTACATTGTGGTGGTTTTGTCTGTCTGACTTGTACCACTGCTGAAAAAGCTTTTAGAGCCAGCAACACAGCTCTGAGTTCTAGCAAAGTTATGTGCCGAAGGGACTCTGCAGCTGACCAGCTGCCCTGGGTCGTGTGATTCCTAAATGGGCACCCCAGCCCAGGAGGGATGCATCTGTTGTGAGAAGAACTGAGAGAGACTCTCTCAGAAAAGGGACCCCTTGTCTTAGGTTGGATTCCTCTTTCCACCACTGGAGAGCTTGTAACAAAGTCCTTGTTACTGGAATGGGCTTTGAGAAAGGGTCTTTTCTTTGACTCCAGTGAGCCCTGAGGTGGAACTGGATGTCTCAGTTGGAACCTGGAACTGAGCACTGTGCCTGTAGACACAGCCATATGACCCAGTAGCTGCAGAACTGCCTTGCAGTTTTGGTGTTTGTGCAACCTGAACGAATTTGCAATCAGCTGGAGACTTCTGACCCTGTCCAGAGACAGATAGGCCCTGCCCTGCAGGGTATTGATCTCTGCCCCATGAACTGCAGGATTTGTGCAGGAATGAGGACTGATTTCTTGTGATTGATTAGGAATATCAGAGACTCCAAGAGCTCTTTGGTGATCTGTAGATATTATCTGACTTGGTCTGGTGATTTCCCTATCACCAGCCAGTCACCCAGATACGGGAAAACTGTAACTCCCTGCCTTTGAAGGTGTGCCACTACTGCTGCTAGGCACTTTGTGAACACTCTTGGGGCCAAAGAAAGGCCAAAAGAAAAGGGTTGAAAACTGGTAATGGCCTGAAGGGAGTCTGAACCCGAGATATTTTCTGTAGGACTCTTATGGGGATATGGAAATAGGAGTCTTAAGTCTAGTGATGCCAACTAATCTCATTTTTGGAGTGTTGGCAGAATCAATGCCAAAGTTACCATTGTGAACTCTGGTTTCTTTAGATGCTTGTTAAAAGCTTTGAGATCCAGTATGGGCTACCACTCCCCACTTTTCTTTGTGGTAATATCCTAGTTGATAGGTTTAAATGCTTTATTGGCAAGCATTTAAACTAGCCAAGGGGGGAGGCACTGGAAAGGAGCAGGGAAATCCTAGCGCCCCCCCCAAAAAAAAAAATCACGGTAGTAAGTGCGATAAACACCAACATAGAGATGTCAACAGGGAGAAGCGCTGGGGTAAATGGAGAAAGTGAAACCCAATAAGGACAGGGATGGGACTAAAAGGGGTAAGGCCATCAAGAAATGGAGGGTAATGAGTACCAACGCCTTGTAGTCTGGGCAACAAGCTCCCTGAGCTGGTGGCCTTGATGGAAGAGGGATGCCTGGATATCGAAGAAGTCACAGAAACATGGCACACAGAGAACCATGACTGGGATGTTAACATACCAGGGTACATAACCTACAGGAGAGACAAGCAGGGAGAAGAGGGGAGGAGTAGCTCTCATGTAAAGGAAGGATAAAAGCAACTGAACAAAAGAGTAAACAGGGAGGAGAGGAGGTACTGTGGGTCACCTGAGACTGGAAAGGCACCACAACCGACAGGGTATGTGTACAGACCCCCATGTCAGGGGGAGGGAATGGACAAGGATATGATAGAAGGCATTCTTAGGATGGCAGAGAAAGGGGAGATACTGTTGATGGGAGATCTGAATATGTCAGATGTTAACTGGAGCACATTTGCTGCAGCCACATCGAAGAGCAGGGCCATTCTTGATGCCTCACAGGTGGCAGGCCTCAGACAGCTAGTTTCAGAACCCACTCGTGAGGGAGCAATCTTAGACCTCGTACTCTCAAACAGGGGCAGTGAGAGGATCTCAGATCTAGAAGTGGGTTGCCATCTGGGAACAAGTGACCATCCAACAGTGTGGTTCACGTTAAACTCAGCTACAGAGTCAAGCCATACAAAAGTGAGGGTACTGGACTTCAGGAGGGCTGACTTTGGCAAGATGGGAGAGTGCCTCAGAAAAGCACTAGCAAACAGGCTAGAAGGAGGTGTGGAGCAACAATGGGGAATCATCAAAACTGCCATCACAGAGGCAACAAGCCTTGTGTAAAGCAAATAAATCAAAACGAAAGAAAAAGTCACTATGGTTCTCAAAAGAGGTGGCTGTGAAAGTCAGGAAGAAAAGATAGCATTCCAGAAGTATAAGAAAACACAGAAGGAGCAGGACAGAGAGCTGTACCAGTTAAGGCAGAAGGAAGCAGGGAGGGAAGTCAGAATAGCAAAGGCCCAAACTGAGGAAAAGATAGCCAACTCGGGTTAAGAAGGGGATAAAACCTTTATAAGTACATCAGCGAGTGTAGAAAGACAAAGGGAGGAATAGGAGGCTGAATAGAATGAACGGTGGTGGGCAGAGGGGACAGTGAAAAGCAGGGATACTGAATGAATATTTCTGCTCAGTATTCACAAAGAGGAGGGGAAGTGCCTAATCCAATTAACAGAAGCACTTCTTGATTGGGGGTCGATCCCAGTCCTTTCACAGAAGAAAGGGTTCTGCAAGAACTCCTAAAACTGGAGGTGGACAAAGCAATGGGGCCTGATGGAATTCACCCCAGAATTCTAAAAGAATTAAGGGGGAACTAGTGAAACCACTGGCTACTCTTTTTAATAAATCATGGGAGGATGGTGTGGTACCCGAGGACTGGAGGAAGGCAGTTGTGATTCCCCTTCATAAAAGTGGGACCAAGACAGAGGCAGGAAACTACAGACCTGTCAGTTTGAACTCAGTTGTAGGGAAAGTGATGGAGTCACTTCTGAAGGAAAGAATTGTTGAGTACCTAGAGGCCAGTGGGGCACAGGACCCAAGGCAGCATGGGTTCACAGCGGGAAGGTCATGTCAGACGAATCTAATAGATTTGACTGGGTGACCAAAGTAGTAGACCACGGAGGGGCTGTGGACATAGCCTACCTAGACTTTAGCAAGGCATTTGACACAGTCCCACACAAAAGATTAATAGTCAAATTAACCAGCCTGGGAGTGGGTCCCAGGGTGGTAGCCTGGGAAAACACTGGCTGGACAACAGAACACAGAAGGTAATTGTAAATGGAGTCCACTCTGAAGAAAGAGGGGTTACTAGTGGGGTACCGCAGGGTTCAGTACTGGGTCCAGTCCTTTTTAATGTCTTCATAAGTGACATTGCAGAGGGACAGAAAGGAAAAGTATGCCTCTTTGCAGATGACACAAAGATCTGCAACAGGGCTGATACACAAGGAGGCATGGAAAGGATGAGAAGGGACTTGGCAAGGTTGGAGGAATGGTCAGAAGTATGGCAGCTTGATTCAATGCAAAGAAGTGCAAATAATGCACCTGGGAAACAAGAACCCAGGGAAGAATACACAATGGGGGAGGTAGTAACAACAAAAAGGAAAGGGACCTGGGGGTAATCATATCAGATGACCTTAAGGTTAGCAAGCAATGTGAGAAGGCAGTAGGGAGGGCTGGGGGTATACTGGGATGCATAGGGAGAGGCATCACCAGCAGAAAACAGGAAGTTGTTATCCCTCTGTACAGACAGTTGGCGAGACCCCATCTGGAGTACTGCATCCAGTTCTGGAGACCCCATCTCCACAAGGACATAGGATAGAGGCAGTCCAGAGGAGGGCAACTAAAATGGTGCAGAGCCTGCAAGAGAAGCCGTACGAGAAGACACTAAAGGAGCTTAATATGTATACCCTTGAGGAAAGAAGGGAGAGGGGGGACATGATAGAAACTTTTAAGTACCTCAGTGGAATCAACAAAGTCCAAGAGGGTAGCATCTTTCAGAAAGAGACACGTGCAAGAACAAGGGGACACAATTTAAAGATAGAGGGGGGGAGGTTCAGGGGCAATGTGAGGAAGTATTATTTCACAGAGAGGGTAGTGGATGCATGGAACAGCCTTCCTGAGGAGGTTGTGGGGTCTAAAACTGTGGGAGAATTCAAAAATGCATGGGACAGACATAAGCAATTCTTGTGGGGGGTTGGAAGGAATAGGCTGTTGGTTAACTAGGACGAGGGCCCGCCAGCATCCCGACCCAGTTTCCACACACCGCTGCAGGACAGGTTCCTTCTTTGTAGTTCTGTTCTCAGTTACCCCCGGGCCCTGCCCGTACACATGGTCCATGCCACCATGCCGACTCTCTCCATTGCTCGCCGCCTGCCCACCTCTCTACACAATACCTTTGTTTCCCCACCTGGCTATAAATTCTGATACACACACACACACACACCAAGCGTGCAGAGTGATGTCATCAAGCCCTGATTGACCAATCACAGTGTGTTCCTCGGTACGCTGGTGTTTCTAACACCTCCACCCACCAGGACCTGAACTTTACTGTCCCCCCTCAGGTCCGTGGACAGTGTATAAAAGCAGCCCCCGGCTCTTTGTATTTACAGCCAAAAAAGGAAGGACGAGTTCCAAAGCACCAGGGAGAATTTGCAGAAAAGCCACCTTCGCCGTATTGACAGGACAGAGTGAGAGAAGAGAGGAGAGATTATCAGCCCAGCCACAGCTGCCTGCTCCTGCCCAGTGCCTAGGCTAGCTAGCATCACCAGTGTGTGAGAAGCAGACTTGGAAGGGGCCCCACCCGGGCTTTTATTGCGTTGTTCTGCACTGCAGCAGTGAGCAGTCTGCTGAGCTATAAAGAGGCAAAAGAGCAGCATTTCATTTTATTTTTTATAAAAGCTCAGCCAGCAGCGCAGATCTCCACTGACCACCGGACCGGAGGGACCAGATAGCAGCATAGGTTGTTACTGCACTATCAGCCTGCCCTGCAGAGACAAGTTGTTGGAGCCTGCTGTGTCAGAATACTTCAGACAGTCTGATCTGCACACCACATTTTTGAGGAGGTAAGACCGAAACCCAAAAAAAAAAAAAAAAAAAAAAATCGGGGGAAGGCTGGGGAGAGAAGAGAGCCAGAGGAAATTTTGGGTGTTCGATGATGAAGATCCACATACATCATACATGTTAAACTCTCAGCATTAATTTAACAATACTAGCACTGAACTTCAAAAATGGCCAGAATGTGTAACTATTGTTTTGGATGTTTTTACTTATTTATTTGTACAATCGGATTTACCTTTGAGCCAGGAGGTAGTATAGCGCAGTGGTTTAAGGCTCTGAGTTGCAAACCTGGAGACTTGGGTTTGAATCCCACAACCACCACTTGCATACTGTGTGACCCTGAGCAAGTCACTTAACTTCCTTGTGCTCCCAGGTTGCACCTGTAAACATGCTTTCAGCTTAGCATGTCTCTCCTGGTAAAAACAAAAGGTAAAGGTAAAAAAGGCTTGTTTACAAAGATACCTCATCACATAGAGGACATACAAGTGTAACATTTACAGTATTCAAAACAGTGAATGACATAGAATTACACAGTTTTCATACATTGAGCAATTTGAGACATTTCAAGGTGATGAAATTTCGCACATGCAGATACTAACAGAGGGGTAGGATGACGGGGGAGTTCGGGGGTGAGGTGTTGGTTCAGTCCAGTGGGTATTGTCAGGTACAGAGTGATAGTAGTGTAGCACCATTTAGAGACAGGAGCAACTGCGATTGTTAAACAGTTGGTTCCAAAGGACGCTTTTGAAGGTGGCGATTTTGGGGGCATTGGAGATGGTTGCAGGGAGAGAAGCTAAACCAGGATGGGGCTCTGTAGCAGAATGACCTCTGAGCCCAGGTGGTCTTAGTTCTGGGAACCAGAAGAGTGGCCTCGATGGCAGTTCAGGTTGAGACAGTGAACGGGGTATGATGTCTATAAATAGTGCACCCCATATAGCTGGTCACAAGGAATGTTTTTATCGGTTTATTTCAGTGACTAATAATCCTGTGTTGGTGGAGCAGTAAGGATAAATTTGAGGATGAAAATCAAAGTACTATGCCGAATTCATTTTGAGAGGTATGCTAAGGATATTTCCTGACTTTCTGGAGTCCCGACTGAATTAAAATAAGCACCTCTCAGTTTTTTCTGGACACTTTAGTTTTTATTGGGGGGGGGGCAGTTGGAGGGTCAGGGTGGGAATGGCATGGGGTGTAGTTAGACAGCACTTGAATACATTCCTCAAGACCAGTCGTTCTGGCTGAAAGTAAGCATTTGTTGCTGACTTCTGTCTATAGTATAGGCCAGATGGAAGGTGATGGTCAGGGTGGGGGTTCCTAATTCTACTGAAGTACCAGAGTCCTGGCTTAAAAAGTAACCCTTTTTTTTTTTTTTTTCACACTGAGTTTGGAGGGGGTGGAGGTCTGGGTGGCAATGGCATGGGGTGTACAGTATTTGAATGACTGAAAGGAAGTTATCCTGGCTAAATGTAAGCCTCTGTTTTTTCACACTGTTTTGGGCCCAGGTAAGGCTTAGTTCTTGAAATACAGGATTGATTTGCTGCACGTTGTGATAATTGTGTTACAGAATACATGCTTTTTGGGGTCTCACATGCCTCTTCATGAGATGTGTTGGCAGATGGCTAACTCACTAGAGGACTTGGGACCTGTGTGACCTTGCAAGTTTGTGCACTGTAGTGCTAATGATCACAATGTGCAATATGTTTTATATACTCTCTGCTTTGTAAACATATGTTGTCATAGTGCCACTTCTCACATCTATAGTACAGGTCAGTTGGGCTCAGCAAGTTAACTGCCAACCAGTTTGACAACAGATGCAAACGTGCTTAAATATCCCCCCCCGAGGAATGATCGCAATAAAACTTGGTGTGCCCTTAGCAATCCTAGTGGGACTATAGAAGAGGGTCCCACTGTTTGCATTTTTGTAGCACATCAGGCCCTTGCATGTTCCCATATCTGTTAGTAAGTTTGTAAAACTAAAAGCTGCAACTACCTTATCTTGCATGTACTGTATCTGTAGCACTTTTTCATCTGTGTAATCAGTTAAATTTGTTGACAGTTTACCTTCTGAGCCCAGCCAGTCTATACTATAAGAACATATGAAGAAGCCAGCTCGTATTGCAGGGTCCACAGCTTGGTGTCCCTGCCCCCCCCCCACTCATCCCAGCCTCTCTCTTAAATCTGCCCACTGTCTTCAACAGGATGGCCTCTTTTTTCCTAGCAGTACATTCCAAATGTCCACCACCCTCTCTATGAAGAAGTGCTTCCTGATCTCCCTCCCAAACCTCCCACCCTCCAGTTTAAGACTGTTCCCCCTCATGCTATGGTTGCCACTCAGCTTAGAGACTCTCCTTATCAACCTTATTTATCCCTTTCAAGCACTTGAAGGTCCCAATTGCATCTTCTCTATCTCTCTCCTCCCCATCTTCCCTCTCCTGTCTTCCAGGGGGTACATGTTCAATGCCCTCAACCTTTCCTCGTATGCCTTACCCTGCTGACCAGCTATCATCTTTGTAGCCTCCTCCGGACCTTCTTCAGCAGGTTAATGTCCTTTTTGAGATGAGGGCACCAGTACTGAACTCCATACTCTAGATGCGGTCTCACCACTGACCTGTACAAGGCCAGTATAACCTCTCCTGCTACTGATCCCCCCGCCCCCAGATATGCATCCCAGCATCTTGTTTGCCTTTGCTGCTGCTTTCTTGCACTACGTGGAATGCTTCAGGTCACTCCTCTACCCCCATAAGAAAAAAGAATAGGGTAGATGCTGTAATTCACCCTCATGGGTTTTGATCATCAGTCCCAGGTTCTTCTCCTCTGTTACAGATACGTAGTTGGCAATCCAGGCAGGACCCAGCTGATTGTGGGGGGTCTACCTTGATGATGGTAGCTGGGTGACTTCACAGCAGGGCCCTGAAGTGAATACCAAGCGACTCCCACCACTCCTTTTGAAATCAAATGAGTTAGTTGCCAATCCAGGCTGAACAAAATGCTGGTCACATTCTCCACTTTTTGTGAGGAGGGTCAGGGTGTGTGCACTGAATTGTTTTGTTGTTGCAACACTGGACAAGGAAAAGTGTGTTTATTTGTAATCCTCCAAGGATAGAGCACAGGGAGTGGTTTGGGCAACTGACTACTAGTAGGCTACTAGATTGTGGTGACTTTGGGGAAGGGAAGAAAGGCAGGGTACAAATTATTGGCATGGGGAGAGGGTGCAAGACTCGGTGCAAATTATTGGGAGAGGGTAACAGGATAGCAATTTGTCTTAAATTACCTCCAAAATGCATCAGAATACACTGCAAAGTACAAAAATGTTCTAGGAGCCTAGGCGGCCCCAGACCCCCAGTCTATAGTTTTATCTATTCATAGCACCATCAGCACCCACTGCCATTTCTTGACGACGTGGGCCCAAAAGTTGTCACCAGCCCAAATGTGTCAGTCCACCCTGTGGGACAGTCTGCCTCCAACAGGGAGGGAGGAAGCGGCCTGTGCCTCAGGGGGTCTGCTTTGTTTGGGGCTGAGGCTGGTCCTGGGACCCTCACCTAGAGCCCCTTCTACCCCTGCAGTATCCCTGTTGTGGATACTGCTGGTATTGGGGTACTGCCACTGGCTGAAAGAAGGGCCTGGTGTGAAAGGACCTGCCCCAGCCACCCCCCTTTCTATAAGGCCTGGTGGATGGAGAAGCTCTCTCTTTTGCAGAGTTGCTTCTATAAGTGGCCTTGTACATATCCACCTTTTTCATGAAAGCAACCATGGATTCCCCAAAAAGAAAATTATCTTCCAAGGGGAAATCCAGTGCCTTAGACTGAGTGTCCTGAGTCCCATCGTATTAGCCATTCATCTGGCCGCAGTATAATTTATCAGCAGCCATCTGGAACTGATACTTAGTCGCCTCTAACCCAAACCTGGCAGTTTCAGCCAGGTCATCTGACAAGGGCGAGGGGACTTTTTGGGCCATGGCCAAAACTGACTGCCACAGTGACTTTTGGTACTCGGCAGCATAGGCCTGAAAACTGGCTTGGCAGATAGCCAGAGGCGCCGATAGGTACCCTTTTTGGCCATGCTGTCAATTTTCCTAGAGTCCTTGTCTGGAGAATGGGAGGACAGAGGGGATACTAGCCTTGTCACAGGCAGCTTGCCGCATGACCCTTTGGTGGTCAGGATGGAAGAAGAGGAAGAGGAAGTCTGCGCCCTTCCTATCCATTTGATACTTTATATCCATCCTCTTATCAAGAGGAGGAATGGAGTTAGGTGTCTGATGGAGTTTTAAAGCATCCTTCTTGAAAAATGTATTTACAGGGAGGAGGAGAGTTTTTGTGGGGGGTCAGTCCCATCATCTCCATGTATTCCATCTCTTCCTCATCCTCAATGTGTTCAGTAGTGGTGATGTCCAGTGCATCAGCTATCTTCCGAACAATTGTAAAATGAGAGTAGTAGTCCTCAGAAGCTCTTGGGGAAGAACCAAAGTCCTGCTCAGGGGACACCTCAGGTTCTATAGGTTCCCCATCATCCTCCTCAAAATCACCATAGTCTTCTTCCTTAGGGAAAGACTATTTTGCAGTACTGCCAGCCTGGGGACCCGAAGGGGCAGGAGGCTGCTGAGGAGGAATAATGGTTTGTAAGGCCTGGATAATTTTGAAAGCCTGGGCAATCTCCTGAGCCGAAGACACAGTCAGGCTAGACACAGATGTCCCTGGTTTGGAAGGCAGGGATTCAGTGTTCTTTAATTTTTTGGTCTTTTCTGAGGGAACTGGAAAGTCAGCCGGTTCATTGATCCTCTGTGTTCTTTTCACACGTCTCGGGGCAGAGGCAACTACAGACGCGGTTTCAACCACAGTAATAGATGGTATCGGCTGGTCAAAGCCAGAGGGACCCTTAGGCTGAGGAAGCTTCTTTTTAAACCATTCAAGGTGTTTTTCAATTGTTTTTTCTGAGAGTGCCTTACAAATATCACATTCCTCATTTAAATGGTCATAACTAAGACAGACCACGCACAAACTGTGCTTGTCTGCCTTTGCAAATACTTCCCCACACTGTACACAGTTTTTGAAACTGGGCTCACCAGTTCTCTTTTTAGGTTTCTCTGACATAATGTTCAAAAAGGAGAAAAAACAGCAACCGCTAAATAAAAACCATATGTGTGTGTATATCTATATATATCTATATCTAGCAAGCGGTTGTGGTCGGGTCCAGAACCGAGAAGGTACTGGGGGAACCGAACTGATGGGAAAAAAGGAAATGGGATTAGCAGTTCAGTAAATGAAAATTCAAACACCATGAAGTCTTGCTATATTATAACATTAGCAGTCAGCCACTGCAGCTGAACTGCCCCGGAGAGGAAGGAGTTAACTCCAGGGCATCTGGAGTTCTACGGCGAGAGGGCGCTGTGCCCAAAGCTCTATCTGGCAGTTTCAAATGAAACTGTCAGATTCTTTACTCCGCTTCACTGAACAGTCGCTCCGGAGATCAGCTCCTTCAGCTCGGTTCATTCTCGGTTCAAGCGAGTATTTTTCGGTTCATTTGAACCGGCAAAAGTCATTATTTTTACCGCATTTCGGTTTTAAAGCTCTACCTGGTAACCGTAAGTACTAAATTTTAAGTCTGTGTGGAAAATTAATTATCGGTTCGGTTTTGAACCGATCGGTTTGTTATTTCTACATTTTAAAAGTGTACAGTGGGTTTTAGAGTGCGGTTCCCGGTTCTTATCGGTTCTAAAAAACAGAATTATAACGGTTTTTTCAAATACCCGTGACACGGTTAGGAACCGATAAGGGTGTCTTGCCTGGCACTGCCATCAAAAGGGCAAGTTTTGGTTAGGCTGGCATTATGTCTGAGAAACCCAAAAGAAAAACCGGGCCCACTGGGTTTCAACACTGTGATGTCTGTGGGAGGCTTTTGCCAAGGCTGACCCACACACCACTTGTGTTATTGTCTGGGGTTGACCACCTCCTGTCAGACTGCCAGGGTGTAAAAATTTCCTGCAGCCACCCTGGAAAAGAGATTGGGCCAGCTCAGGAACGAGAGGCAAAAAGTCCGCTGACCCGGATGGCCAGCCCCGTCTAGTACCCACTGACCAGAGGGAGTGCCCTCTGACCAGGGCGAGACTGGCAAAAGGAAGGCTGGTTCAGAGGAACCAGTCCCAGTAAAAGACAAGGAAATCAGTAGGTTTGGGGTCCAAAATTGGTCTCCAACTGCTGCAGATAGCTAAAGCCATTCAGATTGTCCAGTCACTGTCTCAGGGATCTGTAGAACCACCAACAGTTGGTAAAGGTTGGTTCGTTCAGTCCCAGTGGTTCAGGATTTTGAAGTTGAGGATTTTTATGAACCACAGGAGGGGGAGGAGGAATTTGATCAATATATATGTGTGGCTGGGGGGGTCTGGACGTGCCCATTGAACCGGACATTTCTCCAGACAGACCTTTAGAATCTCTTCCTATTCTGTCTGAGTCCCTTCTTTCTTTATTTTTACAAAAAGTTGCAGAAACCCTCCAGCTTCCTTTAAAGGAGGCTGTGGATGAGCAAGAGGAGCCTGATTATGTGGAAATGATGGATATTCCAGAGTCTAGGAGGTTGTCTATTCCTTTGCATAAGTCATTTAGAAGCAAACAACAAAGATTTTAAAAAATCCTCATTCTGTCCCTCCTGTAGATAAAAAAATGGACAGAAGGTATACTTTGTCAGGCTCGGATACAGACTTCCTTACTGAACAGTGTAGTCATGTAGGTGTGGTACAAGCTGCAGCCTGTGACAAGGCTAATATTCCTCTGGCCTCACATCCTCCTGATAAGGATTCCAGGAAGATTGATGCCATGGCGAAGAAACAGTATATGGCAGCTTCTTTGGGACTCAGGCAGGCAAATTATATGGCTTATGTGGCTAGATATCAGAAATCTAGGTGGGACACAGTATTGCAGTTAGCCAAGCAGGCCCATGGCCAGCTGGCTAGTGAGTTGGAACAGGTGGCTGCTGATGGCATTGAAGCCTCTAAAGTTCAATTTCATACTGCTGTTGATGTTAATGATGTTTCCTCTAGGTCATGGTCACTTCTGTAGCTTTCCGTAGGTTGGCATGGCTCAGATGCACTAATCTGTCCCAAGATACCCAGTCAAGGCTATGATTTTCCTGTAGTGGAAATTCTCTGTTTGGGGAGCAAACAGAAAACTATATGAAAAAGATGGATGAATACAGAACTACCTACAAAAGTGCCCAGGCTAAGGAGAAGCATGCCATGCCACAAAGGCATGCTCCCAGAGGTAGGAGCAGGCCTTTTTACCAATTTCAAGCCTCCTCTGCTGTCTCATGAAGGGTTTCTTCAGAGGCAGGGGTGAGGCAGCAGTGGTAGACCGTCCTCCCCTCAGCCTAAGGCTGTTATAAGCAGGCACCCTGATGGGGTGCCCAGGGCCGATTCTCCTGTACCAGTGGGGCAGGTTGGCCTATTTCAGCCGGAACTGGCTGTCCCTAACTACGGACAGATGGGTTCTGGAGGTAATAGGCCAGGGTCTGGTTCTCAGCTTCAAACACTTTCCAAAGATGAGAGCCAGACATTTTCCACCTGCAAATCCTTCAGAAGCCCTTGCTTTGAAGCAGAGGTTTATTCTCTCTGGACTGCAAAGCAGTGGAAAGGGTTCCTCCTTGCCATCAGGGCAAGGGGCTATTCAAGATACTTTCACCCCAAAGACAGGAGAATGGAGGCCCATTCTAGATTTAAGGTACCTGAACAAGCATCTTTTGAAACCAAAGTTCAAAATGTTGACTCTGGCAATGATATTGCCTTCCCTAAGGCCAGGGACTGGCTAGCTTCCCTGGACCTCAAGGATGCCTATTTTCATGTTCTGATCAGGCCTTCTCACCGAAAGTACCTCAGGTTCGAACTGCCCTCAGGCCACTACCAGTTCAGGGCAATGCCCTTGGCCTGACCTCTGCCCAAGGGTATTCACAAAATGTCTCGCTGTAGTAGTGGCTCACTTAAGAAGGCAAGGGGTTGCTGTGTTCCTACCTGGACGACTGGCTCATTGTGGGTCAGTCTCCAGGTCAGGTGAAACCCATTTGCAAGTCACCCAGCAGCTTCTCACTTCCCTGGGATTCCTGCTAAACTTACCAAAGTCAGTTCTGGAACCGGTTCAGGTCCTAACTTTCATAGGCGCAGAATTGAACACAAGGTTAGCCAGGGCTTTCTTCCCTCGAAAGGGTGGACAGACTCATCGCCTCGGCATCCTCCTTTACCCTGCGGTCTCTCACCAGCAAGGCATTTTCTGCAACTCCTTGGGCACATGGCTGCTTCCAAGCTGTCGTGGCAGGGAGCAAGATTCCAGATGAGGGACATTCAGTTCCATTTGAGGGCCTATTGGTCTCAAAGGAAGGACCCCTACCAAGTTGGTTCCAGTTACTCAAACTCTGATCCTAGCCCTCCACTGGTGGCAGGTCCAGAGCAATTTAAGACAGGGGTTCCTTCATTCCCATTTCTCACTCCCTCACCCTCACCACGGATGCCTCCCTGTTAGGGTGGGGCTCACCTGGCATCTTGCCACCCAGGGGTGTGGTCTCCTCAGAATCTCTGCTCACATCAATCTGTTGGAACTCAGAGCTGTCTTTTAGCTCTTCGGTGTTTTCAGATTCTGTCCAGAACAAAGTGGTTCAAGTCAGGACAGACAATACCACCACAATGTGGTACATCAACAAAGAAGGGGGCACCTTGTCTTCAGCCTTGTGCACTGAAGCAATGAAGTTGTGGTCTCTGGCCTACTCCCTGAACACCTCCTGATAGCGGTTCACCTCCCAGGGAAGGACAATTCCTGGCGGACGCCTCAGCAGAATTTCTCAGGCCATCACGAATGGGCTCTGAATCCACAAGTGCTGGGGTCCGTTTTGCCAGATGGGGCACTCCTCAGATAGATCTTTTGCAGCCCCAGACAACCATCAACTTCCTTTCTGTTGCAGGCCTCAGTACTGGGCTCAGTCCTCTGGACGCTTTCTGTTGGACTGGAAAGGGAAGTTCCTGCATGCCTTTCCTCTTCTTTCAGGGTACTAGTAAAAATCAGATCTCAACCTTGCAGAGTGATTCTGATTGCCCCAGATTGGGCCAGACAGCCCTGGTACCCTCTGCTTCTGTCCTTGGCAGTTCACCCTGCCCTGAGCCTACCCAGAGTCCATGACTTACTGGCCTGTGCACAGGGGAGAGTGGTATCCGGACCTCAATCCTCCACCTCAAGGCTTGGCTCTTGAGGAGCTAGAATTTGCTGACTTACACCTTTCTCAAGGTGTCATGGATATTTTAAAGGCTTCTAGGAAGCCTTCCACTAGGGCCACTTATAATTCTAAGTGGAAGAGGTTTTCCATCTGGTGCTCTGAGAAGCAGATTATCCCAGAATCTGCTGATCTTCCCATTCTTCTGGAATATTTGGTCCATCTGAATTCCCTAGGCTTAGACCAGCTACCCTGAAGGTTCATCTGGCAGCTGTCTCTGCTTTTGTGTCAGCAGGAAGCCTGCCTTTCTCCTCACCCTGTGTTCTCCAAGTTTTTAAAGGGTTACTTCATACTAACCTCCTGGGAACCAGCTCTCGCCTGGGACCTGAATATTTGCATTGCTCAGTTAATGCAACCTCCTCTGAGCCTCTGTCTTCAGCAGAGCTCAAGTATTTAACTTGGAAAACCGCTTTCCAGTAGCTATCACCTCTGCCAGACGATAAGTGAGTTACAGGCCCTGTCAGTGGAAGAAGATTTTATCTCTTTCACAGAGATAAGATAGTCCTTAGGACTAATAGAAAGTTTTTGCCAAGGTGGTTTCTGATTTCCACCTGAATCAATCTATCTCTCCCAGTATTTTTCACTGAGCATTCTTCCTCAGGTGAGAGGAGACTGCACAGCTTGGATGTCAAAAGAGCCTTAAGTTACTATTTAGAGCGAACTGAGGTCATAGGTTCAATCCTCAAACTGTTTCTTACCTATGGCGAGGTTGGCAAAGGAAAACCTTCCACTAAGAGAACAATTGCAAGGTGGATTGTTTCTTGTATCCAATTCTGTTATCAGAAACTAGGCAGAGTACCCCCCTCAAGATTGAGGGCCCACTCCACCAGGGTACAGCTGCCTCTAGCGGCTGCTAGGACATTCCATTCTGGAGATTTGTCAAGCTGCTACCTGGAAGACAGTTCACACCTTTACCAAGCATTATCCCTGGATGTCCAGTCCAGGAGAGATGCTCGGTTTGGCACAGCTGTGCTTCAGAGCCTATTTCCTAAGTAGGTTCTGACCCTCCTCCATGGAGGTACTGCTGTGTATTCTGTTAATTTATAATATAGCAAGACTTCATGGTGTTTGAAGAAAAATTACTCACCTTAGTAATTGCTTTTCTTCTCATGGAGTCTTATATTATAACCACCCTCCTCCTGCCCCTCTCAGAACCTCTACTTGGGTAGGTGTGGCTAATTGGTGCAAGCACTGTGTCATGCCATTGTAGTTATCCCTTTACCCTCTTTCCTTTGTGTTAGGGATCTGGTTGCTTTATTTAGGTTATTTATATTGCCCCTCCTGGACTTGAGTCTTGGGGGAAGGGGGTTCATAATGTGCTTGTCAGGTAGAAACGAACCATAATACCATCAATTTTGTTATTATGGTTCTGGGTGTTTTTTGTTGTTTATATTGTTGTTACTACTACTAGTAGGTAGCCATGGGCTAGTGTAGTTTTTTCCACACAGACTTTCTGTTCTTTGATGTTAGTCAGAAGATCTGACAGTTTCATTTGAAACTGCCAGATAGAGTTTGGGCACAGCGCTCGACGCTGTAGAACTCCAGATCCCTCTGGAGTTAACTCCTTCCTCTCCGGGCAGTTCAGCTGCAGTGGCTGACTGCTAATGTTATAATATAGCAAGACTCATGAGAAGAAAAGCAATTACTAAGGTGAGTAATTTTTTCTTACGCACTCACTGCACTTGATCTTCTCTTGTATCTTCACCATTCATTACTGCTTGGGTTAGTGCTGGAGGCGCGCACCCGCTATGGAGGTTTTTTGAGTCAGCTCCAACGGCGCTGCTCCACAGGCGACGCACTGCCATGCGCCAGGGGCGCATTAGGTGCCGCAGACTCCTCCTCTATCTCAGTTCTGGTAGCCGGAGAGGCGAAAATAAAGGGTAGAAAAAGGAAAGCAAGGCAAGAGAGCCGAGGGACAGAAAAAGGAAAGGATATAAACTGAAAAAGGTATAAGCCGGTAGAGAACAGACAGAGAAGAGAGAGAATTCCTAACCTAAGGGACCGCAGGGCCTCGTTTCCGGGGCGGCTCTAGGGGAGGAACAGAGAGGGGGAAAGAGAAAGAAGAGGAGGAGGCAGGTTGAGAGGGAGAACAGTGCCCATCGGGCATTGGTTGAGAGGCTTATAGGCTCGAGACTAACAAGGGAACAAGAATCCCAGTTGCTAGGACTGAGGGGAGGTTCGACCGAACCACCTGAACAGATTCGAATGAGGGCAACATCTCTGAACTCTCAACATGCCAAGTCCCTACATCCTAGCTGAGGGCTCCTAGACTGCCTGGGCAGAACCTGTTCCGGGAAGAGCGCCCACCCAGGAAGGGGACTAAGTCCCTTAGCACCTTGTTAAGTGCTAACACAGCAGTGTATGGGAAAGACTATGCCTTCTCAAAGGCAGCTTTGTATGAAAGATAGAGTGGAACTCAATCAGACTCCCTAAGGCAAGGCAAGTAGACGCTCAGAGCTGACAAGTTCAATCAGCAGTAGAAGAGCTCAAAAATAACACCTGCCAGTAGGATTCTAAATTTTGCCAAGGCCGAGTCAGAGCATGGCCTCTAAGTTGTGAAACTGCATAGCCTGAAGAAGGTATGAGGAATCGCACTCTAAGGGCGGTCAGAAAGAGTTCCCTCAGAATAAGAGAAAAGTACAACCGTGCTCGTTCCTCTTTACCTTGAGGAAAAAAGGAACCATTCATAAAGAACAGGAACAGAAAAAACTTTTTTTTCTCTTTTTCATAAAGGCCAAAGGAAGGAAGAGGAACGAGACGGGAGGGGGAGACGCCACAGAAGGAGGCCACTGAGGGGAAGGTGGGTGGGTATCAGTAATGAATGGTGAAGATACAAGAGAAGATCAAGAATTACGGTAGGTACGTCATTTTCATATCTTCCCTTGTCAATCTTCACCATTCAGTACTGCTTGGGTGAGTACCAAGCCCCCCCCCTTAGAAAAAAGGGAAGGGGTTAGAACCCTGAGGGAATAAAAACCCCCAGCCTCCTGCTGGTGAGAAACAGAAGGGGAAGACCCTGGGCTAATCGAGAAAGAAGCCTATGGGGGAGAAGAGCTAGGAGGTGTCCCCACAGGACGGGGAGACGGAGGAAGCCCCTGCAGTAATCTCCTAGCTCTGGAGGAAAAAAGACGGGCCCCCCGGAAAGCGGAGCGAATCACCCTACGCCGGGCCAGGGGTGACAACCTTGATAGACGAAGCCATGCCATCTGCCTAATGCAGATCGCTGTCCCCGCAAGCCTGGAAGCCACCTCATTGGCATCATAAGATGCCCTTGCTTGGTGTCTTGCCAGCTCCAGGCCTATAGCAGAGAGGGCCAAAGCTTGTCTGGTTTGCTCCGTATCAGGCATTGATGCTAAGATTTGAGAGAGCATCGACCACAAATGCCTACTGTAGGCAGCATGATGAGCCTGATGAGATGCAATGCAAGCCATCACACGAGAGGAAGAGAACACTCTTCGCCCCCACCGGTCGAATTGTAGGGAATCCGAGTCCGGTGGACTGTCGTGCGCCAGGCGGCGGCGCCCGGAGAGAGTCTCCAGGTATACCAAACCCGAGGGCGGGTTGGGGAGAGTACCCAGGGATTCCGAAGGGGCACAATACCTTCGTCGACAGTCTGCTGGGGCTGGAGAAGGGGCGGCTGGCAACTGCTAGGAACGGATAGACGCCTCCTGGAAGGGGATAGGCCAGGAAGGTACCACCAGGTGCTGGGCACTGAAATCTCCAAGGAATTCACGCGTCTCCCGTTCGGTATTGTCTCACCTAACGTAAGAGATTCAAAGATCCCTCACCATCCTCGAAAGGAATCGCTGATATTCAGTGAAATCAGCACTGGAGGAGATATGAGCAGAGGATGATGAAGAACTCGAGTGTCCAGAAGATTCTTGCGGCGGTGGGGATAGGCGAAAGACCCGCTCATTCATACACCTGACATATGAGAGGAAGGCCACTGCAGAACCTCTGAACTGCTCCCAGGATAACGAGCCCGTAGGACCGACATGGCCTGGAAGAGCGGGGGGTGGCTGCAAAGGAACGGGAGATGGGCACCTACGAAGAGGCAGCTGTCCTCTGCTAGGGCTCTGAAAACCGGAGAACGAAGCCCGAGCTGGTGGGATTCCGGACAACATACCAGGTCGCAAAACGGAACCCTGGGGAAGTGAAACCTGGAAGAGCCCAGAAGGGGATCCTCCCCTGTGACGAACCTGGGACTGCATGGATCCAGAAGGGCAGCCTGCAGCAACGCCACCGGAGGGGACCCGGGGGTCCAAGAGGGAAAGGCGGGGCCCAGCGCTACAGCTCCTAGCCACCCCGAGGGGTGGCCGGCACAGACCGCGACGACTGCACCCGAGAGCACCCTCCTCCTCGACCCCAGCGTTCTCTCACCCTGAGTGGCTGCAACAGCACCAGGGAGGGTAGCTGTCACGAGCCCCCCAGGATGGAGAGCCCCTCCCTCCGCCCCCACTACATCGCCCCTCAGGGACCCAGGACCACCCCAAGCCCGAGGGCCCTCAGGAGAGGAGGGCAGCGGGATAGCGGAAGAGGTCCGGCCAGCGCAGCACCACGCCACCGGGGACCCCGACCAAGAGTCAAGCTGCCAGGACGGGTCCACGTCTGAGTCATCGACCTCCGAAGAGGAAGAGACCAGCTGAACCACAATACTAGCAACCCCGGGAGTCCCCGGTGAAACGGCGCTGTGAACGGCGCCGGTGCCAGAGGCGGCGCCGGACGACCTCGGCCCACCTGCACCCACCAGGCTCGGTCCCGGCTCCCCATCGGCGCTGGCACCCGACCCGGCACCGTCAGGAGAGCGAACCGGGCCTGCGGCGCTGAAGGCCAGAGTGGCGCCGCCAATGGCGCTGTCTCTATCATCGACGACACTAGCGGCGCCGGGATCCGAAACGGCACTGAGGGTCCACCGGTGCCAGGCCCAGCAGGCGTGGGCCTCGACACTGGGGGAGCCTGCACCTCCGAGGAGGTGACTGCCGAGGCGGTGTCCCCGCCGCGGCCCCGGGAGGGACCACGACATTCCGCCGACACCACAAAAGAAGCTTCCTCTTCGGCAAGAGAAGAGGAAGCCTCCTCCTCCACGGACCGTATAGGTCCGAGAGGGGACCCAGAGGAAGGGCCTAGAGACCTTACCTGGGAATCCCTTGAGCGACGCCATCCCCCGAAGGTCAGCGGGGCCTTGCCGATCTTGAATGCGCGGACTTAGAGGACATGACGGTTCATGGAGAAACAGGCGTCGCACGCGTCCATATCGTGGTTGGGTCCCAGGCAACGGAGACAAACATCATGCCGATCCGTGACGAAGAAATGCCGGCCACAGGAGCACCGACGCATGGGGCATGGCCCGCCTTCGATTTACATTTTGCCACCGAACCTGACATGATGCGAACTAAATAAGACAAAAAACAGCAACAAAGCACTCAGCGCCGTCGATAGAAATAAAGGAATGGTCTTACCGGGAGAGGGCGTCGAGCGAGAACCACTGGAGAAAACGAGGAGTCTTGTGATGCAGAAGAAAAAATTACTCACCTTAGTAATGTTGTTTCTTCTAATGGAGTCTTGCTATATTATGACATATGCAGTGAGTCCCAACCTTAGAACTGCTCCGGAGGTGAAAGAGTTAACTTTCCATGCCAGGCATGGAACGCTGAGCTCGAGCTCGGTTGAAAACTCTGTTCTTCAAACTCAAACTGTCAGATCTTTACGAGCTAAACTCACTAAGGTCCTGTGTGGAAGCTGTAAACCTACACTAGCCAACTGGCTACTAAATATAAGAACACATTTTTTGGTCCCAAAACAAAGACTCAAGTCAGGAGACCCAAAAAGTGAAACACAACACCCAGTCACCCCAAAAAGGGAGGGTGAAAAACAAGGTGGGCATCTACTAAGTACCAACACTGCACTGCCCACCCACATCCCAAAAACAGAGGTTCTGAGAGGGCAGGCAGGGTCATATATAGCAAGACTCCATTAGAAGAAACATTACTAAGGTGAGTAATTTTTCTTCAAACAACATGAAGTCTTGCTATATTATGACATATGCAGACTACACAGCAGTACCTCCATGGAGGAGGGACAGAACCTACTTAGAAATGGGCTCTGAAGCACAGCTGTGCCAAACTGAGCATCACTCCTAGCCTGGGTGTCCAGAGAGTAATGCTTGGTAAAAGTGTGAACTGTTTTCCAGGTAGCTGCTTGACAAATCTCTAGAATGGGATGTCCCTGGCAGCAGCCAGGAAGCAGCTGTACCTCTGGTAGAGTGAGCCCTCAGGCCTGAGGGAGGAACCTACCCAGCTTTTCATAACAGAATTGGATACAAGAGACAATACACCTGGCAATGGATCTTTAGTGGCAGGTTTCTCACCAACATCACCATAAGTGAGGAACAGTTGGAGGGAGTCAAACCTGTGACCCTTGGTACGCTCCATGTAGTAACTAAGGGCTCTCTTCACATCTAAGCTGTGCAGCCTCCTCTCGCCAGAGGAGGAATGGTCAGTGAAGTACACTGGAAGAGAAATACATTGATTAAGGTGGAAATCTGAAACCACCTTAGGCAAGAACTTCCTGTTAGTCCTGAGGACCACTTAATCTCTATGAAAGGAGATAAAATCAGGCTCCACTGACAAAGCTTGTAATTCACTTATGCGTCTGGCAGAAGTGATGGCTACCAGAAACACAGTCTTCCAAGTCAAATACTTAAGCTCTGCTGAAGACAAGGGCTCAAAGGGAGGTTGCATAAGCTGAGCAATGCAAACATTAAGATCCCAGGCAGGGGCAGGGTCCCTGAATGGAGGGTTGGCGAAGCAATCCCTTAAAAAACTTAGAGAATACAGGATGAGCTGAAAGAGAAGAGGGTTTACCTGCTGAAATGAAAGCAGACACCGCTGCCAAATGCACCTTTAGGGTAGCTGGTCTGAGCCCCAAAGTGTTTAAATGGACCATATAATCCAGGACTGTGGGTAAATCAGCAGATTCTGGGGAAATATGCTTCCCAGAGCAGCATATGGAAAACCTCTTCCATTTGGAATTGTAAGTAGCTCTGGTGGAAGGCTTCCTAGAAGCCTTCAATATATCCATCACACCTTGGGAGAGGTGTAGATCAGCAAACTAACTCTTCAAGAGCCAGGCCTTGAGATTGAGAGATTTGAGGTTCGGGTACCAAACCCTTCCCTGAGCACAGGTTAAGAGGTTATAATTCCTGGGAAGACACAGGGGAAGATGGACTGCTAAGGACAGTAGGAGTGGATACCAGGGTTGTCTGGCCCAATCTGGAGCAATCAGAATCAGTTTGCAGGATTGAGATCTGATTTTGACTAACACTTTGAACAGGAGAGGGAAGGGGGGAAAAGCAGAGAAACTTCCCTTCCCAATTGAGAACTAAGGCATCCAGAGGGACTGAGCCCAACACTGGGGGCCTGCAGCAAAAAAGGGGAAGCTGGTGATTGTCTGGGGCTGCAAAAAGATGCATCTGCGGGGTGCCCCATCTGGCAAATATTACCTCCAGGACCAGGGGATCCAGTGACCATTCGTGATGGCCCTGGGAAATCCTGCTGAGAGCATCTGCCAGGACATTGTCCTTGCCTGGGAGGTGAACTTCCGTAAGGGAGGTGTTCAGGGAGTAAGCCAGAGAGCACAAATGAAAATTATGTACCTACCGTAATTCTTGATCTTCTCTTGTATCTTCACCATTCATTACTGATTGGGTTAAGCCGGAGGCGCGCACCCGCTACGGGAGTTGTTTTTTTTTTTTTTTTATAGAGTCTGCTCCAACGGCGCCACCCTCGAGGACGACGTACGGCGTCATGCGCGAGGGGAAGCCGTTAGGTGCCACAGACTCCTCCTCCATCTCAGTTCTGTTAGCCGGAGAGGCGAAAATAGAGTGTAAGAAAAAAGAGTGAGGCAAGAGAGCCGAGGGATAGAAAAAGGAAAGGAAATAAACTGAAAAAGGAATAAGCCGATAGAGAATAGACACAGGAGAAAGAATTCCTACCCTAAGGGACCGCAGGGCCTCCTTTCCGGGGCGGCTCTAGGGAAGGAACAGAGAGAGGGAGAGGAAGAAGAAAGAAAGAAAGAAAGAGGCATGTTGAGAAGGAGAACCGTGCCCATCGAGCATTGTTGGTTGAGAGGCTTATAGGCTCGAAACTAATAAGGAAGCAAGAATCCCAGTTGCTAGGACTGAGGAGAGGTTCCATCAAACCTCCTCAACAGACCCAAGAGAGGGCAGACTCTCTGAACTCTCAACATGCCAAGTCCCTTCATCCTAGTTGAGGGCTCCTAGACTGTCCGAGCAGAACCTGTTCCGGAAGAGCGCCCATCCAGGAAGAGGACTAAGTTCCTTATCACCTTGTTAAGTGCTACCACAGAAGAGTATGGGAAAGACTATGCCTTCTCGAAGGCAGTTTGTAAGAAAAATAGAGAGGAACTCAATCAGACTTGCTAGGACAAGGCAGACAGAGGCATGAAGCTGACAAGTTCAGTCAGCAGCTGGAAAAGCTTTGAAAAATAATGCCTGCCAGGGGGATTCCAAACTTTGAGGAGGCCAAGACAGGGCATGGCCACCAGGCTGTGAAACTACATGACCTGAAGAAGGTAAGGAATCGCACCATAGGGCAGTCAGAAAGAGTTCCCTCAGAATTAAAGAAATTTGCAACCGTACTCGTTCCTCTCTACCTTGAGGAAAAAAGAGAATCCATTCACAAGAATGGGGGGAAAAAAAACATTTTTTTTTTTGCATAAAGGCCAAGGGGGGAGAGAGGAACGAGACGGGAGGGGGAGACGCCACAGAAGGAGGCCACTGAGGGGAAGGTGGGTTGGTATCAGTAATGAATGGTGAAGATACAAGAGAAGATCAAGAATTACGGTAGGTACGTAATTTTCATATCTTCCCTTGTCAATCTTCATCATTCATTACTGCTTGGGTGAATACCAAGCCCCCCCCTTGAAAAAGGGGGGGTAGAACCCTGAGGGAACAAGACCCCCAGCCTCCTGTTGGTGAGGAACAGAAGGGGAAGACCCTGGCTAACACAAAGAGAAGCCTAAGTGGGAGAAGAGCTAGGAGGTGCCCCGAGGACGGGGAGACGGAGGAAGCCCCTGCAAAAGTCTCCTAGCTCTGGAGGAAAAAAGACGGGTCCCCCGGAAAGCAGAGCGCATCACCCTACGCCGGGCCAGGGGTGACAACCTTGATAGATGGAGCCATGCCATCCGCCTAATGCAGATCGCTGTCCCCGCAAGCCTGGAAGCCACCTCATTGGCGTCATAAGATGCCCTTGCTTGGTGTCTTGCCAGCTCCAGGCCTATAGCGGAGAGGGCAATAGCCTGTCTGGTTTGCTCCGTATCAGGCATTGATGCTAGGAGAGCATCGACCACAGATGCCGATTGTAGGCAGCGTGGTGAGCCTGATGTGATGCAATGCAAGCCACCGCACGAGAAGAGGAGAACACTCTTCGCCCCCACCGGTCGAACTGTAGTGAATCCGAATCTGGTGGGCGGTCGTGCGCCAGGCGGCGGTGCCCGGAAGGAGTCTCTAGGTACACCAAACCCGAGGACGGGTTGGGAAGGGTACCCAGGGATTCAGAGGGGGCACAATATATTCGATGACAGTCTGCCAGGGCTGGAGAAAGGGCGGCTGGCGACTGCCAGGAACGGATAGACGCCTCCTGGAAGGGGATAGGCCAGGAAGGTACCACCAGGTGCTGGGCACTGAATTCTCCAAGGAATTCACGCGTCGCCTGCTCAGTATTGTCTCGCCTAACGAAGAGATTTGAAGATCCTCACCATCCTCGAGAGGAATCGCTGATATTCAGTGAAATCAGCGCCGGAAGAAAGATGAGCAGGGGTCTTCTCCTCAGAGGAGGAAGACGAGATGATGGAGAGCTCGAATGTCCAGAAGATTCCTGCGTCGGTGGGGAGAATCGAAGACCCGCTCATGCATGTATCCAACGATGAGGGGAAGGCATGAGAACTCTCTGAACTGCTCCCAGGATAACGGACCCAGAGGACCGACATGGCCTGGAAGAGCGGGGTGATGCAGAGGTACTGGAGAAGGGCACCTCACGAAGAGGCAACTGACCTCTGCCAGGGCTCTGAAACTGGGGAACGGAGCCCGAGCTGGCGGATCCCGGACAACAAACCAGGCCGCAAGACGAGACCCTGAGGATGCGATGCCTGGAAGAGCCCAGGGGAACCTCCTCAGACAAACCGGGACTGCATGGGTTCAGAAGGGCAGTCCACAGCAACGCCACCGGAGGAACCCTGGGGCCCAAGAGGAAAGGGCGGGTTCGCGCCACGGCCTTGCCACCCCACGAGGGGTGGCCGGGAGACCGGGCACCTGGCCCCTGCTCTCGACCCTCGACTCAGAGAGCCCCCTCCTCGACCGCGGCATTCCCCACCCCGAGAGGAAGCAACAGCACCCGGGAGGGCAGCTGTCACAGGCCCCCAGGAGGGGGGAGCTTCCTCAGTCCCCACATCACCCCCTGGGACCCAGGGCCACCCCTAGCCTGAGGATCCTCAGGGGACGGATGGAGGACAGTGGAAGGGGCCTGCTGCGCCTGTGCACCTCTGAGCTATCGGGACCCTGACCCCAAAGAGTCAGGGGTGCCAGGATGGTCCACATCTGAGTCATTGGCCGCCTAAGAGGATGAGACCAGCAGAACCTCAATGCTGGCAACCCCAGGGATTGCCGGAGCAATGGCGCCGGTGCCAGGGACGGCGCCGGACGACCCCCGCCCACTCGCGACAGCCAGGCCCGCTCCTGGCTCCCTGCTGCACCAGTTAGGGCTCACGGCGCCGCCTCCCGGGCGCCAGACCCAAACCTGGTGCCGCTGGAGCACAGACCAGCCCGCGCGCCACGAGCGGCACCGGCGTCAGGGCGGCGCTGCCTCGATCACCGGCGTGCAGGGATCCGAAATGGCACCGGAGGGCGCGCGGCTGAGGTCCACCGTGCCAGGCCCAGAAATCGTGGGCCTCGACACTGGGGGAGCCTGCACCTCCGAGGAGGTGACTGCCGAGGCGGTGTCCCCGTCACGGCCCTGGGAGGGACCACGACGTTCCCCCGACACCGCGAGAGAAGCTTCCTCTTCGGCAAGAGAAGAGGAGGAAGCTTCCTCCTCTGTGGACCGTATAGGCCCAGGAGGGGACCTGGGGGAAGGGCCTAGAGACCTTACCTGGGAATCCCTGGAGCGACGCCGTCCCCCGAAGGTCGGCGGGGCCTTGCCGAGCTTGAACGCGCGGACTTCAAGGACACGACGGTCCATGGAGAAACAAGCGTTGCACGCATCCATGTCGTGGCTGGGTCCCAGGAAATGGAGACAGACATCACGCTGGTCCGAGACGGAAAAATGCCGGCCACAGGAGCACCGACGCATAGGGGCGCGGCCCGCCTTCAACTTACGCCTTGCTCCCGAACCAGACATGATGCGAACTAAACAAGGAAAAAAAAGTAATAAAGCACTCGGCGCCGCAGTATAGAAATAAAAAGGAACGGTCTTACCAGTATACAGCGTCGAGTGGATGGTCTGAGAAAAACGAGGAGTCTTCAGTTGTGGAAAAAAACGAGAAACTATACGCTACTGTGCAGCAGGTGCAGCCTCAATGGCGGGAGAAACAGAACTGAGATGGAGGAGGAGTCTGCGGCACCTAATGGCCGCCCCTCGCGCATGACGCCGTACGTCGTCCTCGAGGGCGGCGCCGTTGGAGCCAACAAAAAACAAAACATACACTCCCGTAGCGGGTGCGCGCCTCCGGCTTAACCCAAGCAGTAATGAATGGTGAAGATTGACAAGGGAAGATCTTCATTGCTTCGGTGCACAAGGCCGTAGACAGAGTGCCTCATTGCTTGTTGATGTACCACATTGTAGTGGTGTTGTCTGTTCTGACCTGTACAACTTTGTTCTGAACAGATTTGGAAAAAGCTTGAAGTGCTAGAAAAACTGCTCTGAGCTCCAACAGGTTGATGTGGAGCAGAGATTTCTGAGGGGACCACAGTCCCTGGGTAGTGAGGTCGTCCATGTGAGCTCCCCACCCCAAGAGGGATGCATCTGTAGTAAGGATTAAAGAGTGAGACTGAGTGACAAAGGGAACCCCTTGTCTCAGATTGCTCTGATCCTGCCACCACTGTAGAGCTTGGATCAGTGTTCAAGTCACTGGGATCAACTTGGTTAGAGGGTCCTTTCTTTGAGACCAAAAGGCTCTCAAATGGAACTGGATGTCCCTCATCTGAAATCTTGCTCCTTGCACTACTGCTGTAGAAGCAGCCATGTGCCCCAGGAGCTGTAGAAAATGCCTTGCTGGTCGAGAGACCTGCAGGATGAATGAGGAGGCCAGAGAGACCAGGGTCCTTGCCCTGTCCAAAGGAAGGAAGGCTGTGGCTTCCTCTGTGTTCAGTTCTGCGCCTATGAAGGTGAGGAGCTGGACAGGCTCTAGAACTGACTTTGGAAGATTCAGAGGGAAACCTAGAGAGGTAAGCAGTTGCTGAGTTATCTGAAGATGTAATTTGACTTGGTCTGGAGACTGACCTACTATGAGCCAGTCGTCCAGGCAAGGGAAGATGGCAATTTTTTGCCTTCTTAGGTAGGCAACTGCTACTGCCAGGCATTTTGTGAATACCCTTGGAGCAGAGGTGAGGCCAAAGGGCATTGCTCTGAACTGGTAATGGACTGAGGGCAGCTCAAACCTGAGGTACTTTCGATGGGAGCTTCTGACAGAATATGGAAGTAGGCATCCTTGAGGTCCAGGGACGCTAGCCAGTCCCCTGGCCTTAGAGAGGGTAGAATAATTCCCAGAGTCACCATTTTGAATTTTGGCTTTAAAAGGTGCTTAAGTATCTGAGATCCAGGATGGGCCGCCATTCTCCTGTCTTTTTTGGGGTAAGGAAGTACCTGGAGTACAATCCTTTGCCCTGGTGTAGGGGTGGAACCCTTTCCATGGCTCAGAGCCAGGAGGGTAGGGACTTCTGCCTCTAGGGCAAGTGCTTCTGATGGATTTGCAGGTGGAAAGGATCTGGTTCTCATCTTTGGAAACTTTTTGAAGCTGAGAACCAGTCCCTGGCTTACTACTTCCAGGACCCACTTGTCTGATGTCAGAGACTCCCAGTCCTGGACAAAGTAAGCCAGCCTGCCCCCTACAGGTAGTTGAGAATCGGCCCTGGCCACCCCATCAGGGTGCCTGCTTGGCAGGGGCTTTGGGCTGAGGGGTGGAAGCAGGCCTGCTTGTATCCCGCCTGCCTCTTCCTCTAAAGAACCCTCTGGGCTGAAGCTGAAGAGGAGGCCTGGGCTTGATAAAAGGCTCATGAAAAGGCCTGCCCCTGGAAGGCTGCTTTGAGGAGTGGCCTGCCTTTCCTTGGCCTGTGCACTCCTATAGGTGGTCCTATACTCATCCATTTTTCTTCATGTAATTCTCTGTCTGCTCCCCAAACAGAGAATTACCCACAACAGGAAAATCCATGGCCTTAGTCTGGTATCCTCAGACAGGCTAGTACATCTGAGCCAAGCCATTCTGCTAAGTGCCACAGATGTAGCCATGACTCTTGATGACACATCATTAGAGTCCACTGCAGCATGGAATTGCACCTTAGATGCCTCAATACCATCAGCAGCCACCTGCTCCAGCTCCTGGCAAGCTGGCCAGGGACCTGTTTTGCTAGAGCCATAACAGTATCCCATCTGGATTTCTGGTATCTAGCAACATAAGCCATATAATTTGCCTGTCTGAGTCCCAAGGATGCTGCCATGTACTATTTCTTTGCCATGGCATCAATCCTGGAGTCCTTGTCAGGGGGGTTGTGAAACCAAGGGAATATTTGCCTTGTCACAGGCTGCAGCCTGCACTACCCCAACATGGCTGCATTGTTGTGCAAGGAACTCCGTATCAGAGCCTGACAATGTGTACCTCTTGTCCATTCTCTTATCAACAGGAGGTATAGTGTGAGGAGTTTTTAGAATTTTTACTGTCCGTTTCCCAAAAGATTTATGCAAAGGAATAGACAGTCTCCTAGACTCTGGGATATCCATTATTTCCACATAGTCAGGCTCCTCTTGATCATCCACAGCTTCCTCCATAGGGAACTGGAGGGTTTCAGCCGCTTTTATAAAACGTGAAATGAGAAGGGACTCAGAAAGCCTAGGAGGAGACACCTTGAAGGTCTGTCTGGGGAGATGTCCGTTCAATGGGCACATCCAGACTTTCAAATCCACATTCACTCTCCTCCCTCCTCCGGTTCATAAAATTCTCTAAATCATACTCTTGAACCGTGGAACCGATGAACCGTTATGCCATCTGATGTTGCCTGCTCAGCTGGAACCGGGAAAGCGACTGGACAATTTTTATCGCTTTGGCTATTTCTTCAGCGGTTGAGAGGAAAGTTTGGCTCCACACCAGCTGATTTCCTAGTCCTTTTGTTGGAACCGACCTCTGACTCGGCTCTCCTTTGCCCAAGGAAGTCTCGCCTGGTCAGAGGGCACTCCTCCAGTTCGGGTTGGAACGGAACCAGGCTGGCCATCCGGTCAGCGGACTTCTGGCCTCCTTCCCTGAGCCTACCAACTCTTTTCCAGGGTAGCTGCAGGAACATTTTACAAATCTGCAGTCTGCATTGAGGTGGTCAAACTCAGACAATAAACACAGGGTGGGGGTCAGCCTTGGCAAAGACTTCCCTCCACACACTGCAGTGTTGAAACCCAGTGGGCCTGGTTTTTCTTTTGGGTTTCTCAGACATAGTGCCAGTCCTAACAAACCTGCCCGTTTATGGCAATCTGCTAAGTAAGACCCTCTTATCGGTTCTCAACCGTGTCACGGGTTGTGGAAAAAAACGTAATAAAATCCGTTTTTTTTAGAACCGATAAGAACCAGTAACCACACTCTAAAAGACAGATTAATGTATTTTAAATAACCTGATCGGTTCAAACCGAACCGAGCAACCGCTTACAAGTTCCACACAGAAGAAATAAATGTAAAACCGATCTAGTACTCACAATACCACAGACAGAGCTTGAACCGACCGGTTGCGGTTTAAATTCGGTCAAAAAAACGCGAAAATAATACTTTACCCGACAAAATGAACCGAGCAGAAGGAGAAAATCTCCGGAGCGACTGTTCAGTGAGGCGGAGTAAAGAATCGGACAGTTTGAGTTTGAAGAACAGACAGTTTTCAACCGTGCTCGAGCTCAGCGTTCCATGCCTGGCATGGAAAGTTAACTCTTTCACCTCTGGAGCAGTTCGAAGGTTGGGACTCACTGCATATGTCATAATATAGCAAGACTTCATGTTGTTTGAAAAGCTTCAACTACCGCGCAGCAGGTGCAGCCTCGACGGCTGGAGAAACAGAACTGAGATAGAGGAGGAGTCTGCGGCACCTAACTGCTGCCCCTCGCGCATGACGCAGTGCGTCATGGAGGGCGGCACCGTTGGAGCCGACAAAATAAAAAACCTCCCGTAGCGGGTGCGCGCCTCCGGCACTAACCCAAGCAGTAATGAATGGTGAAGACTGACAAGGGAAGAATTGAAGTTATCAGTTACAAAACGACAATTTAAAACACTTTAAATTTGAAAATAAGGGTTTTTTTTTTTAAATCAGAAAACCCAGACTAACAACAAAATTAACCTGGTTCCCCATGGTTATTCCGAACCAATAGGAACCAGGAAAAAACAACTAAACTAAGCTAAAGATTTAACAACAAAATACAATTAGTAGAAGCCAGCAAATGAAAACAAAATATACTTGTATGAATATATTTGAAGTTTTCTTCACGCAGGAGAAAGTTAGACGAATGGTACTCCGAGCGACCAAACTTTTCAGGCAGAGAGAAAAATCTGAGGAGGTTTAAAACCCTGGCAATTAGTAGAGGCAGCAGTTGAAAAGTTCTCATGCGCAAAGAATTCCATTTTTTGCATGTGTTCTATTCTCTCCTGGCAGTCCTACCTAGAAAGCTTACTGAAGAAAGTTGTAAATACCAGAGTATTACTGGGGTAAAAAGAAAGCCCTTGCCAGAAACAAGATTTAATACATTTTTTTTTTTTAACCAATTACAATACTGGAGTTTTTAAATAATGCCTGTCAAACGTCATTATTGTAAGGAAATTTCAGATGTTGACAGAGTTGGGCGTGAGCTCGTACAGACCAGGCAAACAGAGTGTGATGAAGTGGGGTGGTAATCATGCCAGAGAAATGTAAAGCAAAGAAGGGAGACAGTACTAAGGTTTACCTATCAATTCTCTCTCTGTCTTTAGCCATGAAGGGATATAAGTGTTGTCAACCTGGGCACCGTCAGATTTGCCCCACAGAAAATATTTAGCCTCTAGCTGGCCTAGTGGTGCAGAGGGCTGAGGTGCTGGATGCATTCTCTCACGTTATGTCGGTGACCCGAGTTCAGGAATGGACTCTGGTTGTTCGCAGGTCAGCCGGGGCAAGGAAGGATTGAGCGTCCACCAACAGCTCTTTCTCGCGGGAAGGGACTCAGCACTGCACTGCAGATTGACACCCAGCGGAGGTTTGGGGTCAGCATAGACGCAATGCCAGAAAGGGGTGTACCCATGCACAGGGCGTAAGACTGCCTCTGCAGAGGTGGAGACAGTCACCCCACCCATTGCACATGCGTAGGTTTGGGGAAAAAGGGTTCAGAGCTGGTAGGCTCAATGATGGCAGACTGCTCCACACATCCCCCCAACAATCTAGATGTTGGCTCCGGGCTGGCACACCTCATCACTGGCCCTGTCATATTGGGGGGGGGGAGGAGAGATAGCCGGCTGGGGCAGGGAAAGCCTCGCCGGAGAGACAAGTCCCCTCCTAGGGAGGGGCCAGAACCACCTGTCAATGCCGAAGGAGGCATGAAAAAATTACTCACCTTAGTAATGTTGTTTCTTCTAATGGAGTCTTGCTGTATTCTGACTATTGCAGTGATAACCAACCTTCGAACTGCCCTGGAGAGGAAAGAGTTAACTTTCCATGCAAGGCATGGAACGCTGAGCTCGAGCTCGGTTGAGACTCTGTCTGTTGTTGTTTGAACCCAAACCGCCAGATCTTTTACGAGCTAAACTCACCAAGGCCCTGTGTGGAAACTGTAAACTTACACTAGCCAACTGGCAACTAAATCTATTAAACAGGTTTTTGGTTCCAAGGCAAAGACTCAAGTCAGGAAACCAAAAACAAAACACAACACATACCCAAAAATAAGAGGGGTTAGAGGGGGACCTCTAGGGTGCCAACACTGTTCCTGCCCACCCACATCCCAAAACCCAGGTTCTGAGAGGGGAGAGGGGAGGTCAGAATACAGCAAGACTCCATTTGAAGAAACAACATTACTAAGGTGAGTAATTTTTCTTCAAACAACATGAAGTCTTGCAGTATTCTGACTATTGCAGACTACTAAGCAGTACCTCCATGGAGGAGGGACAGAACCTACTTCGGGAACAAGCTCTGAAGCAATGCTGTGCCAAACCAAGCATCACTCCTAGCCTGGATATCCAGAGAGTAATGCTTGGTGAAAGTATGAACTATTTTCCAGGTGGCTGCTTGACAAATCTCTGAGATAGGAATATCCCTGGCAGCAGCCAGGGAAGCAGCTGTACCTCTGGGTAGAGTGAGCCCTCAGGCCTGAGGGTGGGATCCTACCTAATTTTTCATAGTAAAACTGTATACAAGAGACAATCCACCTGGCACAATAGATCTCTTAGTGGCAGGTTTTCCCTTACCAACCTCACCATAAGTGAGGAACAGTTGGAGGGAGTCAAACCTGTGACCCTTGGTGCGTTCTATGTAGTAGCCAAGGGCCCTTTTCACATCCAAGCTGTGCAGCCTCCTCTCCCCAGAGGAGGAATGGTCAGTGAAGAAAACAGGAAGAGACAGACTGGTTAAGGTGGAAATCTGAAACCACCTTAGGCAAAAACTTCCTAATAGTCCTGAGGACCACCTTATCTCTATGGAAAGAGATAAAAATCAGGCTCCACTGACAGGGCCTGTAACTCACTTATGCGTCTGGCAGAAGTAATGGCTACTAAGAAAGTACAGTTACGTAAGAACTTACCGTAACAGTAGATCTCGAGAACAGCTCTTGGCAGGTTACACCATTAGGACTGAAGCCGCAGGCATCAAGACCCCACGGAAAATTCTAGCTAGCTATCTTCAGCGGGGACCGCCTTTGACGTTGGTCCCGGCCCGACGCCAGACGTAGTACATAAGGGGGCGGTCCCTACTCGACCCCTGTAGTTCTCCCACTGGAGACTTCCGCCGCAGGCTGACATCGAAATGGGAGACCGAGGATCCACTGTCAGAAGTCAAAAAGGAAAAAATCCCTGTTAGTAAAGGCCTAAGCCATGCCTCCAAGGGGGAAGGTGGGATGGATAGGTTTGCTGCAAGAGCTGTTCTCAAGATCTACTGCTACGGTAAGTTCTTACATAACTGTACTATCTTACTTCGAGACACAGCTCTTGCAGCAGGTTACACCATTAGGACTGATTCCGAAGCAGTAACGCTGCAAACATTCTGGGAGGAGGAAACTAGGAATTACATTCCAGGTCCTGAATCTAGGACAGAAGACCCTGAAGCACCGCCAGGCCGAGGCCGGCTCTTCGCCGAGAGGCGATGTCCAGACTATAATGCCTGATAAATGTATGCACAGAGCTCCAAGTGCTGCAGCACATATGGCAGAGGTGGAACGCTTCGGAGTGCTGCAAAGGAGGTGGCCACACCCTAGTGGAATGACCCGGACTGATCCCGGAGGGGCTTTTGTTTGATATCATAACAGTATGAGATGCACTGGACAAGCCAGCGAGACAGGGACTGTTTGGATACTGGTTGGCCCATCATCCTTTCAGAAAAGGAAACGAAAAGTTGCTCTGAACTACGAAGTTGATTAGTTCTGTTGAGGTAATACCTCAAGCTGCGGTGAACATCCAGGGTGTGGAGCAGTGCCTCTCCTCTTTTGGAGCAATTTGGGAAGTAGACCGGCAGGTCAATATCGAGAGTGAGAGTAGAAACCACCTTAGGCAAAAATTTAGGATTCGTCCTTGGGGATACTCTGTCCCGGTGGAAAACTAAATAAGGCTTTTTGCACATGAGAGCGTGAAGTTCAGAAACTCTTCTAGCTGAAGTAATAGCAACCAAAAAAGGAAAATTACGTACCTACCGTAATTCTTGATCTTCTCTTGTATCTTCACCATTCATTACTTACTGGGTGTAAGCGGAGGCGCCTGCACGTCACGGAAGCTTTTTTTTTAAAGTTGCTAACGCGGCCCGCCTGAGGCGGCGCCATGCGCGGGGCGGCTGTTAGTGACCGACTACTCCTCCAACTCAGTTCTGTGAGCCGGAGAGGCAAAATGAAAGCAGAAAATATAGATAGCGAGGCAAGATAGCCGAGGATAGCAAAGCAAGGAAGAATGAACTGAAAAGGAATAAGCCGATGGAGGAAGGACAGAGGAGATAAGAACATCCTAGCCTAGGAGTGCAGGGCCTCCTTACCTGGGCGACTCTAGGAGGAGAGATGAGTAAGGAAATGAGAAAATAGAAGAAGAAGAAAGAGAAGAGAGAGATGGGATGTTGAAGGGACCAGAATGCCCAACGAGCATAGTTAGCTTGTAGCTGAAGGCTCGACTAAAGGGGAAGCAAGAATCCCCGGAGATAGAGCTGAAGAGAAGGTTCACCGAACCCGCTAGACAGACTCAGAAGGGCATAGTCCTCATCTTCAACATGCCATTGTTCTTGACACCCACCTCGGGCTCCTGGCCATGGAAGGCCTTTAACTGGAGGACAGCCGAGGAGGGAAGAATAAAACCCCCGCAGCATGAGAGCGCTGCTCAGGGGTTTAGAAATGGAAAATGTAAGCCTTTCAGGCGTTCCAAGAAAGAAACGGGACCCAGACTGACTGGCTAAGGCCGGCCAAGGCTTAGGCTGGCTAAGATTGGATATGGTCAGTAGAGCTCTACTGTAAAAATTGTCCAGGAGGACACTTAAAGGGAGAAACCACTTAGCAAAACAGCGAGAAGGATAGCCTACCTTCTCATTTGCCTTCTTGTTTGATTTTTTTTTTTTTTTTTTTTACACAGATAAAAAATTTTTTTTTTTTTTTTTTTTACTAGATGCATGACCCAGATACCAAGATGCCTATAGCAGTCGGAGAGAGTTCCCTCAGCATTTTTTTTTTTTTTAGAAGAGAAAGGAACAGACGTACTGTTTCCTCTGCTCTGCAAGGCAAGAATAGAGGGGGGATTAGATTTCAGGCAACTATTCGAACACGGGATTGCAGGATCAAAACTGAATAGCCAGGCCAAACAACCCCAGAGGTATCTTGCCATAAGAATAGCAAGAGATAGTTGTGCAGTCTGATCGCCAATGCAATCCACTTAGATGGCCATGAATCTTAGAGTAAATAATTTTCTGATTTTAAACCCCTCAAGAAGATTTTTTTTTTTGGAAAATGAAGCAATTTTCCTATATTTTATATAAATGCAGAGAGAGGAAGGAGACGGGAGGTGGAGAAGCCACAGGAAGAGGCCACTGAGGGATGGTAGGGGTAAGTAATGAATGGTGAAGATACAAGAGAAGATCAAGAATTACGGTAGGTACGTAATTTTCCTATCTTCCTTGTCAATCTACACCATTCATTACTTCCTGGGTGAGTATTAAGATCCTCTTCCCTGAGGGGAAGAGGCCATACCCTGAGGGAACAAGACCCCAGCCTTCTGTTGGTGAGAAACAGAAGGAGAAGACCCTGGCTTATTCAGAAAGCCTAAGTGGGAGAAGAGCTAGGAGGTGCCTCCCGAGGACGGAGACTGAGGAGCCCCTGTAAAGTCTCCTAGCTCTGGAAGAGAAAAGACGGTCCCCGGAAGGCGGAGCGAATCACCCTACGCCGGGCCAGGGTGACAACCTGGAAAGACGGGCCATGCCGTCCGCCTGATGCAGATCGCTGTCCCCGCAAGCCTGGAAGCCACCTCATTGGCGTCATAAGATGCCCTTGCTTGGTGTCTTGCCAGCTCCAGGCCTACCGCGGAGAGGGCAACGGCTTGTCTGGTTTGCTCCATATCAGGCATAGATGCCAGCAGCTGGGACATCATCGACCACAGATGCCGTTGTAGGCAGCGTGGTGAGCCTGATGTGATGCAATACATGCACTCGCACGGAAGAAGAGAACACTCTTCGCTTCCAACGGTCGAACTGGAGAGAGTCCGAACCGTGGGCGGTCGCAGCGCCAGGCAACGGCGCCCAGAAGGAGTATCCAGGTATACCAAACCTGAGGACGGGTTGGGAAGGGAACCTAGAGACTCAGAGGGGACAATACCTACGCTGGCAGTCCGCCGGGTTGGGAAGAAGCGCAGGGGACTGCCATGACCGGATAGACGCCCTGGAAGGGATAGGCCAGGAAGGTACCACCAGATGCTGGGCACTGAATTCACCAAGGAATTCACGCTCTCCTGCTCGGTATTGTCTCTTCGAACGTAGGAAACCGGAGATCCCTCACCATCCTCGAGAGAAACGCTGATATTCTGTGAAATCAGCATCGGAGGACAGATGAGCAGGGTTCCTCTCCTCAGAGGAGGGAGACGATGATGGGGAACTGGAATGTCCAGAGGATTCCTGCGGCGGTGGGAAGAGTCGAAAGACCCGCTCATGCATGTATCTAACATATGAGGGGAAGGCCGCCGCAGAACCTCTGAACTGCTCCCAGGATAACGGACCTGTAGGACCGACATGGCCCGGGAGCGGGGTGGTGAAGGCAGAGAGATGGAGAGGGGCACCCCGATGAGGTAACTGCTTTCATGAGGGCTCTGGAATCGGAAAGGAGCCCTGGAAGAGGGATCCCGGATATCAGACCAGGCCGCAGAACGGAACTCTGGGGAAGCGGAGCCTGGAAGAGCCCTGGGGAGAACCTCCCTGTGACGACGCTGACTGCATGGATCCAGAAGGGCAGTCCGCACAAACGCCGCCGGAGGACACCCTAGAACCCTGGAGGAGGGGCGAGGCTCTGCCTGCTCCTGGCCACCCCTGAGGTGGCTAAAGAAGACCGAGCAGCAGACCCTGCCCTCAACCCTCGGACTCCGAGAGGGCCTCCTCCCGACCACAGCGTCCCCTGTCCCTAGAGGGCAACAGCACCCCGTGGTAGCTGTCACGGGCCTCCAAGAGGGGCCTCCCCTCGTCACTACGCCTGCCCCGGGGCTCCAGCCACCCAGCGGGAACCCTCAGGAGGCAGCGGAAGGGGGACAGAGGAGGGCTCGCTCGCCGCCTGGCACCTCTAGCCACCGGGACCCAGACTCCGAGTGGGGTGCCAGGATGGGTCCACGCCTGAATCATCGCCTCCGAGGAGGACGAGATCAGCAGGACCTCAATGCTGGCCACCCCAGGGGTCCTTGAGGCCACGGGCCGCGAACGGCCCCGGTACCAAGGGAGGCACCCTCGCCTCCTTCACGCCGGTAGCAGCCAGGCCTAGCTCCACTTCCAACGGTGCCGCAGGCCGGCACCGCCTGGAGGAAGGACAAGGCCTACGGCGCCGGGCGCTGCCGGAAAGCGAGGGCGGTACCGCTGACGGCGCCGCTTGTCCATCGGGCGCCGAACGGGCACCGAGGCCCAAAGCGGGTACTCGCCAACGGCGCCGCTGATTACCGGCGCCGCGAACGGCGCTGGATTTCAAACGGCGCCAAGATCATCACCGCACCGCAACGGCGCCAGGATCCGAACGGCGCCGGGCGGGCGGCCGAGGGTCCACCCAGCCAGGCCCAAAAGTCGAGGGCCTCGCCACGGGGGAGCCTGCACCGAAGAGGTGACTGCCGAGGCGTGTCGGGCGCCGTGCCCCGGAGGGACTACGACGCCTCGACACCGCGGAGGGCCTCTCTCGGCAAGAAAGACGAGGAGACCCTCCTCCTCAGATCAGATCAGGCCCCGGAGGGGACCCGGGAAGGGCCCAGACCTTACCTGAGAATCCCTTTGAGCGCACGCCGTCCCCCAAAGGTCGGCGGGCTTTCACGAGCTTGAACGTCGGACTTCGAGGGCACGGCGTCCATGGAGAAACAAGCGCCGCATTTAATCCATGTCGTCGAAGGTCCCAGGCAACGAAGACAACGCTGTGCCGGTCCGAGACGGAGAAATGCCGCCACAGTAACACCGACGATAGGGGGCGCGTCTGTCAAACACGCTAGCTCGGAACCGACATAACGCGAAATCAAGAAAAATAGTGGAAAGCACACCCGCGCCTTAGAAATAAAAAGAACGGTTCACCGATTGGCTCCGAATGCGGAAAGAGGAGTCGCAGACGCAGTCAAATATGGACGCTCCAACAGGTGCTGCCTCGACGGCGGGAGAAACAGAACTGAGTTGAGGAGGAGTTGTCGCTTTACGCCGCCGCATGACGATGACGCCGCCTCGAGGGCGGGGCCGTTAGGCAACTTTAAAAAAGTTTCGGTGACGGTGCCGCCCGCCATACAATTCAGGAAGTAATGAATGGTGAAGATTGACAAGGGAAGATCAGTGTTTTCCACGACAGAAAACGTAGCTCGCAATCCGCGGCAGGTTCGAAGGGGGGAAGCGTGAGTTGTTCCAGGACAAAGAGCAAATCCCATGGAGGCAGTGGGTCCTTAATGGGTGGCCTAAGATGTAACACCCCTCTCAAAAATTCCCGAGAGGCATCTAATTGTGCCACTGTGCGCTGTCCCACCGGAAGGTGGTAAGCTGAAATGGCACAGAGGTGCATCTTGATAGAGGAGTAGGCGAGACCGAACGGAAAAGGGAGAGCAGGTAGTCTAACACCGCTCTCACCGGGCAACCTAAAGGGGAAAGGTCGCGTGCTTGCGACCATAAACAAAAACGGCGCCATTTCATGGCGTACGTCGCATGCGTTGCCGGCTTTCTGGCTGCAGAAAGAACTTCCGCAACCTCTTGCGAGACCCCGTGACGCAAGATGGCTATGTCTCTAGGAGCCATGCATGCAGGTTCAGTGAGCGTAAGTCCGGGTGGACCAGTGAACCTTACTCCTGAGACAAGAGATGGGAGCTGAACGGCAACGGGAGCGGAGGTTCCCGGGATAGCTGAATCAGTAAAGGAACCAGATCTGTCTGGGCCGAGAGGGCCACCAGGATCATGATTGCTTGCTCCCTGCGCAGTTTGAGAAGAACTCTCTGGATCAACGGAAGGGAGGGAAAGCGAGAGAATCTGTCCGCCCAGGAGAGGGACAACGATCTCGCCAGAAAACACCAGGCCCTGGATCTAGCGAGCAAAATTGGGCAGTTTTGCTGGATGGGGAAGCTAACAAGTCCAACTCTGAGTTCCCCATCAAGAAACAGATCCTCTGCTACCTCCTGAAGAAGTTCCCACTGTGGACTCTGGCCTGGGAGCGACTCAGGCCGTCTGCAATTGTGTTGTCCACCCCAGGAACATGTACTGTGATCAGATTCGCGCCGTGTCGGATTACCCAATCCCACACCCTCATGGCCTCCCTGCAAAGGGGGTAAGAGTGTGCGCCTCCTTGTTTGTTGAGGTAATACATCACCGCCGTGTTGTCTGTCTGAAGCAGGAGAGTACTGTGGATTTCTGACTGAAAGGCCTGCAGGGCATAAAGGACCGCCCTCATCTCTAGGACGTTGATATGGAGATGGGCCTCCAGAGGGGTCCATGTACCCTGGGACTTCACCCCGTCCAGGTGTGCTCCCCACCCTAGACCTGAGGCGTCTGTGGTGAGGATTACCTCCGGGGAAGGCGCTATAAATGGGACGCCCGTGGAGAGTGTCCCTGGGTCTAGCCACCACTGCCAGTCTCGAATCATGGTGTTCGTGATTCTGACCGGATGCTGCATGTGGTCTTGCCTTTGATCCCATTGCACCTTGAGCATCCACTGAGTTACCCGCATGTGGAGCCTTGCGAAAGGGACGGTAGGAATGGCCACAGCCATGTGTCCGAGCAAGCGAAGGACCGACCTGGCTGGGACGGTCTTGTTCGACGAAGCTCCCTGATGAGGGATCTGATGCGCTCCGCTCTGTCGTCTGGAAGAAATGCTCTTCCCTGAACGGTGTCCAGTACTGCGCCTATAAATTGCAGCTTCTGCGACGGTACCAGGAGAGACTTCTCGTGGTTGATTAGGATGCCCAGAGATCGAAACAGGTCCTGGGTGCTCTGGATCGCTCGGAACAACGCCTCTGAGGCGCCATGAGAAGCCAATCGTCCAGGTACGGAACACATAATGGCCCTGTCTCTCGAGACGCTGCCACGACTGCCATGCATTTGGTAAAGACCCTGGTGCGGATGACAGTCCGAATGGAAGGCTCGAACTGAAGGTGGTGGTCGAGAAACTCAAGCGCAGGAACCTCTTGTGCGCCTGAGCTATAGGGATGTGCAGGTAGCGCCCGCATGTCTAGAGACGCTAAGAAGGCGCCTTGCTTCAGCATGGGAATGAGACCCGAAGAGTCACCATGCGAATTTCTTGTAGGCGAACCGACATGCTGAGGTCGCTGAGGTCCAGAATCGGACGGAGGTCCCTGTTTTCTTTGGAACCAGGAAGAAGTGGGAATAGTATCCTTGTCCTCTCTGGTTCTCCGGGACGTACTCTATCGCTCCCTTTTGCAAGAGCGCGAGTACTTCTTGCCAGATCAGTGACTTGTGCTGACCCGGTACCGGGAGAGCAAAGGAGGCCTCGAGGGTGGCTTTTCTGCGAATTCTATAAAGTGGCCTCTTCCGACCAACTGAAGAACCCACCTGTCGGTGGTTATAGCTTGCCATCCTGGCAGGAAGTTCGCAATGCGACCCCCAACCATGATTTCCCATTGATCCTGAGGGGCGGGGCCGAAAGGAGTCAGGCTGTGGCGGCTGAGGGTCCCGCTGGCTGGACCTGGCTTAGGAGTACGCTGGCTTCGGCCTGCGGGTTGTTTCCTGGCTCTGGAAGCCGGAGCCCTTTGTTGTGGAGCGGGGCGGGACTGTTGTCTCTGCGTCTGTCCATGAAATCGGCTTTGGTTCCTACGAAAGGAACTAAGCTTGGGTCGGTACATGGCCTGGACCGACCTCACCGCCTTCCCGGCCTCTTGGAGTCTGGTAATTATCTTCTCTGAGGGTTTACCAAACAAAACTTCTCCTCGAATGGGGCGCCCATGATATTCTTCTGACGTCCGGGGTGAAACCGAGACGCGGAACAAGAGTGTCTCCGATGCATACGCCTGAAGCTGCTGCTCAGGCCGAGGAGTCCGCTGGAGTCGCACGTGCTCGTAGCACTTGGGTTCCCACGTCCAACCCGCATGAAGGAGCTGAAGCATCTCCTCCTTCTGCTCACCTTCCGGCAGTTTCTCAGCCGCATCCAGACCCTGTTCCCACAAGGCATTTTGGAACTGCACCATGTGGGTCAAATAATTCAAGGATCTGATGGCGCAGGTAGCGGAAGCATACGTGCGCCTACCCATGGTGTCCAGCTGTTTGGACTCTGGGTCCGGTGGCAGGGTGCTCAGATGTTGCGGTCTCTGGGACCGGTCATGCGAGGCTGTTATGACCAGAGTGTCAGCCTGAGGATGCTGAGTCAAGTACTGGTCTTCCCTGGGAGCCTTGTACAAGCCGATCAGCTTTCTCGATCGCCGGAGCGAATGTGGACGCTTCCACGCTGCCTTGGTGACGCCCACAAAAGTGTCTACCAAGGTGGCACCACCACAGGCTTGGGGTCCTTCTGTCAAGATACTTTGCAAGGCGAGCCTTCGGTCTAGCTTTCTTCCGCATCCCATCCCATGTTCTCTTGGATGTGTCTCATAATATCCGAGAACGAAGGGTCATCCGGAGGAGACTTTGGCATCTCGCGTGGATCCGGAGAAGGGATGGAGAGGGGAGATGGGGATCTGGATGTTGAGAACTCTGATCCCGTGTCCTCCGTCGAAGGCGATCGTCAGCGTCTTCTGGGTCTCTTAGGGCTGGGTGACCTGGAAGAGGATTTGGACGGAGGTCTCCGTTTGTCTGGTCTCCCTTGAGGTGTTCTGTGCTCCCGGGAGGAGGTACGCCTGCAGCCTGATGGAGAGGGGGCGAGGAACCGGAGGAGTAACCGTGTAGGAGGAGGAGGAAAAGACGAGGTGGAGGGGAACCATGTCCTTCTTTATGGTGTCCCACCAGTAAGTAAACAGCCCTTCACTTCTAACATGGAAAGGCCCGACGGTCCGGGCACCGGACGACGGTTGTCGGGTCCCGGCGTTGGCTCCACAGGGGGCTCTGGTTCCCTGGGCGTCTCGACAGGACCGGGGTCGCCCGTCTGGTCCTCGAGCTGAGTCAACTCCTCCTCAGTGATGGTCTCCTGACCGACATCGGTCAGAGGCATCGGGTCCTCTTCTCATTAGAGCGGCGCCGTCCCTCACCGGCATCCGGGTGATGAGTTGGCTGGCCGGCACAGTCGCCTGGCCTACCGCGGCCTGGGACCTGTGGCGGGTGAGGACTACTGACTTTACACCGGGCCGGGTCCTGTGGCCTCTTCAGAGAGGTAAGCTCCTTGGTCTTGCGAGGAGGCAAGGAAGCAGACCTGACGTCGGGTTCAGAAAGGCGGGAACCCGACTTATGATGATGGTGGCAATCCCCCGACTTAACCAGGGCCTTGGAGGACAAGGAAGGCCTGAGAGTCTTGGCCTGTGAAGAGGATGAAGACTTTTTAACCGCAGCAGGGGGAGGCTGAGAGCTGGCCCGGGAAGGGGAACGGTCAGACCTGGAACCAGAGCTGCGCGAGTCTGAGGCCTCAGACGGGACCCGAAGGGCCTTCTCCCTATGCTTCAGCTTGTGGGCCTTCTGTGAAGAGTCCCCTGGAAGACATGGTCTTGAGTTTTCTTCTAGCAGGAATGCCTGAAGGGCCTTCTGATGACGGATCCGGTTCTGCTATTAACCCCTGGCAAAAGGAGCAGGACCGGTGTCGAGGTCTGGGCCTAGGCACCGGACGAGGCTGAGTGCGGTCCTGAAGGGGATCTGCTTCCCAAGCACACTTCGAGGAGGACCGGAGGTCGGAGAGGACATCAATAAAACTTGATTGTAGAGAATTAATTTCCGTAGGGAAAGTAAACTTTACCACTGGCCGCATCGCTAGAGACTGAAACCGGGCGGGTCAGACATGTGTTTCACGGGAAAGAAATTCAATTTACGCATTTCACCGTAATTATGATCTTTCTGTGTATCTTCACCATTCATCACAGATGGGTACTGGCCGAGATCAGACCCCGGTTTTTTTTTTTTTTAAAAAGATAGGGGGTGATGCAGCATCGGCGCCGCCCTCGAGGCCGACGTACTACGTGGCGCTCGAGGATTAGCCGTTAGGCTGCATCGACTCCACCTGCCTACCAGTTCTGAGTCGCCGGAGAGGTAAGAGGAAGGGATGGAGGGTGGGACAAGAGAGTCCAAGGGACAGAAAAAGGAGAGAAAACTGAACTAAAAGGAGAAATAACGACTGAGAGGACAGCATAGAAGAAGTAAGACTAAGGGGATTGGGTAGGGGCCCCAATCTCTGGAAACGGAAGAAGGGAGGGAAGGGGGGAGAGAATTTCAGGAGAGAGAGTGAGAGGTAACAGGGATCCAGGACCCTTGTCCGTCACCAGACTGTATAGGAACTGCAAGGAGTTAGCAAAGCTCTTTGCCAGAATTCAAGGCACAGAATAACTGGCAATACCCCAAAGCAGAGTCGGCTATTCTGGAGAAGGACAGGGTACAGGGACTCAGTACTCTCTCTCTAAAGAGATATTTGGTGAAAAAAAGAAAAAGAAAAATTTTTTTTTTGATTAGATGGATAACAGAAGGAGGGCAACCACCAGCCCCTACCCATAGGGGAGAAGATATGTAGAAGAGAGGAGTGCCACCAAACTATACCCCTTAGGAAGACTGTCCCCCTGTGTGTCCCAACTAATCTCACTGCCAAGGTGCCGGAAGATGGCAACAGTTGAGAGGGGCTAAGGAAGAAAGGGCACTTTCCCTATACTGGTTTTAACCATACAGGAATAAGTGGAGGGGCTACCGCCCCTTTCGCCCCAGAGGTTCCAGCACCTATGCAGTGAAGATAGGGAAGGCACAGAGGGAGGAGGATTCCAGAGACTGAAGCCCCAAGGGGGATGGTGGAGGATTGTGATGAAAGGTGAAGATACACAGAAAGATCATAATTACGGTAAGTACGTAATTTGAATATCTTATCTGTGTCAGTCTTCACCATTCATCACAGATGGGTGAGTACCAAGCCCCCCGAAGGGGGTTGACTGATTGCACCCTAAGGGACAGTGTCCCTTAGCCCTCAGTGGGTGACACACTAGGGGAACCTTCTGGGCCCTGAGGAGGCCCTCAGTGGGGAGAGGGAGACGGCTCCCCGGGAGGGGAAGGAATTTGCCCCGACAAACGCCGCCTCGCCCTCACGGAAAAGAGGTAGGTTCCTGGTGAGCTAGAGCAAATCACCCCTCGCCGGGCCAAGGGTGACAACTGGGAAAGGCGGCGTCACGCCGATCTTCTGGTGCAGATCGCTGTCCCTACGACCCTGGTAGCTACCTCATTGGCGCTGTAAGATGCCCTTGCTTGGTGCCTTGCTAGCTCCAGGCCACGTGCAGAGAGAGCAATGGCTTGCCTGGTTTGCTCTGAGTCAGGCAGAGGGTTAGGATCTGACCTAGCGCTGACCACAAGTACCTGTTATAGGCAGCGTAGTGGGCCTGATGCGCAGAAATGGAGAGAAGCAGCCGTGCAGAGTAGAAAGTCCTCCTCCCCCAGAAATCAAAATCCGAGGAGTCCTGATCTGGGGGCCGGTCACGGTGGAGGGCGCGAAGCCCATCAGGAGTGTCCAGGTGCGTCAATCCGGACGGCGGATGAGGCAAGGAGCCTGGAGACTCCGGGGGAGCGCAATACCTCTGGCAGGTCCCTAGGGGCAGGAACTCCGGAGAAGGGCCTCTGCCAGAAACGCATGGACGCCTCCCGAAAGGGAGCGGCCAAGGCGGCACCACAAGGGTGGCTGTCCCAAAATCGCCTAGAAAGGCGTCCGCCGCATGCTCCGGATTGCTCACAGAAGAAGGAGAAAGGTGAAGGTCCTCCATCATCCTCACGAGGAAACGCTGATACTCAGAGAGATCAGCAGCAGGAGAGATGTGGACAGAAGGTTCCTCTCCCCCAGAAGAGGGGGATGAGGAGCTGGAGGTCACCATAGGCTCGGGGGGAGGTTGAAAAACCTGGCTGTCCAAAGCCCTAACGTAAGCAGGGAACCGAGCAGCCACCGCTCTGAACTGTTCCCAGGTGAGAGGTCCGCTAGGACCAAAGATACCTGGGAACGCAGGAGAAGGCGGCAGAGGGGAGTGGACAGAGCCGAGAGAAGAAGTCGGCTGACCTCTGCCGGGGCTAAGGAGCGGACCACGGACTCCCACGGGGGGAGACCTGGAAGACTCTGCAGTCGACAGCTGCACAACCGCTTCAGTACTGCCTAGACTGCGCCCAAAACAATCCCCCAAGTGAGGCGACCGGGGCCATGAAGGTCCAGAAGGACGGTCCCCTGCCTCGAAAGAATGGGACCCTCTCAAGGAACCCGAAGGGGAAGGGCGGAAGTCTGCACTCCAGCTCCGTCCAGGACCCGGGTAGGTCCCAGAAAAGGGCCGGCGCACCAACCTATACCCCCGACCCTTCGGAGTCCGGAAGGGTCCTAGCCCTCGAGTGGCCAGTCTAGGCGTCTCGGCACTCCAGGGCTGCTCCCCAGGGCAATCCCGAAGGAGCACCTTCCCCTCCCGTGGCCCTCTCGATAGGCCCCAAAGTTGGGCGACCGAGAGATGTCACAGTAGGGGGTACCACCGTAGAGGGGTCAAGGAACCCCCCCCAAGGCTAGGCTGCAAGGCGATGGTGGCACGCATCACAGCCCGCTGGTCAGCACCACTGACCCTAGTCCTAGAAGAAACCCGACTCACCTCGGAGGGGGACTGGCCATGACCCGAAGAGGAAACCACCAGCTCGTCCTCCCTTGCAGACAACTCCGAAGGGTGTGACTGCCCATTCGACTCTGAGCTGGACTCGGACTCCGAAGAGGAAGAGTCCGAGGCCCTAAGCCAAACAGTAGGGGGTCGAGGAAGGGACACCTTCCAGAGGGGCCCAGGAGCCAAGGCAATCCCCGCCAGGTCCACAGCACCGCGAGCGGTGCCAGCAGAAGGTGGCAGGGAAGCTTGGGCCAGAAGTCCTAGGCCAGGGCCAGCTGCGGCACAATCAGGTCCACCGGTGCCAGGGGAGGCACCCGGGACGGAGACGGCGCCGCCAGCAACCCCAGTCTCGGAGCCGACGCCAGGTTGCCTGACGCCGCGGCGGCAGCGGAGGACCAAGGTGGCGCCGACGGATCCCGGCGACTCCGGCCCGACCACGGCACAGATAGTCCCAACGGCTTCCGCCGGGCGCTCCGACGGACGGCAATCAAGGTTTCACAGCGTTGCGTTTCCACCGGTGCCGAGGTGAGACATGGCGGCGATGACGCCGAGGGCGTGTTTCACGGTGTTGTGAGCAGTGTCGGCGCCGCAAGCCCCATGGACGCCGACAGTCGGGTCGGTGCCGACAGGACCCTCGGCGCAAACGCACCGGCTGCCCCGAACGATGGTAACGACCGGCCTAGCAGACTGCTGGAGCGACACCGTGGAGCCTTCACCCCGAAAAAGTGATTGCCAGAGCGGCGCCTCCCGCCCGCTCCCGGGGGGGAAGCGGGACGGGCCTCCTGCGCCGTGGAAGGAGCCTCGGCCACGGCTAGGCTAGAAGAGGCCGTGGCTCCCTCCTCCGCGGTCCGTATAGAACCGGGAGGGGACCCGGAGGAGGGGCCGAGAGAACGCGGCTTGGCCCGAGTGCGCGGCCTACCTCCGAAAGTCGGCGGAGCTCGCTCGACCTTAAACGCGCGCTGTTCCAAAACTCGGCAGTCCATCGAGAAGCAGGCGCCGATCTAATCCATGTCGTAGCGGCCAAGGCACGAAAAGGCACCGGTCATGTTGGTCGGGTGATGGATACTTGGCGGGCCGCACGGGCACCGACGCATAGGGGGCCGCCCCATCTTCTGCGATTTTTTGCCCTCCGACCGCAACATGACCTACGGAGAAAAACCCCACCAAAAACAGACTCGACGTCGCTTTAAATGCAATAAAAAGGAAAGATCTTACCGGCGATGTCGAGTGGAGGCAAACACAGAACTAGCAGACAGACAACTAGAGACGCAGGCTTCAAGGCCTAAAATTTTAGAATAAGGCTTCTTCAGGCTTCCCACGAGGCGACCTCGACGGCGGGAGACGAAGAACTGGTAGGTATGGAGTCGATGCAGCCTAACAGCTAATCTTCGAGCGCCACGAGTACGTGCCGAGCCGAGGACGGCGCCGATGCTGCATCGGCCCGCCATCTTTAAAAAAAAAAAAAAGGTTCTGCTGGGTCCTGATCTCCGCCAGTACCCATCTGTGATGAATGGTGAAGATTGACACAGATAAGATCTGGGGAATCGGGCGGGACCGCCTCTATGTACTCACGTCTGACGTCGGAGGCGGGACCGATGTCGGGGGCGGTCCCCGCTGAAGATAGCTAGCTAGAATTTTTCTGTGGGGCCCTGATGCCTGCCGGCTTCAGTCCTAATGGTGTAACCTGCTGCAAGAGCTGTGTCTCGAAGTAAGATCACAGTTTTCCAAGTCAAGTACTTAAGCTCTGCAGAGGACAAAGGTTCAAAAGGGGGTTGCATAAGTTGAGCAATGCAAACATTAAGGTCCCAAGCAGGGGCAGGGTCCCTGAAGGAGGATTGGTATGCAGAATCCTTGAAGAATTTACAGAATACAGGATGAGCTGAAAGGGAAGAGTGCTTGCCTGCTGACAAGAAGGCAGAGACAGCTGCCAGATGCACTCTAAGTGTAGCTGGTCTGAGTCCCAAGCTATTGAGATGAACCATATAGTCAAGGACTGTAGGCAACCCAGCAGACTCTGGAGAAATATGCTTCCCAGAGCACCAAATAGTAAACCTTTTCCATTTAGAGTTGTAAGTCTTTCTGGTGGAAGGACTTTGAGAAGCCTTTAAAATATCCAGAACACCTTGAGAGAGATGCAAATCAGCAAACTAACTCTTCAAGAGCCAGGCCTCGAGATTCGGATACCAAACCCTCCCCTGAGAACATGTTAACAGGTTGCAATTCCTGGGAAGAGACAGGGGAAAGTGGACTGCTAAGGACAGCAAGAGAGGGTACCAGGGCTGTCTAGAGCAATCAGAATCACCTTGCAGGGTTGAGACCTGATTTTGACTAGTACCTTGAACGGGGGAGCATACAGGAACTTCCCTTCCCAATTGAGAACTAGGGCATCCAGGGGGACTGAGCCCAACACTGGGGGCCTGCAGCTAAAAAGAGGAAGTTGGTGATTGTCTGGGGCTGCAAAAAGATCTATCTGTGGGGTGCCCCATCTGGAGAAGATCACCTTCAAAATCAGGGGATCTAGGGACCATTTGTGATGGCCCTGAGATATCCTGCTGAGAGCATCTGCCAGGACATTGTCCTTCCCTGGGAGGTGCACTGCTATCAGAGAGGTATTCAGGGAATAGACCAGAGACCACAACTTCATTGCCTCTGTGCACAAGGCCGTAGACCGAGTGTCCCCCTGCTTGTTGATGTACCACATTGTGGTGGTATTGTCTGTCCTGATCTGAACTACTTTGTTCTGAACAGACTTGGAAAAAACTTGAAGTGCTAGAAATGAAAATTACGTACCTACCGTAATTCCTGATCTTCTCTTGTATCTTCACCATTCATTACTTACTGGGTGTTGGCCGGAGGCGCGCACCCACCACGGGAGCTTTTTTTTTAAAAAAAAGTTTGCCTAACGGCACCGCCCTCGAGAGTGACGTCATGCGTCATGCGCGAGGGGCGGCCGTTAGTAGCGACCGACTCCTCCTCCAACTCAGTTCTGTGAGCCGGAGAGGCAAAAGTGAGAGCAGAGAATATAGATAGCGAGGCAAGATAGCCGAGGGATAGCAAAGCAAGGAAGAAGGAACTGAAAAAGGAATAAGCCGATGGAGGAAGGACAGAGGAGATAAAGTATCCCTAGCCTAGGGACTGCAGGGCCTCCTTACCTGGACGACTCTAGGAGGAGAGATAAAGTAAGGAGATGAGAAAATAGAAGAAGAAGAAAGAGAAGAGAGAGATGGGATGTTGAAGGGACCAGAATGCCCAACGAGCATAGTTAGCTTAGAGCTGAAGGCTCGACTAAGAGGGAAGCAAGAATCCCCGGAGATAGAGCTGAAGAGAAGGTTCACCAAACCCGCTAGACAGACTCTGGAGGGCATAGTCCTTATCCTCAACATGCCATTGTTGAGTTGATACCCCTCGGGTTCCTGGCCGACAGGCCTAGAATTGAGGACACCCGAGGAGGGAAGGAACCCCAGGCAGCAGGAGAGTGCTGCTCTGGGACTTAGAAAAGGAAAATGTAAGCCTTTGAGGCGCTTTAGCATAGAAATGGGACTCAGACAGACTGGCCAAGGCTTAGGCTGGCCGGATTGGATATGGTCAGCACAGCTCTTCTGTAAAATTGTCCAGGAGGACACTTAAAAGGAGAAACCAATATGCAAACTAGCTAGAAGGGAGATTACTTTCATTTCCCTCGCTTTTTTTTTTTTTTTTTTTTTTACAGAAGAAATTTGAGGTTGGTTGCATGACCCCAAAACCAAGATGCCTATAGCAGTCAAAAAGAGTTCCTCAGCATTTTCTTTCCTTTTTTTAAAAAAAAAGAAAAAGGAACAGACGTGCCTTGCCCTCTGCTCTGCAGGGCAAGAATAGAAGGGGGGTTGATTCCAGGGCAATATCTGGAACACGGGATTGCAGGATCAACTGAATAGCCTGAACCAGGACAAAACCCCAGAGATATCTTGTCAGGATAACGGCAAGAGATAGTTGTGCAGTCTGATCGCCAATGCAATCCACAGATGGCCACTGAATCTTAGAGTAATTAATTTTTCTGAAAATTAGAACCCCTCAAAAGAAGGATTTTTATTTTTATTTTTTTTTTGAAAATTAAGCAATTTTTCCTAGTTTTTAAGAAAAATTTTTTTTTTTTTTTGCAGAGAGAGGAAGGAGACGGAGGTGGAGAAGCCACAGGAAGAGGCCACTGAGGGATGGTGGGAGGGTGGTAATGAATGGTGAAGATACAAGAGAAGATCAAGAATTACGGTAGGTACGCAATTTTCATATCTTCCTTGTCAATCTTCACCATTCATTACTTCCTGGGTGAGTACTTAGCCTCTTCCCTGGAGGGGAAGAGGTCATACCTGAGGGAACAAGACCCCAGCCTTCTGCTGGTGAGAAACAGAAGGAGAAGACCCTGGCTTATTCAGAAAGCCTAAGTGGGAGAAGAGCTAGGAGGTGCCTCCAAGACGAGGAGACGGAGGAGCCCCTGTAAAAGTCTCCCTAGCTCTGGAAGAGAAAAGACGGGTCTCGAAGAGCGGAGTTAATCACCCCACGCCGGGCCAGGGGTGACAACCTGGAAAGACGAAGCCATGCCGTCCGCCTGATGCAGATCGCTGTCCCCGCAAGCCTGGAAGCCACCTCATTGGCGTCATAAGATGCCCTTGCTTGGTGTCTTGCCAGCTCCAGGCCTACCGCGGAGAGGGCAACGGCTTGTCTGGTTTGCTCCATGTCAGGCATAGATGCCAGCAGCTGGGACATCATCGACCACAAATGCCGGTTATAGGCAGCGTGGTGAGCCTGATGTGATGCAATACATGCACTCGCACGAGAAGAAGAGAACACTCTTCGCCCCCAACGGTCGAACTGGAGAGAGTCCGAATCCGGTGGGCGGTCGTGCGCCAGGCAACGGCGCCCAGAAGGAGTATCCAGGTATACCAAACCTGAGGACGGGTTGGGAAGGGAACCTAGAGACTCAGAGGGGGCACAATACCTACGCTGGCAGTCCGCCGGGGCTGGGGAAGAGGCAGCAGGGAACTGCCAGGACCGGATAGACGCCTCCTGGAAGGGGATAGGCCAGGAAGGTACCACCAGATGCTGGGCACTGAATTCACCAAGGAATTCACGCGTCTCCATTCGGTATTGTCTCTCCGAACATAGGAACTGGAGATCCTCACCATCCTCGAGAGGAAACGCTGATATTCTGTGAAATCAGCATCGGAGGACAGATGAGCAGGGGGTTCCTCTCCCTCAGAGGAGGGAGACGAGGATGATGGGGAGCTGGAATGCTCAGAGGATTCCTGTGGCGGTGGGGAGAGTCGAAAGACCCGCTCATGCATGTATCTAACATATGAGGGGAAGGCCGCTGCAGAACCTCTGAACTGCTCCCAGGATAACGGACCAGAGGACCGACATGGCCTGGGAGCGGGGTGGTGAAGGCAGAGAGATGGGAGAGGGCACTCCGAGGAGGCAACTGTTTCCATGAGGCTCTGGAATCTGGGAAAGGAGCCCTAGTAGAGGATCCCGGATATCAAACCAGGCCGCAGAACGGAACTCTGGGGAAGCGGAGCCTGAAGAGCCCTGGGGAGAACTCCCCGCGACGCATGCCGACTGCATGGATCCAGAAGGGCAGTCCGCACAAACGCCGGAGGACACCCTAGAACCCTGGGGGGAGGGACGGGGCTCTGCACTACGGCTCCTGGCCACCCCCTAGGTGGCCAAAGAAGACCAGGCAGCAGGCCGCCTGCCCCTCAACCCCTCTGATTCCGAGAGGGCCCTCCTCCTCGACTGCAACGTCCCCCTGTCCCTAGAGGAGGCAACAGCACCCCGGGGGGTAGCCGTCACCGAGCCTCCAGAGAGGGGAGCCTCCCCCTCCGTCACCCCCACGTCTGCCCCCCGGGACTCTCGGCCACCCCCAGCCGAGGAACCCTCAGGAGACGACGGTAAGGGGGACAGAGGGAGGGGCCCGCTGCGCCGCCTGGTACCCCTAGCCACCGAGGACCCAGATCCGAAGAATGGGGTGCCAGGATGGGTCCACATCTGAGTCATCGCCTCCGAGGACGATGACCAGCAGGACCCGATGTTGGCCACCAGGATCCTCGAGGCCACGGGCTGCAACGGCCCCCGGGTACTGCGGGCGACGCCGCCTCCCACGCCGGCAGCAGGAAGACCCACCCCACACCCCCAGCAGCTCCGCAGGCCCGGCACCGCCCGGGAAGGGGAAGGCAGCTGCCGGAGGCAGGCGGCACCGCCGACGGCGCCCGCCATGTCCACCAGCACCGCGAACGACGCCGAGGCCAAAAGCGCACCAACGGCGCCGCCCAATCACCGGGCACTGGATCCAGAGCGCCAGGCGGCGCCGAGGGTCCACCCAAGCCGGGGCCTAAAAGCCAAGGGCCTCAACACGGGGAGCCTGCACCTCCAAGAGGTGACTGCCGAGGCGGTGTCAGCGCTGGGCGTGCCCTCGGGAGGGGCTACCACGCCCCCTAACATCAAGGAAGGGCCTCCCTCCTCGGCAAGATAGGGATGAGGAACCCTCTCCTCGGGATCAGATAGGCCCGGAGGGACCCGGGAAGGCCTAAAGATCTCGCCCGAGATTCCCGTGAGCGACGCCGTCTCTCGAAAAGTCGGCGGGGCCTGGCCGAGCTTGAACGCGGCGGACTTCGAGGACGCCGACGGTCCATCGGAAACAGGAGTAGCGCCTAATCCATACCGCGGTTGGGTCCCAGCAATGAAGGCAACGCTGCCGGGTCCGAGACGGAGAAATGCCGGCCACAGAGCACCGACGATAGGCGCTGCCTTCAAGAACGCTTAGCTCTAGAACCGGACATAACGTGAAACCAACGAGACTAAACACAGTAGGAAATACACCCGGCGCCGGAAGATAGAAAAAGAACAGTCTTACCTATCACAATATGCAAGGAAACGGAGTCGCAACTATGAAGATAGAAAACACCGAAGCGCTCACGCTGACAGGTGCTGCCTCGACAGCGGGAGAAACAGAACTGAGTTGGAGGAGGAGTCGGTCGCTACTAACCGCCCTCGCATGACGCCACTCTCTCAGGGGCGGTGCTGCTAGGGCAAACTTTAAAAAAAAAAAGCTCCCGTGGCGGGTGCGCTCCTCCGGCTAACACCCAGGAAGTAATGAATGGTGAAGATTGACAAGGGAAGATACACTGCTGAGGAGTTCTAAGAGACTGATGTGAAGCAGAGATTCTTGAGGTGACCACAACCCTTGGGTGGTCAGATCCCCCAAGTGGGCTCCCCAGCCCAAGAGGGAGGCATCCGTGGTAAGGATTAGAGAATGAGATTGAGTGACAAAGGGAACTCCTTGCCTTAGGTTGTCCTGATACTGCCACCACTGCAAAGCCTGGATCAGGGTTTGAGTCACTGGGATTAGCTTGATCAGAGAATCTCTTCTCTGGGACCAGAAGGCTCTTAAGTGGAACTGAATGTCCCTCATCTGAAATCTTGCCCTTGGACCACTGCTGTAGAGGCAGCCATGTGGCCCAGGAGCTGCAGAAAATGCCTTGCTGGTCGAGACACCTGGAGGGTGAATGAAGAGGCCAGTGTAACAAGGGTCCTTGCCCTGTCCAGGGGAAGGAAGGCTCTTGCCTTTATTGTATCCAGCTCTGCCCCCATGAAGGTGAGGAGCTGCACTGGCTCTAGAACTGACTTTGAAAGATTCAGAAGGAATCCTAGAGAAGTGAGCAGTTGCTGAGTTATCTGTAGGTGTGACTTGACTTGGTCTGAGACTGACCTACTATGAGCCAGTCGTCCAGGTATGGAAAGATGGAAATCTTTTTTCTCCTTAGAAAGCAACCACTACTGCCAGGCATTTGTGAACACCCTTGGAGCTGATGTTAGGCCAAAGGGCATTGTTTGAATTGATAGTGGCCTGAGGGCAACCTCGAACCTGAGGTACTTTCTGTGGGAGCATCTGATGAGAATGTGGAAATAGGCATCCTTGAGGTCCAGGGAAACTAGCCAGTCCCCTGGCCTTAGAGAGGGTAGAATTATTCCAGAGTCACCATTTTGAACTTTGGCTTTAAAAGGTGCTTGTTTAAATATCTGAGATCTAGGATGGGCCGCCATTCTCCTGTCTTTTGGGAGTTTGGAAGTACCTGGAGTACAATCCTTTTCCCTTGTGTAGGGGTGGAACCCTTTCTATGGCTCTCAGAGCCAAGAGGGAAGAGACCTCTGCCTCTAGGGCAAGGGCCTCTGAAGGATTTGCAGGTGGAAAGGATCTGGTTCTCATCTTGGGAAATTGAAGCAGAGAACTGTCCCTGGCTTTACTACTTCCAGGACCCATTTGTCTGATGTTAAAGACATCCAGTCCTGGACAAAGTAAGCCAGCCTGCCCCCTACAGGTGGTGGAGAATCGGCCCCGGCAAACCCATCAGGGTGCCTGTTTGGCAGGGGCTTTAGGCTGAGGGGTGGTAGCAGGCCTGCTTGTACCCAGTCTGCCTCTCCCTCTGAAGAACCCCCTCTGGGCAAAGGCGGAAGAGGAGGCCTGGGCTTGGTAGAAAGGCCTATGAAAAGGCCTGCCCCTGCCATGCTGCCTCTGGGGAGTGGCTTGCCTTTCCTTGGCCTGAGCACTCCTATAGGTGGTCCTGTATTCATCCATTTTCTTCATGTAGTTCTCTGTCTGCTCCCCAAACAGAGAATTACCCACAACAGGAAAATCCATGGCCTTAGTCTGGGTATCCTGAGACAGGCTAGTACATCTGAGCCAAGCCATCCTATGAAGGGCCACAGATGTAGCCATGACTCTAGATGAAACATCATTGGAGTCCACTGCAGCATGAAATTGCACTTTGGATGCCTCAATACCATCTGCAGCCACCTGCTCCAGCTCCTTGGCAAGCTGGCCAGTGACCTGTTTAGCTAGAGCCATCACAGTGTCCCATCTAGACTTCTGGTATCCAGCTGTATAGGCCATATAATTAGCCTGCCTGAGTCCCAAAGATGTTGCCATGTAATGTTTCTTTGCCATGGCATCAATCCTCCTGGAGTCCTTATCTGGGGTGTGTGAAGCCAAGGGTACATTTGCCTTATCACAGGCAGCAGCCTGCACTACCCCAACATGGCTGCATTGCTAGGAAAGGAACTCCGTATCTGAGCCTGAAAGAGTATACCTCTTGTCCATTCTTTTGTCCACAGGAGGTATAGAATTAGGAGTCTTTAAAATTTTAAATGTCTGTTTCCCAAAAGATTTATGGAGGGGAATAGACAACCTCCTGGACTCTGGGATGTCCATCATCTCAACATAATCAGGCTCTTCCTGATCCTCTACTGCTTCCTCCATAGGAAGCTGAAGAGTTTCAGCCACTTTTTTGTAAAACATAAAGTGGGAAGGGGACTCAGAAAGCCTAGGAGGAGAAACCCCTGAAGGTCTGTCTGGGGAGATGTCCGGGTCAATGGGCACATCCAGACTTTCATAATCACCATCACTATCCTCATACTCCCTTCCTCCTCCGGGTCATAAAATCCTCTAAGTTATAATTTGGAACCGACCAACCGAGCCCCTAATCGATGGTGCCGGTTCGTCAGAACCGGAGTTAGCGATTGAACAATCTTATCGCTTATGCTATTTCATCACGGTCGGAGAAAGAACTTGTGATCCGAACCGCTGACTTATCCTTCTTTTCTTTTAACCGAACCGACCTCAGAGTCGGTTCTCCTTTGCCCAAAGAAGTTTCGCCTGGTCAGAGGGTATTCCTCCTGGTTCGGTTGGAACCGAACCGGGCTGGCCATCCAGGTCAGCGGACTTTGGCCTCCCTTTCCCTCAGCCTACCTACTCTCTTTTCCAGGGTAGCTGTGGGAAAACTTTTGCAAATCTGGCAGTCTGAATCGAGGTGGTCAAACCCCAGACAATAAACACAGGTGGTGTGGGGGTCAGCCTTAGCAAAGGCTTCCCCACACACACTACAGTGTTGAAACCCAGTGGGCCTGGTTTTTCTTGGGTTTCTCAGACATGGCCAGTCCTAACCAAACTTACCCTTTTGGCAATCCGCCAGGCAAGACACCCTTATCGGTTCCTGGTGTTATGGGTCGTGGAAAAACGTAATGAAATCTGCTTTTTTAGAACCGATAAGGACCGGTTACACACACTAAAGCAGAACTTTTTTTTTTTTTTTAAAACAAACCTGATCGGTTCAAACCGAACCGATCCGACGTTACGAGTTCCACACAGAAGCAAACAATAAATACAGGTTACTCACCTGTAACAGGAGTTCTAGGAATGGTATATGTTGTTCATCCACACTCATTGGCAGTATCCTTGCCGCTTTAAATCTTGCCGGAAGGTCTTCAAGCTTGCTCCTCCCACCCACCCGGGTGGTATAACTCTCGGCTCCGCCCCATGACGCCAGATCTGGCCCGCTGAAGCTCAGGTTGTGCGTCGAGCCGAGGTCGGGTCGTAGGATGAACAACATATACCATTCCTAGAACTCCTGTTACAGGTGAGTAACCTGTATTTCTAGGACATGGATATGTTGTTCATCCACACTCATTGGCAGACTCCTAGCAGTTCTCCGGGAGGAGGGAGGCAAGACGACACCCCATATACTTACTTGGGAAAGAGAGACTGGAGAACCGAGGCCCCAAAACCAGCATCCCGGGCGTGACTCAAGGTCGATGTGGTAGTGGGTAATGAAGGTGTTTGCTGACTTCAGGTAGCAGCCCTGCAGATTTCCTGGATAGGGACGCCCCTGGAAGCAGCCACCGCTGCAGCAGTATGGCGGGTAGAATGAGCTCTTATCCTCTGGGAGGCTCCATGCCCGCTAACTTATAGCAGAGATCTATGCAGGAGGTTACCCACCTGCTTATCGTCCGCTTGGCTGCAGGTCTGCCAGATGCGGCTTCAGCGTAGGTGACAAACAGCTGGCGAACCTCTCCCCGAATTTCAGCCGTGCGCTCCTTATAATAAGCGAGCGCCCTTCTAGGATCCAGAGTATGGAGCCTATATTCGGCCTCCGAGGTGTGATTGGGGTAGAACACCGGCAGAGTCAACACCTGGTTAAGGTGAAACTCCGACACCACCTTCGGAAGGAATTTCGGTGGGGCGCAGGACAACCTTGTCCCTGTGGAAGACCAGGTAAGGAGACTCGATGGAAAGCGCCTGGAGCTCTCCCATCCTTCTGGCTGACGTGATAGCCACCAAGAAGGCGGTCTTCCACGACAGGTGAGAGAGAGCACACCTGTGCATAGGTTCGAATGGCTTGCCCATGAGCTTTGCCAGTACCAGCAGTAGATCCCACGGAGGTGGGGGTTCCCGCACTGGAGGGGAAATGTGATCAAGGCCTTTGAAAAAGCGCCAGACCACCTCTCCTCCTGCGCCATCGACTGCTTCCGGCCCGCGCCTGCAAGCAGAGATGGCTGCCAGGTGCACCCTTAGGGTCGCCGACCTCAAGCCCTTGACTAGAAAGGGACCATAAATAGTCCAAGATGCTTGCCAAGGAACAGGAGGAAGGGTCCAAGCCCTTGTTCTGACACCAAATGGAAAACCTTTCCATTTGAAGGCATAGCATTTTCTGGTCGACTCTACGGGACGCCTCAACTACATTGAGGACCTCGTCGAAAGACCCAAAGCCTGGAACTCTAGCCGCCAGGAACCAGGCCGTCAGGTGCAGGGATTGAAGGTCCGGATGGAACACCTTCCCTGATTGACTGAGAGCAGGTCCGGGCGAGCTGGAAGCCGCGAGTCCTGGAGCTGAGACTGAGGAGATCTGGTACCAGAACTGGCGAGGCCAGTCTGGGGCTATCAGAATCACCTGCGCCTTGTCCCTCCTCGCCTTGAGAAGCACCTTGTGGATCAAGGGAAATGGGGAAAGGCGAGAGAGGCCGGTCCATTGCCTCGAGAAGGCATCCCCTGCAGCGAGCCCTGCTGAGGGGGCGGCATGGAACAGACTCAGCCGCTGCTCTCCTGGAGGCAAACAGGTCCACCTGAGGTGTGCCCCAAAGGGAGAACAGATGCTGTACTACCCCGCAGGAGAGACCACTGTGGGATGCAGCCCCTATCCGGCTCAGGGCATCGGCCAGGGTGTTGGAGGCTCCTGCCACGTGAATGGCTAGGAGATCCGCCTCAGGCTGCGCACGAGTGACCAAATGCGAGAGCCCTGCATAGAAGCATGGAGCTGGCCCCGCCTGGCGGTTTAGATAGTACATGGTCGTGGTATTGTCCGGCTGACTGGACCACTTGACCCCGGAGGAACGGAGCAAAGGCGGTGAGAGCTAGGCGACCGCTCGAGCTCCAGCAGGTTGATGGCATCGGGACTCTCGGACCAGAGGCCATGAGCCCGTGTTCCCCAGATGGGCACCCCAACCCATCAGAGAGGCATCGGTCGACAGAGAGACCGTCGGCTCGGGGCGGACGAACGGGATGCCCTCCTGCAATTGATCTGGAACGGTCCACCACTGGAGAGCATTCCACATCCCCTGTGTCACCGACACAAGCTGGTCCAAGGGATCGCAGCGTTGTGACCACTGGCTGGCCAGTCCCCACTGAAGGGGACGCATGTTCCAGCGGGCCCAACGGACCACGCTGGTACAGGCCGCCATGAGACCCAGGAGGCGCAGGAAGTCCCGGGCAGGGCGCAATTGCCCAACCAGAAATGATCGGGCAAAGGAGGAAAGAACCTCGGCCCTGTCCGCCGGGAGCCGCGCTCTGGCTCGAAGAGAGTCGAGCTGCGCCCCGATGAATAAAATCACCTGCTTCGGCTCGAGTTCCGACTTGGCCTCGTTGATAAGGAGGCCCAGTTGAGAGCAGACCTGGAGGGCCAGATCTCTGGACCACTCCGCCTCCTTCCTGGAGGGAGCTGCTATCAGCCAGTCGTCCAGGTAAGGGTACACCCGGACCCCTCGGCGCCAAGAGGGAATGCTGTCACCACTGCCATGCATTTGGTGAAGACCCTGGGAGCTGGAGACAAGCCGAAGGGCATGGCTTGAACTCAAGAGGATCCTTCCGCTCGGAAGCGAAGGAATTCTGGTGAGACGGACGGATAGGGACGTGAAAAACGCGCCCTGCAAGTCCAGAGAGCAGAACCACATCGCTGCTCCAAGGATGGTATTATCTGAGCCAGAGTGACCATCCTGAAGGTTCGAGACCTTAGGAACTTGTTTAGGTCGTGTAGGTCGAGAATGGGGCGCCAGCCCCCCGTCCGTTTCGGAACCAGGAAGTACCTGGACACAAACCCTGGGTCTGAAGGAGGGTCCACCACCTCTCTTACCACCTCCTTCTGGAGGAGGAGAGTGATGTCGGCTCGACGAGCCGCCAGTGAGGCTGGGGATCCCGAAGCCCCCCGAGGGGCGACGGCTCTGAAGGGTGGTGCCTGCTCGAATTCCAGAGGCAGGCCTCTTCCCACCACCTCCAAGACCCACCTGTCCGTGGTAACAGCGGACCAGGCGGAACGGAAGTGCCGGAGCCGTCCCCCCACGGGGGGACCCAGGGGTAAGGTGACGGGGATGGGGGCGACACCCCTCAGCCCGTCACTGGGCAGGCTTGGAGGAGGGACCGGCCGAGGGACCTCCTGGGCCCTTCCTCCTGCCTCCTGTTAGAGGAAGCCGGATGCTTGGGTTTGGGATGCCAAGGCCGAGCCTGCTGGCCCTGACGCTGCTGGGCCGGGCGCCTGGGGCCAGAAGGACGAAAGGGCTTAGGCTGTGGTTTGCGGCCTTTGTCCTTCTGAGCGGAAGAGACCGAGTCCAAGGTGGCATTGGACTTCTCGATCCTCTGCAGGTGACCTTCCACCCCAGGGTCAAGAGGTCAGTCCCCAAAGGGAACATCCGCCAACTTGTGCTGGGTATCCGGTAAAGGTGGATATCCTCAGCCAAGCTCGCCGACGATAGCCACTGCGGCCGCCACCGATCTGGCACATGAGTCCCCTACATCCAAAGCAGTCTGGAGCTGCTGTTTGGCCACTGCTCTGCCCTGGTCCCGCACCTGCTTAACCGTAGTCTGCAGATCGGGCGGAAGATGAGGGATGACCTCATCCAGGAGCCCAACAGGGCATGAGAAAAATTGCCATGAGGACGGCGAACTGGCCTGCGAAGGCCGAGAGAGGACGCAGCGAGACTTTTCGCCCGACATAGTCCAATTTCTTGACCCTTGTCAGGAGGTTTGTCCACATCCCTGGGCGGCGGCGCCGGAAAACGCTGTCGGTAACCAACCCCTCAGCAGAGGGTGTTCCAAAACCGACAAGGAACCGGGACCGTGATACTTCCTGGCCATCCTGGCCGAAGGCGCAGGGCAGGAAGCAGGGCGCTGCCAAAGTTCCAGTGCTGGACCCACTATGGCCTCGCCACCGAAAGGCCTCCGTCGGAGAATCCTCGGTCCAGAATCTCCGTGAGGGGATACCTGGCCTGCTTGGAACGGGTTCGAGCTCCATCCCGGTAGACTCCGAGATGAGCCAAGCAGTCCTAGGAAGGACGACGGGCTATCGCCCATTGGCTGACCTCCTCGAAGACTCCAAGTCCAGTCGCTGGAGAAGAAGGAGGAATCATCTTCGGACTCGAAGAGTCCTCGAAGAGCTGCCTCTGGCCTGAGCCACCCTTCACCTGCCGAGGTCGGTCGGGAGTGAGGGTAACTGACAGCCGATGGGGTAAACCCTTAGCCGACCGAGAATCCTTGGTCGGAGCCCCAACTGGTGGCTGTGGAGGCGGAGGTTCCACCGCAATCGGTGGAGCAGCTGGTTTTGGCCGAACAACCGGCCTGGGTATAGGCTCCTCGGGCAAGTCGAGGGGTTGTGTCGGCCGTTCCGGTGACAGCCACTTAATGGCCGGGGAAGGCGCCGGAGTCGGCTTATTCCCGGCCAGGAGGAGCTGTTGCAACATAAGGTCCTCGTACCGTCGACGTCATTTACGCCGAAGCCTCCCCTCATCCGAGGAGGAGGACGAGGACGAGCGGCGACGCCGCTTACCGCGGTGCCGAGACCGAGACCGCCTATGACGGTGGGAACGGCTGGACCGCGAAGAGGTCCGAGACCGAGACCGAGAGTCCCGGAATTTCCGGGGTCGGTGCAGGGAGGTGTCGGCCGGAACCGACACTCCCTTCGGCTCGGAAGGTCCATCCGAGGGCTCCGGAACCGGAGGCACAGGCGAGCCCACGGGATCCTCAACTCCTCCCGGGGGAACCGGGGAGAGGGGAATCTCGGCTGCTAAAGGCGACAGCCCGTCCAATGGGTCGAGAAAAATCTCGACTTCATCAGTGGGAGTCTCGGTCAACTGACCTGACGGGGACACCGTGAGGCCAGTGGCCGAAGCCGAGCGGTCGACCGAAGCCGACGGTCGACGGCCCGGGGAGAGGGACCTTTCCCGCTCCCAAGAGCGTCGACGGAGGGACTTACCCTTGTCCCTCTTTTTGGACCGAGAAAAAGGTCCAGCAGACGCAGGCCCTTCTCCTTTAGTGGAGAGGGACAGACAAAGCTCCTTAAAGGAAGCCGTGTAGGAAGAACCCAGAGAGAGCGGGATAAATGCCGCGGCCGAGGAAGATACGGCCCGAGCCGCCTCCTCTTCGAGAGCGACCATCCGCTCGAGCTGATCCGCCGAGCCCGCCGCCGCGGACACCGACAACCGGGCCTCCTTGGACTTCACCGGAGGGAAACGCTTCTCGGGACGGCCCAGTTGCAATCGGGCAGCACGGTCTTCGAGGACGAGGCCGAGAAAGATGAGCACAGGTCGCAAGCCCGCGGGCGTGCTCAAGGCCTAACAGTAGACACACGTGGAGTGTGGATCCGTCCGAGACATCTTCTGCCCGCATGGCATCTCCAAATCGGGTCGATTTATCCATCGCGGCCGCGGGGATCGAGACTGAAGTCTTTTGCAAAATATTATTTTTAAATCCATAAGCGGAGAAATAGGGACCAGTCACAAACGCAGAGCGTTAAGGAGGGAACCTGAGCTTCCAAGCGGTAAGGAAGATCTGGCGTCATGGGGCGGAGCCGAGAGTTATACCACCCGGGTGGGTGGGAGGAGCAAGTTTGAAGACCTTCCGGCAAGATTTAAAGCGGCAAGGATACTGCCAATGAGTGTGGATGAACAACATATCCATGTCCCTAGAATGAACCTATCTAGTACTCACAGTACCACAGACAGAGACTGAACCGACAGGTTAGATGGAATAAATTCAGTTGAAACGGAGGGGAAAAACGACACTTTAGCCGACTAAATTGAACCGAGCAAAGGAGAAATCTCCAGAGCGACTGTTCAGTGAGGCAGAGTAAAGAATCTGGCGGTTTGGGTTCAAACAACAACAGACAGAGTCTCAACCGAGCTCGAGCTCAGCGTTCCATACCTTGCATGGAAAGTTAACTCTTTCCTCTCCGGGGCAGTTCAAAGGTTGGATATCACTGCAATAGTCAGAATACAGCAAGACTTCATGTTGTTTGAAAAAGTATGTATGGGGGGGGGGGAGAAAATATTTAGCCCCATGTAATGCAAAGCAGTACGGAACAAAGTGTGGAAGATTCAAACCACCATATGCTTTAGGCCTCACTAATTGCCCATACGTTGTCCGAGTGGGTTTGTCCAACAAATGAAATTGATTGAGAATAGTGTGAAGACGTTTAACATCCCCAATGGGTACAATAATCTGAGCAAAACATTCATCTTGATTATATTATTAGTCCTAACCCACAATGTTAAGGGCAGTGATTTCCACCTAGACAGATTGTGCTCAATTTTCCTAATTAATGGATCAATGTTAAGGGATTTCATGAATGTAGGATGTTGGGCAAGCTTAACGCTCAAGTAGTTGAGGCATTTAGTTTCCCACTGCAGACCAAAGGGCTCTATCAATTTGTTTTCTAACATGGGGTGAAAGGGGGAAAAAAAACACAGATCTGGATATATTTAGTTTGTACTCTGAGAATGCACCAAATTCTCTTATCACCCTAAGGACCTCGGGTATGGAAGTTTGGGGGTCCGTAAGGTGCAGGAAAATGTTCTCCGCATATGCTGAAATTTTTAGTTCCTGTGAATCAATGCGGACGCCTCTGATTTGAGGTGTAGCATTTATTTTCAAAGTCAAAAGCTCTAGATACTGGCTTAAAGAGCATTGGGGAGAAGAGACGACCTTGCCTGGTCCCCCTTGTGAGGGGGAAGGCATCTGACAGGATCCCGTTACAAGTAATCCTGGCAGAAGGAGACTGATAAAGAACTTGAAGCCATCTAATATATGTATTCAGAAAGCTCTATTTACCCAAAATAGAAAATAAATATTTCCATGACACTGTATCAAAAACTTTCTCTGCATCCTGGAAGACCAAAACAGCATCAATGTTGGCCCCCCTGGAAGCAGAGATTAGATGGTGTATTTTATGGAGATGGTCTCTTGAGAGTCTCCCGGCCATAAAGCCAACTTGTTCCAGGTCAATCAGATTTTCCCAGACTCTACTCACCTGGCAGCCAAGACTCTGGCTAAGATCTCTGTATCAACATGGCCTTTCCCCATGCGAGTACGTATCTCCTCTGGCAAAATTCCCCATGCGATTACGTATCTCCTCTGGCAAAATTACCACTGCTCGGCCGACTGCTCAAACTGCAGTACTGCTATATGTTACTGTAACCTGGCTTAAATTGCTCTGTTGACTTCGCCTCTGGCAGTGTTACTACGTGCTGCTGTAACCTGGTTAATTTGCCACGCTCTTACCATTATATACTGCTGTAACCTGTTAAATTACCACTGCTCTACTGACTGCTCCATTTGCAGTCCCTTTGGTGCCACAAAAACAATCTGGCCTCTCTGTAATATTGGTCCAATCACCGATTGATTGATGTAACCATAAGTGAGTTTTTGTATTTTGTATTTACTGCTGTACCCATCATGTTCTTCACAAACGTGTATGTTAATTCCATGTAACCTACATCCTGTAACATGAATGTCTGTACTGTATTTGTCCTCTTTGTGACGAGGTACCTTTGAAAATGAGCCCCTGGCTCAAAGGTTGTAAACCGATGTGCAAATGAATAAACAAACATTAATAAGAGAGATGGGTCTATAGCTGTCCGGCCAAGTGTTGGCCTTACCTGGTTTGTGTATCAAGGTTATTCTATCCTCTAAAAGCCGGGGCTCTTTTAAGTCCTGGATATGCAAATAATTGAACAGTTGTGTTAACGTAGGGGCTAGCTCTTCCAGGAAGGTTTTATAGAAATTCATAGAAAAGCCATCTGGCCCGGGGGCTTTGCTAACTGACATACCTAAACTACATCTCTGACCTCTACTCTAATTGAGCCTTCTAATAGTTGTTGTGCATCTGTCAAATGTGGAAAATGGACATTATCTAGAAAGTTAGTTACCTCTATATCTGTGTTTAAATTCTCTAAATCTTCAGTATAAAGTTTGAGAAAATAGTCTCTAAATATCACAATTTGCCTTGGGTGAGTGACCAGTTCTCCAGAGTTTTGGTCCTACAGGGCCTCGATTCATCTTGCTGACAGAGGGACAGCAAACAACTAGCTTTCTACCCTTGACCCAAACAGGCAGCCTTATGCCTGATGATGGACCTCTCTGCTTGTTCTAGAAGATACCCTGAACACTTAGCCCTTAAAGAGCTAGTGTACAGTGACAGGTTTACCCGTGTGTAGAACTCTGTGAGTAGTGGAGTCTGTAGTTTGTTGTAGTGTGGGCATTTAATTTGATTGTTGTAGCTAATTTTTACTTTTTGCTGTGTGAAAGTTCTGGTCTGGTATGATTTTGCTGCTGAATGAGAAACAGACTGGCCATCGCGTGGTAGTAGTTACATAGTAAGAGGAAAGCTGTCAATCATAAAACCGTGACTCTGAAAGGGACAGTACATCTATACTGTTAAGTGAGCCATCTACATCTCTTTCAGACTTTTTTTTTTTTGTAACTATTTTGAGATGCGTTTTAACTTTGCACTTTCATAGTTACTGATATTGGCACAGGTTTTGTTTTCTCTTTTTTTTTTCTTATTTGTAGAAGCTGAACAGAGAGAACGCGGAGCTGGGAAGCCATGAAGGAAATAATCAGTGTCACAGAAGTCGATGCAGTTTCCGAATGAGAGAGACAGTTATGTATTGTATTCTAGCAGTGACACCATACATGGATCGATGTGTGTAACTGTGGTGGACACTGCTAGGTTATGCCTATATGGTTTCTGTTATTCTATCATAACCAGCGTGGAAAAACTGACGCACCAGCATGGATTACTGTTGTGTTGACAGAACTATATGGCTATTTACATGATGTGGCAGAGCTTCTGATCCAGCTCAAAATATCAGATGACAATCAGATTCCATTAGTACCAACACTCCTGTGTAGACTGTGCTGGCAATTTTTTCCTTCATGTTCATTGAGCATGCGGTGAACATAAGTTTTTCTGTGCTGCCTGTGACAGCAGCAAATAATACTGTAAACCTTTTGGTATTATCAGCCCACTTGTACTGTGGGCACTACCCACTGGTACCCGTTTAACCCTTAAACTTTAAAGGGAGTGACCTGTACTTCACTGGGTACCAAGCAGTAGAGACGGTGCAGGCCTGGTGATGTTGCAGTTGGCTGGCCGGTGGTAATGCACTTTAAAACAAGCAGATCAGTTAAACTAAAAACCCCATAGGATATGTAGTTAGTTAATGGCAAAAAACCTCCAGATGAGTTATTTGCAGCTTCTGACCCTTTAACCAAATCTATACATTTGGTGGCAGTTTGTACAAACTTTCCCAGTTGCAGAGCAAGCCCCGAGAGCACTCACGGCTCTGATGTACCATCTTCCCTGTCAACCTGGGCTCCTCTTCCTCCATTCTGCAGCTGCAGATCTTCTCAGGCTGATGGTTCAGTTGTGCAGTTTGGGTGGCAGCTAGAAGATGCAGGTCTCGGGTACCTCTGGATGTAGATCAGGTTATTTGTGTCCGGAGTCATCTGGACCTCTCTGGCTCTTCCCTCTTCTGCAAGACATAGCACTCTAAGGAGCAGGAGCCACATGCCTCACACCCACCATTAAGCTTTGGAACCCTAGTGTGAAGCATTAGGTACTATCTGGCAGTAGCACTAACCAGTCAGTCTCCCAGCCTGTCTGCAGGACTGATGCAGGTATTTCTCTCACAGTTGTCACAATGCATGCTTTCTCACACCATCTCTAGTGCCCACAGGCTGGCAGCTAGGACACACTTACTGGATCAGCAAGCTTTTGCCTCCTTTGACAGGAAAATCAGGAACAGTCGTTTTCTAAAAAAGGTGGTGTTCCAACTTAATCAGCAACACACACTTCAGGTTCTGTTCTTTAAAGGTTGTAGAAACCTTAGCATCACCTCCTGATGAGTGGCTTAAAGCCCTAGGCAGGCATCCATTGATAGCTTGGGTCAGTAGCCCCACGTCCTCCTCACTCTTAAAGAGCTTATGGACGACTGCCTCTCCTCTCCACCACTGCCTGCCATCTCGAACATGGCTTAGGAGCTCACCTGTCATTGCATCTTTTTGACACCCCCCACTAGAACAGAAAGGTAGGGGACTAAAGAGCATGATGTCAGACATTCTAACAAAAGAATACTGAAACCATATCTTTTTAACTAAAAGCACCTAAGTGGAATTCCTCCATTAAGACAGTAAATACTCCACTGTTTTCTCTCATGCGAAATGCCCTGTTTTTATTTCGGTCCTAGCATGGCAAAATAGTATATAACTCATTAAGGACCCCTCCTCTGAGCTGACATGACTTAAACATCTTGGGCCCAATTCACAAAGCCCCTAGAAGGGTGCAAGGTGCTGTGTCAAACATCAGTGATGCAAGTGGCACCCTGCGCCAAAAGATGCCTCAGGAGCTATTCAGAAAGGCAGTCTATTAAACGCGGGCTGCCTGAGCCAGAGGGGGCTAACATCAGCCTTGTACCACTACTCTGATGACACCTGTATTAATAACCCCACCCTTCACTGGTGGTCTAGCATCCCCAGCCCCATCTCGTGCGTGTATATATATATATATATATATATATATATATAGAAAAAAAAAACGTTAATGCTCAGTTAGGGTCAAAGCAAGAAAAGGGGGAAATAGGAAACCATAATGCCTTAACACCAAACCCTCCCAATCCAGGCTGGAAAGCAGGTGAGGAAAGCAGATGTGGGGTGTGCCTTGCTTCTCAAGCCTAACACTCACCCATTCCATCTGTAAATAAGGTCAGATGTGTAGACTGAGAATGGGGTGAGCGTTAGGCTTGAGAAGCCCAAGGCACACCACACACCTGCTCTCATGCCTGGGTTGGGAGGGTGGTGTGTTAGGGAAAGCCTAATGCCTCATTTCCCAACTTTTGTCACTTTGACCCGTAACTGCAGCATTAACAAAGTTTTTTGCTTATTTCCTTACTTTTTGAGACAGTATAATAGTATCCTTATTTTATCTTGGAGCGCAGAGACCTTCGAACTCTGCACTTTCATCCCTCTGTAGATGCATATATGTAGCTGTGAAAGCATAGGGCCCTTCAGGCCCTTCACTTCCATTTATAGGACAACAGTGACCAAATTGTCAGCATAGCCATCTTATTACCCCTCATGCACCCAGTACAGAAAATGTTCTAATCCCCAACAAAACAATTCTGTGCAACTGCAACATCATTTCATGCCACAGGTGAAAACCCATTTTGGGCAGGATTCCAAAATGACAGCTGTAACATAGGTGGGGGTAATAAGGCAGCTATGTTGAAAATCTGAGGCAAAAATATTTAATATTTCCGAAGTTACGAGCGGGCATAGCAAAATTGCAATGAATGGTCATAACTGGCATTTTTTCATATTTTGACCCCACATTTTCAACATGGTCTTATGACTGCACCTCATAAACCCCATAGGTGAACATTTTCAAATCCATGCCAAAATGCCATTCAGCGTCACAGGTGCAAAAACACATTTCAGATAGGATGTGACGCTGTACTGTTCACGAGGTGGTGTGAAAAAAATGGCTATGTTGAAAAATTGGAGTCAAAATATTGAAAATTACCAAAGTTATGCGAATGCATAGAAAAATTTCAATGAACACATGTAACTCAGCAATTTTTAATAATTTTTTTCACCAAATGTTCAACATGGCCTTTTTGGGACCCCAACTCATGAGCAACGGTGGTGAAATTCTGTCATTCAGTCCTGAAAGGTGATTTCGCACAGTGACCGTAAAATCACCATCTGGGCCCAGTTAAAGTGACAGTTGCAGCGTCCATGTGGTGGGATCCCAAAAGAAAAAATTACTCACCTTAGTAATTGTTTCTTCTAGTGGAGTCTTGCTGTATTCTGACAAGTGCACTTAGCCTCAGCCTTTAAACTGCCCCGGAGAACAATGGGTTAACTTTTCTATGCAGGGCACAGAATGTTGATCTCGAGCTCGGATGATGTCTCTCCCGTTGTATTTTGAACTGCAACCATCAGATCTTTACGAGCAAAACTCACTAGGTGTTCTGTGTGGAAACTAGAATTTTTACCAGCCAACTGGCAGAAAATAATCTTTTGGGTCTCAAAGGAAGACTCAAGTCAGGAAACCCAAAACACAAAAACCAATAAAATTGAAATAAAACCTCACCCCACGAGTAACAGAGGGTGTAAGGGAGGCACCCCTGGGGTGCCAACACTGCGCCTGCCCACCCACATCCCATAAATCCAGGTTCTGAGAGGGGAGGTCAGAATACAGCAAGACTCCTCTAGAAGAAACAATTACTAAGGTGAGTAATTTTTTCTTCAAACAGGAGGACGTTTTGTTGTATTCTGACAAGTGCAGACTACCAAGCAGTACCTCCATGGCGGAGGAACAGAACCTACTTTGGGAATAGGCTCTGAAATACTGCTGTGCCAAACCGAGCATCATTCCAAGCCTGGATATCCAGAGAGTAATGCTTGGTAAAGGTATGGACTGTTTTCCAGGTGGCTGCTTGACAAATTTCTAAGAGAGGGATATCCCTGGCAGCAGCCAGGGAAGCAGCTGTACCTCTTGTGGAATGAGCCCTCCGGCCTGAGGGTGGACCTTTTCCCAGTTTTTCATAGCAAAACTGTATACAAGGCACAATCCACCTGGCAACAGATCTCTTGGCGGCAGGTTTGCCCTTTCCTACTTCTCCATAAGTGAGGAACAACTGGAGGGAGTCAAACCTGTGACCCTCGGTACGCTCTATGTAGTGGCTAAGGGCTCTTTTAACATCCAAACTGTGTAGCCTCTCTCCTGAGGAAGAATGATCAGTGAAGAAAACAGGGAGAGAGAGACTGATTCAGGTGGAAATCTAAAACCACTTTAGGCAAGAACTTTGTTAGTTCTAAGGACCACTTTAACTCTGTGAAAAGAGACGAAATCAGGTTCCACTGACAGGGCATGCAATTCACTGATACGTCTAGCAGAAGTAATGGCTACCAAAAATACAGGTTACTCACCTGTAACAGGAGTTGTTCATCCACACTGTCTGGCAGGTTCCTTGCCGCTTTAAATCTTGCCGGAAGGTCTTCAAGCTGGCTCCTTCCACCCACCTGGGTGGTAAAACTCTCGGCTCCGCCCCATGACGTTAGATCTAGCCCGCTGGAAGCCAGGTTGTGCGTCGAAGCCGGGGAGGTCGGGTGGGTCATGTGGATGAACAACCTATACCATTCCTAGAAATGAAAATTACGTACCTACCGTAATTCTTGATCTTCTCTTGTATCTTCACCATTCATTACTGCTTGGGTTTAACGGGGCCAGCACCAGCCACGGGAGTTTTGTTTTGTTTTGAGTCGGCTCCACGGCCTCGAGCGCAACGCATCGCATCATGCGCGAGGGCAGCCGCAGCCGCAGACTCCTCCTCTATCTCAGTTGTTAGCCGGAGAGGCGAAAATACAGGTTACTCACCTGTAACAGGAGTTCTAGGAATGGTATATGTTGTTCATCCACACTTATTGGCAGGTATCCTTGCCGCATTAAATCTTGCTGGAAGGTCTTCAAGCTGGCTCCTCCCACCCACCCAGGTGGTAAAACTCTTGGCTCTGCCCATGACGCCTAGATCTGGCCGCTGGCAGCTCAGGTTGTGCATCGTCGAGGTCGGATTGTAGATGAATAACATATACCATTCCTAGAACTCCCTGTTACAGGTGAGTAACCTGTATTTCTAGGGACATGGATATGTTGTTCATCCACACTTAGTGGCAGACTCCTAGGAGTTCTCCGGGAGGAGGGAGGCAAGGCGCACACCCCTGATACTTACTTGGGAAATAAAGACTGGAGAAAAGAGGCCCCAAAACCAGCATCCCGGCGTGACTCAAGGTCGATGTGGTAGTGGGTAATGAAGGTGTGTGCTGACTTCCAGGTAGCAGCCTTGCAGATTTCCTGGATAGGGACGTCCCTGGAAGCAGCCACCGATGCAGCAGTATGGCGGGTAGAATGAGCTCTTATCCCTCTGGGAGGCTCCATGCCCGCCAACTTATAGCAGAGATCTATGCAGGAGGTGACCCACCTGCTTATCGTCCGCTTGGCTGCAGGTCTGCCAGGTGCGGCTTCAGCGTAGGTGACAAACAGCTGGCGAACCTCTCCCCGAATTCCAGCTGTGCGCTCCTATAGTAGGCGCAGCGCCTCTAGGGTCCAGGCGGAGCCTATATTCAGCCTCCGAGGTGTGACTGGGGCAGAACACCGCAGAGTCAACACCTGGTTAAGGTGAAACTCGGCACCACCTTCGAAGGAATTTCGGTGGGGCGCAGGACAACCTTGTCCCTGTGGAAGACCAGGTAAGGAGACTCGATGGAAAGCGCCTGGAGCTCTCCCATCCTTCTGGCTGATGTGATAGCCACCAAGAAGGCGGTCTTCCACGACAGGTGAGAGAGATCACACCTGTGCATTGGTTGAATGGCTTGCCCATGAGCTTTGCCAGTACCAGCAGTAGATCCCACGGAGGTGGAGGTTCTTGCACAGAGGGAAATGTGATCAAGGCCTTTGAAAAAGCGCCAGACCACCTTCTCCTGTGCCACCGACTGCTTCCCGGCCCGCGCCCGGTAAGCAGAGATGGCTGCCAGGTGCACCTTAAGGGTCATCGACCTAAGCCCTTGCTGAGAAAGGGACCACAGGTAGTCCAATATGCTCGCCAAGGAACAGGAGGAAGGGTCCAGGCCCTTGCTCTGACACCAAATGGAAAATCTCTTCCATTTGAAGGCGTAGCATTTCCTGGTCGATTCCTTACGGGATGCCTCAACTACATTGAGGACCTCGTCGAAGAGACCCAAGGCCTGGAACTCTAGCCGCCAGGAACCAGGCTGTCAGGTGCCGGATTGAAGGTCCGGATGGAACACCTTCCCCGAATTGACTGAAAGCAGGTCCGGGCGAGCTGGAAGCTGCCTCGGGAGCCTGGAGCTGAGGCTGAGGAGATCTGGATACCAGCATGGCGGGCCAGTCTGGGGCTACCAGAATCACCTGCGCCTTGTCCCTCCTCGCCTTGAGAAGCACCTTGTGGATCAAGGGAAATGGGGGAAAGGCGTAGAAGAGGCCCGGGGTCCACGGCCTCGAGAAGGCATCCCCTGAAGCGAGCCCTGCTGAGGGGGGCGGGCATGGAACAGCTCAGCTTCGCTCTCCCTGGAGGCAAACAGGTCCACCTGAGGGGTGCCCCAATGGGAGAACAGATCTTGTACTACCTCCGGCCAGAGAGACCACTCGGGGGACACAGCCCCTATCCGGCTTAGGGCATCGGCCAGGGTGTTGGAGGCTCCTGCCACATGAATGGCTAGGAGATCCGCCTCCAGGCTGCGCACAAGTGACTAGATGCGGAGAGCTTCCTTGCACAGAAGCACGCAGCGCATCCCGCCCTGGCGGTTTAGATAGTACATGGTCGTGGTATTGTCCGTCTGGACCCGAAAAACTTGACCCCGAAGAAACAGAGCGAAGGCGGTGAGAGCTAGGCGGACCGCTCGGAGCTCCAGCAGGTTGATATGGCATCGGGACTCCCGCTGGGACCAGAGGCCGTGCGCTCGGTGTTCCCCTAGATGGGCACCCCAACCCATCAGAGAGGCATCGGTTGATAGAGAGACCGTCGGCTCGGGCGGACAAATGGGATGGCCCTCCTGCAGGTGCGCTGGAATGATCCACCACTGGAGAGCGTTCCACATCCCCTGGATCACCGTCACTCGCTGGTCCAAAGGATCGCAGCGTTGAGACCACTGGCTGGCAAGGCCCCACTGAAGGGGGCGCATGTTCCAGCGGGCCCAACGGACCACGCTGGTACAGGTCGCCGTGAGACCCAGGAGGCGCAGGAAGTCCCGGGCAGGGCGCGATTGCCCAACCAGAAATGATCGTGCAAAGGAGGAAAGAACCTCGGCCCTGTCCGCCAGGAGCCGTGCTCTGGCTCGTAGAGAGTCGAGCTCTGCCCCGATGAATTGTATCACCTGCTTTGGCACAAGTTCCGACTTGGCCTCGATGAGGAGGCCGACTTGAGAGCAAACCTGGAGGGCCAGATCCCTGGACCGCTCCACCTCCTGCTTGGAGGGGGCAATCAGCCAATCGTCCAGTAAGGGTAAACCCGGACCCCTCGGCACTGCAGGAATGCTGTCGCCACTGCTATGCATTTGGTGAAGACCCTGGGAGCTTGAGACAAGCCGAAGGGCATGGCTCGGAACTCGAAAAGGGATCCCTCCGCTCGAAAGCGAAGGAACCTCTGATGCGACGGACGGATAGGGACATGAAAGAACGCGTCCTGCAGGTCCAGAGAGCAGAACCACACGCCGCGTTCCAAAGAATGGTATTATCTGAGCCAGAGTAACCATCCTGAAGGTTCGAGACCTTAGGAACTTGTTTAGGTTGTGTGGGTCGAGAATGGGGCGCCAGCCCCCCGTCCGTTTTGGGACCAGGAAGTACCTGGACACAAACCCTGGGTCTGGAGAAGGATCCGCCACCTTCCTGATCATCTCCTTTTCGAGGAGCAGGGCAATATCGGCTCAGCGGGCCACAGTGAGGCTGCGGACCCCGAGGCCCCCCGAGGTGCGACAGCTCTGAAGGGCGGGGCTTGCTCGAACTCCAGAGGCAGGCCTTTTCCCCACCACCTCCAGTACCCATCTGTCCGTGGTAATAACAGACCAGGCGGAAAGGAAGTGACAGAGCCGTCCCCCCATGGGGGGAACCTGAGGCCAAAGCGATGAGGTTAGAAGGCGGCGCCCTTCAACCCGTCACTGGGCAGGCTTGGAGGAGGAACCGGCGAGGACCTCCCGGGCTACCTCCTTGCTTCCTGGAGGAGGAAGCAGCGTGGCTTGAGGTTTGGGGTGCCAAGCGAGCCTGCTGGCCTTGATGTTGCTGGGCCGGATGTGCTGAGCGGCAGCAGGAGCGAAAGGTTTAGACTGTGGCCTCAGGCTTTGTCCCTTGTAGCGGAAGAGCCGAGTCCAGGCTAGCATTGGACTTCGATCCTCTGAGGTGACCTTCCACTCCAGGGCCGAAGGGTCAGTCTCCAGGAAGGGACATCCGCCAACTTGTGCTGGGTATCCGCTGTGAAGGTGGATATCCTCAGCCATGCCAACGCGCGATAGCCACTGCGGCTGCGACTGACCTGGCGCCAGGTCACTGATGTCCAAAAGCAGTCTGAAGTTGCTGCTTGGCCACTGCCCTGGTCCCGCACCTGCTTAACCGTGGTGTGCAGGTCGGCCGGGAGATGAGGTACTACGTCCAGGGGCCCAACAGGGCATAAGAAAGTGTGCCATCAGCACGGCCGAGCTGGCCTGGCGAAGGCCGAGGAGGGCATAGCGTGAAACTTTAGCCCGGCATAGTCAATTTCTTGGACTCCTTGTCGGGAGGTTTGTCACATCCTAGCATTTCATGCGACGAGCTGTTGGTAACTAACCCCTCGGCTGAGGGTGTTCGAAAAAACGGACAGGGAACGGTAGGGACCGCATACTTCCTGGCCATCCTGGTCGAAGGCGCAGGGCAGGAAGCAGGATGCCCAGAGCTCCAAGGCGGGACCCTAATGGCCTCAGCTACCGGAAGGCCTCTGAGAGGAGATCCCTCGGTCCAATCTCAGTGAGGGGATACTTGGCCCGCTAGATACCGGCTCGTGCTGCATCCCGGTGGACTCTGAGATGAGCCTAAAGTAAGCCCAGAAAGGGCGAAGGCTCTCGATCCATCGATGACCCCAGAGAACTCCAAGTCCACTTGCTTGGAGAAAAGGAAGGAATAGTCGGCCTCCGAAGAGTCCAAGAGAGCTACCTCGGGCCTGAGCCACCCTCCACCTGCCGAGGCCGATCGGGAGTGGTGACAGACAGCCTATGGGCAGACCCTGAGCCGACCGAGAGGTGTGGTTGGAGCCCCAAATAACAGCTGTGGAGGCAGGGGTTCCACCGAATCTCTGCGGAGAAGCGGGTTTCGGCGAGCAACCGGCCGGGAACAGGCGCCTCGGGAAGGTCGAGGGTTGCTTGACGCTCCGGTGACAGCCACCTAATGGCGGGGAAGGTAGCGAGTTGGCTTGTTCCGGTCAGAAGCTGTTGCCACAAGGTCCTCGTACCGCCCGGCGTAACTAACGTCGGAGCCTCCTCGTCCGAGGAGGAGGATGAGGGCAGTGGCTGCGCCGCTGCTGTGGTGCCGAGACTGAGGCCCGCCTGTGGCCGGCGGGATTGGCTGGACTGCGAAGAAGTCAGACCAGAGAACCTCGGTTTTCCGGGAGTTCGGAGGCGGCGGGTGGGACCGACTCTCCCTCGGCCCGGAAAAGTTCACCGAGGCTCCAACCGGAGGCACTGACAAACCCATAGGATCCTCAACTCCCACCGGGGGAACCGGGGAGAGAGGATTTTCGGCTTCACCAGTCGACAACCCGTCCAACGGGTCGAGAAATATCTCGACTGCGTCGACGGGAGTCTCGGTCAACTGATCTGACGGGGATACCGTGAGACCAGTGGCCGAAGCCGAAAGATCGACCGAAGTCGATGGCCGACTACTCGGGGAGAGGGACCTTTCCCGCTCCCAAGAGCGTCGACGGAGGGACTTACCCTTGTCTTTCTTTTTGGACCGAGAAGGTCCAGCAGACGTTGAGCCCTCTCCCTTGGTGGAGAGGGACAGACAGAGCTCCTTGAAGGAGGCCGAATAAGAGGAACCCAGGGAGAGCAGAATAAAAGCTGCGGCCGAGGAAGGAGCGGCACGAGCCTCTTCGAGGGCGATCATCTGCTCAAGCTGATCCGCCGCGGAAACCGCCAACTGGGCCTCTTTGACTTCACTGGAGGCAGCTTCTCGGGCGCCCAAGTTGTAAATGGGCATGCGGTCTTGAGCGTGGGCCGAAGGAAGAGCACAGGTCGCCAGGCCTGCAGCGGGTGCGTGCTCAAGGCCTAAGCAGTGAGCGCCCGTGAGTCGCGGATCCGTTCGAGACATCTTCTGCCCATAGAGGCATCTCTGAAGCAGGTCGATTTGTCCATCGCGGCCGCGAGGATGAAGAAAAATTACTCACCTTAGTAATTGCTTTTCTTCTCATGGAGTCTTGCTATATTATAACAATAGCAGTCAGCCACTGCAGCTGAACTGCCCGGAGAGGAAGGAGTTAACTCAGAAGATCTGGAGTTCTACAGCATGAGCTGTGCCCAAAGCTTTCTATCTGGCAGGTTCAAATAAACTGTCAGATCTTCTGAAAAGCCAACATCAAGGGCGGAAAAAGTCTGTGTGGAAAAACTACAGCTAGCCTATGGCTACCTACTAGTAATAATAACAACAATATAAACAACAAAGAAACACCCAGAACCATAATAACAAGGTTGATGGTATTATGGTTACGTTTCCACCAATAACACATATGAACCCCCCTTCCCCCAAGACTCAAGTCCAAGAGGGCAATAAAAAATAACCTAAATGAACAATCTAGATCCCTAACCCAAGGAAAACAGGGTTGAGGGAAAACTAAAATGGCATGACACAGTGCTTGCCCAATTTGCCACCTCTACCCAAGTAGGAGTTCTGAGAGGGGCAGGAGGGAGGTGGTTATAATATAGCAAAGACTCCATGAGAAGAAAAGCAATTACTAAGGTGAGTAATTTTTCTTCAAACACCATGAAAGTCTTGCTATATTATAACAATAACAGAATACACAGCAGTACCTCCATGGAGGAGGGTCAGAACCTACTTAGGAAATAGGCTCTGAAGCACAGCTGTGCCGAACGAACATCTCTCCTGGACTGGACATCCAGGGAATAATGCTTGGTAAAGGTGTGAACCGTCTTCCAGGTAGCAGCTTGACAAATCTCAGAATAGAATGTCTCTAGCAGCCGCTAGAGGCAGCTACCCTGGTGGAGTGGGCCTCAATCCTGAAATTACTCTACCCAGTTTCTGATAACAAATTGGATACAAGAGACAATCCACCTTGCAGTTGTTCTCTTAGTGGCAGGTTTCCTTTGCCAACCTGCGCCATAGGTAGAAACAGTTGGAGGATTCGAACCTATGGACCTCTGGTGCCCTCTAGATAGTAACTTAATGCCCTTTTGACATCCAAGCTGTGCAGTCTCCTCTCACCTGAGGAAGAATGCTCAGTGAAAAAAATACTGGGAGGAGATAGATTGATTCAGGTGGAAATCAAGAAACCACCTTAGGCAAAAACTTTCTATTAGTCCTAAGGACTACCTTATCTCTGTGGAAAGAGATAAATCTTCTTCCACTGACAGGGCCTGTAACTCACTTATCGTCTGGCAGAGGTGATAGCTACTAGAAAAACGGTTTCCAAGTTAAATACTTGAGTTCTGCTGAAGACAGAGGCTCAAAGAGTTGCATTAACTGAGCAATGCAAATATTCAGGTCCAGGCGGGAGCTGGTTCCCGAAAAGGAGGTTGGTGTAGTAACCCTTTAAAAACTTGGAGAACACAGGGTGAAAAAGGAGGCAGGCTTCCTGCTGACACAAAAGCAGAGACAGCTGCCAGATGAACCTTCAGGGTAGCTGGTCTGAGGCCTAAGAATTCAGATGGACCAAATAGTCCAAAAGAATGGGAAGATCAGCAGATTCTGGGGTAATCTGCCTCTCAAGCACCAGATGGAAAACCTCTTCCACTTAGAATTATAAGTGGCCCTAGTGGAAGCTTCCTTGAAGCCTTTAAAATATCCATAACACCTTGAGAAAGAGTGTAAATAATCAAATTCTAGCTCCTCAAGAGCCAAGCCTTGAGGTGGAGGGACTTGAGGTCCGGATACCACACTCCCCTGTGCACAGGCCAGTAAGTCGTGAACTCTGGGCAGGCTCAGGGCAGGGTGAACTGCCAGGGACAGGGCAGATGGTACCAGGGCTGTCTGGCCCAATCTGAGGCAATCAGAATCACTCTGCAAGGTTGAGATCTGATTTTCACTAGTACCCTGAAAAGGAGGAAAAGGAGGGAAGGCATACAGGAACTTCCTTTCCAATCCAACAGAAAGGCATCCAGAGGACTGAGCCCAGTACTGGAGGCCTGCAGCAAAAAGAGGAGTTGGTGGTTGTCTGAGACGCGAAAGATCTATCTGAGGTGCCCCAGCAGGAGACAGACCCCAGTACTTGTGGATTCAGAGCCCATTCGTGATGGCCTGAAATTCTGCTGAGGCGTCCCGCCAGCACATTGTCCTTCCCTGGGAGATGAACGCTATCAGGGAGGTGTTCAGAGAATAAGCCAGAGACCACAACTTCCATTGCTTGAGGACAAGGCTGAAGACAGAGTGCCCCCTTGCTTGATGATGTACCACATTGTGGTGGTATTGTCTGTCCTGACTTGAACCACTTTGTTCTGGACAGAATCTGAAAAGACCCGAAGAGCTAAAAGACAGCTCTGAGTTCCAGAAAGAATGATGTAGAGCAGAGATTCCTGAGGAGACCACACTCCTGAGTGGTAAGGTAGCCAGGTGAGCCCCACCTAACAGGAGGCATCCGTGGTGAGGGTGAGGAGGGAGAAATGAGAATGAAGGAACCCCTTGTTTCAGATTGCTTTGATCCTGCCACCAGTGTAAGGCCAGGATCAGGGTTTAGATAACTGGGACCAATTTGGTAAGGGGTCCTTCCTCTGAGACCAATAGGCCTCAAATGGAACTGAATGTCCCTCATCTGAATCTTGCTCCTGCACAACAGCTGTGGAAACAGCCATGTGCCCGAGGAGTTGCAGAAAATGCCTTGCTAGGTCGAGACCCACGGGAGGTAAAAGGAGGATGCCAGAGGCGATGAGTCTGTCCACCCTTTCCGAGGGAGAAAAGGCCCTGGCTAACCTTGTGTTCAATTCTGCGCCTATGAAGATGGGGCCTGAACTGGTTCCAGAACTGACTTTAGGAAGTTTAGCAGGAATCCCAGAGAAGTGAGAAGCTGCTGGGTGACTTGCAAGTGGGATTTCACCTGACCTGGAGACTGACCCACAATGAGCCAGTCGTCCAGGTAGAAGCACAACAACCTTGCCTTCTTAAATGAGCCACTACTACAGCGAGACATTTTGTGAATACCCTTGGCGCAGAGAGTGGGCCGAAGACATTGCCCTGAACTGAGTAGTGGCCTGAGGCAGTTCGAGACCTGAGTACTTTTCGGTGGGAAGGCCTGATCAGAACATGAAAATAGGCATCCTTGAGGTCCAGGGAAGCTAGCCAGTCCCTGGCCTTGGGAAAACAATATCATTGCCAGAGTTAACATTTTGAACTTTGGTTTCAACAGATGCTTGTTCAAGTATCTTAAATCCAGAATAGACGCCATTCTCCTGTCTTTTGAGGATAGAAAGTATCTTGAATAAAGCCCCTTGCCCTGATGTGGGAGGAACCCCTTTCACTGCTTTGCAGACCACAAGAGAAGAAACCTCTGCTTCCAAAGCAAAGGGCTTCTGAAGGTTTGCAGGTGAAATGCCTGGCTCTCATCTTTGGAAAATATTTGAAGCTGAGAACCAGACCCTGGCCTATGCCTCCAGAACCCATCTGTCCAGAAGTTAGGACAGCCAGCTCTGGCTGAAATAGGCCAACCTGCCCCCCACTGGTACAGGAGAATCGGCCTGGGCACCCCATCAGGTGCCTGCTTGCTAACAGCCTTAGGCTGAGGGAGGAGGCAGTCTACTTAGCCGTCTACCCCTGCCTCTGAAACCCCTCTGGAGACAGCAGAGGAGCTTGAGAAATTGGTAAAGGCCTGAGAAAGGTTGCCCCTACCTCTGGGAGCATGCCTTTGTGGCATGGCATGTCTTCTCCTTAGCCTGGGCACTTTTGTAGGTAGTTCTGTATTCATCCATCTTTCATATAATTTTCTGTTTACTCCCCAAACAGAATTTCCTACAGGAAAATCCATAGTCTTTGACTGAGTATCTTGGGACAGATTAGTGCATCTGGTATGCCAGCCTCTGAAAGCTACAGAAGTGGCCATGACCCTGGAGAGCATCATTAACATCAACAGCAGTATGAAATTGAACTTTGAAGCTCAATGCCATCAGCAGCCACCTGTTCCAACTCACTAGCCAGCTGGCCATGGGCCTCTTGGCTAACTTCTGTCTGTGTCCCACCTAGATTTCTGATATCTAGCCACATAAGCCATATAATTTGCCTGCCGAGTCCCAAAAAGCTGCCATATACTGTCTTTTCGCCATGGCATCAATCTTCCTAGAATCCTTGTCAGGAGGATGCGAGGCCAGAGGAATATTAGCCTTGTCTCAGGCTGCAGCTTGTACCACACCTACATGACTACACTGCTCAATAAGGAAGTCTGTATCCGAACCTGACAAAGTATACCTTCTGTCCATTTTTTTATCTACAGGAGGGACAGAATGAGGATTTTTAAAATCTTTGTTGTTTGCTTCCTAATGTCTTATGCAAAGGAATAGACAACCTCTAGACTCTGGAATATCCATCATTTCCACATAATCAGGCTCCTCTTGCTCATCCAGCCTCCTCTAAAGGAAGCTGGAGGGTTTCTACAACCTTTTGTAAAAAATAAAGAAAGAAGGGAGACTCAGACAGAGTGAGAGATTCTAAAGGTCTGTCTGGAGAAATGCCCGGTTCAATAGGCACGTCCAGACCCTCCCAGCCACATATATTGATCAAATTCCTCCCCCCTCCTGTGGTTCATAAAATCCTCAACTTCAAAATCCTGAACCACTGGGACTGAGCAAACCAACCTTTTACCAACTGTTGGTGGTTCTACAGATCCTGAGACAGTGACTGGACAATCTGAATGGCTTTAGCTATCTCTGCAGCAGTTGGAGACACAATTCTGGACTCCAAACCTCCTGATTTCTTTGTCTTTTTACCCGGGACTGGTTCCTCTAGACAGTCTTCCTTTGCCGAGAAGTCTCGCCCTGGTCAGAGGGCACTCCCTCCTGGTCAGTGGGTACTGAACCCGGGCTGTGCCATCGGGTCAGCGGATTTTGGCCTCTAGGTTCCTGAGCCGGCCCAATCTCTTTTCCAGGTGGCTGCAGGAAATTTTACACCTGGCAGTCCTGACGGAGGTGGTCAACCCCAGACAATAGACACAAGTGGTGTGTGGGTCAGCCTTGGCGTCCCCAGGTATCACAGTGTTAGAAACCCAGTGGGCCAGTTTTTCTTTTGGGTTTCTCAGACATAATAACCAGCCTAACCAAAACTTGCCCTTTTGATGGCAGTGCCAGGCAAGACACCATATCGGTTCCTAACCGTGTCACAGGTATTTGAAAAACGTAATAATTTGTTTTTTAGAACCGACTAAGAACCGAAACCGCACTCTAAAACCACAGTACAGTTTTAAAAGGCAGAAAAAACCAGCGTTCGGTTCAAAACCGAACCGATAATTAATTTCCACACAGACTGAATTTTTTGTACCTACGGTTTACCAGATAGAGCTTTAGAACCAAATCACGGTAAAATAATGACTTTTGCGGTTCAAATGGACGAAAACTACTCTCTTAGACGAGAATGAACCAGAGCTGAAGGGCTGATCTCGGGCGACTGTTCAGTGAGCGGGTAAAGAATCTGACAGTTTCATTTGAAACTGCCAGATGAAACTTTGGGCACAAGCGCCCTCGCTGTAGAACTCAGATCTTCTGGAGTTAACTCCTTCCTCTCCGGGGCAGTTCAGCTGCAGTGGCTGACTGCTATTGTTATAATATAGCAAGACTTCATGGTGTTTGAAGACCGAAGTCTAAAGCTGAAAAACTTAAATTCGCAAAACCGAAGAATTCAAGACCAGTCTTACGCATGAAGTTAAGGAGAACTTGGGCTTCCAAGCGGTAAGGAAGATCTGGCGTCATGAAGTGAGCCAAGGTTTACCACCGGTTGGGTGGGAGGAGCCAACGAGACTTTCGGCAAGATTTAAGCTGACAAGGATACCTGCCAATAAGTGTGGATGAAACAACATATCCATGTCCCTAGAAATAAAGGGTAAGAAAAAAAAAAGCGAGAGAAGGCAGAGGGATGAAAAAAGGAAGGATATAAACTAAAAAGGGATAAGCGGTAGAGAATAGACAGAGGAGAGAAATTCCTACCTAAGGAACCGCGAGACTCCTTTCGGGGTGGCTCTAAGGGAGAACAGAGAGAAGGAAGAAAGTGAAGGAGAAGAAAGAAAGAGGCATGTTGAGAGGGAGAACAGTGCCGTTGAGAGGCTTAGGCTCAAGACTAACAAGGAGCAAGAATCCCAGTTGCTAGGACTGAAGGAGGACACTTGAACCACCTGAACAGATCCGAATGAGGGCAGACTCTCTGGACTCTCCAACTAGCTAGATCCCTTCATCTAGTTGAGGCTCCTAGACTGTCCGGGCAGAACCTGTTCGGGTAGAGCTTCCAGCCAGGAAGGGGACTAAGTCCCTTCGCACCTTGTTAGGTGCTAACACAGCAGTGTATGGAAAAGACTATGCCTCCTCGAAGGCAGTTTTGTATGAAAAATAGAGTGGAACTCAGACTCCCTAGGCAAGGCAGGCAGACGCTCAGAGATGACAAGTTCAGTCAGTAGCTAGAAGAGCTAGAAATAATACCTGCCAGGAGGATTCTTGACTTTGCCGGGGCCAGGACAGGCATGGCCACTGAAGGTAAGGAATCGCACCCAAAGGGTGGTCAGAAAGAGTTCCCTCAGAAGTAGAGAAAATTATAACGTGCTAGTTTCCTCTTTACCTTGAGAGAAGAGATCCATTCACTAAGAATGGAAAGAGAAAAGTTTTTTTTTTTTTTTTGGCATAAAGGCCAAGGGAAGTAAGAGGAGCGAGATGGGAGGGGCATACAGAAGGAGGCCACTGAGGGAAAGGTGGGAGGGTATCAGTAATGAATGAGAATGCAAGAAGATCAAGAACCACGGTGAGTGCGTAATTTCATATCTTCCTTGTCAATCTTCACCATTAGTACTATAATGATACCAAGCCCCTCCACCCAACAAAAAGAGGGGTAGAACCCTGAGGGAACAAGACCCCCTGCCTCCTGTTGGTGAGAAACAGAAGGGAAGACCACAGCTAATGCAGAGAAGCCTATGTGGGAGAAAGAGCTAGGAGGTGCCCCGAGGCAGGGAGGCGGAGGAAGCCCTGCAGAAGTCTCCTAGCTCTGGAGGAAAGAGGCAGGTCCCCGGAAAGCGGAGGCGAATCACCCCTCGCCGGGCCTGGGGTGACAACCTTGATAAGCAGAAGCCATGCAGTCCCGGCTAATGCAGATCACTGTCCCGCAAGCCTGGAAGCCACCTCATGCGTCATAAGATGCCTTGCTTGGTGTCTTGCCAGCTCCAGGCCTATAGCGAGGAGGGCAATAACCTGTCTGGTCTGCTCTAATCAGGCATTGATGCTAGAGCTGGGACAGCGCCGACCACAGATGCGATTGCCAGGCAGCGTGGTGAGCCTGATATGATGCAATGCAGGTCACTGCACAGGAGAGAGAGAACACTCTTAGCCCCACGAGGTTGAATTGTAGGGAATCCGAATCCAAAAGTGGGCCAGTCGTCTTGCTAGCGGCGGCGCCTGGAAGGAGTCTCTAGGTATACCAAACCGAGGGCCGGGTTGGGAAGGTACCAAGGATTCGAGGGCACAATAGTTTAAATCGACAGTCTACGGGGCTGGAGAAGAGGCGTGGCGACTGCCGAGGAGCGGATGAAGCGCCTCCTGGAAGGGACCAGGCAGGAAGGTACCACCAGATGCTGGGCACAGATTCTCCAAGGAATTCATGTCTCCTGTTCAGTATTGTCTCGCCTAACATGAAGATTAGAAGATCCTCCACCATCCTCCCGAAAGGATAGCTGAAATTCAGTGAAATCAGCGGAGGAAAGATGAGAAGGGTTCCCCTCTCCCTCAGAGGAGAAGGCAGATGATGGGGAGACTCTAGAATATCCAGAAAGATTCCCTCGCAATGATTGGGAGTCTCGAAAGTCCCGCTAATGCATATATCTAGCGATATGAGGGAGGCCGCGCATGAGAACCTCTGAACTGCTCCCAGGATAATGGACCCGTGGGAACCAACATGGCCTGGAAGAGTGGGGGGTGGTTGCAGAGGTACTGGAGAAGAGGAGCTTTCTGAAAGAGGCAACTGACCTCTGCTGGGGCTCTGAAATCCGGGGAGGCGAGCTGGCGGGACCAGGCTGGCGGGATCCCGGACAACAAACCAGGTCATAGCGGAACCCTGGGATGCGGCGCCTGAGAAGAGACCCAGAAAGAATCCTCACCTAGCGAACCTGGGACTGCATGGATCCAGAAGGGCAGTCTGTAACAACGCCACCGGAGGAGTCCAGGGACCCAAGAGGGAGCTATGGGGTCTGGCGGCATTACCTCAGCCACCCCATGAGGGTGTGGCCAGCCGAGACCGCGACGACCGCCCCTGCCCTCGGACTCAAGAGAGCCCTCCTCCTCGACTCAGCGTTCCCCGCGAGAGGTGTCAACAGCACCCGGAAGGGTAGCTGTCACAGACCCCCTAGGAGGGCCCCCAGTCCCCACCACATCACCCCTCCGGGCCCAGGTCACCTAGCAGGGTCCTCAGGGAGGGCAGGGCAGACAGCCCAGGAGGCCCGCTGTGCGCCCTAACACCACGATGTTACTGGGGACCCCGACTCTCCGGAGAGTCGAGGGTGCCAGGATGGACTCACGTCAGGAGTCGCCCGACCTCCGAAGGGGCGAGACCAGCAGAACCTCACGCTGGCAGCGAGGAGGTCCCGGAGGAGCCAGTACAGGGATGGCGCGGACAGGCAACCCGCTCACCCAACTAGGCCTGGTCCCGGCTCCCTGCCCAGTTAGGCCCACAGCACGCCCCAGCGTCAGAACCAGCCCGGCACGACCACCCAGCACAGGAAGGGGCCACAAGGCGGTGCCAGGCACCAGCGCGGGCCTCGACACTGGGGAGCCTGCACCTCCGAGAGGTGACTGCAACCAGTGTCCCGTCGTGGCCCCGGAAGGGACAGCGTTCCCCCAGCACACCAGAGAAGCTTCCTCTTAGCAAGAGAAGAGGAGGAAGCCTCCTCCTTCTCAGACCACGTATAGGCCGGGGAGGGACCCGAGGGAAGGGCCTAGAGACCTTACCTGGGAATCCCTGGGGCCTTGCCGTCCCGAAGGTCGTGAGGGGCCTTACCGAGCTTTACATACGGACTTAGAGGACCACGACTGTCCATGGAGAAACAGGCGTGTACAGCGTCCATGTTGTGGTTGGGTCCCAGGCAGCGGAGACCAGACATCATGCCGGTCCGAGACGGAAAAATGCTGGCCACAGGGCACCCGGCATGAGGCGCAGCCACCGCCGACTTCGCCTTGCTCCGAACCTGACATGATCACAGACTAAACAAGGAAAAAAGGCAATAAAAGCACTCGCACCGTATTATAGAAAAATAAGGCAGTCCACGGTATCACAGGCGTCAGAGAGTGATCTGAGAGAAAGCGAGGTCTTCGGGATTAGAAACCGAGAACACTATTATTACCACGCGGCAGGTGCAGCTTGGGAGGAAACAGAGACTGAGATGAGGAGGTCTGCGGCACCCTGCTGCCCCTCACGCATGACCAGCACATGCGTCGGCAGAGAGGGCGGCGCCGCTGGAGCCAACTCAAAAAAAAAAAAACTCCCGTAGCGGGTGCGCACCTCCGACTTAACCCAAACAGTAATGAATGGTGAAGACTGACAAGGGAATATCTCCTGTTACAGGTGAGTAAGAAAAAATTACTCACCTACATAATGACATATGCAGTGAGTCCCCAACCTTCGAACTGCTCCGGAGGTGAAAGAGTTAACTTACCATGCCAGGCATGGAACTTTGAGCACGAGCTTGGTTGAAAGCTCTGTCTGTTGTTCTTCAAACTCAAACTGTCAGATCTTTACGAGCAAAACTCACTAAGGTTCTGTGTGGAAGCTGTAAATCTACACTAGCCAACTGGCTACTAAATATAAGAACACATTTTTTGGTCCCAAAACAAAGACTCAAGTCAGGGAATCCAAAAAATAAAAAAACAACACCCAAACACCCCAAAAAGGAGGGTGAAAAAACAAGGTGGGCATCTACTAAGTGCCAACACTGCACTGCCCACCCACATCCCAAAAGCAGAGGTTCTGAGAGGGGCAGGGGGGAGGTCATAATACAGCAAGACTCCATTAGAAGAAACAACATTACTAAGCTGAGTAATTTTTTTCTTCAAAAAACATGAAGTCTTGCTATATTATGACATATGCACACTACACAGCAGTACCTCCATGGAGGAAGAACAGTACCTACTTAGGAAATAGGCTCTGAAGCACAGCTGTGCCAAACCGAGCATCACTCCTAGCCTGGATGTCCAGGGAGTAATGCTTGGTAAAAGAGTGAACTGTTTTCCAGGTAGCTGCTTGACATCTCTCTCTAAGATAGGGATGTCCCTGGCAGCAGCCAGAGACGAAGCTGTACCTCTGGTAGAATGAGCCCTCAGGCCTGAGGGAGGAACCTTACCCAGTTGTTCACAGCAAAATTGGATACAAGAGAATCCACCTGGCAATGGATCTTTTAGTGGCAGGTTTCCCTTTACCAACATCACCATAAGTGAGGAACAGTTGGAGGGAGTCAAACCTGTGACCTTGGTACGTTCAATGTAGTAACTAAGGGCTCTCTTCACATCTAAGCTGTGCAGCCTCCTCTCGCCAGAGGAGGAATGGTCAGTGAAGTACACTGGAAGAGAAATAGATTGATTAAGGTGGAAATCTGAAACCACCTTAGGCAAGAACTTTCTGTTAGTCCTGAGGACCACCTTATCTCTATGAAAGGAGATAAAATCAGGCTCCATTGACTATGCTTGTAATTCACTTATACGCCTGGCAGAAGTGATAGCTACCAAAAACAGTTTTCCAAGTCAAGTACTTAAGCTTTGCTGAAGACAAGGGCTCAAAAGGGGGTTGCATAAGCTGGGCAATGCAAATATTAAGATCCCAGGCAGGGGCAGGGTCCCTGAATGGAGGTTGAGTGTGAAGCAACCCTTGAAAACTGGAGAATACAGGATGAGCTGAAAGAAGAGGGCTTACCTGCTGATAAAGAAAGCAGACCGGCTGCCTAAAGGTGCACCTTTAGGGTAGCTGGTCTCAGCCCCCAAGTATTCAAATGCACCATATAATCCAGGACTGTGGGTAAGTCAGCAGATTCTGGGGAAATGTGCTTGCCAGAGCACCATATGGAAAACCTCTTCCATTTGGAATTATAAGTAGCCCTGGTGGAAGGCTTCCTAGAAACCTTCAAGATATCCAATACACCATGGGAAAGGTGTAGGTCAGCAAACTAACTCTTCAAGAGCCAGGCCTTGAGATTGAGAGATTTGAGATTCCGGTACCAAACTCTCCCTTGAGCACAGGTTAACAGGTTGTGATTCCTGGGAAGACACAGGGGAAGGTGGACTGCTAAGGACATAAGGAGTGGGTACCAGGGGCTGTCTGGCCCAATCTGGAGCAATCAGGATCATCTTGCAGGGTTGAGATCTGATTTTGACTAGCACCTTGAACAGAAGAGGGAAGGGGGGAAAAGCAAAGAGAAACTTCCCTTCCCAACTGAGAAGGAAGGCATCCAGAGGGACTGAGTCCAACACTGGGGGCCTGCAACAAAAAAGGGGAAGTTGGTGATTGTTTGGGGCTGCAAAAAGATCTGCGGGGTGCCCCATCTGGCAAATATTACCTCCAGTACTAGGGATCAGAGACCATTCGTGATGGCCCTGGAAATCCTGCTGAGAGCATCTGCCAGGACATTGTCCTTGCCTGGGAGGTGAACTGCCGTAAGGGAGGTGTTCAGGGAATAGCCAGAGACCACAACTTCATTGCTTCGGTGCACAAGGCCGTAGACCGAGTGCCTCCTTGCTTGTTGATGTACCACATTGTAGTAGTGTTGTCTGTTCTGACCTGTACAACTTTGTTCTGAACAGATGTGGAAAAAAACGAAGTGCTAGAAAAACTGCTCTGAGTTCCAACAGGTTGATGTGGAGCAGAGATTCCTGAGGGGACCACAATCCCTGGGTAGTGAGGTCACCCATGTGAGCTCCCCACCCCAAGAGGGATGCATCTGTAGTAAGGATTAAGCAGTGAGACTGAGGGGTGAAGGGGACCTCCTGTCTCAGATTGCTCTGGTCCTGCCACCACTGAAGGGCTTGGATCAGAGTTCGAGTCACTGGGATCAATTTGGTTAGAGGGTCTCTCCTTTGAGACCAAAAGGCTCTCAAATGGAACTGGATGTCCCTCATCTGAAACCTTGCTCCCTGCACCACTGCTGTAGAAGCAGCCATGTGCCCCAGGAGCTGCAGAAAATGCCTTGCTGGTCGAGAGACCTGCAGGGTGAAGGAGGAGGCCAGAGAGACCAGGGTCCTTGCTCTTTCCAAAGGAAGGAAGGCTCTGGTCTCTTGTGTGTTCAGTTTTGCACCTATGAAGGTGAGAAGCTGGACAGGCTCTAGAACTGACTTTGGAAGATTGAGAAGGAAACCTAGAGATGTGAGCAGTTGCTGAGTTACCTGAGGATGTAGTTTGACTTGGTCTGGAGACTGGCCTACTATGAGCCAATCATCCAGGTAAGAAAAGATGGCAATCTTTTGCCTTCTTAAGTGGGCAACTGCTACTGCCAGGCATTTTGTGAATACCCTCGGGGCAGAGGTGAGGCCGAAGGGCATTACTCCGAACTGGTAATGGCCTGAGGGCAGATCGAATCTGAGGTACTTTCGATGGGAGCTTCTGATAAGAACATGGAAGTAGGCATCCTTGAGGTCCAGGGACGCTAGCCAGTCCCCTCGCCTTAGAGAGGGTAAAATAATTCCCAGAGTCACCATTTTGAATTTTGGTTTTAAAAGGTGCTTGTTTAGCTATCTGAGATCCAGGATGGGCCGCCATTCTCCTGTCTTTTTTGGGGTAAGGAAGTACCTGGAGTACAACCCTTTGCCCTGGTGTAGGGGTGGAACCCTTTCCACAACTCTGAGAGCCAGGAGGGTAGAAACTTCTGTTTCTAGGGCAAGTGCCTCTGATGGATTTGCAGGTGGAAAGGACCTGGTTCTCATCTTTGTCAATTTTTTGAAGCTGAGAACCAGTCCCTGGCTTACTACTTCCAGGACCCACTTGTCTGATGTTAAAAACTTCCAGTTCTGGACAAAGTAAGCCAGCCTGCCCCCTACAGGTAGTGGAGAATCGGCCCTGGCCACCCCATCAGGGTGCCTGCTTGGCAGGGGCTTTAGGCTGAGGGGTGGAAGCAGGTCTGCTTGTACCCCGTCTGCCTCTCCCTCTAAAGAACCCCCTCTGGGCATAAGCTGAAGAGGAGGCCTGGGCTTGGTAGAAAGGCCTATGAAAAGGTCTGCCCCTTGAAGGCTGCCTTTGAGGAGTGGCCTGCCTTTCCTTGGCCTGTGCACCCTAAAGGTGGTCCTATACTCATCCATTTTTTCATGTAATTCTCTGTCTGCTCCCCAAACAGAGAATTACCCACAACAGGAAAATCCATGGCCTTAGTCTGGGTATCCTGTGACAGGCTAGTACATCTGAGCCAAGCCATTCTGCGAAGTGCCACAGATGTAGCCATGACTCTTGATGACACATCATTAGAGTCCACTGCAGCATGGAATTGCACCTTGGATGCCTCAATACCATCAGCAGCCACCTGCTCCAGCTCCTTGGCAAGCTGGCCAGGGACCAGTTTTGCTAGAACCATAACAGTATCCCATCTGGATTTCTGATATCTAGCAACATAAGCCATATAATTTGACTGTCTGAGTCCCAAGGATGCTGCCATGTACTGTTTCTTTGCCATAGCATCAATCCTCCTAGAGTCCTTGTCAGGGGTGTGTGAAGCCTGCACTACCCAAACATGGCTGCACTGTTGTGTAAGGAACTCCGTATCAGAGCCTGACAATGTGTACCTCTTGTCCATTCTTTTATCCACAGGAGGTATAGTGTGAGGAGTTTTTAGAATTTTTACTGTTTCCCAAAAGATTTATGCAAAGGAATAGACAGTATCCTAGACTCTGGGATATCCATTTCTACATAGTCAGGCTCCTCTTGATCATCCACAGCTTCCTCCACAGGGAGCTGAAGGGTTTCAGCCACTTTTTTTTTTTTATAAAACATAAAATGAGAGGGGGACTCAGAAAGCCTAGGGGGAGACGCTCCTGAAGGTCTGTCTGGGGAGATGTCCGGTTCAATGGGCACATCCAGACTTTCAAATCCACATTCACTCTCCTCATACTCCTCTTCCCCCTCCTCCGGTTCATAAAATTCCTCAAAATCATATTCTTGAACCGGTGGAATCGACCGAACCGTACGCTTACCTGATGGTGCGTTCGGTCAGAACCGAGCGACTGGACAATTTAATCGCTTTGGCTATTTCTTCAGCGGTTGGAGATGGAAATGTTGGCTCCACACCTGCTGATTTTCTAGTCCTTTTGCTGGAACCGGCGACTCGAGTCGGCTCTCCCTTTGCCGAAGTCTAAGCCTGGTCAGAGGGCACTCCTCGGTCGGTTACAACCCGAACCGGGCTGGCCATCGGGTCAGTGGACTTCTTGGCCTCTTTCCTGAGCCTACCAACTCTCTTATCCAGGGTAGCTGCAGGAAAATTTTGCAAATCTGGCAGTCTGCATTGAGGTGGTCAAACCCCAGACAATAAACACAGGTGATGTGGGGTCAGCCTTGGCAAAGGCTTCCCCACAAACACTGCAGTGCTGAAACCCAGTGGGCCCGGTTTTTCTTTTGGGTTTCTCAGACATAGTGCCAGCCTAACCAAAACTTGCCCGTTTACGGCAATCCGCTAAGTAAGACCCTCATCGGTTCCCAACCGTGTCACGGGTCGTGGAAAAAACCGCACTCTAAGAAACAGATAAAATGAATTTTACAACAACCTGATCGGTTCAAACCGAACCGATAATACCGTTTACAAGTTCCACACAGAAATAATGTAAAACCTATATTACTTACGATACCACAGACAGAGCTTGAACCGACCGGATGCGATTTAAATTCGGTTAAAAAAACCGAAAAATTAATACTTTCACCGACAAAATGAACTGAGCAGAAGGAGAAATCTTCGGAGCGACTGTTCAGTGAGGCGGAGTAAAGAATCTGACAGTTTGAGTTTGAAGAACAACAGACAGAGCTTTCAACCGAGCTCGTGCTCAAAGTTCCATGCCTGGCATGGAAAGTTAACTCTTTCACCTCCGGAACAGTTCGAAGGTTGGGACTCACTGCATATGTCGTAATATAGCAAGACTTCATGTTGTTTGAACCTGTATTTCTAGGGACATGGATTTGTTGTTCATCCACACTGTCTGGCAGACTCCTAGCAGTTCTCCGGGAGGAAGGAGGCAAGGCGCACACCCCCTACTTAGGAAATAAAGACTGGAGAACCGAGGCCCCAAAACCAGCATCCCGGTGTGACACAAGGTCGATGTGGTAATGGGTGACGAAGGTATGTGCCGCCTTCCAGGTAGCAGCCCTGCAGATTTCCTGGACAGGGACGTCCCTGGAAGCAGCTACCAATGCAGCAGTATGGTGGGTAGAATGAGCTCTTATCCCTCTGGGAGGCTCCATGCCTGCCAACCTATAGCAGAGATCTGTGCAGGAGGTGACCCACCTGCCTATCGTCCGCTTGGCTGCAGGTCTGCCAGGTGCGGCTTCAGCGTAGGTGACAAACAGCTGGCGAACCTCTCTCCGAACTTCAGCCGTACGCTCCTTATGATAAGCAAGCGCTCTTCTAGGGTCCAAAGTATGGAGCCGATATTCGGCCTCCGAGGTGTGACTGGGGTAGAACACCGGCAGAGTCAACACCTGGTTAAGGTGAATCTCCGGCACCACCTTCGGAAGGAATTTCGGGTGGGGGCGCAGGACGACTGTCCCTGTGGAAGACCAGATAAGGAGACTATGGAAAGCACCTGGAGCTCTCCCATCCTTCTGGCTGATGTGATAGCCACCAAGAAGGCGGTCTTCCACGACAGGTGAGAGATGTCACACCTGTACATCTGTTCGAATGGCCTGCCCATGAACTTAGCCAATACCAGCAGTAGATCCCACGGCGGTGGACGTTCTCGCACTGGAGGGGATATGTGATCAAAGCCTTTGAAAAAGCGCCCGACCACCTTCTCCTCGCCACCGACTGCTTCCGCCCGTGCCCGGTAAGCAGAGATGGCTGCCAGGTGCACCTAAGGTCGTCGACCAAGCCCTTGCTGAGAAAGGACCACAGGTAGTCCAGAATGCTTGCCAAGGAACAGGAGGAAGGGTCCAGGCCCTTGCCCTGACACCAAATGGAAAACCTCTTCCATTTGAAGGCGTAGCATTTTCTGGTCAACTCCTTACGGGACGCCTCAATGACGTTGAGGATCTCGTCGGAAAGACCCAAGGCCTGGAAATGAAAATTACATACCTACCGTAATTCTTGATCTTCTTGGACGAGTCTCCACCACTCATTCACACTATTGGGATCTGCGTCGGAGGCACTAGGACCCATCGGGAGCAAACATTTTGCTGGAGGGTCGGCGCCACAGATGGTGCTGTGAGGAACGGCGCCGCGAGCCCTAGCTTGTGCGGTAAATACAGGTTACTCACCTGTAAAGTACAGTTACGCAAGAACTTACCGTAACAGTAGATCTTCGAGAACAGCTCTTGCAGCAGGTTACACCATTAGGACCGAAGCCGCCAGGCGCCAGGACCCCAGGGAAAAATTCTAGCTAGCTAACTACAGTGGGGACTGCCCCCGACGTCGGTCCCGCCTCCGGCGTCAGGCGTGGTACAAAAGGGTGGTCGCCAGATTCCCAGTTCTCCGCCGGAGACTTCTTGCCGCAGGCTGACATCAAAATGGGAGACCTAGGATTCGCGTCAGAAGACAGAAAGATAATTCCTGCTCAGAAAGACTGAGCCATGCTTCCTCAAAGGGGAAGGTGGGCGGGAAGGTACCTGCTGCAAGAGCATTTCTCGAAGATCTACTGTTCTGTAGGTCTGCATAACTGTACTATCTGCTGAGACACAGCTCTTGCAGGTTACACCATTAGGACTGATTCCCAAGCAGTAACGCTGTCAGAAAATCCGGGAGGAGAAAATAAGGATAAAAACCAGGTCCTGAACCTAGGACAGGAGACCCTGAAGTCGGCCAAACTAAAACCAGCCCTTGCGCGAGGCGTGTCCGAGCTATAATGCCTGATAAAGGTATACACAGAACTCAAGTGGCTGCAGCGCATATAGCAGAAGTGGAAACATTTTGGCGCTGCAAAGGAAGTAGCCACCCTCTAGTGGAATGACCCCGGACTGTACCCGTAGGGCTTTTGTTTATCCATAACAGTGAGAAATACACTGGACAAGCCAGCGAGAAAGGGACTGTTTGGATACTGATTGGCCCATCATTCTCTCAGAAAGAAATGAAAAGCTGCTCAGAACTATGAAAGGACTGAGTTCTGTTGAGTAAAACCTCAGGCTGCGGTGAACATCCAGGGTATGCAGCAGAGCCTCTCCTCTATTAGAGTAGTTCGGAAGTAGACCGGAAGGTCGATATCCTGGTTCAGAGTGAGTGAAGAAACTACCTTAGGCAAGAATTTGGGTTAGTCCTCAGGGATACTCTGTCCGGTGGAAAACTAAATAAGGCTCTTTGCACATGAGGCGTGAAGTTCAGAAATTCTTCTTGCCGGTAACAGCAACTAAAACAACGTTTTCCACGACGAAAACGTAGCTCCGCAATCCAGCAGGTTCAAGGGGCGTGGGCTGTTCAAGGACAAAAGCAAATCCCATGGAGGCACAGGGTCTCTAATAGGAGGCCCTAGGTGCAACACTCCCTAAGAAATTCCCGAGAGCGTCCACCTGAGCCACTGTACGATTTCCACGGAGGTGGTAAGCGAAATGGCACAGAGGTGCACTTTAATAGAGGAGTAGGCTAGACCCGAATGAAGAGGAGAGCAAATATTCTAATATTACTCCCACAGGACAACCTAAAAGGGGGAAAGGTCGCGTGCTGTGACCATACCTAAAAGCAGGCGCATTTCATGGCGTCGTACATCGTTGCGGCTTTTCTGGCTGCAGAAAGGACTTCTGCAACCTCTTGCGAGACCCGTGGCCTTAAAATGGCTATGTCTCTAGGAGCCAAACATGCAGGTTCAAGGCAGTGAGTCCGGGTGGACAAATGAACCCTTCTCCTGAGACAGTAAGTAGGAGCTGGCGGCAGGAGGCGGGGTTCCCGAGATAGCTGAATCAACAAAGGAACCAAATCTGTCTGGGCCAAAATGGGGCCACCAGGATCATTATTGCGTGCTCCCTGCGCAGTTTGAGAAGAACCTCTGGATCAGCGGGAAGGAGGGAAAGCTAGAGGAATCTGTTGGCCCAGGAGAGGATACGCGTGCCTGCCAGAAAACACCAGGCCCTGGATCTAGCGAGCAAAAATTGGGCAGTTTTGCTTTGGATGGGGAGGCGAACAAGTCTAGATCTGGAGTTCCCCATCGAAGAAACAGATCCTCTGCTACCTCTTGAAGGAGTTCCCATTCGTGGACTCTGGCCTGAGAGCGACTCAGGCCAGTCTGCAACCGTGTTGTCCACTCCGGGAGCGTGCACAGTGATCAGATTCGCGCGTGTCTGATTACCCAATCCCACTCTCATGGCCTCCCTGCAAAGGGCAAGAGTGTCGCCTCCTTGTTTGTTGAGGTAATACATCACCGCCCGTGTTGTCTGTCTGAAGTGAGAAGAGTACACGGTGGGATAACTGACTGAAAGGCCTGCAGGGCATAGAGGACCGCTCTCTCATTTCGCAGCGCTGATGTGAAGGTGAGCTTCCATCTGTGTCCACGTACCCTGGGACTTTACCGGTCCAGGTGTGCCCCCACCCAAGACCGGAGCGTCTGTGGTGAGGTGACCTCGGGGCGGCGCAATGAACGGACGCCTGATGAGGCGACCCTGGGGCTAGCCACTGCCAGTCTTGAATCACTGAATTAGTGAGTCTGACGGATGCTGCAAGTGGTCTTGCCTTTGGTCCCATTGCACTTTGAGCATCCACTGAGTAATGCGCATGTGGAGTCTTCTTGAGGACAGTAGAATGGCCGCTAGCCATGTGTCCGAGCAAGCAAAGGACCCGACCTGGCAGGTACAACCTTGTAATGATAGGTCCCTTATGAGGGATCTGATGCGCTCCGCTCTGTCGGCCGGAAGAAAGGCTCTTCCGAACAGTGTCCAGAACTGCTCCTATGAACTGCAGTTTCTGAGGCGGTACCAGGAGAGACTTCTCAGTAATTATGAGGGATGCCCAGGGATCGGAACAGATCCTGGGTGCTCTTGATGAACAAGCACGCTCTCTGAGGCGTGCCATGAGAAGCCAGTCGTCCAGATGCGGGGAACACGTAGTGGCCCTGTCTCCTGGAGAGCGCTGCCACGACTGCCATGCATAGTGAGAGACCCTTGGTGCGGAGGAGACAGCCCGAAAGGAAGGGCTCGGAACTGAAGGTGGTGGTCGAGGAAACTCGAGCGCAGGAACCTCAATGCGCCTGAGCCATGGGGGTGTGCAGGTAGGCATCCTGCATGTCCAGAGGCAGCTAAAAGGCGTCCTGTTTGAGCATGGGGATAAGACCCGGAAGGGTCACCATGCGGAATCTCTTGTAAGTACCGGACACATTGAGGTCGCTGAGGTCCAAGATTGGACGGAGCCCCTGTTTTCTTGGGAACCAGGAAGAAGTGGGAATAGTATCCTAGTCCTCTGGTTCTCTGGGACGTACTCTATCGCTCCCGCTTTAATAGTAGCAGTACTATTGCCAGATCAAGGCTTTTTGCTGACCCTGATACCGGGAGAGCAAAGGAGGCCTCGGGGTGACTCTCTGAGAATTCTCGAAAGTGGCCTAGACTGACAGCTGAAGAACCCCACCTGTCGGTGGTAATGGCCTGCCATCCCGGCAGGAAGTTGCAATCAGACCCCGACTATAAACTCCCGTTGATCCTGAGGGGCGGGGCGGAGAAAGGAGTCAGGCTGTGGCGGCAGATGGACCCGCTGGCTGGAGCCTGCCTAGAGCGCTGGCCTCGGCTGACGGGGTGTTTGCCCTGGGCTCTCGAAAACCAGAGCCCCTCTGAGGTGCAAGCGGAGTGGGTCTGTTGCCTCTGCGTCCGGCGCCGCAGCGGCTTTGGTTCCTACCGAAGGAACCAAGCTTAGAGTCGGTACATGGCCTGAACCGACCTTACCGCCCAGCCTCCAGCCTCTTGGAGTTTGGTAAGGATCTTTTTCATGGGATTATCAAACAATCACACCCCTCAAAGGGGCGTCAAGATGTTCTTTGAACGACGAGTAAACCGAGAGGCAGCAACCAAGAGTGTCTCCGGAGGCAAACGACCAGAAGCTGCTGCTCGGCCGAAGGAGTCCGCCAAGAGTCACACGCCGCTCTTAGCACTTGGGTCCCAACGCCTGAATTCGCACGGAGGAGCTGAAGCATCTCCTCCTTCTGCTCACCTTCAGGCATCTTTTCAGCCACTTCCAGACCCTGTTCCCAGGCGTTCTGGAACTGAACCATGTGGGTTAAATAGTTCAGGGATCTGATGGGCGCAGGTAGCGGAAGCATGCGATGCGCCTACCCAATCTCGATCCAGTTGTTTGGACTCTAGGTCCGGTGGCAGGGTGCTCAAATGTTGTGGCCTCTGTGACCCGGTCATGTGAGGCTGTGATGACCCAGAGAATCGGCCTGAGGATGCTGCGTCAAGTACTGAGTGAGTCCTTAGGAGCCTTGGCCTGGCAGATCAGCTTTCTTCGGTCTGCTCGGGAGGCGAAGTGTGGGCAACTTCCACCTTGACCTTGAGTAGCGATCCCACGAGGCCTCAACCAAGGTGAATTTTTTCCACCACAGGCTTGGAATCCCTTTGAAGAAGATATTTGAGTGAGTACTCTTCCGAGTCCTAAGTGCCAGCATCCCATCCCATGTTCTCTTATATGTCTCCTGCTATCAGGAACAAGGGATCATCGGAGGAGATCTAGGCATCTCACGTGGGTCCGGAGAAGGGATGGAGAGTGGAGATGGGATCTAGAGGTGGAGTAGTCTGATCCCGTGTCCTCCGTTGAAGCGAGCGATAAGCGTCTCCTGGATCTCTTGGGGCTGGGTGATCCAGAAGAGGGATTTCGACGAGTCTCCGTTTATCAGGTCTCCCCTGGCAGGGTTCTAGGCTCCAGGGAGGAAGAACACGGCCTGCCGACCCGATAAGCAGGGGCAGGAACCCGGAGTAGGAGGAGGAGGAGGAGGAGAGGAACCATGTCTTTTTAATGGTATCCCACCAGTGATCAGTGAATCTTTCACCTCCACCAGAGAGAGGCCCGGCAGCCCGGGTGCAGTGGGCGGTCGTGGGTCCTGGCGTCGGCTCCCACAGGGGGCTCTGGTAATGGCGAGGGTTCCCTGGGAGTACCGGCAGGAACCGGGGTCGCCAATCTGGTCCTAGGCCTGCTCTGGGTCCTCCCTCCGATGAGGCTCCTAACCCGATGCGTCCGAGGAGGCAACAGGGCCTTCTTTTTCAGAGACGGGCGTGGGTCCCCACCCGGCGTCCGCTGGGATGCAATGGCGGCGTCGGTCGTCGGGCAGCGGCTCCAGGAAGAAGAGGCGCCTGACTGGCGGCTGTCGAGGCAGTCGTGGAGCTACTGAGCCTTTTTAAGCGTGAGCTCTCAGCGTCTTCGTGGAGAGCACCGAACCTGGCGTCCGGGTACCGAGGCGAGAACCCGACTTGCGGTGGTGATAATTATCGTTCCCGGACTTCGCCAAGGCCCTGGAAGGGGAGGAAGGCCTGGCGATTTCTCCTGAGATGGTTTCTTGATTGCAGCGAGAGATTTCGAACCGAACTCACGGGACTCGAACCCCTGGAAGGGACCTGGAAGGGCCTTCCCTTCTCTTCTGCTGGCATGCTTGTGGACCCTGGAGCTTTCCCCCTTGGAGGACATGGTCTTCAGTTGTTCCTCCAGAAAAGCATACAACCTGGCGCGGATCGAATACGGCTGTTTGAACCCATGGCAAGAAGGACAGGCCGAATTGTCGTGGTCTGGGCTAGGCACAGGGCCTTGGGCGATGTGGGGGTCCTTGAAGCGGGATCCGCTTTCCACACAGCGCACTTGATGGATGGCCAGAAGTTGGTGATGACATCAAGATCTTGCTTGAAGAGGATTCTGAAGATTTTGAAAATTTTTATTGAAAAAAGAACTATTCACCAGCGTCATAGCGCTAGACTGGTAACCGAAAGGGTCAGGTAGCTAAGTCGGCAGCGAAAAAGAACTGGGGAATCTGGGCGGGACCACCCCTTTTGTACCATGTGTCCGGGCCGGGACCGGCGTCGAAGCTGATCCCGCTGTAGTTAGCTAGCTGGGAGATTTTCAGTGGGGTCCTGGCGCCTGAAACCCCGGAACCTAATGGTGTAACCTGCTGCAAGAGCTGTGTCTCGAGAAAGATCAGGAGTTCTAGGAATGGTATATATTGTTCATCCCACACTTATTGGCAGGTTCCTTGCCGCTTAAATCTTGCGGAAGGTCTTCAAGCTAGCTCCTCCCACCCACCGGGTGGTAAAACTCGGCTCCGCCCCATGGCCAGATCTGGCCGCTGAAACTCAGGTTGTGCATCGAAGCCGGGAGGTCGGTGGGTTCGTGTGGATGAACAACATATACCATTCCTAGAACTCCTGTTACAGGTAGGTAACCTGTATTTCTAGGGACATGGATATGTTGTTCATCCCACACTGTGTGAACTCCTGCTTATTTCTCGGAGGGAGGAGGCAAAGGCGCACACCTACATGCCTGCTTGGGAACGAGATTGGAGGCGAGGGCCCCAAAGCCAGCATCCCGGCGTGACTCAAGGTCGATGTGGTAATGGTAATAAAGGTGTGTGCTGACTTCCAGGTAGCAGCCCTGCAGATTTCCTGGATAGGGACATCCCTGGAAGCAGCCACCGATGCAGCAGTATGGCGGGGAGAATGAGCTCTTATCCCTCTGGGAGCTCCATGCCCGCCAACTCATAACGAAGATTTATGCAAGAGGTGACCCATCACTATGAATCAGCTTGGCTGCCAGATGCCAAGGTGCGGCTTCAGCGTGGTATTGAGCAAACAGCTGGCGAACCTCTCCCGAATTTCAGCCGTGCGCTCCTTATAATAGCGCCCGCCCTAGGGTCAGAGTATGGAGCCCATATTGACCCCTCGGTGTGACAGGGGTGGGGAGCCGGCAAGTCAACTTACCTGATTGAGTGAAACTCCGACACCACCTTGGAAGGAATTTGGTGGGCGTGGGACAACCTTGTCCCTGTGGAAGACCAGGTAAGGAGACTAGATGCTAAGCGCCTGGAGTTCTCCATCCTTCTGGCTGGCGAGTAGCCACCAGAAGCGGTCTTCCACGACAGGTCGGAGGAGACCACACCTGTGCATTGGTTAGAATAAGCTTCCCATCAGGCTTTGCCAATACCAGCAATAAATCACGGAGGTGGGGGTTCCCGCACTGGAGGAAATGTGATCAAGGCCTTTAAAGACGCCCGACCACTTTTCCCGCGCCACTGACTGCTGACCGGCCCAGCGCCCGGTAAGCAGAGATAGCTACCAGGTGCACCTAAAGGGTCGTTGACCTAAGCCACTTGACTAGAAAGGGACATAAATAGTCAAATGCTTTACAGGACACGAGAAAAGGGTCCAACCCGCACCGACACCGTGGAGACCTCTTCCATTTTGAGGCATAGCGATACCTGGTACGATCCTCACGGGGCGCCTCAAGCGTTGAGGACCTCGTCGAGAAAAGACCAAGGCCTGGAACTCTAGCAGCTCAGGAACCAGGCCGTCAGGATGAACAACACATACCATTCCTAGACCCTGTTACAGGTGAGCAACCTGTACTTTAGGACATGGATATGTTGTTCATCCACACTTATTGGCAGACTCTAGCAGTTCTCCGGAGGAGGGAGGCATGATACCCCCCCACATACTTACTTTGGGAACAGAGATTGAGAACCGAGGCCCCAAACCAGCATCCCGACGCGACTCAAGGTCGATGTGGTAATGGGTAATAAAGGTGTGTGCTGACTTCCAGGTAGCAGCCTCTTCAGATTTCCTGATAGGGACATCCCTGAAGCAGCCACTGATGCAGTATGCGATGGTAGAATGAGCTCTATCCTCTGGGAGGCTCCATGCCCGCCAACCCATAGCAGAGATTATGCAAGAGGTGACCATCTGCCTATCGCCGTCTGGGCTATTGCAGGTCTGCCAGGTGCGGGCGCTTCAGCGAGGTGACAAATAGCTGGCGTAATCCCTCTCCCCGACTTCCCAGCCGCGCGCTCCTTATAATAAGCTGAGCCTCTAGGTCCAGAGTATGGAGCTCATATTCGGCCTCCGAGGTGTGATCAGTAGAACACCGGCAGAGTCAACACCTATTAAGGTGAAACTCCGACACCACCTCGAAGGAATTTCGGTGGGGGCGAGGGATGTCCTTGTCCCTGTGAAGACCAGGTAGAGACTCATGCTAGCTGCCTGGAGTTCTCCCATCCTTCTGGCTGACGTGATAGCCACCAAGACATGGCCTCCACAGGGGAGACCACACCGTGCATTGGTTCGAATGGCTTGCCCATGAGCTTTGGCTAGTACCAGCAATAAATCCCACGGAGGTGGGGTTCCGCGACTGAGGGAAATGTGATCAAGGCCTTAAAGAAGCGCCCGATCACTTTTCTCTGCGCCACTGACTGCTGACCGCCCGCCACCGTAAGCAGAGATGGCTGCCAGTGCACCTTAAGGGTCGTTGACCAAGCCCTGACTAGAAAGGACCATAAATAGTCCAAAATGCTTGCCACAGGACACGGAAAGGGTCCAACCTTTTCCCCGACACCAAATGTGAGAACCTCTTCCATTTGAAGGCATAGTAGTTTTCTGGTCTACTCCACGGGACGCCCAACGACGCTGAGGACCTCGCCGGAAAGACCCAAGGCCTGGAATTCCTAGCCGCTTCAGGAACCAGGGTCAGGGTGCAGGGATTGAAGGTCCCAATGGAACACCTTCCCTGATTGACTGAGAGCAGGTCCACAGCTGGAAGCCGCCGCGGAGTCCTGGAGCTGAGACTGAGGAGATCTGTACCAGAACTGGGCAGGCCAGTCTGGGCTACTGGAATCATCCGCGCCTTGTCCTCCGCTTTCAGCAGGACCCTGTGAATCAGGGAACAGGGGAAAGGCGTGAAAGGAGGCCCGGGTCCACGGCCCGAGAAGGCATCCTCTGCAGCTAGCCCTGCTGAGGGGGCGGCATGAACAGCTCTCAGTCGCTGCTTCCCTGGAGGCAAACAGAGGTCCACCAGAGGAGTGCCCCAACGGGAGAACAGGTCCCGTACTATCTCCGCAGGAGAGACCACTGCGTGATGCAGCCCCTATCCGGCTCAGGGCATCGGACACGGTGTTGGGAGGCTCTGCCACATGAATGGCCAGGAGATCCGCCCAGGCTGCGACTCAGGCGGACCAGATGCGGAGAGCTTCCCTCGCATAAGAGCATGGAGCGCCGTTCCCCGCCCTGGCGGTTTAGATAGTACATGGTCGGGTATTGTCCGCCTGACCGGACCACTTGACCCCTCGGAGAAACGGAGCAAAGTGCGGTGAGAGCTTGGCGGACCCGCACTGAGCTCCAGCAGGTTGATATGGCATCGACTCCCGCTGGGACCAGAGGCCGTGCACTCGGTGTCTCCAGGATGGGCACCAACCATCAAAGAGGTGTCGGTCGTTAGAGAGACCGCTTGCTCGGGCGGACAAACGATACCTCTTGCAGATGGGACGGAACGTCCACCACTGGAGAGCGCTGCACATCTCCTGGTCGCCCACACGCTGGTCCAGAGGATCGAGCGCCAGAGCACACTGGCTGGCCAGTCCTACTGGAGGGGCGTTCGTGCCAGCGCCCAACGGACTACGCTGCAGGCCGCCATAGGAGACCCAGGAGCTCGTGAGGAAGTCCCGGCAGGGATGCCGATTGCCCAACCAGAAATGATTGGGCAAAGGAGGTAAGAACCTCGCCCTGTCCGCTGGGAGCCGTGTTTCTGGGCTCGAAGAGAGTCCATGCTCTGCCTCAGGGAATTATCACCTGCTCTTTCTCGATTCTGACTCTGGCCTCGCTGACCAGGAGGCCTAGTTGAGAGCAACCTGGAGGGCCAGATCCCTGACCGGCCCACCCCGACCTGAGGGGCTGCTATCAGCCAATCGTTCAGGCAGGGTACACCCTGACCCTCGGGCGTCAGGAGGGAATGCTGTCACCACTGCCATGCACTTGGTAAGACCCTGGGAGCTGAAGAGACCGCGGCATGGCCTGAACTTGAAGGGATCCCTCCGCTTCTGAAGCTGGAGGGAATTCTGATGAGACGGATTTGATAGGGACGTGAAAGAACGCCATTCTGAAAGTCCAGAGAACAAAACCACACGTGTTCCAGAGATGGTATTATCTGAGCCACAGTGACCATTCTGAAGGTTCGGTGACCTTAGAACTTGTTCAGTCGTAGGTAGAGAATGGGGCGCCAGCCCCCGTCCCTTTGGGACCAGGAAGTACCTGGACACGAACCTCGTTCTGATGGGGGGTCCTCTATCTCTTTTGTCACCCCTTTCTGAAGGAGAAGGGCAATGTCGGCTCGGGACGAGCCTTCAGAGAGTCTAGGGACCCTCAAGCCCCTTTGGGCGACGGCCTTGAAGGGTGGAACCTGCTCAATTCCAGAGGCAGGCCTCTTCCCACCACTCTAGAACCCACCTGTCCGTGGTAACAGCGGACCAGGCTGAAAGGAAGTGCCGGAGTCGGCCTTCACGGGGAACTAGGGCTAGGTGACGGGATGAGGGCTACACCCTCAGCCCGCCACTGTGCAGGCTTGGTGGAAGGACCGCCGAGGACCACCAGGGTTCTTCCTCGCTAGGCTTCTTATTAGAGGAAGCTGACGGTTGGGCTTGAATACCAAGGTTCAGCCTGCTGGCCCTGACGCTGCTGGGCCGGGCGCGAGCGGGAGCAGAGGGGCGAAAGGGTTTAGGGCCAGGGGCTTACGGCCCTGTCCCCTCTGGCGCGACGGTTACCGAATCCAAGGTGGCATTGGACTCTTCGATCCCTCTGGAGGTGGACCTTCCACCCAGGGGTCAAGAGGTCAGTTCCCAGAAAGGAATCATCCGTGAGCTTGTGCGGTATCCGAGGTGAAAGTGGATATCCTCAGCCACCGCCGCTCAGCTACCGCCGCTGCCACTGACCGGGCACAAGAATCTCCAATATCCAGCGCAGTCTGGAGTTGCTGCTGTTGCTAGCTCTGCCCTTTCTGTCCCGCACCTGCTTAACTGTGGTCTGCAGGTCCGCAGGAAGATGAGGGACTACTCCATCGAGGAGCCCAACAGGGCATGAAAAATGTGCCATCAAGACGGCCGAACTGGCCTGGACGAGGCCGAGGGAGGAAGCAGCATGACATTTTCCGCTCAGTATAGTCCAGTTTCTTGGACTCTGTCGGGCGGTTTGTCCATCGCCCCTGCATTTCTCGCTCGGCCGGAAAACACTGTCCTGACCAACCCCTCAGCCGAAGGATGTCTCAGAAAAGCCGGACAGAGAGCCTGTGGGAGACAGATACTTTCTGGCCATCCTGGTCGAAGGCGCAGGATAGGAAGCCGGACGCTGCCATTCCCGGGCCGGGCCAACTTGGCTTCAGCCACTGAAAGGCTTTCCGTAGGGAGAATCCTCGGTCCAGTAATTCAGTGAGGGGATATCTAGCCCGCTTGGACACGGGTTCGAGCTTCATCCCAGTGGATTCTGGAGATGAGCCTCAGTAGTCCAAGGAAGGACGAAGGGTTATCGTCCATCGACTGCCCCCAGAGGATTCCAAGTCTAGGCGCTTGTAAACAGGGAGGAGTCGCCATCCCGACTCAGACGAATCGCTGGAACAGCTGCCTAGAGCTCCGCCACCCTCCACGTGCGAGGCTTATCGGGAGTGAGGGTGACCGGCTACCATGGGGAAGGCCATGAGCCGTCATCAACTTTTGTCGGGGCCCGATTGTCGGGTTGAGGCGGAGGCTGTTCCACCGGTATTGGTGGGGCAGCAGGAGTAGTCGAACAACCAGCCTGGAAACAGGCCTCGACCACCGCGAGGTTGTTTCCGCCGTCCCGGTGACAACCATTTTATGGCCAGAGAAGAGGCCTGAGCCGACTTGTTCCCAGCCAAAATTAGTTGTTGCCACATAAGATCCTATTTTCGGTGCAAGTCAAGCCTTGCCTCGTCCGAGGAGGAGGAAGATGAGGAAGAGCGGGCGACGCCGCTACCTGCGTGCAGAGACCGAGACCGCCTGTGTCGGGGATCGGCTAGACCGCGAAAGATGTCAGAGATCGAGAATTCGGCAAGGCCGAGGTCGAGGCGGCGCGGGAGCCGAGGATCGCAATCCCTCGGTTCGCTGGACAAACTGGCTGTCTCGGGAACCAGAGGAACAGATGAGCCGACGGTATCCCACAACCTCGCTGGGGAACCGGAGAGGAGGGAATTTGGCTTCTCCAGCCGACAACCCGCTCAACGTCGAGAAAATTCGACCACGCCGGCGGAGTCTCGTCACCTGGCCTGGCCAGGGGCACCGTGGCAGTGGTAGGCGTAAACTTCACTGAAGTTTCACTGTCGATAAGGGAGGGAGATCTTTCCTCCTCCCAAGAGCCGCCGACGATGGGACTTTTGCCCCTGCTTTTCTCAATCGGCGAAACGGTCCAGAAGAAGTTGGACCCTCGCCTTGCTGAGAGGGTTTGCCAAAGCCCTTAAAAGAAGTCGAATAGGAGGACCCAGCAGGTGGAGCAGATGCAGCCGAAGATGTAGTGGCATGAGCCGCCTCCTCCTCGAGGGCGATCATCTACTCCAAAGTTGTTCACGGAGCCCGCAGCCTTGGACAGACACCAGTTGGGGCCTCCTTGGATTTGACTGGGAAATCTCCTTTCGGGCGCCTGCAGGACGGGCGCGATCTCATGACGAGAGACTCGAGAAAGATGAGCACAGATCGCAGGCTCATGGTCGTGCACCTGGCCTAGGCAGTAAACGCATCGTGAGTGCGGATCCGTCTCGAGACATCTTCTGCCCGTAAAGGGCATCTCCGAAACCGAGTCGATTTGTCCATTTAGTCACAGGGAAGAAGACCTAAGTGGTAAAGTTTTTGAAAATTTTAAAGTCAAAGAATTAGGGCTCAAAGCTTAATCGTGAGAGCGTTAAGGAGGAACCCTGAGCTCTAAGCGGTAAGGAAGATCTGGCGCCATAGGAACCGAGTTTTACCACCCGGTGGGTGGGAGGAGCTAGCTTGAAGACCTTCCGGCAAGATTTAAAGCGGCAAGGAACCTGCCAATAAGTGTGGATGAACAACATATCCATGTCCCTAGAACGACTATCTCTGCGTCGACCCTCCAACCGCCTCAGTACCTTTTTTACCAAGGAGGTGCAGCGTAACTAACCTAGAAGGGTAGCCTAACCTAAAAACCGGATACAAGATAGTCCAGGCGACCCATGTAAGAAGGGTCAATAAAGAAGTCTTCACGGCCTAAAGATTTGAGGGAGTGAAGATTAACAAGAAAGGTGAGCTCGGGGGATGGAGGGTGGGCGTATGAATGAGTGGTGGAGACTCGTCCAAGATGATCAAGAATTACGGTAGGTACGTAATTTTCATATCTTCCTGGACACAAGTCTCCACCACTCATTCACACTATTGGGAGAGTACCGAGCTAATAATCCCCGAGAGGGCGTAGGAGAGACCAAGAGCTCACATTTTAGGACAAAAGTCCATTGAGGATGGCTCTGCCAAAGGAAGAATGTCGCCTGGCACGGACATCTAGTGCATAATGTTTCAGCCAAAGTATGCACTCGAGTTCCAGGTGGCCACATTGCAGATGTCTGCACGGGCAGATTCTCGGATTTCCCATTAGGGATGCAGCGGACCGCTTTGGTAGAGTGAGCGAACTCTACCCTCCAACCTTAACCCGCTTGTGGAATAGCAGTGACGAAGGCACGCCTATAGCCATGATGAGATGCATCTGATAGCGACAGGTTGACCCAGCCGGTCTCACTGAAGGAAATGAACAGTTGCTAAGCTTTATGAAAATCCTTGGTTCTATCTAGATAGAAACGCAAGGCCCTCTTAACATCCAAAGAATGAAGAGAATTCCCCTTCATTTTGGAAGTCCGTAAAATAAGAGGAAGGACCAAAGGTTGGTTTAGATGAAATTCTGACACAACCTTAGGAAGAAATTTAGGATGAGTACTGAAGAACTACTTTGTCCTATGGAACACAGTATATGGAGGGTCTGTGACCAGGGCATGTATCTCAGAGACCCTACGTGGCTGAGGTAATGGCCATCTAGGAATGCAGTCTTCCAAGTGAGAAATTTTAGCTCACAGGTAGCCAGAGGTTCGAAAGGTTTCCGAGTGAGCATGTCTAGCACAAGATTAATGTCCCAGGCTGCGACTGGACGCCTTGTAGGAGATCTGGTATGCAGAATCCCCTTAAGAAACCTCTTAACCATAGGTAACTGAGCTAGAGTTAAGGAAATAACGGGCTCATGATACGCTGAAATGGCACTAAGATGAACTTTGACTGCAGACCCGAATTCGAGAGGTCCAAAAGGTACTCCAAAACCTTATCTGGTGGACAGGAAAAGGGATTCAAAGAGGACTTTGCACACCAGAGCGAAAAACGCTTCCACTTGGCTGTGTAAGTTTTCAGAGTGGCTGGCTTCCGTGCAGCCAGAAGAATATCTGAAACTCTTCGAGAGACATTGAACCGGTTTACTTCGACCTCTTCAGGAGCCAAGCGTGAAGATGAAGTGATCTCAGGTTGGGATGGACCACCGGTCCCCGAGTCAAAAGGTTCATCTGCAGGGGAAGTGGTCTCGGAGGAACTGCCAACATATTGTTGAGCAGTGGAAACCACAGCTACAGAGGCCAAAAGGGAGCAATGAGAATCATTTTGTCTCCCTGGGATTCGAACTTGAGGAGTACCCTCTGAATTAGAGGAAGAGGCGTAAAGAAAGCGTTTTGTCCACCGCAGCCTGAACATCCTGACAGAAAATGCCAGGCCCTGGATTTCTGGAGCAGAAGAGAGGCAGTTTTGCGTTGAGTGGGGATGCAAAAGGTCCAGGTCTGGAGTTCCCACTCTTCAATAGTGACTGAACTATGGTTGAGTCGAGAGACCACCGTGAGGGTCTGTCTCTGTTCTGCTGAGACGGTCTGCCAGTTCTTCTGAACACCTGGCAGATACACCGCTTGAATTGCTCGTGCCCCAAGCACCATTCCCATACCCTCATTGCTTCTCTGCATAAGGGGTAAGAGTGAGCCCCGCCCTGCTTGTTGATGTAATACATCACTGCTTTGTTGTCCGTTTGAAGGAGAATGTTCTTGTGACACAGAATGTCCTTCAAAGCTTGGACCGCATAAAGGACGGCTCTCATTTCTAGGACGTTTATGTGGAGCTGGGACTCGACTTGAGTCCACGCACCTTCAATGTGGAGAGCCTGACAGTGAGCTCCCCACCCCATTAGGGATGCGTCCGTGGTAATGGAGATCTGATGGTCCAGAGGAGCAAAGGGATACCCCTCCAGGAGACTGCTCTCTTGAGACCACCAGGTGAGTGACCTCCTTAAAGGTTCTGTCACCTTGATGAGATAGGACTGCGGGTGAGTGGTTGGGGACCACTGAGTACTGAGAACCATGTGCAGACGTGCTAGGGGTACAGTGAACACTGAGGATGCCATGAGGCCTAGCATCCGTTGCATCGAGAGAGCTGTGACTGAGCCGTTTTCCTCAATGTGACGGGCCATCTGAAGGATATCGTTCCTCCTGTCTTCTGGAAGAAAAGCCTTCGCACAGGAGGTGTCCAGAAGAGTCCCTATAAAAAGGAGCCTCTGGGAGGGCTGCAGTTGCGATTTCTTGAGGTTGAGCAGCATCCATGGGATCGTGAAGGAAGCGCCAGTCACTTCCACGGTGTCCAGAGTCCCTTGCCTGGAAGGACTTGCTAGAAGCCAATCGTCCAGATAAGGAAACACCTGAACTCCGACCTTTCTGAGGTGCGCTGCGAGAACTGCACATTTTGTAAAAACTCAAGGCGCCGAGGATAGCCCAAAGGGCAGGACTCTGAACTGATAGTGCTGTCCCAGAGCCACAAACCTCAGGAATTTGTGATGCCTCGGGTGAACAGGAATGTGCTGGTAGCGTCCTGCATATCTAAGGAGGCTAACCAGTGGGTGGCGGTTGGAGCAGAGGTAACAGGGTTCCCAGAAAATCATTTTGAATTCTCCTTGGGGAGAAATTTGTTTAGTTCTGAGATCTAGAATGGGGCACATTCCAGACTTCTTTGGAACCAGAAAGTAATGGGGAGAACCCAGTGTTACGTTGGTGCAGTGGCACTTCTACTGCCCTGTTGTTCAGAAGGCCCCGAACTGTCGGCAGAAGGTCTGACTGAAGGGTTGACAGCCTGGGCTGTCGTTTGAGGGACGATCCAGAGGTCTCACAAGATTGAGTGAATACCTCGCGAATTATCCGAAGGACCCATTTGTCTGAGGTTATGGACTTCCACTGGTTGTAGAAGTGCATCAGACGACCTCCAACCGGAGAGGAAAAGTCCACCTCGGGCAGCTGAGATGGAACCTGGGCCAGCAATTCATAAGGTAGCGCTGGGCGCTTTGGGCCCTTGCAATTTCTGTTGCGCCTTCTTTTGAGGTTGGGCAGGTTGTTTTTTATGGAAACCGCCTCTACCTCGAAAGGACTGACTATTATGAAACTGACGTTTATTGACATGCCCTCGAGAGGGGGCAGGAGGGGGCCGAGCCAACTTAATGGCTGACCTAGTCTTTTGTGTAGCTTCTAGAGCTTGCTCTACCTGAGGACCAAAAAGATATGCACCGTCAAAGGGCAATGCCATCACCTGCTGCTGCGAGTCATTCATAAAGCCGAGGTCGCAGCCAGAATGACGCTGGTGCAAATACCAGCAGCAGCTGAATGGAAAGCAGTGTCAAAGCATCCATGGCTGCTTTAACCTGCTGGTTATTAGATTCAATACCTCTGGTAATGGTTTGAAGAAGCTCTGGCTTTGAATCCGACTCCGGTAGGGCTTCAACCATCTGTTTAATAGAATGCCACAGGATATACTCATACTGAGAAAAATAGCCTTGGTAACTGGCAATATGCATACTTAAGAGTAGAAGCAGCAAAGACTCTCTTACCTAAGGTGTCTATCTTACAAGATTCTTTAATAGGTCGAACTGTAGTAGCTTGAGGAAGAATGACCTTATTCTCTGCCAGGACTACAACAGGATCCGCAAAGGCTTGAGATGCCAAAATGGGACGATCCTTGGGGTCTGAATATTTCCTATCAATGGATTTAGCCACCGAAGGGGTAACAGCAGGATTATTCCATACCATTTGAGACAGCGTCTCGAATGAAGGCTGAATCGAGGAGTCAAATCCTAGGGATCTCCGAGGCATGAAGATACTGGAGTCTCAACAATTTCCAGGATCGATGTCTGTAGTCTGGAGAGAAAGTGGGAACCCAGATTTTTCAACAGAGACTTAAAGGATAGGTCCTCGACCACAGGCTCTGTAGCAGTAATAGATCCTGCTTCGTCCACTTCTTCACCCAATCGAAGGTCTGGGTCAGGCTCAACGTCATCTCCTGACAGTCCAGAAGGGACTGTATGGACAGGAAAGGAATGAAATTCAGAAGAGGAGGATGAAGGGAACAAGTGAAGAGAGGAGTCCCTGAGAGCCGCCGGCATTGAGGAGGTGCACGGCAGCGAGAATGACGCCGCGAGGCCACGCGGCGCTGAAAACGGCGCCAAGCACAGCATCGACGCCAAGGACGGGCGCAGAGAGGCCACACGACGAGGTTGCCAAAACACCCAGACTCGAAAACAGGTTTTGAAGGAAGAAGAGCAGGAGATAAGGGCATCGGTGTGGCCCCTGCGCGCAAATACGGTGAGACACCTAGCGGAGTCGACGGCACTGAAGAAGGTGCCACGCGACCAGGAAGATCCATTCGCCCTACCTGGTCGCCCAGAGAGCCCCACGAGCAACCGAGCCAGGTAGCTGAACCAACCTCCGCGCCTATTGCTCCATAAGAGCGGCCCACTGATGAAACTGCTAATCTGAAGACCTACCTGCGGGCGGGGTAGGGCTCCAATGTCGAAGCTGTCGGCTACCAGGAGCAGAGGTTGGCGACTCCGAAGGAGGAGACCGGCAACTAGCCCCAATAACCGAGCGTCTACGATACAACAAAATAATAAAAACTGAAAACTATGCTGCTAGTTTGAAGTTTGACTCCCGACAGGCGAGCGACGTAGTCACTGAAGTGCACTCGACGGCGGGAAAAAAGGAACTGAGGTGGTTGGAGGGTCGACGCTGAGATAGTCGTTACCACACGAGCTAGGGCTCGCGGCGCCGACCCTCCAGCAAAAAGTTTGCTCCAGATGGGTCCTAGTGCCTCCGGTGCAGATCCCAATAGTGTGAATGACTGGTGGAAACTTATGTCCAGGAAGATCTCTAGCCACTCAGGAACCAGGCCGTCAGGTGCAGGGATTGAAGGTCCGGATGGAACACCTTCCCCTGATTGATGAGATCAGGTCCGGGCGGGCTGGAAGCCGCCTCTGGAGCCGAGACTGAGGAGATCTGGATACCAGGACTGATGGGGCCAGTCTGGGGCTACCAGAATCACCTGCGCCTTGTCCCTCCTCACCTTGAGAAGCACCTTGTGGATCAAGGGAAATGGAGGAAAGGCGTAGAAGAGGCCCGGGGTCCACAGCCTCGAGAAGGCATCCCCATGCAGCGAGCCCTGCTTGGGGCGGGCGGGCATGAAAGTGTCTCAGCCGCAATTCTCCCTGGAGGCAAACAGGTCCGCCTGAGGCGTGCCCCAGAGGGAGAATAGATCTTGTACTATCTCCGGCAGGAGAGACCACTCGTGGGACGCAGCCCCTATCCGGCTTAGGGCATCGGCCAGGGTGTTGGAGGCTCCTGCTATATGAATAGCGAGGAGATCCGCCTCCAGGCTGTGCATGAGTGACCAAATGTGGAGAGCTTCCTTGCAGAGAGGCATGGAGCGCGTCCCGCCCTGGCGGTTTAGGTAGTACATGGTTGTGGTATTGTCCGTCTGGACCTGAGCCACTTGACCCCGTAGAAACAGAGCGAAGGCGGTGAGGGCTAGACTAACCGCTTGAAGCTCCAGCAGGTTGATATGGCACTGGGACTCCCGAGGGGACCAGAGGCCGTGCGCTCTGTTCTCCCCCAGATGGGCACCCCAACCCATCAGAGAGGCATCGGTCGATAGACCGTCAGCTCGGGGTGGACAAGCGGGATGCCCTCCTGCAGCTGTGCTGGAGCGGTCCACCACTGGGCGTTCCACACCCCCTGGGTCACTGTCACTAGCTGATCAATGCTGTGACCATTGGCTGGACCAGTCCCATTGAAGGGAAAGGAAAATTACGTTACCTACCGTGATTCTTGATCTTCTCTTGTGTCTCACCATTCATTACTTCCTGGAATTGTAAGCGGACGGCACCGTCCAGCGGGAAACTTTTTTTTTTTAAAGTTGGCTACTTGACCCGCCCTCGGGAAGCGACATCATGGCCATGCGCGAGGGCGGCCGTTAGTAGCGACACTCCTCCTCCAACTCAGTTCTGTGAGCCGAGAGGCAAAAGTGAAAGCAGAAAATATAGATAGCGAGGCAAGATAGCGAGGATAGCAAAAGCAAGGAAGAATGAACTGAAAAAGGAATAAGCCGATGGAGGAAGGACAGAGGAGATAAGAACATCCCTAGCCTAGGGAGTGCAGGGCCTCCTTACCTGGGCGACTCTAGGAGGAGAGATGAGTAAGGAAATGAGAAAACAGAAGAAGAAGAAGAAAGAGAAGAGAGAGATGGGATGTTGAAGGGACCAGAAGGCCCAACGAGCATAGTTAGCTTGTAGCTGAAGGCTCGACTAAAGGGGAAGCAAGAATCCCGGAGATAGAGCTGAAGAGAAGGTTCACCGAACCCGCTTAGACAGACTCAGGAGGGCATAGTCCTCATCTTCAACATGCCATTATGCTTGACACCACACTCGGCTCCTGGCCGGTGAGGGCCTTTAGTGGAGGACAGCCGAGGTGGAAGAATAAACCCCAGCAGCATGAGAGCGCTGCTCAGGGGTTTAGAAATAGAAAATGTAAGCCTTTCAGGCGTTTCAAGATAGAAATGGGACTCAGACTGACTGGCTAAGGCCGGGCAAGGCTTAGGCTGGCTAAAATTGGATATGGTCAGCAGAGCTCTACTGTAAAAATTGTCCAGGAGGACACTTAAAGGGAGAAACCACTAGCAAAACAGCGAGAGGGATAGCCTACCTTCTCATTTGCTTTCTTGTTTGATTTCTCCATTTTTTTTTTTTTTTTTTAGTAGATGCATGACCCAGATACCAAGATGCCTACAGCAGTCGGAGAGAGTTCCCTCAGCATTTTTTTTTTTTTTTTTTAAAAGAGAAAGGAACAGACGTACTCGTTCCTCTGCTCTGCAAGATAAGAATAGAGGGGGGAAACAGATTTCAGGGCAACTATCTGAACACGGGATTGCAGGATCAAAACTGAATAGCCTGAGCCAGGCCAAAAAACCCCAGAGGTATCGTGCCATAAGAATAGCAAGAGATAGTTGTGCAGTCTGATCGCCAATGCAATCCACGAGATGGCCCATGAATCTTAGAGTAAGTAATTTTTCTGGATTTTAGAACCCCCCCCCTCAAAAAAGATTTTTTTTTTTACTTTTGTCTTTTTTTTTTTGGAAAATTTAAGGAAATTTTCCTATATTTCATATAAATGCAAGAGAGGAAGGAGGCGGGAGGTGGAGAAGCCACAGGAAGAGGCACTGAGGGGATGGTGGGATGGAGCAGTAATGAATGGTGAAGATACAAGAGAAGATCAAGAATTACGGTAGGGCACGCACTTTCCTATCTCTCCCTTGTCAATCTTCACCATTCATTACTTCCTGGGTGAGTACAAGCTCCTCTCTCCCTGGAGGGGAAGAGGCCATACCCTGAGGGAACAAGACCCCCAGCCTTCTGCTGGTGAGAAACAGAAGGAGAAGACCCTGGCTTATTCAGAAAGCCTAAGAGGAGAAGAGCTAGGAGGTGCCTCCCGAGGACGAGGGAGACGGAGGGAGCCCTAAAAATCTCCTAGCTCTGGAAGAGAAAAAACGGGTCCCCGGAAGCGGAGGCGAATCCACCTCACGCCGGGCCAGGGGTGACAACCTGGAAAGACGGCCATGCCAGCCCGCCTGATGCAGATCGCTGTCCCGCAAGCCTGGAAGCCACCTCATTGCGTCAGAAGATGCCCTTGCTTGGTGTCTTGCCAGCTCCAGGCCTACCGCTGGAGAGGGCAGCGGCTTGTCTGGTTTGCTCTGTATCAGGCATAGATGCCAGCAGCTGGGACATCACTCGACCACAGATGCCGGTTGTAGGCAGCGTGGTGAGCCTGATGTGATGCAATACAAGCACTGACTTGCAGAAGAAGAGAACACTCTTACTAGCGGTCGAACTGGAGAGAGTCCGAATCTGTGGGGCGGTCGTCGGCCAGGCAACGGCGCCCAGAAGGAGTATCCAGTATACCAAACCTGAGGACGGGTTGGGAAGGGAACCTAGAGACTCAGAGGGGCACAATACCCACGCTGGCAGTCCGCTGGGCTGGGGAAGAAGGGCAGGGGACTGCCATGACGGATAGACGCCTCCTGGAAGGGGATAGGCCAGGAAGGTACCACCAGATGCTGGGCACTGAACTCACCAAGGAATCTCGCGCTCCCTGCTCGGTATTGTCTCTTCGAACGTAGGAAATCCGGAGATCCCTCACCATCCTCGAGAGGAAACGCTGATATTCTGTGAAATCAGCATCGGAGGACAGATGAGCAGGGGGTTCCTCTCCCTCGGAGGAGGGAGACGAGGATGATGGGGAACTGGAATGCCCAGAGGATTCCTGCGGCGGTGGGGAGAGCCGAAAGACCCGCTCATGCATGTACCTAACGTATGAGGGGAAGGCCGCCGCAGAACCCCTGAACTGCTCCCAGGATAACGGACCCGTAGGGCCGACATGGCCTGGGAGTGGGGGTGGTGAAGGCAGAGAGATGGGAGAGGGGCACCTCCGCGGAGGCAACTGCTCTCTGCGAGGGCTCTGGAATCCGGGGAAAGGAGCCCTGGAGAGGGGGATCCCGGAAATCAGACCAGGCCGCAGAACGGAACTCTGGGGAAGCGGAGCCTGGAAGAGCCCTGGGGAGAACTCCCCGTGACGACGCCGACTGTATGGATCCAGAAGGGCAGTCCGCACAAACGCCGCCAAGGACACCCCGAGAACCTGAGGGAGGGGCGGCCTGCACTTCTCGCCCTGGCCACCCCTGAGGTGGCCAAGGAAGACCGAGCAGCAGACCCCCTGCCCTCGACCCTCGGACTCAGAGAGGGCCCTCCTCCCGACCACAGCGTCCCCCTGTCCTCAGAGAGAGTGACAGCACCTCGCGAAGGTAGCTGTCACCGGCCTCCAGAGAGGGAGCCCCCCCCGCGCCACCCCGCGCCTGCCCCCAGGGGTTCCCGGCCACCCCAGCCGGGAACCCTCAGGGAGGCGACGAAGGGGGGACAGAGGGCCCGCTGCGCCACCTGGCACCTCTAGCCACCGGAGGACTCCAGAGTGCAGGGTGCAGGTATGGGTCCACGCCTGAATCATCGCCTCCGAGGAGGACAGACCAGCAGGACCTCAATGCTGGCCACCCCAGGTCCCAGAGGGCTGCCACGCGAACGCCCCGGCACTAGCGGGAGGCGCCGCCTTCCCTCACGCCGGTAGCAGCCAGGCTTAGCCCATTACTTTCACACGGCGCCGGCGAAGCCGGGCGCCGCAGCTGGAGGAAGCGACCAGCTCCACGGTGCCGGGCGCAGTCGGAAGGCGCAGGCGGCATCGCGGACGGCGCCGCCTCGTCCATCGACGCTGCTGAACGGCGCCAAGGCCCAAAGCGGTATCTGCAACGGCGCCGACTGGTTGCGGCGCGCGCTAACGGCGCTGGGATCTGGTGCCGCACCGCCAACGTACCGCTTCTGATCACCGGGCGCCGACCTAAAACGGCGTTAGAACGGGCGCTCGTCTCGATTTACCGTACCGCGAACGGGCGCCTAGGATCCGGGAACGGGCGCCGAAGGCGGCGGCCGAGGGTCCACCTGAAGTGGCCTAAAAGACGCAGGCCTCGCCACGGGGAGCCTGCACTCTCCAAGAGGACTGCCGAGGCGTAAGCCGGGCGCTGGCCGAAGGGACCACACGTCCCCTCGACACCGCAGAAGGGGTCCTCCTCCTGCAAAGAAAAGACGAGGAGACCTCCTCCTCCTCAGATCGTAGAGTAGTTCGGGAGGACCCGGGAAGGGCCTAGAGACCTACTCTTGAGAATCCCTTTGAGCGACGGCCGTCCTCCCTGGCGTCGGTGGGCTTTGCCGAAGCTTGAATGCGCGGACTTTGAGGACACGATGGTCCATGGAGAACATGAGCGCCGCATCTAATCCATGCTCATGGTTGGGTCCTAGGCAACGAAGATAAACGCTGGCGCCGGTTCAGACGGAGAAATGCCGGCCACAGTAACACCGGACGATAGGGGCGCGTGCTCGAAACACGCTTAGCTCGACCCGGACATAACGCCAAATCAACAAGAAAAACTAGAAAACACACCCGCGCCGCTTAAAAGGAAAAAGAACGTCTTACCGATCGCCGCCGAGTGTGTGGAAAAGGTGCGAGGAGTCGCTGACGCAGTGGAGAATGGACGTCTAAAACAGGTGCTGCCTCGACGGCGGAGAAACAGAACTGAGTTGGAGTGAGGAGTCGAGTCGCAGCTACCGTCGCCGCCACTATGACGATGATGGTCGCCTCGAGGGCGGTCCGTTAGTCAACTTTTAAAAAAAAAAAAAAAAAAAAAGTTTCGACGGGTGCGCCGCCCGGCTTGCACTACCCAGGAAGTAAATGAATGGTGAAGATTGGACAAGGGAAGATCGCATGTACCAGCAGGTCCAACGGACTACGCTGGTGCTGGCCATGAGGTGGCCCAGGAAGTCCCGGCAGGCGATTAGGAGGAAAGAACATCGCGTTCTGGTCCGGGCTGGAGCCGTGCTCTCCGGCTCAGAGAGTCGAGCTTTGCCTCAAGAGAATTGTATCACCTGCTTTGGCACTAAGTTCACTTGGCCTCGCTTGATGAGGAGGCCAACTTGAGAGCAAATCTGGAGGCTGAGATCTCTGGACCGCCCACCTCGCTCCTGTGGGGCTGCACCCTACTAACTGTCTAGGGTACTCCAGACCTTGAGCCAAGAGGAATGTTGTCACCACTGCCATGCATTTGGTGAAGACCCTGGGAGCTAGGGAAAGGCTGAAGGGCATGGCCTGAATCCTCGTAGAAGGGACTTCTTCGCTTCTGAAGCAGAGGAATCTCTGGTGGGACGGTGATGATTGGGACGTGGAAAACGCATCCTGAGGTCCAGGGAACAGAACTACACGCCTGCTCCAAGGATGGGATTATCTGAGCCAAAGTGACCATCCTGAAGGTCCGAGACCTTGGAACCTGTTCAGTGTCGTGGCAGGTCGAGAATGGGGCAGCCCCCCCGTCCGCTTTGGGACCAGGAAGTACCTGGACACAAACCCCGGTCTGGAGAAGGATCCGCCACATTCCTGATCACCCTTTTTCGAGGAGCAGGGCACATCGGCTCGGGCGGGCACTAGAGAGGTTGCGGACCCTGCGCCCCTCTCGAGGGGCGACGGTCTCGGGTGGGGCCTGCCTCGAACCCAGAGGGCAGACCCTGTCCTACCACCTCCAACACCCAGCAGTCTGTGGTGATAGCGGACCAGGCAGAAAGGAAATGGTAGCTCGCCCTCTCATGGGGAAACCTAGGGGAAGTGACGAGGCTGGGGGCGACACCTCTCAACCTGGCCACTGGGCAGGCTTGGAGGAGGGACTGGGCCGAGGGACCTCCTGGGCCTTTACCTCCCTGCTTCCTATTGGAGGAAGCCACGGGCTTGGGTTTGGGATGCCAAGCGAGCCTGTTGGCCCTGGTGCTGTTGGGTGGACAGTTACTGGAGCAGAAGGGCGAAAGAACTTGTGGTGCTGTCTGGCGGTGCCTTGTCCTTCTGGTGAGATGACAGAACCAGAGTGGCAACGGACCTTCTCGATCCGCTGGAGGTGACCTTCCACCCAGGGTCGAGAGGTTGTCCCCAAGAAGGGGACATCCGCTAATTTGTGTTGGGTATCTGCTGAAGGTGGATATCCTCAGCCATGCTTTGCAGGCACACGGCCACCAGGTCGGAACTGGATCTGGCGCAGGAGTCTCCTATGTCCAGAGCTGCTTGGAGCTGCTGCTTAGCTACTGCCCTACCCTGGTCCCGGACCGTGTCTGCAGGGAGATGAGGATCACCTCATCCAGGGAGCCCATGAGGGCGTGGGAGAAGTGTGCCATCAGCACGACTGAGCTGGCCTGGCTGAGGCCAAGGGAGGACGCAGCACACACCTTGTGCCCGCGAGTCCAGCTTTTTGACTCCTTGTCGGGGGCTTGTCCACGCCCCTCACATTCCTCGAACGCCAGAAAACACTGTGGGTGACCAACCCCTCGCAGAGGGTGTTCCAAAACCTGGCAAGAGCCGTAGGATCAGATACTTCCTGGTCAAGGCGCGAGGGCAGGAAGCAGGCCGCTGTCAGCCCAAGGTTGGGCCAACAATGGCCTCAGCCACTGAAAGGCTCCTGGGGGAATCCTGTTCAGTATCTCCGCTAGGGGATACTTGGCCTGCTTGGATATGGGCTCGAGCTGCATCCCGTGGACTCCCAGATGAGCCAAGCAAACCCATGAAGGACGATGGGCTTTCGTCCAACGACTGGCCCCCGGAGGACTCCAGGTCGAGAAGAGGGAGGAGTTGTCGGACTCAGAGTCCGCGAAGAGCTGCATGGGGCCTGAGCCACCCTCCACCTGCCAAGGACAGTCGGGAGTGAGAGTGACAGACAACCTGTGGGGCAGACCTTGATGCGACCTAGAGTCCTTGGTCGGTGCCCTCGATTTCGGCTGTGGAAGCAGAGGTTCCACCACAACTGGTGGGGCAGCAGGTTTCGGCCGAACAGCCGGCCCAGGCTTGGGCATCTCTACTACAGCGAGGGGTTGCTTTGGCGCCGGGTGACAGCGCCATCAATGGCCGAAGGCCGACTTTGTCCCCGGACAGAAGTAACTGCTGCCACATCAGGTCCTCATAGCCGACGCAATTTGCTCAAGCCTCTCCTTCAGAGGAGGAACATTAGGGATGAGCTGCTGCGCTGGGCTTACCTCGGTGCCGAGACAGAGACCACCAATGGGCGGATCGGTTAGACCGGAAGAAGTCCTAGACAGAGATCCTCTGTGTTTCGAGGATGGGTTCGGGAAGGAGCCGGGACACCCGCCTCCCTCAGCTCGGACGCTTAATCGGGGACTGCTGCACCGGGGGCACAGGCAGATCCTCTGTCTCCACCGGGGGAACCGGTGAAGAAGGGTTGTCGACTTCAGTCGACAGCCTGTCTGACGGGTCGAGAAAAATTTCGACCGCGTCGACGGGTGTCTCGGCCGGCTGGCCTGACGGGGACGCCGGTGAAGCCAGCGGCCTTAGCCGCAACCTCGATCAAGTAGACAGTCGGCTGTCCGGGAAGAGACCTCTCCCGCTCCCATTGAACGACTGATGGGACTTACTTTTAGAGTCTTCTTGACAGAGAGGAATGTCCCGATGGCCCTCCCTTCGTGGAAAGGGGATTACAAAGTCTCTTGAACGGTTGAACATGAGGTACCCAGAGAGAGCGTATAAATGCTGCGACGAGGAAGAGGATGATGTGGCTCTGGCTGCCGCCCCTCGAGGGCGCATCATCTGCTCGAGTTGCCTCAGCCGAGCCAGCCGCCGTAGTAACCGCCTAACGGGCCTCCTGACTTAACCGGCGGGTACCGTCAGCGCCCAGCTGTAACCGGGCAGCGGGTCTCTCCAGGACGCGAACAAAAGAACGGCAAGACTCGCAGGGCCTGCGGGTCGTGTTCTCAGGCCGAGCAGAGGCACGACGGAGTGCGGGTCCGCCCTGGACATCTTCTGCCCACAAGGACACCCAAAATGAGATCCAGTCGGTTGTCCGCGCATGGCCGCGAGGAGAAAGTTGATCAAGTCTTGAAAATTTTAAAATGAGTTTCAGGCACACCAAAGAATTAGGATCCAGTCTATCACGCAGAGCGTTAAGGAGGGAACCTGAGCTTCCAAGCGGTAAGGAAGATCTGGCGTCATGGGGCGGAGCCGAGAGTTTTACCACCCGGGTTGGTGGGAGGAGCCAGCTTGAAGACCTTCCGGCAAGATTTAAAGCGGCAAGGAACCTGCCAGACAGTGTGGATGAACAACATATCCATGTCCCTAGAACCTGTTCTAGGAGTGTGGATATGCTGTTCATCCACACTTCTTGGCATACTCCAAGCAGTTCTCCGGGAGGAGGGAGACATGGCGGCACACCCCCCATTTGGGACAAAGACTGGAGAACAGAGGCCCCAAAACCAGCATCCTGGCGTGACTCAAGGTCAATGTGGTAATGGGTAATGGAGGCGTTTGCGGACTTCCAGGTAGGAGCCCGACAGATTTCCTGGATAGGGATGTCCATGGAAGCAGCCACCGAAGCAGCAGTATGGCGGATTGAGTGAGCTCTTACCCCTCTGGGAGGCTCCTTGCCCGCCAACTCATAGCACAGACTTATGCATGATGTAATCCATCTTGCTATGGTCCGTCTGGCTGCAGGTCTGCCAGAAGCGGCTTCAGAGTAGGTGACAAACAGCTGTCGAACCTCTCCACGAATTCCTGCCGTTCTCTCCTTATAATAGGAGAGAGCACATCTCAGGTCCAGAGTATGGAGCCTGTACTCTGCATCCGAGGTGTAATTAAGGTAGTATACCGGCAGAGTCAACACCTGGTTAAGGTGAAACTCTGACACCACCTTCAGAAGGAATTTCGGGTGGGGGCACAGGACAACATTGTCCCTGTGGAAGACCAGATAAGGGGAGTCCACCGAACGTGCCAGGAGCGCCCCTGTCCTTCTGGTCGACGTGATGGCCACCAGGAAGGCAGTCTTCCATGAGAAGTGTGAGCTCACTTGTGCATGGGTTCGAATGGCTTGCCCATGAGCTTTGCCAAAACCAGCAACAGATCCCATGGAGGTGGATGTTCACACACCAGAGGGGATATGTGATCTGGGCCTTTGAAAAAGCGCCCGACCACTGTCTCCTGCGCCAACATTGGCTGACCAGCCCGCACCCGGTAAGCAGAAATGGCTGCTAGGTGCACCCTAAAGGTCGATGACCAGAGACCCCTTTTGGAGAGAGACCAAAGGTAGCAGAGAATGTTGTCCACAGAACAGGATAAGGGGTCCAGACTCTTACCCTGACACAAAAAGGAAAATCTTTTCCATTTGAAGGCGTAACATTTCCTGGTCAATTTCTTATGAGATGCCTCCACCACAGTGCAGACATCGTTGGAAAGTCCCAAAGCCTGGAACTCTAGCCGCTCAGGTACCTGGCTGTGAGGTGCAGGGATTGAAGGTCCAGATGAAGGACCTTTCCCTGGTTCAGAGATATCATGTCTGGGCGTGTACAAAGCCGCTCCAGGGGCCTGCAGCTGAGGCTGAGGAGATCTGGATACCAGAACTGGCACGGCCAATCAGGCGCTACCAGGATCGCCTTGACCTCCCTCGCTTGAGTAACACCTTGTGGATCAAGGGAAATGGGGAAAGGCATGAACAGTGCCGGTGTCCACGGGCGCTGAGAAGGCATCCCGCAATGAGCCCTGCTGAGTAGGGGAGGCATGGAACAAGCCTCTAGCTTGTGTTTTCCTGAGGCAAATAGGTCTACCATCGGTTTGCCCTAGCGTGTAGAACAGGCTGTAAGTTTCACTACTGTCAAAAGTTTTAGAACACCCTATTTTCCAGTTTTTATTGAAATTTATGCAGGTTAATGTCTCAATGTACTCTGAAATTAAAGCATAGAACAAATAAACAATTGGAGATAAAAAAATCATAGAATCATTTTGTTTAACAAAATTTAATCTAAATTTTGACTCAAAGTAGCCACCTTTGCAGATATACTGTAACACATGAACACACTCGTGGCATTCTTCCTACAATGGACATCAAATATTGTTCGGAAGTTCTTCCCAACACTGTTGCAGAAGTTCCATAAATGTGTTGCACTTGTAGGTTGCTTTGTTTCACCCTTTTGTCCAGTTCATCCCAAACCAGCTCGATGGGGTTTAAGTCTGGAGACTGTGCTGGCCATTCCATGATTTGAAGCCTACCGTCTTGTTCTTTTCCTCAAGGTAGTTCTGACATAGCCTGGAGGTATGTTTTGGGTCATTATCTTGCTGTAGGATGAACCCCTGACCAACTAGAGGCGTGAGACCAGGCGGTATTGCATGGCGCTGCAAAATGCTGTAGTAGCCCTTTTGGTTCAGGGTGCCAGTCACTCTGTGCTGTTGTCCTGTGAGCCGCCTATCACGCAAGCTGTTGACTCTCAGAAACTTGTCTGATTCTGTTGTGGCTTTGGGTCTGCCAGACCTCTTCCTGTCAGTTTCCTCCAGTTTCCAAGTGCCCTTTGATGGTGTAGGAAACTGTACTCAATGACACCTTGGCTTTCTTTGCAATTTCTCTACAGCAGTTTTTGCTAACCTAAACTTTTTTTTTTTTTTTAACCTCAAGCAGTTTACCGCTTACCTTTGTACCATTTCAGGTTATTCACTGGACTTGAATTGCTTAAATTTCAATAAAAACTGGAAAAATGGGGGTGTTCTAAAACTTTTGACCGGTAGTGTACCTCTGGATGGAAAGACCACTCGTGGGATGTCCGGCCTATGCGGCTGAGAGCATCCGCCAGCTGGTTCGAGGCTCCTGCCACATGGATGGGTAGGAGTTCCGCCTCCAACCTACTTATGAGGGTCCAGATGCAGAGCGCCTCCTTGCACAGCAGATGGGAGTGCATGCCACCCTGTCTGTTGAGGTAGTACATGGTCGTGGTATTGTCAGTCTGGATTTGAACCACTTTACCCTGGAGCTGAGGAGCAAAAGTTGACAGCGCCAGTCTGACTGCTCTGCGCTCCAACAGGTTGATGTGGCATCGGGATTCCACGGGGGTCCAGAACCCATGGGCCCTGCAGCCCCCTATGTGGGCTCCCCAGCCCATGAGAGAGGAATCGGTCGTAAGAACGACAGTCTGCGCGGGGAGGACAAACGGGATCCCTTCCTGCAACCGTTCTGGGGCGGTCCACCATTGGAGAGCGTCCCACACCTTCTGGGTTACACTGATCAGCTGGTCAAAGTGGCCATGACGCTGAGTCCACTGGGTGGCCAGCTCCCACTGGAGGGGGAGCATGTGCCACCTGGCCCAACAGACCACTGAGGTGCACGCCGCCATGTAACCCAGAAGGTGCAGAAAGTCCTGGGCAGGGTGCAAATGCCCAACCAGAAATGATCGAGCAAAGAAGGCAAGAAAATACAGGTTACTCACCTGTAACAGGAGTTCTAGGAATGGTATATGTTGTTCATCCACACTCATTGGCAGTATCCTTGCCGCTTTAAATCTTGCCGGAAGGTCTTCAAGCTTGCTCCTCCCACCCACCCGGGTGGTATAACTCTCGGCTCCGCCCCATGACGCCAGATCTGGCCCGCTGGAAGCCTAGTTGTGTGTCGAGCCGGAGGTCGTAGGGATGGATGAATATATACCATTCCTAGAACTCCTGTTACGAGGTGAGTAACCTGTATTTCTAGGGACATGGATATGTTGTTCATCCACACTCATTGGCAGACTCTAGCAGTTCTCCGGGAGGAGGGAGGCAAGACGCACACCCCATATACTTACTTGGGAAGAGACTGGAGAACCGAGGCCCCAAAACCAGCATCCAGGCGTGACTCAAGGTCGATGTGGTAGTGGGTAATGAAGGTGTTTGCTGACTTCCAGGTAAGCAGCCTGCAGATTTCCTGGATAGGGACGTCCCTGGAAGCAGCCACTGCTGCAGCAGTATGGCGGGTAGAATGAGCCTCTTATCCTCTGGGAGGCTCCATGCCCGCCAACTTATAGAGAGATCTATGCAGGAGGTTACCCACCTGCTTATCGTCCGCTTGGCTGCAGGTCTGCCAGATGCGGCTTCAGCGTGGGTGACAAACAGCTGGCGAACCTCTCCCCGATTTCAGCCGTGGCGCTCCTTATAATAAGCAGCGCCCTTCTAGGGTCCAGAGTATGGAGCTCATATCGGCCTCCGAGTGTGATTGGGGTAGAACACCGCAGAGTCAACACCTGGTTAAGGTGAAACTCCGACACCACCTTCGAAGGAATTTCGGTGGGGCGCAGGACAACCTTGTCCCTGTGGAAGACCAGGTAAGGAGACTCGATGGAAAGCATCCTGAGCTCTCCCATCCTTCTGGCTGACGGATAGCCACCAAGAAGGCGGTCTTCCACGACAGGTGAGAGAGAGCACACCTGTGCATAGGTTCAATGGCTTGCCCATGAGCTTTGCCAGTACCAGCAGTAGATCCCACGGAGGTGGGGGTTCCCTGACTGGAGGGAATGTGATCAAGGCCTTGAAAAGCGCCAGACCACCTTCCCTCCTGCAGCACCGACTGCTTCCTGCCCGCGCCTTTGGCAGAGATGGCTGCCAGGTGCACCCTTAGGGTCAGTTTACCTAAGCCCTTGACTAGAAAGGGACCATAAATAGTCCAAGATGCTTGCCAAGGAACAGGAGGAAGGGTCCAAGCCCTTGTTCTGACACCAAATGGAAAACCTTTTCCATTTGAAGGCATAGCATTTTCTGGTCGATCCTCTACGGGACGCCTAACTACATTGAGGACCTCGCCGGAAAGACCCAAAGCCTGGAACTCTAGCCATAGGAACCAGGCCGTCAGGTGCAGGGATTGAAGGTCCGGATGGAACACCTTCCCTGACTGACTGAGAGCAGGTCCGGCGAAGCTGAGCTGCCGTGAGTCCTGGAGCTGAGACTGAGGAGATCTGGGTACCAGAACTGGCGAGGCCAGTCTGGGGCTATCAGGAATCACCTGCGCCTTGTCCCTCCTCGCCTTGAGAAGCACCTTGTGGATCAAGGGAAATGGGGAAAGGCAGAAAGAGGCCCGGGTCCATTGCCTCGAGAAGGCATCCTGCAGCGCCCTGCTGAGGGGGCGGCATGAACAGACTCAGCTCTGCTTCTCCGTGGAGGCAAACAGGTCCACCTGAGTGTGCCCCAAAGGAGAACAGATGCTGTACTACCTCCGGCAGGGAGAGACCACTGTGGATGCAGCCCCTATCCGCCCAGGCATCGCCAGGGTGTTGGAGGCTCCTGCCACGTGAATGGCTAGGAGATCCCGCCCAGGCTGCGCACGAGGACCAAATGCGGAGAGCTTCCTTGCATAGAAGCATGGAGCGTCCCCGCCTGGCGGTTTAGATAGTACATGGTCGTGGTATTGTCCGTCTGGACTCTGGACCACTTGACCCGGAGGAACGGAGCAAAGGCGGGAGAGCTAGGCGGATCACTGGAGCTCCAGCAGGTTGATGTGGCATCGACTCCCCGCTGGGACCAGAGGCCATGAGCCCGTGTTCCCCAGATGGGCACCCCAACCCATCAGAGAGGCATCGGTCGACAGAGAGACCCGGCTCGGGCGGACGAACGGATGCCTCCTGCAATTGATCTGGAACGGTCCACCACTGGAGAGCGTTCCACATCCCCTGTGTCACCGACCTAAGCTGGTCCAAGGGATCGCAGGCGTTGTGACCACTGGCTGGCCAGTCCCACTGAAGGGCGCATGTTCCAGCCGGGCCCAACGGACCACGCTGGTACAGGCCGCCATGAGACCCAGGAGGCGCAGGAAGTCCCGGCAGGGCGCAATTGCCCAACCAGAAATGATCGGGCAAGGAGGAAAGAACCTCGGCCCTGTCCGCCGGGAAGCAGCTCTGGCTCGAAGAGAGTCGAGCTGCGCCCGATGAATAAATCTCCTGCTTGTGCTCGAGTCTGACTTGGCCTCGCTTGACAAGGAGGCCCAGTTGAGAGCAGACCTGAGGGCCAGATCTCTGACCACCCTCCTCCTGGAGGGAGCTGCTATCAGCCAGTCGCCCAGGTAAGGGTACACCCGGACCCCTCGGCGCCAGAGGAATGCTGTCACCACTGCCATGCATTTGGTGAAGACCCTGGGAGCTGGAGACAAGCCAAGGGCATGGCTTGACTCAAGAGATCCTTCCGCTGGGAGCTAAGGAATCTCTGGTGAGACTGACGGATAGGGACGTGAAAACGCTGGCCCTGCAAGTCCAGAGAGCAGAACCACACGCTGCTCCAAGGATGGTATTATCTGAGCCAGAGTGACCATCCTGAAGGTTCGAGACCTTAGGAACTTGTTTTAGGTCGGTCAGGAGTCGAGAATGGGCGCCAGCCCCGTCTGCTGAACCAGGAAGTACCTGGACACAAACCCTGGGTCTGGAAGGAGGGTCCACCACCTTTCTTACCACCTCCTTCTGGAGGAGGAGAGGGGATGTCAGCTCGACTTGCCGCCAGTGAGGCTGGGATCCTCAAGCTCCCCGAGGGCGACGGCTCGAAGGGTGGTGCCTGCCTCGAATTCCAGAGGCAGGGCTCTTCCCAACTACCTCTGAAGACCCACCTGTCCGTGGTAACAGCGGACCAGGCGGAACGGAAGTGCCGAGCCGCTCTCCACGGGGACCCAGGGTAAGGTGACGGGATGGGGGCGACACCCTCAGCCCGTCACTGGGCAGGCTTGGAGGAGGGACCGCCGAGGGACCTCCTGGGCCCTTTCTCCCTGCCTCCTGTTAGAGGAAGCCGCGTGCTTGGGTTTGGGATGCCAAGGTCGAGCCTGCTGGCCCTGGATCGCTAAGGTCAGGGCCGAAGGCACAGGAAGGACGAAAGGGCTTAGGCTGTGGTTTGCTGCCTTTGTCCTTCTGAGCAAGAGACCGAGTCCAAGGTGGTATTGGACTTCTCGATCCTCTGCAGGTGACCTTCCACCCCAGGGTCAAGAGGTCAGTCCCCAAAGGAACATCCGCCAACTTGTGCTGGGTATCCGGCAAAGGTGGATATCCTCAGCCAAGCCCTGGCCGACGACAGCCACTCGCGTCGCCACCGCATCTGGCACATGAGTCCCCTACATCCAAAGCAGTCTGAGCTGCTGTTTGGCCACTGCTCTGCCCTGGTCCCGCACCTGCTTAACCGTAGTCTGCAGATCGGCGGAAGATGAGGGATGACCTCATCCAGGGAGCTAACAGGGCATGAGAAAATGTGCCATGAGGACGGCCAGAGCTGGCCTGACGAAGGCCGAGAGAGGACATGGCGTGACTTTTAAGCCCGACATAGTCCATTTCTTGGACTCCTTGTCAGGAGGTTGTCCACATCCTGGCGTTGCCCATGGCAGGCAGCTGTCGTGTTTCCAACCCCTCAGCAGAGGGTGTTCCGAAGCTTGGGACAAGGGACCGGTGAGGGACGCATCTTCCCTGGCCATCCTGGCCGGGCGCAGGGCAGGAAGCAGGGCTGCCAAAGTTCCAGTGCTGGACCCACTATGCCTCGGCCACCGGAAAGGCCTCCGTCGGAGAATCCCCTCGGTCCAGAATCTCCGTGAGGGGATACCTGGCCCGCTTGGAAACGGGTTCGAGCTCCATCCCGGTAGCTCCGAGATGAGCCAAAGCAGTCCTAGGAAGGACGACGGGCTATCGTCCATTGGCTGACCTCCTGAAGACTCCAAGTCCAGTCGCTTGGAGAAGAAGGAGGAATCATCTTCGGACTCGGAAGAGTCCTCGAAGAGCTGCCTCTGGCCTGAGCCACCCTTCACCTGCCGAGGTCGGTCGGAGTGAGGGTAACTGACAGCCGATGGGTAAACCCTTAGCCGATCGAGAATCCTTGGTCGGAGCCCCAATTGGTGGCTGTGGAGGGGAGGTTCCACCGCAATCGGTGGAGCAGTTGGTTTGGCCGAACAACCGCCTGGTATAGGCCTCGGCAAGTCGAGGGGTTGTGTCGGCTGCCCGTGACAGTGACTTAATGGCTGGGAAGGCGCTGGAGTCGGCTTATTCCGCCAGGAGGAGCTGTTGGAACATAAGGTCCTCGCATCACGACGTACTCCCACGCCAAGCCTTCCTCATCCGGTGAGGAGGACGAGGACGAGCGGCGACGCCGCTTACCGCGGTGCCGAGACCGAGACCGCCTATGACGGTGGGAACGGCTGGACCGCGAAGAGGTCCGAGACCGAGACCGAGAGTCCCGGAATTTCCGGGGTCGGTGCAGGGAGGTGTCGGCCGGAACCGACACCCCTTCGCTCGAAGGTCCATCCGAGGGCCCGGAACCGAGGCACAGGCGAGCCCATCGGATCCTCAACTCTCCCGGGGAACCGGGAGAGGGAATTCGCCGCTAAAGGCGACAGTCTGTCTAATGGGTCGAGAAATTTCGACTTCATCAGTGGGAGTCTCGGTCAACTGACCTGACGGGGACACCGTGAGGCCAGTGGGCTCAAGCCGAGCGGGTCGACCGGGCCGCTGTCGACGGCCCGGGAGAGGGACCTTTCCCGCCTCCCAAGAGCGCCGACGTGAGGGACTGCACTCTTTGTCCTCTTTTGGACCGAGAAAAGGTCCAGTAGACGAGGCCCTTCCTTTAGGGAGGGACAGACAAAGCTCTAATGAAGCAGTCGTAGGAAGAACCCAGAGAGAGCGGATAAATGCCGCTGCCGAGGAAGATACGGCCCGCTGCCGCCTCTTCGAGGGGCGACCATCCGAGCTGATCCGCCGAAAGCCCACGCGACACCGCCAACCGGGCCTCCTTGACTTCACCGAGGAACGCTCGGACGGCCCAGCTGCAATCGGGCAGCACGGTCTTCGAGGACGAGGGCCGAGAAAGATGAGCACAGGTCGCAAGCCCGCGGGTCGTGTTTCAGGCCTAAGCAGTAGACACACGGGAGTGTGGATCCGTCTCGACATCTTCTCCGCATGGGCATCTCCAACTGGGAGTCGATTATCCATCGCAGTCATGAGGGATCAAGACTGAAGTCTTTTGCAAAATATTATTTTTAAACTGCAAACGGAGAAATAGAATCCAGTCACAACGCAGAGCGTTAAGGAGGGAACCTGAGCTTCCAAGCGGTAAGGAAGATCAGGCGTCATGGGGCGGAGCCGAGAGTTATACCACCCGGGTGGGTGGGAGGAGCAAGCTTGAAGACCTTCCGGCAAGATTTAAAGCGGCAAGGATACTGCCAATGAGTGTGGATGAACAACATATCCATGTCCCTAGAACAGAAATTACGTACTTACCGTAATTATGATCTTTGTGTGTATCTTCACCATTCATCACAGATGGGTACTGGCCGAGGTCGACAACGGAGCCTTTTTTTTTTTTAAAGGATAGGCGGAGCTCAAAAGATCGGCGCCTCGAGGCCGACGATTACATGGCGCTTTGAGGATTAGCTGTTAAGCTGTGTTCAATCCACCTGACTACCAGTTCTGAGCTCGCCAGAGAAGTAAGAGGAAGGGATGGAGGTGGGACAAGACAGTCCAAGGGACAGAAAAGGAAGGAAGAACTGAACCAAAAGGAGAAATAACGACAGAGGACAGCAGAGGAGAGATGAGACTAAGGGATTGGGTAGGGGCCCCAACTCTGGAAGCGGAAGAAGGAGGGAGAAATTTAGAGAGAGGAGAGGTAACAAGGATCCAGGACCCTTGTCCGCCACCAGACTGTATAAGAACTGCAAGGAGTAGCAAAGCTTTCTGCCAGAATTCAAGGCACAGAATATGTGGGCAAATACCCCAAAAGCAGAGTCGGCTATACTGAGAAGGACAGGGTACAGGGATTAGTACTCTCTCTCCAACGAGATTTGGTGAAAAGGGGTTCCTTTTTTTTTTTTTGAAACAGCTGGATGACAGGAGGAGGCAACTATCAACCCCACCCTGATAGGGTGGAGATATGCAGTAGAGAAGGAATGCCACCGATCTGTACCTTCAAAGGGAAGAAATTACACTCCCATGTGTCCCTACTATACCCCTGCTCCAAAGACAGGGAGAGGACAGAGGAGGGGACCCAGAGACTGAGGCCCCAGGGGACGGTGGAGTGGATTGTGATGAGTGGTGAAGACAGAGAAAATCATAATTACGGTAGGTACGTAATTTCATATCTTATCTGTGTCAGTCTTCATCATTCATCACAGATGGTGAGTACCAAGCTCTGAAGGGGTTGACTAGTTGCACCTAAGGGACAGTGTCCCTTAGCCCTCAGTGGGTGACACACTAAGGGGGGGACCTTCTGGGCCTGGGGAGGCCCGAGAGTGGGGAGAGCGAGACGGGTTCCCCCCGGAGGGGGAAGGAAGTTGCCCCGACAAACGCAGTCTCGCCCTACGGGAAAATAGATAGGTTCCCTGGTCAGCGGAGCAAATCACCCTACGCCGGGCCAAGGGTGACAACCGGGAAAGGCGAAGCCACGCCGATCTTCTGGTGCAGATCGCTGTCCCTACCACTCTGGTAGCTACCTCGTTGACGTCATAAGACGCCCTTGCTTGGTGCCTTGCTAGCTCCAGGCCACGTGCAGAGAGCGATGGCTTGCCTGGTCTGCTCCGAGTCAAGCAAAGCAGCTAGGAACTGACCCAGCGCTGACCACAAGAACCTGTTGTAGGCTGCATAGTGGGCCTGATGAGCGGAGATGGAGAGAAGCAACCGTGCTAAGTAGAAAGTCCTCCTCCCCAGAAATCAAAACCAAGAGTCCTGATCTGGGGCCGCACGGTGGAGGCGCGAACCCGCCGGGAGTGTCCAGGTGCGCAATCCGACACTGGATGAGGCATGGAGCCCTCGAGACTGGGTAAGAATACCTCTGGCCTTGAGGTCCCTAGGGGCAGGAACTCCCGGAGAAGGGCCTCTGCCAGAAACGCATGGACGCCCCGAAGGGAGCAGGCCAGGGGCACCACAAGGGTGGCCGCCCCGAAATCGCCTAGAAAGGCGTGCACCGCATGATCTGGATTGCTCGCGGACAGGGGGGAAAGGTGAAGGTCCTTCAACATCCTCGCAAGGAAACGCTGATACTCCGCGAGATCAGCGGCAGGAGAGATGTGGACAGATGGCTCCTCACCCCCAAAAGAGGGGGATGAGGAGCTGGAGGTCACCATATGCTCCGAGGGTGGCTGCTCGGGGGGAGGTTGAAAAACCTGGCTGTCCAAGGCCCTAACGTAAGCAGGGAACCCGAGAAGCCACCGCCTGAACTGCTCCCAGGTGAGAGGCCTGGTAGGACCAAGAATGCCCGGGAGCGCTGGAGAATGCGGCAGAGGGGGTAAGAGCCGAGGAAGGAATCGCTGGCCTCTGCCAGGCTAGAGCAGACCATGGACACCCGGGAAGGTGTCCCAGAAGACTCCGCAGCCGACAGCTGTACAACCACGTTGGTACTGCCTAGGCTGCGCCCAGAAGAATCCCCCCAGTGAGGCGACCGGGGCAGTATAGGTCCAGAAGGACGGTCCCTGCCTCCAAAGAATAGGACCCTCTCAAGGAACCGGAAGGGGAAGGGCGGAAGTCCGCACTTCGGCTTCGTCCAGGGCCCGGGTGGACCCCAGAGAAAGGCCGACGTGCCAACCCCACACCCCTCAGAGTCAGAGAAGGTCCTGGTCATCGGAAGGGTCAGCCTAGGTAGCTGGCAGCTCTGGGATGCCCCCGAGGGGGAAATCCAGGGCGCAGCACCCTCCCCAGCCGTAGGCTTCCCGATGGGCCCCAAAGTTGGGCGATCGAGACACCACGGGAGGGGGTACCTCCGCTGAAGGGTCAAGGAACCCTCCCAGACCAGGTTGCATGGCTATGGTGGCACACACCACAGCCTGCTGGTCAGTGCCACTGACCCCGATCTGGAGGGGAACCAGACGCTCCTCAGCAGGGGCTGACCACCGGTCGAAGAGACCACTGGCTCACTCTCCTGTGCAGGCAACCCCGAAGGGTGTGACTGCCCGTCCGACTCTGAGCTGGACTCGGACTCCGAAGAGGTGGAATCCGAGGCCCTAAGACAGTAGGAGGGCGAGGAAACGCAACCTTCGCGGAGGGCCCAGAAATCGTGGCAGTGGTCAAAGTCGGCCCCGCGGGCGGAGCTGGCAGAAGGCGGCAGGGCAGCAGAGACCAAAGGTCCGGAGATAGGGCCAGCCGCGGCGCCGTCAAGCCCACTGGCGCCGGGAACAGGGACGGCGCCGGCGGCAACCCCAACAGTGGCCCCAGGGACGCAAACACCGCCAGGCCCCCCGGCACCGCGGGTTGAAGCGGCGCCGAGCATCCGGAGAGCAGGCTCGGCGACAACACCGCACGGCACTACGAGCGGCACAGAGAACCAAGGCGGCGTCGACGGCCCCAAAAACAGACCCGGCGCCGACAGCGGCACCGCCCGGCCCCCTGAGCAACGCCGAGAGCAGAGGCGCCACCAAAGGCGACGCCGACCAGCGACTCCCGAGGGACCTGTGGCGTCGTGCTCAACCTCGGCGTCAAGAGCGGCGCGGAGGCGAGACATAGCAAAAGGCGACGCTGGATCCAGGGTCGCGCGCCGGACAGAGCCGATGCCACAAGCGGCGCTAACAGGGCCCACGCGCCAAGGGGCCTCGGATTTGACACCGGATCGACGGGCGCCGAGGACGGCGTCGACTCCGGCTTCCGGATCGCAGGAGCGACACGGGGCCTTCACCCCGTGCGAAGGGGTGATTGCCATGGCGGCGCCCCGCCCACTCCTGGGATGGACGGCCTCGGCCCAAGGCTAGGCTACGGAGGTTGAGGCTCCCTCCACGTCGTACAGAACCGGAGGGGACCCGGAGGAAAGGCGAAGAGAGCGGCTTGGCCCAGTGCAACCGTCTCCGAAAGTCGGGCGGAGCTCGTCTAACTTTCCACGCCAAGGCTGTTAGAGGACGCGCAGTCCATGGAGAAGCAGGCGCCGCATCAATCCATGTCGTGAAGCGGGCCAAGACACGCGAGACACCGGTCATGCTGGTCGGTCACGGAGAAATTGCGGCCGCATGGGCACCGACGCATAGGGGGCCGCCCCGCCTTACAGAATTTCTTGCCCTCTGACCGTGGCATGACCTACGGAAAAAACACCACCAAAAAAGACTCAACGTCGCTTAAATGTTAGTAAAAAGGAAAGATCTTACCGGCGACGTCGAGTGGAGGCAGTACCCAGAACTAGTAGACTTCGGACTGGCGACGAAAATATCGCAGGCTTAAGGCCTAAAAACTGCGAAAACTTCAGGCTTCCCACCAGGCGCACTGGCGGCGTGGAGACGAACTGGTAGTCAGTGGAGTCAACAGCTTAACCAAGCATCTCGAGGGCGGCCTGGCCGCGCCGGTCTGCTTCATCCTTTAAAAAAAAAAAAGGCTCCCACGGGGTCCTGACCTCCAGCCAGAACCCATCTGTGATGAATGGTGAAGACTGACACAGATAAGATCCTCCGCCCTGTCCGCCAGGAGTGGAGCTCTGGCCTGACAAGAGTCTAGCTCTGCCCCAATGAATCTCATCACCAGAGAAGGAACGAGTTCTGACTTGGCCTCGTTGATCAGGAAGTAGAGCTGGAAGCAGGATTGAAGGGCCAGATCCCTGGACCTTTCCACCTCTTGAAGGGAGGAACCTGCCAAGAGCCATTCGTCGAGATAAGGGTAGATTCGGACTCCTCGACGCCGAAGGTGGGCTGCCGCCACTGCAATGCATTTGAAGACCCAAGGGGACGATGACAGGCCGAACAGCATGGCTCGGAACTCGTACAGGGTCCCCACGACCCTGAAGCAGAGAAACCACTGGTGGGACGGACGGATAGGGACATGAAAGAACGCATCCTGTAGATCCAGAGAACAGAACCACTAGTTGCGCTCCACGGATGGCATGATCTGGTTCAAGAGTTACCATCCGGAAGGTGCGAGACCGCAGATACTGATTCAGGTCGTGGAAATCTTAAGATGGGACGCCAATCCCGTCTGCTTGGGCACCAGGAAGTACCTGGAAATGAAGTCTGGGTCTGTCTGAGGATCCGGCACCTGGAGATATAGTCTCCTTGAGGAGGAGCTGAGCCACGTTGTCTCGAAGAGCCAACTGGGTGCAATTTGAGATCCTTTCCTCCCGAGGGGCGTGGGCTCGGCTGGGTGGGTATTGCTCAAACTCTAGAGGCAGTCCCTGACTGACCACTTTGAGAACCCACCTGTCCGAAGTGATATCGGACCAGGTGGAAAGAAAGTGGCGGAACTGGCCCCCCATGGGAGGACCCAGAGCTGGCATGACGGGAATGGGGAGACAACCCCCAACCCATCACTGAGCAGGCTTGGAAGAGGAGGCAGCCCCTGCACCTCTGCCTCACTTACGGGGCTGCTGAGGGCCCTGCTTGGGCCATGGGCACAAAGACGGAGTGTGTCCTGTCCGTGGTAGGAGGATTGCTGGGCCGCAGGGGAAGAGTGCTGAAAGGGCTTTTTGTTCTGCTGGTTCTTGCCCAAAGAACTCCTAGCAGCACTGGCATCCAAGGTGGCACTGGACTGCTCTATACGCTGAAGGTGACTGGCCACTCCTGGACAAAACAAGTCGGTACCCAGGAAGGGCACATCAGCAGGCTTGTGCTGGGTATCCACGGGGAAGGAGGAAAGCCTCAGCCAAGCCCTGCGACGGTGGCCAAAAGTGGCTGCTAAGGAGCAGGCACAAGAGTCTCCCACGCCCAAGGCCGTCTGGTGCTGCTGTTTTGCTACAGCATGGCCCTGGTCACGGACTTGCTTGACTGTAGTCTGCATGTCTGCTGGGAGATAAGGGAGGACATCATCTAATGACCCAAGAAGGGCATGAGAAAAGTGTGCCATAATAACCGCCAAGCTGGCCTGACGAAGGCCCAAAGAGGAGGCAGCATAGACTTTACTGGTAGAGTGGTCCATATACTTGGACTCTTTGTCCGGGGGTCGGTCATTGTCGTCTGAACTCCCAATATGCCTGAACACAGAGGCGGTCACCAGGCTCTCGGCCAAAGGGTGCTCTGTGAACCCCACAAGGGACCCCATGGGCACCGCGTACCCTGTAAGCCATGCGGGCAGATGGCACTGGGCAGGAAGCAGGGTGCTTCCAAAGTTTAAGAGACGGGCCCACAATAGCCTCGGCTACTGGAAAAGCCTCCATCGGGGTATCCCCCCTCTCTTGAGAATATCAGTGAAAGGGTACTCCGCCTTTTTCTGAATGGACTCCGGGGCATTCCGGTAGATTCAGAGATGAGGCGGAGGATGGACCTTCCTCCAACCCTACCACAGATGACTCATCCCCGGGATGTGAGTACAGTCCTGTGACGTCCGAGTCCAAAGAGTCGGAATAAAGCGGTTTACCACCTAGGTCACCCTCGATACGCCGAGGGCGATCCGGTGCGACAGTGATGGACAGGCACAGGGGAAGCCAGGTGTCTGGACAATCCTCTTTCGAGGGCGCCCCTCCCTGAGGCTGCTTAGGCGATGGTTCCACCCGGATAGGTGGAGAAACTGATTTTGGCCAAACCGGAACACAGGCTGGCCCTGCGGGTGGTGGTGGTGGTGGGGGGGGGGGAGACAGAGTGTCTGTTCCGAGGGGGTCGGCTTCGGCCTTGGAGGCGAAATCCAAGTGATGGCTGGGGGTGGACTGTGGAGCCGGCTTTTGCCCGGTCAAAATAAACTGTTGCCACATGAGGTCCTCATAGCATCGAAGTTTCCGCCAAAGCCTCTCCTCGTCAGAGGATCTGTGGCGTAGCCTCTTTATAGAGCGTTGATGGCTCTTCCTCAGTCGAGGGGGTTCTAGACCTCGATCGAGATCGGGAAGGCTGACTCAATCGATCGGAAGACACTGGGATCGGTGAAACCAGAGGGTCTGGAACCGGTTCCTTGATGGGTACACCAGCAAGCTGGGTCTCATCAGGAAAAACGAGGACGGGAGTCCACTCCAAGGAATAGTCGGCCGGAGCCAGCGATAAAAGGTCGATGGGATCGAGGACTATTTCTACCTCGTTGACCACTTCCTCAGTACCCTCGGTCCTCTGGCTAGATGGAAGGTATGTGAAGCTGGCGGCCGAGGTTGCGATCTCTACCGAAGTCGAGAGCGTGGTTTCCTGGGACTCTGACCTTTATCGGTCCCAGGAACATCTTCGTCGGGACAAAGTCATCGGGTCCTTGTCTCTCTTCCAAAGGAGAGAGGAGTGCAAGCCCGAGGATGCCTCACCCCGGGTGGGGAGAGACTGGCACAACTCCTTGAAGGAGCCTGAAAAGGTGGAGCCAAGGTTCAACAGAACGAAGAAGCTTCAAGTGGCCGAAGCTTTAGCTTCTTCCTCAAATGCCTTCATTTGTTCCAGCTGTTCGGTGGATCCCGCGGCCGTGGAAATCGCCCACCTCGCCTCCTTCAATTTCACCGGTGGGTTCCTTTTCTCCGGTCTCCCCAGCTTCAAATGCGACATGCAGTCGTCCAGAATGTTGGGATGGAAGGCCAAGCAAAAGTACACATCGAGGTGTCCTGTCCGGCACTTAGGCAGTAGACGCACGTCAGGTGGGGATCAGTGCGCAACATCTTCTGGCTGCAGGGGCACCGGCGAAACCCGGGGGAAGATTTTTCCTCCATATCAGATACGGTAGAATCGCAATCGCTAACTTGAACGAGTTTTAAGAGTAATTTTGGCAAATACCGACGTTTTCAATCCAGGGCCTACGAACTGCATCAAGAGCACGAGGAAACCTGAATCTTCCAGCGGAAAGATCATCTGGCGTCATGGGGCGGAGCCGAGTTATTGACCACCCAGGTGGGTGGGAGGAGCCAGCTTGAAGACTTTCCAGCAGGATTTAAAGGGGGAAGGGACATGCCAAGAAGTGTGGATGAACAACATATCCACGCTCCTAGAACAGCTGTATTTTGATTATGTTCCCAGAGTTCCATGCTGAGGTCACAGCTTGGGAGCTGTACAACTACATCAGTGGGGAACACATTACCCATATGTAATTATTCCCCACTGACAACATGGAGCATCAATGATTCTTGGAAAACCTAGGCACTACACTCCAGGTGAAGTCTTGCCTTGCACAGGGAGAGGATTACCTTCCTTGAGTGGCTCCTTATGGGTACCAACATAGCCTTTGCTTTTCTGCAGCAATGACTGGCTTTAGCTTACTGTCCACCATTCCTTTTAAGTTGAAATTAAAAAGTTAAATTCCCTCATGAAAAACAAAAACTCGATAAGAATTAACACCAATCCATCACTGTTTAAGCATTTTTTATTAAAGCAATATACTCATCCTTGTTACATCTGATGATCGGTTATCAAATGCTCACTGCCAACTACAACAGTGTTGATATTCCGAGCACTTCCACAGTAGGAGTTACAAAATTATAGGAATGCTTTAACTTCTTGTACTGTGCCAAAAAACACCTAGCTCCCCGGGCCTAAATTTTTTTTTCTGTTTTGCAATTTTTTTTTTCATTTTATTTTAATCTAGGACTAGCTTGAAGTCTGCTAGACCTGGCAAACCTGTTCCATATGTATGCTTAAACGGTTTCTTTCCTTTTTTTTAATGAATTTTATGTTTTGCGATGTTTTAAGAGTTTTGCAGTTTTTCCATGTTTAATTTTTTTCCTTCAGTGAAGCAAAGTTTGATTTCGTGGTCCCAGTTCCTGGAAATAACAGAAAAAAGTTACATTTGATTTGCTTTAACCTTTGAAACACACATTTTAAACAGTAAAGCCTATAATTCTGCATGCTCTTTCCATTTTTTTTTTTAAATCGTTTTATATCACCTTACTTCTACAGGAGTACACAAGTTTAGACATGTGTGTTACCAATGTGGCCCTGTTAAGATGGCAGAAAGTTAGTTACATTCTTGTTCACATGCATACATAGTAATAAACTGCATTTAAAGCAGCAGCATGTTAGGCAGCAAAAAATGTCCTGTAATTTAGCAAAAATGTATTTGACAATGTAAGACTCATGCTCAGTGTAGTTTTAGTTCTCAGACATTGCTAGAAAGTACAGTTATGCAAGAACTTACCGTAACAGTAGACCTTTAAGAGAGATTCCCTTCAGGTCATAACATGTAGGAATAGTGCCATCTGGTGTCAGGACCCAACGTCAGATTTTTCTAGCAATACCTGATGGGGGACTGCCCACTGACGTCAGCGTGAGCCTAAATAGTGGGTGGTCCCCAGGCCCACCTCCAGTTCTCTCCTGCTGGAGCCCCGGAAGGAGAGGAAACAGGTCTGGAGACCGAAGCAAAATTTTCTGACGGGAAGGAGGGTGGAAAAAACATGACTGACTGAAGGAACCTCTCTCGAAGATTACTGTTACGGTAAGTTTTTATTTAACTGTACTACCTTACTTCAAGAGAGTTCCTTCAGGAGGTCATAACATGTAGGACAGAATCCCAAGCAGTCCCTTGAAAGAGACCGAGAGAAACATGGGAGGAGGAACAACAGAACACTGAAAGAAGCATGCCTATGACAAAAGGCCCTGCAGGACAGCTAGGCCAAAACTGGCCCTTCGCCTAGAAGCAATGTCCAGACTGTAAAGTTTGGTGAAGGAGTGGACACAACTCCAAGCTGCTGCCGCACAGATCTCCGCTGCAGACACATGACAGAGGAAAGCTGCGGAAGCAGCTATGCCCCTAGTGGAATAAGCCTTGACAGGCCCTGGAAAAGGCTTGTCATACTTCTGGTAACAGAAGTGGATGCAGTTTGCTAGCCATTTTGAAAGGCATCGTTTGGAAATCGCCTTACCCAACGTCCTGGGTGCAAAAACAAACAAAAAGCTGATTCACTTTACGCGATTCCTTTGTGCGTGAGGTGTAACATCCAAGTATCCGGTGTACGTCCAGGGTATGGAGCACAGCCTCACCTCTGTTAGATGGGTTTGGATAGTACACCAGTTGCTCTACCGACTGGTTAAGGGTGAGCTGCGATACCACCTTGGGAAGAAACCCAGAATGAGTACGGAGGACCACCCAGTCCTTGTGAAAAATAAGGTAAGGCTCTTTACAAACTGGAGCCTGGAGCTCAGAAATCCTTTGAGCAGAAGTAATGGCAACCAAGAAGAGTGCCTTCCAGGAAAGGCAGTGTATAGCGCAGCACATCGCTGATTCAAAGGGAGGGTGGGTAAGTTTCTCAAACACAAAATTAAAATCCCAAGGTGGAGAAGGGCTGCGGATGGGGGGTTTCAGATGGAGAATGCCCTTCAGAAAGGTTCTGGCAAGATCCAATTGAGCCACGGGTTTACCATCCACCAGCACATGGTAGGCAGAGATGGCCGACAAGTGGACTTTCAGAAAGGAATAAGAAAGGCCAGAATCCGATAGAAAGAGCAGGGATTCCATTAGCTGCTGGGCCCAAACAAGTGAAGGGGTCCCCAACCCTTGGAGGTTGCCCAAATGGAAAAAGGTTTCCACTTCATAGCATAAGTGGATCTCCTAGGTGGTTTTCGGGCCTCCACGAGGACTAGAGCAACTCTAGAAGAGACTCCAAAGCGGGATATCTCTTTATCTGTAGGAGCCAAGCATAAAGGTGCAAGGTCCTGAGCCCCAGATGCACCAGCCGGCTCTTGTCCTGGGTGAATAGGCTGTGCTGTAAAGGAAATGGAACTGGGTGTTCCCTCGACAACTGCAACCGAAGTGGGAACCAAATTTGTCTGAGCCACAGGGGAGCAATTAGAATCATCCTCGCTCCCTCCGACTGGAGTTTGAGTACCACCCTCTGGAAAATGGGAAATGGAGGAAAGGTGTAGGAGAGACAGAACGCGTCGTGCCGAAAAGCACCATGCTCTGGAACGAGCGAGCAAAACTGGGAAGCTTTGTGTTGAACGGGGAGGCGAATAGGTTGAGTTCCAGTCGCCCTCATTTCTGGAATAGAGATTCTGCCACTGCCTGATTTAATTCCCATTCATGTTAGAGGATGAATGTTCTGCTGAGGTTGTCTGCTAGAACGTTTTCCACTCCTGGAACATGCACGGCTGTGAGAGACAGGTCATGCGGACGTGCCCAGTCCCATAATCATCTCTTCCCTGCAAAGGGGGTACGAGCGAGTGGTGCCAGGTTTGTTGAGATACCAGACAACAGAGGTGTTGTCCGTCTGGATAAGCAACAGACCTTTGGAAAGAATAGTCTGAAATGCCTGAAGAGCATACAAGACCGCTTTCATCTCCAAGACATTGATGTGTAATGACATCTCTTGTTGGGACCAAAGTCCCTGTGTCTGATGGTCCCCCAAATGAGCTCACCAGCCCCTGATGGAGGCATCCGTAGTGAGGATTGCAGAGGGAGCAAGGTCGCAAAAGGGGTGACGTAGAGATAGGTTCATGGAACCTCTCCACCACAGAAAGCCCTTCTGCAAGGCTGCGGAGATGAGAACTGCTTGATCCAGCTGATCCCACTGAACTCTGAGGGACCACGGAGAAATTCTCATGTGGAGCCTCCCCATAGGGACCGTGGAGATGGAGGCTGCCATCAGGACAAGAAGACAGAACTTCTCGGGCTGGTAAGTATCTGGAAGAGGCCACCCTGGTGACTTGCTCCACCAGAGTATCCCTCCGGTCCGGAGGGAGGAAGGCTCTGCCCTGAACAGTATTCGGAATAGTGCCTATAAACTGAAGACATTGAGGAGGAGTCAGTGAAGATTTCGGGACACTGACCGTAATCCCCAATCTGGAAAACACTTCCAAGGTAATCCAGAGGGCCTACGCAAGGGACTTTCTGGAGGGGGCAGAGATCAGCCAGTCGTCCAGGTATGGAAAGACTGCAATACCCTGGCATCGCAAGGCCACAGCCACCACCGCTACGCACTTGGTAAAAACCCTGGGTGCCGAATAAAGTCCAAAGGGGAGTGCTTTGAATTGCAAGTGACCCCCCCCCCCCAGAAGACAAACCGCAAGAAGAGACGATGATTCTGTAATATAGGAATGTGCAGGTAAGCATCCTGCATGCCAGAGCGCACAACTAGTGGTTGTCCTGTAACAGCGGTAGCAGGCTCTGGAGCGTGAGCATCCTGAATTTTTGTACTCTATGAACAGGTTTAGCCTGCTGAGGTAGAGTATGGATCTTAGGTCACCTGCCTTTTTTGGAACCAGGAAAAAATAGGAGTAGAATCCCCACCACCTCGGACGAAGAGGGACCAGCTCTACTGGCTGTTTTTGCATGAGAGCCTCTACTTCCTTACCAGAAGAACCTGGTCTCTGGAGTAGGCAGACCTTCAAGGGGGAGATTCGGTTGGAATTTCCAAGAACTTTATGTTGTGCCCAAAGGACACCAATTGCAGGACCCATTTGTTGGAGGGGATACACTGCCACTTCTGCAGGTGGTGAGCGACCCCCCACCTGTTCCTCTTCCAGAGATGGAGAAGGGGGGTTGGGTCAAGAAGTCAGTAAGTGGCAGGTCAGGCTGGAGGAGATCCTCCAGAACTATGCTGGGTTTATGCTCTCCCTGCACTGGCTGGGAGCGCCTACGTCTCTGCCTCTAGGTCAGCTGCGTTTGACGCTGCTGGCTGCCCTGATGGTACATGGACCTCACAGACCTAACAGCCTGTCCTCGTTCTTGAAGGTCTGATGATGTCCTTGGCGTCCCCGCCAAAAAGCCCAGAGCCCTGAAAGGGGGCATCCAGTATGGCCGACTGGACCTCACTGGCGAAGCCCGCATGCCACCGAAGGGAGATGGTGGTCACAGAGGTTCGAGCCACCTAATCAACAGAATCGTAGGTGGCCTGAAGAGCATGAAAACAAGAAATCTTAAGAGTCTGATGTCCCAGGCGAGTTCCTCGAGGTCTGAATTCGGTCCTCCAGCCTGGCAAGGGTGGCTTTTTGGTGGGACATCATGTGGGCGATGTAGTTCAGGAACCTTAACACACATGTAGCCGATGAGTAAATACAGGTTACTCACCTGTAACAGGAGTTCTAGGAATGGTATATGTTGTTCATCCACACTGTCTGGCAGGTTCCTTGCCGTTTTAAATTTTGCCGGAAGGTCTTCAAGCTGGCTCCTCCCACCCACCCGGGTGGTAAAACTCTCGGCTCCGCCCCATGACGCCAGATCTAGCCCGCTGGAAGCCAGGTTGTGCGTCCAAGTCGGGGAGGCCGGGTGGATCATGTGGATGAACAACATATACCATTCCTAGAACTCCTGTTACAGGTGAGTAACCTGTATTTCTAGGGACATGGCTATGTTGTTCATCCACACTGTCTGGCAGACTCCTAGCAGTTCTCCGGGAGAAGGGAGGCAAGGCGCACACCCCCTACTTGGGGAATAATGACTGGAGAACCGAGGCCCCAAAACCAACATCTCAGCGTGACTCAAGGTCGCAGTGTTAGTGGGTGATGGTGTATGCTGACTTCCAGGTAGCAGCCCTGTAGATTTCCTGGATAGGGACGTCCCTGGAAGCAGCCACCGATGCAGCGGTATGGCGGGTAGAATAAGCTCTTATTACTCTGGGAGGCTCCATGCCCGTCAACCTATAGCAGAGATCTATGCAGGAGGTGACCCACCTGCCTATCATCCGCTTGGCTGCAGGTCTGCCAGGTGCGGCTTCAACGTAGGTGACAAACAACTGGAGAACCTCTCCCCGAACTTCAGCCGTCCGCTCCTTGTAGTAAGCGAGCGCTCTTCTAGGGTCCAAAGTATGGAGCCTATATTCGGCCTCCGAGGTGTGATTGGGGTAGAACACCGGCAGAGTAAACACCTGGTTAAGGTGAAACTGACACCACCTGCGGAAGGAATTTCGGTTGGGGGCCCTGACAACCTTGTTCCTGTGGAAGACCAGATAAGGAGACTCGATGGAAAGCACCTGTAGCTCTCCCATCCTTCTGGCTGACGTGATAGCCAAGAAGGCGGTCTTCCACGACAGGTGAGATATCACACCAGTGCATCGGTTCGAATGGCTTGCCCATGAGCTTGGCCAATACCAGCAGTAGATCCAACAGAGGTGGAGGTTCTCGCACCGAAGGGGATGTGAGATCAAAGCCTAAGAAAAAGCGCCCGACCACCTTTTCCTGCGCCACCGACTGCTTCCCGGCCTGCGCCCGGTAAGCAGAAATGGCTGCCAGGTGCACCTTGAGGGTCGTCGACCGAAGCCCTTGCTGAGAAAGGGACCACAGGCAGTCCAGAATGCTTGCGAAGGAACAAGAGGAAGGGTCCAGGCCCTTGCCTTGACACCAAATGGAGAATCTTTTCCATTTAAAGGCATAGCATTTCCTGCTCAACTCCTTGCGGGAAGCCTCAACAACGTTGAGGACCTTGTCGGAAAGACCCTAGACCTGGAACTCTAGCCGCTCAGGAACCAGGCCATCAGGTGCAGGGATTGAAGGTTCGGATGGAATACCTTCTTCTGATTGACCGAGATCAGGTCCGGGCGGTCTGGAAGCCGCCTCGGGAGCCTGGAGCTGAGACTGAGGAGATCTGGATACCAGAACTGGCAGGGCCAGTTTGGGGCTACCAGAATCACCTGCGCCTTGTCCTTCCTCGCCTTGAGAAGCACCTTGTGGATCAAGGGAAATGGGGAGAAGGCGTAGAAGAGGCCCGGGGTCCACAGCCTCGAGAAGGCATCCCCCCGCAGCGAGCCCTGCTGAGGGGGGCGGGCATGAAGCAGCCTCAGCATCGCATTCTCCCTGGAGGTAAACAGGTCCACCTGAGGCATGCCCCAGTGGAAGAACAGATCTTGTACTACCTCCGGCAGGAGATACCACTCGTGGGACGCAGCCCCTATCTGGCTTAGGGCAACGGCCAGAATGTTGGAGGCTCCTGCCACATGGATGGCAAGGAGATCCGACTTCCAGGCTGCACACGAGGGACCAAATGCAGACAGCTTCCCTGCACAGAGGCATTGAGCGCATCCCGCCTTGGTGGTTTAGGTAGTACATGGTCGTGGTATTGTCCGTCTGGACCTGGACCACTTGACCCCGTAGAAAACGGAGCGAAGGCGGTGAGGGCTAGACGAACCGCTCGAAGCTCCAGCAGGTTGATGTGGCATCGGGACTCCCAAGGGGACCAGAGGCCATGTGCTCTGTGCTCCCCCAGATGGGCACCCCAACCCAGAGAGGCATCGGTCGATAGAGAGACCGTCGCCTCGGGGCGAACTAATGGGATGCCCTCCTGCAGATGTGCTGGAACAGTCCACCACTGGAGGGCATTCAACATCCCCTGGGTCACTGTCACTAGCTGATCCAAGGGATCGGAGTGCTGAGACCACTGGCTGGCCAGCCCCCACTGAAGGGGATGCATGTACCAACGGACCACGCTGGTGCAGGCCGCCATGAGGCCCAGGAAGACCCGGGCAGGGCGCAATTGCACAACCTGAAATGATTGGGCAAAGGAGGAAAGAACCTCGGCCCTGTCCGCTGGGAGCCGTGCTCTGGCTCGTAGAGTTGAGCTCTGCCCCAACGTATTGCATCGCCTGCTTTGGCACGAGTTCCGACTTGGCCTCATTGATGAGGAGGCCAACCTGAGAGCAAACCTGGAGGGCTAGATCCCCTGGACTGCTCCACCTCCATTCTGGAGGAGGCTGCAATCAGCCAGTCATCCAGGTAGGGGTACACCCGGACCCTTCGGCGCCGCAGGAATGCTGTCACCACTGCCATGCATTTGGTGAAGACCCTGGGAGCTAGGGAAAGGCCGAAGGGCATGGCCCGGAACTCGTAGAGGGATCCCTCTGCCCTGAAGCGGAGGAATCTCTGGTGGGACGGACGGATTGGGACGTGAAAGAACGCGTCCTGGAGGTCCAGAGAACAGAACCATACGCCTCGTTCCAAGGATGGAATGATCTGAGCCAGAGTGACCATCCTGAAGGTTCGAGACCTTAGGTACCTGTTCAGGTCCTGCAGGTCTAGAATGGGGCACCAGCCCCCAGTCCGTTTCGGGACCAGGAAGTATCTGGACACAAACCCCGGGTCTGGTGGAGGATCCGCCACCTTCCTGATCACCTCTTTCAAGGAGCAGGGCAATGTCGGATCAGTGAGCCGACAAAGGTTGCAGACCCCGTGAGCCCCCCCCACCCACCCGAGGGGCGATGGCTTGAAGTGGGGGCCTGCTCGAACTCCAGAGGCAGGCCCTTTCCCTACCACCTCCAACACCCAGCGGTCCGTGGTGATAGCGGACCAGGTGGAAAGGAAGTGGCGAGCCATCCCCATGGGGAACCCAGTGGGGAGTGACGAGGCTGGGGGTGACACCCTTCAACCAGTCACTGGGCAGACTTGGAGGAGGGGCTGGCCGAGGGACCTCCTGGGCTTTTTCCTCCCTGCTTCCTTCTGGAGGAAGCCGCAGGCTTGGCTTTGGGATGTCAAGCGTGAGCCTGCTGGCCCTGATGCTGGTGTTGCTGGGCCGGACGTGCCGCAGGTGCAGAAGGGCGAAAGGACTTATGTTGCGGACGACGGCCCTTGTCCTTCTGGGCGGAGGTGACAAGAGTCCAGGGTAGCGTTGGACTTTTCGATCCGCTGGAGGTGGCCTTCCACTCCAGGGCCGAACAGGTCAGTCCCCAAGAAGGGGACGTCCGCCAATTTATGCTGGGCATCCGCCGTGAAGGTGGATATCCTCAGCCATGCTCTGCGGCGCATGGCCACGGTGGCCGCTACTGATCTGGCACAGGAGTCTCCAATGTCCAGAGCTGTTTGGAGCTGCTGTTTCACCACCGCCCTTCCCTGATCCCACACCTGCTTGACCGTGGTCTGCAGGTCGGCTGGGAGATGAGGGATCAGCTCATCCAGGGAGCCCATGTGGGTGTGGGAGAAGTGTGCCATCAGCACGGCTGAGCTGGCCTAGGGAGGATGCAGCATACACCTTGCGCCCGGCATAGTCCAGCTTTTTTGGACTCCTTGTCGGGGGGCTTATCCACATCCCTAGAGTTCCTGGAACGCCGGAAAACACTATCGGTTACTAACCCATCCGCAGAGGGGTGCTCCCAAAAACCGGACAAAGAGCCGGTAGGGACCACATACTTCCTGGCCAAAGGCGCACGGCAGGAAGCCGGCCGCTGCCAGAGCTCCAAGGCTGGACCAACAATGGCTTCAGCCACCGGAAGAAAAAATTACTCACCTATATTATGACATATGCGGTGAGTCCCAACCTTCGAACTGTTCCGGAGGTGAAAGATTTAACTTTCCATGCCAGGCATGGAACGCTGAGCTCGATTGAAACTCTGTTCTTCAAACTCGAACTGTCAGATCTTTTCGAGCTAAACTCACTGAGGTCCTGTGTGGAAGCTGTAAACCTACACTAGCCAACTGGCTACTAAACATAAGAACACATTTTTTGGTCCCAAAACAAAGACTCAAGTCAGGAGACCCAAAAAATGAAAACATAACACCAAGTCCTCCCAAGAAAGGAGGGGTGAAAACAACAAGGTGGGCACCTACTAAGTGCCAACACTGCACTGCCCACCCACATGCCAAAAACAGAGGTTCTGAGAGGGGCAGGGAGGGAGGTCATAATATAGCAAGACTCCAATAGAAGAAACAACATTACTAAGGTGAGTAATTTTTTCTTCAAACAACATGAAGTCTTGCTATATTATGACATATGCAGACTACAAAGCAGTACCTCCATGGAGGAGGAACAGAACCTACTTAGGAAATGGACTCTGCAGCACAGCTGTGGCAAACCAAGCATCACTCCTAGTCTGGATGTCCAGGGAGTAATGCTTGGCAAAAGTGTGAACTGTTTCCAGGTAGCTGCTTGACATATCTCTAGAATAGGGATGTCCCTGGCCACAGCTAGGGAAGCAGCTGTACCTCTGGTAGAGTGAGCCCTCAGGCCTGAGGGAGGAACCTTACCCGGTTTTTCATAGCAAAATTGGATACAAGAGACAATCCACCTGGCAATGGATCTTTTAGTGGCAGGTTTCCCTTTACCAACCTCACCATAAGTGAGGAACAGTTGGAGGGAGTCAAACCTGTGACTCATGGTACGCTCTATGTAGTAACTAAGGGCTCTCTTCACATCTAAGCTGTGCAACCTCCTCTCGCCAGAGGAGGAATGGTCAGTGAAGTACACTGGAAGAGCTATGGATTGATTAAGGTGGAAATCTGAAACCATCTTAGGCAAGAACTTCCTGTTAGTCCTGAGGACCACCTTATCTCTATGAAAGGAGATAAAATCAGGCTCCACTGACAAAGCTTGCAATTCACTTATGCGTCTGGCAGAAGTGATGGCTACCAGAAACACAGTCTTCCAAGTCAAGTACTTAAGTTCTGCTGAAGACAAAGGCTCAAAGGGGGGTTGCATAAGCTGAGCAATGCAAACATTAATATCCCAGGCAGGGGCAGGGTCCCTGAATGGAGGGTTGGTATGAAGCAATCCCTTGAAAAACTTGGAGAATACAGGATGAGCTGAAAGAGAAGAGGGCTTACCTGCTGAAATAAAAGCAGACACAGCTGCCAAATGCACTTTTAGGGTAGCTGGTCTCAGCCCCAAGGTATTTAAGTGGACCATATAATCCAGGACTGTGGGTAAATCAGCAGATTCTGGGGAAATATGCATTCCAGAGCACCATTTGGAAAACCTTTCCATTTGGAATCATAAGTAGCCCTGGTGGAAGGTTTCTAGAAGCCTTCAGGATATCCATTACACCTTGGGAGAGGTGTAGATCAGCAAACTAACTCTTCAAGAGCCAGGCCTTGAGATTGAGAGATTTGAGGTTCGGGTACCAAACCCTCCCCTGAGCACAGGTTAACAGGTTGTGCTTCCTGGGAAGACACAGGGGAAGATGGACTGCTAAGGACAGTAGGAGTGGATACCAGGGCTGTCTGGCCCAATCTGGAGCAATCAGGATCATCTTGCAGGCCTGAGATCTGATTCTGACTAGCACTTTGAACAGGAGAGGGAAGGGAGGAAAAGCATAGAGAAACTCCCCTTCCCAATTGAGGACTAAGGCATCCAGAGGGACTGAGCCCAACACTGGGGGCCTGCAGCAAAAAAGGGGAAGTTGGTGATTGTCTGGGGCTGCAAAAAGATCTATCTGCGGGGTGCCCCATCTGGCAAAGATCACCTCCAAAACCAGGGGGTCCGGTGACCATTCGTGATGGCCCTGGGAAATCCTGCTGAGAGCATCTGCCAGGACATTGTCCTTGCCTGGGAGGTGAACTGCCGTAAGGGAGGTGTTCAGGGAGTAAGCCAGAGAGCACTTCATTGCTTCGGTGCACAAGGCCATAGACAGAGTGCCCCCTTGCCTGTTAATGTACCACATTGTGGTGGTGTTGTCTGTTCTGACCTGTACAACTTTGTTCTGAACAGATCTGGAAAAAGCTTGAAGTGCTAGATTGATGTGGAGCAGAGATTCCTGAGGGGACCACAACCCCTGGGTAGTGAGGTCACCCATGTGAGCTCCCCAACCCAAGAGGGATGCATCTGTAGTAAGGATTAAGGAGTGAGACCGAGTGACAAAAGGAACCCCTTGTCTCAGATTGCTCTGATCCTGCCACCACTGTAGGGCCTGGATCAGGGTTCGAGTCACTGGGATCAATTTGGTTAGAGGGTCTTTCCTTTGAGACCAAAAGGCTCTCAAATGGAACTGGATGTCCCTCATCTGAAATCTTGCTCCTTGCCCTACTGCTGTAGAGGCAGCCATGTGCCCCAGGAGCTGTAGAAAATGCCTTGCTGGTCGAGAGACCTGCAGGGTGAATGAGGAGGCTAGAGAGACCAGGGTCCTTGCCATGTCCAAAGGAAGGAAGGCTCTGCCTTTCTCTGTGTTCAGCTCTGGCGCCTATGAAGGTGAGGAGCTGGACAGGCTCTAGAACTGACAGAGATTCAGAAGGAAACCTAGAGAGGTGAGCAGTTGCTGAGTTATCTGTAGGTGTAACCTGACTTGGTCTGGGTACTGGCCTACTATGAGCCAATTGTCCAGGTAAGGGAAGATGGCAATTTTGTGCCTTCTTAGGGAAGCAACTGCTACTGCCAAGCATTTTGTGAATACCCTTGGAGCAGAGGTGAGGCCAAAGGGCACTGCTCTGAACTGGTAATGGCCTGAGGGCAGCTCGAACCTGAGGTACTTTCGATGGGAGCTTCTGATGAGAATATGGAAGTAGGCATCCTTGAGGTCCAGGGATGCTAGCCAGTCCCCTGGCCTTAGAGAGGGTAGAATAATTCCCAGAGTCACCATTTTGAATTTTGGTTTTAAAAGGTGCTTGTTTAAGTATCTGAGATCCAGGATGGGCCGCCATTCTCCTGTCTTTTTTTGGGGTAAGGAAGTACCTGGAGTACAACCCTTTGCCCTGGTGTAGGGGTGGAACCCTTTCCACAGCTCTGAGAGCCAGGAGGGAAGAGACCTCTGCCTCTAGGGCAAGTGCCTCTGGTAGATTTGCAGGTGGAAAGGATCTGGTTCTCATCTTTGGAAACTTTTTGAAGCTGAGAACCAGTCCCTGGCTTACTACTTCCAGGACCCACTTGTCTGATGTCAGAGACTCCCAGTCCTGGACAAAGTAAGCCAGCCTGCCCCCTACAGGTAGCTGAGAATCGGCCCTGGCAACCCCATCAGGGTGCCTGCTTGGCAGGGGCTATGGGCTGAGGGGTGGAAGCAGGCCTGCTTGTACCCGTCTGCCTCTCCTCTAAAGAACCCTCCGGGCATAAGCAGAAGAGAGGCCTGGGCTTGGTAAAAGGCCTATGAAAGGCCTGCCCTGGAAGCTGCCTTTGAGGAGTGGCCTGCCTTTCCTTGGCCTGTGCACTCCTATAGGTGGTCCTATACTCATCCATTTCTTCATGTAATTCTCTGTCTGCTCCCCAAACAGAGAATTACCCACAACAGGAAAATCCATGGCTTTAGTCTGGGTATCCTGTGACAGGCTAGTACATCTGAGCCAAGCCATTCTGCGAAGTGCTACAGATGTAGCCATGACTCTTGATAACACATCATTTGAGTCCACTGCAGCATGGAATTGCACCTTGGATGCCTCAATACCATCAGCAGCCACCTGCTCCAGCTCCTTGGCAAGCTGGCCAGGGACCCATTTTGCTAGAGCCATAACAGTATCCCATCTGGATTTCTGATATCTAGCAACATAAGCCATATAATTTGCCTGTCTGAGTCCCAAGGATGCTGCCATGTACTGTTTCTTTGCCATGGCATCAATCCTCCTGGACTCCTTGTCCAGGGGGTGTGAAGCCAAGGGAATATTTGCCTTGCCACAGGCTGCAGCCTGCACTACCCCAACATGGCTGCATTGTGTAAGGAACTCCGTATCAGAGCCTGACAATGTGTACCTCTTGTCCATTCTCTTATCAACAGGAGATATAGTGTGAGGAGTTTTTTAGAATTTTAAATGTCTTTCCCAAAAGATTTATGCAAGGGAATAGACAGTCTCCTAGACTCTGGGATATCCATCATTTCCACATAGTCAGGCTCCTCTTGATCATCCACAGCTTCCTCCATAGGGAGCTGGAGGGTTTCAGCCACTTTTTTATAAAACATAAAATGAGAAGGGGACTTAGAAAGCCTAGGAGGAGACACTCCTGAAGGTCTGTCTGGGGAGATGAGCACATCCAGACTTTCAAAACCACATTCACTCTCCTCATACTCCTCTTCCCCCTCCTCCGGCTCACAAACTTCCTCTAAATCATAATCTTGAACCGGTGGAACCGGCCGAACCTTATGCTTACCTGATGGTGCCGGTTCGGTCGGAACCAGGGAAAGCGACTGGACAATTTTAATCGCTTTGGCTATTTCTTCAGCGGTTGGAGAGGGAAAGTTTTGGCTCCACACCAGCTGATTTCCTAGTCCTTTTTGCTGGAACCGACTCCTCAAGAGTCAGTTCTCCTTTTGCCCGAGGAAGTCTCGCCCTGGTCAGAGGGCACTCCCTCAGGTTCGGTTTGAACCGAACCGGGCTGGCCATCCGGTTCGGCGGACTTTTTGGCCTCCCTTTCCCTAAGCCTACCAACACTCTTTTCCAGGGTAGCTGCAGGAAAATTTTTTTACAAATCTGGCAGTCTGCATTGAGGTGGTCAAACCCCAGACAATAAACACAGGTGGTGTGGGGGTCAGCCTTGGCAAAGACTTCCCCACACACACTGCAGTGTTTAAACTCGGTGGGCCCGGTTTTTCTTTTGGGTTTCTCAGACAGTGCCAGTCCTAACCAAACTTACCCGTTTATGGAAATCCGCCAGGTAAGACCCTCTTATCAATTCCCAACCGTGTCACGGATCGTGGAAAAAACCGTAATAAAATCTTTTTTTTTTTTTTTTTTTAGAACCGATAAGAACCGGTAACCACACTCTAAATCACAGATTAAGATATTTTAAACAACCTGATCGGTTCAAACCGAAGCGATAAACCGTTTACAAGTTACACACAGAATAGAAATAATGTAAACCTATCTAGTACTCACAAATACCACAGACAGAGCTTGAACCGACAGGTTGCGGTTTAAATTTGGTCGAAAACCGAGAAAAACAATACTTTAACCGAAAAATGAACCGAGCAGAAGGAGAAATCTCCGGAGCGATTGTTCAGTGAGTCGGAGTAAAGAATCTGACGGTTTGAGTTTGAAGAACAATAGACAGAGTTTCAACCGAGCTCGAGCTCAGCGTTCCATGCCTGGCATGGAAAGTTAACTTTCACCTCCAGAGCAGTTCGAAGGTTGGGACTTACTGCATGTGTCATAATATAGCAAGACTTCATGTTGTTTGAAAGGCCTCCATGGGAGAATCCCCTCGGTCCAGTATCTCTGTCAGGGGATACTTGGCCCGCTTGGATACGGGCTCGAGCTGCATCCCGGTGGACTCTGAGATGAGCCGAAGCAGACCCATGAATGACAATGGGCTCATCCATTAACTGCCTCCCAGAAGACTCCAGGTAGTCTGCGAAGAGCTGCCTGGGGCCTGAGCCACCCTCCACCTGCCGAGGATGGTCGGGAGTGAGGGGGACCGACAACCGGTGGGGCAGACCCTGACCCAACCGAAAGTCCTTGGTCGGCGCCCCCGATTTCGGTTGTGGAGGTTCCACCACAATCGGTGGGGCAGCTGGTTTCGGCCGAACAACCGGCCCAGGCTTGGGCACCTCGTCTACAGCGAGGGGTTGTTTCGGCCTTTCGGGTGACAGCCACTTAATGGCCGGGGAAGGCGACTGCTTGTTCCCGGACAAAAGGAGCTGCTGCCACATTAAGTCCTCTTAGCGTCGACGCAATTTGCGCCGAACCCTCTCCTCTTCCGAGGAGGACGAGTGGCGCCACCGCTTTCCTCTGTGCCGAGACTGCCGATGTCGGCAGGATCGGCTGGACTGAGACGAGGTCCGAGACCGAGGGACACCCGCTCTTCCCTTGGCTCGGGAGCCTTGACCGGGGACTCCAGCACAGGCAAGTCCTCAGTCTCCACCGGGGGGACCGGTGAGGAACGGTTGTCAGCTTCACCAGTAGACAGCCCGTCCGACGGGTTGAGAAAAATCTCGACCACGTCGTCGGGTGTCTTGGCCCGCTGACCTGACGGGGACATCGTGAAGCTAGCGGCCTTAGCTGCAACTTCGACCGAAGTACAGTGTCGACTGTCCGGGGAAGGGGACCTCTCCTGCTCCCACGAATGTTGACGGTGGGACTTACCCTTCGAGTCCTTTTTGGACCAAGAAGAATGTCTCGATGGCCCCTCTCCCTTCGTGGAAAGAGATTGACAAAGCTCCTTAAAAGAAGCTGTGTAGAAGGATCCCAGAAAGAGTGGGATAAATGCAGCGACCGAGGAAGATGAGGATGCGGCCTTAGCCGCCTCATCGAGGGCGATCATCTGCTCGAGTTGCTCAGCCGAGCCAGCCGCCGGACACTGCCCAACGGACCTCCTTGAACTTCACTGGCGGGTGGCGCTCCGGGATGCCCAAGCTGCCAACGGGCAGTGCAGTATTCTAGGGCCGTTGGCGGCGATCGACATAACTCTCTCAGGCCTGCGGGTCGTGATCTAGGCTGAGGCAGTAGGCGCGCGTGGAGTTGGGTCCGTCTGGACATCTGCCGCATGGGCACCGCCGGAAATCCAGGGGTCGGTTGTCCATCGCGGCGGGTGTAATGTAGACCGAAGTGAGAACTTCAGAATTATTTTTGGGCGAACCAAAGAATTAGGATTCAGTTTATACGCAGAGCGTTAAGGAGGGAACCTGAGCTTCAAAGCGGTAAGGAAGATCTGGCGTCATGGGGCGGAGCTGAAAGTTTTACCACTCGGGTGGGTGGGAGGAGCCAGCTTGAAGAACTTCTGGCAAGATTTAAAGCGGCAAGGAACCTGTCAGACAGTGTGGATGAACATATCCACGTCCCTAGAAAAACAGGTTACTCACCTGTTAACAGTAGTTCTAGGAGTGGCATATGTTCATCCACACTTTTTGCCATGTCCCTTTCCCTTTAAGGTTCGCCGGAAGGTCTTTAAGCTGGCTCCTCCCACCCACATGGGTGGTATATCCCTCGGCTCCGCCCCATGACGCCAGATCTTAGCCTGCTGGAAGCCAGGTGGCAGGCTCCGCGGAGCAGTTGATCGCCCTCGAGGAAGAGGCAGCCCAGGCTGCATCTTCTTCCTCCACGGCCGTGGCATTTATCCCGCTCTCCTTGGGCTCCTCCTACATGGCTTCTTTTAAGGAGCTTTGCCAATCCCTTTCCACTAAGGGAGAAGGGCCACCGGGACATACCAGTTGGTCCAAGAAGAAAGTTCCAAGAGGTAAGTCCCACTGTCAACGTTCGTGAGAGCAGGAGAGATCCCCTTCACTGGACAGTCGACACTCTACTTTGGTCGATGTTGCGACTGCTGGCTTCACGGTGTCCTAGTCAGGTCAGCCGGCCACGACACACATCAACACGGTCGAGATTTTTCTCAACCCGGATGGTCTGTCGACTGGAGATGCAGACAACCCTGCTTCACCAGTTCCCCTGGTGGTTACCGAGCACTTGCCTGTGCCGAAGTCCCCGGTTAAGGTCCCTGAACCGAGGGAGGGGCTGGTTTCCCCCGCCCCACCCTCTGTGACCTCTGCACCATGGAAAGCGGCGTTGCCGCTCGTCCTCTTCGGAGGATAGGCTCCGATGCAAGTTACGTCAGCGCTACAAGGACTTGATGTCGCAGCAACTTTTGCTGACCGGTAACAAGCCGACACAGTCGCCTTCTCCGGCCATTAAATGGCTGTCACCAGAGCGGCCGAAACAACCCCTCGATATAGTCGAAGAGCCGACCCTGGTGCCGGTTCGGCTGAAACCGGCTGCTCCACCCATTGTGGTGGAACCTCCGCCTCCACAACCGAAGACTGGGGCCCCGACCCAGGATTCTCGGTCGGGTCAGGGCTTGCCCCACAGGTTGATCACCCTCACTTCCGATGAACCTCAGCAGGTGGAGGGTGGCGCAGGAGCTCGGCAGCTGTTCGCAGACTCCTCGGAGTCTGACGACGACTCCTCCCTGTTCTCCAAGCTGCTTTACCTGGAATCTGCAGGGGGCCAGTCTGTGGACGAAAGCTCATCCTCATTTTTGGGTATGCTTAGACTCATCTCAGAGTCTACCGGGATGCAGCTCGAACCCGTTCAAAAACAGGCCAAGTATCCCCTTACGGAGATACTGGACCGAGGGGATTCCCCTACGGAGGCCTTTCCAGTGGCCGAAACCATTGTGGGTCTGGCCCTGGAGTTACGGCAGCGACCAGCATCTTGTCCCACGCCTTCGGCCAAGATGGCTCGCAAGTACGCGGCCCCCAAAGGTTCACTCTCTGGTTTCTCGGAGCACCCCTCTGCGGAGGGGTTAGTGACCGATGGCGTTTTCCGGAGTTCTGGGAACGCTAGGGATGTGGACAAACAGCCCGATAAGGAATCCAAAAAGCTGGATTACTCTGGGCGGAAGGTTTATGCTGCTTCCTCCCTAGGCCTTCGACAAGCTAGCTTGGCCATACTGATGGCACATTTCTCACACGCCCTTATGGGTTTCCTGGATGAGGTGATTCATCATCTCCCGGCTGACCTTCAGACGATGGTCAAGCAGGTGCGGGATCAGGGAAGGGCTGTGGCAAAACAACAGCTCCAAACTTCAATGGACATTGGTGACCTGTGCCCGGTCAGTAGCGGCTGCAGTGGCCATGTGCCACAGAGCTTGGCCGAGGATCTCCACCTTCACGGCAGACACCTAGCACAAGCTGGCAGACGTTCCCTTCCTGGGCACCGACTTGTTCCAACCCAGAGTGGAAGGCCATCTCCACAGGATCGAAAAGTCCAACGTCACCTTGGACTTTGTCACGTCTGCCCAGAAGGACAAAGGCCGCCAGCAACATAAGCCCTTTCGCCCTTCCGCTCCTGAAGCACGTCCAGCCCAGCTACAGGGCCAGAAGGCTCACACTTGGAGCCCTAAGGCCAAGTCTGCCGCTTCCTCCAGAAGGAAGCCTGGAGGTAAGGGTCGAGGCGGTCCCTCAGTGGGCCCTTCCTCCAAGCCTGCCCAGTGACGGGTTGAGGGGTGTCGCCCCCAGCCTCGTCACTCCTCCCCAGGTTGCGCCCCGTGGGGGGACGGCACCGCCACTTTTCCTCCTAGTCCGCTAACACCACGGACCGCTGTGTGCTAAGTGGTTGGCAGGGGTCTGCCTCTGGAATTCGAGCAGTTCCCTCCCTATCGAGCAGTCGCCCCACCGGGGGGGGGCTAAGGGTTCTGCAGCCTCTGTCGGCTCGTCGAGCTGACATTGCCTTACTCCTCCAGAAGGAGGTGACCATCGAGGTGGCAGACCCTCCTCCAGACCCAGGATTTGTGTCCAGACTTCCTGGTCCCAAAATGGACGGGTGGGGAGGGGGCTGGCGCCCATTCTTGACCTGCATGACCTGAACAAGTTCCTTAGGCCATGCACCTTCAGGATGGTCACCCTGGCTCAGATCATTCCATCCTTGGAACCAGGCATGTGGTTCTGTTCTCTGGACCTTCAGGACGCGTTTTCACGTCCCAATCCGTCCGTCTCATCAGCAATTCCTCCGCTTCAGAGCGGAGGGATCCCTTTAAGAGTTCCGGGCCATGACCTTCGGCCTCTCTCCAGCTCCCAGGGTCTTCACCAAATGCATGACAGTGGTGACAGCATTCCTGTGGCGCCAAGGGGTCTGGGTATACCCTTACCTGGACGATTGGCTGACTGCAGTCCCCTCCAGGTTGGAGGTGGAGCAGTCCAGGGATCTGGCCCTCCAGGTCTGCACTCAGATTGGCCTCCTCATCAACGAGGCCAAATCGGAACTCGTGCTATTGCAGGTGATTGAGTTCATCAGGGCAGAGCTGGACTCTCCGAGCTAGAGCCCGGCAGACAGGGCTGAGGTCCTTTCCTCCTTTGCCCATCACTTCTGGTTGGGCAACTGTGACATGCCCAGGACTTCCTGTGCCTCCTGGCAGCCTGCACCGGTATGATCCATTGGGCCCGCGGGCATATGCGTCCCCTGCAACGGGGGCTGGCCAGCCAGTGGTCACAGCGCTTCGGTCCTCTGGACCAGCTGGTGATGGTGACCCAGGACATGTGGGACGGTCTGCAGTGGTGGATCGTCCCAGCTCATCTGCAGGAGAGTATCTCGTTCGTTCGAGCCGACAGTCACTAACGACCGACGCCTCTCTGATGGGTTGGGGTGCCCATCTGGGGGAGCACAGAGCCCACGGCCTCTGGTCCCTTCAGGAGTGTCGATGCCACATCAACCTGCTGGAGCTTCGAGCGGTGCAACTAGCCCTCACCGCCTTCGCTCCGTTTGTACAGGTCAGATGGTTCAGGTCCAGACAAACCACGACCATGTACTATCAACCGTCAGGGTGGGACGCACTCCTTTCCTTTGTGCAAGGAGGCTCTCCGAATTTGGTCTCTCGTGATCAGCCTGGAGGCGGATCTCCTAGCCATTCATGTGGCAGGAGCCTCCAACAGTCTGGCTGATGCCCTCAGCTGGACAGGCGCTGCATCTCACGTGTGGTCTCTCCTGCCGGAGGTAGTACAAGATCTGTTCTCCCATTGGAGCACCCCTCAGGTGGACCTGTTCGCATCCATGGAGAATGCAAAGCTGAGGCTGTTTCACGCCTGCCCCCCCCCTCAGCAGAGCTCGCTGCAGGGGGATGCCTTCTCGAGGCCGTGGACCCTGGGCCTCTTCTACGCCTTCACTCCATTTCCCTTGATCCACAAGGTGCTTCTAAAGGCGAAGAGGGACAAGGCGCAGGTGATTCTGGTAGCCCTGTACTAGCCCCGCCAGTTCCGGTACCCAGATCTCCTGCGTCTCAGCTCCAGGCCCCCAGTGGTGGCTTCCAGACCGCCCGGACCTGCTCTCCGTCGACAAGGGGAAGGTTCTCCATCCGGACCTTCAATCCCTACACCTGACGGCCTGGTTCCTGAGCGGCTAGAGTTGCAGTCCTTGGGTCTTTCCGATGAGGTCCTCAATGTCGTTGAGGCATCCTGTAAGGAGTCTACCAGAAAATGCTACGCCTTCAAATGGAAGAGATTCTCCATTTGGTGTCAGGACAAGGGGCTGGACCCTTCTTCCTGTTCCTTGGCTAGCATTCTGGACTACCTGTGGTCCCTTTCATAGCTAGGACTTCGGTCAATAACCTTAAGGTGCACCTGGCAGCCATCTCTGCCTACCAGGCGCAGGCCGGCAGGCAGTCGGTGGCGCAGAGGAAGGTGGTTGGGTGCCTAGACCACATATCCCCTCCGGTACGAGAACCTCCACCTCCATGGGATCTACTGCTGGTATTGGCTAAGCTCATGGGCAAGCCATTCGAACCGATGCACAGGTGTGACATCTCTCACCTGTCGTGGAAGACCGCCTTCTTGGTGGCTATCACATCAGACAGAAGGATGGGTGAGCTCCAGGTGCTTTCCATAGAGTCTCCTTATCTGGTCTTCCACGGGGACAAGATTGTCCTTCGCCCCCACCCGAAATTCCTTCCAAAAGTGGTGTCGGAGTTTCACCTTAACCAGGTGTTGACTGACGGTGTTCTATCCCAATCACACTTCGGAGGCCGAATATAGGCTCCATACTTTGGACCCTAGAAGAGTGCTCTTTATTATAAGAAGCGAATGGCTGAGGTTCGGGGAGAGGTTCGCCAGCTGTTTGTCACCTATGCTGAAGCCACACCTGGCAGACCTGCAGCCAAGCGGACAATAGGCAGGTGGGTCACCTCCTGCATAGATCTCTGCTATAGGTTGGCAGGCATGGAGCCTCTCAAAGGGATAAGAGCTCATTCTACCCGCCATACCGCTGCTTCAGTAGCTGCTTCTAGGGACGTCCCTATCCAGGAAATCTGCAAGGCTGCTACCTGGAAGTCAGCACGCACCTTCATTCCCCATTACCACGTCGACCTTGAGTCACGCCGGGATGCTGGTTTTGGGACCTCGGTTCTCCAGTCCTTATTCCCTAAGTAGGGGGTGCGCGCCTAGCCTCCCTCCTCCCCGAGAACTGCTAGGAGTCTGCCAGATAGTGTGGATTGAACAATATATACAGTCCCTAAAAATATAGGTTACCCACCTGTAACAGGAGTTCTAGGAGTGGTATATGTTGATCCACACGACCCAACCGACCTCACCGGCTTCGACACGCATCCTGGCTTCCAGCGAGCTAGATCTGGCATCATGGGGCGGAGCCAAGGGTTTTACCACCCGGGTGGGTGGGAGGAGCCAGCTTAAAGACCTTCCGGCAAGATTTAAAGCGGCAAGGAACCTGCCAGACAGTGTGGATGAACATATACCACTCCTAGAACTCCTGTACAGGTGAGTAACCTGTATTTACTCACCTGTAACAGTAGTTCTAGAAGTGGTATATTGTTTCATCCACACCTTCGTCACGTCCCTTCCCCCTTTAAATCTTGCGGAAATCTCAACTGGCTCACTCCCCCACCGAATGGCCTCTCTCGGCTCCGCCCGTGATGCAGATCTTAGCCTGCTGGAAGCCAGGCTGTGCATCCGCGGCGGGAGGTCAGGTGGACTCGTGTGAGCAGACATATGCCACTCCTGGGAACTACTGTCACGGTGAGAGTAAACTGTTCTGGGATCGTGTATATGTTGTTCATCCATACTTCTAGGCAGACTCCTGTGCAGTCTCTGGGAGGAGGGGAGGAGCAAGCGCCTGCGTAATTTGGGAACGAGACTGGAGAACTGAGATCTAAAGCTCAGCATCAACGTGATCAAATGTCGATAGTGATTAAAATGTTCTTGGTTTCCAGCTAGCTTGACCGGCAGATTCCTGGATAGGGAGAGTCAATGGAAGCAGCCACCAATGCACACAGTATGGCGGTAGAATAAACTCTGAGTTACTCACCTGTAACAGGAGTTCTAGGAATGGTATATGTTGTTCATCCACACTCATTGGCAGTATCCTTGCCGCTTTAAATCTTGCCGGAAGGTCTTCAAGCACACTCCTCCCACCACCCGGGTAGTATAACTCTGACTCCGCCCCCATGGCGCCAGATCTGGCCCGCTGGAAGCTCAGGTTGTCTTGTCCGAGCCGGGGAGGTCGGGTGGAGTCGTGTGGATGAACAGCATATACCATTCCTAGAACTCCTATTACAAATGGTAGATTCTATATTTCTAAGGACATGGATATGTTGTTCATCCACACTCATTGGCAGACTCCTAGCAGTTCTCCGGGAGGAGGGAGGCAAGCGCACACCCCATATACTTACTTGGGAAAGAGAGCTGGAGGCCGAGGCCCCAAAACCAGCATCCAGCCGTGACTCAAGGTCGATGTGGTAGTGGGTAATGAAGGTGTTTGCTGACTTCCAGGTAGCAGCCCTGCAGATTTCCTGGATGGGGCGTCCTGGAAGCAGCCACCGTTGCAGCAATATGGCCGGTGAAGAATGAGCTCTTATCCCTCTGGAGGCTCCATGCCCGCCAACTTATATGAGATCTATGCAGGAGGTTACCCACCTGCTTATCAAATCAGCTAGGCTGCAGAATCTGCCAGATAAGACTTCAGCGTAGTGACAAACAGCTGGCGAACCTCTCCCAATTTCAACCGTGCGCTCCTTATAATAAGCGGCGCCCTTCGGAGTCCAGAGTATGGAGCCTATATTAAACCTCGAGGTGTGATTGAGGTAGAACACGGCAGAGTCAACACCTGAATAAGGTGAAACTCCGACACCACCACCTGGAAGGAATTTGGGTGAGGCGCAGGACAACCTTGTCCAGTGGAAGACCAGGTAAGGAGACTTTCGATGGAAGCGCCTGGAGCTCTCCCATCCCTTCTGGCTGGCTGATAGCCACCAAGAAAGTCTGTCCTCACGACAGTGAGAAAACACCTATTGCATAGGTTAGAATAAACTTGCCCATGAGCTTTGCCAATACCAGCAGTAGATCACGCAGGGTGAGGGTTCCCCACTGGAGAAATGTGATCAAGGCCTTTGAGCGTGACCACCTTCTCCTGCGCCACCGACTGCTTCCGGCCAGCGCCCGGCAAGCAGAGATGGCTACCAGAGTCACCCATAGGGGTCGTCGACCCTAAGCCCTTGACAGAAAGGGACCATAAATAGTCCAAGATGCTTGCCAAGGAAACAGGAGGAAGGGTCCAAGCCCTTGCCTGACACAAATGAAAACCTTTTCCATTTGAGGCATAACATTTTCTGGTGCGACTCATGCAGGAACGCCTCAACTACATTGAGGACCTAGTCGGAAAGGCCCAGGCCTGGAACTCTAGCAGCTCCAGGAACCAGGCCGTCAGGTGCAGGATTGAAGGTCCGGATGGAACACCTTCCCCTGATTGACTGAGAACAGGTCAGAGCGAGCTGGAAGCTGCATGGAGTCCTGGAGCTGAGACTGAGGAGATCTGGGTACCAGAACTGGCGAGGCCAGTCTGGGGCTATCAGAATCACCTGCGCCTTGTCCTCCTCGCCTTGAGGCACCTTGTGGATCAAGGGAAATGGAAAAGGCGTAAAGAGGCCAGGGGTCCATTGCCTCGAGAAGGCATCCCCCCTGGCAGAGAGCCCTGCTGAGGGGCGGGCATGGAACAGACTCAACTTCGCGTTCTCCATGGAGGCAAACAGGTCCACCTGAGGTGTGCCCAAAGGAGGAACAGATGCTGTACTACCTCCGGCAGGAGAGACCACTCGTGGGATGCAGCCCTATCGGCTCAGGCATCGGCCAGGGTGTTGGAGGCTCCTGCACGTGAATAGCTGGAGATCCGCCTCCAGGCTGCCTGCAGTGACCAAATGCAGGCTTCCTTGCATAGAAGCATGGGCGCGTCCCGCCCTGGCCGGTTTAGATAGTACATCGGCGTGGTATTGTCCATCTGGACTCGGACCACTTGACCCCGGAGAGCGGAGCAAAAGCGGTGAGAGCTAGGCGGACCGCTGACTCCAGCAGGTTGATGTGGCATCGGGACTCCCGCCCGGGGACCAGAGGCCATGAGCCCAGTGTTCCCAGATGGGCACCCCAACCCATCAGAGAGGCATCGATCAGACAGAGAGACCGTAGGCTCAAGAGGCGAACGACAGGATGCCCTCCTGCAAATGATCTGGAGCGGTCCACCACTGGAGGCGTTCACATCCCTATGTCACGACTAGGCTGGTCAAGGGATCATGGCGTTGTGACCACTGGCTAGCCAGTCCCACTGAAGGGGCCGCATGTTCCAGAAGGACCCAGCGGACCACGCTGGTACAGGCCGCCATGAGACCAGGGCGCAGAAGTCCCGGGCAGAGGCGCAGTTGCCCAACCAGAATGATCGGGCAAGGAGGAAGAACCTCGGCCCTGTCCGCCGGGAGCCAGCTCTGGCTCGAAGAAACCCGAGACTGCGCCCAATGAATAGAATCACCTGCTTGACTCGAGGTTCCGACTTGGCCTGGTTGATAAGGAGGCCCAGTTGAGAGCAGACCTGGAGGGCCAGATCTCTGGACCACTCCGCCTCACTCCTGGAGGGAGCTGCTATCAGCCAGTCGTCCAGGTAAAAAGGGTACACCGGACCCCTCAGGCCCATGAAATGCTGTCACCACTGCCATGCATTTGGTGAAGACCCTGGGAGCTGGAGACACAGCCGAAGGGCATGGCTTGGAACTAGAAGAGATCCTTCAGCTCGGAGGCGAAGGAATCTCTGGTGAGGCAGACGGATAGGAAAATGCAGCGTCCTGGGTCAGGAAGCAGAAACCACCATGGCGTTCAAGGATGGTATACCTGAGCCAGAGTGACCATCTGATTCGAGACCTTGGGAACTTGTTTAGATCGTGTGGAGTCGAGAATAGGCGCCAGCCCCGTCAGACCCCAGACAGGAGTACCTGGACACAAACCCTGGGTCTGAAGGAGGGCCACCACCTCTCTTACCACCTCCTTCTGGAGGAGAGGCGATAATCGACTCGGCAGAGCATAGTGAGCTAGGATCGAAGCCCCAGCGGCGGTCTAGAGGGTGGTGCCTGCTTTCAGATTAGAGGGCAGGCCTCTTCCACCACCTCAAGACCCACCTGTCCAGGTAACAGCGGACCAGGTGGAGCAGGAATGCGGGCACGTCCCCAGAGGGGCCAAGTGGAGTAGAGCGCGGGATGGGCGACACCCCTCAGCCCAGTCACTGGGCAGGCTTGGAGAGGGACCGCCCGAGGGACCTCCTGGGCCCCTTCCTACCTGCCTCCTGTTAGAGGCCGGCGGCTTGGGTTTGGATGCAAGGCCGAGCCTGCTGGCCCTGGCGGTGCTGGGCAGGCACGCAGGGGCACAGAAGGACCAGAAAGGGCTTAGGCTGTGGTTTCGGCCTTTGTCCTTCTAAAGCCAGAAGACCCCGAGTCAAGGTGGCATTGGACTCTCGATCCTCTGCAGGTGACCTTCCACCCCAGGGCCGAGGTCAGTCCCAAAAGGGAACATCCGCCAACATGTGCTGGGTATCAAGTAAAGGTGGATATCCTCAGCCAAGACCTTGACACATAGCCACTCACGGCCACCCGATCTAGCACATGAGTCCCCTATGATCCGAAGCAGTCTGGAGCTGCTGTTTGGCCACTACCCTGCCCTGGTCCCGCACCTGTGGCTGCCGTAGTCTGCAGATCGTGGGGAAGATGAGGACCAAGCCTCATCCAGGGGGAGCCCAACAGGGCATGAGAAAAATGTGCCATGAGGGACGACGAACCTGGAAACTAGAGAGAGAAGGGCCATAGCGTAGACTTTTAAGCCCGGCGTAGTCAATTTCTTGAACTCTCCTTGTCAGGAGGTTGTCCCACATCCTGGCGTCGCCCGGCCTTGAGCAGCTGTCGTTAACCAACCCCTCAGCAGAGGGGTGTTCGAAAAAACCCGGACAAGGACCAGTGGGACCGCATACTTCTAGCCATCCTGGCGAAGAAGCAGGGCAGGAAGCAGGCTACCAAAGTTCCAGTGCGGACCCACCTTAGCCTCGGCCACCGGAAGGCCTCCGTCGGGAGAATCCCTCGGTCCAGAATCTCCATGAGGATACCTGGCCCGTTTGGAAGCAGGTTGAGCTCCATCCACGGTAGACTCCGAGATGGAACGAAGCAGTCCTAGGAAAGACGAGCGGGCTATACGTCCATGACTGACCTCCTGAAGACTCAAGTCCAGTCGCTTGGAGAGGAAGAATCATCTGGGACTCGGAAGAGGTCCTCGAACACTACCTCTGGCCTGAGCCACCCTTCACCTGCCGAGGTGGAGTCGGGAGTGAGGGTAACTGACAGCCGATGGGAGTAAACCCTTAGCCGACCTTGAGAATCAGCAGTGGAGCCCCAGTCAGATTGGCTGTGGGCGAGGTCCACGAGAATCGAGTGGAGCAACTGGTTTAGCCGAACAACCGACCTGGGTATAGGCTCCTCGGACAAGTCGGGGTTGTGGCCCGTTCCGGTGACAACCACTTAATGGCGGGAAAGGCGCGAGTCGGCTTATTCCCGGCCAGGAGGAGCTGTTGCAACATAAAGGTCCTCGTACCGTCGGCGTAATTCGCGAGCCTCCCCTCATCGAGGAGGAGGGGCGAGGGCGGCGGCGACGCCGCTACATGATGCCGAAACGAGACCGCCTATGGCCGGTGGGAGCAGCTGGACCTCGAAAGAGGTCGAGACCCGGACCGAGTACCCGGAATTTCGGGGTCGGTCGTGGCGAGTGTCGGCCGGCCAGCACTCCTTCGGCTCGGAAGGTCCATCGAGGCTCCGGGACGGAGGCACAGAGCGAGCCACAGGATCCTCAACTCCTCCCGGGGAACCGAGGAGGGAATCTCGGCTGCTAAAGGCGACAGCCCGTCCAATGGAGTGAGAAAAATCTCGAGCTTCATCAGTGGGAGTCTCGGTCAACTGACCTGGCCAGGGGACACCGTGAGCCAGTGGCCAGCTTGAGCCGATGGGCAAGCCGGCCAGACCTGACGGCCGGGGAGAGGGACCTTTCCAGCTCCCAAGGCGTCGACGGAGGACTTACTATTGTCCCTCTTTTGGACCGAGAATAAAAGGTCCAGCAGGCCTTGAACCCTTCTCCTTTAGTGAGAGAGGGACAGACAAAACTCCTTAAAAGAAACCGTGTAGGGAACCCAGAGAGGCCCAGGATAAATGCATGGCCGAGAAGATACGGACCTCGCTGCGCCTCCTCTTGACGACCATCCGCTCGAGCTGATCCATGAAACCACGCTTGAGACGACCATAACCAGGCCTCCTTGAGACTTCACGGAGAAAAGCTACCAAGGTGGCCCAGTTGCAATGAACACATCGGTCTTCGAGGACGTGGGCCGAGAAAGATGGCTTACAAGTCGCCAAGCCTGCGGGGTCGTGCTCAAGGCCCTAAGCAGTGAACACCGTGGGTGTGGATCCGTCCGAGACATCTTCTGCCGCATGGGCATCTCCGAAATCGAGGTCGATTTGTCCATCGCCTTGAGGATCGAAGACTGAAGTCTTTTGCAAATTTTTATTTTTAAATCCATAAGCGGAAATAGGAGACAGTGCATAGCATGATTGGAGGAAACCTGAGGCTTCCAAGCGGTAAGGAAGATCTCTGGCGTCGTGGAGGCGGGCCGAGGATTATACCACCGGGTGGGTGGGAGGGCAACTTGAAGACCTTCCGGCAAGATTTAAAGCGGCAAGGATACTGCCAATGAGTGTGGATGAACAACATATCCATGTCCCTAGAAGCTCTTATTCCTCTGGGAGGCTCACTGCCCGCCAACTCATAGCACAGACCTATGCATGATATAATCCATCTTGCAAAGGTCCGTTTGGCTTCAGGTCTGCCAGAAACAGCTTCAGCGTAGGTGCCCAAACAGGTGGCGAACCTCTCCACGGATTTCTGCCGTACTCTCCTTATAATGGGAGAGAGCACATCTCTGGTCCAAAGTATGGAGCTTGTACTCTGCCTCAGAGGTGTAATTAGGGCAGTATACCAGCAGAGTCAACACCTGGTTAAGGTGAAACTCTGACACCACCTTTGGAAGGAATTTCGGGTGGGGGTGCAGGACAAATTTGTCCCTGTGGAAGACCAAATAAGAGGAGTCCACCGAAAGCATCTGGAGCTCCCCTGTCCTTCTGGCAGACATGATAGCCACCGGGAAGGCCATCTTCTATGACAAGTGTGACAGTGCACACTTGTGAACTGGTTCGAATGGCTTGCCCGTGAACTTCACCAATACCAGCAGTAGATCCCACCGATGGAGGTTCACGCACCCAGGAGGGATGTGTGATCAGGCACTTTGAAAAACACCTGACCACTGTCTCTGTGTCAATGTTGGCTGACTGGCCCGCACCCGTTAAGCAGAAATGGCTGCCAGGTGCACCTTAAGAGTCGATGACCGCAGACCCCCTTTGGAGAAAGACCAAAGGTAGCAGAGAATGTCAGCCAGAGAACAGTATAAGGGGGCCTGGTCCTTACCCCGGCACCAAATGGAAAACCTTTTCCATTTGAAGTCACAACATTTCCTGGTTGATTCCTTTCTAGATACCTCCACCACGGTGTAGACATCTTCGGAAAGACTCAAAGCCTGGAAGTCTAGTCACTCAGGTACCAGGCTGTGCGGTGCAGGGATTGAAGGTCCGGATGGAATATTGTCCCCTGATTTAGAGATATCAAGTCCGGGCTTGTACAAAGCTGCCCCGGGGGCCTGCAGCTGAGGCGGATGAGATCTGGATACCAGAAATGGCGCAGCCAGTCTGGGCTACCAGGATCACCTTTGCCTTGTCCCTCCTCACCTTGAGTAACACCTTGTAAATCAAAGGAAATGGAGGGAAGGCGTAGGGGAGGCTTGGGGTCCACGGCCTTGAGAAGGCATCCCCCTGCAGTGATCCCTGCTTAGGGGGGTGGGCATGGGAACAACCTCAGCTTGGTGTTTCCTAGAGGCAAACAGGTCCACCATCCGGTTTGCCCCAATGGGAACAGGCTGTAAGCTACCTCTGGATGGAGAGACCACTTGTGGGATGTCTGGCCTATCGACTGAGAGCATCTGCCCGTTGGTTGAGGCTGCCGCATGGATGGCTAGGAGATCCCGGCTGTGACTCTCAAGGGTCCAGGTCTGGGATCGCCCTCCTTGCCCCAACAGACAGTGTGCCTGCCCTGTTTGTTGAGGTAGCACATGGTCGTGGTATTGTCCGTCTGGACTTGAACCTGGAGCTGAGGAGTGAAAGCGGACAGTGCCAGTCTGACTTCTCTGAGCTCCAACAGGTTGTTGTCGCAACGGGAATCCTCGGGGGTCCAGAGCCCATGGGCCCTGTTGTCCCCCATGTGAGCTCCCCAGCCCACGACAGAGGAGTCGGTCGTCAGGACGGCTGTCTGCTCAGGGCGGACAAACGGGATCCCTTCCTGCAACTGGTCTGGGGCGGTCCACCATTGGAGAGCGTCCCACATCTTCTGGGTTACAGTGATCAGTGGTCGGAAATGACCATGGTGCTTGAGTCCCACTGGGCAGCCAGCTCAAGTGGAGGCGCCAGGTGCAACTGGGCCCAACAGACCACTGAGGTGCACGCCGCCATGTAACCCAGAGGGCGCAGAAAGTCCCAGACAGGAAAGTGCCCAACCAGAAATGACTGGGCAAAGGAGAAGAGAACCTCCACCCTGATCGCCGGGAGCCAAGCTCTGGCCTGACAAGAGTCTAGCTCTGCCCTGATGAAGCCATTCACCTGAGAAGGCAAGAGTTCTGACATGGCCTCAAGAGAGAGTTGGGAGCAGATTTGGAGGGCCAGATCCCTGGACCTCTCCATCTCCTGTTTGATGGAACCTGCATGGAGCCAAATGTTGAGGTAGGGTTAAATTCCAACACCCCCCCCCCGAGATGGGCCACCACCACTGCAAAGCATTTGGTGCAGACCCGTGGGGACGATGACAGGCCAAACGCATGGCTTGGAACTCGTACAGGGTTCCTTCGACCCCGAAGTGGAGGAACCGCTGATGGGATGGACGGATTGGGACTTGAAAGAACGAGTCCAGCAGATCCAGTGAACAGAACCACATGTTTCGCTCCAAGGATGGTATGATCTGGGACAGATGACCATCCAAAATGCGTGACCTGAGATACTGATTCAGATACGTGTGGAAGGTCCAAGATGAACACCAGCCCCCGTCCAGCGTGGGCACCAGGAGTACCTGGAGACAAAGCCTGGAGTCGACTGAAGGATCTGCCACGAGAGCTACTGCCTCCTTCAGTAGGAGCTGAGCGATGTCGTCTGAAAGAGCCGAATGGGTGTGTACAGAAAATACAGGTTACTCACCTGTGACAGGAGTTCTAGGAATGGTATATGTTGTTCATCCACACTTATTGGCAGGTATCCTTGCCGCTTTAAATCTTCCCGGAAGGTCTTCAAGCTGGCTCCTCCCACCCACCCGGGTGGTATAACTCTCGGCTCCGCCCCATGACGCCAGATCTGGCCCGCTGGAAGCTCAGGTTGTGCGTCGAAGCCGGGGAGGTCGGGTGGGTCGTGTGGATGAACAACATATACCATTCCTAGAACTCCTGTTACAGGTAAGTAACCTGTATTTCTAAGGACATGGATATGTTGTTCATCCACTTATTAGCAGACTCCTAGCAGTTCTCCGGAGGAGGAGGCAAGGCACACCCCAATACTTACTTGGGAAAGAGACTGGAGAACCGAGGCCCAAAACCAGCATCCGGCGTGACTCAAGGTCGATGTGGTAATGGGTAATGAAGGTGTTTGCTGACTTCAGGTAGCAGCCCTGCAGATTTCCTGGATAGGGACATCCCTGGAAGCAGCCACCGATGCAGCAGTATGGGAATTAGAATGGCTCTTATCCCTCTGGGAGCTCCATGCCCGTCAACTTATAGCAGAGATCTATGCAGGAGGTGACCCACCTGCTTATCGTCAACTTGCTGCAGGTCTGCCAGATGCGGCTTCAGCGTAGGTGACAAACAGCTGGCGAACCTCTCCCAATTTCAGCCGTGCGCTCTTTGTAATAAGCGGCGCCCTTCTAGGGTCCAAAGTATGGAGCTATATTCGGCCTCCAGTGTGATTGGGGTAGAACACCGGCAGAGTCAACACCTGTTAAGGTGAAACTCCGACACCACCTTCGGAAGAGAATTGGGGTGGAGGCGCAGGACAACCTTGTCCCTGTGGAAGACCAGATAAGGAGACTCGATGGAAGCGCCTGGGGCTCTCCCATCCTTCTGGCTGGCGTATTAGCCACCAAGGCGGTCTTCCCGACAGGTGAGAAGAAACACACCTGTGCATAGGTTGAATAGATTGCCCATGAGCTGTGCCAGTACCAGCAGTAGATCCCCACCCAGTGGGTTCTACTCGCACCGGAGGAAATGTGATCAAGGCCTTTGAAAGCGCAAGACCACCTTCTCCTCGCCGACTGCTTCCCGGCCCGCGCCCGGTGAAGCAGAGATGGCTGCCAGGTGCACCCTGGTATGGTCGACCTAAGCCCTTGATTAGAAAGGACCATAAATAGTCCAAGATGCTTGCCAAGCAACAGGAGGAAGGGTCCAAGCCCTTGCCTGACACCAAATGAAAACCTTTTCCATTTGAAGGCATAGCATTTTCTGAGTCGACTCCCTCACGGGACGCCTCAACTACATTGAGGACCTCGTCGGAAGACCCAAGGCTGGAACTCTAGCAGCTCAGGAACCAGGCCGTCAGGTGCAGAGATTGAAGGTCGGATGGAACACCTTCCCTGATTGACTGAGGAAACAGGTCGAGGCGAGCTGGAAGCTGCCGCGGAGTCCTGGGCTGAGACTGAGGAGATCTGGGTACCAGAACTGGCGAGAAGCCAGTCTGGGGCTATCAGAATCACCTCGCCTTGTCCCTCCTGGCAGAAGCACCTTGTGAATCAAGGGAAATGGGGGAAGGCGTGAAGGGCCGGGGTCCACTGCCTCGAGAAGGCATCCCCCCTGCAGCGAACCCCTGCTGAGGGGGCGGGGCATGGAACAGTCTCAGCTTGGCGTTCTCCTGGAGGCAACAGGTCCCACCTGAGGTGTGCCCAATGGGAGAACAGATGCTGTCTACCTCCGGCAGGAGAGACCACTCGTGGGATGCAGTCCCTATCCGGCTCAGGGCATTGGCCAGGGTGTTGGAGCTCCTGCCACATGAATGGCTAGGAGATCCGCCTCCAGGATCTTGCTCACGTGACCAAGCAGAACTTCCCTTGCATAGAAGCATGGGGCGAGTCCGCCCTAGCGGTTTAGATAATACATAAGTCGTGGTGTTGTCCGTCTGGACTCGGACCCACTTGACCCCGGAGGAGCGAGAGCAAAGGCGGCAGAGCTAGGCGGACCGCTCGGAGCTCCAGCAGGTTGATGTGGCTCAGGACTCCGCGGGACCAGAGCCGTGGACCAGTGTTCCCAGATGGGCACCCCAACCCATCAGAGAGGCATCGGTCGATAGAGAGACCGTCGGCTCGAGAGGACAGAGCAGGATGCCCTCCTGCAAATGACCTGGAGCGATCCACCACTGGAGGCGTTCCATCATCCCCTGTGTCACCGACCTAAGCTGGTCAAGGATCATAGCGTTGACCACTGGCTGGCCAGTCCCAGTGAAGGGGACATGTTCCAAGCGGGCCCAACAGACCACACTGGTGCAGGCCGCCATGCAGGACCCAGGAGGCGCCAGGAAGTCCCGGACAGGCGCAATTGCCCAACCAAGAAATGATTGGGCAAGGAGGAAAGAACCTCGGCCCTGTCCGCTGGGAGCAGACGCTCTGGCTCGAAGAGAGTCGAGCTGCGCCCGATGAACAGAATCACCTGCTTGGCTTTCGAGTTCCGACTTGGCCTCGTTGATAGAGAGGCCTAGTTGAGAAAGCAGACCTGGAGGCCAGATCTCTGGACCACTCCACCTCCTGCCTGGAGGAGCTGCTATCAGCCAGTGAGTCCAGTGAGGAACTACCCGACCCCTCGGCGCCGCAGGAATGCTGTCACCACTGCCATGCATTTGGTGAAGACCCTGGGAGCTGGAGACAAGCCGAAGGGCATGGCTTGGAACTCGAAAAGGGATCCTTCCGCTCGGAAGCGAAGGAATCTCTGGTGAGGGCGGACGGATAGGGACGTGAAAAAGCAGTCCTGCAAATCCAGAAAGCAGAACCATGCACGTTCCAAGGATGGCATTATCTGAGCCAAGTGACCAGCATCCTGAAGGTTCGAGACCTTAGGAACTTGTTCCAGGTCGTGTGGAGTCGAGAATGAGGCGCCAGCCCCGTCCGTTCGGAACCAGGAAGTACCTGGACACAAACCCTGGGTCTGAAGGAGGGTCCTCCACCTCTTATCACCTCCTTCTGGAGGAGGCGATGTCGAGCTCGAGCAAGCCGCCAGCGAGGCTGGGGACCCCAGAAGCCCCAGTGGCGGCTCTGAAGGGGCGGTGCCTGCTCGGAATTCTAGGGCAGGCCTCTTCCCATCACCTCAAAACCCACCTGTCTGTGGTAACAGCGGACCAGGCGAGCCGGAGTGCGGGCCGTCCCCAGGGGGACCCAGGGAGTGAGTGGCGGGGATGGGGGAGACACCCCTCAGCCCGTCACTGCGCAGGCTTGGAGGAGGGACCAGCCGAAGGACCTCCTGGGCCTTTTCCTCCGTGCCTCCTGTTAGAGGAAGCCGGCGGCTTGGGTTTGGGATGTCAAGGCCGAGCCTGCTGGCCCTGACGTTGCTGGGCCGGACGCGCGGGCGCAGAAGAAAGAGGCTTAGGCTGTGGTTTGCGGCCTTTGTCCTTCTGAGCGGAAGAGACCGAGTCCAAGGTAGCACTGGACTTCTCGATCCTCTGCAGGTGACCTTCCACCCCAGGGTGAAGAGGTCAGTCCCCAAAAAGGAACATCCGCCAACTTGTGCTGGGTATCCGAAGTAAAGGTGGATATCCTCAGCCAAGCCACGCCCGACATAGCCACTCGGCCGCCACCCGACCTGTACGAGTCCCCAATATCCAAAGCAGTCTGGAGCTGCTGTTTGGCCACTGCCCTGCCCTGGTCCGCACCTGCTTGACCGTAGTCTGCAGATCCGCGGGGAGATGAGAATGACCTCATCCAGGGCAGCCCAACAGGGCATGAGAAAAAATGTGCCATGAGGGGCGGCCCGAGCTAACCTTGAGCCGAGAGGATGCAGCATAGACTTCACGCCCGACATAGCCACAATTTCTTGCATTCCTTGTCGGGAGGTTTGTCCCATATCCTGGCGTTGCCGGGCGCTAGAACAGCTGTCGGTAACCAACCCTCAGCAGAGGGTGCCCAGAAACCGGACAGGGAACCGTAGGGACCGATACCTCCTGGCCATCCTGGCGAAGGTGCAGGACAGGAAGCAGGCGCTGCCAAAGCTCCAGGGCCGGACCCACTATGGCCTTGGCTACGGAAGGCCTCCGTTGGAGAATCCCTCGGTCCAGAATCTCCGTGAGGGGATACCTGGCCGTTTGGAAACAGTTGGAGCTTCATCCCGGTGGACTCCGAGATGAGCCGAAGCAGTCCTAGGAAGGACGACGGGCTATCGTCCATTGACTGTCCTCCTGAGGACTCCAAGTCCAGTCGCTTGGAGAAAAAGGAGGAATTATCCTCTGACGAGTCCTTGAAGAGCTGCCTCTGGCCTGAGCCACCCTCTACCTGCCGAGGTCGGTCGGGAGTGAGGGTAACAGACAGCCGATGGGGTAGACCCTTAGCCGACCGAGAATCCCTGGTCGGAGCCCCAAATAGTGGCTGTGGAGGCGGAGGTTCCACCGGGATCGGTGGAGCAGCTGGTTTTGGCCGAACAACCGGCCTGGGTACAGGCTCCTCGGGTAAGTCGAGGGGTTGTGTCGGCCGCTCCGGTGACAGCCACTTAATGGCCGGGGAAGGCGACTGCGTCAGCTTACTCCCAGTCAGGAGGAGCTGTTGCCACATGAGGTCTCATTTGCGTCCGCTAGTAACGCACGCATGAAGCCTCCCTCGTCCGAGGGCGAGGCGCCCGCTACCGTGGTGCCGAGACCGCCTATGGCGGGATCGGCTGGACCGAAGAAGTCCGAGACAGAGACCTCGGCTCTTCCGAGGTCGGTCTTGAGGAAGTGTCGGCCTGGAACAAACCACTTTCATTCCGGAGGGTTCATCCGAGGCTCCGGAACGGAGGCACAGGCAAGCCACGGATCCTCAACTCCCCGGGGAACGGGAGAGAGGATCTCGGCTTCTATAGGCGACAGCCCGTCCAACGGGTCGAGAAAATCCTGCAACCTAGACCGGAGTCTCAGTCAACTGACCTGAGGGCACCGTGGGGCAAGTGGCCTTGGCTTGAGCGGTCGACCGAAATCGAGGCCAGACGACTCGCGGAGAGGGACCTTTCCCGCTCCCAAGAGCATCAGACGGAGGATTTACTCTTCGTCCCTCTTTTTGGACCGAGAAAGGTCAACAGACTTTAGCCCTTCTCCCTTAGTGGAGAGGGACAGACAAAAGCTCCTTAAATGAAGCTGTGTAGGAAGAACCCAGAGAGGCGGGATGAAATGCAGCGAGCCGAGGAAGTCTGACCCAGCCGCCTCCTCTTTGAGGCGATCATCTGCTTGAGCTGATCCGCAGAGCCCGCCACGGACACCGCCCGACCGGGCCTCCTTAGACTTCACCGGAGGGAACCGCTCCGGACGGCCCAGTTGCAATCGGGCAGCACGGTCTTCGAGGGACGTGGGCGAGAAGGAAGAGCATAGGTCGCAGTCCCGCGGTCGTGCTCAAGGCTCCAAACAGTAGACACACGTGAGTGTGGATCCGTCCGAGACATCTTCTGACCGCAGGGGCATCTCCGAAAACCGGGAGTCGATTTGTCCACGCAGCCGCGAGGGATCGAAGACCGAAGTCTTTTTAGCAAAAACTTTCAAATTCGCAAAACAAGAAATAGGAACCAGTCGCAAACGCAGAGCGTTAAGGAGGGAACCTGAGCTTCCAAGTGGTAAGGAAGATCTGGCGTCATGGGGCGGAGCCGAGAGTTATACCACCCAGGTGGGTGGGAGGAGCCAGCTTGAAGACCTTCCGGCAAGATTTAAAGCGGCAAGGATACCTGCCAATAAGTGTGGATGAACAACATATCCATGTCCCTAGAATCCGTTCTTCCCGAGGGGCTTGGCTTTGCTGGGAGGGCACTGCACAAATTCTAGAGGCAGTCCCTGCCCAACCACTTCGAGAACCCACCTGTCCGTAGTAAGAGCGGACCAGGCGGAAAGAAAGTGGTGGAGCCGGCCCCCCACGGGAAGACCCAGAGCTGGCGTGATGGGAATAGGGGTAGCAACCCCCACCCCGTCACTGGGCAGGCTTGCAGGAGAAGGAAGCTCCAGGACCAGAGTTTCGGCCTCCTCTACAGGTCTGTTGGGATCCCGGCTTGGGCTGTGGGCGCCAAGCTTGAGCCTGCTGCTGATGCTGCTGTCTTCCCTTGGAAAGAGGACTGCTGAACTGCAGGGGAAGAGTGCCGAAAAATCTTTTTCTTCTGCTGGTTCTTGTTCGAAGAACTCTCAGCAGAAGTGGCATCCAAGGTAGCACTGGACTGCTCTATATGCTGTAGGTGACCGGTCACTCCTGGGCCGAACAAGTCTGTCCAAGAAAGGGCACGTCAGCTAACTTGTGCTGGGTATCTGACGGGAAGGAGGAGAGCCTCAGCCAAGCCCTGCGGTGAGGGCAACTGCGGCGGTCATCAAATGGGTACAAGAGTCTCCAATGTCCAGGGCCGTCTGGAGCTCCTGTTTGGCAACAGCTCTGCCCTGGTCTCAGAGCTGCTTAACTGTGGTCTGCATGTCCACGGGGAGATGTGGGAGGACTTCGTCCAATGACCAAAGGAGGGCATGAGAGAAGTGTGCCATGATGGCCAAACTTGCCTGACGAAGGTACAAGAAGGAAGCCGCACAGACTTTCCTTGCCAAATGGTCCAAGAGCGTGGACTCTGTCAGGAGGTCGGTCTGTGTCGACAGAAAGTACAGTTACGTAAGAACTTACCGTAACAGCAGATCTTTGAGAGAGGCTCTTGCAGTAGGTAATTACATATAGGACTGATGCCGGCAGGCGGCAGGACCCCACGGAAAAATTTCTAGCTAGCAGTCCCTGGCAAGGGACCGCCCCCACGTCAGGTGACTGGCGTCAGAAGACGTCAGTATAAAGGGCAGTCCCGGACGCCCGCCCAGTTCTTTCCGCCACAGGCCAAAAGAGGCGGACGAGAGAAGCGGATATTTCCTCAATGGAAAAGGAGCTGAAAAACCTAGGGGATGGAGCGGGAAGGTATTACTACTGCAAGAGCCTCTCGAAGATCTACTGTTACAGTAAGTTCTCACGTAACTGTACTATCTTACTTCGAGAGGGCTCTTGCAGTAGGCAATTACATATAGGACTGAATCCCAAGCAGTCTGGAACAAAGAGGCTCACCGGGAAGAGGAAAACTAGTCCAAAAGGTAGTTCTGGTCGTGCAAGTCTCAAGATAGGAGGCCCTGAAAAACAGCCAGCCCAAAGCCTGCTGTACGGCGAGAGGCAACAACCAAACTGTAGTGTTTCGTAAAGTTATGGACGGAAGTCCAGGTGGCGGCAGCGCAGATGTCTGCCGCAGACACATTCTTGAAACAAGCTGCTGAGGCAGCTACTCCTCTTGTGGAGTGGCCTCTGACTTGACCCGGGAGGGGTCTTGTTGTATTTCTCATAACAGAAAGTGATGCAATGAGCCAACCACTCAGACAGGCATTGCGTGGAAACCGCATAGCCTTCCCTTTTGTGAGCAAACGAGACGAACAACTGATCAGTCTTTCTGAGATCCTTTGTCCTGTTGGTGTAGTACCTCAGAATCCGGGGAACATCCATAGTATGGAGTAAATATTCCCCTTGATTACAGTACTGCATAAAAAAAGCAGGTGACTCTATGGACTGATTTGGAGTAGATTCGGCTCCTACTTTAGGAAGAAAAGTACAGTTACGTAAAAACTTACTGTAACAGTAGATCTTCGAGAGAGGCTCTTGCAGTAGGTAATTACATATAGGACTGACGGCGGCTGGCGGCAGGACCCCACGGAAAAATTTCTAGCTGGCGGTCCTGGCGAGGACCGCCCCCCGCCAGGTGACTGGCATCATGCAACGCCGGTATAAAGGGGCAGTCCGGATGCCCGCCTTCCAGTTTTTCCCCACAGGCCGGACGAGAGAGAGAAAGAAAAAATTACTCACCTTAGTAATGTTTCTTCTAATGGAGTCTTGCTGTATTCTGACAATAGCAGTGAGTCCCAACCTTCGAACTGCCCCGGAGATGAAAGAGTTAACTTTCCATGCCAGGCATGGAACGCTGAGCTTGGTTGAGACTCTGTCTGTTGCTGTTTAAACTCAAACCGTCAGATCTTTATGAGCTAAACTCACTAAGGTCCTGTGTGGAAGCTGCAAACCTACACTAGCCAATTGGCTACTAAACATAAAAACACATTTTTTGGTCCCAAAACAAAGACTCAAGTCAGGAGACCCAAAACATGAAAAAACACCCACTCACCCAAGAAAAGGGGTGAAAACAACAAGGAGGGCACCTACTGAGTGCCAACACTGCCACTGCCCACCCACATCCCAAAAACAAAGGTTCTGAGAGGGGCAGGCAGGGGGGGAGGTCAGAATACAGCAAGATTCCATTAGAAGAAACATTACTAAGGTGAATAATTTTTTCTTCAAACATGAAGTCTTGCTGTATTCTGACAATAGCAGACTACCAAGCAGTACCTCCATGGAGGAGGACAGAACCTACTTAGAGATAGGCTCTGAAGCACAGCTGTGTTAGACCGAGCATCACTCCTAGCCTGGATATCCAGGGGAGTAATGCTGGTAAAAGTGCTAACTGTTTTCCAGGTAGCTGCTTGACACTCTCCCAGAATAGGATATCTCTGGCAGCAGCCAGGGAAGCAGCTGTACCTCTGGTAGAGTGAGCCCTCAGGCCTGAGGGTGCAACCTCACCCAGTTTTTCATAACAAAATTGGATACAAGAGACAATCCACCTGGCAATGGATCTTTTAGTGGCAAGTTTCCCTTTACCAACCTCACCATAAGTGAGGAACAGTTGGAGGGAGTCAAACTTGTGACCCGTGGTACGCTCTATGTAGTAGCTAAGGGCTCTTTTCACATCTAAACTGTGCAGCCTCCTCTCGCCAGAGGAGGAATGGTCAGTGAAGTACACAGGAAGAGACACAGATTGGTTAAGGTGGAAATCTGAAACCACCTTAGGCAAAAACTTCCTTAGTCCTGAGGACCACCTTATCTCTATGAAAGGAGATAAAAATCAGGCTCCACTGACAAAGCTTGTAACTCACTTATGCGTCTGGCAGAAGTGATGGCCTCCAGAAACACAGTTTTCCAAGTCAAGTACTTAAGCTCTGCTGAAGACAAAGGCTCAAAAGGGGGGTTGCATAAGCTGAGCAATGCAAACATTAGGGTCCCAAGCAGGGGCAGGGTCCCTGAATGGAGGGTTGGTGTGAAGCAATCCGTGGAAAAACTTGGAGAATACAGGGTGAGCTGAAAGAGAAGACTGCTTACCTGCTGAAATAAAAGCAGAAATAGCTGCCAGATGCACCTTCAGTGTAGCTGGTCTAAGCCCCAAGCTATTTAAGTGGACCATATAATCAAGGACTGTGGGCAGATCAGACTCTGGGGAAATATGCTTTCCAGAGCACCATATGGAAAATCTTTTCCACTTGGAATTATAAGTAGCCCTGGTGAAAGGTTTCCTAGAAGCCTTCAGAATATCCATTACACCTTGGGAGAGGTGTAAATCAGCAAACTAACTCTTCAAGAGCCAGGCCTTGAGATTGAGAGATTTGAGATTCGGGTACCAAACCCTCCCCTGAGCACAGGTTAACAGGTTGTAATTCCTGGGAAGCCACAGGGGGAAGATGGACTGCTAAGGACAGTAGGAGTGGATACCAGGGCTGTCTGGCCCAGTCTGGAGCAATCAGGATCATCTTGCAGGGTTGAGATCTGATTCTGACTAGCACTTTGAACAGGAGAGGGAATGGGGGGAAGCATACAGGAACTTCCCTTTCCAACTGAGAACTAAGGCATCCGGGGGACTGAGCCCAACACTGGGGGCCTGCAGCGAAAAAGGGGAAGTTGGTGATTGTCTGGGGCTGCAAAAAGATCCATCTGGAAAATAACACCTCCAAGACCAGGGGGTCCAGTGACCATTCGTGATGGCCCTGGGATATCCTGCTGAGAGCATCTGCCAGGACATTGTCCTTGCCTGGGAGGTGAACTGCTGAGAGGGAGGTGTTCAGGGAATAAGCCAGAGACCACAACTTCATTGCTTCTGTGCACAAGGCCGTAGACCAAGTGCCTCCTTGCTTGTTGATGTACCACACTGTGGTGGTATTGTCTGCTCTGACCTGGATAACTTTGTTCTGAACAGACTTGGAAAAAAGTTGAAGTGCTAGAAATACTGCTCTGAGTTCCAACAGATTGATGTGAAGCAGAGATTCCTGAGGGGACCACAACTCCTGGGTGGTCAAGTCGCCCAAGTGAGCCCCCACCCCAAGAGGGAGGCATCTGTAATAAGGATTAAAGAGTGAGACTGAGTGACAAAGGGAACTCCTTGTCTCAGATTGTTCTGATCCTGCCACCACTGTAGGGCCTGGATCAGGGTTCGAGTCACTAGGATCAATTTGGTCAGAGGGTCCTCCTTTTGAGACCAAAAGGCTCTCAAATGAAACTGAATGTCCCTCATCTGAAATCTTGCTCCCTGCACCACTGCTGCGGAAGCAGCCATGTGCCCCAGGAGCTGTAGAAAATGTCTTGCAGGTCGAGACACCTGCAGGGTGAATGAGGAGGCCAAAGAGATAAGGGTCCTTGCCCTGTCCAGGGGAAGGAAAGCTCTGGCCTTTTCTGTGTCTAGCTCTGCGCCTATGAAGGTGAGGAGCTGGACAGGCTCTAGAACGGACTTTGAAAGATTCAGAAGGAAACCCAAAGAGGTGAGCAGTTGCTGAATTATCTGTAAGTGTAACTTGACTTGGTCTGGGGACTGGCCTACTATGAGCCAGTCGTCCAGGTAAGGGAAGATGGCAATCCTTTGCCTTCTTAGAGCAGCAACTACTGCTGCCAAGCATTTTGTGAATACCCTTGGAGCAGAGGTCAGACCAAAGGGCATTGCTCTGAACTGGTAATGGCCTGAGGGCAGCTCGAACCCGAGGTACTTTCGATGGGAGCTTCTGATGAGAATATGGAAGTAGGCATCCTTGAGGTCCAGGGACACTAGCCAGTCCCCTGGCCTGAGTGAGGGTAGAATAATTCCCAGAGTCACCATTTTGAATTTTGGTTTTAAAAGATGCTTGTTTAAGTATCTGAGATCCAGGATGGGCCGCCATTCTCCTGTCTTTTTTGGGGTAAGGAAGTACCTGGAGTACAACCCTTTGCCCTGGTGTAAGGGTGGAACCCTTTCCACAGCTCTGAGAGCCAGAAGGGAAGAGACCTCTGCCTCTAGGGCAAGTGCTTCTGAGGGATTTGCAGGTGGAAAGGATCTGGTTCTCATCTTTGGAAACTTTCTGAAGCTGAGAACCAATCCCTGGCTTACTACTTCCAGGACCCATTTGTCTGATGTCAGAGACTCCCAGTCCTGGACAAACTAAGCCAGCCTGCCCCCTACAGGTAGTGGAGAATCGGCCCTGGCCAACCCATCAGGGTGCCTGTTTGGCAGGGGGTTTTGGCTGAGGGGTGGAAGCAGGTCTGCTTGTACCCTGTCTGCCTCTCCCTCTAAAGAACCCCCTCTGGGCATAAGCAGAAGAGGAGGCCTGGGCTTGGTAGAAAGGCCTGTGAAAGGCCTGCCCCTGCGATGTTGCCTCTGAGGAGTGGCCTGCCTTTCCTTGGCCTGTACACCCTATAGTCATCCATTTTTTTCATGTAATTCTCTGTCTGCTCCCCAAACAGAGAATTACCCACAACTAGGAAAATCCATGGCCTTAGTCTGGGCATCCTGTGACAGGCTAGTACATCTGAGCCAAGCCATTCTACGAAGTGCCACAGATGTAGCCATGACTCTAGATGACACATCATTGGAGTCCACTGCAGCATGGAACTGCACCTTGGATGCCTCAATACCATCAGCAGCCACCTGCTCCAGCTCCTTGGCAAGCTGGCCAGGGACCTGTTTTGCTAAAGCCATAACAGTGTCCCATCTGGATTTTTGATATCTAGGAGTATAGGCCATACAGTTGGCCTGTCTTGAGTCCCAAGGATGCTGCCATGTACTGTTTCTTTGCCATGGTATCAATCCTCCTGGACTCCTTGTCTGGGGGGTGTGAAGCAAAGGGAATATTTGCCTTATCACAGGCTGCAGCCTACACTACCCCAACATGGCTGCATCGTTGTGTAAGGAACTCCGTATCTGAGCCTGACAATGTATACCTCTTGTCCATTCTCTTATCCACAGGAAGTATAGTATTAGGAGTCTTTAAAATCTTAAATGTCTGTTTCCCAAAAGATTTGTGCAAGGGAATAGACAGCCTCCTAGACTCTGGGATATCCATCATTACTACATAGGCAGGCTCCTCCTGGTCATCCACAGCTTCTTCCATAGGAAGCTGGAGGGTTTCAGCCACTTTTTTTTATAAAACATGAAATGGGAGGGGGACTCAGAAAGCCTAGGAGGAGACACTCCTGAAGGTCTGCCTGGGGAGATGTCCGGGTCAATGGGTACATCCAGACTATCAAAACCACATTCACTTTCCTCATACTCTTCCTCCTCCTCCGGTTCATAATATTCCTCTAAATCATAATCTTGAACCGGTGGAACCGGCCGAACGCGACTGCACAATTTTGATCGCTTTGGCTATTTCTTCAGCGGTTGGAGAGGAAAGTTTTGGCTCCACACCAGCCGATTTTTCCTTTCTAGATCTCTCAGCCGGAACCGACTCCTCAGAATCTGCTCTCCTTTTGCCCGAAGAAGTCTCGCCCTGGTCAGAGGGCACTCCCTCTGGTTCGGTTTGAACTGAACCGGGCTGACCATCCGGTTCAGCAGACTTTTTGGCCTCCCTTTCCCTGAGCCTACCAACTCTCTTCTCTAGGGTAGCTGCAGGGAAATTTTTACAAATCTGGCAGTCTGCACTGAGGTGGTCAAACCCCAGACAATAAAGACAGGTGGTGTGGGGGTCAGCCTTAGCAAAGACTTCCCCACACACACACACTACAGTGTTGAAACCCAGTTTTTCTTTTGGGTTTCTCAGACATTGTGCCAGTCCTAGCCAAACTTACCCTTTTAATGGCAATCCGCCAGGCAAGACCCTCTTATCGGTTCCTGACCATGTCACGGGTCGTGGAAAAAAACGTAATAAAATCTGTTTTTTTTTTTTTTTTAGAACCGATAAGAACCGGTAACCACACTCTAAAAGTACAAGTTAAGAATTTCTAACAACTTGATCGGTTCAAACCGAACCGATGAACGGTTTACAAGTTCCACACAGAACAGAAATAAAATAACCTATCTAGTACTCTCAATACCACAGACAGAGACTGAACTGATAGGTTACGGTTTAAATTCGGCCGAAAACTGAGAAAAGCGGTACTTTAACCGACAAATTGAACCGAGCAGAAGGAGAAATCTCCGGAGCAACTGTTCAGTGAGGCGGAGTAAAGAATCTGACGGTTTGAGTTTAAACAGCAACAGACCGAGTCTCAACCGAGCTCGAGCTCAGCGTTCCATGGCTGGCATGGAAAGTTAACTCTCATCTCCAGGGCAGTTCAAAGGTTGGGACTCACTGCTATTGTCAGAATACAGCAAGACTTCATGTTGTTTGAAGCAGATATTTCCTTCAATGGAAAAGGAGCTGAAAAAGCCTAGGGGGATGGAGGGCAGGAAGGTATTACCTACTGCAAGAGCCTCTCTCGAAGATCTGCTGTTACGGTAAGTTCTTACGTAACTGTACTATCTTACTTCGAGAGGGCTCTTGCAGTAGGTAATTACATATAGGACAGAATCCCAAGCAGTCTGGAACAAATGAAAGGCACCGGGAGGAGGAAAAACTCCAAGGAGTAACCAAAAATCTTGCAACCTCAAGACAGGAGGCCTTGCAAGACCGCTAACCCGAAGCCTGCTCTACAAGGAGAGGCAATGTCCAAACTGTAGTGTTTAGTAAAGGTATGGACGGAAGTCCAAGTAGCGGCAGCACAGATGTCTGCCGCAGACATTCTTGAAACAAGCCGCAGAGGCTGCTACTCCACGAGTAGAGTGACCTCTGACTTGACCCGGAAGGGTCTTGTACTTGTCATAACAGAAAGTGATGCAATGAGCCAACCACTTTGATAGGCATTGCTTGGAAACAGCATTGCCTTCCCTTTTGTGATCAAAAGAGACGAACAACTGCTCAGTCCTTCTGAGATCCTTCGTCTTATCGGTGTAGTATCTCAGGATCCTGTGAAAATCCATGGTATGGAGCAAATATTCTCCCTGGTTGGAGTACTGCGTGAAAAAGGCAGGTAACTCTATAGACTGATTTAAGGTAGACTCCGCTACCACTTTCGGTAGAAACTTAGGGTTCATGCGAAGAGCTACTCGTTCCTTGTGAAAAATCCCGGTGGACGCCAGAGGAGCCGGCATCCGGCTAAGGGGTCCCCGTCTGAGGCGGGCCGAGGTGGGCGTCGTCCGGTGGGGGATACGACTGTGCAACCACTTGAAGCGGTCAGGCGCCTTATCGGTCTCTCCGTGGGCGTTGGAGGAGTGACGTCCGCTTATGGGAGGTGCCCACGCCAGTGGGCCGAAGCCTGCGGCAGTACTGAGCGCAGAGGCCTCTTAGCCGGAGGTACCCGCGGGACCCGAGGCTGAGCAGACGCCCCTCAAAACCTTGGAGGCTGCGTCAGGCGATCCCCGGAGGGACGTTACCTGAACCGCGACGCGGCCGGAATCGCAGGACGCAGGAGGCCTTCTCCTGTGCCTTTCTTTGTCCCACTTCTTGTGGTGTCCTTCTAGAGAGGTAGACGCCTGCCTAAGCTTCTTCAACTCCTTCTCCATTGAAGACATCTTTTTGAGCAGATGGGCTTCCAAAGACGGCTGGCGTCGTCTGCGGGTAGGCGCGTTGAAATGCAGGCAATGCGGGCACTTGTCGACTGCGTGGTCGGGGCCTAGGCAAAAAAGGCAGAGAGAGTGACAGTCCTTGTGAGGCAGTTGGGCGCCGCACGAGTCGCACTTATATTTGGAAGGGGATGACAGACATTCACCTGACGATACAGTAATGAAATACTAAATTTTCGGTAAAAACCGACGAAAGAACAGGGCTGAGCATGAACTTTACCCCGAGGCGCTACACGAGCTGACGGCGGGAAAAAACTGGAAGGCGGGCGTCAGGACGCCCCTTTATACCGACATTGCATGACGCTATCACCTGATCGTGAAGGGTCCTCACTAGGGACTGCTAGCTAGAAATTTTTCAGAGGGTCCTGCCACCGTCAGCGCCAGTCCTATATGTAATTACCTACTGCAAGAGCCCTCTCGAAGTAAGATCTTAGGATTCGTGCGAAGAGCAACTTGTTCCTTGTGAAAAATCAAGTACAGGATTTTACACATCAGGTCCTGGACCCTGGAGATTCTCCGAGCCAAAGTAATGGCCACCAAGAAGAGAGTCTTCCAGGAAAGGAACTTCAAATCCGCAGAAGCTGCAGGTTCAAAGGGAGGGAGAGTAAGTTTCTCGAGAACAAAGTTCAAGTCCCAAGGGGGAGCAGGAGAACGGATGGGGGGACTCAGATGGAGGACCCCTCTGAGAAAGGTCTTGGAGACCTCCAGTTGAGCAAAAGCCTCATCAGTGAAGGGAACACGACAGGCCGAAACGGCCGCCATGTGTACCTTCAGAGAGGAATGGCTGAGACCCAGGTCAAACAGATGATGCAGATACTCCAGCAGAAGCCCCGCTGAACAGGAGAAAGGTTCCACGTTCTTGGAAGCGGCCCAGATAGTGAATTTTTTTCACTTCATGGCATAAGTGGATCTGGTGGAGGGTTTTCTGGCCTCCACTAAAATCTCTGCCACTTTGGGAGACACTCCAAAACGGGATTGGGCTAGGTCTGCAGGAGCCATGCATGCAGTTGAAGGGATTTGAGGCCTGGATGGACCAGGGTCCCCTGATCCTGGGTCAACAAACCTCGAGATAGAGGAAGAGGAGGATCCTCTGAATATTGTAGAAGAGAGAACCAGACTTGCCTGGGCCAGAAAGGAGCGATCAGAATCATGGGATCAGTGGAATTGGGGGAAAGGCATAGACGAATCTGTCCTTCCAGTCTAGAGACAGAGCGTCGCTCCAAAAAGCGGCTCGCTCAGGAACGAGCGAGCAGAAGATGGGAAGTTTTGCGTTTAGTGGGGATGCGAACAGGTCGACCTGTGGTGTTCCCCCAAAGTTGGAAGATATTGTCTAGGACCCCTTGGTCCAGTTCCCACTTGTTAGTCAGAGCAGAAGAGCAACTTAGCTCGTCTGCCAGGGTGTTGTCGACTCCCGGAACATGAATTGCCGTGAGGTGAAGGTCGTGTTGTGTTGCCCAATCCCAAACCCTCACTGCCTCCCTGCATATAGAGTAGGACCGAGTTCCTCCCTGTTTGCTGATGTACCACACCACGCACATGTTGTCCGCCTGGACAGCTAGGTGGCCGGGAAAGATGTATTGGTGAAGGGCTTGGAGAGCATACAACACTGCCCAAAGCTCGAGCACATTAATGTGGAGAGCTTGTTCCAGCTTGGACCAGGAGCCCTGGGTCAGACGAGGCCCTAGATGGGCTCCCCAACCTTCGCCTGAGGAGTCTGTGGTTAGAGTCGGGGGGGGGGGGGAGAGGGAGGAGGATGAAAGAAAGGAACTCCCCAAAACAGGTTCTCTCGAACCATCCACCATTGCAAGTCTCGCATCATCGGCAAGGAGATCAGAACTGAGTGATCTAGGTCGTCCACTAGCTGATCCCATTGAGAGTGCAGAGTTCACAGAGAGATCCTCAAGTGGAGTCGAGCGCAAGGTACCGTCAGGATAGCAGCTACCATGAGCCCGAGAAAGCGAAGGACCGACCTCGGAGAGACCATCCTGCAGTCGGACAACAGACTTATTTGGGTCTGAAGGGTGGACGCCCTGTCCGGAGGCAGGAAGGCCTTGCCCATAGTCATATCGAGAATCACCCCAATAAACTGTAGCCTCTGGGATGTGTCCAGATGAGACTTGGAATGGTTGATGGTAATATCCAGGCAGGCAAAAACCTCCTGGGTAAGGGAGAGAAAACGCAGGAGTTCCTCCCTGGACGAGGCCGCCAGGAGCCAGTCGTCCAGGTACGGGAATACCTGCACTCCCTTGGTACGCAGCTGGGCCGCCACCACTGCCAGGCATTTGGTAAATACTCTTTGGGGGGGTGCCGAGGATAGACCAAACGGGAGCACCTTGAACTGGTAGTGGTCCCCCCTGGAACACAAATCGAAGGTATCTGCAATGAGATGGGCGAATGGGAATGTGCAGATAAGCATCCTGCATATCCAGAGCACAAAGCCATTGACCCGGCCGGAGGATGGGCATAAGGCTCTTCAAAGAGCATCCTGAACCTTTTGTCCTCTACGTAAAGATTCAGGGAATTGAAATCCAGAATTGGTCCGAGATCTCCTGTCTTCTTTGGGACCAGGAAGAAATGGGAATAATAACCCGTCCCTTGCAGATGAAGGGGGACAGGCTATATCGCTTGCTTCAGCAGAAGAGCAGAGATTTCCTCCTGGACCAAGAGAAGATGTTCCCGTGAATACGACGACTTCAGAGGGGGGTGGCGGGGTGGTTTCTGAAGAGACTATCAAGTGTCCTTCTGCGATGAGCTGGAGCACCCAAGAATCTGTTATCCTCTCCCAGCCTGGAAGGTGGAGGGAAACCTCCCTCCTACCGGTTCCTCCGGGGAGTCTGAAGGCAGTGGGAGAGGAAAGGAGTCAGGTGGTGTGGGGCAGCACCGCAGCTGAAGCACCCGCTGCTTTTTTGGGCGGGGGGGCCGGGCAGCTGGGCGTTTTGTGGCCCGCCGTCGCTGGGGTTTCGCCTTTGGCCGATTCCGTCTGGGAAAGGGACGGCGCTGCTGCTGATGGGGATGGTACATGGAATCAACCGACTTCAGAGCCGTCCCCTTCTCTTGCAAATCTGTGATGATGTCCTTGACATCACCCCCGAAAAGCACCGACCCCCGGAAGGGTGCTTCCTGGATAGCAGATTGCACCTCCGGGACCAGACCTGACACACGGAGCCAAGCATGACGCCGTAGGCCTACAGCGAAAGCTGAGCTCCACCCTGCAGTGTCCACTGTATCGTATGTCACACGTAACATGTGTTGACTGGCCAAAAGAGCAGAGCGGATGAGATCAGCCAACTCCTGCTTGACTTGGGAGTCAGGCAAGGAGTCCAGTTTGGCTTCTGCCCAAGTCAGGATGCCCTTCTGGTAGTCCCCCATATGGCCACATAGTTCAGGGCCCTGATCCCCAGTGTGGAGGAAGCATAAATCTTTCTTCCATACTGGTCCAGAAGGTGTGATTCCTTATCAGGCGGTGACAAGCTAAGATGTTTGGGGTTCGCCGACCGGCCATGAGCAGCGCTAATCACCACCGAGTCAGCACGAGGGTGAGAATCCAGGAAATCAACACCCTCTGGAGCCTGATATAGCCAGTTCGACTTCCTAGGAAGTGGGGCTAAGGCCGACGGCTGTTTCCATATTGTGGTAACAAGGTTGGCGTGAGGCTCTATCCAGGGTGGCATCAAGGTAGGAGCTGTCACGGGCAGATCCAGATGTTCAGCGAGTTTCAGACGCTGAGGATCTGGTTCCAGGGAGTGCCACTGATGAACCTCCTGGATTTTCCTAAGCAACTCCGTAAAAGAAGGATCCTCCGGAAGAGACTTCGGAGGAGTCCTTGGCCTGGACTTCGACGGAGAGCGAGGCTCGTCGTTTCTCTCGGAACAACCGTCGGAAGAGTCCGAGGGTGAAGAGGAGGATGAAGAAGAAAAAGACTCCCTTTCCCGACCCGGGGGAGGAACGGACCACTTGGGAAGTCCCCGGGGAAGCGTGTCCTGCCCTTCTCTGGATCTAGACGGAAGAACCCTGGAGTCCGGAGGTGGTGAGGGAGTGTGCTGCCTAGGATGTACGGGAACCTGGGAAGGCACCGTCACCGGAAGGCGGCTCTTGACCTCTCTGGTGAGCTGAGCCTTGGCCTCAGCCCACCAGGAGGCCATAGTCTCCTGCAGGTCCACCAGCAGCCATGAGGGTGGCGAAGGAGGCGGGGGATAAGGATACGGGTTGTAACCGTATGGAGCGTATCCAAAACCCGGCTGCGGGTAGCCCGGCGTCAGGTATTGTGGCGTTGAGTACTGCGGTGTCAGGAAGCCCGCCGTCGGGTACTGTGGCGCCGGATACTGCGGTCCCGGGTACACCGGCGTCGAATAGGACGGAGGATACACGGAGGGCTGCCGGCCCGGCCGGAGGCCTCACGGGCTGGTCCATAGTGGAAAGCCCGGAGGGTCCGATGGGAGGCGGAATGTCTCCCGAGTCGGCAGGCTGACCCGGGCGGAGGCCCTGGCGCCCAGGAGGAGTACCCGGCGTCGGGCGTCGAGGAACCGTCAGGTCTGGCGCACCAGGCGGAGGAAGGACTGACTGAGGCAAAGGATCTCCAGCTTCGCCCGGGGACAGAAGAGAAAAGTCCCCAGGGTCGGGTTGGGGAGACTCTGGTTCCCCAGACAGTAGGCGAAGGCAGCGGGGAACCGGGTACAACGGACTTGGGGGGGCCGTCGTTGGTTCCTTCGCCGGCCGGACGAGCCAACGTGAGGCTTAGAGGCGAGCTCGCGGCGGGCCGAGTGGAGAGATCGGCCTGGTCCGGTGGAGTGGAGGCCGCGCGTCGCCCTGAAGGGTCAGACGTCTTACCAGCCCTCTCCGGGCGGACGTCAGAGGAGCCGACGCCCGGCTTACCGGAGTCACCCACAGTGGTAGGCCGTGAGCCTGAGGCCGAACCAGGGGCGGAGGCCTCCAACTGCCCGGAAGCGCCCGCAAGGCCAGAGCCAGACAGGCGGGCCAACGCTTCCTCGGAAACCACCGAGGCGGCCGTCGAGGAGAGATCCCCCGGAGGGGATGTTACCTGCGTCCCAGCGACTCCTGAGGGAGACGGTGGAGGAGCCCTTGTCCCGGTGCCTCTCCTTCTTCCGATGGCCTTCAGGGGAAGTGGACGCTTGCCTCAGTTTTTTTAGCTCCTTCTCCATAGAACTCATTTTTTTCTTTAGAATATTGGCTTCCAGGGATTGCTGCCGCCTTTTCCGGGTAGCCGTGTTGAAATTGAGGCAGTGCTGGCACTTCTCGACCGGGTGATCGGGGCCTAGGCAGAACAGGCACAGGGAGTGGCCGTCCTTGTGCGGTAGCTGGGCGCCGCACGAATCGCACTTATTCTTGTGCTCGGAGGGTGTAGGGGACGACATACACCAATGATAGTGCGGACGTTAGTCGAAAAAAATGATTTTCAGTAAAAAAGCGACAAGTAGGGCTGGACGAGCATGAACTTTTCAGCGAGGCGATTCATGAGCCAGCGGCAGGAAAGAACTGGAAGGCGGGCGTCCGGGACCACCCCTTTATAGAGACGTCTCCTGACGCCGGTCACCTGACGTGGGGGCGGTCCCTCGCCAGGGACTGCTAGCTAGAAATTTTTCCGTGGGGTCCTGCCACCTGCCGGCGTCAATCCTATAGGTAATTACCTACTGCAAGAGCCCTCTCGAAGTATGATCTGCCAGTACGCCTGAACACGGAGGCTGTCACCGGGCTCTAGGCCAAGGGGTGCTCTGTGAACCCCACCAGGGACCCCATGGTAATCGCGTACTTGCGGGCCATGCGGACAGACGGAGCTAGACATTAGGTAGGACACTGCCACAGTACGAGAGCTGGACCAACAATGGCCTCAGCCACAGGAAAGGCCTCCGTCGGGGTATCCTCTCTTTTGAGGATGTCCTCGAGAAGGCACTCTGCCTTTTTCTGGATGGGTTCCAGGGGCATTCCTGTGGACTCTGATCCGGCGAAGAATCCCTTGGAAGGAGGAAGGGCCTTCCTCCATCCCTAGGCCAACGGACAACTCATCTCCAGAATGAGAGTGAAGCCCGGTGATGTCCCGAGTCCGAAGAGTCAGGGTACAGCGGTCTGCCGCCCAAATCACCCTCTAAATCGTCCGGGGTGACCATGACCGACAGATGTCTGGTAAGTCCAGTGTCTAGTTGGTCCTCTTTGGAAGGAGCCCCTCCCACAGGCTGCTTAGCCAGTGGCTTCACCACTATTAGTGGAGAGACTGGCTTAGGCCGAACCGGCAGTGGCGCCCGCTTCAGCCTAGGAGGAGAGAGCCAAGTAATGGCCAGGGTAGGAGTCAAAGTCTGCTTGTGCCTGGACAATATCAGCTGTTGCCACATAAGGTCCTCGTAGCGCCAGAGCTTCCAACAGAGCCTCTCCATCAGAGGACGACCGGCGGCATCACCTCTTTTTGGAGCGGTTATGGCTGTTCCTCGGCTGTCCGGATGAGGGGGTTCTAGACCTTGACAGAGATCAGGCAGGCTGACTGTCGCTCGGGAGACATGGGGGCTTTGCAGAACCGGTTCCTCGATGGGGACACCAGTGGGCTGGGTCTCCTCGGGAAAGACAAGTACTGGAGTCCTTTCCAAGGAGTTGTCGACCAGGGCCGGCAACAGCGGGTCGAATGGATCGAGAACAATCTCGACCTCACTGGCCGTATCCTCGGTCAGCTGGCCCGATGGAAGATCCGTGAAGCCTGTGGCCGAGGAAGCAATCAACCGAGGCAGAGACCGCATGCTCCTAAGACTGATACTTCAACTCTGTCCTAAGAGCACCGTCGCTGAGACGAAGGCTTGCTTGGTTCCTTCTCCCGCTTGCTGGATTGGGAGGAGTGCGAGCCCGTGGGGGCCTCTCCCCAGGTTGGGAGAGACTAGCACAACTTCCTGAAGGAGCCCGAGAATGTAGAGCCCAAGTTAAGTGGGACGAAGAAGCTTCGAGTGTCCGAAGCACAAGCAGCTTCTTCCTCGAAAACTTTTATGCGTTTCAGCTGCTCAGCGCAACCCACAGCCGCGGAAACCGCCCACCTAGCCTACTTGGACTTCACTGGAGGGTTCCTTTTCTCCAGTCTCCCCAGTTTGAGATGTGCGAGGCGGTCGTCCAGGACGTTGGGATGGAAGGCCAAACAGAAGCTGCAGGACGAGGTGTCACGGCCGACACCGAGGCAGCAGATGCACGTGAAGTGGGGATCGGTGCGCGACATTGTGGCCACAAGGACACCGGCGAAATCCAGGGGAAGATTTCTCCTTCATGATCGATGATGCGAAAGCACAATCACTAACTCCAACAAGTTTTAATTTCAGTAAAACTGAAGTTTTGAAAGCCAGGGCCTATGAAATGTGTGAGCACGAGGGAGGCAACCTGCATCTTCCAGCGGAAAGGAAGATCTGGCGTCACGGGGAGGAGCTGAGGTATATACCACTTGGGTGGGTGGGAGGAGCCAGCTTGAAGACTTCCGGCAAGAGTTAAAGGGGAAAGGGACATGCCGAGAAGTGTGGATGAAGAACATATCCACGATCCTACAAGAGGATATTTCCCCCCATGGAAATGAAGAAAAGAAAACTTAGGGGGACAGAGGGCAGAAAGGCAATATCTACTGCAAGAGCCTCTCTCGAATATCTACTGTTACAGTAAGTTCTTACGTAACTGTACTATCTTATTCCGAGAGGGCTCTTGCAGTAAGTATTCACATATAGGACTGAGTCCCAAGCAGTCTGGAACGAGGAAAAGCAGTAGGGAGGAGGATTGCCATCTATAACATAGAACCTCGAGGCTGAACAGATCTCATGAAAGGAGACCTTGTAGGACAACCAACCCAAAGCCTGCTCTATGGTGAGAGGCAATGTCCAAACTGCAGTGTTTCGTGAAGGTATGGACAGAAGTCCAAGTTGCGGCTGCACAGATGTCTGCCGCTGACGCATTCTTGAAACAAGCCGCAGAGGCAGCTACTCCTCTGGTGGAGTGACCTCTGACTTGACCCGGAAGGGTCTTGTACTTGTCATAACAGAAAGTGATACAATTCGCCAACCACTTTGGTAGGCATTGCTTAGAAACAGCACTGCCTTCTCTGTTTTTTTTTTTTTTGGTACTTTTTTTCCCCTGGGCACCAGACTGCTTACCTCACACTTCCAGGCATCCTCCTGAGGTTTCCAGCCTCTGTCCCAAAGACTCCCTGGCTCCATATTTGGGCCCGCAGCGGGGAGGTGGAGAGCTCCCTTCACACTCACCAGGACCGGATCCAATAGAGCCGCGCACCCTCGGCACCGAGCGAGTCCCCTGTGGAGACTGCCATTAAACCGCCATGACTGGAGCCCATATTTTCCATTTTCTCCCGTTTGGACATATGTGGCGTGCAATGACGCCAAGGGACAGGAGCGTGCACGCTACTGCACGTGCCCCTTCCCGGCATTTGCCACAGCACGTCCCTCAAGTCTGCCCATGGCCTGCCGTTGCCCCCAGCCACCGCTAGAGGCCACTAGGCCACTGAGGCGTCCTGCCCCTCCCCGGAGAAGGAGAGCAGTCCTACGGACGCTCGATCCTTCTCCCCTGCCGACCCAGGATCATTCCCGAACCCGAGTCGCCGGTGTGGTGTGAGGTGTGGTATCCAGCGCCTCAACCCTCAGCGCCACCAGGCCGGGCATTGCCTTCTCTTGTGTGAGCTAGACAGACAAAAAAGCTGAACAGTTTTTCTGACATCCGTAGTTCGATTGCTGTAGTATCAGGATTCTGTGACCATCCAGAGTATGCAACAGGTTTTCCCCTTGATTGGAGTGTTGTGTAAAGAAAGTGGGTAGCTCAATGGATTGATTCAGCGTAGATTCAGCCACCACCTTAGGGAGACACTTGGGGTTGGTGTGCAGAGGCTCATCTTCCTTGGGGAAAATAAAGTACGGGACTTTACACATCAGGGTCTGAAGCTCAGAAATGCGCCGAGCAGAAGTGATGGCCACTAGGAAGAGCGTCTTCCAAGAGAGGAACTTTAAATCCGCTGCTGGATCGAAGGGAGGCAGAGCGAGCTTCTCCAGGATGGAATTCAAGTCCCATGGAGTGGCAGGAATGCGAATGAGGGGTCTCAAATGGAGAACCCGTCTGAGGAAAGTCTTAGAGAGACTTCCAACTGAGCAAAAGTCCTGTCTCCAAAGGGAATATGGTAGGCAGAAATGGCTGAGACCCAGATCGAAGAGGTGATGCATGTAATCCAGGACTTTACTGACTGGGCATGAGAAAGGCTCAAAGTCTTTCAAATCTGCTCAGATGGAAAACAGTTTCCATTTCATAGCATAGGTGGACCTGGTGGAAGGCTTTCTCGCCTCCACCAAAATGTCCGCTATTAAAGGAAAGTTTCCTAAGTGTGCTTTAGCTACGTCTGCAGGAGCCACGCATGGAGATGAAAGGATTCGAGACCTGGATGAACAAGGGTCCCCTGATCCTGGGTCAACAATTGTTGCAATAGAGGAAGAGGTGGTTCCTCCGAAAACTGTTGCAGAAAAGAGAACCAAACTTGCCTGGGCCAGAACGGAGCAATGAGAACCTTACGATCAGAGTTTGTTCAGAACCCTCGTAATTATAGGAATGGGAGGGAAGGCATAAACTAATCTGTCCCTCCAACTGACAGAGCGTCCTGCCAGAAAGCGTCTCACCCTGGAGCGAACAAGCAAAAGGCAGGAAGTTCTGCATTTTGGGGAGAGGTGAAGAGGTATATATGAAGTGTTCCACATCGCTGAAAGATGTTTACGACCTGATCTAACTCACATTCGTGGGATGGCTGAGGACAGACCAAGTTCGTCTGCCAGTGTGTGTTCCACTCTCGGAACGTGGACTGCGGTCAAGTGATGGTGATGTTGGGCTGCCCAATGCTAGGCTCTCATCTCCTCCCAGCACAGGGGGCAGGAACGTGTTCCTGTTTGTTGAGGTACCAGACTACGCATGTGTTTGATTGGATGAGAAGATGACTGGGGAGGATAAAGGGAAGAAGAGCATGGAAGGCATAAAGGACTGCCCTCAGTTCAAGCACATTTATGTGCAGATTTTGCTAGATTTGGACCAGCTGCCCAGAGTCCTGCAAGACCCTAGGTGGGCACCCCAACCTTCTGACGCATCTGCTGTCAACGTCTGGGAAGGGGGATCGATGCAGAAGTGAACTCGCAGACACAGGTTCTCCTGAACCATCCACCACTGCAAGTCCCTGATCATGGGATCTGATTCTAGTACCTCTTGGTCTAGATTGTCCCTGGTCTGGTCCCACTGCGACCGAAGCATCCATTAAGAGATCCTCATATGGAGCCAAGTGAACGAGACTGCTGGGATGGCAACAGCCATTAACCCAAGGAGGCGGATAACTGACCTGGCTCTGACCCTCCTGCAGCCGGCCAAAAGATGAGCCTTATTCTGAAGGGTCTCTACCCTGTCCAGAGGCAAGAAGGCTTCACCGGTGGTAGTGTCCAGAATCGCCCCTATAAATTGGAGACACTGGTAAGGGACCAAGTGAGACTTGGCCTGGTTGATGGTGATACCCAGGCTGGTAAAAACCTGCAGGGAAAGGGAGTGCAGGAGTTCCTCCCTGGACGAGGCCACCAAGAGCCAATCATCCAGGTATGGGAATACCAGTATGCTTTGGGTACGTAAGTGGGCCGCTACCACTGACAGGCATTTGGTGAACACCGGAGCGCAGAGAAAAGACCAAATGGGAGGGCCATGAATTGGTAGTGGACCCCTGAAAACAAAAATGGAGGTATTTGCAATGGGAAGGGCATATGCAGGTAAGCATCCTGCATGTCCAGAGCGCATAGCCACTGTCCCAGTCAAAGCAGTGGTAGAAGGCTCTGCAAAGAGAGCATTCTGAAGCGTTTGTACTCCACAATATGTTCAGGGAGCTGAGGTCCAGAACAGGTCTCAGATCTCCAGTCTTCTTTGGAACTAGGAAGAAATGGGAATAGTAACCTGTCACCCAAAGATGAGTGGGGACTGGCTCTATTGCCGCCTTCGAGAGAAGGAGACGATTTCCTCTAGAACCAGAGGAAGATGATGCGGGGAGTAGGACGACTGAGGGGGTGGGTTTTGGGGTGGTTTCTGCAGAAACTATTGCATGTCCTGCCGATATCAGCTGGAGTACCCAAGCATCTGATGTTATCCTCTCCCAACCCAGCAGATGGGAAGAGAATCTCCCCCCTACCGGTTCCTCTGGAACGTCCAGAGGCAGCGGGAGAGACAAGGAGTCACAAAGTGTGGGGCAGCGCAGTAGCAGAGGCTCTGGCAACTTTCTTGGGGGGCGGGGGGTCGTCTTGGCTGCTGGAGTGGACCATTTGTTGCCACATTTTCCTTGGGGCTTCTGTAGGTTTTGGCATCAAAAAAAGGACATCGCTGCCCATGAGGGGGTCTGTACACAGTCTGGACAGACCTGAGTGCAGTACCCTTCTCTTGCAGTTCGGTTATGAAGTCCTTGACATCACCCCCGAACAGCACCGAACCCTGAAGGGAGCATCCTGTGTAGCGGATTGTATCTCAGGGACCAATCCTGACACGCAGAGCCAGGCATGACGCCTTAGGCCTACAGTGAAGGCCGACCTCCTTCCAGCTGTGTCCACCGCATCGTGAGCGTCATGAAACATGTGCAGACAGGCCGAGTGAGTGTAACGGAAAGGTCACCCACTTCCTGGGGGAGGAGGCCTACGAGGCGGACTTACTACGTGGCGCCCATGGGTTTGCCAGTAATAGATGCAGAGTCCTCCCATACCTTTTTCTGCTCACGAGTGAGAATAAGAAATAGAGAAGGGGCAGAGAAGGTAACCCAAGAGATAGACAAAGGAAAGGAAATGAAAAAGGAATAAGGCCAACAGAGAGGATAGAGGTAGAGTCTGGACCTAAGGTGTAAGGAGAAGGGCCCCAACCACTAGGCAAGAGAAGAATGAGAAACAACAAAATGTAAAGAAAAGTATAAAGGCAAAAAGAGAAGTGGTGTGCAGGGAGGGGGTGAGAACCACTCTCGGCAGGAAAGAGACATAGGGAGAAACGAGGACAGAGATGGAGGGGAAAGCAAAGCACCCGTCCAAACAGCTATATACCCCTAGACTAGGAACTGAGGCACTCACAGTACCCTCATTCCCTTCTCCCCAGAGGAACTTCCTACCGGTTGTCTCTTTCCAATAAGTTTCCGTTTTCTTGGAAAAAGAAGGAGAAAAATAGGTGGTAAGACGGGGGAGAGAAGAGAAGAGAGCTGAAAAGAGTAGAGGTAGAGGGGATGCATCCATTCTCCCTAAGATGGCTCCCTCCCCACACACTGGGTTGAGAGACAGGAGCAATATCTCGCAGTAGGGAAGGTGCCCCACACCGAAAGATTAGCCCCTTTCTGATCTCCCTTTTTTTTCCTGAAGGTCCCGGTGACAGAAATCTGAAACACCAGGATACAGACAGCAGACACTCCAGTGTCTGTGGAAACAGAAGTCCTGCATAAGGCAGGAGAGGCACCAGAAGAATCCTTATACAGGGACTGAGGAAAATGAGAAAGAGAAAGAATCCTCAGGTCCCCCCCCCCCCGGGGGTGGGGTGGGGGAGAGGAGACCTGAGGATGTTCCACAAGAGCAGAGTGGAACATACGAAATGTAGAGGTGGGAGAGGGCTCCTGAGACTCCAGGACTAGAGGGTAAAAGGTCCTACTTACCTTCCTCACAAAAGTGGCGCTCCGGCACTTCAGAGAAGGATTGCTGACCCCGGAGGTGCCAGTGGGACTGTGCCCACAGCTGACCTCAACTGGGGGTGAAGGCAATAAGGGAGGTGGCTCTGCCCAGAAGCGATGGTGGGCGGGAAGCAGTGATGAATGGTGAAGATATATAGAAAGATCAACAATTACGGTAGGTACATACTTTTTAGATCTTATCTGTATCAATCTTCACCATTCATCACTGATGGGTGAGTACCAAGACCCCTGAAAGGGCACCTCGCACCTCCCAGGGGAAGTTTCCTCAGCCCCCTGGGAGATACACAGGAGGGACTCGCCGGGCCAGGCGAGGACGGTGATTGGTCAGGGTGAAGTGGGGTCTCCCGTCGTCTGGGAAAAGGAAATCACCCCTGAAGCTCCTGCCTCACCCGGTGGGAGAAAAGGTTGGTCCCCAGAAGAAAAAAAATTACCGCAGTAATCTTTCTTCCTGGGGGGTCCTTTAGTATCAGTAACTACTGCAGTTAGCTGGCTAGGTGCAGTTACAGTTACTGATGCTAAATAACTCCTGGGGTAAGAAGGCTGTCTACCATGACAGGTATGACATCTTACACCTGTGTGCAGGCTGAAATGACTTACCCATGAGCATAGCCAACAGCAGCAGCAAGCCTCACGGTGGAGGTGGTTGATGCACTGGAGTGGACAGGTGGTCAAGGCCCTTGAACAAGCACCTGACCACCACCTTCTGGGCCACTGTCTGCTTACCAGCCTTCACCTGGTAGGCAGAAACGGTTTCTTAAGTGCACCTTAGGGGTAGTCTCTTGCAGTCCGGGGAGAGAAGAAAGGAAAATTACATACCTACCGTAATTCTTGATCTTCTTGGACGAGTCTCCACCACTCATTCACACTAGTGGGATTAGCGCGGAGGCACTAAGACCCATCGGGAGCAAACTTTTGCTGGAGGGCCCATGAGACGGCACCAAGGAGACACGGCGTTTAGCAGTGCCCCGAGCGGTAATGACCATTCCATGACACCTCCAACCGCCCAGTGGCTCTTTTTACCAAGGAGGTGCAGCGAACTAACGTAAAGAGTAAACCCAAGATTAAAAACGGACATAAGATAGTCCATATGACCCGTGTAAGAAGGGTCAGCAAAGAAGTCCTCACGGCCTAAAGATTTGAGGGAGTGAAGACCAATACAAGATGAGCTCGGGGGATGGAGGGGTGGGCGTGTGAATGAGTGGTGGAGACTCGTCCAAGAAGATCCAAATTACGGTGAGTGCGTAATTTTCCTATCTTCCTGGACATAAGTCTCCACCACTCATTCACTAGTGAGAAGTACCAAGCTGATAATCCCCAAAAGGCGGCAGGAGAGCCAGGCTCACGCATCTAAGATAGAAGCCCGTGGAGACAGTTCTGCGAATGCGGAATGTCGCTTCTTGTGAACATCAGTGCATAGTGCTTATGAAGGTATGCACTGAGCTCAAATGGCGGCGTTGCATATATCTGCAATTGGAACATTGCAATTTCGCTAGGGATGCGCGACCGCCCTAGTAGAGTGGCGTACACTCTACCTTCTAATTTAACTTGAGCCATGGAATAGCAATGGCGAGGCATGCCACTAACCATGAAGAGATGCATCTAATAGCGACAGGTTGACCCAGCTGGGTGTCGCTGAAGAAACGAACAGTTGCTGAGTCTTGCGAACATCCTTGGTTCTATCTAAATAGAACCGCAAGGCTCTCTTAACATCCAAAGAACCGAAGAGCTCGTTCCCCTTCATTTTGGAAATTAGCGTATAGCGGGAAGTACCAGAGGTTGGTTTAGATGGAATTCTGACACAACCTTGGGAAGAAATTTAGGATGAGTACGGAGAACTACCTTGTCTTTATGGAATACAGTATCCGGAGGGTCCGTAACCAGGGCATGTATCTCAGAGACCCTGCGGGCTGAGGTAATGGCCACCAGGAAGGCAGTCTTCCAGGTAAGAAATTTTAGCTCACAGGTAGCTACGGGTTCGAAAGGCTTCCGAGTGAGCATGTCCAGCACCAGGTTAATGTCCCAGGCTGCAACTGGACGCTTAACAGGGGGTCTGGTATGGAGAATCCCCTTAAGAAATCTCTTCACCATAGGCAACTGAGCCAGAGTTAAGGAAGAAACCGGCTCATGGAACGCTGAGATGGCACTAAGGTGAACTTTAACTGTGGAGTACTGAAGACCTAAGTTTGATAGGTCCAAAAGATACTCCAGAACCTTGCCAGGAAGACAGGAAAAGGGATTCCAAGAGGATTTTACACCAAGAAAAAACGTTTCCATTTGGAAGCGTCAGTTTTTGGTGGCTGGCTTCGAGCAGCCAGAAGGATGTCTGAGACTCTAGAGACGTTGAACGATTCACTTCTATCTCGTCCAGGAGCCAAGCATGAAGGTGAAGAGATTTCAGGTTGGGATGGACCACGAACCCCGAGTCAAAAGACTGATTTGCAAAGGAAGTGGTCTCGGAGAGGCTGCCAACATACTGTTGAGTAGAGGAAACCATAGTTGCCGAGGCCAGGAAGGAGCAATGAGAATCATCTTGGTCCCGAGACTCGAACTTGAGGAGTACTCTCTGGATTAGAGGAAGTGGTGGAAAGGCGTAAAGAAAGCGTTTTGTCCACCGCAGCCTGAACGCATCCTGACAGAAAATGCCAGGCCCTGGATTTCTGGAGCAGAAGAGAGGCAGTTTTGCGTTGAGTGGGGATGCAAAAAGGTCCAGGTCTGGAGTCCCCCACTCTTTGAACAGGGACCGAGCTACGGCTGGATCGAGAGACCACTCGTGAGGTCTGCCTCCGTTCTGCTGAGGTGATCTGCTAGGTCGTTTTGTATACCTGGCAGATAAACCGCTGAATCAGAGACTTGTGCTCCAAGCACCACTCCCACACCCTCATTGCTTCCCTGCAAAGGGATAAGAATGAGCACCGCCTTGTTGTGATGTAATACATCACTGCTTTGTTGTCCGCTTGAAGGAGAATGTTCTTGTGACAAAGGACATCCTTCAGAGCTGGATTGCATAGGACCGCTCTCATCTCCAGGACATTTATGTGGAGATGAGTTTCAACTGAGTCCATACACCTTGAGTGTGGAGGGAGACAGTGAGCTCCCATCCCATTAGCGATGCGTCTGTGGTGATGGAGATCTGATGATCTGGGGAGCAAAGGGAATCCTTCCAGGAGATTGCTCTCTTGAGACCACCAGGTGAGAGACCTTCAAGGGCTCCGTCACCTTGATGGGATAAGACTGGGGTGAGAGGTCGGGACCACTGAGTGGAGAGCATCCATTGGGTGGTTCTCATGTGCAGTCGGGCCAGAGGGACAGTGAAGACCGAGGACGCCATGAGACCCAACATGCGTTGCATCGAGAGAGCTGTAACCGATTGGTTCTCCCTGATGTAACGGGCCATTCGAAGGATGTCGAGTCTTCTGTCCTCTGGAAGGAAAGCCTTCGCTGAAGAGGTGTCTAGAAGCGTCCCTATGAAAAGGAGCCTCTGGGAGGGTTGCAGTTGAGATTTTTTCAAATTCAGCAGAACTCCCATGGACGTGAGAAGGCGAGGAAGTCGTTCACGCTTCAAAGTCCCTTGGACGGAAGGGCTTGCTAGAAGCCAATCGTCAGGTAGGGAAACACTCGAATCCGACTTTCCTGAGATGCACCGTGAGAACTGCACAACACTTTGTAAAACTCGCTGGTCGAGGATAGCCAAAAGGCAGGACTCTGAACTGATAATGCTGACCCAAAGCTACAAACCTGAGGAACTTGCGGTGGGTCGGGTGGACGGGGATATGCTGGTAAGCATCCTGCATATCCAGAGAGGCCAGCCAGTCGTGCTGATGCAGCAAGGGTAACAGGGTACCTAGGGAAATCATCTTGAATTTCTCCTGGGAGGAATTTGTTTAACTTTCTGAGGTCTAGAATGGCGCATCCCCCAGATTTCTTTGGAACCAGAAAGTAATGGGAGTAGAACCCTGTGTTTCAGAGATGCGGGGCACCAGTTCTATTGCCCTGTTGTTCAGAAGGCCCTGGATCTCCTTGGTGAGGAGGTCTGACTGAGGCCGACAACCTGGGTTGTCGTCTGGGAGGACAATTAGGGGTTTCAAGAAATTGAGAGAATAACCTCGTGAATTATCCGAAGGACCCATTTGTCCGAGTTATGGACTTCCACTGGTTGTAGAAGTACATCAGGCGACTCCCACGGAGGAGAAGTTCCACCTCGGCAGAGTGGATGGAACTTGGGCCAACGACTCATAAGGTAGCAGCTGGGAGCTTTAGGCCCCTCTGCGCTTTCTGCTCGTCTTCTTTGAGGTTGGGCGAGGTTGGCTTTATGGAAGCTTCCCTGCCTCTGCCGAAGGACTGACGACTATGAAACCGACGTCTGTTCACATGCCCCAGAGGGGCAGGCGAGGTCTGGCCAACTTAATGGCCGATCTAGTCTGAGTGGCTCTAAGGCTTGCTCCACCTGAGGGCCAAAAGAAAGGAGCCATCAAAGGCAGCGCCATCACCTGCTGCTGAGCATCATTCGTGAAGCCAGAAGTACGCAGCCAGGAATGGCGCCGAGTACAAATCCTCGCGGCTGCTGAGCGAGAAGCAGTGTCGAAAGCGTCCCATGGCGGCTTTGACCTGTTGGTTATTGACTCAATACCTCTAATAACGGTCAGAAGCAGCTCTGACTGGAATCCGAATCTGGAAGAGCTTCAACCATTCTTTTTCATAGAGTGCCACAGGATATACTCATACTGGAGAAAATAGCCTTGATAACTGGCAATACGTCATACTTAGAGTGGAGGCAGCAAAGACTCTCTTACCTAATGTATCAATCTTACGAGACTCTGTTAATAGGTCGAGCTGTAGTAGTTTGAGGAAGAACGACCTTGTCATTCTCTGCCAGGACTACAATAGGATCCGCAAAGGCTTGGGATGCCAAAATGGGACGATCCTTGGGAGCTGAATACTTCTTATCAATGGATTTAGCCACTGAGGGAATAAGAGCAGGATTATTCCATACCATTTGAGACAGCGTCTCGAAGGAAGGCTGAATCGGAGGAGTCAAATCCGTAGGGATCTCCGAAGCATGAAGATACTGGAGTCTTAATATCTTCCCAGGATCGATGTCTGTAGTCTGGAGAGAAAGAGTGGATCCCAGGTTCTTCAACAGAGACTTAAAGGACAGGTCCTCGACCACAGGCTCTGTAGCAAAGAAAGATCCTGTTTCCTCCACTTCATCACCCAACCGAAGGTCTGGGTCAGGCTCAAGATCATCTCCTGATGGTCCAGAAAGGACTGTTTGGACAGGAAAGGAGTGAAAATTAGGAGAGGAGAAATAGCAGAAAAAAGGAGAGTCCCCTAAGGACTGCCCGGGCGCGAGGCAAGCCAGCAGACTGAAACCCGGCACCGAGGCCGCCTGGCGCCCGAAGAAACCTGTGACCTGCGCCCCAGGCGCTTGCCGGACAGCAGCGCATGCGCGGCCCGGCAACGACAGCGCCACGGCTCAGCAGACGGCAGCGCCAAAGGCGCCGCGAACCCACGCCACGACGGGCGCAGCGAGACCACGCCCACAGTCGGCGCTGCAAAGCGGCACCGCAGGCGGCGCCCCATGACGGCGCCACCACCCATCACGCGGCACCACCGGCCTGCAAGACCCAGCGGCGACAGCAAAGCGCCGACAAGCCAACAGACCCTGCCGGCGCCGAAAAGCCCCAGGAACCTGGAAAGCTAGAGAAGGAAAAACCAGGAGATAGGGCATCGGTGAGGCCCCTGCGCGCAGCCATGTGAGGGGGGACACCTAGCACGGAGTCGCTGGCACCGAAGAAGCGCCACGCGACTAGGAAGGTGCAACCGCCTACCTGATCGCGGAGGGGACCGAGGCTCCGAGGCAACCAGAGCCAGGCAGAAGAACCAACCTCCGAGCCCATTGCTCCATAAGCGGCCCACTGATGAAACTGCTCATCTGGAGTCCTACCTATGGCGGGAGGGACTCCGATGTCGAGGCGCGATTACGGAAGTTGGCGACTCGAAGAAGGAGACCGGCAACTAGCGATAACGGCGTCGACGCGCGAACATACCAGAGGGCACCTCGGTGATGCCTTCTCTTTTTGACCTGTGGGCGAAGAAGAGCTCGAGGCGAACGGTGCGAGAATGCGACCGTTTATTTTTGCCGGCAGGGGACCCATCCCCGGCATCGGACTGACCGCTGTCGGAACCCGCTGAGGAGAAGGAGGCTGACCGGACCCAGCCCGCTGACTGAACAGCTTTCATCTGAAGTCTCCTACCGTCACCTGACCTGCTCATGGTCGACTCCGTCCAGTAGGCCGAGACTTCTTCAAGTAAAATTTAATATTAGAAAAATTTAACGAAAATAGAATAAAATTAAGCGATACTACTTATCGTGATAAAGTTCACAAAAACAAACTGAAAACTATCGCTAATTTGAAGTTAGACTCCCGACAGGCGGCAGCGTCGTCACTAGAAGCGCACTGCGAAGCGGGAAAAAGGAACTGAGGCGGTTGAGGGTCGTCGCTGAGATAGGTCATTACTCGAGAGCCGCTGCTCGCGCTGCCGTCTCTCGCGCCGACCCTCCAGCAAAAAGTTTGCTCCCGATGGGTCTTAGTGCCTCCGGCGCTAATCCCACTAGTGTGAATGAGTGGTGGAGACTTATGTCCAGGAAGATCTACAGGTAGTCCAAGACGCTCACCACAGAGCAGGCAAGGGGATCCAGCTCCTTGCCCTGGTACAAAATGGAGAACCTCTTCCATTTCAAGGTGTAACACTGGTGTGTCGACACTTTCCAGGAAGCCTCTACAACATGGAGCACCTCATTCGAAAGACCCAAGGTGTGGTACCCTAGTCCTTCAGGAACCAGGCTGTGAGGTGCAGGGTCTACAGGTCTGGGTGAAGAGGCAGCTGCAATGGAGGTCTGCTGTTGTGGAGATCCTGGTACCAGAACTGCAGATGCCAGTCTGGTGCTATCAGCATCATCCATGCCTTGACCACCCTGTAGATGTAGGGGAAGGGAAGGAAGGGAAAGTGTACAGGAAGCCTGGGGTCCAGCAACAGGTGAAGGCACCCCCCAACCATGTCCTGGACTGTTGGGGGGCAGGCACAAATCAGCCCCAGTTTTGCATTCTCCCAGGAGGCAAACCGATCCAGAGGAGTGTCCCACAGGGAGAAGAGGTGGCACACCGCCTCCCGATTCAGGGCCCACTCGTGTGAAATCTCTACTTGGCCGAAAGCGTCTGCCAGCTGACTTCTCTCCAGCGACATACTGCCAGAAGATATGCACCCGATCCGCATACGAGGATCCAGGTATGGAGGACCTCCATAAACAAGGGAAGGGCGCGAGTTCCACCCTGCCTGTTCAGGAAGAACATGATCGTGGTGTCCATCTGGACCTGCACAACCCGACATCTTAACTCATGCACACCACAAGAGCTCTAAGACTTCCACCACTTATGTCCTGTATACTCTTAACACTGCATCCTGGGCCTAAGCAAATCTCAAGCTACAATAATCAGCATACTATAAACAAATGCGAACAATTCTTGAACAGTAAGTTACACACAAAGTAAGAGTAAAGCAAAGCTTTTCAGCACAAAATTGCCTTTCCAATGGTGCTATGCAATCAACTGTAATCAATTTGGTTTTTATTTTGTACTAGCTGAAACACTAAACTACTATGTTTTTTTTTGGCTTTTTTCAAGGTGCTTAGGTGAGACTTGAGACAAATGTCAGCCATGCACAGCACACCATAAACAAATGCAAATAATTCCTGAAGTATACGTGATACACAAAGTATCAGTGCAAATTTTCAGCACAAAACCCAACTGCTTGATTTATGCAGATCAACTGTAATCAATCTGGTTTTATTTTACATTAGCCAAATTTAAAAAAAAAAACTCAATTTTGTGGGTATTTCAGCTAGCGTAAAATAAAAACCAAATTGATTACAGTTGATTGCACAGCACTGTTATAAAGGTAATTTTGTGCTGAACAACTCTGCCACTGATACTTTGTGTATCATGTATACTTCAGGAATTATCTGCATTTGTTTATGGTATGGTGTACATGGCGGACATGTGTCTCAAGCCTCTCCTAACCACCTTGAATAAATCTTAAAAAAAAAAAAAAAAAAAATGTTTTTTGATAAAGATTTATTCAAGGTGGTTAGGTGAGGCTTGAGAGACGAATGTCAGCCATGCACACCACACCTTAAACAAATGCGAACAACTCCTAAAGTATACGTGACAAAGTATCAGCAGCAAAGTTGTTCAGCACAAAATGACGTAACGGTGCTATGCAATCAATTCTAAGCAATTCGGTTTGTTTAATATTTAGGTAAAAACTGACTTCCTCAGATGTTTCCAGGTCTGAGTGAAAGTCAGCACAGTACATCTACTGTTATTGGCCTGAGTGGCTATGCTTTCACATGCCACCTACAGGCATATCTAGGCCTGGATTAGTTAATATTTATTTATTAGCTTTTGGTAACTGGAAGTCGCTGACAACAATCCTGCCTATTTTCAGGCGACCGGCATAGAGCACCAGAAGGTTTATGTGGGACCCCAAGATGTACCCCCACCAGAGACGTGGCCCGCTGTAAGCATGTCTGTTCTGGGCAAACAAACAATTCCTTACTTCAGGTGTTCGAGATCAAGCACCTCTGGATGGCATCCACCATCGGCAGGTTCACTAGGGCACTCAGGGAAGAGATAACCATGACCTCTAGGTCCAAGACAGAGCGGCTCTGAACCCTTCCTCTTTGGCACTGCAAGCAGTGCCAGAAGTGGGCCTGGTGTTCTGGCAGGTGGGTCCCGCTCACCAGTACTAGCCTTAGTGTCAAGAGCCAGGGTGGCACTAGGCTTCAATGCCATGGTTCCCTCCGGTGTAGACCAACGGCACAGCTTCGGCCTCACCACCAAGGGTGTCTACTGCACTGAAGGGCCTACAGACAGGAAGTGGGGTTGGGGGTGCACAATCAGGCCCCCAAAGGAAACCCACTGTCCACCAGACCCTCCCCCCAAAGGACTCCTGACATCTCAAAAAGGAGTGCCCTGGACTTCGGTACGTGTAGTACTGGGAAGGGGCTCAGGGGAAGAGCTCAGGGACCTCACCCTGATGCGATCACTGCCTCGGAAGGTGGGAATCACTGCCCCACTTCAACACACGCTTCTTGAGGATACCACCTGTCCATGTCGTGGTCAGTGTCAAGGCAGGCCCAGCAGTCATGTCTGCCATGGATGGCAATATGACCCCTCCCACCCCGGAGCACTGATGCATGGAAGAGGTGCCATTCTTGCTCCTCAGGACCTGACATGACTCGGCAAAAAAATTATTTAGAAAAGAATTCTATGTCAAATTAAAATATTGAACAATAAATAGCACCAAAAAAGTCAAACTAAGGAGACGATAAATTGAGGAAGGGATGAGGCCAGCTCCAGTTACTTGTCAACCAATGAGCATAATGCCATTATCTCAGCTTTGTATGCAGCACCAGCACAGATGTATGTCCCCTCACAGACTGCAAAAGACTTTGCTCTCACTGGGTCCTAGTACCTCCAGCTTAAACATGTAAGTTGGCACAAATGGTGAAGATCTAACTCTTAAGATTTGCCGTTTAGAATATGCCATGGTTATGGTCCTTTACTAATTGCAGGCAATACTCACATCTTAAACACTTGGAACGCCTGCAGGATTATTTACTGCCTTCTGTGCAGCCTCTTTAGCCTGGTGGGCTTGCAATACAGCTACAGCTTCATCAACCTAATGAAACAAACACAAACAGTTCCTGGGCATGCTGTTCAATTTGCTGATCCACAGGTCAAACAAAGGGAATGCAACCTTATTAAGACTAACCTATAATCAAACAGCTACATCTATTCAGGATAAATTACCTCATTTGTGTGGAAAAGGAGTTTGCATACCTTGGAGCGCAGAGACTCAGGAGATTCCAACATGTGGAGAAGTTCAGAGTTGTCAATCTCTAGAAGCATTCCAGTAATTTTGCCAGCCAGAGTGGGGTGCATTGCTTGAATAAGTGGGAAGAGACGCTCACCTACACGGGGGAAAGTTTTGCACAGTTACAGGGTTACATTTGTTTTAAATGAGCAAATGATACAGCTGTGATTTTTTTATTCAGTTTATAGTTCATATTTTCTTCTCAGCCACCAATTCTTTATCACTAACATACAACACAGAAGCAGGATCCCTGTTAATTTGAATTTCATAAAATAAACCTTTGTCACATTACAATGCTGCAAGCAGGGCTTATAACTTAGTACGTGTAATATACAGCAGAGTCAAACTCCAGGGACCAAATCCCGTTTCACGCAAATTGTGTTGGTTAAAAAAACAAAACACGAGGGAGGGAAAAATTACCATAGTAAACAGATTACTCATCTGTAATCATCCTGTTAGTATTCAGTTCACATTCACACTGTCGTAATTCTACTATGCACAGCTCGGTCACCAATGTTTTCAAGCTTGGGTACCCGCACCACCTGCAGTGCCTTCCTCTGGCCTTGCCAGAACGGACATCAGATCTGCATGCTTGAAACAGGAATACAAAGCAATTCTAGGCAGGGACAGATAGGAGGGACTGTCTGGAGGTAAACTGACTACTAGCAGTAGAAAGAAATGAAAATTATGTACTCACCGTAATTCTTGAACTTCTTGGACAGGTCTTCCCCATTTATTCATACTGCTGGGTTTCAAGCTGGAGGCACTGGGACCGTGCATGAGACTGGCTTGCGCCATGTAGGCTTTCTCGGCATGGACCCTCCAGCTGCCTCAGTACCTTTTTTACTGAGGTTCTAAGAAACACCTACCCTAACAAGGGCATGAGATAGCCCACAACCAAAAAGGGGAGATTGCACTCCGTGAAGTCAAAAAAATGGCACAACTCTCAAGTAGAGACTTTGAACAGAGCATCTATCTCTCTCTAATATATATATATATATATATATATATATATATATATATATATACACACACATATATATATATACACACATATACACACACACACACACACATATATACACACATACATACATATACACATATACACACACACACACACACACACTCAGATGAGCAAATAATGTGTTTTAGAAAAATGCTAAACATTTAATTCAAGACAGAGCGACTGAAAGTTAAAATATTTATATGGTTATACAATTGTGGCCTTATTCCCACTAAAGGCTTCAATGTAAATATTTCTTTTTTGATACTCCGATAGATTGTGTGTAAACTATTTTTGGTATTTGGTTGGTCTTTGCACAAAATTGATTTCATCTGTTTCACATCCTGATTGCATCAATTACTGGTGCATTTAAGGAATGGTGTTCTTGTCTGCCACGCCCCGAAGATTTAATTCCCGAAGCGCCGGGGCTAGTGGTTTTTGTTGCTGCATTTGGCACAACACTGTACTCAAGCAATAAAGCTAGACAAAGTCTCTACTTGAGTGTTGTGCCATTTCAGACTTTGTATAGTGCAGTCTCTCTTTTTGTTTGTGGATTTTCAATGGGCTGACTGCACTCGCCCCGTGGCTTTGAGTGGTGAGGACTATCTCGGTACTTTATTTGGACCTTGCATGAGATAGCCCTTTTGACCTGTATAAGAAGGGTCAGCTAGAGCAATGTCTTCACAGCCCAAACTGAAACAATGAAGGTGAAGACCAGAACATGTCCTGGACAGTTCTGGAGTGAGCTCAGGGGATAGTGGGTGGGCTTATGAATAAACGGTGAAGACTTGTCCAAGAAGATCAAGAATTATGGTATGTAATTTTCATATTTTCCTGGACTAAAGTCTTCACCATTTATTCATACTGCTGAGCACAGTGCAAGCTGAAACATAATCCCCTGAGCAAGGCAGTAGAAGATGGAGCTCACTCAGGACAGAAGTCCATTAAGGATTGTCCTGCCAAACGAAACATGCTATCTGGCATGGACATCCAGAGTATGGCGTTTAACGAAAACATGCACCGAGCTCCAGGTAGCCACTTTGCAGATCTCAGCAACCGGGACAGTGCGGATCTCTGCCAAGGACGTAGCAACTGCTCTGGTAGAGTGGGCACGCACTTCGCTCATCAACTTGACCTGCACCATAGAGTAACAGTGGCGAAGGCACGCCACTATCCAAGCAGAGATGCATTTAATGGAAACTGGTTGTCCCAGCTGGGCGGCACTGAAGGACACAAAGAGCTGCTTGGATTTCCGGATGTCCTTGGTTCTACTGATGTAGAACCGGGGGGCTTAACATCTAGGGAGGGAAGGGGGTGCTCCTTCATTCTGGGAGTTTGGAAAATAAGCAGGCAGAACTAAAGGCTGGTTGAGGTAGCACTCAAACCACTTTGTGGAGGAACTTGGGGTGTGTACAGAGAACCACCTTGTCTTAGTGAAAAGTTTGTATACGGAGGGTCAGTGACCAAAGCATGCATCTCAAAGACCCCATCAGCAGAAGTGATGGCAACCAGAAAAACAAGTTACTCACCTGTAACAGTAGTTCTAGGAGTGGTATATGTTGTTCATACACACTTCTTTGCTAGTACCTTGCCACTTTAGATGTGCCGGAAAGTCTTCAAGCTGGATCCCTCCCACCCACCGGGTGTAGACATAACCTAAGCTCCGACCCGACGCCAGATCTTGGCTCGCTGGAAGCCAGGTTTGTGTGTCAAAGTCAGGGAGGTTGGGTGGGTCAGTATGGATGAACATACCACTCCTAGAAAGTACAGTTACGTAAGAACTTACCGTAACAGTAGATCTTTCAAGGATGGTCTCTTGCAGTAAGTCATTACTTATGGGAGTATCAACCAGGTGGCACTGTCACATGGCAGCTTCTTCCAGCAGTTTTCCATGGGGCCACCCACACAACATCACTTTCTGTGGATGTGTATAAAAGTGGGTGGCCCCCAGTACCCTCTGTTCTGCTCTGGCTTCAGCGACCACGGCCTGGACCGAGGTAAACGAGGGCCAGAAAAAAAAAAAAAAAAAAAAAAACAGTGATCCCAGACGTCCGGAGTTGCAGAGATTCGAGGCAACAAGGCAGGGGAACTCAGGGCGGGGGGACTTACTACTAGAGAGTCCTCAGAAGATCTACTGTTACGGTAAGTTCTTATGTAACTGTACTACCTTCTATGGACTAGTCTCTTGCAGTAAGTCATTACTTATGGGAGATTACCAAGCAGTAAAATCCAAATGGGAGGAAAGGCAAGGCTGGAAGCTGGGCCAGAGGGCACGCCAGATGGTCAAGCCCATGCAAAACCCAGCTGTCCATGATGCCAAAGAAGCTGACTTCACAGGAAAGATGTCAACTGCACCCGCTCTGGCAGATAGGCCAAAGGTGGGGAGGACAACATGTGTGATATTTAGTAGAAATGTCAACTCAAACCTCTTCCATGCAGGCAGATAGGCCAATGGTTAGGCGAAGACAACTGGCATGAAATCGAAGAGGAATGTCAACTCAAACCACACCCTCTCAGGCAGATAGGCTCAAAGGTGGGTGGGGACAGCAAGCAGGAGGCATGATGTAGAAAGAACTGTAGGTGGCCAGGCACAGCGATTCACCCTGACGAGGCAGAGGTTGACAGGCACTGGCAAAGTCAAATCCAGTAGAAAGACAAGTAGAGCGGATCAGAAAACAGAAAGAGGAGCGCCGGGGAAGAAACATCCCGGATGGTCAGAGCAAGGAACAACTGAAGGGCTCCAGCAAGGAGAGTAGCAGGAGTTCCAATCAGAGCCACATGGAGGAGCAACGCGTACAGTCCAGGAGCAAGCCTCAAGAAAAGGTAGAGATCTCCCCAGGCACCTCAGAGGCCTTCGGTCTTCCTGAGATCTTTAGTCCTGTTAATGCATCTCAGAATCCGGTGAACGTCCATAGTATGGAGTAAATACTCCCCTTGATTGGAGTACTGCGTAAAAAAGGTGGGTAACTCTATGGACTGGCTCAGAGTAGACTCCGCTACTACCTTAGGGAGAAACTTAGGGTTAGTGCGCAGAGCCACACGTTCCTTGTGAAAAATCAAGTATGGAATTTTGCACATCAGGGCCTGGAGCTCGGAAATTCTCCGAGCTAAAGTAACGGCCACCAGGAAGAGAGTCTTCCATGAAAGGAATTTCAAGTCTGCGGAAGCTGCTGGTTCAAAAGAAGACAGAGTAAGTTTCTCGAGAACAAAGTTCAAGTCCCAAGGGGGAGCAGGAGTACGTATGGGAGGTCTCAGATGGAGGACCCCTCTAAGGAAAGTCTACCAGTTGAGCAAATGTCTTGTCTGCAAAGGAGACATGACAGGCCGAGATGGCCGCCATGTGGACTTTCAGAGAAGAGTGGCTAAGACCCAGGTCAAAAAGATGGCGTAGGTACTCCAGCAGAAGCGCCGAACAGGAAAAGGGTTCCATGTCCTTAAGAGGCAGCCCAGATAGTGAACCTCTTCCACTTCATGGTGTAAGTAGATCTAGTAGAGGGTTTTCTAGCCTCCACCAAAATCTCCACCACTTGGGGAGAAACCCCAAAGTGGGACTGAGTCAAGTCTGCAGGAGCCATGCATGCAGCTGAAGAGATCTGAGGCCTGGATGGACCAGGGTCCCCTGATCCTGGGTCAACAAACCTCATGATAGAGGAAGAGGATGATCCTCTGAGTATTGCTGTAGAAGAGAACCAAACTTGCCTGGGCCAGAAAGGAGCAATCAGAATCATTCGTGCTCCATCTGAGGCTAGTTTCTGTAAGACTGTTGGGATAAGTGGAATTGGGGGAAAGGCAGACAAATATGTCCTTCCAGTCTAGAGACAGAGCGTCTCTCCAGAAAACGCCTCGCTCTGGAATGAGCGAGCAGAAGATGGGAAGCTTTGCGTTTAGAGGAGATGTGAACAGGTCGACCTGTGGTGTTCCCCAGAGTCGGCAGATAACTTCTAGGACCCCTTGGTCCAGTTCCCACTCATGAGCCAGAGCAGACGAGCGACAGCTTGTCTGCCAAGGTGTTGTCAACTCCCGGAACATGAATTGCCATGAGGTGAAGGTCATGTTGTGTTGCCCAATCCCAAACCCTCATTGCTTCCCTGCAAAGAGGATACGACAGAGTCCCCGTTTGTTGATGTACCAAACCATGCACACATTGTCCGTCTAAACGGCTAGGTGGCCGGGATGAATGTATGGGTGAAGGGCCTGGAGAGCGTACAACACTGCCCGAAGCTCGAGCACAATGATGTGGAGTGTGTTCGAGCTTGGACCAAGAGCCCTGGGTCCGATGGTAACAGAGATGGGCTCCCCAACCTTCGCCCGAGGCGTCTGTGGTTAGAGTCTGGGAAGGGGGAGAACGAAAGAAAGGAACTCCCTGAAGCAAGTTCTCTCGAACCATCCACCACTGCAAGTCTCGGAGCATCGGCGAGAAGACTAGAACTGGGTGATCTAAGTCATCCACTAACTGATCCCACTGGGAGCGGAGTGTCCACTGAGAAATTCTCATGTGAAGCAGAGCGCGAGGTACTGTCGGGATAGCAGCCGCCATGAGCCCGAGAAGGCGAAGGACCGACCTTGCACTGACCCGCCTGCGGCCGGACAGACTTATTTGAGTCTGGAGGTGGGCGCTCGATCCGTGGCAGGAAGGCCCTGCCAGTGGTCATGTCTAGAATCGCCCCTATAAACTGTAGTCTCTGAGATGGGATCAAGTGAGACTTGGAATGGTTGATGGTAATACCCAGGCAGGCAAAAATCTATTGGGTAAGAGCAAGGCAGCGCAGGAGTTCCTCCCTGGACAACCGGGAGTCGATTTGTCCATCGCAGCAGCGAGGGAGTAATTAGACCGAAGTCTTGAGAAGTTTAGAACTATTTTCGGGCGAACCGAAGAATTAGGATCCAGTCTATACGCAGAGCGCTAAGGAGGGAACCTGAGCCTCCAAGCGGTAAGGAAGATCTGGCGTCGTGGGGCGGAGCCGAGTGTTTTACCACCCAGGTGGGTGGGAGGAGCCAGCTTGCAGACCTTCCGGCAAGATTTAAAGCGGCAAGGAACCTGCCAGACAGTGTGGATGAACGACATATCCATGTTCCTAGAAGATGGGATTCCTTGTCCGGTGGAGACTAGCAGAGATGTTTAGGGTTCGCCGACGGCTATGAGCAGCGCTAATCATGATCGAGTCTGCCTTGGGGTGTGTATTCAAGGAATACACACCCTCCGGAGCCTGGTATATCCGATCTGCCTTCCTCAGAAGGGAGGCTAACGCGGACGGTTGTTTCCAAATAGTGGAAACAAGGTTGGCATGAGGCTCAATCCAGGTTAGAATCAATGTTGGAGCAGTTTCGGGCAGATCCAGGAGGCAGCGAGCTTCTTCCACTGTGGATCTGGCTCCAGAGATTGCCACTGGTGGACCTCCTGGATCTTTCTCAGTAGCTCCAGAAAGGAAGGCTCTTCCAGAGGTGACTTTCGGAGGAGTCCTTGGCCTGGGACGGTCTGGAGTATGTGGCTCGTCAGGATCGGAGCACCCACGAGTCTGACTCTGAGGTCTCAGAACCGGATGACTCCTCCCACGGCAGGGGAGGAACAGTACCCTTGGGCAAACCTCAGGGAAGTGTATCCTCCCCACCCTGGCACCTGAGGGTTCACTTCCAGTGTTGGGTGGGGTAGGGGGAGGGAGTCTCTCGCCTCTGACGAAGGGGATCCTGTACAGGATCAGGCGTCAGTAGTCTCTCCACCTCCCTGGTGATCTGAGCCTTGGCCTCAGCTCACTAGGCAGCCAGAGTCTCCTTCAAATCCACCAGTGCCTGGAGGGCGGTGGTGGAGGAGAAGACGGATACTGAGGGTATCCATAGGGAGAGTATCCGTACCCTGACGGCAGGAAGCCCGGCATCTGGTATTAAGGTGTCTGGTATTGCGGTGTCAGATAGGCCAGCATCTGGTACTGCGGCACGGGACACTGCAATCCCGGGTAGGACGGCATCGGATACCCGGGAACCAGAGGCTCAGTCAGCGAAGAAGTCCCTGGAAGAGGCCCAGCGGCCGGGCCAGGAACAGGTGGCCCCGCAGGAGTTTGGTCTGGCGTCCAGTAAAGGGATGTCGCTCGGTGTCGGGTAGGCCGGTGTCAGGGGATCCGGCCCTGACAGAGCCCTAATGGCATCGTACCAACGCCCTCTGTGTCAACTGGGGAAGGTGGTCTGAAATCCCCAGTATCTAGCAGGGGAGACGCTGGGGCCTCGTTATGCAGCGGCAAGCCGGGTACGGCGGACTGGTTGATGGGGTCTGGCGGACTGGTCGATTGGGTCTGGTATTGGCTCTCTCGCCATGCGTTCGGAAGAGCCGACAACTGCCTTACTGGCGGGATCCGGGCGGGCATCAGAGGAGCCGGCATCTGACTTATTGGAACCAGCGTCCGAAGGCCACATGGGAGAGGCGTCCTTGGCAGGCGGCTTGGGGGCTGTGCGCACCCCCGAAGAGGCCAGCAACTTATTAGCCCTGTCCGGGCGGACGTCGGTGGCGCCGGCGTCAGGCTTACTGGACCCACTCAACCCGGAGGGCAGTGAGACAGCAGTCTTCCTGGGGCAGTCGCCTCCCCCCCCAAGGCTCCAGAGCCCAACGGGAGGGCCGCTGCCGCCTTGGATTCTGCCAAAACGGCTGGTCTCGGGGTGGGGGCACACATTACCTGTGATACAGCGACTCCAGTCGGAGTCCCGGCAGCCGTGGAAGTAGAGTCCCGGTGCTGCTTCTTACGGTGTCCCTCAGGCGAAGTGAAGGCCTGCCTTAGCTTCTTCAGCTCCTTCTCCATGGAGATCTTTTTCAAAATATGGGCCTCCAGAGACTGCTGGCTCCGTTTATGGGTGGCGGCGTTAAATTGCTGACAGGACTGACACTCCTCCACGGGATGATCCGGGCCTAGGCAGAAGAGGCACTGGGAGTGACCGTCCTTATGCAGGAGCTGGGTGCCGCAAGAGTCAGCTTGTTTTTATACGAATTGAATGGTGTAGGGGGAAGTCGTACACGGCATTTAAGCAAGAAAATGTCAAAAAAACCACAGAGAAAAATTCGGTTTACAAGACCCGACGATTAACCGATGAGCAGAAGAACTTAACTGCGAGGCACTATGACAAGCAGATGGCGGGAAAGAACTGGAAGGCAAGCATGGGGGACTGCCCCTTTATACAGACGTCGCTCGACGCCAGTCACCTGACTTGGGGGCGGTCCCCCGCCAGAGAAAGCTAGCTAGAAATTTTTCCGTGGGGTCCAGACACCTGCCGGCTTCAGTCCTATATGCAATTACCTACTGCAAGTGCCCTCTCTAAGTAAGATCAGCGTTTTCCAAGACAGAAAGCGCAGCTCACAATCCGTGGCTGGTTCAAAGGAAGGGAAGCGTCCGCTTCGCCAACATAAAAAGTAGATCCCAAGGAGGAACAGAATCCCGGATCAGGGGGTCTGATGTGCAGGATACCGATGAGAAAGGCTTCTGACACCTCCAATCGAGCCACTGATCTGCCATGGACAGGGGCATGGCAGGCAGAAAGAGCGGCCAGGTGTACCTTAATGGAGACGCAACTTAACCCTGACTCCGATAAGGAAAGCAGGTACTCGAGAATTGTATTGATAGGACAGATCAATGGATCCCAATGTCTCGCTGTGGCCCAAATACAGAAACGTTTCCATTTCGTAGCTTAAGTAGCTTTCGTGGAGGGTTTCCTTGCCTACACGAGGACCTGCGCCATCTTATCAGACTCCAAACCTAAGCTTAGCGACGTCCCGAGGAGCCAGGCATGCAGGTGGAGGGAATGCAGGTTTGGATCTTCCAGGGACCCGTTGTCTTGAGAGAGAAGATGTGCAGAGACTGGTAAGGGTACAGGAGGTTCCGCTGAAAGACGCTGTAGTAAGGGGAACCATATCTGACGAGGCCACATTGGAGCGATCAGGATCATCATAGTTCATTCTGATTGCGCTTTGAGGACCCTCTGCAGAAGTGGGAAGGGAGGAAAGGCATAAAGGAACCTCCCTTTCCAAGCGAGGGACAATGCATCTTGCCAAAAAACACCAGACACTGGATCTAGTGAGCAGAAACTGGACAGTTTTGCATTGCAACGAGATGCGAAAAGGTCCAGATCTGGAGTCCCCCACCTGGCGAACTGTTTGCCACGGTTTGAAGGAGGGACCATACGTGGACTAGCGACGACCTCTATCTACTGAAAGCGTCCGCTAATACGTTCTTGATTCCCAGAACGTGAATGGTGGAAAACCAAATGATGATTGGTGGCCCAATACCAAATTCTCTTGGCCTCTCGACAGAGAGGATAGAGTGGGTGCCTCCTTGTTTATTGATGTAAAAGACTACCTAAGTGTTAAGGATCCGGTACAGATAATGTGCCTTCTTGGGGACTGCAGAGGATGAATGTGGGCACCTCCAGGTATAGCTTGGGTAACGTCCTGGAAGGTGTCCCACCATGGGTGGGATGACCATGGGCTTGGGGTCTTTTTGGCGTAGGTATCTGGCCAACCTCAAGCGCTCCCTGTCCACGGCCTTCGTATCCCACCCCATGTTTACCTGAATAGGAGACATGATCTCCATAAAACTAGGGTCATCCAGTGGAGATTCTGGTTCATCTTCCGAGTCCCCAGGCAGAGATTAGACGTCTGACGTGGGGGTCAGTCAACGTATGTGTCTGACAGAGAGGGAGAATGAGTGTCTCGTCTCCTTCATTTTGTGCCTAAGTCAGTCTGGCATAGGAGAGCGTGAAGAGCTCGGAGAGTGGGACAGTTCGCGCCTTTGCTTGTCTGTATGCTTTCAGACACTGCAAGGAGTCCGTGGCCTTCCAGTATCCTCTCCCTGCGGCTGCGGAATCTCTGTAGCATCCGGCTCATGTACGGGAACCGAATCAGGCTGAGGTGGAGGAGGTGGTTCTGGTTTGGGTGCTGCTTGACAGTGTCCCACCAATGGGAAACAACTTACCTGAGCCATATTAAGCCTGGGAGAGCTAGAGGCTGACTCAGGCGTTTATGCCTCCGTTGGCACCGGCGTTGGGCCGGTCTGGCGTCTGCTGAACAAGTGACAGCGGCGGAGCCTCCTGAAGATAGTCTGGCTTAAAAGGTGGCCGGGCCGGCGTCTGGTCCCTGGGTGGAGGGGAGACGTCAGTCTGAGTCAGCTCTGGCTGAGGGCGGTTGGAAGTTTTATGAGACTTGTCCAACAAACACTGATCAGACACCAGAGGCTGATGGTGGTCGGAGGACTTGGGTTTTGGAGGCAAAGAGGAGGCCCCGCCAGACGAATGTCCGGAGGCCTTTTTTCCTTCCCAGGAGTCTACACTGGAGACAGAGGCCAAGTGGGACGAAGATCTGCCCAAGTCCGCGGTTTTCCCAGAGGAACCTGGGGTAGGACAGATCTTGATCGGCTGGAGGGAAGCAGAAGACCCGGTGGACTTAAGAGAGTGGTAGCGGGAGCAGAAGGCTTGAGGGTTGTCAGGCGGGACTCACGGCATGAAGAGCTGGATTTGGAGGCCTCATGCGATTCAAAGGACCGGGACCTCGAGAGGGATCTCTCCTATTCTTTGCGCTTCTCTGTGCTTGTCCTTGGTAGTGTTTTTTCCTACAGTAGTAGAAAAATGCCCTTCTGAAGAGGAGTCTCTTTGCATAGCAGCTAACTATTTTTGCGCGAGGAACGTCTGGAGAGATTTCTGGTGCCTTATGTGGGTTCTGCTGTTGAAGGCCAGGCAGTGGGAGCAGGCCCCGGTGTCTTGGTCTGGGCCCAAGCAGTAGAGACAGGCGGAATGACAGTCAGAGTGGATCGGACGACCGCAGGAGCACTTGTTAGTGTGCCCTGTCGGTGAAGTGGACATAAAGAAGATCAGTTGAAAAACTTAAATTGCAGTCTGTACTGGGGAAGGTATAGCCGAGAGCCAACTGATGCATACAATGGCGGGAAAGAACTGGAGCACGAGGGGACCACCACCTCCTATATACACCGCATGGGACTTTAGCTGTTGCCACATTAGGTCTTCATTGCGTCGATGGCGTTTCCGAAGCCTCCCCTCGACCAAGGAGGAAGAATAATGTTGGTGACGCCTCTTTTTAGAGCGCTTGTGTGCCTTCTTCGGCCGACTGGTTGGAGTCCAGGACCTCGATCATCTGGGAGACAGACAGGGTCCACTGGAAGGCACCGGGGAGACCAGTGGATCTAGGTTCGGGACCTCGATGGGTTTCCCAGCGGGCTGGGTCTCCTCATCTGGGAGAGGCAAGACCGGGATCCTGACTAAGGAGTTGCTGGCCTCCCTGGGTGACAACGGGTCGAGAATTCTCTCAACTGGATAGTCATCCAGTGTCTGGGCCGGCTGACCTGACGCTGGAACCGTGAAACCAGTGGCTGAGGCCGAAACCTTGACCGAAGCTGAGACAGGTGATTCCTGGGACCAAGATCTCATGATCCCACGAACGGTGAGACAGATTCTCTCGGTTCCTTGTCCTTTTTACAGGAACGAGAGACATGTGAGCCCGAAGGCCCCTCGCCCTTGGTGGGAAGGGAGAGGCACATTTCTCGAAAGGAACCAGAGAAAGTGGAGCCCAAGTTAAGCGGAACAAAGAAGGACTTTGAGGACCAATCCGCTGCCCGAGATGCCTGTTCCTCGAAAGCCTGCATTTGTTCTAATTGATTAATGGACACCGCAGCAGTGCAGACTGCCCATTGGGCCTCTAGATTTGACCGGCAGGTTTCATTTCTCCGGCCTGCCCAATTTCAGGCATACTAGACGATAGTGCAGGACGTTTGGGTGAAAAGCAAGACAGTTCACAAGCCTGAGTGTCATGGCCGACATCTAGGCAATATACACACGTGGCATGCAGGGTCTGTCAGAGACATCTTTTGCCTGCATAAGCAGTAGCAGAAACTGGGGAAAGATTTATCTTCCATGACTGTCACAATCGCTAAGCAATCGTTATCAACTCTAACGAGTTTCATTTTGAGCAAATCCGAAGATTCTGAAGTTAGAACCTACTGAATACAAGAGCGGTAAGGAGGGAACCTGCATCTTCCAGCAGAAATGAAGATCTGACCTCATGGGGCAGAGCCGAGGGTCTTACCACCCAAGTGGGTGGGAGGAGCCAGCTTCAAGACCTTCCGGCAATATTCTTAAAGGGAAAGGACATGCCATCAAGTGTGGATAGAACATATCCACCATCCTAGAAATGGAACATTCATAACCTGCTGCTGGACATTAGAGAAACCAGATGTCCGGAGCCAGGACTGCCTTCTAATACAAATTCCTGCTGCAGCGCAGCAAGACAGTGTGTCAAAGGCGTCCACAGCCACCTTGACCACTGACTGTTAGACTTAATGCCATAAGTGACTGTCTGGAAAATCTTTTGTTTGGTCTGTGATTCAGGCAGGTATTCTGTTATAAACTTAAAAGGAAAGCAGTCACCAGACTCTCCCATCCCAAAGCCTTACCCCCCCCCCCCCAAAATCGATTAAGTATTTACAATAAAACACCTTTTTATCTTTCTTTTTACTGTTGACAAGTCCAGCGATTCCATAAATGACAGCAGTGCGCACTCCATTCAATTGAGTGCGGCGCCGCACCGCTCACTTCAAAACACTTGTATTGAAGCGAGCAGTGCGGCACTGCACTTTCACTTGAAATGGAATTGCACAGTGCCTGTCATTTTGCGGAATCCCAGACTGACAAAATAAAGTTAAAATACCTGAAAAAAGGAGTTTTCATTGTCAAACGCCTTATCGGAGGTAAGGCTTTGGGGGTGGGAGTCTGATGACTGTTCCTTTAAGAGGTCCAGAGGGCATACTTAGAAAAATGCCCCTGGTAACTGTCAATACTCATGCTAAGGGTAGCAGCAGAGAAAGCCCTTTTCCCCATCGTGTCTATTTTGCATGACTCCTTAGTAGTAGATTGAGCAGTCACTTCCTAAGGAAGAAGAGCTTTGTCGTTCTCAGCTAAAATGACAATCTTGTTAGCTGTAGGCTGATAAGCAAGGATAGGGCTGTCTGGGGCAGTGTACCTATGGTCTATCTGCCTACAATATGGAGGGGATGGACGCCGTCCTATTCCACACTGCATCCGAAAGGGTCGGAAACGTAGGGGAACAGCGGGGGGGGGGGGGATGACCAGCATCGTGGAAATGCTGAGCCACTGTAGATGGAGACTTTTACACAGGTCAATATAGTTGAAGGCTCAAAAGCAAACAAAGCATACATGTTATAGAGAAGTGCTGAAAATAAAGGTCCTCCTGAGGAACAGAAGGACCTGGATCCAAACTGTCCAGGCTACAGAAAGTCGCTGTTGCCACCTTCAGAGATGAGGAGTTTGGGGTCAGGCTCATCCCCCTCCAGGTCCTCCCTGAGGGGAGTGTCAGGAAAAGGGGTGGACCGTAGCTTCCCTAACCAAGTCTGAAGAGTAGGCAACACCAGCACAGGCAGAAAGAGCTGTTTGAGGTAGCCCTGTGCTCAGAACTGGGTCTGGCACCGATCCAGGCCTTGGGAGAAGGTCCAGCTGGCTCCAAAGTGACCAGATGTACTGGGGCCGGACCCAAAGCAGAGACAGTGAATGGGGGTGCAGCCTTTGAGCAGTAGTCAGTGGCATGGTCTCCTGCAAAGACCCAGAAGCCACCGACTGAGCCAAATGCTGTACCCAGCTAGAAAGCCCAACTGCGGCTCCAATGCACCCAGCCCCAAAGGGCCTGGAGCTGGAGGGGAAAACAAGCCAGATGCGGCATCCACTGTTATACAAGAGCTGCCCAATGGTGAAACTGCCTAGTGGAGCACCCACAAGTAGACAGGGATGGACTTTGGACCCAAGGCCTCAATCTCACACGAGATGAATCAGTCTGTGAAACAGATGGCGCCAGGGAAGGCCGCTTGCTCAGAGATGTGGAAGACCTCGTGGCAGACCTCAGGAAGGGTGACCTCAAGCGGTACTGCTTATCCTTCCGATGGGAAGAGGAATAATTAAAGACCAAGCAATGCTATGTTCCCAACTAGGATAGGGGAACAGTCCCACTTTTTGTGTTCAATGGAGAGCTATCCTCTCCCGAACACAAAACTGCCCCGCTGTCAAAACCTTCCCTTGGAGGGGGAAGTAGGTCACACATGGCCCTGCCGCAGAAGCAACCTGCCTGAAGAGGCTCCTTACGGTCACCGTCACGGTCCATGGTAGTCAACCGTTGCTCGGTAGTGCTGAGAGAGCTGAAGAAAAATTACCTTTTTTAAAAAAACTAAACGGACACAGAAATAAAACCTATTACTACAAATAAGAATTGAATGCTGTAGTCGTATAAACGTGAAGTTCTGACTCCCAGTGGGCGAGTGATGTCATTACTGAAACATACTCGACGGCGAGGAGAAAAAAAAAAAAAGGAACTGAGGTGACAGAGGTCTGATGCCGAGGTAAGCCTGTGCTGTGAGCTCCCCCTCGCAGCACAGCTTACCTTGGTGTCGCCCTCCTGAAAAGTTCTGGCTTCTGCGGGATCCTAGCATCTCAGACTCAGAACCCGTTCATGTGAATCAATGGTGAAGGCAAGATTCCTGGAAGCTCTAACTAGTATGTGACCTGCAGGTCCACTTTCAGTTTACGGACAGAATACATACCCAGCATTTGCTTTTGCTCTTGTGGAGGGGCAGCAGCCAACATGGAAGCAGTCAATGGTTCCTGGCCTTGCACATGAACAGCAGGCTGTAAATCGAAAAGCAAAATGTTAAACATTCCCTTTTGCAGCATACATTAAGGAGCTCCTATCATCATTTGGGAAAACTCTGAAAATGTAAGATTTAATCACAGTTTAGTTTTTTCTTTATTAAGTAGGGCAGCTGCTTGAAAACATGATCACCAACCACCTAGACATTACCTTCTATGCAACAGGTTCTACACTCGACACCATTATTCTCAATTTATAACCATAATTATCTCCAAAGCAATAGATTATGTTGACTAGAACTGTGTTGTCAGGTGTAGACAACCAGCCAGAGGAGATGGAACCAACAGAGCAGAGATCAACTGTCTGCCTACCTATAGGAACTGAAAAGTACAGCTGCATGAGAATGTAACGTAACAATAGATCTTTGAGATGATCTCTTGCAGCAGGCCATCACCGGTAGGACTTAGCCATGAGGTGTTAGGACCACACGGAAATCTTTCTAGCCAGCAGTCTACCAGAGGGGGCTGCCCACCTCAGACGTCAGCCTAACCTATATAAAGTGGGCAGCCCACATGCCTTTCTCAGTTCTCCTGCCGGACAACATAAGCAGGATACCAGAAGACAAAATTACTCACCTTAGTAATTACATTTCTTCTAATGGAGTCTTGCTGTATTCTGACAATTGCAGTGATTCCCAACCTTTGAACTGCCCCGGAGAACTAAGGGTCAACTTTCCATGCAGAGCATGGAACGCTGAGCTCGAGCTCAGTTGAAGTCTCTGTCTGGAATATTTTGAACCTAAACCGTCAGATTGTTACGAGCCCAACTAAACTAAAAATTCTATGTGGAAATTGTAAAAATTCTACTAGCCAACTGGCTGAAAAGTTTCAGATTCCCAAGGAAGACCCAAGACAGGAAACCCAAAAACAAAACCCAATGTACTTTAAAAAATAATAATAAATAAATAATAAGCACCCAAACAAAAGGGAGGAAGGTGCCAGCAAACATACCCCTGGGGTGCAACACTGCACATGCCCACCCACTTCCCAAAAACAGATTCTAAGAGGGGAGGCAGGAAGGAAGGTCAGAATACAGCAAGACTCCAGTAGAAGAAATACAATTACTAAGGTGAATAATTTTTTCTTCAAACAACATGAAGTCTTGCTGTATTCTGACAATTGCAGACTACCAAGCAGTACCTCCAAGGAGGAGGGACAGAACCTACTTTGGGAATAGGCTCTGAAGTACTGCTGTGCCAAACTGAACATCACTCCTAGCCTGGATATCCAGAGAGTAATGCTTGGTAAAGGTATGGACTGTTTTCCAGGTGGCTGCTTGACAAATTTCTAGGAGAGTAATATCCCTAGCCGCAGCCAGAGAAGCAGGTGTACCTCTTGTGGAATGAGCCCTCAGGCCTCAGGGTGAAGTTTTTCCCAGTTTTTCATAGCAGAATTGTATACAAGACACAATCCACCTGACAAAAGATCTTTTGGTGGCAGGTTTGCCCTTTCCCACTTCTCCATAAGTGAGGAACAACTGGAGGGAGTCAAACCTGTGACACTTGGTACGCTCTATGTAGTAACTAAGGGCTCTTTTGACATCTAAACTGTGTAGCCTCCTCTCTCCCGAGGAAGAATGCTCACTGAAGAAAACGGAGAGACAGACTGGTTTAAATGGAAATCAAATCACTTTGGGCAAGAACCTTCTATTGGTTCTAAGGACCACTTTACCCCTATGAAAGGAGATACAATCAGGTTCCACAGACAGGGCTTGTAATTCACTGATACACCTGGCAGAGGTAATGGCTACCAAGAACACAGTTTTCCAAGTCAAGTACTTAAGCTCTGCTGAAGACATAGGCTCAAAGGGGGGTTGCATAAGCTGAGCAATGCAAACATTCAAATCCCAGGCAGGGGTAGGGTCTTTAAAGTGGGGACTGGTGTGAAACAATCCTTTAAAAAATTTACAGAACACAGGATGGGAAGATAGTGAGGAAGGCTTCCCCATAGATAAAAACGCAGAAACAGCTGACAAATGTACCTTGGGAGTAGCTGGTCTGAGGCCTAGGCCATTAAGATGGACCATATAATCCAGAACCGTAGGCAATTCGGCAGTGCCTGGAGAAATATTCTTCTTAGAACACCAAATGCTGAATCTTTTCCATTTGGAATTGTTAAGTCTTTCTGGTGGAGGGCTTTCGAGAAGCCTTGAGGATGTCCAGAACACCTTGGGAAAGATGCAGATCTGCACACTGTAACTCTTCAAGAGCCATGCCTCGAGACTGAGGGACTGAAGATTGAGGTACCAAATCCTCCCCTGAGAGGATGTTAACAGGTTGTAATTCCTGGGAAGAGCCGGGGGGAGATGGACTGCCAGGGACAGCAACAGAGGGCACCAGGGCTGTCTGGCCCAATCTGGAGCAACCAGAATCACCTTGCAAGGCTAAGACCTTATTTTGACTAAAACTTTGAACAGGAGTGGGAAGGGGAGGCATGCACAGAAACTTCCTTCCCAATTCAGAATCAGGGCATCCAGGGGGACTGAGCCCAAGACTGGAGGTCTGCAACAAAAGAGAGGAAGTTGGTGATTGTCTGGAGCTGCAAAGAGATATCTCTGGAGCGCCCCACCTTGAAAAAAATCACTTTCAACACCTGAGGGTCCCAGGACCATTCGTGATGGCCCTGAGAAATCCTACTCAGTGCATCTGCTAGCACATTCTCCTTACCTGGAAGGCGAACTGCTACAAGAGAGGCTTGCAGGGAATAAGCCAGGGACCACAACTTAATGGCTTCTGTGCACAAGGCCGTGGACAGAGTGTCTCCCTGCTTGCTGATGTACCACATCGTGGTAGTGTCTGTTCTGACTTGAACCACCTTGTTCTGAACTGACTGTGAGAACGCTTTTAGAGCTAGAAAAACTGCCCTGAGCTCTAGAAGACTGATGTGTAGAAGGGATTCTTGGGCGGACCACAGGCCCTGGGCAGTGAGGGACCCCAGGTGGGCTCCCCAACCCAGAAGAGAAGCATCCGTGTTAAGGACCACTGAACAAGGCTGAGTAACAAAAGGAAAACCTTGCCTTAAATTGTCCTGATCCTGCCACCACTGGAGGGCCTGGATCAAGATCGGAGTCACTGGAATCAGTTTGGTAAGGGAGTCCTTTCTCAGACCAGAAAGCACTCAGGTGGAACTGAATATCCCTCATCTGGAATCTTGCCCCTTGGACCACTGCTGTTGAAGCTGCCATGTGGACCAAGAGCTATAGGAAATGCCTTGCTGGTCGAGATACCTGAAGACTGAAGGAAGAAGCTAGTTCCATAAGAGCCCTTGCCCTTTCTAGAGGAAGAAAGGCTCTTGTTCTGAGTGTGTCCAGTTCTGCCCCTATAAAGGTAAGGAGCTGGACTGGTTCGAGAACTGACTTGGGAAGGTTGAGAAGAAATTCCTGGGAAGTAAGCACTTGCTGGGTCTCTTGCAGCAGAGACTTGACTTGGTCTGGAGACTGACCCACTAATAGCCAATCGTCCAGACAAGGAAATATGGAAATCTTTTACCTTCTTAGAAGGCAACTACTACTGCCAGGCACTTTGTGAAAACCCTTGGAGCGGAGGTTAGGCCAAAGGGCATTGCTCTGAACTGATAGTGGCCTGAAGGCAACTCGAACCTGAGGTACTTTCTGTGGGAGCACCTGATGGGAATGAGAAAACGGGCATCTTTGAGGTCCAGGGAGGCCAGCCAGTCCCCTGGCCTTAGAGAGGGAAGGATTATTCCCAGAGTTACCATCTTGAACTTTGGTTTTAAAAGATGTTTGTTCAGATATCTGAGGTCTAGGATGGGTCGCCACTCCCCCGTCTTTTTGGGGGTCAGAAAGTACCTGGAGTACAGTCCTTTACCCCAGTGTAGGGTAGGTACTCTCTCTATAGCTCTTAAAGCTAGGAGAGAAGAAACCTCTGCCTCTAGGGCAAGGGTTTCCGAAAGATTTGCAGGTGGAAAAGATCTGGCTCTCATCTTTGGAAATTTTTTGAAGCTGAGAACCAGTCCCTGGCTTACTACTTCCAGGACCCACTTGTCTGATGCAATAGACATCCAGTCCTGGACAAAGTAAGCCAGCCTGCCCCCTACTGGAATAGGAGAGTCGACACGGGCAGACCCATCAGGGTGTCTGCTTGGCAGAGGCTTTAGGCTGAGGGGTGGATGCAGGCCTGCTCATCCCCCTTCTGCCTCTCCCTCTGAAGAACCCCCTCTGCGAAAATTATGAAGAGGCCTGTGCTTGGTAAAAATGCCTTTGAAAAGGCCTGCCCCTGCCCCTAGACTGCTGCCTTTGAGGAGTCGCCTGCCTTTCCTTGGCCTGAGCACTCCTGTAAGTGGTCCTGTACGCGTCCATTTTCTTCATGTAATTCTCTGTCTGCTCCCCAAACAGAGAATTACCCACTAGAGGAAAATCCATAGCCTTAGCCTGGGTGTCCTGTGAAAGGCTAGTACATCTGAGCCAAGCTATCCTCCAAAGAGCCACAGATGTAGCCATGACTCTTGACACATCATTAGAGTCCACAGCAGCATGAAACTGAACTTTAGGTGCCTTAATCCCATCTGCAGCCACCGCCTCCAGCTCCCTGGCTAGCTGGGGGGAGGACTGTTTAGCCAGTGCCAGTGCAGTGACCCACCTGGACTTCTGGTACCTGGCTGTATAGGCCATGTAATTCGCCTGCATGAGTCCCAAAGAAGATGCCATGTACTGCTTCTTTGCCATGGCATCAATCTTCCTGGAGTCCTTGTCAGGGGTGTGTGAAGCCAAGGGAATATTTGCCTTGTCACAGGCAGCAGCCTGCACTACCCCAACATGGCTGCATTGCTGATAGAAGAACTCCGTGTCTGAGCCTGAGAGTGTATACCTCTTGTCCATCCTTTTATCCACAGGAGGTACAGTGTTAGGAGACTAAGATTTTTTGTGTCCGTTTCCCAAAAGATTTATGGAGGGGAATAGACAGTCTACTGGACTCTGGGATATCCATCATCTCTACATAATCAGGCTCTTCTTGATCTTCCACAGCCTCCTCCATGGGAAGCTGGAGGGTTTCAGCCACTTTCATGTAAAACAAAATGGGAAGGGGGCTCAGAAAGCTTAGGAGGGGAAACACCTGATGGTCTGTCTGGGGAGATGTCCAGTTCCACACTTTCATCATAATCCTCAAATTCCCATTCCTCTTCAAACTCCGGTTCATAAAATTCTTCAAGGGTATACTCTTGAATCGGGGGAACCAACTGAACCCCTGCCAGAAGGAGCCAGATCGGTCGGAACCGGACGGAGCGATTCCACAATTTGAATCGCCCTGGCTATCTCTTCGGCGGTCGGAACAAGAACCTCTGGATCCGAACCGGTCAATTTATCTTTGCGCTTTCTTTTTGTCGGAACCGATCCCTCAGAATCTGCTCTGCTTTTGCCCAAAGTATCGCCCTGGTCAGAGAGCACTCCTGGTTCGGTCGAAACCGAACCGGACTGGCCATCCGGGTCAGCGGACTTCTTGGCCTCCTTTTCTCTCAGTCTACCTAATCTCTTCTTGAGGGTAGATTTGGGAAAATTTGTACATATTTGGCAGTCTGAATCGAGGTGGTCAAACCCCAGACAAACACAGGTGGTGTGGGGATCAGCCTTGGCAAAGACCTCCCCACACTCACTGCAGGGTTGAAACCAAGTGGGCCCGGTTTTTTCTTGGGTTTCTCAGACATGGCCAACCTAACTAACTTACCCTTTTTATGGCAACCGCCAGGCAAGACTCCCTTATTGGTTCCTAACCATGTCACAGGTATTGGAAAAAAACGGTTAAAACACTTTTTTTTTTTTTTTTTTATATAGAACCAATAAGAACCGGTAACCACACACTAAATATAGCAAAAATCACAATCAAATGGTCAGTTCAGCCGAACCGACTGCACTTTTACAAGTTCCACACAGAAAAGTACAACAATTACTATCTAGTACTCACGGCACCACAGACAGAGACTGAACAAACTACGTGGATACTTTTCCGTTTAAACAGACGAAATACTGAAAACTTTAACATACTTCGAACCGAGCTGAAGGAGAAATCTCCGGAGCGACCGTTCAGGGAGACGGAGTAAAGAATCTGAAGGTTTAGGTTCAAAACACTCCAGAGACTTCAACCGAGCTTGAGCTCAGCGCTCCATGCCCCGCATGGAAAGTTAACTCTTAGTTCTCCAGGGCAGTTCAAAGGTTGAGAATCACTGCAATTGTCAGAACACAGCAAGACTTCATGTTGTTTGAAGAGGGGGCAGAGGACACTGAGGTAACCCTGTAGCAGTGAAAAACATAAGGCTTGCCGATGGATGGGGGGAGACACAGGAAGAAAAAAAGGGGAGAAGGTGGGAGGAAAGCAGGGCCATCTGCAAGAGATCATCTCTAAGATCTACTGCCACGGTACGTTCTTACATAACTACCATCTTACTTCGAGGGTATCTCTTGCAGCAGTCATCACCGGTAGGACAGAGTCCCAAACGGTTCTAGTACTACAGACAGGCTGGGCAGCTGGCTAAAAAAATAACAGCCTATGGGAGGAGGGCTTGGGGGACAACTAGGCCAAAATTAGCCCGATGCCTAGAAGCAATGTCCACACTGTAATGCTTGGTAAAGATGTGGACAGTACTCCAGGTGGCAGCAGCGCAGATGTCAACAGCTGACATTATGAACGCAAGCCACTGAAGAGGCCATACCTCTTGGGGTATGGCCCTCAACCCCTCCAGGAAGTTCCTTGCTATAATTCTGGTAACAAACAAATATGCTAACTACTTAAACACTGTTAGGACACTGGGGAACCCTCTTTCTCAGGTGCGAACGAAACAAACTGCTGACTGGACTTCCAAGAGTCCTTACTGGTGTGTGCAGTACCTCAAGATTGTTTGCACATCCAAGGTATGGAGCAATGCCTCCCCTTGATTGGAATGCTCCGAAAAATAAACAGGCAGGTGGATGGATTGATTCAAAGTAAACTCCCGACATCACCTTGGAAAAAAACTTGGGATTTGTATGCAAAGACACCCTGTCTTTGTGAAAAACTAAATAAGGCTCCTTACACACGAGGGCCTGAAGCTCTGAACTCATTTAGGTAGTAGTAACGGCAAATTAAAAATAACCCTTTACATGACAGAAAGCACAGCACGCAAGATGCAGCTGGTTTAAAGGGAGGCAGTGTAAGCTTTTCTAACATAATTGAGGTTAGAAGACAGGACAGGGTCCCTGATCGGAGGCTTCAAGTGCAAAATGCCCCGCAAGAAGGTGTGGGACACAAAGTTGGGCCTCCGAGCGCCCATCCACAGGTACATGATATGCAGAAATGACAGATGTACCTCAATAGTGGAGTATCATAACTAGGGTCCGAGGGGGACAGAAGGTACTCTAAAACTTGATCCACTAGACAGGTGACTGGGTCCAACTGGTGCAAGGCAGCCCAAAGAGCAAAGCGCTTCCATTTCATGGAGTAGGTGGCCCTGGTGGAGGGCTTCCTGGTCACTACCAAAACATCAGACACTGAGGGAGACCCCGAATCTGGCTATGCACCTCCTTTTCTGTTCCTTCCCCCGGGTCACACCTGGTGTTTGCCAGGTGCTCTGTGGCGGAGGGGGTCTTCCCAGTTGCTTTGAAAGAAGCACTGGTGAAGCCCCTCCTAAAGAAATCCTCCCTTGACCCAGACGTCTTGGCGAATTACCATCCGATCTCCAATCTGCTGCTTTTGAGCAAGGTTGTGGAGAAATTGGTGGCACATTAGCTTAAGGATCACCTGGTGTCCTCGGATATCTATGAGCCATTCCAGTCGGGTTTTCAGGCCAGAGAGCACTGAAACTGCTCTAGTGCGAGTGCATAATCTGCTTAAGGACAGAGATAGATGATGAGAGGCCAGTTCTTGTGCTCCACGACCTCGCCTCAGCTTCCAACACTGTGGAGCACATCGTGCTTCTTTATCGACCGAGTTTTGTGGACTTGCCGGCACTGTCATCAAATGGTTTGAGCCCCATCTCTCGGAAAGAGTGCAGTGGGTGGTGATGGGGAATTTCTCCTCCCTAATGCCTGTCTTGAGTAGTACCTCAGGGTTCAACCTGGTCACCGATGATGTTCGCAGTGTACATGCTGCCCCTGGGCGAAATCAGACAATACAGTGTGGAGTTTCACTGCTATGCAGATGATACTTAACTGTATTTGTCTTTTGCACCCAGAACATCGGGAGCGGTTGATGTGCTTAACAGCTGTCTGGCTAAAATCAATTAATGGATGGCTTCCAGCTGGCTGAGACTCAACCCAGCTAAGACTGAGGAGCTGGTGATCAAGCCTAGTCACAGGCGTGATGGGTAACCACCAGGGGCTGACTCTGGACTTGTTCTGGGGCCTACTCCATTGGTGGTTTCTCAGAGGGTGTGAAATCTGGGCAATCCTTGATTGTAGATTGATCTTCGAAGATCAGGTGTCAGCTGTAGTCAGCAGTGGTTTTGATCACTTGCGCAACATTGCCCGGATTAAGCCCCTCATTCCGCCCGACGACCTGCCAACACTAGTACATGCCTTTGTGACTTCGAAGCTCGACTACTGTAATGCTCTGCACTTCGTGGTCACGGAAGGGATCCTCCGCAGGCTGCAGCTAGTGCAGAATGCAGTGGCCCAGTTACGGATGGGCCTTTCGAGGTCCAGTCATGTGACCCCAGTTCTGTGTGCGCTGCACTGACTGCCAGTCAGGTGAAGGGTCCTTTTCAAGGTGGGTCTTCTCACCTTTAAGGCCCTATACAGGCTGGGTCCTGGTTACCTGAGCTCCTGACACTGATGTCCTCTGCTCGTTCCCTCCGCTCCTCCTCAAGGGACCTCCTGGATGTTCCCAGGGTTCGGCTCAAGATTTCGGGAGATCATGCTTTTAGTGCCTCTGGGCCAACCCTGTGGAACTCTCTCCCACCTGCAGTTTGCGAGGCTCCCTCGATTGAGGTGTTTAAGGGGAAGCTAAAGGCCCACCTCTTCAGCCTAGCTTTCGACTGCTGATACCATCTTTAGCTTTGGTCAGTCCCTTGAAGAGTGACTTCTGGAAACCTCTGTTTTGCTGAATTTTAATCCCGTTAAGTTTTTAATGAGGTTTTATTACGTTTTTATTCACTGCTGTATGTCCTCGTTTATGTTCGGCACCCAGAGCCTCTGGGATTGGGTGCCTTATAAATAAAATTGCCTTGCCTTGGAAACGAGCCTAGGCTCAGCATGCCTTTCCCAGTTAACACATTTTAAATAAATAAATGTCCTCAGGAGAGATGCATGGAGAAGAAGAGACTTGAGATCCGGATGGAGCAGGGTGCCCTGCTCCTGGGAGAGCAAGCCTGTGCACAAAGGCAGGGACAGCGGAGGTTCCACTTCCAGTTGCTGTAGTAAGGGGAACCAGATCTGATGAGGCCCGATGGGGGTGATGAGGATCATCGTAGCCCCTTCCATTTGGAGTTTGATCAGGACTCGCTGAAGGAGCGGGAAGGGAGGGAAGGCATAGAGAAACCTCCATGTCCAGAAGAGGGACAATGCGACTTGCCAGAAAACTGCCCTGGATCTAGTGAGCAAAAATGCATCAGTTTATTGTTGTGGGGGGGACGCAAAAAAGTCCAACTCGGGCTAACCCCATCTGCCGCGAAGATCTTCCTACCACTGAGGACAGAAGTTCCCGCTTGTGATCGTGAGTGATTCAGGCTGTTAGGACATTTTGGTTGCCAGGAACATGGACAGCCGAGAGTTCCACACTGTGCTCAATGCCCAATACCACACCCTCATCACCTCCCTGCACAGGGGATAGGAATGAGTCCCCACCTGCTTGTTTATGTAATAAACCACACACGTCTGTCCGAACCAAGAGCAGACCCTAGGAGAGCAGAGTCTGGAAGGCCTGAAGGGTGTACAGGACTGCCCACATCTCCAGGACATTGATGTGGAGATCCTTCTCTATCTCTGACCAGGTTCCTTGGGTTTGGTGGATTCTGTCAGCATGCGGGAATAAACTTCAGAGGAGGCAAATTCACAGGTTTAAAAAACACTCTGGTGTGATATTTTTCAAAAATTAGAAAACTAAATGAAAACAAAAAATTGCAAAGAAATTCACTACTTAACATCAGTAATTTCTCACATAATACAGTCCTGGATATTAGAGCTCCTAAGACCCTTCTCATCTGCATTCAGCTTGTCTACAGTAGCACTCAAGACTAAGCTCAACTGGACTGACTGAACTCAGTGAAGAAGTTTTATCTCTTTTGGTGGGGTCACCTGACTGAACCCTTTCTATTTACATGTCTGGACATGTTTTAAAACCGGGGGTGGGGGGTGTTTCAGGGGACTTACTGGTTTAGTTAAAGATACAGTATATATATCCACAGATATTGACTATATCTCTGATCAGAGTGACTAAGCACTTTTATAAAGCATATCACATTCTTTTGTTCAGCCTCAAACATAGAACCTTATACAGCAACAGGTTTATAGTGTGACCTTATGAAAATACCATTGTTTTATATGGCTTCTGAATCCTTTTTATTTAAAAAGATTAACTGTATTTATTCCTATTTAAAATAGCCTTCATGCTTTTTGTACACAAAATGCACTTATGCACTTTACACAACACCTCTCCGGTGAAAAAGAAGGAAAAGAGAAAACTAGTAGAGATAGTAAAACGCTATGCTAGGTGGCCGACCTAGGGTGGGGGGTGGAGAGAAGAGAAGCAAAGAGAAAAGTGTTAATGGTTGCGCAACTGAAGTTTTGGTAGCTAGGAAATAAGGAGATAGAAAAGTGGTCCAGTCACAGCCGAGGGTGTAGCCCAACTCCGTCACAGGTCCCCATGTGGGCACCCCAAGTGATGCTGGAGGCGTCAGTCGTAAGAATCTACGGAGGGGGAGGTACAGAAAAGGGCATTCCTCAAAACAGGTTGCTGGGCTCCAGCCACCACAACAGCGCCTTCTTGACTGGACACTACACCAGCACTGGTTGATCCAGGGCGTCCATGCATTGGTCCCACTGGACTCACAATGTCCACTGAGGGATTCTCATGTGCAGCCTGGCTAAGGGAACAGTTGCAATGGCTGTGGCCATGAGGCCCAGAAGACTTAAGAAAATATAGTTACTTAAGAACTTACCATAACAGTAGATCTTCGAAAGGAGCTCTTGCAGCAGACTACATAGTTAGGACTAAGCAGGTAGCCGCCAGGACCCCACGGGAAACTTCTAGTTAGTTACAGCAGGGGACTGCTACTCCCCCGATGTTGGCCCGCCCCAGACGCCGGCCAATGGTAAAAAATGGGCGGTTCACCAGCACCACCTTGGTTCTCGTCCGGAAACCCAGCCTACACAGAAATAGAAAATTGAGGAGGTTCTAACAACCCTAAGAAAAAAAGAAAAGACCAGGGGGAAGGAATGAGGGAGAGCACCTCCTGCTGCAAAAGCTCCTGTTGAAGATCTACTGTTATGGTCAAGTTCTTACATAACTGTACCATCTTTGAGTGGGAGCTCTTGCAGCAAGCTACACTGTTAGGACAGAGTCCCAAGTAGTACAAAGAATAGACCCAGGTCAAACAGGCAGTGGATAAATAAACCAGCAGCAGCTCTTAAAGACAGAAGACCTTGGAGGACAGCTAGTCCAAAGCCAGACCTCCACCTAGAGGCAATGTCCAAACAGTAATGCTTGAAGCAAGTATGGACAGAACTCCAAGTAGCAGCAACACATATTTGCTGCTGACACATTAATGAGAGATGCGAAGGAGGCAGCAACACCCCTGGTAGAGTGACCTTTAACCGGTCCCGGTAAAGGCTTGTCGTACTTACAGTAACAATATATAATGCAGTTAACTAACCACTTGGATAACGTCTGTTTAGAAATTGGGGCCCCTTCAGGTCTCGAGGTGAAAGAAACAAACTGGTCAGCCTTCCTGTCAGGCCGGGTGCGGTCCAAAGAAAAACAAAAGTACCATAATGAACATCCAGAGTGTTAAGCAGAGCCTCCCCTTGATTGGAGTACTCTGGATAGACAGGCAAATGGATGTCCTAGTTAAGGGTAAACTTGGGCATCCCTTTCGGTAGAAATTTAGGATTAGGCCGCAAGGACACCCAGTCCTTGTGGAAAACTAAATAATGCTCTTTGAACATCAGAGCCTGAAGCTCGGAAATCCTTTGAGCAGAAGTAATGGCAACTAAACAAAAAAACAAACAAAAAAAAAAAAAAAACAGGTTACTCACCTCTAAGAGTAGCTCTAGGAGTGGTATAGGTTGTTCATCCACACTGTCTGGCATGTCCTTTCCCTTTAAGGATCTTGCCATAAGGTCTTTAAGCTGGCTCCTCCCACACACCCGGGTGGTATATGCCTCAGCTCTGCCCCTTGACGCCAGATCTTTGTCTGCTGGAAGCTAGGTTGAGCGTCTAAGGCTAGGAGGTCGGGTGGGTGTGTGTGTATGAACATATACCACTCCTAAAACTACTATTACAGGTGAGTAACCTGTTTTTCTAGGATCGTGGATATGTCGTTCTATTCACACTGGCAGATTCCAATCAGTTCTCCGGGAGGAGGGAGGCAAGGCGCACATCCCCTCTATACTTACTTGGGGAACAGAGATTGGAGAACTGAAGCCCCCAAACCAGCATCCCAGTGTGACTCTAGGTCAATGTGGTAGTGGGTAATGAAGGTGTTTGCTGACTTCCAGGTAGCAGCCCGGCAGATTTCCTGGATAGGGATGTCCCTGGAAGCAGCCACTGATGCAGCGGTATGGAGGATAGAATGAGCTCTCATCCCTCTGGGAGGCTCCATGCCCACTAACTCATAGTACATCCTCAATGTTCGTGACCCGAGGAATTGGTTCAGGTCATGCAGATCTACAATGGGACGCCAGCCCCCTGTCCGCTTCGAAACCATAAGTACCTGGAAATGAACCCTGGGTTGACACGGGGCTCCGTGACCCTGGCCACCACCTCCTTGCGGATGAGTTGGGCAATGTCATCTCGAAGAGACGACTGAGTGTGTACGGACACCATTTCCTTCCGTGGGGCACGGGCTCGGTTTGGAGTGTACTGCCCGAATTCCAGACGCAGACCCTGGCCGACTTCTAGAACCCACCTGTTGGTAGTAACAGCGGACCAGGCGGAAAGAATGTGGCGGAGCCTGACCACCATGGGAAGACCCAGAGCTTATGTGTCAGGTATGGGGGTGGCCACCCCATCCCATCACTGAGCAGGCTTGCAGGAGGAGGATCCAGAATGGGGACCTCCTGAGCCCTGTCCTCCAGGTTTATGGGCCACCGGGGGCCCAGACTTGGGCAGAGGGCACCAAGGTTGTGCCTGCTGTTGCTGCCCCTGTTGAAAATGGGGCTGCTTGGCACAGGGGTAGAATGTCGAAATGGCTTCTTGGAACCCTGATATTACTTCTGTGCCGAAGTCACGGAGTCCAAGGTGGCACTGGACTTTGATGCGCTGGAGGTGACCATCCACACCTGGGCTGAAGAGGTCGGTACCCAGTAAGGGGCCATCTGTTAGTTTGTGCTGGGTGTCCGCCATGAAGGTAGAAACCCTTAACCAAGCCCGGTGTCACATGGCAACTGTGGCCGAAAGTGAGTGGGCGCAGGAGTCCCATAGAGCCAGAGCTGTCTGGAGTTGCTGTTTCGCAACAGCCCGACCCTGGTCCTGGACCTGCTTGACTGTAGTCTGGAGGTCTGCGGGGAGGTGAGGTAGAACCTCATCAAGGGAGGCCAGGAGGGCAGAGAAGAAAAAATTACTCACCTTAGTAATTGCTTTTCTTCTCATGGAGTCTTGCTGTATTAGGACTATAGCAGTCAGCCTCAGCCTCTGAACTGCCCCGGAGAAAGGGTTAACCCAGAGAAGTCTGAGTTCTCAGCGAGGGCGCTGTTCAAAGTTCTATCTGTGCAGTTTGAAGTCAAACTGCCAGATTCTTCACAGTTAAACTAATATAGCAAGTCTGTGTGGAAAAACCCTACACTAGCCATTGGCTACCTACCAGTAGTAGAACTACAAAACACACAACAATCACAGAATAGCAACAAAATTATTAAATATTGCTAGCATTACTGAAAAGAAGCATTAACAGACCCCTCTTCCCAAAAAGACTCAAGTCTAGGAGGGCCACTACCACTCAACGAACAACAGAATTACCTAGTTCCTAAACCCAATAAGCAAAGAAAAAGGCATGACACAGTGCTTGCACTAATTTGCCAACCCCATACCCAAGGAGGATTCTGGAGCGGGTAGGAGGGAGGGTTGTCCTAATACAGCAAGACTCCATGAGAAGAAAAGCAATTACTAAGGTGAGTAATTTTTTCTTCAAACACCATGAAGTCTCATGTAATTAGGGACTATACAGATTACACAGCAGTACCTCCATGGAGGAGGGTCAGAACCTACTTGGGAAATAGGCTCTGAAGCACAGCTGTGCAAAGCAGGCATCCTCCTGGATTGAACATCCAAGGGTAATGTTTGGTAAAGGTGTGAACTGTTTTCAGGTAGCAGCCTGACAGATCTCCAAAATGGGAATATCTCTAGCAGCCGCTAGAGATGCAGCTGTACCTCTGGTAGAATGAGCCCTCAATCCTGAGGGGGCTCTTTACCCAGTTTTGGTAACAGAATTGGATACAAGAGACAATCCACCTTGCAATTGTCCTCTTGGTGGCAGGTCTCCTTTGCCGACTTCCCCATAGGTAAGGAAGAGCTGGGGATTCAAACCTATGACCCTTGGTGCGTTCCAAATAGTAGTAGCTTAGAGCTCTTTGACGTCCAGACTGTGCAATCTCCTCCCCTGAAGAGGAATGCTCAGTGAAAAATACTGAGAGAGATGGATTGGTTGAGATGAAAATCCGAGACCACCTTTGGTAAAAGCTTCTATTAGTCCTAAGGACTACCTTGTCCCTATGAAAGAAATGAAATCTTCTTCCACTGACAAGGCTTGCATCTCACTTATACGCCTAGCAGAAGTGATGGCCACTAGAAAACAGTCTTCAAAGTCAAAAACTGAGGTCTGTCGAAGACAGGGGTCAGCAATAGCTGAGCAATGCAAACATTCAGGTCCCAAGCAGGAGCTGGTTCCCAAAAGGAGGTTAGTGTGAAGTAACCCCTAAAAAACTTGGAAATTACAGGGTGAGAAGAGATGGAAGCAGGTTTACCTGCTGACACATAGCGGAGACTGCTGCCAGATGAACCCTTAAGGTAGCTGGCGTTAAGGTACAGAGAATTTAAGTGACCAGATAGTCCAATAAAACAGTCAAATCAGCAGATTCTGGGAGATTTGCTTTCCCAGAGCACCAAATGGAAAACCTCTTCCACTTAGAATTATAGGTGGCCCTAGTAGAAGGCCTCCTGGCATACTCAAAATATCAAGACACCTTGAGAGAGGTGTAGATCAGCAATTCTAGCTCCTCAAGAACCAAGCCTTGAGGTGGAGGAACGGAGGTTCGGATACCACACTCTCCCTGTGCACAGGTCAACAGGTCGTGGGTCCTGGGCAAGCTCAGGGAGGTGGACAATCAGGACAGAAGAGAGGGTACCAGGGCTGTCTGGCCCAATCTGGAGCAATCAGAATCACCTTGCAGGACTGAGTTCTGATCCTCACTAGTACCCTGAAAAGGAGAGGGAAGGAGGAAGGCAATAGATATTTCCCTCCCAATCCAACTGGAAGGCGCCCAGTGGGACTGATCCCAACACTGGAGGTCTGCAACAAAACAGAGAGAAGTTGGTGGTTGTCTGGGGCTGCGAAAGATCTATCTGAGGGTGCCCCATCTGGCAAAGACTGACCCCAGCACTAGAGGGTTCAGGGCCCATCGTGGTGGCCCTGAGAAATCCTGCTGAGGGCATCCGCTGGGACATTGTCCTTCCTGGAAGGTGAACTGCTATCAGGGAGGTATTCAAGGAGTAAGCCAGAGACCACAGCTTCATTGCTTCGGTGCACAAGGCAGAAGACCGAGTGCCCTTGCTTGTTGATGTACCACATTGTTGGGTATTGTCTGTCCTGACTTGAACTACCTTGTTCTGGACAGAAGCTGAAAAGGCCTGAGAGCGAAGAGGACAGCCCTGAGCTCCAGAAGGTTGATGTGGAGCAGAGATTCCTGAGGAGACCACACTCCCTGAGTGGAAAGGTCGCCAAGTGAGCCCCATCCTAGGAGGGAGGCATCTGTGGTAAGTGTGAGGGAGTGAGGGATGGGCAAGAAGGGACCCCTTGAGTTAGATTGCTCTGGTCCTGCCACCACTGAAGGGCCAGGATCAGAGACCTTGTCACTGGGACTAATTTGGTGAGGGTCCTTCTTTGGGACAAAAAGATCTCAGGTGGAATTGGATGTCTCATCTGGAATCTTGCTCCCTGCCACGACAGCTGTGGGCCAGCCATGTGTCCTAGGAGTTGCAGGAAGTGCCTTGCTGGCCGAGAGACCCATGGTGAAGGAAGATGCCAGGGCAATGAGTCTGTCCACTCTCTGGAGGGAGATATGCCCTGGCAGACTTTGTGTTCAACTCTGCACCTATGAAAGTTAGTACCTGAACTGGTTCGAGAACTGACTTGGAAGATTCAACAGGAATCCCAGAGAGGTGAGAAGCTGCTGGGTGACCAACAAGTGAGATTTACGTGATCTGGAGACTGACCCACTATGAGCCAGTCGTCCAGGTAGGAAAACAGCCACCCTTTGCCTTCTCAGATGAGCCACTATCACAGCCAGACATTTTGTGAAAACCCTTGGGGGCAGAGGTAGGCCGAGGGCATTGCTCTGAACTGATAGTGGCCAGAAGGTAGTTCGAACCTGAGGTACTTTCTGTGAGAAGGCCTGATCAAGAAATGAAAATAAGTCCTTGAGGTCCAGAAGCTAGCCAGTCTCCTGGTCTCAGGAGGGCAAAATCATTGCCAGGGTTAACATTTTGAACTTTGGTTTCAGAAGATGCTTGTTCAGGAACCTTAAATCTAAGATAGCGCCATTCTCCTGTCTTTTTGGGGTAAGGAAATACCTTGAATAAAGACCCTTGCCCTGATGCGAGGGAACCCTCTACTGCTTTGCATCCCAGCAGAGAAGAAACCTCTGTTTCAAAGCAAGGGCTTCAAAGGATTACGCGGTGGAAATGTCTGGCCCTCATCTTTGAGACTGTTTGAAACTGAGGACCAGACAAACACCACCTCCAGAACCACTTGTCGAGTTAGGGACAACCAGTTCTGGCTGAAATAAGCCAACCTGCCCCCACCGTACAGGAGATTCGGCCCTGGGCACCCCATCAGGGTGCCTGCTTGGCAGCTGTTTTTGGCTGGGAAGAAGGGGACGGTCTGCCAGAGCCCCGTCTGCCCCTGCCTCTGAAGAAACCCCTCTGAACAAAGGCTGAAGAGGCTTGAGCTTGATAAAAGGGCCTATGGTAAGGCCTACCCCTACCCCTGGGGGCATGCCTTTGGGGGGCATGCCTCTCTTTAGCTTGGGCACTTTTGTAGGTAGTTCTGTATTCATCCATTTTTTCATGTAATTTTCTGTCTGATCACCAAACAGAGAGTTACCTACTACAGGAAATCCATAGCCTTTGCCTGAGTGTCTTGGGACAAATTAGTGCATCTGAGCCATGCCAACCTACGGAGAGCTACAGAAGTGGCCATGACCCTAGAAGAAACATCATTAACATCAACGGCAGTATGAAATTGAACTTTAGAGGCCTCAATGCCATCAGCAGCCACCTGTTCCAACTCACTAGCCAGCTGACCCTGGGCCTGCTTGGCTAACTGCAAAATAGTGTCCCATCTAGACTTCTGATATCTAGCCACATAAGCCATGTAATTACCCTGCCGGAGTCCCAAAGAAGCTGCCATATATTGCTTTTTGCCATGGTATCAATCTTCCTGGAATCTTTGTCAGGGGATGTGATGCCAAGGGAATATTAGCCTTGTCTCGAGGCTGCAGCTTGAACAACACCTACATGACTACACTGCTCAGTGAGGAAGTCTGTATCTGGGCCTGATAAAGTATACCTTCTGTCCATTTTTTGTCTACAGGAGGGACAGAATGAGGATTTTTAAAATCTTTGTTGTTTGCTTCTAAATGATTTATGCAAAGGAATAGACAACCTTCTAGACTCTGGAATATCCATCATTTCAACAAAATCAGGCTCCTCTTGCTCATCCACAGCCTCCTAAAAGGGGCTGGAGGGTTTCTGCCACCTTTTATAAAACACAAAATGAGAAGGGACTCAGACAACAGAGGGGAGACTCTAAGGGTCTGTCTGGAGAAATGCCGGTTCAATGGGCACGTCCAGACCTTCCCAGTCACAAATGCACTGATCAAATTCCTCCTCCCCCTCCTGTGGTTCATAAAACTCCTCAATAACATAATCTTGAACCACTGGACCTGGGAGAGCCACCCCTCTGCCACTTGTGGAGGGCTCTCCAAGTCCCTGCGACAAAGACTGAACAATCTGTATGGCTTTGCTATTTCTGCAACAGTTGGAGAAACTATCTTAAGACTCGAACCTGCTGATTTCTTTGTCTTTTTGCTGGTGCTGGTTCCTCTGAACCAGCCTTTCTTGCCCGAGGAAGTAATGCCCTGGTCAGAGGGCACTCCTCTGGTCCAGTGGGTACTGGACCGGGCTGGCCATCCGGGTCAGCGGACTTTTTGGCCTCTCGTTCCCTGAGCTGGCCCAATCTCTTCTCCAGGGTGGCTGCAGGGAAATTTTTACATATCTGGCAGTCTGAAAGGAGGTGGTCAGCCCCAGACAATAAACACAAGTGGTGTGTGGTCAGCCTTGGCAGAGCTTCCCACAAACATCACAGTGTTAAGAAACCCGTGGGCAGTTTTCTTTTGGGTTTCTCAGACATAGTGCCAGCCTAACCAAAACTTGCCCCTTTTCTTCAGGCCGTGCCAGAAGCAAGACACCGTGTCACGGGTATTGAAAAACCTAAATAAAACGAGGTTTTTTTAGAACCTGATAAGAACGGGTACCTCCGTCTAAACATCAAAATACAAGAAACGATCGGGTTCAGACTGAACCGATAATTATTCCACACAGACTAAATTTTCGTTTACTTACGGTTACCAGATAGAGCTTAGCGAAACGCTGTAATTGAGACTTTTGCGGTTTTCTGAACCAAGGAACGACCGGAAACCGCAGTGAACCGAGCTGAAGGAGCTGATCTCCGAGCATCGTTCAGTGAAGTTGAGAAGAATCTGGCAGTTTGACTTCAAACTGCACAGATAGAGTTTCTTGAACAGCCTCACACAAGTGGAACTCAGACTTCTCTGGAGTTAACCCTTTCCTCTCTGGGGCAGTTCAGAGGCTGAGGCTGACTGCTATAGTCCTAATTACAGCAAGACTTCATGGTGTTTGAAGTGTGCCATGACTATGGCTGAGCTTGCCTGACTAAGGCCTAGTGATGAGGCAGCATACTTTCTGGGCAGAATGGTCCAATTTCTTGTCCTCTGTCCGGGGGCTTATCAGTGTCTCCCAAGTTACCTGAGCATCTCAACACAAACTCGGTCACCAAACCCTCCGTAGAGGGGTGCTCTGTGAAACCTGAACGGGAGCCAAGAGGCATCGCATATTTGCAGGCCATATGGGCAGATGGCACAGGGCAGGGTGCTGCCAGAGCTCCAAGGCCAGAACAGCCGCCTCGGCCACTGGGAAGGCCTCCATCAGGGAATCCCCCCCGTTTGAGTACATCAGTGAGGGGATATTCAGCTCATTTCTGGATGAGTTCCAGAGGCATCCCTGCGGATTCAGAGACAAGATTGAAGCCCACAAAGAAAGAGGAACCTTCTTCCGTCGAGAGACTACCGACCAATTCCTCATTCAGAGGACGGGAATGAAAGTCCAAGTCCTCAGACTCCCCAGGAGTCCAGATAAATCAGCTGGCCACTTGAGTCTTCCTCCACCTGCCTAGGACAATCAGGAGTGACTGACAGAAAGCCTATGTAGGAGGCCCGGAACAGACAAAGACCCTTTGGAAGGAGCCCCCAATGGGGGCTGTTTGGGTGGCGGCTCCGACAATATGGGTACAGAGTTCGATTTTGGCCGAACCGGAACGGGCTTGACTGGTTCCGAAGGAGGAATGGTGCAGCCCGGCCAAGGAGGAGTCTGCTTCAGCCTAGGAGGAGGCAGCCAAGTAATGGCAGGAGTAGAAGCCAGAACAGACTGCTGGCCGGACACGATCAGCTGCTGCCACATTAGATCTTCGTAGCGGAGTTTCTGTCAAAGTCTCTCCTCATCCGAGGACGAAGAAGAAGAATGGCAGCAGTGCCACTTCGAGCGCTTATGCATCTTCAGCCTATCGGTTGAAGGGGTCAGAGACCTCAACCTCAGTCGTGAGGGGGGACAGACAGGGTCTAAAAAGGTGCTGGGGAGGACCACGGCTCCTCTAGGTCAGGGACGAGATCTCTGATGGGATTCCCACCAGGCTGAGTTTCCTCTTTGGTGACGGTCTGGACCAGAGTCCTGAATAAGTAGCTGTCAGCCTCATTGGGCGACAGCGGGTTGACAATGATCTCAACCAGATAGTCATCCCACGTCTGAGCCAGCTGGGAAAACTGAAGCCAGCAGCCAAGGCCGCAACCTCGACCGAAATCCAGACAGGCGATTCATGGGAATGTGGATCTCTCACGATCCCAGGAACGTCATCTGAGAGACAAAGAATCTCTCGGTTCTTTGTCCTTTTTACGGGACTGAGAAGCATGTGTGCCCGAGGGACCCGCGCCACTGGTGGGAAGTGACTGACATTTCTTGAAAAGAAACCAGAGAAGATGGAGCCCAAGTTGGGCGGTATGAAGGAGGACTTCCAAGACTGATCCGCAGCCCCCGCCACCTCTTCCTCGAAAGCCTTCATTTGTTAGAGCTGCTCAGAGGACCTCGCAGCCATGGAGACTGCCCATCGGGCTTCCTTAGATTTGACCGGCAGATTACGTTTTTCCGGTCTGCCCAGTTGAAGCCATTCGAGACAATAATCTAAGACGTTAGGATGAAATGCGTGGCACATCTCACAAGCCTGAGTGTCACAGCCGACCCCCAGGCAGTACACGCACGTGGCATGTGGATCGGTGAGAGACATTTTTTGCCTGCATGGGCAGCGGCAGAAATCAGGTGAGGATTTATCCTCCATAACAGTAGAGATCGCAAAGCGATTAGGTGCAACTCTTATGAGTTTTAGTTCAAGTAAATCCAAAGATCTGACAGCCAGTACCTACAAAACGTGAGAGCGGTAAGGAGGGAATCTGCATCTTCCAGCGGAAAGAAGATCTGGCGTAAAGGGTCGGAGCCAAGGCATATACCACCCGGGTAGGTGGGAGGAGCCAGCTTAAAGACCTTCCAGCAATGTTCTTAAAGGGAAAGGACATACCAGTGTGGCCAGAACATATCCACAATCCTAGAACAAGGTTTTTGGTGCTAAACTCCCAAAGGAAAGCACGTCACATGGTCAGGATTGCGACTTGCAAAGTGGGAGATGTGGCGCTCCTCTAGCATCCCCGAAATGAATCTCTGCTAGCTGGTGATATCAGCGTCTGAGGACAGGTGGACAGAGGGTTCCTCCTCCTCAGGGTAGGAAGCCGAGGAAGCAGAGGACCCAGTTCAGAGTCTGGAGGCTCAGGTCTAAAGTTAACCTTGTCTAGGGCTCTGAGGTACCGGGGGAAAGCAGCCACAGACTCCCTGAACTGCTCCATCATTGGCCCCAAAGGGCCCCAAAGACCTGGTAGAAGGGGGAGGCGGCAGAGGATCCAAAGGCAGAGGGGAGGTCTGGTGAGCAAGAGTAGGATCTCTGCTAGGGCTATGAGAATGCTCAGGGGACCCCTCCCGAAGTGGGGGAGGAAGACCCCGAAATGCACCCACTGCAGGCCACCCAAACGGGTGGTTAAAGTGGTGCCCATGGTCAAGAACCCCATGATGGGGCAATCAGAGCCAGTCTCATGGTGAGGAGAGAGGGGTCTGCACTGCGGCTCCTCCCAAAGCCACAAGCTGCTCTAGAAGAGAGCGTGCGTGCCAACCTCGACCTCCCCACGCCCACCTCCCCAGAGAGAGGGATCTGCTCCTTGGCTGGCCCCTAGTACCAAGAGAAGGCGCTCCAAAATAACCCTGGCACCAGAGAGTCAGAATCCATCCCAGAACCCACCCCAGCGATGTAATCCAACTCAGCATAGCGCATGGTGCCAGAACCAAACCCAACACTAGAGTCATCGCTGGAATCCAGCTCGGCATGGCGCCAGAGGACACGGAGGAGTTGGCCCCAAGGGCAGGCCCAGAAAGAGTACTGGCCGATCCCACTGTACCAGAGACCGAAGGGCTAGACGTAGGAGAGCAACGGAACCCCTGACAGTCGCGTAGCCAATCTGGGTCATCCCAATCTTCCTCCAAGGAGATCAGGGAGACTGCCAAAAGAGCCACCCCTCAAAACTCCCCTTAACAGTACTGCGGACAGCATCGAACGGGGACCCAGCACTGACAGCAGCACTGCCTCGCTCACCGGCACCAAAGAAGGTGTTGGAAGCCAAAGCAGCACCAACAGGCAGCATTGAGGACTCCACTGGCTCGGGCCCAGCATATAGCTGTGACCGCAACACTGGGGGCGTCCATGCCTCTGAGGCGGCAATGGGTCGTGAAGGGTGCTCTGCCAACCACCTGGAGGCAGCCAACTGTCCACCCAACCCCTCATGCAGGCCTCCCGTCTCAGCGAGACCAACTAGCAGAGGCCTGCTCCCCCTCAGTACATATAGTACTGCGGGAAACCTGGGAGAAGGGCTCAGTCTTGGCTTTGGCGTCCCGGGACCAGAGCCGCCCTCTGAAGGTGGGAAGATCCTAACCCACCTTCATGGTGTGCACCTTGAGGACCCAGCGGTCCACAGAGAAGCAGGCATTGCAGTTGTCCATTTCACGTGACTGACCCAGGCAGGTTAAACAGCGATAATGGCGGTCTGTCACAGTCATTGGCCTACCAGAGGGACACAGACGCATAGGGGCACGGCCCACCTTAGACTTCGAACTAGGCCCTGAACTGGACATAATCGTGTGAACAAAATAAGACTACAGAACAGACTGCGCCGTAGAAAAAGTGAAAACCAAAAAATAAAAAATGGTTTTACCGGCTTCTGAAGAGTCTATGGTGTCGAGCAGCAGCAGTGGTGGCAGAACTTTCAGCGGACTTCTGTAGACTACGCAGGATAAAATGGCTCGGCTCCTACAGGGTGATGCACTTTGACGGTGGGAAAAGAAGAACTGATGTGGGGGAGGGGCCAGCATCTGTTACTGGCCAACCTGCAGGCACTACGCAATACGTCGGCCTCGAGGGTGGTGCCGTCCCTGATGCTGGACCCTCCTCCTCAGGAAGTTAAAGCTTAGAGCTATAAGCTTCCTGCAGGGTCCTAGCGCCTCCATCTAGAGCCACCAGTGATGAATGGTGAAGATTAATATAGATAAGACCAGCCCACTGCTATAAAAAGGCTCTCTCGTCTTTTGTTCTTAAAGAGAAGGAAAAGGGGAAAAACAAGGACTCAGAAATGAGTCCACCCAAAACCTTTTTAATAAGAAAGGGAAAGCTAAGGACAGGGGTTGGGGCAAGAGTTGCCCACCAAGATAAAAATCCTCCCCTCTAGCATGTTGATGGAACAAGCCCCCCGAAGGGGTTTGCCTCTTGATGCCCCCACTCCCATTATTTTTCTTTTTGTTAAGCAGAAAGGTGGAAGGCTGAACGAAATGGAGCAGGGAGGCAACCCAAATAACTGGCCATTGCGGGGGAAGGTGGGTGGGTTGCAGTGATGAATGGTAAAAATATTTTGGAAGATCAAAAATTACGGTGAGTACGTAATTTTCATGTCTTCCAAGAATCAATCTTCACCAGTCATCATTGGTGGGTCTGAGTTCTAAGCCACCACCAAGGGTGGTGTTGGTAAACACTGAGGGAAATGGTTGTTCCCCCAGCCTCCTGCAGAGGAGACAGAGAGGCGGGGCCCCTCACAGGCCTGGCGAGGCCAGACTGGTCAGGGTCAGGTGGAGGCTCCCATGGCCTGGGAGCAGGAATGCACCCCACAAGCTCGCACATGGCCCTATGGGAGAATAAATGGTCCCCCTGGTAACGCAAGGTGATCACCCTATGTCCAGCCAAGGGTGACAACCAGGACAAGAGATGCTAGAAGTTAATCCACTATCGCCCAGAGGTGCCTGCCATAGGACGCCTGGTGTGCAGCAATGCACAACATGGTGTGCACCGCCGAGAAAACCCTACGATCCTAGATGTCGACCTCAGCCGAGTGACTCCAGGGAAAGTACAGTTACGTAAGAACTTACCGTAACAGTAGATCTTCGAGAACAGCTCTTGCAGCAGGTTACACCATTAGGACTGAAGCTGGCAGGTGTCAGGACCCCACGGAATTCTTCTAGCTAGCCATCTTCAGCGGGGACCGCCTTCGACGTCGGTCCCGCCCCCGACGGCAGGCGTAGTACATAAGGGGGCAGTCCCGCCAGATTCCCCAGTTCTCCCGCCGGAAACTCCCGGCCGCAAAATGACATCAGAATGGGAGACCGAGGATCCGTCATCAAAAGGCAAAGAGCGTAAGCCCTGCCCAAGGCTCGGCAGGCCATGCCTCCAAGGGGGGAATGGTGGCGGAGAGCTGCAAGAGCTGCTCTAAGATCTACTGTTACGGTAAGTTCTTACGTAACTGTACCATCTTACTTCGAGAAACAGCTCTTGCAGCAGGTTACACCATTAGGACCGATTTCCAAGCAACAGCACCTGTAAGCATTCTGTGAGGAGGAAACTAGGAAAGATCCTTGACAAGTCCCGACTCTAGGACAGGAGACCCTGTAGCACACGGCCAGGCCGAAACCGGCTCTCCGCCGTGAAGCAATATCCAGGCTATAGTGCCTAATGAATGTGTGCACAGAGCTCCAAGTAGCTGCGGCACAAATGGCCGAGGTGGAGATGTTACGAAGTGCTGCAAACAAGGTAGTCACCCCCCTTGTCGAATGGCCCCGGACTGTACCCGGGAGGGGCTTCTGTTTGCTGTCTTAGCAAAATGAGATACACTGGACAAGCCAGCGAGAAAGACTGCTTTGAGACTGGTTGGCCCATCATCCTCTCAGCAAAGGAAACGAAGAGTTGCTCCAACTTGCGCGAAGCTGTTTAGTTCTGTTCAGGTAATACCTTAGACAGCGGTGAACATCCAGGGTGTGAAGCAATGCCTCTCCTCTATTGGAATATTTAGGAAAATATACAGGTAAATCGATGTCCTGGTTGACAGTGAGGGCAGAGACCACCTTAAATAAAAACTTAGGATTCGTCCTCAGAGATACTCTGTCCTGGTGGAAAATTAAGTAAAGCTCCTTACACATAAGAGCGTGGAGCTCGGAAACTCTCCTTGCTGACGTGACAGCAACCAAAAATAACGTTTTCCACGACAGAAAACTCAGCTCGCAATCCGCGCATCGCCCAAAGGGGAAGCGTGAGTTGTTCCAGGACAAAGAGAAGTCCATGGAGGAACTGATCCTTAATGGGTGGCCTAGGTGCAACACCCTCTCAGGAAATCTCGAGAGGCATCCAAGCTGTGCCACTGTGCACTGTCCCACGGGAAGGGTAAGCAGAAATCGCGCAGAGGTGCACCTTAATAGAGGAGTAGCGAGACCCGAATGGAATAGGGAAAGGGTATTCCAGCACCACTTTCACTGGGCATCCTAGAGGGGAAAGGCCGCGTGCTTGCGACCACAAGCAAAAGCGGCGCCATTTCATGGCGTACGTCGCATGCATTGCCGGCTTTCTGGCCGCGGAGAGAACTTCCACCACCTCCTGCGAGACCTCGTGTCGCAAAATGGCTGTGTCTCTAGGAGCCATGCATGCAGGCTCAGTGAGCGCAAGTCCGGGTGGATTAGAGAACCTTCCTCCTGAGACAAGAGATGGGAGCTGAAAGGCAACAGGATTGGAGGTTGCCGGGACAGCTGCGTTAGCAAGGGGAACCAGATCTGCCTGGGCCAGAATGGGGCTACCAGGATCATTGTTGCATGCTCCTTGCGCAGTTTGAGAAGAACTCTCTGGATCAACAGGAAGGGAGGGAAGGCATAGAGGAATCTGTCCGCCCAAGAGAGGGACAACGTCTGCCAGAAAACACCAGGCCCTGGATCTAGCGAGCAAAATTGGGCAGTTTTGCATTGGATGGGGAAGCGAATAAGTCCAGTTCTGGTGTACCCCATCGGAGAAACAGATCCTCTGCTACCCCTTGAAGAAGTTCCCACTCGTGGACCTTGGCCTGGGAACGACTCAGGCCATCTGCGATTGTGTTGTCCACTCCGGGAACGTGAACTGCAATCAGGCTTGCGCCGTGTCGTATTACCCAATCCCACACTCTCATCGCTTTCCTGCAAAAGGGGTAAGAGTGTGCGCCTCCTTGTTTGTTGAGGTAATACATCACTGCCGTATTGTCTGTTTGAAGCATGAGAGTATTCGGCGGGATGTCTGACTGAAAGGCCTGCAGAGCGTAAAGGACCGCCCTCATCTCCAAAATGTTGATGTGGAGATGAGCTTCTTGAGGGGTCCACGTTCCCTGGGACCTCACCCCGTTCAGGTGTGCTCCCCACCCCAGCCCTGAGGCGTCTGTGGAAAGAATCACCTCCGGGGACGGCGCTGTGAACGGAACACCCGCAGAAAGTGTTCCTGGGTCTAGCCACCACTGCCAGTTTCGAATCACTGCGTTCGTGATTCTGACCGGCTGCTGCATGTGGTCTTGCCTTTGGTCCCACTGCACCTTGAGCATCCACTGAGTTATCCGCATGTGGAGCCTTGCCAAAGGGACGGTTGGAATCCTGCAGCCATGTGTCGAGCAAGCGAAGGACCAGCCTGGCAGGAGCAGTCTCTTCCCGAGAGTCCCTGATGAGGGATCTGATGCGTCCGCTCTTTCGTCCGGAAGAAATGCTTCTTGATCGGTGTCCAGAACTGCGCCCTATGAACTGCAGCTTCTGTGACCAGTACGAGGAGAGACTTCTCGTAACTGATGAGGATGCCAGAGACTGGAACAGAGCCTGGGTGCTCTGGATAGCCAGCAACAATGCCTCTCTGGAGGTGGCCATGAGAAGCCAATCGCCAAAGTACGGGAACACATAGTGGCCCTGTCTCCTTAAAGACGCTGCCACGACTGCCATGCACTTGGTAAAGACCCTGGGGGCCGATGATAGTCCGAACGGAAGAGCTCGGAACTGGAAATGGTGGCTGAGAAACTCGAAGCGCAGGAACCTCCTGTGCGCTTGAGCCACAGGGATATGCAGGTAGGCGTCCTGCATGTCTAGGGACGCTAAGAAGGCGTCCTGCCTTAGCATGGGAATGAGACCCTGAAGGGTCACTATGCGAAATCGTTTGAGGCGACCGATGTATTTAGGTCGCTGAGGTCCCCTGTTTTCTTCGGAACCAGAAAGAATTGGGAATAGTATCCTGATCCTATCTGGTTCTCTGGAACATACTCCACCGCTCCCTTCTGCAGGAGCGCGAGTATTTCTTGCCTGATAAGCAATTTGTGCTGACCCGAGTAACGGGAGAGCAGAGGAGGCCTCGAGGGTGGCTTGTCTTGGAATTTTATAAAGTGGCCTCTTTTGACCAACTGAAGGACCCACCTGTCAGGGGTTATGGACTGCCACCCTGGCAGGTAGTACGCAATGCGACCCCCGACCTTGATGTCCTGTTGATCCTGAGGGGCGGAATGGGAAGGAGTCATGCTGTGGCGGGCGGAGGGACCGCACGGCTGAGCCGCTTAGCTGGGTGCTGGCTTCACCGCTGGCAACTTTCCCTGGGCTCTGCAGGAAACGGAGCCCTCTGTTGTGGTCCGCAGTGGACTGCTGTCTCATGTCTGCCACGAAACGGCGCTTTGGTTCCCACGAAAGGAACTAAGCCTGGGTCGGCACACTGCCTGGACCAACCTCACCGCCTTCCGGCCTCTTGGAGTTTGGTGAGGACCTTCTCAGAGGATTCACCAAAAGAACTTCTCCGTCAAAAGAGGCGCCAGGATGATGTTCTGGACGTCCGGGTGAATCCGGAGACACGGAGCCATGAGTGTCTCTGGAGGCATCACGCCTGACTGCAGCTCTGGCAGAGGAGTCTGCGGAATCGTACGCGGCTCGCAGCACCTGGGTTCCCACGTCTGAACCCGTACGGAGGAGTTGCAACATCTCCTTCTGCTCACCGTCTGGCAATTTGTCCGCCAGGTCCAGTCCCTGCTCCCACAAGGCATTTTGGAACTGTACCATGTGGGTTAAGTAGTTCAGGGATCTGATGGCGCAAGTAGCGGAAGCATAAATGCGCCTGCCCATAGCGTCCAGCTGTTTGGACTCCGGGTCTGGTGGCAGGGTGCTCAAATGTTGCGGTCTCTGGGACCGGTCATGAGAGGCTGTGATGACCAGAGTGTCGGCCAGAGGATGTGAAGCCAGATACTGGTCCTCCCTAGGGGCCTTGTACAGGCGGTCAGCTTTCTTCGGCATCGCCGGGAGCGAGTGTGGACGCTTCCACGCTGCCTTGGTGACGTCCACGAAAGTGTCCACCAAGGGTGGTACCACCACAGGCTTAGGATCTTTCTGCTGAAGTTACCTGGCGAGGCGTAGTCTCTCGGGGTCTAATTCTTCCACATCCCAGCCCATGTTCTCTTGAATATGCCTCATGATCTCTGAGAACGATGGGTCATCCGGAGGAGATCTAGGAAGTTCACGTGGGTCCGGAGAAGGGATGTGGATCGGAGAGGGGGATCTGGATCCTTCCGAGAATTCCGATCCAGTGTCCTCCGTCGACGGCTAACAGTGGCGTCTTCTGGGTCTCTTAGGGCTGGGTGACCCTGCAGAAGATCTGGACTGAAGTCTCCTTTTGTCTGGTCTCCCCCTAAGAGGATCCGCCGGCTCCTGGGGGGAAGGTACTCGGCCTGCCGCCCCAGACAGAGTAGGGGGCGCAGGGGCCAGTGGGGTTGCAGGTGGAGGAGGAGGGGTGGGAACCACATCCCTTTTTATGGTGTCCCACCAGTAGGTGAACAAGTCCTTGACCTCGGATATGGAGAGGCCTGACGACGGACCGGGCGCCGATGGCCGGTCGTCAGGTTCCAGTGTCGGCTCCCAAGGGGTCTCGGGTTCCGGAGAGGGCTCCCCGGGGGGCGCGACAGGACCGGGTTCACCCGTCTGGTCCTCGGGCTGGGTCAGCTCCTCCTCCGTAATTGTCTCCTGACCGGCGTCGGTGTCCTCTTCTCAATGGGTACGGACGTCGGTCCCCCGGCCGACGATGGGTGTCTGGCGGTCGACGGTTCCTGGGACCTATGATGTGGGGCCGGCGTCGGGACAGACTTCTTCAAGGAGGTAAGCTCTTTGGCCTTCCTCTGGGGAGGAGGAGGCAAGGATGCAGACCTGACGTTGGGTTCAGAACGGCGGGAACCAGACTTATGGTGGTGGTGACGGTCCCCCGACCTAGCCATGGCCATAGAAGAGGAAGATGAGGAAGGCCTGGAGGTCTTGGCCTGTGAGGCAGAAGACGAGCCCGAAGGAGTCTTCACCGCTGCGGGGGGAGGCCGAGAACGGGCCCGGGAAGGAGAGCGGTCAGACCGGGAGCCGGAGCCCCTAGACAGGGACTTGGATCTTACTCTCTCCCTGTGCTTCTCGGGGTGTCTCCTGGCCTTCTCTGAGGAGTCCCCTTTGGAGGCTGCGTCCATGGCCCCGATTTTCTCTTCGAGCAGGAACGCCTGAAGGGCCTTCTGGCGACTGATCCGGGTCCGGCTGTTGAACCCCTGGCAAAAAGAGCAGGACCGGGTGTCGTGGTCTGGGCCCAGGCACCGGACGCAGGCCGAATGCGGATCCTTAAACGGGATTTGCTTCCCACAGGCGCACTTCGAAGGATGGCCTTCAACGGAGGTTGGAGAGGACATCAGATAGAAACTGAGCAGAAACAACAAACTTTTTCCCGAAGGAAGAACTTAACCGAGCGTCGCGAGCTAGAAACGAGCCGAAGGGTCGAGACATGCAAGTTGGACGGCGGAAAAACTGGGGAATTCAGGACCGCCTTTATGTACTATGCCTGACGGAAGGGACCGACGTCGGGTGGTCCCCGCTGAAGACAGCTAGCTAGAAGAATCCCGTGGGGTCCTGACGCCTGCCGGCTTCAGTCCTAATGGTGTAACCTGCTGAAAGAGCTGTTTCTCGAAGTAAGATCGGTCACACACTGGGTGCCTATGCCTAGAGGGAGTGTCCAGGAGCTGGACTCCAGAAGAGAGGTGTGGCATGGCTCCTGGAGATACCAGGGGTGTGCAATACCTGTGCTGGACATCCCTCAGGGCTGAAGAGAAGGCAGAGGGATGGAGCCAGACGTCCGACGCCTCCGCAAATGGCAGAGGCCACGGAGGTATGACTGCGGAGTCATGACTGTATTCCCCAAGGAAGGACATCATCAGACCTGCAGGACTGCGGGTGGAAAAGTACAGCCACAGTCTTCTCATCGCCAAAAGGAACAGCTGATAACGGGTGGTCAGCATCAGAGGAGAGGTAGATGGAGGAATCCTCGTCCTCAGTGGAGGAAGATGAAGAGAAGCTGGACTCATGAGGTGGTGGTGTGGGGGTTTTAGGTCGAGAGACAGCCTGGTCTATTGCCCTCAGGTAGGTAGGGAAGGCACTTGCCGAAGCCCTGAACTGTTTCTAGTTCAGGGGTCCTGAAGGACCAAAAACACCCAGGAGAGGAGGAGGGGACAGGCAGAGGAGGAAGAGGTGGATCATAAAGGACCAGGCCAGGTCCTCCGAAAGGGCTATGAGAACAAACAGGGGACCTCACCCAAGGGCAGGGGCTGTGCATCTTGTCCACCCGTGAATGGTCAACCATAAGAGGGGACATCTGAGTGGTGCCCCGAGGTGGGGAAATCAGAGCTATAGTGGTCCCACAAGACAGCCCCCATCCCCACTTACTACAGGTCCAAACAGTTCCAGGGAGGCCAGAAGATCAGTGTCAAAACAGCTCCTGTTAGAGGACCCAGCCACTCTAGACATGGAGTGCAGCACTGACCAGGACCCATCAATCCCACCTCACCTAAAATAGGTTTTGCTCCTTGGATTAGGCTTAGGAACATCCCTAGCAGCAGAATCCTGCGCAAGGAGAGCAGGTGCTACAATCAACACCAGATACCCCCCAAATCAGATTCAGTGCCAGAACCCAACTCGGCACAATCCCAATGCTGCCAGTGGCATCCCCGGCGCTGCAAGCAGCACACAGGGCAGGCAGTGCTGCAGCAGACACCAGGACAAGAAGAATGCCTGGATGATTAAGCAGACGCATAAGGTCTAGGGCTAGTCCCCGCGAAAGGTCTCCTTCACCAGGGCCCCAAAGCCAATCGAGATCATCCCAGCCCTCACCCTCTGGATCATCTGACCACTCTGAGGTCAAGATCCAGGAGATCCACCAGTGATGAATGGCAAAGAATGATTCTTGGAAGATGAGGCTATTTTGAAAATTTTGTATCAAAATATTAATAAATGACAAAATTATGAATAAAATGTGAAAATGCACTGAAACTATATTGATGGGAGTAGGCTGCAAAACACATGTAATGGTTTTCTGCTGTTCAGCAGAAAGATTGAGGGACCATTTTTTATTACAGCAAGGGTGACACTGGGGATGGGCACCCTGGCATCTGCACATTTTAAGGGGGATGGGGCGCACTACAGTGGCTGTGGTGGAAGATGCGTTACATTAAGGACAAGTAGAGAGGAAGGAGGAGGAGGAGTTTGTGCTGTGGCCTCCCTGCTCATGGACTTGGCCTACATTCAGTGCAGCATGTTTGGGGAGGAAGAGGAGCAAACTGAGCATGACGCCGCTCAGCTGTTTGCTGGGTGAATTCATTTAGATTAATAGAGGATCGAGTCACTCTGGTTTTCCAAAAAGGTGTAGACTATTAGAGGATAAAAAAAGCTTACAGAAAATACAAGGAGCCCAAATCCAAGGAGGATAGAGAAGAATACAGGATTAATTTCAAGTAAGCAGAAAAAGCAATTAGGGTAGCCAAGGCCCAGATGGAAGAAAGAATAGCGCAGGAAGTGAAGAGGGGAACAAAACATTCTTTCATTACATACGGAGGAAAAGATAAATAAAAATGAGTACAGGGACGTAATAACGGGTTAGTAACTAAAGAGGGACAGCTAGTGGAGAAAGACAAGGTGGAAGTACTCAAATTCTTCTGCTCAGTCTGATGATGACAAAGGTAATGGTCCAGGACTAGCCACGCACTCCTCCACAAAAGGAGAGAGATACCAGGACCTTTACGAAAGAAAAGGTCCTTGAGGAGCTGTCTAAATTAAAGGTGGACAAGGCAATGGGACTGGATAGAATACACCCAAGAATTCTGAAGGAACTTGCAGCCTCACTAGCTGAGCTATTTAACAAGTCACTGGAAGATGGCACAGTATCACAGGTCTGGAGAAGGGTCACAGTTGTGCCACTGCACAGGAGTGGTAGCAGGAAAAAACCTTGTGTGGCAGAAATGGATCTACACAGGATTTGGAGCACCATTCAGAAAAGCGTCTCCATTTGGCTTTTTAAGTATTTCAAACAGGGTGGAAACTGTTTAATCAGGAAAGCAAAATTAAGCCAAAGCTTGTTTCCAGGTGCGACCTGTGAGCACAACGAAGTTAAGTGATTTGCTCAGGGTCACAGTATGCAAGTTGGGGCAGGGGGATTCACACCCAGGTCTCCAGATTTGAATCTCTCAATGCCCTAAACCACAGCACTATACTGCAGAGGGCTTACGAGCGGCTAGGAGAATCTCAGAAGCCCTCTACGACACCTTGTACCTGCTCACTTCTATCTCTTCAGGAGCCAGGCGTGGAGATGATGGAAGCACAGGCTGGGGTGAACCAGGGACCCCTGCGTCAGAAGATCTGGAGGGGGGACTGAATTTGCTGAGCAGGGGGAAACCATATCTACTGAAGCCAGCATGGGCAATCAGAATCACCTTGCCCCGTGTGCCACCAGCTTGAGCAATATCCTCTGACTTAGAAGAAATGCGTACCGAAAGCTATCTGTCCACTGCAGCCTGAATGCATTCTGACAGAAAACGTCACATTTTGGATATCTGGAGCAGAATCAAGGCAGTTTGGCATGGAATGGGGAAGCAAAAAGATCCACCTCTGGGGTTCTCCACTCGAAGATACTGCACAACATCAGGTGCCAATGACCACTCGTGAGGATCTGCTTCTGTCTGGCTGAACTCATCTGCCAGACTGTTATGAGCCTCTGGTAGATAAATCGCTTGGATCAGAGTGTCCTCCAGACACCACTCCCACACTCACTGCTTCCCTGCAAAGAGGATAAGAGTGTGCTCTCCTTGCTTGTTGATGTAGTACATGACAGCCTCATCCATCTGAAGGAGGATTACCTCGTGGTAGACAAACTGGGCCTGGAAGGCATACAGGACTGCTCTCATCTCCAAGACACTGATGTGGAGATGGGACTCTGTAGGGCTCCAAAGTCCCAGAGTGTGGCAGCCCTGACAGTGGGCTCCCCACTCCGGTCTCACATCTGTAGTCAGGGTTATCGGAGGCTCTGAGGGAGAGAAGGGGAGACCTTGAAGGAAACTGCCCTCTTATGCCCACCGTGCAAGCGATCGAAGTAGAGGCTTCATCACTTTGATGGGGTAAGACAGAGGATGCACTGTCCAAGACCACAGCGTGCTGAGCATTCAATGAGTTGTCCACATGTGCAGGTTTGCTAGAGGTACTGTGAAGAAGGAAGCGGCTAGGAGACCCAACATTCACTGAATGGAGTGAGCCTGAACGGACTTGTTCTCCATGATGAAATGAGCCATCTGATGGATGGCTTTCCTTCTGTCCTCCAGGAGAAAAGCCCTCGCCTTTGTGGTGTCCAAGAGGGCCCCTGATGAAGAGGAGCTGCTGAGAGTGTTAAAGCTGCAACTTCTCTAAATTTAACAAGACTCCCATGGAAGTCAGGAACTGAGCTGCTGTGGTCACTGCGTGTTCCATGCCCTGCTTGGACAGGCTGGCTAGTAACCAGTCGTCCAGATACCAAAAAACTTGGGGAGTCCAAGTTTTGGGAGGTGCACTGCAAGAACGGCAAAGCAGGGACAGACAAAGAGGTGCACTTAGGTCCAAAGTCAGCCGGTGCAGTTCTAGGAGCAGCTTACCCCAAAACAGAGAATAAAGTAAATGCAACAGCATTCGAGGAATATTAACCAATGCTTGATGCTAAGAAAGCTTATCAAACTTTTTATTCCAATGTTACCAGTACATGGAGGCACACTGACTGGTATCCCCAGCACTTCGACCACTCAAGGTCTTCCTCACGGGGTGTGTCCCTGTAAGGGGTAAAACCTCTCCTTATATACACTTCATTAGTCACATGTCATGTTGATTACATTATTTTTTCAAACACATTTTGTGAAACATACATAAATACAAAATAATCACATAAATAGCAGCCATATCGCATGTATTTAAATTTCTAAAGGAGGGTGCAGGTTCACGCTAAACTACATATTTATAAGCATGCCTGTATTTATAGAATGCTAAACACAGCTCTCATTAGGGACCATATTTAATTTGTGCTTCAAACAAACTTGTGTAATATTTTTTTATCTATAAGCAATTTTAAGGAAGCTATGATTGTAATGTAGCTAAATAATCAGGTTTGGTCTAATAATAAATAAGCATAGAAAGATTTTCATAGAAAGGACCAACAAAAATGAGCTATTATAATTTCATGGCTATAAAAATATTTTTAAATTATAAATTTAGAAAAACCTGAACTAGTTTGGCCCCATGTTAAAGATTAACCACATAATTTAGAATACACAACCTTAGAGGTTTGGAAAATAATTATTATATAATAATGGAATTCCAGTGGAGTAGAGATGGAGACTATAGCAATTTAACAGTAAACAAGGCTACAGAAGGTCTACAAATTGGTAAAGGACTGCATTACCGGAGTAGAGTGGGATTCCATTTTTACAAATGACAGTCCATAGATTTTATGATGTAGAATTTTTACTCTGTCTCTGATATGTTTTTTCTGAAGTGACATGGAGGGCATATTCCATTTATAATCTTCATATAGGGTCTTGACAGCGAATGAACTGTCAAAGGGAGACAGTAAAAACAACAAAGTCACAAATTACTGTTAATTCAATGTAAATTCTTATATGACTAACACAAATTCAGAGATTTCAGAGTAATACAACTCAGTTATCCTTTAAGATTTAAGATCTAAATTCTTCGTTCATCCCTTCTGGATTAAGGGCTCCTATGGTGTTTACTTTCCTTTTTCCTTTAAAATCCACATGTACATGTCACGACAGAAAAATGGTTATTAAGCAATTTATGACCTGTAGAAGCACGCTTGTTTATATTTTATGGTGTACATGTGGACTGCCAGTATGTGGGTACGACCACTAGAATGGTCAAGGTGAGACTACAAGAACATACAAGACCAACTATAAATAAAAATCTTGACAACCCCATAGGGGCCCACGTTGCAGTAGCACACAGATCAAACCCTATAGGTTTAAAATTCATGACCCTTGAACAACTCCCCCATCTACCATGAGGTGGGGGTCGCCTGAATCTTTTAAGGAAAAAGGAAAGTAGGTGGATAAGCACCCTAGGAGCCCTTAATCCAGAAGGGATGAACACAGAATTACATCTTATTTAAAGGATGATCGATATGTATTACTCTGAAATCCGTCTTAGCTATGTAAGAATTTACATTGAACAGTAATTTTTGTGACCTTTTGCTTTTTTCCTGTCTCCCTTTGACAGTTCATTCGTTATCAACACCCCTGTATGAAGATTACAAACAGAATATACCCTCCATGTCACTTCAGAAAAAAACAACACAGATACAAAAAAGAGAAAACATTCTACATCATAAAATCTATGGACTGTCATTTGTAAAAATGAAAAACTGGAATCCCATTCTACTCATGCCGTCCTTTACCAATTTGTAGACCTTCCCTAGCCTTATTTACTGTTAAATTGCTATACTATCTCTACACCACTGACATGCCACTATAATATTTCTCTTCTTCCAAACCTCTAAGGTTAAATCTATTCTAAATTATGTTGTTAATCTTTAATATGGGGCCAAATTAATTTAGGTTTTTCTAAATTTATAGTTTAAAATTATTTTTATAGCCATAAATTATAATGGCTCAATTTTTTGTTGGCCCTTTCTATGCTTTTTTATTATGATTAGATAAAACTTGATTAGCGCCTCCAACTCCATTACAATCATAACTTCCTTAAACTTGCTTACAGATAAATGGTATGAAATTAATTTTATATTTCAAGCACAAATTAAATATGGTGCCCAATGAGAGCTATGTTTAACATTCTATAAATACAAGTATGCGTATAAATATGTAGTTTAGCATGAACCTGCACACTCCTTTAGAAATTTAAATACATGTGGTATTGATTACTGTTTTTCATGTGATTTTGTATTATGTATGTTTCACAAATGTGTGAAAAATGATGTAATCAACATGACATGTGATTAATGACACGTATATAAGGAGGAGTTTTACCCCTTACACTTACACGGACACACCCAGAGGAAGACCTTGAGTGGTCAAAGCGCTGGGGATACCAGTCAGTGTGCCTCCATGTACTGGTAACATCAGAATAAAAAGTTTGATAAGCTTTCTTAGCGTCAAGCGTTGGTTAATGTTCCGAGTGCAGTTGCATTTACATTGCTCAAGAACAATAAAGCACTCTATAAAGACTCGAGGCGCAGAGAATAATCCAGAGAACAGGACCAAGAATTGGTAATGCTGGTACAATGCCACAAAGAAATCTGTGGTGGCTGGGGTGGACTGGAATATGCTGGCAGGCATCTTGCATGTCCAGAGAAGCCAATCAGTCCTCCTGCTTGAAGAGCAGCAGCAGGGTCCATATGGAGACCATCTTTAACTTCTCTCAGTGTAGGAACTTATTCAGTTTTCTGAGGTCAAGAATGGGGCGCATGCCACCAGACTTCTTCAGAACAAGGAAGCAGTAGTAGTAGAAGCCTATATTGTGCTCCGCCTCCAGCACTACTTCCACCTCCCTGTTGCTCAAGAGGCCTGCAATCTCCATCACAAGAAGGTCCAACATGGATGCTGAGAGGGGGTGTTGCTTCTTGGTGGATAATCTGGAGGGATCTCCAAGAAATTTAGTTAGCACCCCTCCTGGATGATCCTCAAGACCCACTTGTCTGTGGTCATGGATTCCCAATGACAGCAAAACTGAGTCAGACACCCCCCACTGGAGATGAGGTCTGCCTCGCGCAGCTGAGGCAGGACCGGAGCCAGAGCGTCAGAGAGTGGCACCAAGCGCCTTCAGTTGCACTTTCTTCTGCTGCTGGGACTCGACTTGGACTCCCTTGCCTTTACCATGAAAGGACTGCTTATTATGGTAAGAGACTCAGCCTTTTCCTCAGGGTGAGCAGGGGCTGGCTGAGAAGTCTTAATGGCCATTCTAGTCTTCCGAGAGGCCTTGGACTGTTCTGTTTACCGAACAGAAAGGAGCCACTGAAGGGGACCATTCATGACCTGCTGTTGGACATCGCTGGAGAAGCCTAACACCCAAAGTCAGGAATGCGTCCTAATGCAGATTCCTGCAGCAGCAGAACAGGAAGCAGTGTTACATGCATCCATAGCTGCTTCAACTGATGACTGTTCGACTTGGTGCCATAAGTAACAGTCTAAAGAATTTTCTGCTTAGTGTCTTGAGGCCTCAGCGAGAGGTCTGAGAGAGGTCCAGAGGACATACTAGTATTTAAATGCCCTCAATAGCTAGCTAGTCACATGTTAAGGGTAGCTTCTGCTAAAGCTCTTTTCCCCATTCTTTCTACCTTACAAGACTCCTTACTAATGGGATGCACTAATCTCTAGGGAGAACAACCCTGTCATTCTCAGCCAGGATGACAATCTTATCTGCAATATGCTGGGAAGCCAGAACAGGCATGTCATTAGGGGCAGCGTACCTACGATCTATGTGCCAACAGAGGCAACGGATGCAGGCCTAGCCCACACTGCTTCCAAGAATCTCAAAAGCAGGTGGAATGGGGGGTATAAGATTGACTGGCATAGTGGAAATGTTGAGCCGTTCCAGATGGAGACGTTTCCCTGAGCCAATAAGCAAGAGTTGCATACATATTGCAAAGTAGAGCCTGGGAAGAAAGGTCCTCCTGTGGAACAGGAAAGGGGCCTGGAGCTGGATTATCCAAGCTGTAGAAAGAGTCATCGTCACTGCCCTCAGAAATAAGGTTGGGGTGTGACTCCTCCCCCTCCCAACTCCTCTGCGGAAAAAGGAGCTGGGAGAGGGGTGGACCCAGGAACACCTAACTCAGCGCTCTGAGTAGAAAAGACAAGAGACACCGGCAGAGAGGGAGCCAGCGCCAGGCCCAGCACCAGCCCAGAAGGAGCAGTCACCGAGCCTTTCAACGGAAAATAAAGTCGGCGCCAGCACAAAGGGAGCCGGCACTGAAGACAGCGTTGCCAGAGAAACTAAGCCCAGTACTGAGGAATCTCTTGGCGCCAGAACAGGCCCCAAAAGACCTGATCCCGGTGCCAGGCCCAACGTCACCCGCAGTGCAGGTCCAGGTGGCACAGATGTGATCAGCGAAGGTACCTGGGCCAGTCCCAATACACTGACAGTGCAAGGGGGTGTGGCCAGTGGAAGAGGCGTCAGCAGCCTGGTCACTGGCAAGGATCCAGAGGTCATTTGCGGAGCCAAACGTTCTATCTAGCTAGAGTATCCAGACTCTAGCTCCAGCATCCCTGGCCCCAGAACTGTTTCCACAAGAAAGAGCGAATGAGCCAGACGCTGTACCCACTGCTCCATAAGAGCTGCCCAGTGGTGAAACTGCCCACTTGAGTCCCCACAGCAGGACAGGGAGGGGCTCTGGGCCAGAGAGCTTGAATGCCTGTGAGCTGGAGCTGTCAGGGATACAGATGGTGCCAGGGATGGCCTCCTACTCTTGGATAATGAGGACCTCGCGGCAGACCTACCGAAGGAGAACCTCTACTGGTACAGTTTCTTCCCTTTACGAGAGGCAGAGGAAGAACTCTAGGTTGAGCAGCACTGGGTCCCTGACTAGGATCGAGAACAGGCCCGCTTTTTTGCGTTTACAGGAAGGCTGTCCTCACTCCTGACATAGGACTGCCCATCGTGAGAACCCTCCCCCGGAGAGGGAAGTGGACTGGACACTGCCCCAGTGCTGGAGCAGCATGCCTGAAGAGGCTCCCTACCCCTACCATCAATGCTGACGTCCATAGTCTGTTGATAGGGCTGTGACTCCCCCCCCCCCCCCAAAGTAACTGATAAAAGTAGACCTTAGTCTTCAACACTAAAATCAAATGAATCGAATGCTGCTGTCGCACAGACATGAAGTTCCGACTCCTGGCGGGCGACTCATCGCCACTGAAGTGCACTCTGCGGGAGAAAAAAAGAATTGAGGTAGTTGAGGGCTGGTGCCGAGATAAGCCATACAGTGCAAGTTATTCTCGCAGTGCTGCGCATGCACGCATCTTACCTCGGCACCAGCTCTCCTAAAAAGTTCCGACTCCCGCAGGGTCCTACCTCCTCCAGCTCAGAACCCATTGGTGAAGACTGGTCCTGCAAGATCAATGGTTACAACTATTTCTCATTATTAGTGAATGCAGCAGCTGTCGGGATGGCAGGAGGCAAACACAATGGACTCTTGGTCTTTTTTTGTCTAGCATTTCCTACGTTCCTATACGCTCACGAACAGCAGGCTGCTGCATGGGAACCTGTTGCTGTGTGCCAAGATGTTGCTGAGGGTTGCGCACTCCCGCTGCGTACTTGTACTGAGGAACCGTGCGGACACCAGGAGCAGCTGCAGCTGCTGCAGCAGTGAGACAGGTCCCATTGTCTGGGTTGCTGTATTGGCTGTGGAAGAAAAATTAAATTCAGATTGCAATTACTTAATCACACTTCCTGTTTACACAAGGCTTTTCAAAGCATTAGCAGATATATTGTCCTGGAAACTGCACTTTATTTACATAAATCAATGCTGAGACAAACCAAGAACTGCAGGTGTCAAGAATGTAGTCTCAAATGCAGTGATGGAAATAAAATCACATTACAAAATGTAGTGATGCTGTCTGTAGCCCTTTTTCATAGCAGGAACCTGTATTGCATTTTACAAGTTTAGACTTTTCTCACCCAGGGATGCAGTTATGAAGCTGTGCATTGGTTTGCAGACAACACCAAAATGGCACACAAACAAGTTACTCACCTGTAACAGTAGTTCTAAGAGTGGTATACGATGTTCATCCATATTTCTGACAGTGTCCTTTCCCTTTCAGAGCTTGCTGGAAAGTCTTCAAGCTGGCTCCTCCTCCTACCCACCCGGGTGTCAACTCCCACGGCTCCGCGCAGACACCAGATCTTGCCCGCTGGAAGCAGATGTGTACACCAAAGCCAGGGTAGGTCGGGTGGGTCAGTAGAGATGATCATATACCACTCCTAGAAAGTACAGTTGCGTAAAAACTTACCATAACAGTAGATCTTTGAGGAGAGTCTTTTGCAGTAGGTAATACTTTTGGGTATAGAGTAGAGGTCACTGTGGTGCATGGCAGCTCTTCTAGCAGTTTTTCACCAGGGACTGCCCACATAACATCAGCTTCCTGTTTCCTATAAAAGTGTCGGCGGTCCCTAGTATCCTCAGCTCCCCTGCCAGATTTAGCTCGCAAAGCGAGGACCGAGGGGAAGCCGAGGTACCAAAGAAGTCCCAACCCTAGTCACTGGACTAGAACTAGCTCTCTTAGAGAAGGAGGGGGATGGAGGGTGGGAACAAACCTACTGCAAGAGACACTCCTCAAAGATCTACTGCTACGCTAAGTTTTTACGTGGCTGTACTATGTTCCACAGAGTGGTCTCTTGCAGTAGGTAATACTTTTGGGGTGAATCCCAAAACAGTAATGCCTATGTGGGAGGACAGATATGATAGGAGACCTTGTAGAACTACACGTCCGAAGGCCGTTCTACATCATGAGGCAATATCCAGATTGTAGTGCCTTGTGAATGTATGGATCGAGGACCAGGTGCCAGCATTGCAGAGATCTGAAATGGAGGCTCTTTTAAAGCAAGCCGCAGTGGTGGCCACAGCTCTAGTGGAGTGGGCTTGGACAGGTCCAGGTAAAAGACTGTTGTATTTTTTCCTAACAAAATGAAATACAATGTGCCAACCAGGATGAAAGAGTATGTGTCGCAACCAGGAGGCCATAGCAACCCGCGGCAAGAGAGAGAAACAGTTGAGATGTCCTTCTAATCAACTGTGTTCCATTAGTATAGTAGCGTAATATACGATAGACATCTAAAGTATGTAGTAGACGTTCACCCTGATTGGAGAAGTCTGGATAGTAGACCAGAAGCTCCAAGGACTGATTTAAAATATGTTCGGAGACTACTTTAGGAAGAAGGAAGGGTGGGTTGGTACGAAGGACCAACCGGTCTTTGTGGAAAATCAAGTGTGGTTCTTTACACATGAGGGCATGAAGCTCGGAAATACATTGAGCGGAAGTGACAGCCACCATAAATAGGGTTTTCCATGAAAGAAAAAGGCTCAAGGATCAATTTTTCTATCATAAAATTGAGATCCCACCAAGGAGTGGGTCTTCTAAAAGGAGGTTTAATATGCAACATTCCTTTCAAAAATATCTTGGATGATGTTGGTATAGTAACCTTCCATCCAGAGGCTCATGGAAGGCGGAGATGGCAGCCAAGTGGACTTCGATGGAAGAATAACAAACCGGACTCAGTGAAGCCAGGTAGTCCATAACCTTCATTAGTGGACAAGAGTAAGGGTCCAAAGATCAAGAGGCTGACCATATGGAAAAGCATTTCCATTTGGAATTGTATGTTGCTCTTGTGGCTGGCTTGCTGGAGGCCAAGAGTATACTGGCAACAGGAGAGAACACTTGTAATCTAGTTAAGAAGGTGTACAGCCTTCAGGTCGGGGTGGAGGAGACACCTGTGACACCGAGTCTAGAGGTCTGGTCGGCAACAGAGCAGGGTCCAGTATGGACAGTTGTAGGAGATGGGGAAACCACATCTGGCGAGGCCACAGTGGGGCAATGAGAATCATTGTGGTCGGCTCTAACTGTAGTTTCAGGAGAGGGATTTGGGGGTGGGGGCGGCATATAGAAGAGACTCGCCCAGGGTTGAGACAGGGCATCTATAGATCATCCCTTTCTGTTTGGGATAATGGAAAATACCTGGGAAGACTAATTCTCTGAGGAGGCAAAGAGATCCATCTGTGGAGTAATCCATAAGTTGATTTCTTGGAGCACTAGCTCATGAAGTGTCCTTCCGTGAGTTGTGGACTGGCAACTCAGTCGGTCAGCTAACTGGTTGCAATGTCCTGGTAGGTGGGCAGGTGTTAGCGTCAATTGTTGCCATATGGCTTCTTGCCAAACTGCAATGGTCTCTCTGCATAGGGTGTGAGACTTCATACCCCTTGCTTATTGAGGTAGAACACTACTGCAGTGTTGTCCGACTGGATAAGTAACGATCCTGGCTTGAGGTAGGGCCGGAACGCCTAGAGGGCTAGACTGACTGCTTTCATCTCTAAGAGACTGATATGAGACAGATGGGGAAAAGTGGGCCATTGGCCTTGGGTCTGATGGGGAAAAATGGGCCATTGGCCTTGGGTCTGATGGGGACCGAAGTGCGCTCCCCAGCCCTGGAGGGAAGCATCTGTGGTCAGTGTTTGCATATGGTGGTGGTGGTGGTGGTGGGGGGACGACACTGGAAAGGCATTCCTTGATTCAGATTGTCCACCATATCAGAGTAGACTTCAGAGATGGAGTGACCCTGATTTTATCTTCGAACTGTCCTGTTCTTTGGACCACTGATTCTGGAAGGTCCATTGGACAGGTCTCATGTGGTAACAGGCGAATGCCACCGTAAGGATGGCAGAGGACATATGATCCAGAAGGCGCAGCATCTGTGTGGCCGTGACGATTTTCTGAACCTGTATATGTAATGCCAATGCTATAAGCGTGTCCTGCTGGGCAGGTGGGAGGCAAGCCCTGGCTGTAACTGGATCTGGAATAGCTCCAATGTATTATAGAGAATGTCGGATTTGGACTGGACTTTAGCCAATCAACAATGATTCCCAAATCTGCAAACAGTTTCAAGGTAGCATCTAAAGAGGCAAACAGAGCTACTTTTATTAGCCAATCATCTAGATATGGAAAGATTTAGTGACATTCTCTTCGTAAGGCTGCTGCTACCACTGCTAGGCACTTGAACACTCTGTGGGCTGATGAGGCCGAAAGGGAGTGTTCAAAACTGGTAATTTTGACCCAGTAGGTGTAAGCGCAAAAATTTATAATGGGCAGGGTGGATGGGAATATGAAGGTAAGCATCTTTCATGTCTAAGGTGCAAAGCCAATTGCCCTATTTCAGGATCGGCATGATGGTAGGTAGAGTGATCATGTGGAAATGTTTGTACTGAATGTAAAGATTCAGTTGTCTGCGATCCAGTATTGGTCTGAGGTCTCCCGTTCGTCTGGGCACCAGAAAGAAGTGGGAGTAAAATCCTGTTTGATGTACCAGAAGGGGCACCGGTACTTGGTCTGTTTGGTCAAAAGGGCCGTTAATTCCTCCTGTAAGATGAGTATATAATATGAAGGATAATGAATCTTCCATGGAGGGCAAGGGTGTGGGGTGGAGAGAAATTCCAGGGTATCACCCTTCTGCATAATCTGAAGTACCCAGTTACCGGAAGTGATCGTTTGCCAGGCCTCCAAATGGAGGGCAATACAACCCCCCACAGCCTCAGAGGCCTGGTCGAGGAAGTGGGGGCTGGGAGGCAGGCTGCAGCCCCACCTAAAGGGGATCAGGCACCCAGGGTGGTAGAGGTGTTGTCTCTGGTGGACTGAGCATGACCTCTGAAGCTGCCTTTATTACCACCTCTATTTTTCACTTCTTTTGGAGTAAGAAGAGTGTTGAGTATGGTAGGTTGTAGCTCGAGTATGATACATGCCATGAACTGTACGAAGGGTTCTGCCTGATGCCTGTAAGTCATCAAGTAAGGTTTGAGTACCTGGCCTGAACAGCTTGGACCTGTTGAAGAGGCATTAGCTACTTTATTTTGTACATCAGGTGCAAAGCCTAAAACGTGAAGCCTGGCATGGCGACACAAGAGTGATACCAGTGGCTGATAGTCGGGCTGAGGTATCTACGCAATCATATCCCGACCTGAAAAGATGATGGGAGACAGAATTACTAGTTGTTACTGTAGCCAATAATTTATCAGTCTTGTGAAGGAGGGAGTTTACTGATAACCTCAACGGCAGAGGATCCCAGGGTACGCCAATATTTAATCATATGACCCATATAGTTCAAGATTCTGATATTCATAGCGCCCAAAGAAAAACCTTTTTCCCCAAATAGTCAATTCTTTGGGATTCCTTATCAGGCGTAAGGAGCTCAAGTGCTTGGGTTTTTTGGCACGGTCATGAGCGGTAGGCATGATCACAGACTCTGCCTCTGGAATACTAAACAGAAAGGGGTGATCCAGAGGAGCCTGATATAGATGGTCTGCTTTGCGGGAACAGCTGAGAGAGCCGAAGGCTGATGCCAAGCGGCCAGCATGGCATTCTGGTAGGTTGGTATTAGTGGGGGAACCACTAAAACAGGCTCCTCAGGTAATTCAATATATTCTACCATATCCTTACATTGTTTATCACGTTCAGTAATGGAGAATCCCATGACCTTTTGGATTTGAGCCATCATTTCACTAAAGGTCTGGTTGTCTGGGGGTGAGGCTGCCGAAGATAGAGGCAGATCCTCATCCAGGAAGAGATTTTCTGAATAGGGGGATTCAGGATTAGGAAAACCCAAATCTTGAAACTCTTCATCCTCAAGATCACCAGCAAAAATCAGGCAGTAAATCTTGGGTCATCTGACAAATAGTCATCTGTGAATGGAAGAGAAGACCAGGGTGGCATGGTATCCCTGTCACTATAAAAACTTTTGGGCGGAGAGATCATCTGGTAGGGTCACCCAGATCTTCTGAGGGCTGAGAATGCTGCATGGCATGCAAAACCTGGACTACATTAGTGAGGTCCCGCTCCTGGGAAGGAGGTGGGGAGAGAAAAGGGGGCCATGTTGGGAAACAAGGGAGGTGACAGAGGGAATGGGACACGTAATGTGAGCAGGTCTCGCCCCTGGGTGGTAAAGACAAGGGTTCCGATCTCTGTCTGCCTGACCCCTGTAAGAAGGCATCTGTGTAGGCAGAGGAACAGTCAAGGCATAAGCCATAGGTTTCCCCTGAGGAATGCGGGGTTTTGTGGACGGGCTCGCTGGGGAAACACAAGAGTTATTTCCACTTAAACTGTCCGACGCTGTCGGCGGTAGAGGTGCCCCAGTCGATGGAGCAGCAGTATATTTACCTGCATGTAAAGCGCTGGAAAAGCACAGTGAATGAGGGTATGAACCCCCGAACAAGTGTTTAAAGGACGTCCTGTTGACGGTGGGACACCAGAAACTGTGACAGTTGACGGGCGTCAAGGCAGGTAGTGTGAGTAGGGTTTCTCCTTTTTCTGCCTGGAACGAGAACCAGTGGAGGGGGAGCCCTTGGTACAACCCCCCTGGTTCTCCAAGAGACATTTTCTGCTCCATCAAAAGGTGGTGAATTTCAAGCAACCGTTTTCAAAGAGCTGCCTGATTACATTGCTGACAAACTACAGGAACTGGTGTCTTGTGTTGGGTCCCAGACACCGTACACAAAGTATGTGTGTCAAAGCAGTATATATTCCTATCACAATGGCAGGAAAGAAATAAAGCTTGTTTCTTCGAAGAATCTGTTGACATTAGTCTTGGTTCCAAATTTCTCGTCAATAACCTACACAGAAGTTGCACTAGCTGCTACGTGAGCTGAAGACAGCAGGAAAATGAACAGAGGATACGAGGGACTGCCCACACATAGGAACCAGGAAGCTGATGTCATGTGTGGGTGGTCCCTGGTGAATAACTGCTAGAAGAGCTGCTGTGCACCACAGCGACCTCTGCTGGATACCCCAAAGTACTACCTACTGCAAGAGACCACTCCATGGAAGATCTACTGGGAAGATCTGTTACAGGTGAATAAGAACAGGTTACTCACCTGTAGCAGTAGTTCTAAGAGTGGTATGTTATTCATTCACACTTCTTGGCATGTCCCTTTCCCCTTTAAATCTTGCCGGAAGTCTTCAAGCTGGCTCCTCCCACCCACCCAAGTGATAAATACCTCGGCTCCGCCCCATGACGCCAGATCTTAGCCCACTGGAAGCAAGGTTGTGCGACCAAAGCCGGGAAGGTTGGGTGGGTGTGTGTGGATGAAAAACATATCACTCCTAGAACTACTGTTACAGGTGAATAACCTGTTCTTCTAGAAGCATGGATATGTTGTTCATCCACACCTCTTGGCAGACTCCAAGCAGTTCTCTGGGAGGAGGGAGGCAAAGTGCACACCCCTTACTTAGGAAAGAGATTGGAGAACCGAGGCCCCAAAACCAGCATTAAGGCGTAACTTAAGGTTGATGTGGTAGTGGGTAATGAAGGTGTTTGCTGACTTCCAGGTAGCAGCCCGACAGATTTCCTGGATAGGGATGTCCCTGGAAGCAGCCACCAAAGCAGCAGTATGGCGGGTAGAATGAGCGCTTATCCCTCTGGGAGGCTCCTTGCCCGCCAACTTGTATCACAGACCTATGCATGATGTAATCCACCTCACAATGGTCCGTTTGACTGCAGGTCGGCCAGAAGCGGCTTCAGCGTAGGTGGCAAACAGCTGGCGAACCTCTCCATGAATTTCCGCCGTCCTCTCCTTATAATAGGAGAGCGCATGTCTCAGGTCCAAAGTATGGAGCCTGTACTCCGCCTCCGAGGTGCAATTAGGGCAGTATACCAGCACAGTCAACACCTGGTTAAGGTGAAACTCTGACACCACCTTCGGAAGGAATTTCGGGTGGGGGCACAGGGCAACTTTGTCCCTGTGAAAGACCAGATAAGGGGAGTCCACCAAAAACGCCTGGAGCTCCCCTGTCCTTCTGGCTGACATGATAGCCACCAGGAAGGCAGTTTTTCAGGCACTGGTTCGAATGGCTTGCCCATCAGCTTTGCCAAAACCAGCAACAGATCCCACGGAGGTGGAGGTTCACGCAGCACAGGGGATATGTGATGCAGGCCTTTGAAGAACCGCCCGACCACTGTCTCCTGCGCCAATGTCAGCTAACTTGCCCACGCCCGCTAAGCAGAAGTGGCTGCCAGGTGCACCCTAAGGGTCGATGACCATAGACCCCCCTTTAGAGAGACCAAAGGTAGTTGAGAATGTTAGCCACAGAACAGGATAAGGAGTCCAGACTCTTACCGACACCAAAGGGAAAATCTTTTCCATTTGAAGGCGCAACATTTCCTGGTTGATTCCTTTCTGGATGCCTCCACCACAGTGTAGACATCCTCGGAAAGACCCAGAGCCTGGAACTCTAGCCGCTCAGGTACCAGGCTGTGAGGTGCAGGGATTGAAGGTCCGGATGGAAAACCTTCCTCTGGTTCAGTGATAGCAGGTCCGGGTATGTGCAAAGCTGCTCCGGGGGCCTGCTGCTGAGGCCAAGGATATCTGGATACCAGAACTGGCATGGCCAATCTGGGGCTACCAGGATCATCTTCGCCTTGTCCCTCCTCACCTTGAGTAACACCTTGTGGATCAAGGGAAACTGAGGGAAGGCATAGAGGAGGCCTGGGGTCCACAGCCTCGAGAAGGCATCCCCATGCAGCAAACCCTGCTGAGGGGAGCGGGCATGGAACAGCCTCAACTTGGTGTTTTCCCTGGAGGCAAACAGGTCCACCAATGGTTTGCCCCAACGAGAGAACAGACTGTAAGCTACCTCTGGATGGAGAGACCCCTTCGTAGGATGTCTGGCCAATGCGGCCAAGAGCATCCGCCAGCTGGTTCAATGCTCCTGCCACATGAATGGCTAGGAGATACGCCCCAACCGGCATACGATAGTCCAGATGTGGAGCGCCTCCTTGCACAGCAGACGGGAGTGTGCCGCCCTGTTTGTTGAGGTAGTACATGGTCATGGCATTGTCCGTCTGGACTTGAACCACTTGACCCCGGAGCTGAGGAGCAAAAGCTGACAACGCAAGTCTGACTGCTCTGAGCTCCAACACGTTGATGTAGCATCGGGATTCCTCAGGAGTCCAGAACCCGTGGGCCCTGTTGTCCCCCAGGTAGGCTCCACAGCCCATGAGAGGCATCAGTCATGAGAACGACCGTCGGCTGGGGCGGACAAACAGGATCCCTTCCTGCAACCGGTCTGGGGCGGTCCACCATTGGAGAATGTCCCACATCCTGTGGGTTACAGTGATCAACTGGTCAAAATGACCGTGGCGCTGAGTTCACTGGGCAGCCAGCTCCCATTGAAGAGGGCGCATGTGCCATCTGGCCCAATGGACCACCGGAGTGCACGCCGCCATGTAACCCAGAAGGCACAGAAAGTTCCGGGCAGGGCGCAAGTGCCCAACCAGAAATGATCGGGCAAAGGAGGAGAGAACCTCCGCCCTGTCCGCCGGGAGCTGAGCTCTGGCTTGAAGAGTCGAGCTCTGCCCCAATGAAGCCCATCGCCTGAGAGGGCACAAGTTCCGACTTGGCCTTGCTGATCAGGAGGCAGAGTTGGGAGCAGGTTCGGAGAGCCAGAACCCTGGACCTCTCCACCTCCTAAAGGGAGGAACCTGCCATGAGCCAGTCGTCGAGGTAAGGGTAAATTCGGACTCAGACGCCAAAGGTGGGCAGCCACCACTGCCATGCACTTAGTGAAGAGCCGTGAGGCCGATGACAGGCTGAACGGCATGGCTCAGAACTCTTACAGGGTCCCTTCGACCCTGAAGTGGAGGAACCGCTGATGGGACAGATGGATTGGGACACGAAAGAACGTGTCCTGTAGATCCAGTGAACAGAACCACATGTTTCGCTCCAGGGATGGTACGATCTGGTTCAGAGTTACCATCCAAAAGATGCGGGACCTGGGGGGGCGCTGCTGAGCCCGAGCTGTGTGCAGCAGGTTTTAGCAGCTCTCTACAGCTTGGAGAGAAAGCTACCTTATTTTTCCTTTGAGACACTATATATCGAAATTTGGACTTTACCAGTGAAACGAGCGACCCAGAAAACATCAGGATGGGTAACCCCAAGAAAGAAAAATTCTCAGGAGAAGCAGGGGAAAAGTAAGGCAATCGGAGGACCTGGGAGAGCAGAGGATGCCATAGCTGAGGAAGAAAGGCCTACTTCAGGAGAGACTATCACCACTTTGGGTCAAACTCCAGACCCTAATTGCATCAGTTTCCACTCTTAATCAGAAGGTGGATGATTTTAATGGTCGTGTGGTGCTTTTGGAAGCAACAGTGGAAGGCATTAAAGGGGACATCCGAGAGGTGCACAAACAGGCTGACACTTCTACCGCAGCAACCACGCTCCTGATTAAGGAGAATCAGCACCTGAAGGCAAGATTGGAGACTCTCGAGAATCAAGCCCGTGTAGCAAATGTTCGGATCCTAGGCCTCCCTGAGGGCTTGGAAGGGGATCATTCGATTCTAGGCATCCAAGAATGGCTGACTGAAAAATTAGCCCCAGAAAACCCAGACATCGACTGTGAAATGAAAAAAATTTATAGAGTAACCCTGCGTGGCCATTCTCAGACTACTGAGGCGCCTCGGACCCTCATGCTTGTAACCTCGGGAGTGGCGGCTCAGGACAAAATTCTTAAATATGCTAGAAGAGTAGCGCCGCTATTACAGGACGAACACCAGGTTCACTTTTTCCCCCCCAGACATCAGCTACTCAACTAGACAGCACTGAAAAAAGTGACGGAGATAAGCGAATCTTCCAGGAACTGGGAGTACCACACACCATTATTTTCCCTGCCAGGCTACGAGTTATACACCAAAGTAAGGTATACTTGTTTTCGGATCCAACTGGAGCCGGCAAGTGGGCAGACCGAAGGCGGCTGAATCCCGTAGTAGGAACGACGGATCGGATGATGAGGACGACAAGGCGACACGCTGAAGGATACTCTGTGTATACAGGACTTTACCGATTGTGGTAAATCACTTAAACAAGACCTTAGCTTGCTGATTTTTGGTTTATTAAATTTCACAGCAATGGTTACCTTTATGGAGATGGGGCTTACAGTCTCTCTTTCTTGGTAAAAACTAAAAACTCTGACTTCAGACATGATTAATGCCATTTAAATGGTGTTTATTAAATGGAGGACAATCAGTTCAATTCTATGCTCCCCGGGGCCTATATGCTCTGTCATAGCTACGAGGCAGATATTCTAAATTAATCTTATGTTTGGATTTCTGCTTACTCCAGGCTGATGAGCTACATAATTTTGCTGCAATTCAATGGCAATGTTTCTTTATTACATTTAGGTAGTGAACATGGCACCATTAGTCCCTTTTGCAGGGACATGGCTAAGTATTGGACTGGAACTGGACAATTTACTAACATTGGATTATGCCATGTGGCTCATGGGTTCTACTTTCAGCACAAATTAGAATATATTTAACATTTTAGTATAATACTATACTGGATTCCCCCATGTGATGTAACATATAGTGGATACATAGAACTCCTCCGATTAAGGGATCTGTTCCCAATGGTGATGTCTAATTTTAATGGACTATCTACTATATGATAAATACTTGTTATGTTCATAACAAAAAGAAAAAATAGTTTAAAAAAAAAAAGGTGCGGGACCCGAGATATTGATTCAGGTCATGGAGATCTAGGATGGAGTGCCAGCACCCCCATCCGCATGGGCACCAGGAAGTACCTTGACACGAAGCCTGGGTCTGAAGGAGGATCTGGCACTGGAGCTGCTGCCTCCTTGCGGAGGAGCAGAGCAACGTCGTCTCGAAGAGCTGACTAAGTGCAAGTTGAGATCCCTTCCTCCCGAGGGGCGCGGGCTCAGCTGGGAGGGAACTGCTCAAACTCTAAGGGCAGTCCCTGACAGACCACTGCGAGAACCCACCTGCCCGAGGTAATATCGGACCAGGCGGAAAGAAAGTGGCGGAGCTGGCCCCTCACGGGAGGAAGCAGAACTGGCGTGATGGGTGTAGGGATGGCAACCCCCAACCCGTCACTGAGCAGGCTTAGAGGAGGCGGCAGCTGCTGGACCTGCACCTTGGCCTCCTCTACTGGACAGCTGATGACCCTGCTTGGGCCGTGGGCGCCAAGCTTGGGCCTGCTGCTGCTGACCTCCTTGATAGGAGGGCTGTCCAACCGCAGGGGAAGAGGGCCGAAAGAAAAATTACTCACCTTAGTAATTACGTTTCTTTTAATGGAGTCTTGCTGTATTCTGACTATTGCAGTTAGCCCCAGCACTCAAACTGCCCTGGAGAGTAGATGGTTAATTTTCTATGCAGAACATAGAACGTTGAGCTCGGTTCAAACCAGTCTGCTGCACTCTGAAGCACAACTGTCAAATTCTTACGAGCTAATACTAACTACTATGTAGAAATAGTAAAATTTTTACTAGCCAAATGGCAAACATAATATTTTGGATACCCAAAAGACTCAAGTCAAGAAATCCAAAATCAAAAACCAGGTAGTGAACAACTTAAGACTGTTTAATATAACCCACTCCCCCCCTCTCTAAAAGGAGGGAGTACCCAAATGCACCCCTGGGGTGCAACACTGCACCTGCCAGCCCACTTCCCAAAAACAGGTTCTGAGAGGTGAGGTAGGGAGGGAGATCAGAATACAGCAAGACTCCATTAGAAAAAAACATTACTAAGGTGAGTAATTTTTCTTCAAACATGAAGTCTTGCTGTATTTTGACTATTGCAGACTACCAAGCAGTACCTCAATGGAGGAGGGAATCGAGCCTACCATGGGAATAGGCTCTACAGTACTACTGTACCAAACTGAGCATCACTCCTAGCCTGGATGCCCAGGGAGTAATGCTTGGTAAATGTACGGACTGTTTTTCCAGGTGGCTGCTTTACATATCTCTAGCAAAGCAATATCCCTGGCCGCAGCCAAGGAAGCAGCTGTACCTCTAGTCGAATGAGCCCTCAGGCCTGAGGGAGGTATTTTGTCTAGCATCTCATAGCAGAATTGAATACAAGAGACAATCCACCTGGCAATAGTTCTCTTAGTGGCAGGTTTGCCCCTTATCCACTTCCCCATAAGTGAGAAACAATTGAAGGGAGTCAAACCTGTGAGCCTTAGTACGCTCAATGTAGTAACTAAGGGCTCTTTTAACATCCAAACTGTGTAAACTTCTTTCTCCTGAAGAAGAATGATCAGTGAACCCAGGGAGAGACATTGGTTCAGATGAAAATCTGAAACCACTTTAGGTAAAAACCTGCTATTAGTTCTAAGGACCACCTTATCACTATGTAATGAGAAAAATCAGGCTCCAATGACAGAGCGTGCAATTCACTAATACGCCTGGCAGAGGTAATAGCTACCAGGAATACAGTTTTCCAAGTCAAGTACTTAAGCTCTGCTGAACACAAAGGCTCAAAAGCGGGTTGCATAAGCTGAGCAATGCAAACATTAAGATCCCAAGCAGGGGTTAGGATCCCTAAGGGGGGGGACTGGTATGACGCAATCCCTTGAAAAATTTACAGAATACATGGTGAGATGACAGTGAGGAAGGCTTTCATGCTGACAGAAAAGCAGAAACAGCTGACAAATTTACTTTGAGAGTAGCTGGTCTGAGGCCTAAGCCATCAAGATGAACCCACATAATCCAGAACTGTGGACAGTTCAGCAGTGTCTGGGGAATATATGCCTCTTGGAACACCAAATGCTGAATCTTTTCCATTTGGAGTTGTAAGTTTTTCTGGTGGCAGGCTTTCGAGAGGCTTTGAGAATATCCACAACCCCTCAGGACAGATGCAAATCTGCATACTCTAACTCTTCAAGAGCCATGCCTTGAGACTGAGCGACCGAAGACTGGGGTACCAACTCCTTCCCTGAGAGAAGGTTAACAGGTTGTAATTCCTGGGAAGATGGACTGCTAGGGACAGCAACAGGGGGTACCAAGGCTGCCTGGCCCAGTCTGGAGCAATCAGAATCACTTTGCAAGACTGTGACCTTACCTTGACCAGAACCTTGAACAGCAGAGGAAAAGGAGGGAAGGCATATAGAAATTTCCTTCCCAGTTTAAAATAAGAGCATCCAGAGGGACTGAGCCCAATACTGGGGGTCTGCAACAAAACAGAGGAAGTTTGTGATTGTCTGGGGCTGCAAAGAGATCTATCTCTGGAGTGCCCCACCTTAAAAAAAATCACTTTCAACACCAGAGGGTCCTGGGACCATTCCTGATTGCCCTGGGAGATCCTGCTCAATGCATCTGCTAGTACACTGTCCTTTCCTGGAAGGTGGACTGCTATCAGAGAGGTCTGCAGAGAATAAGCTAGGGACCACAATTTCATGGCTTCCATGCACAAGGCCGTGGACAGAGTGCTACCCTGCTTGTTGATGTACCACATGGTGGTGGTGGTGTCTGTCCCGACGTGAACCACCTTGTTCTGCACTGACAGAGAAAGCATGCAGGGCCAGAAAGACCGCCCTGAGTTCCAAGAGACTGATATGAAGGGATTCCTGAGGGGACCACAGTCCCTGGGCTGTGAGAGCCCCCAGATGGGCTCCCCACCCAATAGAGAAGCATCCGTGGTTAGGACCACAGAGTGAGACCGAGTGACGGAATGGGACTCCTTGCTTGAGGTTGCCCTGATCCTGCCACCATTGGAGAACCTGGATCAGAGTCTGGGTCACTGGAACTAGTTTGGTTAGAGAATCTTTCTTCTGAGACCAAAAGGGCCTCAGGTGAAACTGAATGTCCCTCATCTGAAATCTGGCCCCTTGCACCACTGCTGTAGAAGCTGCCATGTGGCCCAGAAGTTGAAGGAAGTGCCTTGCTGGCTGAGAGACCAGAAGGTGGAATGAAGAAGCCAGCTGTACAACAGCCCTTGCCCTTTCCAGGGCAAGAAAAGCTCTTGCTTTGACTGCACTGAACTCTGCCCCTATCAAGGTGAGGAGCCGTACAGGCTCAAGAACTGACTTGGGAAGATTGAGAAGGAATCCTAGGGAAGTGAGCAGTTGCTGAGTCACTTTAAGGTCTGACTCAACCTGGTCTGGGGACTGACCCACAATGAGCCAGTCGTCCAGGTATGGAAATATTTGTCGTCCCTAAAAAGGCCACCAAAAGGCCACCACTACTGCTAGGCATTTTGTGAATACCCTTGGAGCTGATGTCAGGCCAAAGGGTATAGCTTTGAACTGATACTGGCCTGAAGGCAATTCGAACCTGAGGTACTTTCTGTGGGAGCGCCTGATGGGAATGTGAAAGTAGGCACTTTTTAAGTCCAGGGAGGCTAGCCAGTCCCCTGGCCTTAGAGAGGGAAGGATTATCCCAGAGGCATCATTTTGAATTTTGGCTTTAAAAGATGTTTGTTCAGGTATCTTAAGTTGAGGATGTGTCGCCACTCCCCTGTCTTTTTTGGGGTAAGGAAGTACCTGGAGTACAGACCTTGGCCCCCGTGCAATGTAGGAACTCTACAGCCTTCAGAGCCAGTAGAGATGAAACCTCTGCCTCTAGGGTAATGGTTTCGGAGATGCTTGCAGGTGGAAAAGATCTGGCCCTCAGCTTTGGAAATTTCTTGAAGCTGAGAACCAGCCCCTGGCTTACCACCTCCAGGACCCACTTGTCTGAGGTAACAGACATCCAGTCCTGGACGAAGTAAGCCAGCCTGCCTACTACAGGAATGGGGGAGGCGACCCGGGCTGACACATCAGGGTGTCTGCTTGGCAGGAGCCTTAGGCTGAGGGATGGACGCAGCCCTGCTCATCCCCCTTCTGCCTCTCCCTCTGAAGAACCCCCTCGAAGAAAGGGAGAAGAGGCCTGTACTTGGTAGAAAGGCCTATGAAAAGGCCTGCCCCTAGCCTGCTGCCTTTGAGAAGTTGCCTGCCTTTCCTTGGCCTGTGCACTCCTATAGGTGATCCTACACTCAGCCATCTTTTTCATGTAATTCTCTGTCTGCTCCCCAAACAGAGAATTACCCACCACAGGGAAATCCATGGCCTTAGCCTGGGTGTCCTGTGAGAGACTAGTACATCTGAGCCAAGCCATTCTCCGAAGAGCCACAGATGTAGCCATGACTCTAGATAACACAGCACTGGAGTCCACACCAACAATAATCATATTAATAGCAGGCAGCAGGAATTTCAAACACCTAAAAATGCCAGGGAATGGCCTCCACCACCGGGGAAACTAGCCCGCTTCTGGACGGGTTCCATTTTCATACCAGTCAACTCAGATCAGGCAGAGAGTTCCCATGAAGAAAGATGGGCCTTCGTCTGTCGAGAGATCCCCCACAGACTCCATGTCGACCGAACGGGAGTGCAGGGAGGAACTCTGACGACTCCTTGGAGTCAGAGTGGTTGATCGTTCGAGTCCCCGCTGAGCTTCCACAGACCGTCAGGAGTGAATCACCAACAGCCGATGGAGAAGCCCCTTAGACAGTCGAAACTTCTTGGCAAGACTGCCCAGCTGCGGCAGTTCCACTACGATCGGAGATGCCAGGGTCAGCCGAGCCGGGACGGTTTTGGTCGGCTCAGTCGACGGAGAAGGCGGCGCCCTTTTGAGCGACAGCCAGGTGATGGCCGGCGTAGGAGCCGAAGTCTGCTCGACGCTGGTAAGCACCAGCTTTTGCCACATAAGAACCTCTTGGTGTCGACACAGTTTGTGCCAAAGCCTCTCCTCACCCGAGGATGAAGAATAGCAGCAGCGGTGCCGCTTCCCATGGCGCCGGGAGTACTGATGTCGGCATGAGCCACTTGACCCATGGGAGGAAGACTGAGACCTCAACTTTGAAAGCCAAAGGGATCGGCGGTGGGTCTCTTAGGGAGTCTGCGAACGCTGATGCTCCTCCAGGTCAGGGTCTGGGACCAGAGGTGGCGGGTCAGCAGACTGATCCGTCCCTCCAACGGTCTGAGTCAGGACTAGAGTTCTGGACAAGGAAGTATCTTCCTCTTCAGTCGACAACTCGTCAGTCAGCTCGAGAAAAATCATGGCCGAGACCTCAACCAGCATCTTGGCCAACTGGTCCGACGGGGTTACCGAGGAGACAGCGGCCAAGACAGAGGATTCAACCAAAGTCAGATCCAGAGAAACATGGGAGTCTGAAACTCTCAACCGAGAGCGCTCTCAATCTCACGAATGACAAAGAGTCCACGCCCTCTTTTTTGGACTCTTTCTTGGATTTCTACTTGTGCCCAGTGTCTCCCTGACAGAGGGTCGGCAGAGACTGGCACAATTCTTTGAAGGATCACATAAAAGTCAAGCCCAGCTGAAGCAGCACAGAGGCAGAAGCCAAAGAGGAAAGGGACACAGCCTGAGCCGCCGCCTCTTCAGAGGCCGCAAGCTGTTCGTCGGACCCCGCAGCCACGGAGACCACCCAACGGGCATCCTTAGATTTGACCAGCGAAAGTTGACATTGGCGCTATGCCCAGCTTAAGTCGGGAGAGATGGCCCCAGAATGGTTGGTAAACAAGCTACAAGCCGCAGGCCTGGGGATCGTGGTTATGCCCCAGCCAGTAGATGCACGTGGCGTACGGGTCGGTTCGGTACATCTTCTGCCCGCAAGGGCACCGGCGAAACCCGGGAATGGACTTATCCATGGTGGTCTCGATCGAAGATTGAGCTGAACACAGAAACTTAAGAGTCGAAAGTTCATGAATTACATCCATAGAGTTAACCGCGAGAGCCTACTCAACATGGAAGCAGTAAGGAGAAAACCCGCTTCTTCCAACAGAAAGGAAGATCTGGCATCAGGGGGCAGAGCCAAGGGAGTTACCACCCAAAAGGGAGTATGGAGCCTGTACTAGGCATCCGAGGTATAGTTCGGGCAGAACGCAAGCAGAGTCAACACCTGGTTAAGGTGAAGCTGACACCACCTTCGGGAGGTATTTCGGGTGGGGTTGCAGGACAACCTTGTCCTTGAGGAGGGCCAAATAAGGAGACTCCACCGAGAACGTTGGGAGCTCCCCAGTCCTTGTGGCATATGTGACAGCCACCAGGAAGGCAGTCTTCCATGACAAGTGTGACATCTCACACTTGTGCATTGGTTCGAATGGCTTGCCCACAAACTTTGCCAAAACCAGCAGTAAATCCCATGGAGATGGAGGTTCACGCATTGGAGGGATATGTGATTGAGGCCTTTGAAAAAACACCAGACCACCTTCTCCTGTGCTACCGTCTGCTGACTGGCCCGCACCCGGTAAGCAGAGATGGCTGCCAGGTGCACCTTAAGTGTTGAAGACCGAAGACCCCCTTTGGATAGAGACCAAAGGTAGTCTAGAATGCTAGCCAGAGGACAGAACAGAGGGTCCAGGCCCTTGCCCTGGCACAAAATGGAAAACCTTTTCCATTTGAAGCCGTAGCACTTTCTGGTCAACTCCTTCCTGGATGCTTCCACTACTGTGAGTACATCCTCAGAGGGACCCAAGGCCTGGAACTCTAGCCGCTCAGGTACCAGGCTGACAAGTGCAGGGATTGAAGGTCCGGATGGAATACCTTCCCCTGATTGACACATCAGGTCCAGGCGTGCTGGAAGACACCTCGGGAGCCTGCTGCTGAGGCTGAGAAGATCTGGATACCAGAACTGGCGGGGCCAGTCTGGGGCTACCAGGATCACCAACGCCTTGTCCCTGCTCACCTTGAGAAGCACCCTGTGGATCAAGGGAAATGGAGGGAAAGCGCAGAAGAGGCCTGGGGTCCATGTCCTTGAGAAGGCTTCCCCTGCAGCGATCCCTGCTGAGGGGGGTGGGCATGAAACAGCTTCAGCTTGGTGTTTTCCCTGGAGGCAAACGGGTCCACCATCGGTTTGCCTCAGTGGGAGAACAGGCTGCAAGCTACCTCCGGATGGAGACACCACTCATGGGATGTCTCGCCTATGCAGCTGAGAGCATCCACCAGTTGATTCGAGGCTCCTGCCATATGGATGGCTAGGAACTCCACCTCCAGTCGGTTTACGAGTGTCCAGATGTGAAGCGATTCCCTGCACAACAGCCGGGAGTGCGTGCTGTCCTGCTTGTTGAGGTAGTACATGGTATGGGTATGGTCCGTTTGGACTTGAACCACTAAACCCAGACACTGCGGACCGAATGCTGACACCACCAGTCTGACCGCTCTGAGCTCCAAGAAAAAATTACTCACTTTAGTAATGTTGTTTCTTCTAATGGAGTCTTGCTATATGACGACATACGCAGTGAGACCCAACCTTCTAACTGCTCCGGAGGTGAAAGTTAACTTTCCATGCCAGGCATGGAGCGCTGAGCTCGAGCTCGGTTGAAAACTCTGTTCAAACTCAAACTGTCAGATCTTTACGAGCTAAACTCACTAAGGTCCTGTGTGGAAGCTGTAAACCTACACTAGCCAACTGGCTACTAAATATAAAAACACATTTTTTGGTACCAAAACAAAGACTCAAGTCAGGAGACCCAAAAAATGAAACACACAACACCCAGTCACCCCAAAAAAAGGAGGGGTGAAAAACAAGGTGGGCATCTACTAAGTGCCAACACTGCACTGCCCACCCACATCCCAAAAACAGAGGTTCTGAGAGGGGCAGGCAGGGGAGAGGTCATAATATAGCAAGACTCGATTAGAAGAAACAACATTACTAAGGTGAGTAATTTTTTTTCAAACATGAAGTCTTGCTATTATGACATATGCAGACTACACAGCAGTACCTCCATGGAGGAGGGACAGAACCTACTTAGGAAATAGGCTCTGAAGCATAGCTGTGCCAAACCGAGCATCACTCCTAGCCTGGATGTCCAGAGAGTAATGCTTGGCAAAAGTATGAACTGTTTTCCAGGTAGCTGCTTGACAAATCTCTAGAATGGGGATGTCCCTGGCAGCAGCCAGGGAAGCAGCTGTACCTCTGGTAGAGTGAGCCCTCAGGCCTGAGGGAGGAACCTTACGAAGCTTTTCAGAACTGGATACAAGAGACAATCCACCTGGCAATGGATCTTTAAGTGGCAGGTTTCCCTTTACCAACCTCACCATAAGTGAGAAACAGTTGGAGGGAGTCAAACCTGTGACCCTTGGTACGCTCAATGTAGTAACTAAGGGCTCTCTTCACATCTAAGCTGTGCAACCTCCTCTCACCAGAGGAGGAATGGTCAGTGAAGTATACTGGAAAAGATATAGATTAAGGTGGAAATCTGAAACCACCTTAGGCAAGAACTTCCTGTTAGTCCTGAGGACCACCTTATCTCTATGAAAGGAGATAAAATCAGGCTCCACTGACAAAGCTTGTAATTCACTTATGCGTCTGGCAGAAGTGATGGCTACCAGAAACAGTCTTCCAAGTCACATACTTAAGCTCTGCTGAAGACAAGGGCTCAAAGGGAGGTTGCATAAGCTGAGCAATGCAAACATTAAGATCCCTGGCAGGGGCAGGGTCCCTGAATGGAGGGTTGGTATGAAGCAATCCCTTGAAAAACTTAGAAAATACAGGATGAGCTGAAAGAGAAGAGGGTTTACCTGCTGAAATAAAAGCAGACAGCTGCCAAATGCACCTTTAGGGTAGCTGGTCTCAGTCCCAAAGTGTTTAAATGGACCATATAATCCAGGACTGTGGGTAAATCAGCAGATTCTGGGGAAATATGCTTCCCAGAGCACCATATGGAAAACCGCTTCAATTTGGAATTGTAAGTAGCCCTGGTGGAAGGCTTCCTAGAAGCCTTCAATATATCCATTACACCTTGGGAGAGGTGTAGATCAGCAAACTAACTCTTTAAGAGCCAGGCCTTGAGATTGAGAGATTTGAGGTTCGGGTACCAAACCCTTCCCTGAGCACAGGTTAACAGATTGTGATTCCTGGGAAGACACAGGGGAAGATGGACTGCTAAGGACAGTAGAAGTGGATACCAGGGTTGTCTGGCCCAATCTGGAGCAATCAGAATCACTTTGCAGGATTGAGATCTCATTTTGGCTAACACTTTGAACAGGAGAGGGAAGGGGGGAAAGCATAGAGAAACTTCCCTTCCCAATTGAGAACAAAGGCATCCAGAGGGACTGAGCCCAACACTAGGGGCCTGCAGCAAAAAAGGGGAAGTTGGTGATTGTCTGGGGCTGCAAAAAGATCCATCTGCGGGGTGCCTCATCTGGCAAATATTACCCCCACGACCAGGAGATCCAGTGACCATTCGTGATGGCCCTAGGAAATCCTGCTGATAGCATCTGCCAGGACATTGTCCTTGCCTGGAAGGTGAACTGCCGTAAGGGAGGTGTTCAGGGAGTAAGCCAGAGACCACAACTTCATTGCTTCGGTGCACAAGGCCGTAGACCGAGTGCCTCCTTGCTTGTTGATGTACCACATTGTAGTGGTGTTGTCTGTTCTGACCTGTACAACTTTGTTCTGAACAGATTTGGAAAAGCTTGAAGTGCTAGAAAAACTGCTCTGAGCTCCAACAGGTTGATGTGGAGCAGAGATTCCTGAGGGGACCACAGTCCCTGGCAGTGAGGTCGCCCATGTGAGCTCCCCACCCCAAGAGGGATGCATCTGTAATAAGGATTAAAGAATGAGACTGAGTGACAAAGGGAACCCCTTGTCTCAGATTGCTCTGATCCTGCCACCACTGTAGGGCTTGGATCAGGGTTCGAGTTACTGGGATCAACTTGGTTAGAGGGTCCTTTCTTTGAGACCAAAAGGCTCTCAAATGGAACCGAATGTCCCTCATCTGAAATCTGGCTCCTTGCACTACTGCTGTAGAAGCAGCCATGTGTCCCAGGAGCTGCAGAAAATGCCTTGCTGGTCGAGAGACCTGCAGGGTGAATGAGGAGGCTAGAGAGACCAGGGTCCTTGCCCTGTACAAAGGAAGGAAGGCTCTGGCTTCCTCTGTGTTCAGTTCTGCGCCTATGAAGGTGAGAAGCTGGACAGGCTCTAGAACTGACTTTGGAAGATTCAGAAGGAAACCTAGAGAGGTAAGCAGTTGCTGAGTTATCTGAAGATGTAACCTGACTTGGTCTGGAGACTGGCCTACTATGAGCCAGTCGTCCAGGTAAGGAAAGATAGCAATTTTTTGCCTTCTTAGGTAGGCAACTGCTACTGCCAGGCATTTTGTGAATACCCTTGGAGCAGAGGTGAGGCCAAAGGGCATTGCTCTGAACTGGTAATGTACTGAGGGCAGCTCGAACCTGAGGTACTTTCAATGGGAGCTTCTGATGAAAATATGGAAGTAGGCATCCTTGAGGTCCAGGGACGCTAGCCAGTCCCCTGGCCTTAGAGAGGGTAAAATAATTCCCAGAGTCACCATTTTGAATTCTGGTTTTAAAAGGTGCTTGTTTAGGTATCTGAGATCCAGGATGGGCCGCCATTCTCTTGTCTTTTTTGGGGTAAGAAAGTACCTGGAATACAACCCTTTGCCCTGGTGTAGGGGTGGAACCCTTTCCACGGCTCCAAGAGCCAGGAAGGTAGAGACTTCTGCCTCTAGGGCAAGTGCCTCTGATGGATTTGCAGGTGGAAAGGATCTGGTTCTCATCTTTGGAAATTTTTTAAGCCGAGAACCAGTCCCTGGCTTACTACTTCCAGGACCCACTTATCTGATGTTAGAGACTTCCAGTTCTGGACAAAAGTAAGCCAGCCTGCCCCCTACAGGTAGTGGAGAATCGGCCCTGGCCACCCCATCAGGGTGCCTGCATGGCAGGGGCTTTAGGCTGAGGGGTGGAAGCAGGTCTGCTTGTACCTCGTCTGCCTCTCCCTCTAAAGAACCCCCTCTGGGCATAAGCTGAAGAGGAGGCCTGGGCTTGGTAAAAAGGCCTACGAAAAGGCCTGCCCCTGCCCCTGGAAGGCTGCCTTTGAGGAGTGGCCTGCCTTTCCTTGGCCTGTGCGCTCCTATAGGTGGTCCTATACTCAATTTTCTTCATGTAATTCTCTGTCTGCTCCCCAAACAGAGAATTACCCACAACAGGAAAATCCATGGCCTTAGTCTGGGTATCCTGTGACAGGCAAGTACATCTGAGCCAAGCCATTCTGCGAAGAGCCACAGATGTAGCCATGACTCTTGATGACATCATTAAAGTCCACTGCAGCATGGAATTGCACCTTAGATGCCTCAATACCATCAGCAGCCACCTGCTCCAGCTCCTTGGCAAGCTGGCCAGGGACCTGTTTTGCTAGAGCCATAACAGTATCCCATCTGGATTTCTGGTATCTAGCAACATAAGCCATATAATTTGCCTGTCTGAGACCCAAGGATGCTGCCATGTACGGTTTCTTTGCCATGGCACCAATCCTGGAGTCCTTGTCAGGGGGGTGTGAAGCCAAGGGAATATTTGCCTTGTCACAGGCTGCAGCCTGCACTACCTCAACATGGCTGCATTGTTGTGTAAGGAACTCCGTATCAGAGCCTGACAATGTGTACCTCTTGTCCATTCTCTTATCCACAGGAGGTATAGTGTGAGGAGTTTTAGAATTTTTACTGTCTGTTTCCCAAAAGATTTATGCAAAGGAATAGACAGTCTCCTAGACTGTGGGATATCCATCATTTCTACATAGTCAGGCTCCTCCTGATCATCCACAGCTTCCTCCATAGGGAGCTGGAGGGTTTCAGCCACTTTTTTTTTTTTTATATAAAGCATAAAATAAGAAGGGGACTCAAAGCCTAGGAGGAGACGCTCCTGAAGGTCTGTCTGGGGAGATGTCTGGTTCAATGGGCACATCCAGACTTTCAAATCCACATTCACTCTGATCATACTCCTCTTCCGGTTCATAAAATTCCTCTAAATCATACTCTTGAACCGGTGGAACCGACCGAACATTACGCTTACCTGATGGTGCCAGTTCAGTCGGAACTGGGGAAAGCGAATGGACAATTTTAATCGCTTTGGCTATTTCTTCAGCGGTTGGAGAGGAAAGTTTTGGCTCCACACCAGCTGATTTCCTAGTCCTTTTTGCTGGAACCGACTCCTCGGTCGGCTCTCCTTGCCTGAGGAAGTCTCGCCTGATCAGAGGGCACTCCTCGGTTCGGTTGAGCCGAACGGGCTGGCTATCCAGGTGTGAGGGCTTTTAGCCTCCTTTCCCTGAGCCTACCAACTCTCTTTCCAGGGTAGCTGCAAGTAAATTTTGCAAATCTGGCAGTCTGCATTGAGGTGGTCAAACCCCAGACAATAAACACAGGTGGTGTGGGGGTCAGCCTTAACAAAGACTTCCCCACAGACACTGCAGTGTTGAAACCCAGTGGGCCCGGTTTTTCTTTTGGGTTTCTCAGACATAGTGCCAGTCCTAACCAAACTTGCCCGTTTATGGCAATCTGCCAAGCAAGACTATCGGTTCCAAACCGTGTCACGTAAAAAAAACGTAATAAAATCCGGTTTTTTTTTTTAGAACCGATAACCACACTCTAAAGGACAGATTAATATATTTTAAACAACCTGATCGGTTCAAACCGAACCGATAAACCGTTTACAAGTTCCACACAGAAAAGTAAATGTAAAACCTATCTAGTACTTACAAATACCACAGACAGAGCTTGAACCGACCGGTTACGGTTTAAATTCGGTCAAAAACCCGAGAAAAATACTTTAACCGACAAAATGAACCGAGCAGAAGGAGAAATCTCCGGAGCGACTGTTCAGTGAGGCGGAGTAAAGAATCTGACAGTTTGAGTTTGAAGAACAGACAGAGTTTTCAACCGAGCTCGAGCTCAGCATTCCATGCCTGGCATGGAAAGTTAACTCTTTCACCTCTGGAGCAGTTCGAAGGTTGGGACTCACTGCATGTGTCATAATATAACAAGACTTCATGTTGTTTGAAAAGGTTGATATGGTATCGGGATTCCTCAGGGGTCCAGAACCCATGGGCCCTGTTCCCCATGTGGGCTCCCCAGCCCGTGAGAGGCATCGGTCGTGAGGACAACCGTTTGCTCAGGGCGGACAAACTGGATCCCTTCCTGCAACCAGTCTGGGGCGGTCCACCACTGGAGAGCATCCCAGATTTCTGTGTTGTGATCAGTTGGTCGAAATGACCTAGGCATGGAGTCCACTGGGCGGCCAGCTCCCATTGAAGGGGGGTGCATATGCCACCGGGTCCAACAGACCACGGTGGTGCATGCCGCCATGTAGCCTAGAAAGTGCAGAAAGTCCCAGGCAGAGCACAAGTGCCCAGCCAGAAATTACTGGGCAAACGAGGAGAGAAACTCAACCCTGTTCGCCGGGAGCTGTGCTCTGGCTCAGCAAGAGTCGAGCTCTAGCCCGATGAAGCACATCACCTCAGAAGGCACGAGCTCCTACTTGGCCTTGTTGATCAAGAGGCCAAGTTGATAGCAGGTCTGGAGAGCCAGGTCCCTGGATCTCTCCACCTCTTGCTGGGTGGAACCTGCCAAGAGCCAATCGTCGAGGTAGCATACACTCTGATCCCTCGACGCCTGATATGGGCTGCCACCACTGCAATGCATTTGGTGAAGATCCATGGGGCCGAAGACAGGCCGAATGGCATGGCTCGGAACTCGTCTAGGGTTCCCTCTGCTCTGAAGTAGATGGACTGATGGTGGGACAGACAGATTGGGTTATCAAAGAACATGTCCTGGAGATCCAGTGAGCAGAACCACATGTTTTGCTCCAGGGATGGTATGATCTGGGACAAGATGAAGGGTCCTCCTCTGTCAATACTCATCGTCCTGAGGGTGAGTGCAAGTCTGTGTATTTTGTCTCCAAAGAATCCGGACAGATCGGACGGCCACCAGGGTCCCCTTCCAACACTTCTGGGGCGATCAGGCGTAAGGGTGACTGACAACCTATGTGGGAGTCCTGGAACTGTCCATGAATCCTTCATAGGAGCCTCCTCCCAAAGGCTGTTTGAGTGGCAGATCCAGCACAATCGACGGAGAACACGATTTTGGCCGAACCGGAGCGGGTTTAGACGGCTCCGTGGGCAGGGGAACAGATTTGACTGGTTCCACAGAAGTCTGCTTCGGACTATGAGGCGAAAGCCAAGTAATGGCCGGAGTAGAAACTGTGGCTGGCTTCTGTCCAAACAGTATCAGCTGCTGAAACATTAAATTCTCGTAGCGTCGACAGTTTCTGCATAAGCCTCTCTTATCTGAGGAAGACGAGGATGACTAGTAGCATTGCCTCTTTTTGGAGCACTTATGCGCCCTCCTCAGCCTGCCGGTCAAGGGGGTCCTAGATCTCGACCTCGATCGGACTGGCCGACTCGGGAGACAACAGGGAAACTGGTGACTTGCCCGGATCCAGGACCGGTTCCTCGATGGGAGTCCCAGCTGGCTGGGTCTCCACATCAGGAAGAGGCAGGACCGGAGTCCTAGTCAAACAGTTGTGGGCGACAACGGGATCAAGAATGATCTCAATCTCTTCAATTGAGACCTCTGTCAACTGGCCAGATGGCAGGGCCGAGAAGCCAGCAGCCAAGGAAGCAATTTCGACCGAAGTCGATACTGCCGGCTCCTGGGACTGAGAACGCGTCACAATCCAAAGGGTGTCTTCGCCAAGACAGAGAGAGTTTCAGATCCTTTTCCTTCTTAAGTGACCAAAGAAGATACCAAGCCATGGTCCTTGCAGCTTAGCGGGCAGGGATTATATAGCACTCGAGAGGAACTAAACGTGGAGACCATGTTGGGGAACAAAATCAACCGAAAGATGATTCTGCAGCCGCACCGCTTCTTTTCCAAAGGCCTGCATCTGTTCCAGCTGCTCGGCGGATCCCGCAGATGCAGAGACCGCCCAACAGGCCTTTGGATTTCTGTGAGACTATCGTCGAGGACGTTCAGGTGACACGCGAGGCACATCTCGCAAGTCTAGGTGTCATGGCCGACACCCAGGCAGTATATGCACGCAGTATGCAGATCGGTGCACGAGACTGTTTGGTCGCGAACTGGCGAAATCTGAGGGAAGATGCATCTTCCAATCTTCCATGAGTGAGTAGCAAAGAGCAGTCGCTAGCTAGAACGAGCCGAATTTTAAGAAAACCGAAGGATTAGAAGCCAGGACCTACAAAAAGCGATAGCAAAGAGGAGGCAACCCGAATCTTCCAGCGGAAAGGAAGGTCTAGCATCATGGGGCGGAGCCGAGGGTTCGGTGTGGGAGGATCCAGCTTGAAGACCTTCCGGTAAGATTTAAAGGGGAGTGAACCGGCCCACCTGTTGGATTTCCGCTTGCGGCGCCAGCGACCCGGGTTCGGTAATGGACCTGGGTCGTCAGAGGGCCAGTCGGGGGAGAAGGATTGAGCACCCCATGGGCGGCTCTCCTTCTCCGGGGGAAGGGTGGGCAGTGTCCGGCGCAATGAGGACCTCTGGCGAAGGCTGGAAGTCATGCTACCGGAGCTCTGTATCAGGGAGGAGGGACGGACGCTGGCATCATTGCACGTCCCCGCCTCTGAGAACACCAGAAAAAAGATGGCGGGTGGGTCCGCTGTCTATGTGAAGCCCTCCCTGGGGCTTCAATTAGCTGCCATCGCGGCATCCCAGACCAGATACTAGTTCTGCGGCACGGATGAAGGGGACAGATGCCGCGGCCCCGCTCTCCGGGGTGTAAGCTGGGGATGGCGGCAGCAGAAGTCCCAGGGGGCCATGACCAGGGCTCATACAGCGACAGTGGAACTGCAGGATAAAGAAAATAAATAAAAAGATTTAAAGGAGAAAGGGACATGCCAGCAAGTGTGGATAAGAAAAAATTACTCACCTTAGTTATGTTTCTTCTAATGGAGTCTTGCTGGATTCTGACAATTGCAGTGATTCCCAACCTTTGAACTGCCCCGGAGAACAAAGCCTTTCTATGCAGGGCATAGAATGCCCAGCTCGAGCTCGGCTGAAATCGCTGGAGTGTTTCAAACTTGAACAGTCAGACTCCTACGAGCACAACTAACTAAAAATTCTATGTGGAAATTGTAATAATTCCTACTAGTCAACTGGCTGAAAAAAGTTCTGGATTCCCAAGGAAGACTCAAGTCAGGAAACCCAAAAACCAATCTACTACAAATAATAATAAATCAGCACCCAAACAAAAAGGAGGAGTGTGCAAACAAAAAACACCCCTGGGGTGCAACACTGCACCTGCCCACCCACTTCCCAAAAACAGGTTCTGAGAGGGGAGGCAGGTCAAAATACAGCAAGACTCCATTAGAAGGAACATAATTACTAAAGTAATTTTTTCTTCAAACATAAAGTCTTGCTGTATTCTGACAACTGCAGACTACCAAGCAGTACCTCCAAGGAGGAGGAGGGACAGAACCTACTTTGGGAATAGGCTCTGAAGTACTGCTGTGCCAAACCAAGCATCACTCCTAGCCTGGATATCCAGAGAGTAATACTTGGTAAAGGTATGGACTGTTTTCCAGGTGGCTGCTTGACAAATTTCTAAGAGAGGGATATCCCTGGCAGCAGCCAGAGAAGCAGCTGTACCTCTTGTGGAATGAGCCCTCAGGCCTGAGGGTGGAGCTTTTCCCAGTTTTTCATAGCAGAACTGTATACAAGACATAATCCACCTGGCAATAGATCTTTTGGTGGCAGGTTTGCCCTTTCCCACTTCTCCATAAGTGAGGAACAACTGGAGGGAGTCAAACCTGTGACACTTGGTATGCTCTATGTAGTAACTTAGGGCTCTTTTGACATCTGAACTGTGTAGCCTCCTCTCTCCTGAGGAAGAATGCTCAGTGAAGAAAACAGGAAGAGAGACTGGTTTAAATGGAAGTCTGAAACCACTTTGGGCAAGAATCTTCTATTGGTTCTAAGGACCACTTTATCCCTGTGAAATGAGGTAAAATTAGGTTCCATTGACAGGGCTTGTAATTCACTGATACGCCTGGCAGAGGTAATGGCTACTAGGAACACAGTTTTCCAAGTCAAGTACTTAAGCTCTGCCGAAGACATAGGCTCAAAGGGGGGTTGCATAAGTTGAGCAATGCAAACATTCAAATCCCAGGCAGGGGCAGGGTCTCTAAAAGGAGGATTGGTGTGAAGCAATCCTTTAAAAAATGTACAGAACACAGGACGGGAAGATAGTGAGGAAGACTTCCCCACAGACAAAAATGCAGAAACAGCTGACACGTGTACCTTGAGAGTAGCTGGTCTGAGGCCTAGGCCATTAAGATGGACCATATAATCCAGAACCGTAGGCAATCCAGCAATGTCTGGAGAAATGCTTCTTAGAACACCAAATGCTGAATCTTTTCCATTTGGAGTTCTAAGTCTTTCTGGTGGAGTGCTTTCGAGAAGCACTGAGGATATTCAGAACCCTTTGGGAAAGATGCAGATCTGCAAACTCTAACTCTTCAAGAGCCATGCCTTGAGACTGAAGATTGGGGTACCAAATCCTTCCCTGAGAGGATGTTAACAGGTTGTAATTCCTGGGAAGAGACAGGGGAAGATGGACTGCTAGGGACAGCAACACGGGGTAACCAGGGCTGTCTGGCCCAATCTGAAGCAATCAGAATCACCTTGCAAGGTTGAGACCTTATTTTGACCAAGACTTTGAACAGGAGTGGGAAGGGGGGGAAGGCATACAGAAACTTCCCTTCCCAATTCAGAATCAGGGCGTCCAGAGGGACTGAGCCCAAGACTGGAGGTCTGCAACAAAAGAGGAAGTTGGTGATTGTCTGGGGCTGCAAAGAGATCCATCTCTGGAATGTCCCACCTTGAAAAAATCACTTTCAACACCTGAGGGTCCAAGGATCATTCGTGATGGCCCTGAGAGATCCTGCACAGTGCATCTGCTAGCACACTGTCCTTGCCTGGAAGGTGAACTGCTACAAGAGAGGTTTGCAGGAAATAAGTCAGGGACCACAACTTCATGGCTTCTGTGCACAAGGCCGTGGACCGAGTGCTTCCCTCCTTGTTGATGTACCACATGGTGGTGGTATCTGTTCTGACTTGAACCACCTTGTTCTGTACTGACAGAGAAAGCTTTTAGGACCAGAAAAACTGCCCTGAGCTCTAGGAGACTGATGTGGAGAAGGGATTCTTGGGGGGACCACAGCCCCTGGGCAGTGAGGGACCCCAGATGGGCTCCCCAGTCCAGAAGAAAAGCATCTGTGGTAAGGACCACTGAACAAGGCTGAGTAACAAAAGGAACAGCTTGTCTTAAATTGTCCTGATCTTGCCACCAATGGAGGGCTTGGATCAAGGTCAGTCACTGGGATCAGTTTGGTAAGGGAATCCTTCCTTTGAGACCAAAAAGCTCTCGGGTGGAACTGAATATCCCTCATCTGGAATCTTGCCCCTTGGACCACTGCTGTTGAAGCTGCCATGTGGCCCAAGAGCTGGAGGAAATGCCTTGCTGGCAGAAATATCCGAAGGCTGAAAGAAGAGGCTAGTTCCATAAGAACCCTTGTCCTTTCTAGAGGAAGAAAGGCTCTTGCTCTAAGTGTGTCCAGTTCTGCCCCTATAAAAGAAAGAAGCTGGACTGGTTCAAGAACTGACTTGGGAAGGCTGAGAAGAAATCCTAGAGAAGTGAGCACTTGCTGGGTCACTTGCAGGTGAGACTTGACTTGGTCTGGAGACTGACCCACTATTAGCCAATCATCCAGATATGGAAAAATGGAAATCTTTTGCCTTCTTAGAAAGGCAACTACTACTGCCAGGCACTTTGTGAAAACCCCCTGGTGCTGAGGTTAGGCCAAAGGGCATAGCTCTGAACTGATAGTGGCCTGAGGGCAACTCAAACCTGAGGTACTTTCTGTGGGAGCACCTGATGGGAATGTGAAAGTAGGCATCTTTGAGGTCCAGGGAGGCTAGCCAGTCCCCTGGCTTTAGAGAGGGAAGGATTATTCCCAGAGTTACGATCCTGAACTTTGGTTTTAAGAGATGTTTGTTTAGATATCTTGGGTCTAGGATGGGTCGCCACTCCCCTGTCTTTTTGGGGGTCTGGAAGTACCTGGAGTACAGTCCTTTGCCCCAGTGTAGGGTAGGTACTCTCTCTATGGCTCTTCAAGCTAGGAGAGAAGAAACCCCTGCCTCTAGGGCAAGGGTTTCTGAGAGACTTGCAGGTGGAAAAGATCTGGCTCATCTTTGGAAATTTTCTGAAGCTGAGAACCAGCCCCTGGCTTACTACTTCCAGGACCCACTTGTCTGATGTAACAGACATCCAGTCCTGGAAAAAGTAAGCCAGCCTGCCCCACAATGGAATAGGAGAGTCGACCCAGGCAGGCCCATCAGGGTATCTGCTTGGCAGGGGCTTTAGGCTGAGGAGTGGATGCAGCCCTGCTCATCCCCCTTCTGCCTCTCCCTCTGAAGAACCCTCTCTGAGAAAAAAAAGAAGAGGCCCGTGCTTGGTAAAAAGGCCTGCCCCTGCCCCTAGACTGCTGCCTTTGAGGAGCTGCCTGCCTCTCCTTGGCCTGAGCAATCCTGTAAGTGGTCCTGTACTCGTCCATTTTCTTCATGTAATTCTGTCTGCTCCCCAGAGAATCACCCACTACAGGAAAATCCATGGCCTTAGCCTGGGTGTCCTGCAAGAGGCTAGTACATCTGAGCCAAGCCATCCTCCGAAGAGCCACAGATGGAGCCATGACTCCTGACACATCATTAGAGTCCACAGCAGCATGAAACTGAAACTTAGATGCCTCAATCCCATCTGCAGCCACCGCCTCCAGCTCCTTGGCTAGCTGGGGGGGAGGCCTGTTTAGCCAGTGCTAGTACAGTGTCCCACCTGGACTTCTGGTACCTGGTTGTATAAGCCATGTAATTTGCCTGCCTGAGTGCCAAAGAAGATGCCATGTACTGCTTCTTTGCCATGGCATCAATCTTCCTGGAGTCCTTGTCTTGGGGGTGTGAAGCCAAGTGAATATTTGCCTTGTCACAGGCAGCAGCCTGCACTACCCCAACATGGCTGCATTGCTGATATAAGAACTCAGTGTCTGAGTCTGAAAGTGTATACCTCTTGTCCATTCTTCTATCCACAGGAGGTATAGTGTTAGGAGACTTTAGGATTTTGTGTGTCCATTTCCCAAAAGATTTGTGGAGGGGAATAGACAGTCTTCCTGGACTCTGGTATGTCCATCATCTCTACATAATCAGGCTCCTTGATCTTCCACAGCCTCCTCCATAGGAGGTTGGAGGATTTCAGCCACCTTTCTGTAGAACAAAGTGAGAAGGGGACTCAGAAATCCTAGGAGGGGAAACACCTGAAGGTCTGTCTGGGGAGATGTCCGGTTCCACAGGCACATCCAGATCCTCACTTACATCATCCTCAAATTCCCCTTCCTCTTCAAATTCTGGTTCATAAAAATCTTCAAGGGTATAATCTTGAACCGGGGGAACCAACCGACCTGAACCCCTGCCAGAAGGAGCCGGATCGGTAGGAGCCGGATGGAGCGATTCCACAATCTGAATCGCTATGGCTATCTCTTCGGCGGTCGGAACATGAACCTCTGAATCTGAACCGGTCGATTTATCTTTGCGTTTTCTTTCTGTCGGAACCGATCCCTCGGAATCGGCTCTCCTTTTGCCCGAAGAAGTATCGCCCTGGTCAGAAGGCACTCTTTCTGGTTTGGTCGAAACCGAACCGGGCTGGCCATCCAGGTCAGCGGACTTCTCGGCCTCCTTTTCCCTCAGTCTACCTAATCTCTTCTTGAGGGTAGATTTGGGAAAGTTTTTATATATTTGGCAGTCTGTATCAAGGTTTTCAAACCCCCAGACAATAAACACAGGTGGTGTGGGGATCGGCCTTAGCAAAGACCTCCCCACACTCACTGCAGTGTTGAAACCCAGTGGGCCCAGTTTTTTTCTTGGGTTTCTCAGACATGGCCAACCTAACCAACTTACCCTTTTTATGGCAACCGCCAGGCAAGACTCCCTTATCGGTTCCTAACCGTGTCACAGGTATTGGAAAAAAACTGCACTAACACTTTTTTTTTTTTTTTAGAACCAATAAGAACCGGTAACCACACACTAAGTAAAACACAAAACACAATATTTCTCTATCAAATGGCCGGTTCAGCCGAACCGAGCCACACTTTTAAAAGTTCCACACAGAAAAAAACAGAACAATTCCTATGTAGTACTCACGGCACCACAGACAGAGACTGAACCGACTATGCGGATACTTTTTCGGGTTAAAAAACCGACGAAAACTGAAACTTTAACCGACTTTCGAACCGAGCTGAAGGAGAAATCTCCGGAGCAACCATTCAGTGAGGTGGAGTAAAGAACCTGACTGATTAAGTCTGAAACACTCCAGACACAGACTTCAACCGAGCTCGAGCTCAGCATTCTATGCTCTGCATAGAAAGTTAACTCTTTGTTCTCCGGGGCAGTTCAAAGGTTGGGAATCACTGCAATTGTCAGATTACAGCAAGGCTTCATGTTTGAACAACATATCCACATCCCTAGAAAGTCCTCTTTTTGTATTTTAGATAGATTATACATACACGGTACCATAAAGCAAATAGAAATGGAAAGCATACTAACCAACACGTTGAGTGGACATGACTCTTGGCACCTGGGAAGAAGTTGGCCTTAATGCACCAAAGGCTGGAGGGCGAGGGGCTGCTGGTCGGATGGCACCGGGCATATTCTGGAAAGCTGTATTTAATTAAAAAAAAGTATGAATTTGAAATATAAACAAGATGTCTAACAATAACACCTGCATATGAAAACTGGTCCCAGGGATTCGAATTTCCACTGGATCCAGAACCTGCATTTTTTTTGTTCTGCACCATTACCAATATATTCGTTGGAAGAGAAAATGGAAATTGCGTACCTACTGTAATTCTTGATCTTCTTGGACGGAGTCTCTAATCATTCACACTGATGGGAGTACGCTGGCAGTGCTAGGACCCAGTAAGCAAACTTTCAGGAGGGCGGCACGAGATGGAGCAGCGAGGAGCGGCACCATGAGCCAGAGAAGCGTGCGGTATAGACTATCTCGGCGTTGACCTTCCAACCGCCTCAGTACCTTCGCCCCCCGCAGGAGGTGCAGCATAACTAACCTAGAGAGGACCAACATAAAAACCTGACATAAGATAGTCCTAATGACCTATGTAAGAATGGTCAACAACAGAGTCTTCACAGCTCAGCCACTGAGGGAGTGAAGACCAGAAACAGAGAAGTGAGCTCGGGGGATGGTGGGTGGGAGTATGAATGAGTGGTGGAGACTTTGTCCAAGAAGATCAACAATTATGGTAGGTATGTAATTTCCATATCTTCCTGAACATAAAGTCTCCAATCACATGGATGGGAGAGTACCAAGCTAAATACCCCCCCCGACGGGGTGGAAGGAGAGAAAAGGAGCTCACTTTCTTAGAACAGAAGTCCATTAAGAATTGTCCTGCCAAATGACTGACGTCATCTGGCATGGACAGCCAAAGCACAATGCTTCAACGTATGCATGGAACTCCAGGTAGCTGCACTGCAAATATCTGCAATGGGGACATTACAGATTTCCGTCAGAGATGCCGCAACAGCTCTGGAAGAGTGAGCGTACACTCTGCCTTCCAACTTGACCTGTGCCACAGAATAGCAGTGGCAAAGGCATGCCACCAACCACAATGAAATGCACCTGATAGCAACAGGCTGACCCAGCCAGGTTGTGCTGAAGGAAACAGTTGAGCCTTGCGAATTTCCTTCTTTCTACCAAGATAGAACCGCAATGCTCTTATGTCCAGGGAATGAAGGGTACGCTCCCCTTTATTTTGGAAGTTTGAAAAGTAGGTAGGAAGGACTGAAGGTTGATTCAGATGGAATTCTGAGACAACCTTAGGCAGGAACTTAGGATGAGTCCTAAGAACTACTTTGTCCTTGTGAAATACAGTATACGGGGGTCTGTGACCAAGACGTGTATTTCAGAAACCCTACGAGCAGAAGTAATGGTCACCAGGAAGGCCCTTTTCCAAGTGAGGAATTTCGACTCAGGTAGCTAGAGGCTCGAGAGGTTTCCGAGTGAGCATGTCTAGCACAATGTTAATGTCCCACGCTGCAACTGGACGTCTACTAGAAGGTCTAGTATGCAGAATCCCTTTAAAAAGCCTCTCTACTACGAGCAGCTTAGCCAGCGACATGGAGAGTAATGGCTCATGATATGCCAAAATGGCATAAAGATGAACTTTGACTGTGCAGTATTGCAAACCTGTGTTTGAGAGGTCTAAGATACGCCAAGACTTTATTCGGTGGGCAGGAAAAAGGATTCCAAGAGGATTTTGCACACCAGATAGAGAAACGCTTCCATTTAGCTGCGTAGGTTTTTCAGGTGGCTGGCTTGCGCACGGCCAAAATAATATCTGAAACACTATGAGAAACATTAAATCTATTTCACCTTTTTCTCCTCAGGAATCAAGTGTGAAGGTGAAGCAACCTCAGGTTGGGTGGACCACAGGACCCTGGGTCAGAAGGTTAGTCTGAAGGGGAAGCAGTTTCAGGGAGGTTTCCGATAGTCTGTTGATTAGAGGGAACCAGATCGGACGAGGCCAGAATGCGGCAATGAGAATCATACTGTCCCCCCCTCTTCAAATCTCCAGTTTGAGCAGCACCTTCTGAATTAGGGGAAGAGGAGGAAATGCATATTGAAAGCGTTTTGTCCACCACAGACTGAATGCATCTTGTCAAAAAGCACCAGGTCCTGGATTTCTGGAACAGAAGAGAGGCAGTTTTGCATTGAGTGGTGATGCAAAAAGGTCCAGGTCTGGAGTTTCCCACTCTTTGACGAGTGACTGAACGACAGTTGAGTCGAGAGACCACTCGTGAGGATCTGTCTCCATTCTGCCGAGACTTGTCTGCCAGCTCGTTTTATACTCCTGTCAGGTAAACCACCTGAATCAGAGCCTTGTGCTCCAGGTACCATTCCCACTCTCTCACTGCTTCCCTGCATAATGGGCAAGAGTGAGCATCGCCCTGTTCGTTAATGTAGTACATTACTGCCTTGTTGTCAGTTTGAAGGAGAATGTTCCTGTGAGAGTATGTTCTTCAAAGCTCGGACTGCACAGAGAATGGCTCTCATTTCCAGGACGTTTATGTGAAGTTGAGACTCGTCCAGAGTCCACGTACCCTGGGTGTGGAGATCCCAGGAGTGAGCTCCCCCACCCATCGGGGACGCATCCATGGTAATGGAGATCTGATGATCCAGATGGGCGAAGGGATATCCTTCCAGAAGGTTGTCGTCCTAAGACCAGGTGAGCGACCTCTTCAGAGGTTCCCATCACCTTGATAAGAAAGGACTGAGGGTGAGTGCTTGGGGACCACTGAGTACTGAGCATCCACTGAGAGGTTGTCATGTGAAGACAACCCAAGGGTACAGTGAACACCGAGGATGCCATGAGACCCAGCATCAGTTGCATCAAGAGAGCTCTAACAGAACCATGTTCTCCGATGAATCGGGCCATCTGTAAGATATCGCTGCTTCTGTCTTTTGGAAGAAAAACTTTCGCACAGAAGTGTCCAGAAGAGTTCCTATAAAGAGAAGTTTCTGGGAGGGCTGCAACCGACTTCGAGGTTCAGTAGGACTCCTACGGACATGAGGAAGTCTGAGGCCGTGGCCTCCAGTCTCTTGCCTGGAGGGACTTGCTAGAAGCCAGTCGTCCAGATACGGAAATACTTGGATTCTGATTTTCCTTTGATGCGCCACGAGAACTGCACAACACTTTGTAAAAACTCAAGGCGCCTAGGATAGCCCAAAGGGCAGGACTCTGAATTGATAGTGTTGACCCAACGCCACGAACCTTAGGTATCTGTGGTGATTTGGGTGTACGAGATGTGCTGGTATGCATCTAGCATGTCCAGGGAGGCTAGCCAATCACATTGATGAATCAAGGGCAGCAGGGTACAAAGTGATATCATCGTGAACCTTTCCTTGTGCAGGAATTTGTTTGACTTTCTGATATTCAGAATAGGGCGCATGCCGCTGGTTTTCTCTGGGACACGAAGAAAAAATTACTCACCATAGTAATGTCGTTTCTTCTAATGGAGTCTTGCTGTATTCAGACATAATGCAGTTAGCCCCAGCACTTGAACTGCCCCGGACAGGAGAGAGTTAACTCTATGCAGAAGCATAGAACGTTGAGCTCTAGCTTGGTTTTCAAACCTCTGTCTGTGGTACTTTCCAGTGTAACAGTCAGATTCTCACAAGCACAGTAACTAACATACTATAGTATGGAAATTGGTCAACATACAGCCAAAGGGCAAAAAATTTTTTTTGGGCGGTAAAGACACAAGTCGAGAACCCAAGAAGAAAAGGTAGTGACAATATTTAAGTATAAAAAACACCAGAAAAAATAACATCCACCCCACCCAAGAGGGAGGGTACAAGATACACCCTGAGGTGCAACACTACCTGCTAGCCACTTCCCAAAACCAGGTTCTGGGGGAGAGGTCTGAATACAACAAGACTCCATTAGAACAAACAACATTACTATGGTGAGTAATTTTTTTCTTCAAACATGAAGTCTTGCTGTATTCAGACATAATGCAGACTACCAAGCAGTTCCTTATGGAGGAGGGAATGCAGAACCTACTTTGGGAACAGGCTCTGCAGTACTGCTGTGCCAAACCTAGCATCACTCCTAGCCTGGATGTCCAGGGAGTAATGCTTGGTAAAAGTATGTACTGTTTTCCAGGTGGCTGCTTTACAGATCTCTAACAAAGGTATATCTCTGGCCGCAGCTAGAGAAGCAGCTATGCCACTAGTCGAATGAGCCCTCAGGCCTGAAGGGGGCATCCTACCCAACTTGTCATAACAGAATTCTATACAAGAAACAATCTACCTGGCAACAGTTCTTTTATTGGCAGGCTTACCTTTCCCCACTTCACCATAAGTGAGAAACAATTGAAGACAGTCATTTCTATGTGCCTTAGTATGCTCAATGTAGTAGCCAAGGGCCCCTCAACATCCAGACTGTGAAACCTTCTTTCACCTGAAGAAGAATAAGTGAAAAACAGAGGGAGAGATATAGACTGGTTCAGATGAAAATCCGATACCACCTTGGGCAAGAACCTCCTATTGGTTCTTAGGACCACTTTGTCCCTATGGAAGGAGATGAAGTCCAGTTCCACTGATGGAGCCTGTAACTCACTAATCCGCCTGGCAAATGTAATAGCTACCAGGAACACAGTTTTCCAGGTCAAGTACTTCAATTCGGCTGAAGCCAGAGGTTCAAAGGGTGGCTGTATTAGCTGAGCTATGCAGACATTAAGATCCCAAGGCAGAGTGGGCTCCCTAAAGGGAGGGTTAATGTGAACCACACCTTTGAAATACTTTCTGAAAACAGGATGAGATGCCAGGGAAGAGCCCTTCCCTGCTGAGAGGAATGCAGACACAGCTGCTAGATGAACCTTCACAGTGGCAGGCCTAAGGCCTAAACCACTGATATGAACTATAGTCTAAGGTTGTGGAAATGTCTGCAGAATCAGGCAGGATGCCCTTCTGAGAGCACCAAATACTGAACCTTTTCCATTTGGAGCTGTAAGTTTTTCTAGTGGAAGGTTTCCTAGAGACCTTCAGAATATCCAGAACTCCCTGAGAAAGATGTAGAGCTGCATATTCTAACTCTTCAAGAGCCAGGCCTTGAGATGGAGAGACTGGAGATTGGGGTACCAGATCCACCCCTGGGAGGTGGACAGGAGATTGTATGCCCTGGGCAGAGACAGGGGATGTGACACTGACAAGGACAGTAGTAGAGGATACCAAGGCTGTCTGGCCCAATCTGGAGCCACCAGTATCACTGTGAAGGGTTGAGTCCTGATCTTGATCAGAACTCTGAACAGCAGAGGGAAGGCATAGAGAAACTTGCCCTTCTAGTCCAAAAAGAGCATCCTAGGGAACCGTCCCCAGGACTGGAGGTCTGCAACAAAACAGAGGAAGTTTACGATTGCCCGGTCCTGCAAAGAGATCCATCTCTGGAATGCCCCACCTGGAGAAGATGACCTTCAGTAAGTGAGGATCCAAGGACCATTCGTGGTGTCCCTGTGAAATTCTCCTCGGAGCATCTGCTAGTATGTTGTCCTTCCCTGGAAGGTGAACTGCTACCAGAGAAGTCTGAAGAGAACAGGCCAGAGACCACAGCTTCATGGCCTCTGTGCACAAGGCAGAGGACAGAGTGCCTCCCTGATTGTTGATGTACCACATTGTGGTGGTGGTGGTGTCTGTTCTGACTTGGACCACCTTGCCCTTGACTGAATCTGAGAAGCTCTGCAGGGCTAGGAAAACTGCCCCGAGTTCCAGGAGATATGAAGAAGAGACTCCTGTGGAGACCAGAGCCCTTGAGCTGTCAGGGCTCCCAGGTGGGCTCCCCACCCTAGGAGAGGCACATCCGTAGTAAAAACTACTGATGGGACCAGAGGGAGAAATGGAACCCATTGTCTGAGGTTGTCCTGGTCCAGCCACCACTGGACAGCTTGGACCATAGTCTGAGTCACTGGAATCAGTTTGGTAAGTGAATCCTTCTTGAGACCAAACAGACCTCAGATGAAACTGAATGTCCCTCATCTGGAATCTTGCTCCCTGCACCACTGCCGTGGAAGCTACCATGTGGCCCAGGAGTTGGAAGAATGGTCTTGCTGGGCGGGAGACCTGAGGTCAAAAGGAGGAAGCGAGATCCACTAGGGCCTTTACCCTTGCCAGGGGAAGGAAGGCTTTTGCTTGTACAGTGTCCAACTCTATGCCTATAAAGGTAAGAAGTTGAACTGTTTCCAGTACAGAGTTTGGAAGATTAAGAAAACCCAAGGAGCTGAGTAGATCCTCGGTAGTTTGAAGAGCTGACTTGACCTGTAAATGAGACTGACCCACTAACAGCCAGTCGTCCAGATACGGGAAGATGGTGATACCCCGCCTTCTGAGGTAAGCCACCACAACTGCAGGCACTTTGTGAACATCCTTGGAGCTGATGTTAGACCAAATGGCATGGCTCTGAATTGGAAATGGCCTGAAGGCAACTTGAACCTTTGGTATTTTCTGTGGGAGCACCTGATAGGAATATGGAAGTAGGCATCCTTGAGGTCCAGAGATGCTAGCCAATCCTTAGAGAGGGAAGGATTATTCCCAGAGTTACCATTTTGAATTTGGGCTTTGAAATGTGTTTGTTCAGATACCTTAGGTCTAGGATGGGTCGTCACACCCGTTTTCTTTGGGGGTAAGGAAGTAGCACGAATACAGTCCTTTTCCCTTGTGCTGAGTAGGAACCTTTTCTATAGCTCTGAGAGCCAGAAGAGAGGAAACCTCTGCCTCCAGGGCAAGGGTTTCTGAGACTGATGCAGGTGGAAAAGACTTGGCCCTTCTTTTTGGAAATTTTTTGAAGCTGAGGGCCAGTCCCTGACTTACTACTTCCAGGACCCACTTGTCTTGAGGTCAGACTTCCAGGCCTGGAAGTAGCAAGCCAGCCTGCCTTCCTACTGGAAATGGGGAGTCAACCTAGGCCGACACATCACAGTGTCTGCTTGGCAGGAGCCTTACACTGAGAGGAGGAGGGAGCAGCCCTGCTCATCCCCCTCCTATCCCTTCCTCTCAAGAACCCCCTCTGTGGGAAGGGAGAGGAGGCCTGGGCTTGGTAAAAAGGCCTTTGAAAGGGCCTGCCCCTAGACTGCTGCTTGTGCGGAGTGGCCTGCCTTTCCCTGGCCTGTGCACTTCTGTACGTGGTCCTATATTCATCAATTTTCTTCATGCAAGCCTCTCTCTGCTCCCCAAACAGAGTTACCTACTACAGAAAAATACATGGCCTTAGTCTGTGTATCCTGTGAAAGGCTAGTACATCTGAGCCAAGCATGTCTTCCGAGAGACACAGATGTAGCCATGACTCTAGATGCCACATCACTGGAGTCCACAGCAGCATGAAATTGCATTTTGGATGCCTCAATTCCATCAGCAGCCACCTCCTCCAGCTCCTTCGCTAGCTGGGGAGAGGCCTGTTTAGCCAGTTCCAGAACAGTGTCCCATCTGGATTTCTGGTACCTGGCTGTATGATACTATAAGTAGCCTGCCTGAGTTCCAAAGAGGATGCAAATACTGTTTTTTGGCCATGGCATCCACTTTCCTGGAGTCCTTATCCGGGGTGTGAAGCAAAGGAATGTTAGCCAGTCACAGGCTGCAGCCTGCACTACCCCAACATGGCTACAATGACTATAAAGGAACTCCGCAGCTGAGCCTGATAACGAATACCTCCTGTCCATTCTCTTATCCATAGGAGGTAGTGAATTAGGGGTTTGTAAAATTTAGTGCGTCTGTTTCTCCAAAGATTTATGAAGAGGGATAGACAGCTTTTTGGACTCTGGGATGTCCATCATTTCCATAAAATCAAGCTCTTCATCCTCCTCTGCTGCTTCAACCAAGGGAAGCTGCAGGGTTTGTGCCACCTTTTTGTAGAACAAAAAGTGTGAAGGGGACTCAGAGCCTGGGAGGAGAGACACCTGAGGGCCTGTCTGTGGAAAAGCCCGGATCAATGGGCACATCCAGACCACCTTCATCGTCATCACCAGGATAGTCTGTCTCCCTCTCACTCTTTATAAGCATCTGGGTCATAATCCTGAGACAACGGATCCGACCGAACCAGTGGTATCAGTTCAGACGGAAACCGGTCTAAGCGACTGGACAATACTAAATCGCTTTGGCTATTTCGTCAGTGATTGTAGAGTGGGATACAAGATCCGAAACAGCAAACTTGCGCTTTTTCTTTGACGGAAACAACCCCTCGGGGTCGGCTCTCCTTTTGCCCAAGGAGGTATCACTTAGGTCAGTAGGCACCTCCGCAGGTTTGGCCGCAACCGAACCGGGCTGGCCATCCGGATCTACGGACTTCTCGGCCTCCCGTTCCTTCAGCCTACTCAGTCTTTTATCTAGAGTGGTCTTAGGAAAGTTCTTATAGATTTGGCAGTCTGACTTGAGGTGGTCAAACCCCAGACAAAGACAGATGAGGTGTGGGTCAGCCTCAGCAAAGGCCTCCCCCACACTCAGTACAGTGTTGAAACCCAGTGGGACAGGTTTTCTTCTTGAGTTTCTCAGACATGGCCAACCTATCAAATTACCCTATAGAAGCTTTCAAGCCAGGTAATAAAGCAACCGATCGGTTACAAACCGTGTCACAGGCTTTTTAAAAGAATCAGCAAAAGTCCGGTTCTTTTGAAACCGATCGGTACCGGAACACCACACTAATCCCAGAAAGAGAAAAATTTTTCAAAGTCTGTTCCAAACCGGACCGATCAGAAAGAAACCGAAGAAAGACAATTTCCACTCTTTAGCAAAATAAAACAGTCACTACCTATCTACATACCAACTGTACCATAGACAGAGACTGGAAATCCAAAAACATGCGGTTTAAACCGAATGCTTTATTTTTCTTTTACCAAACCGAGCAGAGGAAATCTCCAGAGCGACTTCACTGTTAGGCGGAGTAAAGAATCTGACGATTACACTGGGAAGTACCATAGACAAGAGGTTTGAAAACCAAGCTCGAGCTCAACGTTCTATGCTTCAGCAGTGCACAGAGTTAACTCTTTCCTCTCTGCGGCAGTTCAAGTGCTGGGGCTAACTGCATTATGTCTGAATACAGCAAGACTTCATGTTTGAACCGGCAACTCCGAATAAGCGGAGACTGGCTCCTGACCCTGGCAACCGAATGTCTATGCACAGAGGTACCAGAGGGCGACCTCCAGTGATGCTGTTTCTTCTTCGGTGGGCCGAACAACAACTCTAGGTCGAACGGTGCAGAGGATGGGACAGTTTCTTTTTATGCTTTTGGGGAGACTGCCATCTCCCAGAGCACTGGACCGTCCACTGTCAGACCCCTCCCCCCAGAGAGGGCGGTGGACCAGACCCAGCCTGGCCGACTGAAGAGATTTCATATGAAGTCTCCCAACCGTCACCTGCCCCACTCATGGTCGACTATGTCAATGGAGGGCTGGAGACTTCTCTCTTGTACAAGAAAGAATTTTATTAAAATATAAATCGGCACTTATTGATAAAGTACAAAACAATAAAACTGAAAACTAAGCTGCTAGTTTGAAGTTTGACTCCTGGCGGGCAAGCGATGTCACTGAAGTGCACTCTACAGCGGGGGAAAAAAGGAACAAGGCGGCTGGAGGGTCGACACTGAGATAGTCTAACGCACACGCCTGGCTCATGGTGCCACTTTCTCACGGCTCCATCTCGGTGTCGGCCCTTCTGAAAAACTTTGCTCCTGCTGGGTCCTAGCACCTCCGGCGTTCTCCCAGTGTGAATGGGTGGTGGAGACCATGTCCAGGAAGATCTGTAGTATCCGTACATCTACACATAAATGCTGCATCATGTCAGATTTCTCAAAAAAAAAAAAATACCAGCACAATTATGCATGATCACAAAGCTTTTTTCCTTTTTTGTAATATTTTATCAATGTTTCAGACAGTCGACAGGAATCATTCTGTACATCACTTTGCTACAAACATTTACAGGAGAATCCTTTACGTTTACAAATCCCTCTTTTTTAACCAATGGTTGTGTATCTATGAACAGCATGCCACACTAGTGTTTTTGCAATCAAACTCCTGACAGTGCGGGTGGCGGGGTTACAGAGAACAGTTTAACTGGCTAAATTTTACCAGGAATAAGCTTACCATATGGCTTCTGAGTTTCATGCGAAGGTGCTGTCAGGTAGGGACAACCAGATAGGGAGAAGTGGTTTTTTTTTTTTTGGGGGAGGGGGCCCAGGAGGGATGATGCAACTCCTGTATATGTAATTACATAGGTATAAATGGGTGTAAACTGGTCCAGGATGGAGCTTCTCCTCTGAGAAGGTATAGTGATCCCGGAGGATCATGTGACAAAGTATTCATCATATATTACCAGATCCATCAAGTCCATCTCAGGTGCACTTCTCCTGCTCATTAAGTATGAATGTGATTTTTCAATCTGATATATTTTTTTATCAATTAAATTTTGTTAACCGGGTAAGCCCACTGGGCCTAGAGGGTCCCTTTTTCAGGGGCGACCCGGAGTTAGTTACATAAAGCAAGGCAATACATACAAGTAGTTCAGTATCTGGTTGACTATATTCCACCAATCTTTTAGAGTGGGGTTCTGAGTGTGAACAAGGCTTTAGTGATCTTTTTTTTTTTTAGTGGTGGTTACAAGGATCCCCAGATAATAAGGGCCCTATAAGTTGAGCAGCAGCTTTCACTTCCCTCTGATACTGCTTTGTTACTAAAAACAGCATTGAAAAACTGCCCCCCCCCCCAGACTTGAATGGGGCACATCCCCGCACTCATCCTGCTGAGACGTCACAAAACATCTGAGCATGGGGGCTGAGCAAGCAAACTGGGAAGTTGGAAGGGATCGGCTGGCTGTGGCTTTTATAGGAAGGTACGATCCCTTCCCAAAATAAATACACAGTTAACATTTTTACTTTTAGCTGCAATCAGTCAATATTGTCATAAGGTATTGGGCTATGAAGCCTAATACCTTAAACTGGAAAACTAATTTGGGCCGCTTGTCAGGTGCTTGTTTAAAAGTCTGAGATCCAGAATAGGTCGTAATTCTGTTTTTTTTCTGGGCAAGGAAGCATCTTGAGTCTTTTTCCCCACTGTGGTATGGGAACCATCTACACTGCATTAATCTGTAGGAGCTTCTTGATCTCCAGCTCTAGAAGAACTTTCTCTGCTGAGGTTGCAGATTTGAAACTTCTGTGACCCTGCAACTTAGGAAATGACTTGAAGTTCAGTGAGAGACCTCGGCTCACTACCTCCAAGAACCACTTGTCTGTGGCAATGGTTTCCCCACACTTGAAAGAAGTGAGCCAGCCTGCCTCCCATTGGCAGTGGGGTGGCAACCTGTACATGCACGTTAAGGGGTTTGCTTGGACTGGGTCCTGGTAGCTGGTGCCAGGTCAGTCCATTTGGAAGGCCTCCCACCCCTGCCTCTAAAATAACCTCTGGTCTGCCAGTAGTCAAGGAATGCACAAGCCCAAAAAAGGGCCTGAGATAGTGCCCCCCACCTCCCCTTCCCTGTGTCCTATAGGAAGTGGAGGGTTTCTCTTTAGCTGCGTTGCTTCTATAGGTGGTCTTGTATTCATCCACCTTTTTTACATAAGCCTCAGTTATGTCAAAGAGAGTTGTTCTCGCAAGTATAATCCATGGCCTTGGCCTGAGTGTTTTGAGAAAGATTAGTAGTTCTAAGCCAGGCAAATCTCATGGAGACAGCTAGGGCTATGACTCTAGAGGCAGTATTGTTGGCATCCACTGTCATGTGGAACTCATGCTTGGTTGCATGCAAAGCTGTCCTGGCAGTGTCTGCCAGATCAAGTCTCTGCCTGAGAATAAAGAAATTTAACATGTGATTAGGAAGCTGGTGTCAGTCCAAAGGGTATGGGCTGCGGGGTAGGAGGACAGTGGTCTATACGCCACGAAAAAAATTACTCACCATAGTAATGTTGTTTCTTCTAATGGAGTCTTGCTGTATTCTGACTATATGCAGTTAGCCCCAGCACTTGAACTGCTCCGGCGAGGAAAGGGTCAACTCTATGCCAGGGCATAGAACGTTGAGCTCAAGCTCTGTTTTCAAACCTCTGTCCCAGGTACTCCTCAGTGTAACTGTCAGATTCTTACGAGCACTATGTTAACTATTAAATAGAAATTGTTTTAGAAATGTTGTGCCAAATGGCAATATACAGATTGTTAGGGTCCAAAAGACAAGTCGAGAACCCCAAAAATAATTCAAGCAGGTAGTAAACTCAATATATAGTTAGAATTATAAAAGAAGAGGTGACCCAGGTACACCTCTGGGGTGCAGCACTGCACCTGTCAACCCACATCCCAAAACAGCTAGGTTCTAGGCAGGGAGGGCGGTCAGAATGCAGCAAGACTCCATTAGAAGAAACAGCATTACTATGGTGAATCATTTTTTCTTCAAACAACATGAAGTCTTGCTGTATTCTGACTATATGCAGACTACCAAGCAGTACCCCCTTGGAGGACGGAGTTACAGAACCTATTCTGGGAACAAAATCTGCAGCACTGCTGTGCCAAACCTAGCATCACTTCTTGACTAAATGTCCAGAGAGTAATGTTTGGTAAATGTGTGAACAGTTTTCCAGGTGGCTGCTTAACATTTTGTCACTAAGGGTATGTCTAGCTGCTGCAACCGAAGCAGCTGTACCTCTGGTGGAGTGAGCCCTCAAGCCTGAGGGTGGCTCTTTCTCCAATTTTGAGTAGCAGAACTGGATACAGGAGACAATACACCTGGCAATAGTTCTCTTAGTGGCAGGTTTACCTTTTCCCACTTCTCCATAAGTGAGAAATAGCTGTGAATAGTCATTTCTATGAGCCTTAGTGTATTCTAAATAACTAAGGGCCCTCTTGACATCAAGACTGTGCAGTCTTCTCTCCCCAGAGGAAGAATGATCAGTGAAGAATACAGGCAATGACAGACTGGTTCAAATGAAAGTGTGATACCACCTTGGACAGGAACTTTCAGTTTGTTCGAAGGACCACCTTATCCCTGTGAAATGAAATGAAATCAGGTTCCACTGATAAGGCCTGTAATTCCTAGATTCTCCTAGCTGAGGTAATGGCTACCAGGAACACAGTTTTCCAAGTCAAGTATTTCAGCTCAGCTGAAGATAATGATTCAAAGTGGGGGGGCTACATAATCTGTGCAATACAAATATTCAGATCACAAATGGCAGTAGGGTCCCTAAAGGGGGGGGACTGATAGGCACCAGACCTTTGAAAAATTTCTTGACAACTGGATGGGAAGCTAGGGAAGAGCCCTTCCCAACTGAAAGGAAGGCAGAGACAGCTGTCAAATGCACTTTGAGAGTGGTAGGCCTGAGGCCCAAACTGTTAAGGTGCACCAAATAGTTCAAAGCAGTGGCAATGTTAGCTGAATCAGGCTGAATATGCCTCTGAGAACACCAGAAACCAAATCTCTTCCATTAGGAATTCTAAGTTTTTCTAGCAGAAGGCTTCCTATTAACCTTAAGAATGTCCAAGACTGACTAGGAAAGATGCAGGCTTGCATATTCTAGCTCCACAAAAGCCAAGCTTTGAGTCCTAGTCTGAAGGTTGGGATACAGTATCCTCCCCTGCGAGGAGGTGAGACAATTGTACTGTCTGGGAAGACAAACTGGAATGGTCACCGATATTGACAACAATAGGGTGTACCAAGACTGGAGCCACTAGAATCACAGTGCAAAGCTGAGATCTGATCTTGACCAGAACTCAGAGGAAAAGCATACAGAAACCTGCTTGTCCAATCCAACAGGAGAGCATCTTGAGGAACAGACCCCAAGAGGGGTCTGCAGCAGAATAGGGGAAGCTGATTGTTCAAGGCTGCAAAGAGGTCTATCTCTGGAGTGCCCCAACTCTTGAAAATGATCAGCAGAATTAGAAGATTCAGGGCCCATTCGTAGTGACATTGAGAAATCCTGCTGAGAGCATCTGCCAGTACACTGTCCTTCTCTGGGAGAAGCATAGCTATCGGGGAATAAGCCAGTGACCATATTTTCATGGTTTCGATGCACAGAGCAGAGTGCCCCCGTTGATGTACCACATGGTTGTGGTGTTGTCTGTCCTGATCTGCACCACTTTCCCCTGGATTGTGTTTGAGAATGTCTGAAGGGCTAGAAAGACAGCCCCGAGTTCGAGAAATTTATGTGCAGGAGAGATGCCTGATAAGACCATGTTCCCTGAGCAGTAAGCTGGTCTAGATGGGCTCCCCGTCCCAGCAGGGAAGCATCCGTGGTGAGAATCACTGAGGAAGGGGACACCTTGCCTTACATTGTCCTCCTCCAGCCACCACTGGAGAGCCTGAAACAGAGTTTGAGACACTGGAACCAACTTAGAGAGAGGATCTTTTTCCGAGACCAAAAAGATTTTAGATGAAACTGAATCTCTCTCATTTGAAACCTTGCCCCCTGCACTACTGCAGTGCAAGCTGTCATGTGGCCCAGCTACTGTAAGACGTGCCTGGCTGGTGAGACACTAGTGGACAAAGAGGAAGCCAGGGTGATGAGGGACTGAACCCTTGAAAGAGGAAGGAAGGCCTTGACCTGGACAGTGCCCAGCTCCACCCTTATAAATGTGAGAAGTTGGGCTGGTTCCAGAACAGACTTTTCTAGATTTAGGATGAATCTTAAGGAGTCCAGAAGCTTCCGAGTGACCACTACAGCTGACCTGACTTGGCCTGAGGACTGAAACTATGAGCCAGTCGTCCAGGTAAGGAAACAGTAAGATGCCCTGTCTCCTGAGAAAGGCCACCACTACTGCCAGACACTTGGTGAACACCCCTGGAGCAAATGTTAGGCCGAAAGGCACTGCTCTGAACTGGTAGCAGTAGGGCAACTCGAACCTGAAGTACCTTCTGTGGGAATGTCTGATAGGTATGTGGAAATAGGCATTCTTGAGATCCAGGGAGGCTAGCCAGTCTCCTGGTCTCAGAGAGGGAATAATTATTCCCAGAGTCACCATTTTGAACTTTGGCTTTACTATATGTTTGTTTAAGTATCTTAGATCTAGGGTGGGTCGCCACTCCCGTCTTTTTCGGGGTAAGGAAGTATCTGGAATACAGTCCTTTTCCCGTGCGATAGAGCGGTACCTTCTCTACTGCTTGTAGAAGTAGTAGAGAGGAGACTTCTGCCTCTAAGGCCTTTGTCTCCAAGGGAGAGGGAGGACTGAGACTGCTCTCATTTCTGGGAACCTTTTGAAACTGAGAGCAAGTCCCTGGCTCTCTACCTCCAGGACCCATTTCTGAGGTAACAGATTTCCAGGCCTGGAAGTAGTGAGCCAGCCTGCCCCCTACTGGAACTGAGGAGGTGACCTGACTGACATCAGGGTGTCTGTTTGACAAGGGGCTTAGACGGAGTGGAGGATGGAGTCCTGGTCATCCCCCTCTGCTGGAAAGAGGAGGCGGCCTGGGCTTGGTGAAAAGGCCTGACCCTGACAGCCCTAGATTGCTGCCTCCGAGGAGTGACCTGCTTTTCTTTGGCTGCAGCACTCCTGTAGGTGGTCCTGTATTCATCCATCTTTTTCATGTGAGCCTCTGTTTGCTCTCCAAACAGAGAATTACCTGTGACAGGAAAATCCATGGCCTTGGTCTGGGTATCCTGTGATAAACTGGTACACCTGAGCCAAGCAAATCTCCTCAGGGAGACATATGTAGCCATAACCCTAGAATGCACATCCTTCGAGTCAACAGCAGCATGAAACTGGACCTTGGATGCCTCAATACCATCCACAACCACCTGCTCTAGCTCCTTGGCCAGCTGCGGAGGGGCATTCTTAGCCAGCTCCAGAACTGTATCCCACATTGATTTCTGGTAGCTGGCTGTATATGCCATGTAATTAGCTTGCCTGAGCCCCAAAGAGGATGCCAAGCACTGTTTCTTTGCCATGGCATCCACTTTCCTGGAACACTTATCTGGGGGCAGAGATGCCAGGGAAATATTAGCCTTGTCATAAGCTGCAGCTTGCACTAGCCCAACATGGCTGCAATGATTTGTAAGAAATTCTGTCTCAGGATCTGACAAGGTATACCTCCTGTCCATCTTTTTATCCAAAGGGGGTATGGATGTTGGAAACTGAAGAATTTTTTGTGTGTCTGTTTTCCCAGGGATTTATGCAGACGGACAGACACCCTTTTGGACTCCGGGACATCCATCATCTCAACAGTCTGGTTCCTCCTGATCCTGTTCAGTCTCTTCCACAGGAAGCTGGAGGGTGTCAGCCACTTTCTTGTAGAACAAGAAATGGGGAGGGGGGGGAAGAGAGAAGAGAAGAGAACCTCAGTCTGGGAGAAGATGCATGAGAAGGCCTGTCTGGGGAGATGTCAGACTCTACTGGCTCACCTAGGCCTTCATAATCTTCTCCTTCCCAATCGCCCACATAAAATGTTTGAGTCATATTCAAAAGCAGAAACTTCCGACCGAACACACCATTTTTGCATTGGTCGGAACCGGACAAAGCGATGTGAAATTGCAATCGCTTTAAGCTATTTCCTCAATGGTTGGAACATGGGAACCGGGATCCGAACCGGCTGACTTGCTCCTTCTCTTAGATGGAACCGATTCCACAGAATCTGCTCTCCTTTTGCCCGAGGAGGTATCGCCTAGGTCAGTGGGCACCCCCCTCAGGTTTGGTCAGAACCAAACCAAGCTGATCATCCGGGTCAGTGGATTTCTCAGCCTCCCTTTCCTTCAGCCTACTTAAACGTTTATCTAAAGTGGCTTTGGGAAAGTTTCTGCAAATTTAGCAGTCGTCTTTGAGGTGGTCAAATCCCAGACAAACACACACGAGGTGGGCATCAGTCTTAGCAAAGGCCTCCCTACACTCGGTGCAGTGCTGAAACCCAGTGGGACTGGTTTTCTTTTTGGGTTTCGCAGACATGCCTAAAAATACTAAGTTACCCTTACCAGCATTTAAGCCAGGCAACTACAAACCTATCTGTTCCAGCACGTGTCACTGGTCAGAACAAAAAAAAAACGAAGAAAATCTTTTTTTTTTTAGGACCGATAGGTACCAGGAATCACAATACAAAAGGTAGAAAAAATTACCAGAGAAAAACAATACAGAATTGCTTCGGTTCCCAACCAAACAAAAATCGGACAAAATTATTTCTACCAACAAAACTCTAAACTACCTTCTAAATATACTTACTGTACCATGCACCTCTAAATACACTTACTGTACCATGGACAGAGATCAGAATACTGAAAAATAAGTAAACGGCAGATAAAACCGACAGATTTTTACTTGAACCAAACAAGAGGATCTCTGGAGCGACTTCTCACTTAGGCGGAGTGAAGAATCTGACAGTTACACTGAGGAGTACCTGGGACAGAGGTTTGAAAACCAAGCTCGGGCTCAACGTTCTATGCCCTGGCACAGAGTTAACCCTTTCCTCTCTGGAGCAGTTCAAGTGCTGGGGCTAACTGCACATAGTCAGAATAGTCAGTCAGAATATAGCAAGACTTCATGTTTGAATAGGTTACACTTAAGTGAGGAGAGTATTGCAGCAAAGACTGGGGGAATACATAGAAAACCAGGAATTTAAACTAGAGGGGGGTGGCAAGTGGGCAGGTGTCACGCAGGATTCACAAGAAGGGAAGCTGAATGAACTTACCAGCAACAAGGGTTCTAGGGAGAGTTCAGGAGGGGACGCTAGAAAGGGAGAGCAAGTAGGGAGAGGGGAAGGAAGAAGGGTGGAGGGTGGTAACCTTGACTGCTAAGATTCTAGGGAACAAAACAGCAGAGTTGCAGGCTCTCATGAAAGATGGGGAGGTGGACATGGCGGCCAACACCGAAACACGGGCCACCCATTACCATGACTGGGACCTGGCAGTACCAGGGTATAGGATATTTCGGAGGGACAGGGTGAAGGGGGGTGGCGCTGTATGTGAGAGAAGGACTGAAGTTCATCAGGGAGGAAGGGGAAGGGGCAGCACGGAGTCAGTATGTATGCAGCTCCATGACTCCAAAAATAGAACTCTCCGGATGGGAGTGGTATACAGGCCACCCTCGCAGACTGAGGAGTTAAGACAGGGAGCTAGCGGGACAGATTAGGAGGACCTGTGGCAAGGGACACACTGATTGTGGGGGACTTCAATCTATCGGGAGTGGATTGGGGAACCCCATCCACCACAAATAGGAGGGAGCAGGTACTGCTGGATGCCTTCCAGGAGAGGTTCCTGGGGCAAATGGTCAACGAGCCAACCAGGTTAGGGAACATCCTAGACCTCGTGTTGGCTAATGGAATTTGTGAGGGAACTGGGGGTGGAGGAACCGCTGGCAGGGAGTGAACACCACTCAGTGTGGTTCACAATAAACATGGGAAAGGAGGGGCTAAGAACAGGCACAAGGGTGTTTAGACACCAGGAGGGCCTACTACAGGAGGATGGGGAAACAGTACAGGGGTATCTGATCAGAATCCATCTAAATATGGACACCGACCAGAAGTGAGAGGTAATTGAACTGGGAATTGGGAAAGCAACCAAAACATGTACGAGGGTCAGGGCCAAGAAACCTATCTGGACTAGCAGGGGGTCATGGAAAAAGTAACGAAACAAGCCACATTTAGGAGGTACAAAAAAAACAGGGAGTGGGGAGGACAGAGATGAATACCTGAAGGAGTCAAAGGTGACAAAGACAGTCAGGGCAGCTAAGGCGTCCAGGAGACTCAGACTGGTACATGGCATAAAGGAGGGGGAGAAGGACTTTTTTGGGTACATCTGAGAGAAAAGGAGTTGTAAGGACCACATTGTAAGGATTGAGAGGGATTGGTGGATACGGGGGCAGAACAGGCAGATACATTAGACGAATACTTCTGCTCAGTATTTACTAAAACAAAAAGGGGCCAAAACGGGGTGGGAAGGTAGGCACGGGGGGTGAGAGAGGGGAAATCCCAGTGGGCAGAGTACTAGAGGGCACGGAGGGTGACAAGGCGCCTTGGCCAGATGGCATACACCCCAGGGTGCTAAAGGAGCTGGTGGCAGTCCTAGCAGAGCCTTTGGCAGACCTGTTCAATGCCTACCTGAAATCTGGGAGGCTACCTCAGGACTGGAGGATAGCACACGTGGTATCTCTCCACAAGTGCGGCCTCAAAGATGAGACAGGAAACTACAGACTGGTAAGGCTCACATCCATCATGGGAAACCTGATGGAAACAATCCTGAAGGAGAGGTTGGTTCCCCTTCTGGAGACTAATGGCCTGCAGAACAGCAGACAGCACAGGTTTGTTTCAAGTAGACCCTATCAGGCCAACCTGGTGGAGTACTACGAGTAGGTAACCAGGCAATTAGGTGCCATGCAGTAGATGTCCTGTACCTGGAATTCAGTAAGGCATTTGATTTGGTGCCACATGGGAGGCTGGGAAATAAGCTACAAGGCACAGGGGAGGGGGCAAAGATGGTGGGATGGGTGGCAAACTGGCTGCAGGGGAGACAGTAGAGGGCAGTAGTGGGGGGGGGCCTCATCTCCAAGGGAGATGACAAGTGGGGTACCACAGGGCTCTGGGTGTTTGGGATCTTCATTGCGAACATCTCAACAGGCATCAAGAGCAAAACAGTACAGTTACGCAAGAAATGAAAACTACGTACCTACCGTAATTATGATCTTTCTGTGTATCTTCACCATTCATCACAGATGGGTTATCTGGCCGGAGGTCAGGACCCCGCTGGACCTTTTTTTTTCTTTCCTTTTTTTTTTTTTTAAAAAGGTAGGCAGAGACTCTCTTGTCCCACCCTCCATCCCTTCCTCTTACCTCTCCGGCGACTCAGAACTGGCAGGCAGGTGGAGTCGACATAGCCTAACAGCCAACCCTCGAGCGCCACGCAGTACATCTGCCTCGAGGGCAGCGCCAATGGTGTGTCGGCTCAGTCTACTTAAAAAAAAAAAAAAAAAAAAGCACCCGCAGGGTCTTGACCTCTGGCCAGATAACCCATCTGTGATGAATGGTGAAGACTGACACAGATAAGATCTTACCGTAACAGTAGAGCTTAGAGAACAGCTCTTGCAGCAGGTTACACCACTAGGACTGAAGCTGGCAGGGGCCAGGACCCCACGGAAATTTTCTAGCTAGCAGTATTCAGCGGGGGACCACCCCCGACGTCAGGCACAGTACATAAGGAGGAAGTCCCCCCCACCGGAGACTCCCAGCTGCTGGATGACATCAGAAGAGGAGACTGAGGATCCGCCATCAAATGGCAATCAGATGCTGAGAACACCTGATCCTAGGAGAAGGATGCTGGAATGAGAATCTACCTCCAGCGGGGATGGTGGGAGGGAAAGTACCTGCTGCAAGAGCTGTTCTTGAACATCTACTGTTACGGTAAGTTCTTACGTAACTGTATTATCTTACTTCGAGAAACAGCTCTTGCAGCAGGTTACACCATTAGGACCGATTCCCAAGCAATAAAGGAAATCCCACACCACTGGGAGAAGGGAAGGCAGAAATCCTTAATAGAATGTGAACCTAGGACAGAAGTCCTTGAAGGACTGCTAGGCCAAAACCTGCTTGTCGCCTCGATGCAATATCCAGGCTATAATGCCTGATGAAAGTGTGTACGGAGCTCCAAGCAGCTGCAGCACAGATGGCCGAGGTGGACACATTCTTTAGGGCCGCAAAGGAGGTAGCCACCCCCCTTGTGGAATGACCCTTAACCGAGCCCGGTAAGGGTTTGTTGCGCTTCTGGTAACAGAACATGATACAGTAAATGAGCCACCTGGATAGCGACTGCTTGGAAACAGGAGCTCCCATCATCCTGTGGGCAAAGGAGACGAAAAGCTGGTCCGAATTTCGGTGGTGTTTGGTTCTGGTCAGGTAGTATCGGAGACACCTGTGCACATCCAAGGTGTGCAACAGGGCCTCTACTCGATTAGAATACTTGGAGAAGTACACTGGTAGATCGATGTCCTGATTAAGGGTGACAGCCGAGACCACCTTAGGCAGAAACTTAGGATTAGTCCGTAGGGATACCCTGTCTTGGTGAAAAACCAAATAAGGCTCTTTGCACGAGTGCATGAAGTTCAGAAATTCTTCTGACCGAGGTAACGGCAACTTAAAACAACATCTTCCAAGTAAGACAACTTAGCTCGCAATCCAAGGCTGGCTCAAAAGGTGGCAGCGTAAGCTGCTCCAGGACAAAGGTTAGATCCCATGGCAGAATCTGATCCTTAACTGGAGGTCTAAGGTGAAGAACACCTCTGAGGAAGGCTCATGCCGTGTCCAACTGAGATATAGTGCGTTGGCCTATAGGAAAGTGATAGGCTGAGATGGCAGAGAGGTGTACTTTGATCGAGGAGCAGGCCAAGCCTGTGTGAAACAGAGGCAGGAAGTAGTCCATGACCGACTTTTCTGGACAGTCTAGAGGCGAAAACCTGGCGCTTGAGCCCATAGCCAAAAATGGCGCCATTTCATGGCGTAAGTAGCATGAGTGGCCAGTTTTCTCGCGGCCACCAGAATGTCAGCTATTTCTTGCGAGACCCCGTGTCGCTAAATGGCTGTCTCTCTCAGAGCCAAGTGTGCAGGCTCAGTGAACGAAGGTCCAGATGGACCAAGAAGCCCACCTCCTGAGACAACAAGTGAGATCTGACTGGCAGAGGTACCGGAGGTTCCCGGGACAGCTGATGTAGCAGAGGGAACCAGATCTGCCTGGGCCAGAACAGCGCGATAAGTATCAGTGTCGCTTGCTCTCTGCGGAGTTTCAGAAGGACCTTCTGGATCAAGGGAAAGGGGGAGGCACACAAGGGTCTGCCCGCCCAGGAGAGGGACAACGCGTCTCGCGAGAAAATACCAGGCCCTGGATCTAGCAAACAAAAATTGGGCAGTTTTGCGTTGGATGGGGACGCATCCTGGGGCACCCGGGTGGGACGCTGATCCTCTGGGGGTGACCTGCCATGCTGCACAGCCCCCCCTCTGGTGGATGATGCACAGTGGAGTCTGCAAGGTGAATGGGTATGGCAGGCGCACAGATGGCAGACCCTGTGTCTGGCTGCCCGGTGGCACCCGCAGCCTGCTGCCGTCGCCCTTCCAGCCGCCCTGCACCTGGACGGCCGCACCACCACCACCGCAAGGCTCATCCATGGCAACGCACACAGCCACACCCCTGCAGTGGTGGCAGGCAGTTGTGCCGCACCTTGTTCTGCACAGAACCACCTTGTTCTGCACTGACAGAGAAAGCTTGCAGGGCCAGAAAAAACTGCCCTGAGTTCTAGGAGATTGATATGGAGAAGAGATTCCTGAGGAGACCACAGTCACTGAGCAGTGAGGGCCCCCAGATGGGCCCTCCAGCCCAGAAGGGAAGCATCCATGGTAAGGACCACTGAATGAGACCGAGTGACAAATGGGACCCCTTGCCATAAATTGTCCTGATCCTGCCACCATTGAAGGGCTTGGATCAGAGTCCGAGTCACTGGAATCAGTTTGGCAAGGGGATCCTTCCTTTGGGACCAAAAGACCCTCAGATGGAACTGAATATCCCTCATCTGGAATCTTGGACCACTGCTGTAAAAGCTGCCATGTGTCCCAAGAGCTGAAGGAAATACCTTGCTGGTCAGGATACCTGAAGGCTGAAGGAAGAAGCCAGTTTTATAAGAACTCTTGCCCTTTCCAGGGGAAGAAAGGCTCTTGCTTGGTCAGTATCCAGCTCTGCCCCTACAGTCGTGGCCAAAAATACTGGCGCCCTTGCACTTTTTCAAATAACTCAATTCCTCTAAACATAAGTTGAAATTAACAGTACAGTATTTGGTCTCCACAATTCTCTGTTATTACAGAACCTTTGTTTTTGATTCAGAATTTAATATATCCTTTCAAATCAGAAAATGAAAAGAAATGGCTCTGACAAAATTATTGACACCCTAGACTTAATATTTGGTAGCACAGCCTTTGGTCAAAATAACTGCAATCAACCGCTTCCTATAGCCATGGATGAGCTTCCTGCACCTCTCTACCGGCAGTTTGGCCCACTCTTCTTGTGCAAACTGCTCCAGTTCTCCCAGATTTGAAGGGTGCCTTCTCCCAACTGCTGTTTTCAGATCTCTCCACAGGTTTTCAATGGGATTTAGATCTGGACTCAGTGCTGGCCACTTCAGAACAGTCCAGCATCTTGTCTTGAACCATTCCTGGGTGCTTTCTGAAGTGTGTTTGGGGTCATTGTCCTGCTGGAAGACCCATAACCTTCAACGGAGACCCAGCTTTCTGACACTGGGTTCAACATTGCGCTCCAAAATGGCCTGGTAATCTCCATATTTCATGATGCCATGCACACGTTCAAGGCACCCAGTGCCAGAGGCAGCACAGCAACCCCAAAACATCACTGAACCTCCTCCATGTTTGACCGTAGGGAAGGTGTTCTTTTCTTTGAAGGCTTCATTTTGTTTTCTGTAAACATAGAGATGATGTGCTTTACCAAAATGCTCCAATTTGGTCTCATCTGTCCACAGGACATTCTCCCAGAAGGATTTTGGCTTGTTCAGGTGTGTTTTGGCAAACCCCAGTTGGGCTTTCTTATGTCTCTCTCTTAGCAGTGGGGTCCTCCTGGGACTCCTACCATATAACCCCTTTCATTGAGTTGGCGACGGATGGTGCGAGTTGAAACTGTCGTACCTTGTGTCTGAAGGTCAGCTTGAATCTGTTTGGCACTTGACAGAGGTGCTTTCTCCACCATTCAAACAATCCTGCGCTGCAATCTTCGATCAAGTTCTCTCTTGCGGTCACGTCCAGGAGGTTGGCTACAGTGCCATGGGCCTTAAACATCCTGATAACATTACGTACTGTGGAAACAGGAACATCAAAGTCTCTGGAGATTAATTTGTAGCCTTGAGATTGTCCATGCTTGGCTACAATCTTCTGTCTGACCTCCTCAGACAATTCTCTGGCTGTCTTTTCTCCATGCTCATTGCGGTACACAGTGACAAAACAGGAGAATGAGTCCTTTTCTCTATTCAAACTGGTTGAATGAGTGATTTTTATATTGCAGGCACCTGCAACTCACCACAGGTGAGTTCAATTCCAAAGTGAAGGAGAATCACCTGCTTGAAATCTAATCATTTCTAACTACTTCTAAAAGGTGCCAATAATTTTGTCCGGCCATTTAAGGATTTCTGTGTGGAATAAGCTAAGACTTAGTAAATTTTTCTGCTTTTTGTGTTTTATTCCACTGCAAACCAAAGAAATACATATGTGGATACCAAAATATTTTTTAATTTCAACAATTTTCTGGAAGGAATGGTGCATTATTAGAAAAAAACTGCAAGGGCGCCAATATTTTTGTCCACGACTGTATAAAGGCAAGCAGCTGCACTGGCCCGAGAACTGACTTGGGAAGGTTGAGAAATTCTAGAGAAGTGAGCACTTGCTGGGTCACTTGCAGGTCTGACTTGACTTGGTCTGGAGACTGACCCACTACGAGCCAGTCGTCCAGATATGGAAAGATGGAAATCTTTTGCCTTCTCAGAAAGGCAACTACTACTGCCAGGCACTTTGTGAAAACCCTTGGGGCTGATGTTAGACCTGAGGGCAACTTGAACCGGAGGTATTTTCTGTGGGAGCACCTGATGGGAATGTGAAAATAGGCATCTTTGAGGTCCAGGGAGGCTAGACAGTCCCCTGGCCTTAGAGAGGGAAGAATTATTCCCAGAGTTACCATCTTGAACTTTGGTTTTAAAGGATGTTTGTGCAGGTATCAGATCTAGGATGGGTCGCCACTCCCCTGTCTTTTTTGGGGTAAGGAAGTACCTGGAGTACAGACCTTTGCCTCACTGTAGGGTAGGAACTCTCTCTATGGCTCTTAAGGCAAGAGATGAAACCTCTGCCTCTAGGGCAAGGGTTTCTGAGAGACCTGCAAGTGGAAAAGATCTGGCTCTCGTCTTCGGAAATGTTTTGAAGCCGAGAACCAGTCCCTGGCTTACTACTTCCAGGACCCACTTGTCTGATGTAACAGACATCCAGTCCTGGACAAAGTAAGCCAGCCTGCCCCCTACAGGAACAGGAGAGTCGACCTGGGCAGACACATCAGGGTGTCTGCTTGGCAGGGGCCTTAGGCCGAGGAGTGGATGCAGCCCTGCTCATCCCCCTTCTGCCTCTCCCTCTGAAGAACCCCCTCTGTGAAAAGGAAGAGGAGGCCTGTGCTTGGTAAGGCGGCCTATGAAAAGGCCTGCCCCTACACTGCTGCCTTTGAAGAGCTGCCTGCCTTTCCTTGGCCTGAGCACACCTATAAGTGGTCCTGTACTCGTCCATTTTCTTCATGTAATTCTCTGTCTGCTCCCCAAACAGAGAACTACCCACTACAGGAGAATCCATGGCCTTAGCCTGGGTGTCCTGTGAGAGGCTAGTAAAGCTGAGCCAAGCCATTCTCCGAAGAGCCACAGATGTAGCCATGACTCGATGACGCATCATTGGCATCCACAGCAGCATGAAATTGTACTTCTGATGCCTCGATCCCATCAGCAGCCACCTCTCCTCCAGCTCCTTGGCTAGCTGGGGAGAGGCCTGTTTAGCCAGTGCCAGTACAGTGTCCCACCTGGACTTGTGGTACCTGGCTGTGTAGGCCATATAGTTCACCTGCCTAACACAAGGGACACCTCTTCATGTTGTAAGAGAAGACCAGACAGTTAATGATCAAGAGCATCATCACGGGAAATCTGGTTGCTGCCTGCAATGACACGGACAGTAAAGCAGTGCCTATTTCTGACAAATGGTGGACTCAAAAGGCTGCTCACTCTACATTTCCCTCACCTCCCACACAGCTGAAGGGAATAACGTGCAGCCGAAAATCACAGGCTGCTCACTACTTTTCCCTCACCTCCCACAAAGCTGAAGTGAGCGACATGCAGCTGAAAATCACAGGTAGTGGACTCCCTGTAGTGCTAGCCCGTCGCCCCCCCCCCCCCGTGCTTTCCTTTATTTGCTGGGGTTGGTCACGTGATCAATCACCACAATGCTGAAGTAGTTATGGTAGGAGACTAATATAAATTGGCTGTCCCCTGATGCAACCCCCTTTAAAGATGCTGTCTCCATCATTGTTGCTCAGTTAGTGGACTCACTAGAATAATCAGACTGGCTCTAGCACCATACTGAACTGGCTGCTTACCAACCGTCCTGAGAGAATCTCTAACACCTCCGTCCTCCCTGACTCAGTGATCACTCCTCTATTCTGTGTCACTGGTCAAACAAAGTTGTCAAACCTCCACGCTAAAAATATAACTGGCCATGTTTTAAAAAAGCACAGCTTGAACCATTAAAATCCCAGCTCAGACATGATTGGTCTTCCATCTATACTTCAGATGATGTAGACCACGCTCTAGACTATTTCATTGCTGCCTTCAATGCAGGCTCGATATCACCCCCCTTCAAGAAACTTAAGGTCAAGGGTGCCAACAATTCTTGGATTACACCGCCCCTTCTCAAGCAAATGGCTTACAGAGACAATCTGTGGCACCGGGCCCGAGCCTCCAGCAAGCAAGCAGATTTCCAGCAATATAAAAAGGCCAGAATGCCTGTACACGTGCCATATACACTGCCAAGTCATTACTTTAAGGACACGCTTGCCAACTCCTGGGGGGATAGGAGAAAGTTTTGGGGCAACATTAAGGAACTGATGGGGAAAACCAACAAAACCACTCCGTCCATGCTGGACTTAAATGGTGTTATCACGCGAGACCGGAAAGAAACAGAGGATGCTTTTAATACAGCGTTCACCGATCTCAGCAGCACCCTCCCCCCAAACTACTACAAGTTAGCAGATTATAAAGGCGCAAAAGAAAATAAATCTCAGGGTCCTCCCCCCTCTTCTACTTTAAAGCCATTTCCAAAAAAAGAAGCCAAAAAGTACCTGCTACGGGTTCTAGGGAAATCTAGGTTAAGTGGAGAATCACAACCTAAAACTCAGCACCCTCACCCTTTATGAAGTACTCGCCCCATTGACACAAATCCTGAACCTTTCTCTATGATTTGCCAAATTCTCACAAAGATGGAAAACAGTCGTAATTACACCTGTACACAAAAAGTGGAGATAGGACCTCGCTGGCTAACTACCGTACCATATCTCCCCTGGCACTAGAACGTATTGTGTCAGACCAGCTCATTGAATACCTCAATAATTACCAGATGCAATGTCCTCAACATCATGGGTTTTGAAAAAAATCACATCACCACTACTGCACTAATTGCATTCACTAGCTACATAGATAATGCTCTTGACCGTGGTCAGATGGTAGGTGCGGCCATTATTGACCTCACCAAGGCCTTCGATATGGTTAAGCATGCAAGCCTCCCCAACCAACTATCCGTTGCAGGGTTCTCCGACAGCACCATAAGTTAGTTCAGTAGCTACCTTGCAAACAGAGTTCAACAAGTAAAGATTAATGGAGTACTCTTGGAAAGTCTGGATGTATGCTCTGGTGTCCCAATAAGGTTCCATCTTGGGTCCCCTGCTGTTCAGCCTATTCCTAAGTAGACGCCCACTGGCATGTCCAGATAGAATTCTATCATATGCAGATGATGCTGCGATCTACACCAGCAACACTGACCCTGCACTCCTGGAGAAGCTGCTCCAGCTGAAATTCACTAGTGTTAGATATTTTTTTTCTAAAGCGTCCAGAGAGATTGGGCGCTATACAATATAAAACCATACAATTTAAAAATCATGCACAAATGTACATGTAGAAAGAATACAACTGGTAGCATACAATTATCCATCTATCCCATATAAAACATCAGTAAAACACTTGCTGGAACGAATGTTTTTAGGCCCTTCTTAAAGGCTTCCACCGAGGGAGCTGCCTTTAAATAACCAGGCAAGGAGTTCCACAGGGTAGGTGCAGCCACCGAGAACACCCTGTCCCTGGAATGCCGCAACCAAGCCCTAGGAACTCCCAGGAGGCCTCCCCCCGGCAGAACGGAGTGCTCGGGCCAGACGGTAGGGGACAAGGAGATCTTGTAGACAGGACCATTTTTCATGCAGGGTCTTTTAGGTAAACAGCCCTACCTTGAAGACAACCCTCCACTGGACCGGTAACCAGTGCAGTCCACAGAGGACCAGGGTGATATGTTCACACCTTTTCACCCCCATCAGCAATCTTGCTGCACGTTCTGCACAAGCTGCAGCCTGCGGAGTTTGCCGTCAGATAACCCTAGGAACAGGGCATTACAGTAGTCCTACCTGGAAGCAATGAAAGCATGCACCAGTGTGGTCAGGTCCTCAGGCGGGACCAGGACTCGAATTTGGGCGATATTCCTGAGATGATAAAACCTGCTTTTAACCACGGCCAACATCTGAGCATCAAGTGTCAGGCCATTGTCCAGGATCACGCCCAAATTCTTCACTTGTCTAGAGGGGGCTGGGGCACCACCCCAACACTAGGTCGGGGTGTATCCCCAACCCCCAACACTAGGTCTCCCCCTCCAATGACCTGGATCCACAACCAGTACCTCAGTCTTGTCTGGGTTAAGCTTAAGCCAGTTGTGAGTCATCCACAACTGGATTTCCTTGAGGCAGCTGTTAAATACAGAATCCGAAATCTGGGTATTGGGCGCACAGGACAAGTACAGCTGGGTAACATCTGCATAACAGTGAAAACCCAGCCCGTATCACCCGATGTCCCCCAGTGGCAGCATGTACACCATGAACAATAAGGGCAACAAAACCGAACTCTGCGCAACATCACAGCACAGAGGCTTTGTGTTAGATGAGACAAGTCCCACCGTTACCCTTTGCACTGTCAGGTACGACCTGAACTAGTTGATAACATTGCTGGACAGGCCACACCAGAACCGCAGGTGGTCAAGTAACACCTCATGGTCCATGGTGTCAAACGCCGCAGAGAGGTCCAGGAGGACCAGGATGGTATGGTCTCTCCTGTCCCTCATCATCAGATCATTTAACATCCTCACCAGGGTAGTCTCTGTACTATGCCCCGCACAGAACCCAGATTAGCAAAGCTCATAGATGGAGGAAGCAGTGAGATGTCTCAAGCTGCACCGGCCACCATCTTTCTATAACCTTCCCTAAAAATGGGAGGTTAGAGATCTATATGTAGTTGCTGAGGCAGTCCAGATCCAAAGAGGGCTTTTTCAAATGTCGTCTAACCAAGGCCTCTTTCAGGGCCAGTGGGAAGATCCCATTCCTCAATGAACTCCAGATGACCTCGGCAACCACAGGTCCAAACACCCAACCAAAAGGCAGGTCGGACCCGGGTCCAGATCACACTGTGTAGGCTGCAGCTTTGAGAATATCTCCACCACTTCCCCAACCCCAACCAGCAGAAATTCATCCCAGACAGGAGGAGTGTTCTGGCACGACTCAAGCTGGACTCTGCATCCCTTTCGAGAGACGCTACAAGAGACCTCAGCCCTGATTAAGGACACCTTGTCGGTGAAAAACAGAGCCAACTCCTCGCACCTAGTGCTAGAACCTGCCCCCCCCCAAAAAAGCACGTAGACAGGCTGGATGTAAAAGCCCATCCACCATGCAGAACAGCTGAACTGGTCTGTTTCTCACCGCAGCAATCTCCCTAGACAGAAATTCTGCCTTCTTTAGGAAACTGCCCCGATAGTCAGCATAATGCAACTTCAGAGCCAATTTGTCCTCCACCAAGCCAGATCTCCAGCGTCTCTTTAATCTCCGTACTCTGATTTTTAAACCTCGGAGATCTTCATTCCAAGAATGTCTCTGATGAGTACACAAGGCCGGGTATGACTGCGTCGGCGTCAAAGGCTGCACCAACAGCCCCATTATAGGCCACCACTGCCTCCTCTGAACCAATTGCTCAAGCCGCCCAGACACCAGAGAGAGGTCCAGCACCACCAACAAGTCCACAGGTACCAGACCATCTCCACAGGGGCAGGACCATCGGGGGGGCCTAAACATGAACCCCATGGTGCTATGATCCACCCACACAACCGGATCTACACTGAGGTCATTATCTAAACCAAAGGAAAAAAATGATGTCCAGTGTGTGGCCATTGAAGTGTTGCTGTTACCTTTTGTGTCAGGCCCAGGGCCTCCACGCTCCCTGATGCAAAAGCTGCTTCTGAACTACAAAAAGACTAAAGTAATGACCCCCACCACAAACACGGAGCATCTGAGCCCACAATACCACATAGCCTCAACAACCCCCCCCCCCACACAAATATCTGGGTCCATACTTTCAAGTACCTAGGGATTACGCTAGACAGCACCCTATCCTTTGTGAACCACGTTGAACAGGTCGCCAAAGCGGTTACCACAAGATTAGGTCTCCTGCACAGGCATAAACATTGCCTTTCAAATGAGGCACTTCAGATTGCTACTAACAGCTCAGTCGACTCCATAGAAGATTATGGCCTGGTAATTTATGGCACCACAGGCAACTCTTAAAAGGGTCACAACAGTCCTAAACAAAGCCTGCAGGCTAGCCACAGGACCCACTGAGTCACATACGTGTGATTGGTACACCCAAACTGGGTGGCATCATCTAAAAGGTAGGCTGAAGTACCAGACCTGCCTGCAAAAAAAAAAAAAAAAAACATTAGTCCACCCCCCCCAGGAGTGCTCAGAACCTCATCTATAGCATGTCCAGCCCCCATGGCACCAGAGGAACGAATGGGCAACAGTTCAAAGTCTCCTTCTGCCAAACCTCACAGGGAAAAAGACCTTTTGCATACCATGCCCCAAGCTGGCTCAACTCCCTCCACTGCAACATCCCAACATAAATCCAAGTTAGGTCCGTTTAAGTGCAAGCTGTGAGAACATCTCTGCATTATGTGGCTGTGACTGCCCCCCCAACAGGGTCATAATAGTTTCTGCCTTTACACCCCATCCCCACACTCAGCTTTCTGCCCTTTACAGCACTAGCAGCTAGCCTGCCTACCCCTTAGTCTCCTTCCCCTACCCTCTACCACCTACTCTAACCCCCACTCCCTTTTCCCTGAACCCACCCCTGCTACCCCACCCTCTCGCCAATACCCATCCACCCCCTCTTTTCTGCTGCCTTACCCCTGGACAAGACCTTCTGGGCCAATTCCCTTTTATTTCTTCACTAGGTTACCTGTTAGGCCTATTGTGCTCTTGGCATGAGATTCTTTTTGCATCTCGTATTGTACCATTAGCCATCCTATCTTGTATTAGAATACTTTGTAATCAGTGTTCCACTCCCGGACCTATTAATCTTGTATTCATTCATACTCTTATCCTCGACTAATGATATGCATGTTTGTGTCTGTTATATAATGTGAATTTATTTTTTCTCTCAGACACAGACACACACAGTTATTCACTTTTCTCCTACCTGGTGTCCCGGTCGGCTACCCCGTCCATGCATCTCTCTGGTTCCAGCCACCGTCTGGTACCCTGGCTTACTTAGGACCCTTCGCCGGTAATCTCCCACGGCGGGATGGTGGGAGTCCCCCTACACTCACCACCAAGACCGGATTCAGCTCCGATGTCCCTGAAGCCAGGGCACCCATCGAACAGCCATCAAGCCGCCACGACCTGGGACTCCAACATTTCCCGTTTTCTCCCCCAGAGAGGGGGACGTGCAATGACACCCATGGGGGGAGTGCACACGCATGCAATCCCCCCGGGCACTTGCCCTCTCAGTCGCCCCTTAAGTACAGTGGTGGTGTACCACCCCCCAGCCTCCACTAGGAGCAAGCAACGTACCGACACTGGAAACCCCCCCTCCCCAGGAGAAGGACAGCAGTCCAATGGACGCTCAATCCCTTTCCTACCCAGCCAATCCATGGCAGCCAGAGTCAGTTCTCGAACCCAGGTCGCCGGCGTAACGCGAGGCGTGGCGTCCAGCGCCTCAACCCGCAGCACCACCAAGTCAGCACAATGTGAAGCCTTTGTAAAAAGGAGTGCCCTGCTCAAAAGGTACTTTTAATCAGACATCTAAATAAAAAATAAACTTCTAAACGTTCATCCCAAAGGATGTTGATGAAAACTAAGAATCCAACTTGGATGACAAAGGAAGGGCAACAAAGAAGTCTCCACTGGTCAGTCATGCACTCAATGACAGAAAAAACAAGTACTTAATTGAATGGGGTCCGCCCATGTTATACAGGCAATGCGGAGGCACTGCACACAATGTCAACTTGAAAAACCCTAGCTATGGAAAAAAGTTCCTTGCAAGGTCCTGACGCTGCCAGCTTACACTCCAATGTATGGGGCTCTACAGAAATTCTCAAAGATACAGTAATTTAAATTACAAGTCACCACAACCAAAACAACTTCACACATTACAGGTGCATTGGAAGGCACTGAACAGTGAAGTGACTGCAGCCACCTATGAAGCGTAATAAGACCTCTTTTACCAGACACCCAGGAGGGGGTTAGGGGTCATTTCACTTATAAAGTGGCTTGTTTTGCAGGTAAAAGGCTAGACAAGACTTTTTTTTAAGTTTTAAAACCCAATGCTACTTTTGAGAGCCAGCTGAGCGGAAAGGCAAGTCTTGTCACACAATGAAGATGTGGCTCACCAAGCATGTCCTTTTCTCCTGGACGTTTTCTCAAACATTTTATAAAATGCTATGAAATTTAATTTACTTCTGTACTGTTGTCAATACGCTAGTATCAGGGTATACTAGTGCGTTAAATGTCAGGATCAGTAAATAATTCAAATACTGGTCCTCGGCTGATTGACAACAGAAGTAATCTTCCACCCTCGGGTATTTACTACATGGAATAAAAAAAAAGTACAACTTAAAAACATGTAGAAACTGAAATAGCAGCAAAGAAATACAGGTTACTCACCTGTAACAGGAGTTCTAGGAGAGGTATATGTTCATCCACACTTACTAGCCGCTTTAAATCTTGCCGGAAGGTCTTCAAGCTGGCTCCTCTCACCCACCCAGGTGGTAAAACTCTCGGCTCCGCCCCATGGCGCAGATCTAGCCTGCTGGAAGCCAGGTTGAAGCGGTGAGTTGGGTGGGTTGTGTGGATGAACATGCCCACTCCTGCCGGCAGGTGAGTAACCCTGTATTTCTAGGACATGGATATGTTGTTCAATCCACATTATTGGCAGACTCCTAGCAGTTCTCCGGGAGAAGGGAGGCAAGGCGCGCACCCCCTACTTGGGAAATAAGGACTGGAGAACAGAGGTTCCAAAACCAGCATCCCGGCATGATGCAAGGTCGATGTGGCAGTGGGTAATGAAGGTGTGTGCTGACTTCCAGGTAGCAGCCCTGCAGATTTCCTGGATAGGGACGTCCCTGGAAGCAGCCACCGAAGCAGCGGTATGGCGGGTAGAATGAGCTCTTATCCCTTTGGTAGGCTCCATGCCCGCCAACCTATAGCAGAGATCTAAGCAGGAGGTGACCCACCTGCCTATTGTCCGCTTGGCTGCAGGTCTGCCATGTGCGTCTTCAGCATAGGTGACAAACAGTTGGTGAACCTCTCCCCGAACTTCAGCCATCCGCTCCTTATAATAAGAGTGCTCTTCCAGGGTCCAGAGTATGGAGCCTATATTTGGTCTCCGAGGTGTAATTGGGGTAGAACACCGGCAGAGTCAACACCTGATTAAGGTGAAACTCCGACACCACCTGCGGAAGGAATTTCAGGTGGGGGCGCAGGACAACCTTACCCCTGTGGAAGACCAGATAAGGAGACTCGATGGAAAGCGCCTGGAGCTCTCCCATCCTTCTGGCTGATGTGCTAGCCACCAAGAAGGCAGTCTTCCCTGACAGGTGAGATCTATCACACCTGCGCATCAGTTCGAATGGCTTGCCCATGAGCTTATCCAATACCAGCAGTAGATCCCACGGAGGTGGAGGTTCTCGCACCAGAGGGGATATGTGATCAAGGCCTTTGAAAAAAAAAAAAAAAAGCCCGACCACCTTCTCCTGCGCCACCGACCGCTTTCCGGCAAGCAGAGATGGCTGCCAGGTGCACCTTAACTCATTCAGGCCTAGATACGTCTGTAGGTGGCGTCTGAAAGCATAACCACTCAGGACAATAACGCCTGTACACGTACTCAACTGACTTTCACTCAGGCCTAGAAACGTCTGATGAAGTCAGCAGTTTTTACCTAACTATTAAACAAACCGAATTGCTTAGAATTGATTGCATAGCACCGTTAGGTAATTTTGCTGCTGATACTTTGTCTATCATGTATACTTATGAGTTATTCAAATTTGTTTACGGTATGGTGTGCATGTCTAACATTTGTCTCTCAAGCCTCATCTAAGCACCTTGAATAAATCTGAAATAAAAACCAGTTGTTTTTATTTTATAGTAGCTGAAATACCAAACTAAATGGATTACAACTGATTGCATAGCACCATTGGAAAGGTAACGTTGTGCTGAACAACTTTGCCACTCATACTTTGTGTGTAGCACTTATGGTTCAAGAGGTATTCACATTTGTTTGTGGCATGCTGATTATGGCTCGATTTTGCTTAGAAAGGCCCTGGATGCAGTGCTAAGAGTATACAGGGCACAAGTGGTGGAAGTCTCAAAGAGCTCTTATGGTATGAATGAGTTAAGGGTCGTCTACCGCACCCCTAGCTGAGAAAGGGATCACAGGTAGTTCAGAATGCTAGCCAAAGAACAGGAGGAAGGGTCCAACCCCTTATCCTGACACCAAATGGAGAATCTTTTTCATTTGAAGGCATAGCATTTTCTGGTCGACTCCTTATGGGATGCCAGAACAACGTTGAGGACCTCGTCGGAAAGACCCAAGGCCTGGAACTCTAGCCGCTCAGGAACCAGGCCGTCAAGTGCAGGGATTGAAGGTCCGGGTGGAGTACCTTCCCCTTGCTGACTGAGATCAAGTCTGGTTGGGCTGGAAGCCAACTCAGGAGCCTGGAGCCGAGGCTGAGGAGATCTGGATACCAGAACTGGCGAGACCAGTCTGGGGCTACCAGAATCACCTGCACCTTGTCCCTCTTCGCCTTGAGAAGCACCTTGTGGATCAAGGAAAATGGAGGGAAGGCGCAGAAGAGGTCCGGGGTCCACGGCCTTGAGAAGGCATCCCCCCTGCAGCGAGCCCTGCTGAGGGGGCGGGCATGGAACAGCCTCAGCTTCGCATTCTCCCTGGAGGCAAAAAGGTCCACCTGAGGAATGCCCCAATGGGAGAACAGATCTTGTACTACCTCTGGCAGGAGAGACCACTTGTGAGATGCAGCACCTATCTGGCTTAGGGCATCAGCCAAAGTGTTGGAGGCTCCTGCCACATGGATGGCTAGGAGATCCGCCTCCAATCTGCTTAAGAGACCAAGTGCGGAGAGCCTCCTTGCAGAGGCAAGGAATGCGTCCTGCCCTGGTGGTTTAGGTAGTACATGGTCGTGGTGTTGTCCGTCTGGACCTGGACCACTTGACCCCGTACAAACAGAGCGAAGGCGGTGAGGGCTAGTCGGACCGCTCGAAGCTTCAGTAGGTTGATGTGGCATCAAGACTCCTGCAGGGACTAAAGGCCGTGTGCTCAGCTCCCTCAGATGGGCACCCCAACCCATCAAAGAGGCATCGGTCATCAGAGTGACTGTCTGCTTTGGGCGGACAAACAGGATACCCTCCTGCAGATGAGCTGGAACGAGCCACCAGTGAAGGCCGTTCCACATCTCCTGGGTCACTGTCTGGTCCAGAGTACCAGAGCGCTGTGACCACTGGCGGGCCAGCCCCCATTGCAGTGGACGCATGTGCCAGCGGGCCCAACGGACCACGCTGGTGCAGGCCGCCAGGAGGCGCAGGAAGTCCCAGGAAGGCACGCACTTCTGCCTCAACCAGAAATGACTCAGCAAAGGAGGAAAGGACCTCGGCCCTGTTCGCCGGGAGCCGTGCTCTGGCTCCAAGAGTCAAGCTCTGCCCTGATGAACTGAATCACCTGCAGTGGCACGAGTTTCGATTTGGCCTCATTGATGAGGCCAATCTGAGAGCAGACCTGGAGGGCCAGATCCCTGGAACGCTCCACCTCCACCATGGAGGGAGCTGCAATCGGCCAGTCGTCCAGGTAAGGGTACAACCAGACCCTTCAGCGCTGCAGGAATGCTGTCCCCACTGCCATGCATTTGGTGAAGACCCTGGGAGCTGGACAGAGGCCAAAGGGCATGGCCCGGAACTCGTAAAGGGATCCCTCTGCTCTGAAGAGGAGGAATCGCTGGTGAGATGGACGGATTGGGACATGAAAGAACACGTCCTGGAGGTCCAGAGACCAGAACCACATGCCTCGTTCCAAGGATGGAATGATCTGAGCCAGAGTGACCATCCTGAAGGTACGAGACCTTAGGAACTTGTTCAGGTCATGTAGGTCTAGAATGGGGCGCAAGCCCTCCGCCCGTTTTGGGACCAAGAGGTACCTGGACACAAACCCTGGGTCTGGTGGAGGATCCGCCACCTCCCTGATAACCTCCTTCTGGAGGAGCAGGGCAATGGCTCAACAAGCAGACAGAGGCTGCGGAACCCATAGGCCCCCGTGGGACGACGGCTCAATAGGATGGGGACTTACCCAGCAGTCCATGGTGACATCGGACCACGCGGAAAGGAAGTGGCGGAGCCGTCCCCCACAACGGGGGGAACCTGGGGAGGAGTGACGAGGTTGGGGGCAACACCCCTCAACCAGTCACTGGGCAGGCTTGGAGGAAGGGCCGGCCGAGGAGCCGCCTGGACCTTTTCCTCCCCGCCTCCTGCTGGAGGAAGCAGCAGGCCTGGCTTTGGGGTGCTAAGTGCGAGCTTGCTGGCCCAGATGCTGGTGTTGCTGGGCCAGACGTGCCGCAGGGGCTGAAGGACGAAAGGACTTACGCTGCTGCTCGCGGCCTTTGTCCTTCTGGGCAGATGTGACCGAGTCCAAGGTGGTGTTGGACTTCTTGATCTGTTGCAGATGACCCTCCATCCCGGGACCGAACAAGTCTGTAACCAAGAAGGTAACGTCTGCCAGCTTGTGCTGGGTATCTGCCGTAAAGGTGGAGATCCGCAGCCAAGCTCTACGGCGCATGGACACTGCGGCCGCTACTGACCGGGCACACAAGTCAGCGATGTCCAAGAAAGTTTGAAGCTGCTGTTTGGCGGCCACCGCCCTTCCCTGATCCCACACCGGCTTGACCGTCGTTTGAAGGTCAGCTGGGAGATGAAGAATCGCCTCATCCAGGGAGCCCAAAAGGGCACGTGAAAAGTGTGCCATCAGGATGGCCGAGATGGCCCGACGAAGGCCTAGGGAGGAAGCAGCATAGACTTTCCGCCCAGAGTAGTCCAGTTTCTTGGACTCCTTATCGGGTGGAGTGTCCACATCCCGAGCGTTCCCAGAGCGCTGGAAGCTGTGGTCACTAACCCCTCCGCGGAGGGGTGCTCCGAGAAACCGGAGAGTGAACCGGTGGGAACAGCATACTTCTGAGCCATCCTGGCCGAAGGTGCTGGACATGAAGCTGGTCGCTGCCATAGCTCCAGGACCGGGACAACAATGGCTTCAGCCACCAGGAAGGCCTCAGTGGGTGAATCCCTGGGTCCAGTATCTCCGTGAGGGGATACTTGGCCCGTTTTGAAATGGATTTGAGCTTCATCCCAGTGGACTCCCAAGATGAGCCGAAGCACTCCAAGGAACAAGGATGGGCTCTCGTCCACTGACTGACCCCCAGTGGACTCCAGGTCAAGTGGCCTGGAGAACAAGGAGTCGTCGTCAGACTCCGAGGAGTCTGCAAACAGCTGCCGAGCGCCTGAGCCACCCTCCACCTGCCGAGGTCGATCAGGAGTGAGGGTGACAGACAACCGGTGGGACAAGCCCCAGCCCGACTGAGAATCCTTGGTCGGGGACCCAGATTTAGGTTGTGGAAGTGGGGGTTCCACCACAATGGGTGGTGCAGCCGGTTTTGGCCGAACCGGTGCCGGCTTCGGCTCCTTGACTACTACGAGGGGTGGTTTTGGCTGCTCCAGTGACAGCCACTTAATAGCCGGGGAAGACGACGGAGTCTGCTTATTCCCGGACAAAAGGAGCTGCTGCCACATTAGATCCTCGTAGCGCTGACAATTTGCGCCGGAGCCTACCCTCCGAAGAGGACTGGGGAAACCCACCCCTCCCTCGGTTCAGGGACCTTAACCGGGGACTCCGGCTCAGGTGAAGAAGGGTTGTCGGCTTCTCCGGTCGAGAGACCGTCTGACGGGTCGAGAAAAATCTCAACCGCGTCGACGAGTGTCTCGGCCGGCTGACCAGACTGGGACACCGTGAAGCCAGCGGCCTTGGCCGCAACCTCTACTGAAGTAGAGTGTCGACCTATCCCACTCCCATGAACGTCAATGGTGGGACTTTCCTCTCGGTCCAAAAAGGACTCCAAAGGTATGTCCCAAAGGCCCTTCTCCCTTGGTGGAGAGGGATTGGCAAAGCTCCTTAAACAAAGCTGTGTAGGAGGAGCCCAAGGACAGTGGGATAAATGCCGTGACCGAGGATGATGCTGCAGCCTGGGCTGCCTCCTCCTCGAGGGCGATCATCTGTTCGAGCTGTTCAGCCCGGGCCACGGCCTTGAGACCACTAAGCCTCCTTCGCCTTTGAACAGAGGCGAACGTTTCTCGGGTTCCCCGAAGTTGTAATCTGGCAGGCAATGTCCTCCAAGAATGTAGCGAAAAGGACTTACACAAGTCGCAGGCCTGCGAATCGTGGCCAAGTCCCAGTCAGTAAACGGACGTGGAGTGCGGATCGGTCCAGGACATCTGCCCACAGGGGCAACAACGAAATCCGGGAGGTGATTTGTCCATCGCAGCCACGAGGGAAGTTAAAGACCAAAGTCTAGTAAACTTTAAAATTAGTTTCCGGTTAACCAAAGAGTTTGGATCCAGGCCTAAAACGCAGCGCGCTAAGGAGGGAACCTGAGCTTCCAAGCGGTAACGAAGATCTAGTGTCATGGGGCGGAGCAGAGAGGTTTTCCACCCGGGTGGGTGGGTGGAGCCAACTTGAAGACCTTCCGGCAAGAATTAAAGTGGCAAGGAACCTGCCAGTAAGTGTGGATTGAACATATCCACATCCCTAGAACTTGGGCTTTTCTGTCACTCATGACATTTGATGACTACTTGTTAGCTATTACCACTGCTTCAATTTTGCAAAACTTACTAACTAAAAACTCTACTGTTTTCCTGACAGACTGCTGTGTTTCAAGGCTTAGATGAATAGGTAACATTTTACAGCAAACCATTAAGACATGACTTACGGTGTGGTCTAGCACCTTGTGTCACCCAGCGAGGACTTGGTCGTAGTTGAGCAAGCTGGCTGGCAGGGTAATAAGCAGCACGGTTCTGAGCCTACAATAAATACATTTACAAGAGTCAACTTTGCTATAAATGCACCCAAATACTTCTCACTTCTGTTTAACATGTTTCTACAGTAATAACTGCAGCTGCACAGAGCCACAGGAGCACTACCCCCCAGCTCCAGCTGGCCAGTTGATCTAACTCTAGCCTAGTTTTCATCATCTGCCCCGTTCTGTATCTGCTTGTCTTAAGATATTGCAATAAAATGTAAGAAAAGTGTGAATATTCAACTCCCAGGCTCACTCCAAAATGGACACAGGTAGCCCAAGAGCCGTATAGGTTAATACTCTACATCAACCCACTGACAAGCACCTTGAATCAAACAGGCTGCAAGACCAAAGGCAGCATGGATTCAGGTCTCGAGAAACTTCCAAGGAGTGGTCAATAGCATGGCAGTTGGGTTCAATGCCAAAAAGTGGAAAATCATGCACCATGGGCACTGGAACCCAGGAGCTGTGTATAGGATATGGGAAGGTACTAAGTCACTAAGCAGAAAGGGACATTGGGGGTTATATCAGATAATCTCAATGGGCAAGGTAGTGTGACAAAGCAATGATAAGCCCACTGAGATGCACAGGGAGAGGTATCTCCAGCAGGAAGATGGAGGTGGTGCTGCAGCTGTATCACTCACTGTTGAGATCCCACCTGGAGTAATGTGTCCAGTTCTGGATGCAGCAGCTCAGAAAGGATATATACAAGGTGGAGGAATTTCAGAGGAGGGCAAATAAAATCATGCAGGAGTTGCATTAGAAGGCCTACAGAGAGACTGAGGGATCTCAACATGTACACACTGTGGACCAGGACCAAAGGGCATGCAATGAAACTTTGGGGGGGTGGGGTTAAGAGAGATGGGAGGAATACCACTTCAATGAATGAGTAGTAAACTCCTGGAATGGACAGCCAGCAGAAGTGGTGGAGGCAAAAACAGGAAGGGGCCTCAAGCATGAGAGGGACAGGCACAGGTGACTATTAATATACAGGCAGGGAGGAGGACGGGTTGTCCAAGACCAGTTAAGGTATGCGGAAGCAAACTATGCAGGGATCATTTGGGCAGACTGGGTGGTCCAAGTGGTCCTTTTTCACAGACAAATTCTATGCTTCTAGGTTAAGTGTGCTAGCAATACTTTTTACAGACAAACGTAAAACATTTTAGCCACCTAGAAATACTCAATTTCAGGGTTCGAACTGGCACTGGCCCACTGGTGAAACCTTTCCATTAACTGGCCATGCAAGCTTGTATTAGATGAGGTAATTCAGTAAGTACACTGGTTTAAAAGTGAATTGTCTGTGGGGCCTGTGCATTTTCCCCTACAACTTGTCCTCAAGGCTAGTGGTTTACTAAACTTCTTTGGCTCCTGCAAGTTCACCTTAGGTGCAATACAGGATATAAATCTTTAATTTACCTGAGGGATGGCTGCCATGAAGTATCCAGAAGGAGGCGTTGGCTGGTATGGGTTGATGACTGGGTTAGGTACAGGTCGCACAGTTGCCATTCTCTGCATGTACTGGTTTGTCAGGTGGGCTTGGCGTTCTTCCTTGCGCTGAGCCAGTGCTACATAAAGTGGCTTGGTGGCAACGATCCTGCCATTCATCTCGGTTACAGCTTTGGTGGCCTCCTCAGGTGAGGAGAAACAAACAAATCCAAATCCTTTGCTGCGACCACCCTCCATCATTACCTAGAGATACACATTTAATACACCACGGTTATGAATCAGCCTAAAGAAATCACTCGCAGACCATTTTCAAAAGGTTTTTCAAAGGCCTAAATCACCTACACCTCACTGTAAGGGAACAAAGTTCCCCATGGGACATAAGAAAAAAATTACTCACCATAGCGATGTTGTTTCTTCTAATGGAGTCTTGCTGTATTCTGACAATATGCAGTTAGCCCCAGCACTTTAACTGCTCCAGAGAGGAGCGTGTTAACTCTATGCCTAAGCATAGAACATTGAGCTCGAGCTCAGTTTTCAAACCTCTGTCACTGGTACTTACCAGTGTAACTGTCAGATACTTTTATTTTATTCTTTGGTAACCAGGTAAGGCCCACTAGGCACAAGTGCCTGTTTTCAGGAGCGACCTGGGGGCACTGGGCGGTTAAGCGACTTGCTCAGAGTCACACAGTATGTAAGTGGAGATTGTGAGAATCAAACTCCGGTCTGGTCTGCTGGATGTATCTAGCTCATTCACACCTCGCTTCTCTAACCTCTAGGCTATACTGCCAGCCCAAACAAGCAAACCAAGTACTAACTATGGAAATTTAGTAACGGTATAGCCAAAAGACAACAATCTGGGTCCAAAAGACAAGTCGAGAACCCAAGAAAAATGGTAGTGACAATATTTATATTAAATATAAAAAAAACAATAAAACTACCCCACCCGTAAGAGGGAGGGTGCAAGGTACAGCCCCGAGATGCAACACTACCTGCCAGCCCACTTCCCAAAAACTAGGTTATGAGAGGGGAGGCAGGGAGGGTGGTCAGAATACAGTAAGACTCCATTAGAAAAAACATTACTATGGTGAGTAATTTTTCTTCAAACAACATGAAGTCTTGCTGTATTCTGACAATAAGCAGACTACCAAGCAGTTCCCCCAGGAGGAGGGAATGCAGAACCTACTTTGGGAACAGGCTCTGCAGTACTGCTGTATCAAACATAGCAATCACTCATAGCCTGGATGTCCAGAGAGTAATACTTGGTGAATGTATGGACTGTTTTACAGGTGGCTGCTTTACAGATTTCTAGCAAGCGTACATCACTGGCTGCAGCAAGAGAAGCTGTACCCCTAGTCGAGTGAGCCATGAGGCCTGAAGGGGGGTGTTTCACCCAATTTGTCATAGCAGAATTGTATACGAGACTATCCACCTGGCAATAGCTTTTTTTTTTTTTTTTAGTAGCAGGCTTACCTTTCCCCACTTCACCATAAGTGAGAAATAATTGAAGACAGTCATTTCTGTGTGCCTTAGTATGTTCTACGTAGTAGCCAAGTGACCTTTTAACATCCAAACTGTGTAACCTTCTTTCCCCTGAAGAGTGGTCAGTGAAACACACAGGTAGACACAGACTGGTTCAGATGAAAATCTGACACCACTTTGGGTAAGAACCTCCTACTGGTTCTGAGGACCACCTTATCCCTGTGGAAGGAGATTAAGTCAAGTTCAACTGACAGGGCCTGTAATTCACTAATCTGCCAGGCAGAAGTAATAGCTACCAGGAAAGTACAGTTATGTAAGAACTTACCGTAACAGTTGATCTTAGAGAACTGCTCTTTCAGCAGGTTACACCATTAGGACTGAAGCCGGCAGGCGCCAGGATCCCATGGAAATTTTCTAGCTAGCAGTATCCGGCGGGGACCACCCCCCGACATCAGGCTTCATACAAAAGGGGGTGGTCCCCCAGAATCCCCAGTTATCCTGCCGGAGACTCCCGGCCTCTAGATGACATCAGAAGTGGAGACTGAGGATCCGCCTTCAAAGAAGGTATTCAGAGCGTTGTTACAAACACCTAATCCTAGGTAGTGACTAAAGGAACAACTCTGCCTCCAGAGGGGATGGCGGAAGGGAAACAACCTGCTGCAAGAGCTGTTCTCGAAGATCTACTGTTACGGTAAGTTCTTACATAACTGTACTATCTTACTTCGAGAAGGGGCTCTTGCAGCAGGTTACACCATTAGGACTGATTCCCAAGCAATTCTGGAAATCCCTCTTAGAAGGAAGGAGGCAAGGCAGAGATAGAGAGTTGAACCAAAGCCTAGGACAGTAGACCCTGAAGGACTGCTAGACCAAAACCAGCTCTTCGCCGTGAAGCAACGTCCAGGCTATAATGCCTGATAAAGGTGTGCATGGTGCTCCAAGCAGCTGCTGCGCAGATGGCTAAAGTGGACACATTCTTTAAAGCAGCAAAAGAGGTAGCCATCCCTCTCGTGGAATGTCCCTTAACAGAGCCTGGTAGGGACTTGTTACGCCTCTGGTAACAGAACGTGAAGCAATGGATGAGCCATCTGGAAAGAGTTTGCTTAGAGACCGGAGCACCCAACATCCTATGGGCGAAGGAGACAAAAAGCTGATCAGATTTACGGTGTTGCCTGGTTCTGGTCAGGTAATATCGTAGACACCTATGAACATCGAGGGTGTGCAGCAGGGCATCTCCTCTATTAGAGTACCTTGAGAAGTACACCAGTAGGTCGATATCCTGGTTAAGGGTAAGGGCTGAGACCACCTTAGACAAAAATTTTGGATTTGTCCTTAGGGACACCCTGTCCTGGTGAAAAACCAAATAACGTTCTTTGCACATAAGTGCGTGTAGCTCAGAAATCCTTCTGGCCAAAGTAACAGCAACTAAAAACAATGTCTTCCATGCACAAAGACGTAGCTTGCAATCCGCAGCTGGTTCAAAAGGAGGCAGCGTAAGCTGCTCCTGGATGAAAGGTAGGTCCCACAGAGGAATGGGATCCTTAATCACAGGCCTAAGGTGGAGAATGGCTCTCAAAAAAAGCACATGCGGTTTCCAACTGGGATATGGACCATAGGCCTATAGGTATGTGATGGACCGAAATGGCACAGACCTGTACTTTGATCGAGGAGTAGGCCAAGCCTGCCTGAAATAGGGACAAGAGGTAGACTAATACCGAACCCTCAGAACAGTCCAGTGGGGAAAGTCCCTGTGCTTGAGCCCAGAGACAAAATCTGCGCCATTTCATGGCATATGTGGCATGAGTGGCCGGTTTTCTAACCACCGCTAGAACATCTGCTACCTCTTGAGACCCTGTAGCACATGACCGCTATGTCCCTAGGAGCCAGGCATGCAGGTTCAGAGAGTGAAGGTCTGGATGGACCAAGGAACCTTCCTCCTGGGACAGCAAGTGAGAGCAGATTGGCAGAGGCACCGGAGGTTCCTGAGAAAGTTGGTACAGCAGAGGGAACCAAATCTGCCTGGACCAAAAGGGCGCGATTAAGATCAGCACTGTCTGCTCTCTGTGGAGTTTCAGAAGAACCCTCTGGATCAACAGGAAGGGAGGGAATGTGAAGAGGAATCTGCCGGCCCAAGAGAGGGACAACGCGCCTCGCCGGAAAACACCAGGCCCTGGATCTAGCGAGCAGAAATTGGGCAGTTTTGCACTGGATGGGGACATGAAAAGGTCTAATTCTGGTGTCCCCCCATCTGCAAAACAGGTCCTCTAGTACCTCTTGGAATAGTTTCCAATCGTGGACTCTGGCCTGAGACCGGCTCAGACTGTCTGCAATAATGTTGTCAACTCCCGGAACATGATTGATGGTGATGCCCAAGGATCCGAAGAGGGAGCAAGTACAATGATTCGCAGACATCAGGGCTTCCCAATAGGGGGCCTTGAGGAGCCAGTCGTCCAGGTAGGGGAACACGTAGTGGCCTTGTCTCCCGAGAGCTGCCGCTACAACTGCCATGCACTTCGTGAATACCCGAGGTGCAGGGCACAGCCCGAAAGGAAGGGCTCGGAACTGATGATGACGACCTAGAAACTCAAAGTGCAAGAATTTTCTGTGCACGTGAGCTATCGGGATATGCAAGTAAGCATCCTGCATGTCCAGAGATGCTAAGGCGGCACCCGGAAGAGTCACCATGCGGAAGAGTTTGTAAAGCCCCAAAGCGCTGAGGTCCAGAATCGGACGGAGGTCCCCTGTCTTTCTGGGAACCAGAAAGAAGTGGGAAAGATATCCTGCACCTATCTGGTTCCGCAGAACGTGCTCTATGGCTTCCTTGTCCAGAAGCGCTAGCACTTCCTGCTGAATGAGCAGGGCGTGCTGTCCTGAGTAACGGGAAAGCAGGGTAGGCCCTGAAGGTGGGTGGTCGAGGAATTCGACTGAATGTCCTCTATCAATTGTAGGACCCACCGGTCGGCAGTTATCTGCCACCCTGAAAGGTGGTGAGAGATGAGACCCCGTACCTTTCCTTCCCATTGATCCAGAGGAGGGGCGGGGGCCAGGAAAAAGTCACGCTGTGTCGGCGTTGCCTCCCGCAGGCTGGGTCAGTTTGGTACATCTCTGACCTTGGCCTGGGGAAGACTTAGGCTGTGCCTTACGGTTGAAGTTGCCCTTTTGCTGCTGTCCGGAATGTGGCTGTCGCCTTTGTTGACAGCCGAGAAAACGATTCTGGTTCCTACGAAAGGAACCAGATTTGGGCCTGTACAGTCCTCACTGCCTTCCCGGCGTCCTGTAACTTGGTGATCACCTTCTCAAAATCCTCACCAAACAGGACCTCGCCATTGTAGGGGACATCCAAGATATTTTTCTGGATGTCCGGGGTAAATCCGGAGACTAAGCCATGAGCGTCACCGGAAACAGATGCCAGAGGCTGCTCCCCTGACTGCAGAGTCCGCTGAATCGTAGGCGGCTCTCAGAACTTTGGTCCCCATGTCTGACCCAGTGGGAAGGAGGTTCAATGGCTGCTCCTCCTGCTCACCATCTAGAACTGCTTTGACTAGGTCTTGACCCTGTTCCCATAGGGCATTCTGAAACTGAACCATGTGTGTCAGTTCAGTGACCTGATGGAGCATGTCGCAGCCGCGTACATGCGCCTACCCAGTGAATCCAACTGCTTGGATTCCTGGTCCGGAGGCTGTGTACTCAAATGATGCGGTCGCTGAGACCGGTTATGAGAGGCAGTAATGACCAGTGAATCAGCCTGGGGTTGTTGCGCCAGATACGGGTTCTCTGCAGGGGCCCTGTATAGGCGGTCAGCCTTCTTCGGCATAGCAGGAGTGGAATGCGGACGTTCCCACGCGGCTTTGGTGACGTCTGCAAAGGTGTCCACCAAGGGTGGCACCACCATAGGCTTAGGACCTTTCTGCCGAAGGTAACAAGCTAGGCGCTGTTGTTCGGGGTCTAGGTCTTCAGTTTCCCATCCCATGTTTTCCTGGATGTGCCTCATGATCTCAGAAAAAGAGGGATCATCCGGAGGTGACCTGGGGAGGTCTGTGGGTTTGGTGATGGGATACTTATCAGAGAAGGAGACCTGGAGGTGTTCAAGAGTCCGTCTAGAGTCCCCCCGAGTGGACCTTCTTCCTCTGGGTCGCTTGGGACTGGGAGACCCTGAGGGAGACCTTGAAGGGGGTCTTCTGTCTCTGGATCTGCCCCTAGGAGGTGGGGTAGGCTCCTTGGGGGTTTTCCTGCTGGACCCTGGGGAGGAGGAGTATGTTTTACTGGGACCATGTCCTTTTTAATAGTGTCCCACCAAAAGGTAGAGAGATCTTTTACTTCTTGAATGTTCATACCGGACGACGGTCCTGGCGTCGGGGTTGGTCTGTTGCCGATATCGGGTGACAGGTCTGAGGGCATCGCCGGTTCAGGCAAAGGCTCCCGTGGAAGCCCAGCGTCCTCACTGTCGTCCGCCTGGTCATCAGGAAACGTTAGCTCCTCCTCTAAAGAACCCCGACGACCGGAATCCACCAGTGAAGGGAGGGCAGTTGTTTCCGTAGGCCACTTGACCGAAGTTGGGTACTGAACGGACGTCTGGCAGTAGAAGGATCGGCAGCCCGCTTAGGGTCCGATGTCCACTTAAGGGACGTCAGGTCCTTGGTCTTCCTATGAGGGGGATCAGGTCCCCTGGGAGGCAGCTCTGGTGTTGGGTTCCCAGAGTCTGTCAGAGGAAGCAGGAGTAGACTTAGAAGAGGATTTGGACCGAGAACGGTCAGAAGACTTCGCTGAGGCCCGGGAGGGCGCTGGAGATGGGTCCGAAGTCCTGGAAGTCTTAATAGGATAGAGAGAAGCCGAAGAACTGCCTGAAGTCCTGACTAACGGGAGGAGACTGCAAGCGAGCCCCGGAGGGACAGTGGTCTGAATGCGTGGAGCCTGAGCTGGTGCGCGAGTTAGAGGCCCAGTTCGGGGATCTGGACCTGGCCTTCTCCAGACGTTTCTCCCGGTGTTTATGGGCCTTGGAGGTAGACTTGCCTCTGGAGGTAAGGTCTCTATCCATATTTTTTAATTTTTCTTCTAACAGGAACCCCTGAAGTGCCTTCTGACGGTGGATCCTGGTGCGGCTGTTGAACTGCTGACAAAAGGAGCAAGCCTTGGTGTCGTGCTCTGGGCCTAGGCACCGCAGACAGGCCAAATGAAGATCCTTGAAGGTGATCTGTTTGCCGCAGGTACACTTTGGGGGTGTCCTGTGGAAGGAGTAGGAGATGCCGATATGTAGCTAAATGCTGGAAGTTCAAGTAGTCGTTCACTGAAAACCGGCATCCGTGAGGTCGATGCTGGAGAGTCGACGGCGGGAAAAGAACTGGGGATTCTGGGGGACCGCCCCCTTTTGTATGATGCCCGACGTCAGGGGCGGGGCCGATGGCAGTCCTCGCTGGATACTGCTAGCTAGAAAATTTCTGTGGGGTACTGGCGCCTGCCGGCTTCAGTCCTAATGGTGTAATCTGCTGCAAGAGCCGTTTCTCGAAGTAAGATCAGTTTTCCAGGTCAAGTACTTAAGCTCGGCCGAAGCCAAAGGTTCAAAGGATGGCTGCATAAGCTGAGCAATGCAGACATTAAGATCCCAAGCCGGAGTAGGCTCTCTAAAGCGAGGATTAATATGAAGCAGACCTTTGAAGAACTTACTGAAAACATGATGAGATGCCAGGGAAGAGCCCTTCCCTGCCGAAAGGAATGCAGACACAGCTGCTAGGTGAACCTTCAGAGTTGCAGGCCTAAGGCCTAGACCATTAAGGTGAACCAAATAATTTAAGGCTGTAGCAATGTTGCAGAATCAGGCACAATGCTCTTCTGAGAACACCAACAGCTGAATCCTTTACCATTTGTAATTTTAAGTTTTTCTAGAGGAAGGTTTCCTAGAGACCTTCAGAATATCCAGAACTCCCTGAGAAAGATGCAGGCCTGCATATTCCAACTCTTCAAGAGCCAGGCCTTGAGGTTGAGAGACTGGAGAAGTGACACTGCCAGAGACAACAGCAGAGGATACCAGGGCTGTCTGACCCAATCTGGAGCCACCAATATCACTGTACAGGGTTGATATCGGATTTTGATTACAACTCTTCACAGTGGGAAGACCTTTCCAATTCAATATGAGAGCATCCAGAGGAACAGTCCAATGGATTGGAGGTCTGCAGCAGAACAGAGGGAGTTGGTGGTTGTCCGGGGCTGCAAAAAGCTCTCTCTGGAGTGCCCCATCTGTTGAAGATTGCATTCAGGGTGGGAGGATCCAGGGACCATTCGTGATGTCCCTGGGAGATTCTGCTCAGAGTATCTGCTAGTACATTGTCCTTCCCTGGGAGATGAACTGCTGTCAGAGAAACCTGAAGGGAATAGGCTAGAGACCACAGTTTCATGGCCTCTGTGCACAAGGCCGTGGACAGAGTGCCTCCCTGCCTGCTGATGTACCTCATTGTGACGGTGTGGTCTGTCCTGACCTGCACCACCTTGCCTCAGAGTCCAAGGAGGCCTGAAGGGCCAGGAAGACTGCCCTGAGTTTCAGCAGACTGATGTGAAGGAGAAACTCTTGTGGAGACCTCCCCCCTCCATCAGGGCTCCCAAATGCGCTCCCCAGCTGAGGAGAGAAGCATCTGTGGTTAGGACTACTGAGGGGACTTAAGAATGGGACACCTTGTCTGAGATTGTCCTGATCCAGCCACCACTGGAGAGCTTGGACCAGAGTCTGAGTCACTGGAACCAATTTGGTGAAAGACTTTTCTGAGACCAAGAGGACCTTAGGTGGAACTGAATGTCCCTCATCTGAAACCTGGCTCCTTGTACCACTGTAGTGGAAGCTGCCATGTGGCCCAGGAGTTAAAGAAACCATTTTGCTGGGCGAGAGACCAGAGGCTGAAAAGAGCAAGAGAGATCTGTAAGGGCCTTCACCCTTGCTAACTGGAGGAAGGCCTTTGCCTGGACAGTATCCAACTCTATTCCTCCGAAAGTAAGAAGTTGTACTGGTTCGAGAACTGACTTTGAAAGATTGAGGAGAAACCCCAGAGAACTGAGCAAGTTTTAAGTGATCTGTAGAGCTGACTTGACCTGGTCGTCGGAGTGACCTACAATGAGCCAGTCGTCCAGGTAGGGGAAGATGGATATACCCTGCCTGAGGAAGGCAACTACTACTGCAAGGCACTTTGTAAACAACCTTGGAGCTGATGTTAGGCAGAAGAGCAAGGCCCTGAACTGATAATGGCCTGAAGGCAACTCAAACTTGAGGTACTTTCTGTGGGAGCACCTGATAGGAATATGGAAATAGGCATCCTTGAGGTAGAGGGATGCTAGCCAATCCCCAGGCCTGAAACAGGGAAGAATTATTCCCAGAGTCACCATTTTGAATTTTGGTTTTGTGATGTGTTTGTTCAAATACCTTAAGTCTAGGATGGGTCACCACTCCCCTGTCTTCTTAGGAGTAAGGAAGTATCTGGAGTACAGACCTTTGCCCTGTGCAGAGTTGGAACTTTCTCTACAGCTCTGAGAGCCAGGAGAGAAGAAACCTCTGCTTCTGAAGCAATGGTTTCTGAGATGGTTGCAGGTGGAAAGGACCCGACCCTCATTTTTTGGGAACCTTTTGAAACTGAGGGCCAGTCCCTAGCTTACTACCTCCAGGATCCACTTGTCTGAGGTAACAGACTTCCAGGCCTGAAAGTAGTAAGAAAACCTGCCTCCTACTGGAATGGGGGAGTCTGTCTGGGCTGACAGGGTGTCTGCTTGGCAGGAGCCTTGGACTGGGAAGAGGATGCAGCCATGCTCATCCCCCTCCTGCCTCTCCCTCGAAAGAACCCCCTTTGCGGGAAAAAGGAAGCCCGAGCTTGGAAAAAAGGCCTGTTGAAAGGCCTGCCCCTAGACTGCTGCTTCTGAGGAGTGGCTTGCCTCTCTGGCCTGTGCACTCCTGTAGGTGTCCTGTACTCATCCATTTTCTTCACGTAAGCTTCTGTCTGCTACCCAGAGTTACCCACTACAGGAAAATCTGTGGCCTTAGCCTGGGTATTCTGGCAAAGGCTAGTACATCTGAGCCAAGCACGTCTCCTGAGACACACAGATGTAGCCATGACTCTTGATGCCACATCACTGGAGTCTACAGTAGCGTGGAATTGTACTCTGGATGCCTTAATTCCATCAGCAGCCACCTCCTCAGCTAGCTAAGGGAGGTCTGTTTAGCCAGCTCCAGAACCGTATCCCACCTGAACTTTGGTACCTGGCTGTGCAGGCCATATAGTTGGCCTGCCTGAGTCCCAAAGATCATGTTTTTTGGCCATGGCATTCACCTTTCTAGAGTCTTTGTCTGGGGGTGTGCGAATCCAAAGGAATATTAGCCCCGTCACAGGCTGCAGCCTGCACTACCCCAACACGGCTGCAATGACTACATAAAAACTAAGTACCCAAGTTTGATAAAAGAATGGACAAGAGGTACAGGTTATCTACAGGAGGTTAGGAGCTAGGAGTTTGCAGTATCTTTTTTGTCAGTTTCCCCAAAGATTTGTGAAGAGGAATAGACAATCTTTTGGACTCTGGGATGTCCATCATCAACAAAATCAGGCTCCTCCTCCTCATCAGCTTCCACCATTAGGAGCTGGAGGGTTTCAGCCACCTTCTTGTAGAAGAAGTGGAAGGGATTCAAGCCGGGGAGGGAGGGAGAGAGATTAGAGGGTCTGTCTGGGGAGATGTCCGGTTCAATGGGCACATCCAGACCTTCAAAGTCATTATCTTCATCCTCGGGATACTCAGTCTCCTTCCCACTGCACATCATAGTAAGCATCTGGATCGTAACATGATTGAATCTGATCCAACCGAACCGACCACCTAACCGGTGGTACTGGTTCAGATGGAACTGAGCAAAGCGACTGAACTATACTAATCGCTTTTGCTATTTAGCCAGCGGTTGAAGTATGAGGTGCTGGATCTGAACCGGATGACGTTCTTTTCCTTTTCCCTGGAACAGACCCCTCAGAGTCGGACCTCCTTTTGCCCGAAGGAAGTATCGCCCATGTCAATGGGCACTTCCTCAGGTTCGGCTGCAACCGAACCGGGCTGGCCATCCAGATCTACGGACGTCTCGGCCTCCCTTTCCTTCAGCCTACTCAACCTTTTTTCTGGAGTGGCTTCAGGAAAATTCTTGCAAATCTGGCAGTCTGTTTTGAGGTGGTCATACCCCAGACAGTAAACACAGACGAGGTGGGGGTCGGCCTTGGCAAAGGCCTCGCCACACTCAGTACAGTGCTGAAACCCAGTGGGACAGTTTTTTTTCCTTGGGTTTCTCAAACATGGCCACTCTAACCAATTATCCTTAACAGCGTTTAAGCCAGGTAATAATCCCCTATCGGTTACCAACAGTGTTACGGGCTGTGAAAAATAAAAACAGTCTTTTTTAAACCAACAGGAACCAAAACACCACATTAAATCCCAGAAAAATACAAATATAGCAAATATAAACAAAAGGGTCGGTTTCCAACCAGACTGATGAGAAACAGATGAAAAAAATTTCCACAGAAATAAGTAAAATCAAGTCACCACCCATCTACCACGCTACCTGTACTGTAGACAGAGGCTGGAAATATGAAAAATAATAACTGTTTAAAAAATGAATGCTTTTTTAAACTCTACCGAACAGAGCAGAGGAGAAATCTCCAGAGCGACTTCACTGTTAGGCGGAGTAAAGAATCTGACTGTTACACTGGTAAGTACCAGAGACACAGATTTGAAAACCAAGCTCGAGCTCAACATTCTATGCTTCTGCATAGAGTTAACTTTTTCCTCTCCGGGGCAGTTCAAGTGCTGGGGCTAACTGCATATTGTCCGAATACAGCAAGACTTCATGTCTGAATTTACAATTCTCCAGCCCAAAGTAGAGGAAACAAACCCTTTTGCCCCAGAGGTCAATCCTGCAGACTCCTCGTCTGGGGGGAAGGGAACCAAGGTACTTAGGCTTCTTAGATCTGTCATGGGCTGCCTTAATGACCAGAGTCAGTTTCGGCCTCAGTAGCAAAAGTAGTAAGGCCCTAAGGGGCACTGTAAAGCTCATCTGTCCTACGTGACATAGCTGGCACTATGTCTGGTCTGTGCCAGGCTGCTTACTGGCATTCTTAAGGGACAGAAGCATAGGAGGAATAATCAGGAGATTCGGGAATCTCCAGAAGTCCGCCAGGTCCTTCCTGGTGACATCCTTTTCCTCAGTCTGGAAGCCCACTGTGACAGACAACTGCTTCATGACATTGAAAAAGGTGGCATCCTCAGACCTTGGAGTATGCTTTGCAAAGTTCTCACTGACCGAGGAGGCAGTGGACTTAGAGATGAGAATTTCTTCCTCTTCATCCTCTATTATCATCAGGGAGGATGAGATCAGGATGATGCTCCTCCTCGACCTCTTCATTTGAGTCTCGCATCAGGTGCGCCGGCCCATGGGGAGCATTCCAGGGATGAACAGGCATCGATGACAAAGCTGTCGTTGCTGGCGACGAGGGTCTAATGAAGGCACCCAGCGAATACATTTGTGAATATGACCTGTACTTCATTCAGGTCCACAGTGGATATCAACGAAGTGGGGTTCGACAGCACAGGAGCAGATGACCCTCCGTTCTGGGAGCCCAATGAGCCTGTAGTCCTAAAAGGAGAAGGTCTCAACAACTTGGAGGTTGACAGCCGAGTTCCCTGAGTCGGGCGGAGACCTGGACAGCTGGTCTCTTCATCAGAGTAGCCACCACTGAAGAAGAGCACCCCCGCCCCCCGGGAAGGAGAAGATGACAAGGACTGGGAGCTTGCAGGGGGGCCACTAATACCAGTCTTTTAGGACCCCCCCGGACTTGTCACAGATCTTGGAAGCCTGGGAGCCTGAAGATCCAGCAGGAGACTCTGTGGCCGGGGCCCTTGAGGACCCCTGCCCAGAGCTGGCTACCTGTTCCTTGAATTTTTTCCAAAGCCTTCTTGCGTTGCCTGAGAGTTATTTGATTAAACTTCTGGCAGAGCTCACAGTCTGAGATGTCGTGGTCAGGCCCAAGACAGCACACAGAGTGTTTGCCTGTTGAGACAATCTTCTTTCTACAGCAGCAATGGAGAAGGCAAGGATTAATTCTTGACAAATAAAAAGGAAAAAATCTCTAAACAGAGATTATGGTAGAGGAAAAAGCGTCTGTAGGCTGAAAAAGGGCACGAACATTGCGACAAAGCTTCCACGGAGAGCAGGGCCGCCCACACCTATATAGGGTTGCTGATGTCTGCAGATGTTGACTGCGTGGGCAGCCCCAGTTGTACTGCTGAAAATCTTCCGTGTGGATTCCCCTTCACGGACGGCAAAGGTTCCTACAGTGTTACCTGATGACAGATACCTCCGAAGATCGTTTTGTACTGGACGTACAGATTGAGGTCCTTTAGGTCTAGAATGGGCCTCAGATGGCCGGTCTTTTTGGAGACCAGGAAAAACCTGGAATAAAACCAGTTTCTCTGGCGCCTGGGCACTGGCTCGATGGCCTGCTTGCACAGAAAAGACTACTTCCTCCCCGAGGACAGACAGGTGAGCCAGGGGACAACAGGAGGGCAGGGAAGGGGTTTCTGGAGGTTACTCTGAGCTCCAGGGTGTCCTCCCGTTCTATGATCTGCAGAATCCATACTTCCCAAGTTATGGTTCTCCACTGATTCAGACTGAGTGAGAACTGGCCTCTGACCACCTCCTCCTCCTAGTCCGGGACCAGAAAAAAAAGTTACTCACCTTAGTAATTATATTTCTTCTAATGGAGTCTTGCTGTATTCTGACAATCTGCAGTTAGCTCCAGCCTTTGAACTGCCCCAGAGTGTAGAGGATTAATTTTCTATGCAGTGCATAGAACGTTGAGCTCGAGCTCAGTTGAGGTCTCTGTCTGCAGCACTTTGAAACCCAACCGTTAGATTCTTACGAACAAACACTCACTGACTATGTGGAAATTGTAAAATTTCTTAACTAGCCAACTGGCAACAGAAAGTTTTGGATTCCCAAAGGAAGACTCAAGTCAGGAAACCCAAAACCAAAACCTATCCAAAAATAAAAGATTATAATACAAAGCACCCAGATAAACCTGGGATGCAACACTGCGCCTGCCCACCTACTTCTCAAAAACAGGTTCCGAGAGGGGAGGCAGGAAGGGTGGTCAGAATACAGCAAGACTCCATTAGAAGAAATGTAATTACTAAGGTGAGTAACTTTCTTCAAAAAACATTAAGTCTTGCTGTATTCTGACAACCTGCAGACTACCAAGCAGTACCTCCATGGAGAAGGGACAGAACCTACTTTGGGAATAGGCTCAGAAGTACTGCTGTGCGAAACCGAGCATCACTCCTAGCCTGGATATCGAGAAAGTAATGCTTGGTAAAGGTATGGACTGTTTTCCAGGTGGCTGCTTGACAAATTTCTAACAGAGGGATATCCCTGGCAGCAGCTGTACCTCTTGTGGAATGAGCCCTCAGGCCTGAGGGTGGAATGTTTCCCAGTTTCTCATAGCAGAATTGTATACAGTACAAGAAACAATCCACCTGGCAATAGTTCTCTTGGTGGCAGGTTTGCCCCTTCCCACTTCCCCATAAGTGAGGAACTGGAGGGAATCAAACCTGTGACCCTTGGTATGCTCTATGTAGTAGCTAAGGGCTTGTTTAACATCTAAACTGTGTAGCCTCCTCTCCCCTGAGAAGGAATGATCAGCGAGGAAAACAGGAGAGACAGACATTCAAATGGAAGTCTGAAACCACTTTGGGCAAGAACCTCCTATTGGTTCCAAGGACCACGTAATCTCTATGAAAGGAGATAAAATCAGGTTCCACTGACAGGGCTTGCAATTCACTGACATGTCTGGCAGAGGTAACGGATACCAAAAAAGTACAGTTATGTAAGAACTTACCATAACAGTAGATCTTTGAGAACAGCTCCTGCAGCAGGTTACACCATTAGGACTGAAGCCGTCAGGCGCCATGACCCCATGGAAATTTTCTGGCTAGCAGTATTCAGCAGGGACCGCCCCGTCTGTCCCGCCCCCGTCAGGCACAGTACACAAGGGGGGCGGTCCCCCAGAATCCCCAGCTCTCCCACCAGAGACTCCTGGCCGCTGGATGACATCAGTAGAGGAGACTGAGGATCCGCCATCAAATGGCAGTCGGAGAAATGCTGAGACGCCTGATCCTAGGAGAAGGATGTTGGAACTAGAATCTGCCTCCAGCGAGGATGGTGGGAGGGAAAGTACCTGCTGCAAGAGCTGTTCTCGAAGACCTACTGTTACGGTAAGTTAACGTAACTGTACTATCTTATTTCGAGAAACCGCTCTTGCAGCAGGTTACATCATTAGGACAGATTCCCAAGCACTAATGGAAATCCCACACCACTGGGAGGAGGGAAGGTAGAAATCCTTAATGAAACCAAAGCCTAGGACAGAAGTCCTTGAAGGACTGCTAGACCAAAACCTGCTCTTCGTCTCGATGCAATATCCAGGCTATAATGCCTGATGAAAGTCTGCATGGAGCTCCAAGTAGCTGCAGCACAGATGGCCGAGGTGGACACATTTTTAAGGGCCTCAAAGAAGGTAGCCACCCCCCTTGTGGAATGACCATTAACCTCACCTGGAAGGGTTTGTTGCGCTTCTGGTAACAGAATGTGATGCACTGAATGAGCCACCTGGACAGCGACTGTTTGGAAACAGGAGCTCCCATCACCCTGTGGGCAAAGGAGACAAAAAGCTGGTCCGATTTTCGAGGGTGTTTGGTTCTGGTCAGGCAGCATCGGAGACACCTATGCACATCTAGGGTGTGCAACAGGGCCTCTCCTTGATTCGAATAGTTGGGAAAGTACACTGGTAGATCAATGTCTTAAGGGTGAGAGCCAAGATCACCTTAGGCAGAAATCTGAGATTAGTCTGTAAGGAAACCTTGTCCTGGTGAAAAACCAAATAAGGCTCTTTGAACATGAGTGCATGTAGTTCAGAAATTCTTCTGGTCGAAGCAACGGCAACTAAAAACAACGTCTTCCAAGTGAGAAGATGTAGCTCACAATCCGCAGCTGGTTCAAATGGTGGCAGCGTGAGCTGCTCCAGGACAAAGGGCAGATCCCATGGCGGGACTGGATCCTTAGTCGGAGGTCTAAGGTGGAGAATACGTCTCAGGAAGGCCCGTGCCATGTCCAACTGGGACATGGTGCGGTGGCCTATCGGACAATGATATGCTGATAGAGCAGAGGTGTACTTTGATCGAGGAGTAGGCCAAGCCTGTCTGAAAAAGAGACAGGAGGTAGTCCAAGACCAACTTTTCAGGACAGTCTAGAGGCGAAACCCCCCGCGCTTGAGCCCATAGGCAAAAACTGCACCATTTCATGGTGTAAGTGGCATGAGTGGCCAGTTTTCTCGCAGCCACCAGGACATCAGCTACCTCTTGCGAGACCCCATGTCGCAAAATTGCTATGTCTCTAGGAGCCAAGCATGCAGGCTCAACGAACGAAGGTCCGGATGGACCAAGGAGTCCTCCTCCTGATACAAGTGATAGCTGATTGGCAGAGGCACCGGAGGTTCCCCAGATAGCTGGTGTAGTACAGGGAACCAGAGCTGCCTGGGCCTGAATGGCGCGATGAGTATCAGCATTGCTTTCTCTCTGCGAAGCTTCAGAAGAACCCTCTGGATCAACGGAAAGGGGGGAAAGACAGGAATCTGCCAGCCCAGGAGAGGGACAACGTGTCTCGCCAGAAAACACCAGGCCCCGGATCTAGCAAGCAAAAATTGGGCAGTTTTGCATTTGATGGGGACGTGAAAAGGTCCAACTCTGGTGTACCTCATCTGTGAAACAGATCCTCTACTACCTCCTGGAGTAGTTCCCACTCATGGACTCTTGCCTGAGAGCGGTTCAGGCCGTCCGCGATGACGTTGTCCACTCCAGGGACATGAACAGCAATGAGGTTTGTGCTGTGTTGCAAAGCCCAATCCCACACCCTCATGGCCTCCCTGCAAAGCTGGTAGGAATGGGTGCCTCCTTGTTTGTTGAGGTAATACATCACCGAGGAATTCTCTAACAGAAGAGTAACCAGTGGAATCTCCGACAGGAAGGCCTGCAGGGTGTAAAGAACTGCTCTCATTTCCAGGATGTTTATGTGGGGATGAGTCTCTTGGGCTGTCCACAGGCCCTGAGACCGGACACCGTCGAGGTGTACTCCCCATCAGAGCCCTGAGGCGTCTGTGGTGAGCGTCACAATCGGAGACAGCACAATGAAGGGGACCCCTGCTGATAGATTCTTCGGATCTAGCTACCATTGTCAATCCTGGATTATGGTTCTCGTGATCCGGACTGGAAGCTGCAGATGGCCTTGCTTTTGATCTCATTGGACCCGTAACATCCACTGGGTGACCCACATGTGGAGATGAGCAAGCGGGACTGTTGTAATGGCCGCAGCCATGTGTCCTAGCAGGCAAAGGACCAATCTGTCAGGAACGGTCTTTGCCAAAATGTCCCTGATGAGGGATCTGATGTGTTTCGCTCTGTCCTGGGGAAGAAAGGCTTTCCCTTGGACAGTGTCCAGAACTGCACCTATGAACTGCAGAGTCTGAGACGGAACCAGACGTGACTTCTCTTGATCGATCAAGATGCCCAGCGTCTCGCACAGAGACAGTACAATGAATGGCGGACATCAAGGCCTCCTGAGAGGGTGCCATGAGAAGCCAGTCATCCAGGTAGGGGAACACACAGTGGCCTTGCCTCCTCAGAGTCGCCGCTAGGACCGCCATACACTTCGTGAATACCCGAGGTGCCGATGACAGTCCGAAAGGGAGGGCTCGGAACTGATAATGGTGGCCCTGGAATTCAAAGCACAGAAACTTCCTGTGCGCTTGAGCAATGGGTATATGAGTGAGCGTCCTGCATATCCAAGGACGCTAGAAAGGCACCCTGCTTGAGCATGGGAATCAGACCTGGAGGTCACCAGGCAGAAGCGGTTGTACTGGGCCGACTCGTTGAGGTCGCTGAGGTCCAGTATTGGACGGAGGTCCCCTGTTTTCTTGGGAACCAGAAAGAAATGAGAATAATATCCTGCACCCCTCTGGTTCCGTGGAACGTGCTCTATCGCTTCTTTTTCCAGGAGCGTGAGCACCTCCTGCTGTATAAGCATGGCGTGCTGACCAGATTAACAGGAAAGCAGGGGAGGTCTTGCTGGTGGCTGGTCGAGAAATTCTATGAAGTGACCTTTCTTGACCAATTGGAGAACCCACCGGTCTGTGGTAATCTACTGCCACCCTGAAAAGTGGCGAGCGATGCGACCCCCGACCTTTTGCGCCCGGTGATCCAGAGGGGGAGCGGGGGACGGGAAGGAGTCATGCTGTGGCAGCACTGGTCCCTGCAGGCTGGGCCGGTTTAGTGTAGCGTTGGGCTCTGCCTGGGGATGACAGCCTGGGCTTTCCGCTGAAAGGTGCCCCTTTGTTGCTGGCCGGGAAAACGGCTCTGGTTCCAACGAAAGGAACCTGGCCTGGGCCTGGGCCTGTACAGACCTGACTGCCTTCCCAGCATCCTGGAGTTTGGTAATCACCTTCTCCGAGGGTTCACCAAAGAGTACTTCGCCACTGTAGGGGACGTCAAGAATGTTCTTCTGCACGTAATGGGGTGAAGCCGGAGACACGGAGCCAAAAGTGTCGCCGGAGACAGACACCTGAAGCTGCAGCTCTGACGGACGAGTCCTCAGAATCATATGCGGCTTGTAGTCCTTGGGTACCCACATCTGCCTGGACAAAACCTGCTGTTGCAACATGAGGTCCTTCATAGCGGAGTTTCCGCCAAAGCCTCTCCTCGTCTGAGGAGGATGAAGACCTGTGGCGCTCCTTTTTTGAATGTTTGTTTCCTCGGCAGAGGGAGTTCTGGACCTCTACCGAGATCAAGCGGGCAGAGATGGTCAATCCAGAGATAGAGGTCAGTGAAAACTGAGGGTCCGGAACTGGATCCTGAATGGGGACGCCAGCAGGCTGGGTCTCCTCATCAGGAAAGGCATGGACAGGAGTCCTTTCTAAACAGTCGTCGCCCGGGGTCGGTGGCAGAGGGTCGATAATAATCTCAGCCTCATCGGCCATGTCCTCGGTCCCCTGGCCAGACGGAAGATCCGTGAAGCCAGCGGCTGAGGAAGCGATCTTGACCGAAATCAAGCACGTGTGTTCCTGGGACTCTAACCTTTCTCAGTCCCAAGAATGTCTTCGTTTGGTCGAAGACCCAGGGTCCTTATCCCTCTTCCAAGGGCGGGAAGACTGCGAGCCCGAGGGCACCTCACCCCTGGTGTGGAGAGACTGGCACAACTCCCTGAAGGAGCCCGAAAAGGTGGAGCCAAGTTTAAGTGGAACAAAAAAGCTTTGATTGGTTGACGCTTGAGACGCTTCCTCCTCAAATGCCTTCATTTGTTCCAGCTGCTCGGCGGATCCCACGGCCGCAGAAACCGCCCACCTCACCTTCGATTTCACCGGCAGGTTCCTTTTCTCCAGTCTCCCCAGCTTTAAGTGCGCCAAGTGATCGTCCAGGACGTTGGGGAGGAAGGCCAGGCAAAAAGTGCATAACGAGGTGTCATGTCAGACACCAAGGCAACAAACGCACCTTAGGTGGGGATTGGTGCGAGACATCTTTTGGCCACAGGGGCACTGGCAAAATCTGGGGGGAAGATTTTTCCTCCATGTCCAATGCAGTAAAATCAGAATCGCTAACGAGAACGAGTTTTAAAGAAAGTTTCGGCAAAAACAGATACTTTGAATCCAGGGCCTACGAATTGCTGGAAGAGCATGAGGGAACCTGCATCTTCAAGCAGAAAGGAAGATCTGGCATCATGGGTCGGAAATATACAGGTTACTCACCTGTAACAGGAGTTCTAGGAATGGTATATGTTGTTCATCCACACTTATTGGCAGGTTCCTTGCCGCTTTAAATCTTGCCGGAAGGTCTTCAAGCTGGCTCCTCCCACACACCCGGGTGATAAAACTCTCGGCTCCGCCCCATGACGCCAGATCTGGCCCACTGGAAGCTCAGGTTGTGCGTCGAAGCCGGGGAGGTCGGGTGGGTCGTGTGGATAAACAACATATACCATTCCTAGAACTCCTGTTACAGGTGAGTAACCTGTATTTCTAGGGACATGGATATGTTGTTCATCCACACTTATTGGCAGACTCCTAGCAGTTCTCCGGGAGGAGGAAGGCAAGGCGCACACCCCCTACTTAGGGAATAAAGACTGGAGAACCGAGGCCCCAAAACCAGCATCTCGGCGTGAATCAAGGTCGATGTGGTAATGGGTAATAAAGGTGTGTGCTGACTTCCAGGTAGCAGCCCTGCAGATTTCCTGGATAGGGACATCCCTGGAAGCAGCCACCGATGCAGCAGTATGATGGGTAGAATAAGCTCTTATCCCACTGGGAGGCTCCATGCCCCCAACTTATAGCAGAGATCTATGCAGGAGGTGACCCACCTGCCTATCGTCCACTTGGCTGCAGGTCTGCCAGGTGCGGCTTCAGCGTAGGTGACAAACAGCTGGCGAACCTCTCCCCGAATTTCAGCCGTGCACTCCTTATAATAAGTGAGCGCCCTTCTAGGGTCCAAAGTATGGAGCCTGTATTCGGCCTCCGAGGTGTGATTGGGGTAGAACACCGGCAGAGTCAACACCTGGTTAAGGTGAAACTCAGACACCACCTTCGGAAGGAATTTCGGGTGGGGGCGCAGGACAACCTTGTCCCTGTGGAAGACCAGGTAAGGAGACTCAATGCAGAGCGCCTGGAGTTCTCCCATCCTTCTGGCTGACGTGATAGCCACCAAGAAGACGGTCTTCCACGACAGGTGAGAGTTCACACCTGTGCATTGGTTCGAATGGCTTGCCCATGAGCTTTGCCAGTACCAGCAGTAAATCCCACGGAGGTGGAGGTTCTCGCACCGGAGGGGAAATGTGATCAAGGCCTTTGAAAAAGCGCCAGACCACCTTCTCCTGCGCCACCAACTGCTCCCCGGCCCGCGCCCGGTAAGCAGAGATGGCTGCTAGGTGCACCTTTAGGGTCGTCGACCTAAGCCCTTGACTAGAAAAGGACCATAAATAGTCCAAAATGCTTGCCAAAGAACAGGAGGAAGGGTCCAAGCCCTTGCCCTGACACCAAATGGAAAATCTCTTCCATTTGAAGGCATAGCATTTCCTGGTCGACTCCTTACGGGACGCCTCAACAACATTGAGGACCTCGTCGGAAAGACCCAAGGCCTGGAACTCTAGCCGCTCAGGAACCAGGCCGTCAGGTGCAGGGACTGAAGGTCTGGATGGAACACCTTCCCCTGATTGACTGAGAGCAGGTCCGGGCGAGCTGGAAGCTGCCTCGGGAGCCTGGAGCTGAGGCTGAGGAGATCTGGGTACCAGCATTGGCGGGGCCAGTCTGGGGCTATCAGAATCACCTGCGCCTTGTCCCTCCTTGCCTTGAAAAGCACCTTGTGAATCAAGGGAAATGGGGGAAAGGCGTAAAAGAGGCCCGGGGTCCACAGCCTCGAGAAGGCATCCCCCTGCAGCGAGCCCTGCTGAGGGGGGCGGGCATGAAACAGCCTCAGCTTCACGTTCTCCCTGGAGGCAAACAGGTCCACCTGAGGTGTGCCCCAGTGGGAGAACAGATCTTGTACTACCTCCGGCAGGAGAGACCACTCGTGAGATGCAGCCCCTATCCGGCTCAGGGCATCGGCCAGGGTGTTGGAGGCTCCTGCCACATGAATGACTAGGAGATCGCCTCAGGCTGCGCAGTGACCAAATGCGGAGAGCTTCCTTGCATAGAAGCATAGAAGCGTCCCGCCCTGGCGGTTTAGGTAGTACATGGTCGTGGTATTGTCCGCCTGACTCGACCACTTGACCCCGAGAAACGGAGCAAAGGCGGTGAGAGCTCAGGCGGACCGCCTGAGCTCCAGCAGGTTGATGTGGCATCGGGACTCCCGCGGACCAGAGGCCGTGGCGCGGTGTTCCCCAGATGGGCATCCCAACCCATCAGAGAGGCATCGGTCGATAGAGAGACCGTCGGCTCGAGGCGGACAAACGGATACCCTCCTGCAGATGAGATGGAACGGTCCACCATCGGAGGCGTTCCCACATCTCCTGGGTCACCACCACTAGCTGGTCCAATGGATGCTGGCGTTGTGACCACTGGCTGGCCAGTCCCCACTGAAGAGGCGCATGCGCCAGCATGCCAACGGACCACGCTGGTGCAGGCCGCCATGAGACCCAGGAGGAGGGAAGTCCCGGCAGGCGCGATTGCCCAACCAGAAATGATTGGGCAAAGGAGGTAAGAACCTCGGCCCTGTCCGCCGGGAGCCATGCTCTGGCTCGAAGAGAGTCGAGCTCTGCCCCGATAAACAGAATCACCTGCTTCGGCTCGAGTTCCGACTTGGCCTCGTTGATGAGAAGGCCGACTTGAGAGCAAACCTGGAGGGCCAGATCTCTGGACCGCTCCACCTCCTGTCTGGAGGGGGCTGCTATCAGTCAATCGTCCAGGTAAGGGTACACCCGGACCCCTCGGCGCCGCAGGAAAGCTGTCACCACTGCAATGCATTTGGTGAAGACCCTGGGAGCTGGAGACAGGCCGAAGGGCATGGCTCGGAACTCGAAGAGGATCCCTCCGCTCGAAAGCGAAGGAATCTCCGATGTGACGGACGGATGGGGCGTGAAAGCAGCGTCCTGCAGGTCAGAGAGCAGAACCACACGCCGTGTTCCAGAAATGGTATTATCTGCGCCAGAGTGACCATCCTGAAGGTTCGAGACCTTAGGAACTTGTTCAGGTCGTGTAGGTCGAGAATGGGGCGCCAGCCCCCCCGTCCGTTTCAGAACCAAGAAGTACCTGGACACAAACCCCGGGTCTGAGGGGGGGTCCGCTACCTCTCTGATCACCTCCTTTTGGAGGAGGAGAGCGATGTCTGCTCGAGCAGACAGTGAGGCTGCGGATCCAGAGGCCCCCCGAGGTGCGACGGCTCTGAAGGCCGGGGCCTGCTCGAATTCTAGAGGCAGGCCTTTTCCCACCACCTCCAGTACCCACCTGTCCGTGGTAATAACGGACCAGGCGGAAAGGAAGTGTCGGAGCCGTCCCCCAGGGAAACCGAGGGTGAGGTGGCGGGGATGAGGCGACACCCTCAGCCCATCACTGGGCAGGCTTGGAGGAGGGACGGCCGAGGGACCTCCTGGCCTTACCTCCTGCTTCCTGTTGGAGGAAGCAGGCGGCTGGGTTTGGGATGCCAAGCCCGAGCCTGCTGGCCTCGACGTTGCTGGGCCGGGCACAGGGGCGCAGAAGGATGAAAGGGCTTAGGCTGTGGCTTGCGGCCTTTGTCCTTCTGAGCGGAAGAGACCGAATCCAAGGTAGCACTGGACTTCTCGATCCTCTGCAGGTGACCTTCCACCCCAGGGCCGAAGAGGTCAGTCCCCAAAAAGGGAACATCCGCCAACTTGTGCTGGGTATCCGAAGTAAAGGTGGATATCCTCAACCAAGCCCGAGGACGCATGGCCACCGCGGCCGCCATAGACCTGGCACATGAGTCCCCAATGTCTAAAGCAGTCTGGAGCTGCTGTTTGGCCACTACCCTGGTCCCGCACCTGCCTGACCGTAGTCTGCAGATCCGCGGGAAGATGAGGGAACGACCTCATCCAGGGAGCCCAACAGGGCATGAGAAAAATGTGCCATGAGGACGGCCGAACTGGCCTGACGAAGGCCGAGAGAGGACGCAGCATAGACTTTTCGCCCGGCATAATCCAATTTCTTGGATTCCTTGTCGGGAGGTTTGTCCACATCCCTGGCGTTCCCGGCGCGCCGGAAAACGCTGTCGGTAACCAACCCCTCAGCAGAGGGGTGTTCCGAAAAAACCGGACAGTGAACCGGTAGGGACCGCATACTTCCTGGCCATCCTGGCCGAAGGGGCAGGAAGCAGGGCGCTGCCGAAGCTCCAAGGCCGGACCCACTATGGCCTCGGCCACCAGAAAGGCCTCCGTAGAGGAATCCCCTCGGTCCAGAATCTCCGTGAGGGGATACCTGGCCCGTTTAGAAACTGGTTTGAGCTTCATCCCGGTGGACTCCGAGATGAGCCCGAAGCAATCCTAGGAAGGACGAAGGGCTATCGTCCACTGACTGTCCTCCTGAGGACTCCAAGTCCATTCGCTTGGAGAAAAGGGAGGAATCATCCTCGGACTCGGAAGAGTCCTCAAAGAGCTGCCTCGGGTCTGAGCCACCCTCCACCTGCCGAGGTCTATCGGGAGTGAGGGTGACAGACAGCCTATGGGGCAGTCCCTGAGCTGACCGAGAATTTTTGGTCGGAGCCCCAAATAACGGCTGTGGAGGCGGAGGTTCCACCGGAATCGGTGGGGCAGCTGTAACTGGCCAAACAACCGGCCTGGGAACAGGCTCCTCGGCTACAACGAGGGGTTGTTTCAGCCGCTCCAGTGACAGCCACTTAATGGCCAGGAAGGACGACGGCGTCGGCTTATTCCCGGTCAGAAGGAGCTGTTGCCACATGAGTTCCTCATACCTCCGACGCAACTTGCGCCGAAGCCTCCCCTCGTCCGAGGAGGAGGAAGAGGAAGAGCAGCGGTGCCGCTTGCCGAGACCGCCTATGGCAGTGAGGATCGGCTGGACCCAGAGGCGTCCGGAGACCGAGAACTTTGGCTAGGCCGAGGGACGGTGCAGGGAGGTGTCAGGAATCGGCACTCCCTCGGTTCGGACGATTCCACCGAAGGCTCCGGAACGGAGGCACAGGCGAGCCCGGCAGGATCCTCAACTCCCACCGGGATTCTCAGCTTCTCCAGCCGACAACCCGTCCAACGGATCGAGAAAAATCTCGACCGCCGTCGGGAGTCTCGGTCAACTGGCCTGATGGGGACACCGTGAAGCCAGTGGCCGAAGCAGAGGTCGACGAAGTCTACCTCGACAACTAGGGAGGGGATCTTTCCGCTCCCAGGAGCGTCGACTTGAGACTGCTTTTGTCTCTTTTTGGACCGAGAAAGGTCCAGAAGAAGTTGGACCCTCACCTTTCATCGAGAGGTCAGACAAAGCTCATAAAAGAAGAATACGAGGCACCGAGAAAGGCGGGACAAATGCCGCAGCGGTGGGCGGCCAGCCGCCTCCTCTTCGAGGCGATCATTTGCTCGAGCTGATCCTTGAGCCCGCGACAGACACACATGACCGGGCCTCTTTAGACTTAACTGGAGGAAATCTTTCGGACGCTCAGCAGCTGTAAACGGCAGTACGGTCTTCGAGGACGAGGGCTAAAAAGAAGAGCAGGTCGCAAGCCTGCGGGTCGCGCTCAAGGCCCTAGCAGTAGACGCACGGAGCGCGGATCCGCCCAAGACATCTTCTGACTCAGGGGCATCTCCGAAACCGAGTCGATTTGTCCATCGCACGCGAGGGAGAGAAGACCAAGTCTTTTAGCAAAAACTTTTGATTTGAAAATTGAAGAATTAGGAACCAGTCTTATCATGAAGCGTTAAGGAGGAAACCTGAGCTTCCAAGCAGTAAGGAAGATCTGGCGTCATTGGGCGGAGCCGAGAGTTTTACCACCCGGGTGGGTGGGAGGAGCCAGCTTGAAGACCTTCCGGCAAGATTTAAAGCGGCAAGGAACCTGCCAATAAGTGTGGATGAACAACATATCCATGTCCCTAGAAATGGTATTTACCACCAGGGTGGGTGGGAGGAGCTAGCTTGAAGACTTCCGGCCAGATTTAAAGGGGAAAGGGACATGCCAGAGTGTGGATGAACAACATATCCACGCTCCTAGAAATATTTTAATTTTAGTTAGCAGTTGCGGTCGGTTTTGGACCGTTGCGGGATCCTGGAACCAAGATAAAATGAACAGAGGCTATCGCTTCAGGAACCGGTATTAGCGGTTCTTAAAACAAGCTAATTTAATAAAATTAAACGTAACTAATGGAGTTTTTTTTAGTCAGAAAACTCCGATAAATATAAAATAAACCTTGTTTACCCCAGTTATACTGAACTGGGAGAAAAAGAAAACTTACAATTTAAACACAAACTATGGGTTTATCTAAAATTACAAAAAGTAAAAGGCAGCAAATAAAATGTAAAGAATACTTATATTTTAAAAGGTTTCTCACGTCAGAATTAAAGATGCTGAGAGAATCTCCGAGCATCTAATCTTGACAGGCAGAGAGAAATCTGAGGGGTTTAGAACTAAGGCAGCATTTGAAATGTGGCTCATGCAAAAGATTCCATCATTTGCACGTTTCAAATTCTCTCTGGGCAGTTCTTAGAAGGCTGACTGCATAAAGTTATGAATACAGTGCAACCCGCTTATATCGGACTTCTCGGTACATAGCCGAAACTGTCGATATAGCAGTGTGTCCGTTTCATCGTAAAATTACTTTACTGTGGTGTGGAACCACTTGCATAGTACACTTGTTTAAGTGTGATGAAGGAGTAATGTCCCATGGGGGCTGGGTGTAAACTGCATTTCTGGGGGGTTTGTACAGTGTTCATATTTTGTGCTTTAGTGGTTTAAAATAACTTATTTCAATTAGAACTCTCACTTTAAAATTGTGTTGAGCTGCTTTTATGCATCCAAGGTCTTCACAAAGTCCAGTATTGTTGTCTGCCTCCTGTTCCGCTTTGTGTATTTCACCCACATCTTTTCTGTGGCTCTGACAGCTGTCCAGTCAGGAACAACATCGGCTCGTTGCTCCATAGCCTTGCGAAGATTTAGGAAAGCAGATGGCATACCAGACAGGGTCACCAAATTTCTAGATTCCTGTTGAGAGTTGTCTTCCTACTCTTCTGACTCTTCCTGGGTCAAAGATGGCAGCACATCTGCAATTTCATCCTATCCTTCCTGGAGTGCAACTCCGGTGGGGTCACCCAGATGGAAAAGGTTGTCGAACTCCTCCGTAAGACCTTCAGGGGGTGCACTGCTCTCATCTTCTTCCTGGTCCAGCGCTTGTCCTGCTGGTTCTTCGCCTTGGTAAAACCTTTTTTTTTTTAAAAACAGCTTTGAATTGTCTGCAGACTTATTTCATCCCAGGCTGTCTTGATTATCCTGATAGTGTCGAGAACATTGATCTGCTTGACGCAGACTGAGGCTGTAATTTCCTCACTGCTGTCTATTGAATCTATGACCCTCTGCCTCATCAGCTGTACGTAATGCCTTTTAAATGCATAGATTATTCCTATATCGAGCAGCTGTATGATACAAGTCGTGTTCGGAGGCAGGAAGAAAAGAGTGATGTTTCTCAGTCCAGAAACCTTAGGATGGCTGGTAAAATTATCTAAGAGTAAAGCTGTTTTTCTGCCGGAGTTTTTTTGTCCCAACACCTTACCCAATCCGTGAATATCTCCCCGGTCATCCATGCACTCCGGTTTGCTTTGTAGAGTACGGGAAGGTGGCGAATCCAACGAAAGCAACGGGGGTTGGTGGGCTTTCCAATGACTAGAAGGTAAAGCTTCTCCGTGCCCTGCATATTGCAACGGCAGAGCATGGAGAGGCGCTCCTTAGCTTTTTTGTGACCCTCAAGTGTGTCAGCTTTAAATGTTAATGTTCCTCTGCCAATGCAGCGGAAAAAAAAAATAGTCTCCTCACAATTAAACATCTGCAGGTGAGAACTGGTTGGAGACTGGGCAAGACTTCCTGAACCCAAGACTCTGCTCCACTGCTGTTGGCCCCCCCCCCCCCACACCATGGGCCCTCCTGTACCTTGTTATGGCGCACCTTCCATCGGTGGAGCCAGCCATCAGATGGGGTAAAATCTTCCTTCCCCCACTGCCTCAGCACTCTTCGCTGCGTTCTGCATCAAGATTGGGCCACTGATCATCGCATCTCTCCCCCGACCGTTGACAAACGGAGAAGTGCATCTTCCACATCTTCATCTTTGCCTGTAATTTTCTCTTTCAATTGGGATTTCCACTGTTATGCCATCCCTCCAACAGCTTGTCCCGATCCCTAAGCAGATCAGACAAGGTTGATCATGGCATGCCAAAGCGGATAGCCAATTCACACACTGAAGTCTTCAGCATGTCATCAATCTGTTTTAAAATAACGATTTTTTGGGAAAGATTTAGAGTGGTATGCTTAGACATGGCAGAAATAACTCACTCACAGCAGCAGACAGATGTGAAAGGAACAGCAGCAACTACGAGCACAAGACACAGTAATACCCCCCAGTGAAGTGTAAAGTTCTTTGTGTTACAGCTGTCTTAAGTAGCTGTGAATGAATGCCAAATAACGCCATCGACAGCTAAGCAGTTGATGACAAATATGCAATCAGCACTTTCAGTGCTAAGTACTGCCTTAGGAACTGTTCGATTAAGCCAGCAGCCATATTACGATGCATCACAAAGTTTTACTGCATGTTTAAACGGCAACTGTTTGGGTTTTTAGGAAACGGCTGATATAACCGAAAAAACGGTATATCCATGACCGATATATCTGGGGAGGGACTGTACCAGAGTATTACTGGGGTTACAAGGGGGAATTAGCACCACAGGAGGCCATCAGTGGTGTCCCACAGGGCTCTGTGCTGGGACCAATGTTATTCAACATCTATGTAGCTGATGTCAGTTGGGGTTCTGAGTCCGACTGGTATGTTTGCTGATACTATATTGGGTGCAGTGGTGGAAGGGTGGGGTGCTGCAGAGGGATCTAGAAACCTTGGGGAGGTGGTCAAGTACCTGGCAGTTGGACTTCAGTGCTAAGTGCAGGATTATGCACTCTGGAAAAAGGACTCCAGGATTTGGCTATAAGCTGGGAGGTGTGCAGTTATTGGTATCCATTGAGGAGAAAGATCTGGGCGTGCTAGTCACAGGCCATATGAATCACACTGCAGTGTAGGAAAGTGACAGCGAAGGCCAATAGGATGCTGGGGTGTATAGCAAGGGGAATCACCTCAAGGAGTGAGGATGTGATCCTGCCGCTGTACAGGGCATTAGTGCAGCCTCACTTCAAGTACTGCATGCAGTTCTAGCATCCATACTCAAAAACGGACAGACTATTGAGGAAGGGTTACAGAGAAGAGCAACCAAGATACTGTGTGGGATGAGGGAAAAGCCGTATGAGGCGCTACAGATGCTCAACATGTGCTAGAGGACAGAAGGGACAGGGGATATACGATTGAGACATTTATATACTCGAACAGTATTAATAGGGTAAGTCAGGAGGATCCGTTTAAAATTAGAAAGGAAGGAATTACAAGAGGGCATAGTCTAAAGTTGGAGTGGGGGAGGTTCAGAAGGGAGATGAGGACGCACTTTCTCACTGACAGGGTGGTGACAGCATGGAATCCCCTGCCAGAGGAATTTGTTTCGAGGGCATCAATGGGGGTGGAATATACTTAGAGAAAAATCAAAATGGGGAAGGGGGAAAGGGTAAAACAGTCGGATTAGTTGGTGGGAGGGGGCAACAGTGCATAGCACTGAGAGCTGCACACTCGAGCAGCCTTGAAATGCAGTTAGGCCTTTATCTACTGGCTTCATCGTATGTTCAAATCCCTCCTGCCAGCTTCCACTCATGTTGTGTTCTTGGTTCAACAGTTCTACTGAAAATTTCCCCGCAATCTACCTTGTTTATTCCTTTCAAGAAGGTCCCAACCAAATTTCCCCCCTTTGGTCTCCAGCAAGTATGTTCAGGGCCTTAAGCCAAGCAGGATCTGCCCTACTGGCCCTAAATTATTCCAGGTACCTAATGCTGCACTGTCTCCAACTCGTTTTTGTCTTATGTGAGAGCTCTAGAACTGGGCACAGTATTCCAGATGCAGCCTCACCAGTAATCTAGAGAGAGGCAGTTAACTTCCCCTTCCTCCTGCTGTCAAACCACCCTCCGATACACCCAATTATAAGGACAGATAAAATCACGCTATCCATGACAAGGCAGAGCCCAAGGTGTGATGTACAGAACAGCACTATACTGGCTAGAGGCTGACATCAAAGGCTAATCCTCTTCATAACTCATCAGCACTTGATCACTAGCAACCAATCCGGCAGAAAATTAAGAGCTCTTTTCTTGGTCAGCTATTATGTCAATCTGTGAGTTCACAATGCAAATGAGGTATGAAGCAGAAAAGAAATAGTTGCTGAGAAAAATATATACCTGCACAGCAAGGACCTACCAACCAACTAGGATAGACGTTAATAAACTGAGGGAGTCTGGAAAAGGTGCGTCTCAAGACTTCTCTCAGACTGTTAGAACAGCCCATACCAACTGTAGCCCTACAGGAGCAGACACTCAAGGTGTACATATGCCAGTCTTCAGGCAGACTGCTATTTCATGCTTAGAATTGTCCAGCAGACTGGTGCCCTTTTTTGGAATAGGTTGACCTTTAATGCACCAACACTACAATAATCACTACTTAGAATTTGGACCATTGCCTGAAAGTTAAATGTAACTTCTTGTAAGGAAAAGCTGGTTATCTGAAGACATTACAAGCTTACCTTTGCACTAGTAATGGTGCCAAAAGGGGAAAATTCCTTCCGCAGACGCTCATCATCGATGCCATCATCCAGATTCTTCACATAAAGATTGACACCCTAAAGCAAGAGTACACATGAAGATGTTACCCCAAAATTCTGCATTCAATACTGAAGCTTTAAAAAAAAGATAAAAAAAAAATTTGAGTAACCTGGTATCTGGTAATCCTATCTTGCTTCATTTGTTCAAATTTGCGCTTCAGCTCAGTTTGCCTTTCCACTTTCTTTTGAGCACGGCCAACATAGATCTGTTTTCCATTGAGTTCCTTCCCATTCATATCGTCAACAGCCTAGAATACAGCAAACATTGTTACATGTCCTTTTCACATAGTTTTAGTTAGGTGAATTTAAAGTAGTCAAGATAGGGCATGCGGTTACATCATAACTGCACACCTCAGGTGAATTGTGAGGCACAGAGTGCCTTGAAACCACCCGGAAAGTGCTGTTAAGTACAGCATAACTACTCAATCTAGAGTGGTATCAAGCTTATAAAATTGTGAAAAAAGACCCAAAAGGTGAAAAGATGGCATTTTAAAAACAGACCTGTGTGGTTATATTGCATTAACCGCAGGTCATGTAACTGGATTCCACCAGAGTATTTCAGTTCAATTCATATTTCTAAAAAGTGCTATTCACACTGATCATAGCGCTTGCATAAAAATTACAAATATACTTAAAAATGTAAAACCATTCTCATGATCCAACAATACATCAGTAAATCACTAAGCAAGAAATGCCAGATCAAACATACGTTTTTAGGGCTGTTCTGAAGAGCACAGGATTTGTCCTATTCAATTTATAAATGTATTTTCTAATACCCCACCATTTACAGAAACAGAAGGACTTAAATTTATATTAGTTCACTTTATTTAATCCCTACCCCAAATTTATGTAGCACCTGACCCCTCGTGGGCTATTGGTGGACATGTCCAGGATTCCCCCCACCTCAGGAAATGGTGGGAGAGGAGTGGTTCATTCTGTGACAGGGTATATATAGGCGGCACTGAAGGTTAAGACTACACTACAATCAACATTATATAGGTCGGGCTGAGCAGACTTGATGGGCCACAGGGCCTTCTTCAGCAGATACAGTACAATTATGGAAGAAAGTACAGTTACGTAAGAACATACCGTAACAGTAGATCTTCGAGAACAGCTCCTTGCAGCAGGTTACACCATTAGGACTGAAGCCGGCAGGCGCCAGGACCCTACGGAAACTTTCTAGCTAGCAGTCTTCAGCGGGGACCGCCTCCGATGTCAGGCGTAGTACATAAGGAGGCGCCCCCCCCCCCATAATCCTCAGTTCTCCCACCGGAGACTCTCGACCGCTGGATGACATCAGAAGAGGAGACTGAGAATCCGCCACCAGGTGGCAAAACAAGTCAATAGGAATGTCCCATCTAATGAAATGGGTGCTCGACTCCGACCTACCTCCAGCGGGGATGGTGGGAGGGAAAGTACCTGCTGCAAGAGCTGTTCTCGAAGATCTAATGTTAAGTTAAGTTCTTACGTAACTGTACTATCTTACTTAGAGATACAGCTCTTGCAGCAGGTTACACCATTAGGACTGATTTCCAAGCAGTAGTGGCAATCATGCACCATCGGGAGGAGGAAAGAGAGACCACGAGGTAACTCGAGCTTAGGACAGAAGTCCCTGAGGGACAGCTAGACTGAACCCCGCTCTTCGCCTCGATGCAATGTCCAGACTAATGCCTGATAAAGGTATGCAAAGAGCTCCAAGTAGCTGCAGCGCAAATAGCCGAGGTGGAGACGTTCTTTAACACCGCAAAGGAAGTAGCAACCCCTCTAGTGGAATGACCCTTGACCGCGCCCGGAAAGGGTTTATTGCGCTTCTCATAACAGAAAGTAATGCACTGGATGAGCCACCTAGAAAGCGACTGTTTAGAGACAGGAGCTCCCTTCATCCTGTGGGCAAAGGAGACGAAAAGTTGGTCCAACTTTCGGTGTTTGGTTCTGGCCAGGTAGCATCTGAGGCACCTGTGCACGTCTAGGGTGTGCAGAAGGGCTTCTCCTCGATTAGAAAACTTTGGAAAATACACTGGTAGATTGATATCCTGATTAAGGGTGAGAGCTGAGACCACTTTAGGCAAAAACTTTGGGTTTGTCCTTAGGGATACCATGTCCTGGTGGAAAACCAAATAAGGCTCTTTGCACATAAGAGCGTACATTCCCGAAATACTTCTGGCAGAAGTAACTGCAACTAAAAATAAAGTTTTCCAAGAGAGAAAACATAGCTACTTAATCTGCGGCTGGTTCAAAAGGCTGGCAATGCTGCTCAGGTCAAGAGTAAGTCCCATGGAGGACTGGATCTTTAAAGGGAGGCCTAAGGTGGAGAAAGCCCCTTAAAAAAAGGCACGAGTAGTGTCCAGCTGGCCACCGTCCAATGGCCTACGGGGGCATGGTAAGCTGAAATGGCACAAAGGTGCACTTTAAATCGAGGAGTAAGCCAGTCCGGAGTGGAAAAGGAAAGCAGGTAGTCGCACCAGCTTTTCTGGACAGTCTAACAAGGAAGCTTGTGGCAAGCCCAAACAGAATCTCACACATTTCATGGCGTAAGCTGCATGGGTAGCCGGTTTTCTGGCAGTAGAAAGCACGTCTGCCACTTCTTGCGAGACCCCGTATCGCATCATGGCTAGGTCTCTAGGAGCCAAGCGTGCAGGTTCAATGAACGTAGGTCCGGATGGACCAAGGAACCCGCCTCCTGAGACAATAGATGGGAGCCGATTGGCAAAGGCACTGGAGGTTCCCGGGATAGCTGGTGCAAGAGAGGGAACCAGATCTGTCTGGGCCAGAAGGGTGCTATCAGAATGAGCATCACTTGCTCCCTGCGAAGCTTTAAGAGAACTCTCTGGATCAACAAGAAAGGAGGAAAGGCAGAGAGGACTCTGGCCGCCCAGGAGAGGGACAACGCGTCTCGCCAGAAAACACCAGACCCTGGATCTAGAGTGCAAAAATTGGGCAGTTTTGTGTTGGATGGGGACGTGAAAAGGTCTAGTTCTGGAGTACCCCATCTCTTGAAACAGATCCTCTGCCACCTCCTGCAGAAGTTCCCATTCGTGGACTCTGGCCTGAGAGTGGCTCAGGCCGTCTGCGATGATGTCCACTCTGGGGACGTGAACTGCAATTAGGTTTGCGCCGTGCTGCAATACCCACTCCCACACTCTCATGGCCTCCCTGCAAAGCGAGTAGGAGTGAGTGCCTCCTTGTTTGTTGAGGTAATACATCACCGCGGAATTGTCTAACAGAAGTGCACCCGGTGGAATCTCCGACTGGAAGACCTGCAGAGCGTAAAGGACTGCCCTCATTTCTAGGATGTTGATGTGGAGATGAGACTCCTGGGCTGTCCACAGGCCCCGAGACCAAACACCATCGAGGTGTGCTCCCCACCAGAGCCCTGAGGCATCTGTGGAGAGAGCGCCACAGTCGGGGGCGGCGCTGTGAAGGGAACTCCCGCAGAGAGGTTCCCTGGATGTAGCCACCATTGCCAATCTCGAATTACAGTTTTCATGATTCAGATTGGATGCTGCAGATGGTCTTGCCTTTGATCCCATTGTACCCATAACATCCACTGGGTTACCCGCATGCGGAGATGGGCTAGCGGGACTGTTGCAATGGCCGCAGCCATGTGTCCAAGCAGGCAAAGGACCAGCCTGGCTGGGACGGTCTTCTTCGCAGACAACTCCCTGATGAGGGATCTGATGTGTTCCGCTCTGTCTGTGGGAAGGAAAGCTATCCCTCTGACGGTGTCCAGAACTGCTCCGATAAAATGCAGCTTCTGGGACGGAATCAGGTGTGTCTTCTTGTAGTTAATGAGAATACCCAGGGATTGAAAAAGAGACTGGGTGCAGTGAATAGCAGTCATCAAGGCCTCCCTGGAAGGCGCCATGAGAAGCCAGTCGTCCAGGTATGGGAACATGTAGTGGCCCTGTCTCCTCAGAGACATGGCCACACCGCCATGCACTTCGTGAACACGCGAGGTGCCGATGACAGCCCGAAGGGAAGAGCTCGGAACTGATAATGGCGGCTCTGAAACTAAGCGCAGGAACCTCCAGTGCGCCTGAGCAACGGGAATGTGCATATATGCGTCCTGCATGTCCAAAGACGCCAGAAAGGCATCCTGCTTCAGCATGGGAATTAGGCCCAGAAGGGTCACCATGCGGAAGCGTTTGTAAGCGACCGAAAGGTTGAGGTTGCTGAGGTCCAGTATTGGACGGAGGTCCCCTGTTTTCTTTGGAACCAGGAAGAAGTGAGAATAGTACCCTAGTCCTCTCTGGTTCTTTGGAACGTGCTCTAAGGCTTCCTTTTCCAGAAGCGCGACCACTTCCTGCTGTATGAGTAGGGCATGCCGACCCAAAAAGCAGGAAAGCAGGGGAGGTCTTGTAGGTGGACTGCCTACAAACTCTATATAATGGCCTCTTTTGACCAACTGCGGAACCCACCTGTCGGTGGTGATCGACTGCCACCCTGGGAAGTGGCGTGCGATGTGACTCCCGACCTTTTCCCGTTGATCCTGGGAAGGGGCGGGGGCTGGGAAGGAGTCATGCTGTGGCAGCGTTTGACTCTGCAGGCTGGGCAGACTTTGAAAGTCGTTGGCCTCCGCCTGGGGATGACTTGGCCTGGGCCTTGTGTGTGTAAGTGCCCCTCTGCTGCTGACAGGAACGCTGCTGATGCCTTTGTAGCTGGCCACGAAAACGGCTCTGGTTCCTATGAAAGGAACTAGGCCGAGACCTGTACATAGCTTGTACTGATCGGACTGCCTTCCCTGCGTCCTGGAGTTTAGTGATTACTCTTTCAGAGGCTTCTCCAAACAGGACCTCGCTGTTATAAGGGACGTCTAGGATGTTTTTCTGGACGTCCGGGGTAAATCCGGAGACAAAAGCCTGAGGCTGCAGCTCTGGCTGAAGAGTCCGCAGAATCATCTGAACCCGTGCGGAGGATGTTCAAGAGCTCCTCCTTGTGTTCGCCATCGGGCATCTTCTCAACTAGGTCCTGACCCTGTTCCCACAGGGAGTTCCGGAACTGAATCACAGGGGTCAGATAGTTCAGCAACTTGATGGCGCAAGTAGCAGTCACGTACGTGCGCCTTCCCAGGATGTCCAATTGCTTGGATTCCTGGTCCGGTGGCTGCGTGCTCAAATGCAGAGGTCTCCGAGACCGGTCATGCGAAGCAGTGATGACCAGGGAATCAGCCAGAGGATGGTTCGCCAAATACTGGTCCTCCCTAGCGGCCTTGTATAGGTGGTCAGCCTTCTTCGGCACCGCGGGAGTGGAATGCGGAAGTTTCCAGGCAGCCTTGGTGATGTCCGTGAAAGTATCCACCAAGGGAGGCACTACCACAGGCTTCAGGTCTTTTTGCCGAAGGTAGCGGGCAAGGCGTTGTCACTCGGGGTCGAGCTCCTCAGCATCCCACCCCATGTTCTCCTGGATGTGCCTCATGATCTCAGCGAAGGAGGGATCATCCGGAGGAGACCTGGGTAGGTCGTGTGGGTCAGGAGAGGGAATGCTGAGAAGAGAAGGTGATCTGAAACACACTGAAGTGTCAGACCTGGAATCCTCCCCCGGAGTGTACCGGCGTCTGGGTCTCTTGGGGTTGGGTGACCCTGAGGGGGATTGGGAGGGAGGCCTTATCCTTTCCAAAGATCTACCCCAGGAGGTGGCGTCTGCCCCTTGGGTGATGGAGGTCGTCCTACAGGCCCCTTAGGTGGAGGAGGGGGCGTAGGCGGTGAAGGAATAGGTGGAGGCGGAGTAACAGGTGTAGCAGGAAGAGGACGTGCAGGAACTACTTTCTTGATTGTGTCCCACCAGAAGGTAAAAAGCTCCTTTACCTCCGCAAGATTCATACGACGGGCCTGGCGCCGGGTCCCCGGGGGTCTCCCGCACCGGGGAAGGTTCCCTTGGGAGCACGGAGTCTCCGGTGTCACCCGCCTGGTCCTCTGGCTGTGTGGTGTCCACCTCAGTGGAGTCCCTCTGACCGGCGACTGCCGGCAACAGGGGTGCGATCCTCTTCTCCGGGGTAGCAGACGTCGGTCCCCTGGCCGACGTCTCCGGAGGCGAACGCCTGGCCGGCAACGGGTGCCTGGGTGTCAGCTCCTGTGAGCGCCGGTGATGTTTGGCTGACATTGGGTGGGCCGACGTCTGGTCCAACGTCCGTTTGAGGGACGTCTGGTTTTTAGTTTTGCAGGGCGCCGGATCTGAACCTCGGGGTGGCTGGGAGACTGATCTGGCGACGGAAGGAAAATTTATGGCGCTCACCCGACTTCGACGAGGCCTTGGAAGGAGTAGAGGAGGCCGAGGGCCTCGAAGTCTTCAGAGACTGGAGAGAGGAGGAACCACTAGATGACCTGACCTGGACCGGGGGAGGTTGCGACAGAGCCCTGGAGGGAGAGTGGTCCGATTTGGAACCGGGGCTTCGGGAGTCAGAGGCCCGGGCAGGAGACCTGGACCTTGCCTTTTCCTGGTGCTTGTCCTGGTGTTTGTGGGTTTTGCTTGAAGGCTCTCCCCAGGAGGAAGGTTCCTGGTCCATGATTTTGAGTTTCTCTTCCAGGAAAAATGCTTCAAGTCCCGTCTGGCGTCGGATCCTGGTACGGCTGTTGCAAGCCCTGGCAAAAGGAGCAGGCCTTGGTGTCGTGGTCTGGGCCTAGGCAGCGACACAGGCCGAATGGGGATCCTAAGAGGGATCCGCGTTTGCAGGCACACTCGTGGTGACCCTCTAAGGATGTAGTTGGAGAGGACATCAGTTGCTCAAATTCAAAATTAAGACGAAAATCGTCGTAGTTCTATGGTCATCGCGTGCTAGAAAAGGAGACCGAGAGGCCGATACTAGAGAGTCGATGGCAGGAAAAGAACTGAGGACTATGGGGGACCGCCTCCTTATGTACTACGCCAGACGGGGGCGGGACAGACGTCTGAGGCGGTCCCCGCTGAAGACTGCTAGCTAGAAAATTTCCGTGGGGTCCTGACACCTGCCGTCTTCAGTCCTAATGGTGCAACCTGCTGCAAGAGCTGTATCTCGAATAAGATCTTACTGTAACAGTAGATCTTCGAGAAGAGCTCATGCAGTGGGCAATAACTATTATGATTAAGCCGCCAGGCGCCAGAACCCCACAGAAACTTTCTAGCAAGCAGTCTTCCACAGGGACTGCCCTGATGTCTGCTACGCCAGATGTCAGCAAATGGTATAAAAGGGACGGTTCCCAGCCCCACCTTAGTTCTCTCGCCAGAGACCCAGAGTCTAGGATGGAAGGAGAACCAAGCAGGTTCTTTGCCAAAATTAACAGAGCGAAGCCGGGGTGGGGAAGGGGCCACCACTTCTGCTGTAAGAGCTCTTCTCAAGACCTACAGTTATGGTAAGTTCTTACATAACTGTACCATCTTAGAGTTGGAGCTCTTGCAACAGGCACTAGCCATTAGGACAAGTCCCAAGCAATAAAAGGTTAAGGACCAGTAAAAGTCTGGGAGGAGGCTGAAAAAACTGCCAACTAAGAACCTGGGAGAAAAGACCCTGCAGGACCGTGAGGCCAAACCCAGTCCTATGTCTGGAAGCCATGTCCAAGCTGTAATGCTTAAAGGTGTGAACAGAACTTCAGGTAGCCGCTACACAGATGTCCGCTGCAGAGAAGTTTCAGAGAAAGGCAAAGGAAGTAGCCACTCCCTGGTACAGAAATACAGGTTACTCACCTGTAATAGGAGTTCTAGGAATGGTATATGTTGTTCATCCACACTATCCGGCAGGTTCCTTGCCGCTTTAAATCTTGCTGGAAGGTCTTCAAGCTGGCTCCTCCCACCCAGGCGGTAAAACTCTCGGCTCCGCCCCATGATGCCAGATCTAGCCCGCTGGAAGTCAGGTTGTGCGTCAAAGCTAGGGAAGTCGGGTGGGTCGTGTGAACATATACCATTCCTAGAACTCCTGTTACAGGCGAGTAACCTGTATTTCTAGGGACATGATTTTATTTATCAAGTCTGGGATTACAAATACCTTTGAGCCATGGCTCTTTTACAAAGGTTCCACATCAGAGAAATACAAATTATGGGGAACATAAAGACAGGCATTACAACAATGTGGTCATTGCAAACAGAGTACAGATTAATACAGTTCAAGGGTAGCATTGTAACAAGGCAGCCAGCGGCATTTGTCAGAGAAAATAAACAGATAAGAAGTGCCAGAGTCATAGGGAGAGGGGAGAGAAGGAATGTAGGAAGGGCGGCGAGAGGGTGAAAAGTGCAGCATTGGGTATACCAAGATGTGAGGGTAGAATCCAGTGGTGGTTTGGGGGAGGAGAGAGACAACTAGAGCAGAAAGAGAAGTGGAAAAACAAGGTTAAGTTGGGCAGTCACAGGAGCTGTTGGTAGTGAGATAGTCCCGGAGCCTAGTTTTAAACATACCAATAGTTGGGGCAGAGGAGATGGTTGGGCTGAGGCCACTGAACTAGAGTGGTGCTCGATAAGCAAAAGAGCGTTGTCTCTGTGAAGTGTGACAGTGGGAGGACTTTCAGTAGCTGTAGCGTGGATCTCCTAAGGCACCATTTGTTAATTCGGTGTTGTAACAGAGTTGAGACCCCAGAAGGTGCAAGGCCAAGGTAGATTTTTTTCACTATGGAGCAGGTGAGAAACTTTATGCGGTATGATAGTTGGAGCCAGCCGGTCTGAGTGTACAGGTCACGTGTGGGTGAGACGGTGAGCACCAGTGATGAGCCGACATGCTTTATTTAAGGCAGTTGAGAGGCATCTAAGGGTTGTGGTTGTGGCCGAGCCATAAATGATGAGACCATAGTCTATTACAGAGATCACAGAGCTCAGGACTGCAACCTTCAAAGCTTCTGGCGTGAGGTGTGGTCTGTTTGTAGAGACCACCAAGCCATGTATTAGCAGCTCTAGCTACATTATCTACATGAAGTCCATAGGAGAGATTAGGGTCAAGCTGTATCCCTAAGTATTTGAAGGACACCACCTGATCTAGAGTGTTCCCCTGGGTGGTGGAGATAGCCAAGTGGTGTAGCTTGTGTGGGTTATGAGAGCTGCAGAAGAGCATAGATTTGGTTTTCTTGTCATTGAGGACCAGTTTATGATTAAGAAACCATGTCTCTACAGAACTGAAACCAAGTTGAAGGTTGTGTTGAAGAGTTGCAAGATCTTTGTGAATGGAGAATACAACAGCATCATCGCATATAGTATGATCTGCTCAGAGCAGTGGTAAGGGATGGAGTTTGAAAAGGCTAAAATGAGGTCCCAGTATGGATCCCTGTGGGACACCAGGCGAACAGGCAGGGTGTTGAAAGAGCGTCCTAATTTTTACTCTCTGTGACCGGTTTTCTAAGTAGCTTTTAAACCAGAGAGAAGTCAGGTGATAGCCCGCATTCAGTAGTTGGTGTTAGTAGTCCATGGTGACTGTATCAAGGCCTTGGAGAGGTTTCCACGAAACGGCCCCTGTGAGAAGGCCGCTGTCAAGGGATTTGTGCAAAGCTCCAGTGAACTCAAGAAGGCTGTGGTGGTGCTGTGACCTTTCCAGAAGCCGTGTTGTCGTGGACAAGGTATATTGTATTTATCCAAGTGGTCAGTAAGTTGATCAGCCACGATGCGCTCAAGTGCCTTAGAGAGTGGGGGCAGTATGGAGATAGGGCGATAATTTGAGTGAATCGTCTTGTCCCCACTTTTATGGACAGGTGTCACGGTGCCTGTTTTTCATAGGTCTAGAAATTTTCCACAGCTGAGAGAGAGGTTTAGGATTTTTGTTAATGGATGAATTACCTCATCGAGGGTGAGCAACAGAAGCTTATATGCTGGATATGTTGTTCATCCACACTGTCTGGCAGACTCCTAGCAGTTCTCCGGGAGGAGGGAGGCAAGGTGCACACCCCCTACTTAGGGAATCAAGATTGGAGAACCGAGGCCCCAAAACCAGCATCCCGGCGTGACTCAAGATCGATGTGGTAGTGGGTAATGAAGGCGTGTGCCGACTTCCAGGTAGCAGCCCTGCAGATTTCCTGGATAGGGACGTCCCTGGAAGCAGCCACCGATGCAGCGGTATGGCGGGCAGAATGAGCTCTTATCCCTCTGGAAGGCTCCATGCCTGCCAACCTATAGTAGAGATCTATGCAGGAGGAGACCCACCTGCCTATCGTCTACTTGGCTGCAGGTCTGTCAGGTGCGGCTTCAGCGTAGGTGACAAACAGATGGCGAACCTCTCCCTGAACTTCAGCCGTCCGCTCCTTATAATAAGCAAGCGCTCTTCTAGGGTCCAAAGTACGGAGCCTATATTCAGACTCCAAGGTGCGATTAGGGTAGAACACCGGCACAGTCAACACCTGGTTCAGATTAAACTCCGACACCACCTTCGGAAGGAATTTCGTGTGGGGGCGCAGGACAACCTTGTCCCTGTGGAAGACCAGATAATGAGACTATGGAAAGTGCCTGGAGCTCTCCCATCCTTCTGGCTGACATGATAGCCACCAAGAAGGCGATCTTCCACAACAGGTGAGAGATGTCACACCTGTGCATCGGTTCGAATGGCCTGCCCATAAGCTTAGCCAGTACCAGCAGTAGATCCCATGGAGGTGGAAGTTCTCGCACTGGAGGGGGATATGTGATCAAGGCCTTTGAAAAAGTGCCCGACCACCTTCTCCTGTGCCACCGACTGCTTCCTGGCCCGAGCCCGGTAAGCAGAGATGGCTGCCAGGTGCACCTTAAGGGTCGCCGACCGAAACCCTTGCAGAGAAAGGGACCACAGGTAGTCCAGAATGCTTGCCAAGGAACAGGAGGAAGGGTCCAGGCCCTTGCCCTGACACCAAATGGAGAATCTCTTCCATTTGAAGGCGTAGCAATTTTTGGTCGACCCTTACAGGACGCCTCAACAACGTTGAGGTCCACGTCGGAAAGACCCAAGGCCTGGAACTCTAGCTGCTCAGGAACCAGGCAGTCAGGTGCAGGGACTGAAGGTCCGGATGGAATATCTTCCCCTGACTGAGATCAGGTCCAGGTAGCCTGGAAGCCGCCTCGGGAGCCTGGAGCCGAGACTGAGGAGATCTGGATACCAGAACTGGCGGGGCCAGTCTGGGGCTACCAGAATCCCTTGCGCCTCGTCCTTCCTCGCCTTGAGAAGCACCTTGTGAATCAAGGGAAACGGGGGAAAGGCGCAGAAGAGGCACGGGGTCCACGGCCTTGAGAAAGCATTCCCTGCAGCAAGCCCTGCTGAGGGGGGCGGGCATGAAACAGTCTCAGCTTCGCATTCTCCCTGAAGGCAAACTGGTCCACCTGAGGCATGCCCCAGTAGGAGAACAGATCTTGTACTACCTCCGGCAGGAGAGACCACTCGTGGGACGCAGCTCCTATCCTGCTTAGGGCATCGGCCAGAATGTTGGAGGCTCCTGCCACATGGATGGCAAGGAGATCCGCCTCCAGGCTGCGCACGAGGGACCAAATGCGGAGAGCTTCCCTGCACAGAGGCATGGAGCGCGTCCCGCCCTGGCGGTTTAAGCAGTACATGGTCGCGGTATTGTCCGTCTGGACCTGGACCACTTGACCCCGTACAAATGGAGAGAAGGCAGCGAGGGCTAGACGAACCGCTCGAAGCTCCAGCAGGTTGATGTGGCATCGGGACTCCAGAGGGGACCAGAGGCCATGCGCTCTGTGCTTCCCCAGACGAGCACCCCAACCCATCAGAGAGGCATCGGTCGACAGAGAGACCGTCGGCTCGGGGCGGACAAACGGGGTGCCTTCCTGCAGATGAGCTGGAACGATCCACCACTGGAGAGCGTTCCACATCTCCTGGGTCACCATCACTGGCTGATCCACAGGACCGGAGCGCTGTGACCACTGGCTGGCCAGTCCCCATTGTAGGGGACGCATGTGCCAACAGGCCCAATGGACCACGATGGTGCAGGCTGCCATGAGGCCCAGGAAGTCCCGGGCAGGGCACAATTGCCCACCCTGAAATGACCGGGCAAAGGAGGAAAGAACCTCGGCCCTGTCCGCCGGGAGCCGTACTCTGGCTCGCAGAGAGTAGAGCTCTGCCCCGATGAATTGGATCACCTGCTTTGGCACGAGTTGTGACTTGGCCTCACTGATAAGGAGGCCAACTTGAGCGCAAACCTGGAGGGCCAGATCCCTGGACCGCTCCACCTCCATTCTGGAGGAGGCCGCAATCAGCCAGTCATCCAGGTAGGGGTATACCCGGACCCTTCGGTGCCGCAGAAATGCTGTCACCACTGCCATGCATTTGGTGAAGACCATGGGAGCTACAGAAAGGCCGAAGGGCATGGCCTGGAACTCAGAGGGACCCCTCTGCTCTGAAGCAGAGGAATCGCTGGTGGGACGGACGGATTGGGATGTGAAAGAACGCATCCTGGAGGTCCAGAGAACAGAACCACACGCCTCGTTCCAAGGATGGAATCATCTGTGCCAGAGTGACCATCCTGAAGGTTCGAGACCTTAGGAACCTGTTTATGTCATGCAAGTCTAGAATGGGGCGCCAGCCCCCCTGTCCGTTTCTGGACCAGGAAGTACCTGGACACAAATCCTGGGTCTGGTGGAGGATCTGCCACCTTCCTGGTCACCTCCTTTTCGGAGCAGGGCAATGTCGGCTCAGCGAGCCAACAGGCAGGCTGCGGACCTGGAGCCCCACGTGGGGGCGACAGCCGGAAGGGCGGGCCTGTTCAACTCCAGAGGCAGACCCTTTCTACCAGCTCCAACACCCAACGGTCCGTGGTGATAGCGGACCAGGCAGAAAGAAAGTGGCAGGGCCGGGAACCCAGGGGAAAGCGACGTGGCTGGGGGCGACACTCCTCAACCAGTCACTGGGCAGGCTTGGAGGAAGAACCGGCCGAGGGACCTCATGGGCCTTTTCCTCCCCGCTTCCTGTTGGAGGAAGATGCAGGCTTGGCTTTGGGGTGCCAAGTGCAAGCCTGCTGGCTGTGATGCTGGTGTTGCTGGGCCGGACATGCCGCAGGAGAAGAAGGTCGAAAAGACTTATCTTGCTGTCGATGTCCTCTGTCCTTCTGGGCAGACGTGAGAGAGTCCAGGGTGGCGTTGGACTGATACTCTGGAGGTGGCCTTCCACTCCAGGGCCGAACAGGTTGGTCCCCAAGAAGGGGACGTCCGCCAGCTTGTGCTGGGTATCTGCCGTAAAGGTGGATATCCTCAGCCAGGCTCTGCAGCACATGGCCACTGCGGCCACTACTGACCGGGCACAGGAGTCTCAGATATCAAGAGCCATTTGGAGCTGCTGTTTCGCCACTGCCCTTCTCTGATCCCGCACCTGCTTGACCGCAGGTCAGCCGGGAGATGAGGGATCACCTCATCCAGGGAGCCCGTGGGAGAAGTGCGCCATCAGTACGGCTGAACTGGCCTGGCCGATTGAGGACACATCGTATACCTTGCGCCCGGCATAGTCCAGCTTTTTGGACTCCTTGTCTGGGGGGGGGGGCGCTTATCCACATCCCTAGAGTTCCCGGGCATGGAGCCGCTATCAGTGACCAACCCTCCACAGAGGTGTTGCTGGCTCAGACAAAAGCGGTAGGGACCGCATACTTCCTGGCCATCCTGGCCGAAGGCGCAGGACAGGAAGCCGGCCGCTGCCATAGCTCCAAGGCTGGGCCAACAATGGCTTCAGCAACTGGAAAGGCCTCCGTGGGAGAATCCCCTCGGTCCAGTATCTCCGTGAGTGGACACTTGGCCCCCTTAGATACGGGCTTGAGATGCATCCCAGTGGACTCTGAGATGAGCCGAAGCAGACCCATGAACGATGATGGGATCTCGTCCATCGACTGTCCCCCAGAGGACTCCAAGTCAAGGGGCCTGGAAAACAGGGAGGAGTCGCTGTCAGACTCCGAGGAGTCTGCGAAGAGCTGCCTGGGGCCTGAGCCACCCTCCACCTGCCGAGGATGGTTCGGGAATGAGGGTGACCGACAACCGGTGGGGCAGACCCTGACCCGACCGAGAATTCTTGGTCAGAGACAGTTTTCGGTTGTGGAGTCGGAGGTTCCACCACAATTGGTCGGGCAGCTGGTTTCGGCTGAACAACCGGCCCAGGCTTGGGCACCTCGACCACCGCGAGGGGTTGTTTCGGCCTTTCAGGTGACAGCCACTTAATGGCCGGGGAAGGAGACTGCGTCTGCTTGTTCCCGGACAGAAGGAGCTCCTGCCACATTAAGTCCTTGTAGCGTTGATGCAATTTGCACCGAAGCCTCCCCCGAGGAGGAAGATGAGGACGAGTGGCGCCACCGCTTTCCTCCGTGCCGAGACAGAGACCGCCGGTGTCAGCGGGATCGGCTGGACCGAGACGAGGTCCGAGACAGAGACCGAGACCCTCGGTGTTTCCGAGGGTGGGTCTGGGAGGGAGCGGGGGAAAACCCGCTCCTCCCTCGGCTCGGGAGCCTTGACCGGGGACTCCGGCACAGTAAAAGCCTTGGTTTCCACCGGGGGAACCGGTGATGAAGGGTTGTCGGCTTCACCAGTTGACAGCCCGTCCGACGGGTCGAGAAATATCTCGACCATGTCGACGGGTGTCTCGGACGGCTGACCTGGACGGGGACACTGAAGCCAGCAGCCTTAGCCGCAACCTCGACCGAAGTCAAGTGTCGACTGTCCGGGGAAAGGGACCTCTCCAGCTCCCACCAACGTCGACAGTGGGACTTGCCCCTCGAGTCCTTTTTTGACCAAGAAGAGTGTCCCAATGGCCCCTCATCCTTCATGGAGAGGGACTGGCAAAGCTCCTTAAAAGAAGCTGTGTAGGAGGATCCCAAAGAGAGCAAGATAAATGCCACGACCGAGGCAGATGAGGATGTGGCCTGGGCCGCCTCTTCCTCCTTGAGGGCGATCATCTGCTCGAGTTGCTCAGCCGCCAGACACCGCCCAACGGGCCTCCTTGGACTTCACCGGCGGATAACATTTCTCAGGGTGCTCAAGTTGGAGCCGGGCAGCATGGTCTTCAAGGACGTTAGCGGAAAAAGACCTGCACAACTCTCAGGCCTGCGGGTCGTGGTCAAGCCCAAGGCAGTAGACGCATGTGGAGTGCGGATCGGTCCTGGACATCTTCTGCCCGCATGGGCACCGCCGAAAACCAGGAGTCGATTTGCCCATTGCAAACGAAGGAAGAAGAAGATCGAAGTCTGGAAAACTTGAAAATTATTTTCAGGTGAACCGAAGAGTTGGGATCCAGTCTATACACAGAGCGTTAAGAGAGGGAACCCGAGCTTCCAAGCGGTAAGGAAGTCATCGTATGGCGGAGGAGAGTTTTACCACCCGGGTGGGTGGGAGGAGCCAGCCTGAAGACCTTCCGGCAAGAAACCTGCCAGGCAGTGTGGATAACATATCCATGTCCCTAGAAAGAGGGATTATTACCTCCCTTTTATGACTTGACACCCCTACTAATGCACCCTAACATCCCCCCAAGCCTTACCTACTGCTTTAGTGGTCTGCTTGGATGATTTCAGGTCACTGGTGATGATGATGCCCAAGTCTCGTTCTTCCCTTGCAACTGCCAGCAACTCACCTCCGAGCCTATACGTGGCTTCAGGGTTTCTCTTCCCTATCTGCACGATCTTGCACTTCTTTGCACTAAACACCAGTTGCCACTCTTCAGACCATTTTGCTAGTTTATCCAGATCTCTTCTCATTCTGCCCACCCCGTCTGGATCATCTACTCGGTTGCAGATCTTGGGGTCATCTGCAAACAGACAAACCTTACCCTCCAGTCCATCTGCAATGTCACTGATGAAGATATTAAAGAGGACTGGCCCCAGGACTGATCCCTGAGGTACCCCACCTGTGACTTGCATCTCTTCTGACTGTATACCATTTACCTCCATTCTGTTTTCTGCCAGTCAACCAATTTGCCACACAGTTGACCAACTTCTGACTCATCCCGAGCCTACCCAGCTTATTAAACAATCTTCTATGTGGAACAGTATTGAAAGCTTTGCTGAAGTCAAGGTAGGCGACAGCAACTGCTCCCCCTTGGTCCACCACTCTGGTTACCCAGTCAAAGAAATCTATGAGATTAGTTTGACAGAACCTTCCTTTTGTAAACCCATGATGTCTTGGATCCTGTGCTCTTGTGGATTCCAGATGTTGCACTATCCTTTCCTTAAGGAGTGCCTTCATAATCTTGCCCACTACTCAGGCAAGACTGACTGGTCTGTAGTTCCCTGCCTCCTCCCTGCTACCACTCTTGTGCAGCGGGATCACATGAGCCCTTCTCCAGTCTTCTGGGACCTCTCCTTGAGGTTGAGAGACTGGAGATTGGGGTACCAGATTCTCCCCTGAGATGTTAGCAGATCGTGCCTCTTGGGAAGAGAGGGGGAAGAACAACAGAGGATACCAAGGCTGTCTGGCCCAGTCTGGAGCAATAAGGATAACCTTGCATGGTTGTGACCCAATCTTGACCAGGACCTTGAATAACAGGGGAAAGGGAGGGAAGGAGTAAACAAATTTGCCCTCCCAATGCAGAACCAAAGCATCCAAGGGGACTGTACCCAGGACTGGAGGCCTGTAACAGAAGAGGGGAAGTTGGCGATTGTCTGGCGCTGCAAATAGATTTCTCTCTGGAGTGCCCCACCTGGAGAAGATTACTTTCAGTATAAAGGGATCTAGGTCCCATTCGTGATGGCCCCGAGAGATTCTGCTCAGGGCATCTGCTAGCACACTGTCCTTCCATGGTTGATAGACTGCCACTAGAGATGCTTGCAGAGCATAAGTCAGAGACCATTGCTTCATGGCTTCCATGCACAAGGCCGTAGACAGAATGCCTCCCTGCTTGTTGATGTACCACATGGTGGTGGTGGTGGTGCCCGTCCTGACTTTAACCACTTTGTTCCCCACAGAGTCAGAGAAAGCTTGGAGGGCCAGGAACACTGCTCTGAGTTCCAGGAGACTGATATGAAGGAAAGATTCCTGAGGAGACCGGACACCTTGTGCTGTAAGAACTCCCAGGTGGGCTCCCAAACCCAGGAGAGGTGCATCTGTGGTTAGTACAACTGAATGTCTGGCTGATGAATGGGACACCTTATCAGAGATTGTCCTGTTCCAACCACCACTGGAGAGCTTGGACCAGAGTCAGAGTCACTGAAATCAATTTGGTTAGGGATCTTTTTTTCTGGGACCAAGAGGACCTCTGGTGAAACTGAATGTCCCACATTTGAAATCTGGCTCCCTGTACCACTGCAGTGGAAGCTGCCATGTGGCCCAGGAGCTGCAGAAAATGTCTTGCTGGTCGAGACACCAGAGGGCGGAAAGAGGAAGCAAGATCTGTAAGGGTCCTCACCCTTGTCAAGGGGAGGAAGGCCTTCGCCTGCACAGTATCAAACTCCACCCATATAAATGTGAGGAGTTGCACTGGTCCAAGAACAGACTCTGGCAGATTGAGAAGAAAAGTGAGCAGCTGTTTAGTTATTTGTAGGGCTAATCTGATCTGGTCTGGAGACTTCCCCACAATGAGCCAATCGTCCAGGTATGGGAATATGGAAATCCCTCATCTCCTGAGGAAGACCGCTACTACTGCTAGGCACTTTGTGAACACTGTTGGAGCTGATGTTAGGCCAAAGGGCATTGCTCTGAACTGAATGGCCTGAAGGCAACCTGAACCTGAGGTACTTTCTGTGGGAGCCACTTGACTGGAATGTGAAAGTAGGCATCCTTGAAGAAGTCCAGGGAAGCTAGCCAATCCCCCTGGCCTTAAGAGTGAAGAATTACTCCCAGAGTCACCATTTTGAACTCTGGTTTTAAGATGTGCTTGCTTAGATATCTTAGGTCTAGGATGGGTCACCACTGCCCTGTCTTTTTTGGGGTAAGGACATATCTGGAATACACTTTTGCCCCTGTACCGAGTAGGAACTCGCTCTACAGCCCTGAGGGCCAGCAGAGAGGAAATCTCTGCTTCTAGAGAAATGGTCTCGGAAAGGTTTGTAAGTGTATGGAATTTGGACCTCATTTTTGGGAACTTTGTGAAACTGAGGGCCAATCCCTGGCTTACTACCTCCAGGACCCACTTGTCTGAGGTAAAAGACTTCCATGCCTGGAAGCAGCAAGCCAGCCTGCCTCCTACTAGGATTGAGGAGTCGACCCTGGCGGCCACATCAGGTGTCTGCTTGGCAGGAGCCTTGGACTGGGAGGAGGATGCAGCCCTGCTCATCCCCCTCCTACCTCTCCCTCTGAAGAACCCCCTCTGTGGAAAAGAGGCCCGAGTTTGGTAGAATGGCCTGTGAAAGGGCCTGCCCCTGGACTGCTGCTTCTGAAGAGTTGCCTGCCTTTCCTTGGTCTGTGCACTCCTGTAGGTGGTCCAATATCTATCCCTTTTCTTCATGTAATTCTCTGTCTGCTCCCCAAACAGAGAATTACCCACCACAGGGAAATCCATGGCCTTAGTCGGAGTATCCTGTGAGAGGCTAGTACATCTGAGCTAAGCAAAGCTCCTAAGAGTCACAGATGTAGCCATGATTCATGATGGCGTATCATTTGAGTCCAAAGCAGCATGGAATTGCATTTTGGATGCCTCAATCCCATCAGCAGCCAGCTCCTTGGCTAGCTGGGGGAAGCCTGTTTAGCCAGCTCCAGAAAAGTATCCCATCTAGACTTCTGGTATCTGGCTGTGTAGGCCATATAATTAGCCTGCCTGAGTCCAAAGGAAGATGCTAAGTACTGTTTTTTGGCCATAGCATCAACCTTCCTAGAGTCCTTATCTTAGTGGTGGGGAGGAGGGTGAAGCCAAGGGTATGTTAGCCTCGTCACAGGCTGCAGCCTGCACTACCCCAACATGGCTGCATTGGCGGAACAAAAAATGAAAATTATGTACCTACCGTAATTGTTGATCTTTCTGTGCATCTTCACCATTCATCACTATCTGGATATAGCTCACTGGAGCTAGGATCCTGCGAGGGACTTTAATGGGCGGAGTCGACGCTGGGCTTGCACCACCCTAGAGGCAGACATTCTACGTGGCGCTCAAGGGTTGGCAGTTAGCCGTTGTCGACTCCACCCAAGCCCCAGTTCTGACACGCTGGAGAGTGTACGGAAGGGAGGGTGGGATGAGGCAAGAGAGCCTCAGGGATAGATAAAAGGAAAGGAAGAATAAACCAAGAGGAGAAATAAATGACTAAGGCGACAGAAGGAAGGAGACTTGGAAAGGGAAATTGGGGAGGGGGTCCCACTCTCTGGAAGAAGAAGGAAGAGGAAAGGGAAAAATAAGGGAGGGGAGAGTAGCACACCCCTCAGAAGTGGAGATGCACAATGTGATTTCAGAGAATAAGGTCCAGACCTGGACTATAAAGTTCAGCTGCAGGACGAATGTCGCAGCGTTGGTCTGAAGACCACCCACAAAGGAGTGCAGACTAAGGGTGCATCTCAATTCTACCCCCCCCCCCCAACTAAAATAAAGAGGGGAGAAAGTTTTAAAGGGAAACAATGGAAAAGAAAGCTTTCCTCAGACACTGCAGAAACTCTCAATTAGTGCTTTCAGACAGTAACAACTTTATTTAATGATTTAGAACAGCTACCTGCAACTTCCACTTCCTGTTGCTGGCAGCAGCCATTTCATGAGCAGCAGCTAGCTTCCTGAGCTCACTGCATGCCAATATGCCTGTTTGACCTCAGCTATTGGTTGACAGGACATATTACCATAAAGTGAGCTCTGGAAGCTCTCTGCTACTCATGAAATGGTGGCTGCCAGCAATAGAAAGTGAAAGTTGAAGGCCACTGTTTAAAATCACTAAAAAAAAATTTGTTAAAAAAATGTTACTGTCTGAAAGCACTAATCAGCCATGTTTGTAGTGCCTAGGTAAAGCTGTGCCTTTTCCACCATTTCCCTTTAACAGCCAGAGGCTTCAAGAAACAATGTGGCCTCAAAACTGCGCTCACTAATAATCAAAAATATAGAAGAGGGAGAAGAAAAAGGACTCCGCCCCCTCACTCCAAGACCCCTCTGGAAAGGGGGAAGAGAGGGGGGGAAAAATGCCCTCTCCAAACTCAACATCTAAAGGGTTTACCCCTGTGTGTCACCACAGTCCCCTCCCGCCTATATACAAGGGAGAGGACAGCGAGGAAGACATACACAGGGGAGGGATGGAGTCCTGAGACTGAGGCCCCAGGGGGAAGGAGGGTGGGATTTAATGATGAATTGTGAAGATACACAGACAGATCAACAATTACGGTAGGTGCATAATTTTCATATCTGTGTCAATCTTCACCATTCATCACTATTTGGGTGAGTACAGAGCCCAACCCCACCCCAGAAAGAAGGGGGGTACCCAGAACACCCTAAGGGACTAGGACCCTTAGCCTCCAGTGGGTGAGACACTGAAGGAGAGAACCCTTACAGGCCTGGGGAGGTCTAATACTGGTCCGGGTGAGACAGGGAATCCCCCTGTGGGGGAAGGGAGGCACCCCGAAAGTCACCGTCTCACCCGTCGGGAGAAGAGGTGGGTTTTCCGGTAGGCGGAGTAAATTCCCCTACGCCGGATCAGGGGTGACAACCAGGATAGGCGAAGCCATGCAGTCCACTGAAGGCAGATCGCTGTCCCTACCACTCTGGAAGCTACCTCACTGGCATCATAAGATGCCCTTGCTTGGTGCCCGAACAGCTCCAGGCCCCAGGCAGAGAGGGCGATTGCTTGAATAGTTTCCTCGAATCAGGCAGAGGCTAGGAGTTGTCCTAGCCTGGACCACTTGAACCTGTCATAGGCTGCAAAGTGGGCCTGAAGTGCTGTGACTGACAGGGAGATCCGTGCCGAGTAGAACACTTGTCTCCTTCCAGAAGTCAAAGTCCGCAGAGTCCGAATCTGGAGGGCGGTCACGATAGGGGACGAGAGGCCATGAGGGGGTGTCCAGGGAGGTCAAACCCGAAGAGGGATGAGACAGAGAACCTGGAGACCCCAGGGTAGCGCAATACCGCTGGCATAAGTCCCCTGGGGCTGGAACAGTGGAGAAGGGCTGAAGCCAGAGCCGATGCGACGCTTCCTGAAAAGGACAGGCCAGGCGGAAGCCAACAAGTGGGCCACACTGAATTCACCCAAGAAGGTGCGCGTCACATGCTCGGGATTGCCGATAGGTACAGGGGGTCAGGTGGAGCTCGTCCAACATCCTCACAAGTAAGCGCTGATAGGACAGATCAGACACAGGGGATATGTGGACCGAGGTTTCCTCTCCCTCAGTAGAGAGGGTGAGGAAGACGAGCTCCCAAGTTCAGAGGCCGGCTGCACGGGGGCATGGTGAAACACCTGCTGGTCCAGAGCATGGAGGTAGGTGGGGAAAAAAAAATGCAGCCAAACCTCTGATTTGTTCCCAAGTAAGAAGCCCGCGAGCACCAGGAATATCTGGGACTACCGGGGATGGAGACAGAGGCTCGGAAGGCAGGCTCCTGGCAACAGGAGAATGGTCTGTCAGGGCAGGGAGGCCAACAAGAAATCCTTAGCAAGGAGGGAGAAACCCAAAGCTGCTGCAGCTAACAGCCATTTCAACCGGGTTGGAATGGTCAGAGCTGTGTCCCAAAGAAGAACTCCCCCACCCCATGAGGTGACCAGGACCATGAGTCCAGAAGGACGGCCCCCAACCTCAGAAGTAGAAATCCCCCTAGCAGACTCCGTCAGGGAAAAGCGAGGGCCTGCGCTACTGCTCCTACCAGGACCCAGCTAGGTCCTAGGAAGGGCTCACTGCGCCACACCCCTTCCTCTCAACCCTTCGGAATCAGAAAGGGACCTCGTCCTCGGCCACTAACCTAGGCAGCTGGCATTCCCGAGTAGACTCAGAGGAGTCCACTCAGGGAACTGTACCCTCCCCCTCCTGATGCGCTCCAGGCTGCCCCAAACTTGGACTGTCCAAACACATCAAGGAGGGGGTTACCTCAACTGAAGAAACAGCCTCACTAGTGACCTCAGGCTGCTCAGAGGTAGCCACAGAGGCCACTGTTGGCTAGTCAGACCCCCTGACCCGGAGGTATACTGATGAGAGCTGAATTCCAGAAGGGGGCAAAGGTGCTGGAGACAGAAGGATCCGAAGATCCCGAAGAATCCGAAAGCCAGTCCGGATCAGATCCAGAATCCGCCTCTGAAGAGGCAGACTCCAAGGCCCGATGCCAGACCACCCCATGTCCCCTAGGTCGGGCACCCTGAGATTAAAAGCACCCAGCAGCAGCAGAGGAGAGCACAGCCCCGCGCCAGAGTCAGGCACGACCCAAAGCATGGCTCTACACTCCTCCCCGGCGCTGCTGAGTGCCAAATCCAAAGCGGCTCGGTGCCAACATCGACCCCGGCGCTGCAAGAGACACCAAAGGCAGATCTGGCACCAAGCCTAACGCTGCACCACTCCAGTGCCGCGAGCGGTGCCGAACACAGGATTAACATCAACCCCAATGCCGGGGACAGAGACGGTGCTGGCTCCCGCCCCAACAGCGCCAGGACCAGAACCAGGCCCAGAAATCTCCAAACTACCAACCCCGAAGCCGGTGAAAGCCTCGATGCTGCAAGCAGAATCGGGGCAACAACAGCGCCGACGCCGGCCACATCGCCCTCGAGCCCACGGCGCGGTGAATACTAACATACGAAATTTGCCAGCAGATAAAGGCCTAGAGGTCTATCAGTCTGCTCAATGTGCAGCTAGCACCCCTTATTCTGCAGCTGCCCCTCCTTTCCACTTGATTAACCCTCCCTTGTCCTGTCCCATCCTCATTTGAAGCAGTCCACTGTTCTACTGGATACCACTTCAGCAGGTACGATTCCACCCAGCCACCACCCTCTCTGTAAAAAGTGTCTCCTCATCTCCTCCTGAACCTTCCTCGCTCCAGTCTCATATCATGTCCCTGGTGGCCTCCCTCCTTACTTTGAACAGCCCCTCTGTACCAGTCTTGTTTATTCCTTTCATGTATTTAAAGGTTTCAATCATGTCACTCCATCTCTCCTCTCCTCCAGTGAGTACATGTTCAACTCCTTCAACCTCCTCTCGTATGATAAGTCCCCCAGCCCCTTGATCATCTTTGTCGCTCTGCGCTGCACCCTCTCCAGTAAGTTAACGTCCCTCTTCAGATACGGACGCCAGTACTGCACGCAGTACTCCATGTATGGTCTAACTAATGACCTATACAGTGGCAGAATCACCTCCTCCCTCCGAGGATATACCCCTTACAATACAACCCAGCATTTTGTTGGCCTTTGCAGCTGCCTTCCTACATTGTGCTGAGTTGTTCATTGACCCTGTAATGAGCACACCCTGATCCTCCTCCTCCTCTGTCTGGGCTAGCTGCACTCCCCCTAGCTGGTAACTCCTCCTTGGGTTCTTCATCCCAAAATGCAGCACCTTGCACTTTTTGGCATTAAAGCCCAGTTGCCAGGTGTCTGACCAGGTTTCAAGCTTTGCCAGATCATCCTGCAACCCCTGCCATCCCCCTAGGTCATCCACCACCGCGCCTACCTTGGTATCATCAGCAAACAGACTGATCTTGCTCTTGATGTCCCATGATGATATGTCTGCAATCCCAAACACTGGTCCCAACACCGAGCCCTGTGGAACACCACTCATCACTGCCCTTGGGCATGAGAGCTCCCCACCCACCACCACCCTCTGTTGCCTTCCCTGCAGCCAGTTTCCTACCCATCTCACCAGCTTTGCACCCGCCCCTGTGCCTACTAACTTCCTTCCCAGCCTTCCATGTGGCACTGAGTCGAATGCCTTACTGAAGTCCAGATACAGGACATCCACTGCATGGCCCCTGTCCAGTTGCCTAGTTACCCAGTCATAGAACTCTACCAGGTTGGTTTGGCAGGATCTGCCACGTATGAAGCCATGCTGTCTGCTGTCCTTTAGTCCTTTGGCCTCTAGGAGGGCTACCAGCCTCTCCTTCAGGATAGTCTCCATTAGCTTACCCACTATGGATGTGAGGCTCACTGGTCTGTAGTTTCCCGGTTCATCCTTGGGGCCACTCTTGTGGAGGGGCACCACATGAGCCATCCTCCAGTCCTGAGGTACACACCCAGAATGTACTGAGGCATTAAATAGGTCTGCCAAAGGTCCTGCAAGGACCTCTGCCAGCTCCTTCAGCACCCTGGGGTGGATGCCATCTGGGCCTGGCACCTTATCCACCCTCAGTGCCTTCAAACCCTCTCGAACCCTGCTCTCCATGATTTCCCCATCTGTCACCACTTCCCACCCTGCTTCTGCCATTTCTCCCACCTTGGGTGTCACCCCCCCTCTTCTCTTTAGTAAATACTGAGCAGGAAGTACTCATTTAGTCTTCCAGCCTTATCACCTGCTTCACCCAACCCTCCTCCTTCCTAATCCTTACTATGTGGTCCTTACAGCTCCTTTTCTCCTGATGTAATTTAAAGAAGTCGTCCTCCCTTCTTAATGCCTTGTGCCAGCCCGAGTTCACAGATGCTTTGGCCCCTTACTGCCCTTGTCACCTCCTTCGATTCTGTCAAGTACTCCTCCCCCTCCCTGTTTTCTTGTACTTCCTAAAGGCAGCTCTTTTCCTCCTTACCTTTTCCATGACCTCCTTGCTTAACCAGATCGGTTTCTTAGCCCTAGCCTTCCTGCTCTGGGCTTTGCAACAGGTTTTGATTGCCTCCACTATCCCCAGCTTTATGAGCTCCCACCTCTGGTTAGTGTCCATACTAGACTGAATTCTGGCCAGGTACCCTTTTACCAATTCCCCCATCCTCCCAAAGTCGGCCCTCCTGAAGTCCAGCACTACTGTGCCAGATTCCACTCCTTCCTTGCCCATACCCAATGTCAGCCATAGTGAGTGCTGGTCACTCCCTGACAGCGGTTCCTCCACTGCATGGCACTGACTGGCAGCAGGACTAAAAGCAACCCCAGTAGACAGTGACAGCCTGGTCCTGAGGGACCCAAAACGCGACACAGAGGTAGCCTCCACTATCGAAGTAGCAACTGCCAGGACACTGTCTCCTGAATGACCCCCAAGAGGGTCAGCCTGAGCCTTCTGCAACGTGGAAACAACCCCGCTGAGGCAAGGCTAGAAAAGGCGAAGGTTTCCTCCTCCATGGTCCGTATAGTACAGGAGGGGACCCGGAGTTAGGCAGAGTCCTGAACTTGGCTTGACTGTGAATCCGTTCTCCGAAAGTCGGTGGCGCACGGCAGACTTTCCACGAGCGAATCAACATGAAACGGCAGTCCATGGAGAAGCAGATATTGCAGTTATCCATATCATGTCCGGGGCCGAGGCAGGAGAGGCAACGGTCATGCTGGTTCGTTACGGAGTAAAGGCAGCCACAGGGGCACCGATGCATGGGGGGCCGCCCCACTTTCGAAGACGACTTGCCCCCTGGACGAGACATGACCGGTCAAAAAATTAAACAGTACTCGACGCCACTTTATATAAAAAGGAAAGATCTTACCAGTGTCGTAGAAGTGACATCAAGCACACGGTCAGAACCAAGGCAACAACTATTCAACGACAGACTAGACCGCAGAAATCTCTTCAGTCTCGCATGCAGGATCCTCACTTAACGGCAGGAGAGAAAGAACTGGGACTGGGGCAGAGTCAACAATGGCTAACTGCCAACCCTCGAGCGCCATGTAGAACGGTCGGCCTCGAGGGCGGTGCCAGCCCGGCGTAGACTCCACCCATGAGAGAAAAAAAGTCTCCTGCAGGGTCCTAGCTCCAGTGAGCTATACCCAAATGGTGAAGAGTGACACAGATACGATCTCTGTACCCAAGCCTGAAAGCATATACCTCCTGTCAGTTCTTTTATCTACAGGATGTAAAGAATTTGAAGTTTGAAGAATTTTCTGGGTCTGCTTCCCCAAGGATTTATGGAGGGGGAATAGACAACCTCTTGGGACTCTGGGATGTCGATCTCCACAAAATCAGGCTCCTCTTGTTCGACAGCTTCAACCAAGGGAAGCTGGAGGGTGTCAGCCACTTTCTTGTAGAACAAACAGTGGGCTAGGGACTCTGAAAGCCTGGCAGGGGAAACACTGGAAGGCCTGTCTGGGGAGATGTCCAGTTCAATGAGCTTATCCGGATAATAGTCATCAATCGTATTCTTCCTCCCCCTCCGGTTCATAATATTCATCAGGAACATATTCCGGAACCGGGGGAACCGACCGAACCGAGCACCTACCGAGTGGCGCTAGATCGGGCGGAACGGAGCAATTCTGCTATGCTTATTGCTTATTTCTTCAGCAGTAGGATTATGCGGTTCTGGATCCGAACCAGCAGACTTCCTTTTGCGTGTCAACGGAACCGACCCCTCCGAGTCTGATCTCCTCTTGCCCGAGGATGCATCACCCAGGTCAATGGGCACTACCTCAGGTTCGGCAGGAACCGAACCGGGCTGGCCATCCAGATCAGCGGACTTTTTGGCCTCCTTTTCCTTGAGCCTATCCCAACCTTTGGGAAATTTACAGATTTGGCAGTCTGAATCAAGGTGGTCAAACCCCAGACAATAAACACAAGTGGTGTGAGGGTCTGCCTTAGCAAAGGCATTCCCACACTCAAAGTGTTGAAACCCAGTGGGCCAGTTTTTTTTTTCTTGGGTTTCTCAGACTTGGCCTGGCTACAAAAAAAACTTACCCTTTATGGCTTATTTGCCAGGTAAGACACTCCTATTGGTTACCAACCGTGTTATGGGTCGTGGAAAAAATGTGTGAATCACTTTTTTTTGAAACCGATAGGAACCGGCACCTCACACTAAAACCCAGAGATGAGTAAAACCCCACAAGCGGTAGATTCTGAACCGGACCGACCAAAAGCTTTATAATTTCTACACTGAGAATTAAACAATACAGTCCACTACCTTACTAACACTTAGTGCACCACAGACAGAGACCTGAAACCAAAAAAATAAGTCTGTTGAATTAACTGACGAATTCTGAACTTTACCGAACCATAGCGAAGGAGCACTCTCCAGAGCAACTGAATAGTTAGGAGGAGTAAAGAAACTGACAGTTACGCTCTGAAGCACTACAGAGGACTGAAACCGAGCTTGAGCCCAACATTCTATGCTTCCTGCATAGAGTCAACTCTTTCCTCTCCGGGGCAGTTCAAGTGCTGGGGCTAACTGCAAATGTCAGAATACAGCAAGACTTCATGTTGTTTGAGAACAGGATGCTTGCTAAGTATGGGGGTTGAAAGGACTTCAACATAGTTATTATGAACAAGTTTATTTTTTTATATTTCTGCTACTGTAAATATTTTTGGCGAATTCTACAACTGCTCCTGGTTTTCCCTATGCTCCCTGACCTGTGCCTCGATGACACAGAGGCTTGTCATAATGTTACTGTAATTAAAGCCAGTCTGTTAGTCTGACAACTGGTGGTGTGGCTAGTGGTGCATGAATGGACCTCTGTGGGACTGGCTACCTTGATGTGGTATAGAGGCTTGTCACAATGCAATACTGTGACCAGAAGCCAGTCTGTTTGACAACTGTTTGTGGTGTCGTGGTATAGCTAGTGGTGTGTAAATGGACCTGTGTGTGACTGGCTGCTTTGATGTGGTACAGTCTAGAGGCTTATCATAATGCTATGCTGTAATTAAAAGCCAGTCTGCTAGTCAGACAACTGTTGGTGATAGTATGGCTAGTATACAACACAGAAAATGATGCTTGTGTCTGGTGAGGGGGAACGAACAGGGCATGGACAGTGGTGGGAAGGGGTAAGCTGGCCAGAAAAATTTGGGGGGGGGGGGGTAAGCAGCGAGTCCACTTGGGTGTGCAGATCTGAAATTTGGCTACAACCCTGACAGAGGTATTTATCCTCCTGGTCCGGGATGCCCCAAAATTAGGATCAGGAGACACGATGGGTTCCAGGACTTTACCCTCTGAAATGTCATCCTGGGGCTCACCAAAATCAATGCCATCCCCCTCAACTGCCCACAACAGAGGCAGTGTTAGAAGGGTGTCTAGGAAAGTCAGACACCAGAAACAGCACCCATAGCTTGAATAGTTTGATAAAGATGCCAAGCTTTTGCCATATCCTCCATAAAGGGAAGATCCCCAGGAAAATCTTTGGGCCCACCCTCCTGGGGTTCAACATTTTTTGTTTAATCTTTACACTTTTTTCCTCCTGCATCCCCACCTTAGGCACCGCCTGGAGGAGCAGCAGGATTTTTCTGTTTACATATCTTTTTAAAGGCCACTTCAGTGACTTGTTCGGGTTCCCTCTTGGAACTAGACACTTCAGTGCCCTTTGAATTTGTTGGTTTAGGAACTTCATCAGCCCCTTTAGCCTTAATTTTTCAAGACACCTCATCAGTGCCAGGCTTAGTTTTCTTTGCCTTAAAAGGCGCTTCATCAGTACCTGTATTATTTTTATTTTTAATAGGCCCCATATCTGTAGTTTTGAGTCTGAAAGAACACAATGATCTGACCCAAACACGTTAAACATGTCGTGAGTAACAGCTTTAGATAAAAAAAAAAAAAAATTAGCTGCCAAAAAAGTTTAATCTGTGGGTCCAGTCCTTTTCTTAGGTATTTCTGACATGCCCAATTTACAGAAAACCCTCAAAAAGAATGCTGAACCATTTAAAAGCAAGGTCCAATGGTCGGTTTCCTCGCAGTAAGAATCACGACTTTTCTGAGGTAAAATAAAGTGAAAGTAGTCAGTTCCCCTGAAGAAAAAGGAAACCACGATAAAAATACACCAAAAACTGAAGTAAAGGAACCGTAGAAATGTCAAACGAGGTACTAACTTTTAGTAAAAAAATAAAGAAAAAAAGGGAACTGCGAGGAACACAGATGCGGTTCCCAGGAACAGAGGGGAACTGCTAAAATGAAAAACTAATTCAGCACACTCAAATAACTGAAAACTAGATACATGTTACCAGTCTTGAAGACAACGTTTTTCTAGCCAGGCAAGACAGCACCTCAGAGGCAGTGTTGCTCAGTGCAGCAGAGAAAAAATTCTGACGCCTCCTTCCCTCTCTGCTCAGCATCTACCTGATTGGCCAATTCATAAATCTCATTACCATACATTCCATCTCCAGGGCAGTGCTTGCTATCCAGCTGACTGCTATAGTTACTGATGCTAAAGGACCCCGGAAGCAAGAACACTAGGGAACATCCATAAGAGGGTGCAACGCAGAGCAGACCATCCAAATGATCAGAGGCCGTGAGGGCAAAAGCTGTGGAGGGGAGGCTGGTTCCCATTAACATGCTAGCTCGGATGCTAAGAAAGAAACATAGATCTCAGTGTTCTGCACACTCATGGGTACCAATGAGCTCAAACGGTTTCTTTTGATCCGGTGTTCAACAAGCTGTAGGGACATGCCCAGTCACTCAGAAAGGTAAATGCAAGGCTACTATTAGGAGGAATGTTTTCTCCCAGAGGGCCGTAAATCTATGGAACAGCCTACCAGCAGACACATTGGACAACGAGGACAAGCCTTCAAGCTTCGACAAATGTATACTTAACCAAGGGAATAGAGGGACCCCCTAGGAGGTAGAATGGGCAGAGAATTTTCTATAAATTAACATGTCTTATGAAGCAGGGGGGTGAACACGATGAACCAGAAGTCCCTTCTGACCTTGTTATAATGACAGTTTAACAAAGGTGGCATCCATCTTAGAATTACATTTACGACCAGATATTATCAAACAGTCTGTTCATGACATTTTAGCCACCCCCTCAAAAAAAAAAAAAAAAAAATAAAAGATAAAGGCACCTAAGTAACAGCTGCAACTGTCAATCATCCCAATAAAAACCTAGTTGTCTGATCATGTATGAAGAATAAATCCAAGGTTCTATATTCAAAGCCACGAAAATTGGGACAGTCACACAAGGTCAAGTAAACAAAATCCAGTTTTATAAAAGGAACCCAGAATTTATGCACATTTATTAAAACCTGTGTCACTGAAATGGTGACCCTTACTTTTTGTGCATCTTCATGCCTCTCAAAGCTGACGAAGCCAAAGCCTTTGGATTTTCCACTCTCATCAGTCATAACCTTAACGCTCAAGGCAGGGCCTGGAAAAGCAAACAATCTTACTTTATAACTGCTTCATATTAATAAGGCATTAAACACAGATGGAAATTTGTTTCCATTAACATCAATGTGTTCATCTGTTCACTACTTTAAAGGAAAAGTCCCCTCAGCCTATTTTCTATATACCTGTGTAGTTTATAGGCATGAAAAAAAAAAATTACTCACTTTAGTAATGTTTTTTCTAATGCAGTCTTGTTATATTACGACATATGCAGCGAGTCCCAACCTTCGAACTGCTCCGGAGGTGAAAGTGTTAACTTTCCATGCCAGGCATGGAACGCTGAGCTCGAGCTCGGTTGAAACGCTGTTCTTCAAACTCAAACCGTCATATCTTTACGAGCTAAACTCACTGAGGTCCTGTGTGGAAGCTGTAAACCTACACTAGCCAACTGGCTACTAAACATAAGAACACATTTTTTGGTCCCAAAACAAAGACTCAAGTCAGGAGACCCAAAAAATGAAAAACACCAAGTCACCCCAAGAAATGAGGGGTGAAAACAACAAGGTGGGCACCCACTAAGTGCCAACACTGCACTGCCCACCCACATCCCAAACAGAGGTTCCTGAGAGGGGCAGAGGTCATAATATAGCAAGACTCCATTAGAAGAAACAACATTACTAAGGTGAGTAATTTTTCTTCAAACATGAAGTCTTGCTATATTATGACATATGCAGATTACAAAATCAGTACCTCCATGGAGGAGGGACAGAACCTACTAAGAAATAGGCTCTGAAGCACAGCTAGACAAACCAAGCATCACTCCTAGCCTGATGTCCAGAGAGTAATGCTTGCAAAAGTGTGAACTGTTTTCCAGGTAGCTGCTTGACATATCTCTAGAATAGGATGTCCCTGGCAGCAGCCAGGAAAGCAGCTGTACCTCTGGTAGAGTGAGCCCTCAGGCCTGAGGGAGGAACCTTACCCAGTTTTTCATAACAAAATTGGATACAAGAGACAATCCACCTGGCAATGGATCTTTAGTGGCAGATTTCCTTTACCAACCTCACCATAAGTGAGAAACAGTTGGAGGAGTCAAACCTGTGACCCTTAGTACGCTCTATGTAGTAACTAAGGGCTCTCTTCACATCTAAGCTGTGCAGCCTCCTCTCGCCAGAGGAGGAATGGTCAGTGAAGTACACTGGAAGAGATATACATTAAGGTGGAAATCTGAAACCACCTTAGGCAAGAACTTCCTGTTAGTCCTGAGGACCACCTTATCTCTATGAAAGGAGAAAATCAGGCTCCACTGACAAAGCTTGTAATTCACTTATGCGTCTGGCAGAAGTGATGGCTACCAGAAACACAGTCTTCCAAGTCAAGTACTTAAGCTCTGCTGAAGACAAAGGCTCAAAGTGGGGTGCATAAGCTGAGCAATGCAAACATTAAGATCCCAGGCAGGGGCAGGGTCCCTGAATGGAGGGTTGGTGTGAAGCAATCCCTTGAAAAACTTGGAGAATACAGGATGAGCTGAAAGAGAAGAGGGTTTACCCGCTGAAATAAAAGCAGACACAGCTGCCAGATGCACTTGTAGGCAGCTGGTCTCAGCCCCAAGGTATTTAAGTGGACCATATAATCCAGGACTGTGGGTAAATCAGCAGATTCTGAGGAAATATCTTCCCAGAGCACCATGGAAAACCTCTTCCATTTGGAATTATAAGTAGCCCTGGTGGAAGGTTTCCTAGAAGCCTTCAGGATATCCATTACACCTTGGGAGGGGTGTAGATCAGCAAACTCCTAACTCTTCAAGAGCCAGGCCTTGAGATTGAGAGAATTGAGGTTCGGGTACCAAACCCTCCCCTGAGCACAGGTTAACAGGTTGTGATTCCTGGGAAGACACAGGGGAAGATGGACTGCTAAGGACGGTAGGAGTTGATACCAGGGTTGTCTGGCCCAATCTGGAGCAATCAGGATCATCTTGCAGGGTTGAGATCTGATTTTTACTAGCACTTTGAACAGGAGAGGGAAGTGGGGGAAAGCACAGAGAAACTTCCCTTCCCAATTGAGAACTAACGCATCCAGAGGGACTGAGCCCAACACTGGGGGCCTGCAGCAAAAAAGGGGAAGTTGGTGATTGACTGGGGCTGCAAAAAGATCTATCTGCGGGGTGTCCCATCTGGCAAATATCACCTCCAAGACCAGGGGGTCCAGTGACCATTCGTGATGGCCCTGAGAAATCCTGCTGAGAGCATCTGCCAGGACATTATCCTTGCCTGGGAGGTGAACTGCCGTAAGGGAGGTGTTCAGGAAGTAAGCCAGAGACCCCTTGCTTGTTGATGTACCACATTGTGGTGGTGGTGTCTGTTCTGACCTGTACAACTTTGTTCTAAACAGATTAGGAAAAACTGCTCTGAGTTCCAACAGACTGATGTGGAGCAGAGATTCCTGAGGGGACCACAATCCCTGGTTAGTGAGGTCGCCCATGTGAGCTCCCCACCCCAAGAGGGATGCATCTGTAGTAAGGATTAAGGAGTGAGACCGAGTGACAAAAGGAACCCCTTGTCTCAGATTGCTCTGAACCTGCCACCACTGTAGGGCCTGGATCAGGGGTCGAGTCACTGGGATCAATTTGGTTAGAGGGTCTTTCCTTTGAGACAAAAAGGCTCTCAAATGGAACTGGATGTCCCTCATCTGAACTCTTGCTCCCTGCACTACTGCTGTAGAAGCAGCCATGTGCCCCAGGAGCTGTAGAAAATGCCTTGCTGGTGAGACACACCTGCAGGGTGAATGAGGAGGCTAGAGAGACCAGAGTCCTTGCCCTGTCCAAAGGAAGGAAGGCTCTGGCTTTCTATGTGTTCAGCTCTGCGCCTATGAAGGCTAGGAGCTGGACAGGCTCTAGAACTGACTTTGAAAAATTCAGAAGGAAACCTAGAAAGGTGAGCAGTTGCAGAGTTATCTGTAGATGTAACTTGACTTGGTCTGGGGACTGGCCTACTATGAGCCAGTCGTCCAGGTAAGGGAAGATGGCAATTTTTCGCCTTCTTAGGGAAGCAACTGCTACTCCCAGGCATTTTGTGAATACCCTTGGAGCAGAGGTGAGGCCAAAGGGCATTGCTCTGAACTGGTAATGGCCTGAGGGCAGCTCGAGAACCTGAGGTACTTTCGATGGGAGCTTCTGGTGAGAATATGAAGTAGGCATCCTTGAGGTCCAGGACGCTAGCCAGTCCCCTGGCCTTAGAGAGGGTAGAATAATTCCCAGAGTCACCATTTTGAATTTTGGTTTTAAAAGGTGCTTGTTTAAATATCTGAGATCCAGGATGGGCTGCCGTTCTCCTGTCTTTTTTGGGGTAAGGAAGTACCTGGAGTACAACCCTTTGCCCTGGTGTAGGGGTGGAACCCTTTCCACAGCTCTGAGAGCCAAGAGGGAAGAGACCTCTGCCTCTAGGGCAAGTGCCTCTGGTGGATTTGCAGGTGGAAAGGATCTGGTTCTCATCTTTGGAAACTTTTTGAAGCCGAGAACCAGTCCCAAGCTTACTACTTCCAAGACCCACTTGTCTGATGTCAGAGACTCCCAGTCCTGGACAAAGTAAGCCAGCCTGCCCCCTACAGGAAGGCTGAGAGTGGCCTGGCAACCCCATCAAGGTGCCTGCTTGGCAGGGCTTTGGGCTGAGGGGTGGAAGCAGGCCTACTTGTGCCCGTCTGCTCTCCTCTAAAGAACCCCTCTGGGCATAAGCAGAAGAGGCGGCTTGGGCTTGTTAAAAAGGCCTATGAAAAGGCCTGCCCCAGCCCTTGGGAAGCTGCCTTTGAGGAGTGGCCTGCCTTTCCTTGGCCTGTGCACTCCTATAAGTGGTCCTATACTCATCAATTTTCTTCATGTAATTCTCTGTCTGCTCCCCAAACAGAGAATTACCCACAACAGGAAAATCCATGGCCTTAGTCTGGGTATCCTGCGACAGGCTAGTACATCTGAGCCAAACCATTCTGTGAACTGCCACAGATGTACCCATGACTCTTGACACATCATTTGAGTCTACTGCAACATGGAATTGCACCTTGGATGCCTCAATACCATCAGCAGCCACCTGCTCCAGCTCCTTGGCAAGCTGGCCAGGGACCTGTTTTGCTAGAGCCATAACAGTATCCCATCTGGATTTCTGATATCTAGCAACATAAGCCATATAATTTTCCTGTCCGAGTCCCAAGGATGCTGCCATGTACTGTTTCTTTGCCATGGCATCAATCCTCCTGGAGTCCTTGTCCGGGGGGTGTGTGAAGCCAAGGGAATATTTGCCTTGTCACAGGCTGCAGCCTGCACTACCCCAACATGGCTGTATTGTTGTGTAAGGAACTCCGTGTCAGAGCCTGACAATGTGTACCTCTTGTCCATTCTCTTATCCACAGGAGGTATAGTGTGAGGAGTTTTTAGAATTTTAAATGTCTGTTTCCCAAAAGATTTATGCAAGAGAATAGACAGTCTCTCTGAACTCTGGGATATCCATCATTTCACATAGTCAGGCTCCTCTTGATCATCCACAGCTTCCTCCATAGGGAGCTGGAGGTTTCAGCCACTTTTTTTTTATAAAACATAAAATAAGAAGGGGACTCAAAGCCTAGGAGGAGACTCTCCTGAAGGTCTGTCTGGGGAGATGTCGGGTCAATGGGCACATCCAGACTTTCAAATCCACATTCACTCTCCTCATACTCCTCTTCCCCCTCCTCCGGTTCATAATATTCCTCTAAATCATACTCTTGAACCAGTGGAACCAGCCAAACCGGGCGTTTACCTGATGGTGCCGTTGGTCAGGAACCGGGAAGCGACTGGACAATTTTAATTGCTTTAGCTATTTCTTCAGCGGTTGGAGAGGAAAGTTTTGGCAGATTTCCTAGTCCTTTTTGCTGGAACCGACTCCTCAGAGTCGGATCTCCTTTGGCCCGAGGAAGTCTCGCCCTGGTCAGAGGGCACTCCCTCTGGTTCAGTTGGAATCGAACCGGGCTGGCCATCCGGTTCAGTGGACTTTTTGGCCTCCCTTTCCCTGAGCCTACCAACTCTCTTTTTCTAGGGTAGCTGCAGGAAAATTTTTACAAATCTGGCAGTCTACATTGACGTGGTCAAACCCCAGACAATAAACACAGGTGGTGTGGGGGTCAGCCTTTGGCAAAGACTTCCCCACACACACTGCAGTGTTGAAACCCAGTGGGCCTGGTTTTTCTTTTGGGTTTCTCAGACATAGTGCCAGTCTTAACCAAACTTACCTGTTTATGGCAATCCGCCAGGTAAGACCCTCTTATCAGTTCCCAACCGTGTCACGGGTCGTGGAAAAAAACGTAATAAAATCCGTTTTTTTTAGAACCGATAAGAACCGGTAACCACACTCTAAATGACAGATTAAGATATTTTAAACAACCTAATCGGTTCAAACCGAACCGATAAACCGTTTACAAGTTCCACACAAAATAGAATTAATGTAAAACCTATCTAGTACTCACAAATACCACAGACAGAGTCTGAACCGACCGGTTGCGGTTTAAATTCGGTCAAAAACCGAGAAAAACAATACTTTAACAGACAAAATGAACCGAGCAGAAGGAGAAATCTCCGGAGCGACTGTTCAGTGAGGCAGAGTAAAGAATCTGACGGTTTGAGTTTGAAGAACAACAGACAAGAGTTTCAGCCGAGCTCGAGCTCAGCGTTCCATGCCTGGCATGGAAAGTTAACTCTTTCACCTCCGGAGCAGTTCGAAGGTTGGGACTCACTGCATATGTCATAATATAGCAAGACTTCATGTTGTTTGAACAACTATTCCCTCTATCGCATACACCTAATTTCATTCTAATTTAAATATAAATGAGGTTGCTTCACTCTGTTCTGCCCTGGTGTGTGTGGAGGGATTGTGTAATAACAAATGGACCAGACGCAGTGTGATCTGTGTGATATTTATTCAAAATACAAGAAATAACCTTCTGCAACGGCATATTTCTTCTTCATTACATCAGTTTGCAGCAACAGACTATGAATGTCCTTTCTCTGCACTTAGCCAGCACCTACTGACACTGATCTCTGATCCAATTCAACAGTTGAGATGTAGCCACCACCCCTATGCAGGCCCCATTTGCTTGGGTAGTGGGGGCCCAAAAGAAAAAATTGCTCACCTTAGTAATTATGTTTCTTCTGGTGGACTCTTCCTGTATTCTGACAAGTGCAGTTAGCCCCAGCCTTAAAACTGTCCCAGAGAACAATGGGTTAACTTTTCTATGCATGGCATAGAATGTTCATCTCGAGCTCGGTTGATGCGTCTGCCTGTTACTCGAACTGCAACAGTCAGATCTTCACGAGCAAAACTCACTAGGTGTTCTGTGTGGAAACTGTAGAATTTTTAACTAGCCAAATGGCAGACAAATAATGTTTTGGGTTCTCAAAGGAAGACAAGTCAGGAAACACAAACACAAAAACCGATCAAATGAAATAACATGTCACCCCAAGAGAACAGAGGGTGTAAAGGGGGCACCCCTAGGGTGCCAACACTGCGCCTGCCCACCCACACCCCAAAAATCTAGGTTCTGAGAGGGGAGGCGGGGGACAGGTCAGAATACAGCAAGACTCCATTAGAAGAAATATAATTACTAAGGTGAGTAAATTTTTCTTCAAACATGAAGTCTTGCTGTATTCTGACAAGTGCAGACTACCAAGCACTACCTCCATGGAGGAGGGACAGAACCTACTTTGGGAATAGGCTCTGAAGTACTGCTGTGCCAAACCGAGCATCACTCTAGCCTGGATATCCAGAGAGTAATGCTTGGTAAAAGTATGGACTGTTTTCCAGGTGACTGCTTGACAAATTTCTAAAAGAGGGATATCCCTGGCAGCAGCCAGGGAAGCAGCAGTACCTCTTGTGGAATGAGCCTTCAGGCCTGAGGGTGGAGTTTTACCCAGTTTTTCATAAAACTGTATACAAAACACAATCCACATGGCAACAGATCTCTTGGTGGCAGGTTTGCCCTTCCCAACTTCTCCATAAGTGAGGAACAACTGCAGGGAGTCAAACCTGTGACCCTTGGTACGCTCTATGTAGTAGTTAAGGGCTCTTTTAACATCCAAACTGTGTAGCCTCCTCTCCCCCGAGGAAGAATGATCAGTGAAGAATACAGGGAGAGATATAGACCGATTCAGGTGGAAATCAAACCACTTTAGGCAAGAACTTTGTTAGTTCTAAGGACCACTTTATCTCTGTAAAGAGATGAAATCAGGTTCCACTGACAGGGCTTGCAATTCACTGATACGCCTAGCAGAAGTAATGGCTACCAAAAAACACAGTTTTCTAAGTCAAGTACTTAAGCTCTGCCGAGGACAAAAGTTCAAAAAGGGGGTTGCATAAGCTGAGCAATGCAAACATTAAGATCCCAAGCAGGAGCAGGATCCCTAAAAGGGAGTTGGTGTGAAGCAATCCCTTGAAAAACTTACAGAATACAGGGTGGGATGACAGTGAGAAGACTTGCCTACTGACAGGAAAGCAGAAACAGCTGACAAGTGTACCTTGAGAGTAGCTGGTCTGAGACCTAGGCCATTGAGATGGACCACATAATCCAGAACCGTAGGCAATTCAGCAGTGTCTGGAGAAATATTCTTCTTAGAACACCAAATGCTGAATCTTTTCCATTTGGAGTTGTAAGTCTTTCTGGTGGAGGGCTTTCGAGAAGCCTTGAGGATATCCAGAACCCCTTAGGAAAGATGCAGATCTGCAAACTAACTCTTCAAGAGCCAAGCCTTGAGATTGAAGATTGGGGTACCAAATCCTCTCCCGAGAGGATGTTAACAGGTTGTAATTCCTGGGAAGAGACAGGGGAAGATGGACTGCAACACGGGATACCATGGCTGTCTGGCCCAGTCTGGAGCAACCAGAATCACTTTGCAAGGTTGTGACCTTATCTTGACTAACACTTTGAACAGGAGAGGGAAGGGGGAAAAAGTATACAGAAATTTCCCTTCCCAGTTCAGAATCAGGGAGAATCCAGGGGGACTGAGCCCAAGACTGGGGGGTCTGCAACAAAAAAAAAAGAGGAAGTTGGTGATTGTCTGGGGCTGCAAAAAGATCCATCTCTGGAGTGCCCCATCTTGAGAAAATCACCTTCAACACCAGAGGACCCAGGCCCCATTCGTGATGGCCCTGAGATATTCTGCTCAGTGCATCTCCTAGAACATTGTCCTTCCCTGGAAGGTGAACTGCTATCAGAGAGGTTTGCAGGGAATAAGCCATGGACCACAACTTCACTGCTTCTGTGCACAAGGCCATAGACAGAGTGCCTCCTTGCTTGTTGATGTACCACAAGGTGGTGGTGTCTGTTCTGACCTGAACCACCTTGTTCTGTAGCGATTTGGAAAAAGCTTGCAGTGTCAGAAACACTGCCCTGAGTTCCAAGAGACTGTGTAGAAGAGATTCCTGAGGCGACCACAGTACCTGGGTGGTGAGGTCCCCCAAATGGGCTCCCCAGCCCATCAGGGAAGCATCTGTGGTAAGGGCCACTAAATGAGACTGAGTGGCAAATCGAACCCCTTGCCTCAAAATTTTCCGATCCTGCCACCACTGCAGGACTTGGATCAGAGTTCGAGTCACTGGGATTAGTTTGGTAAGGGAATCCTTTCTTTGGGACCAAAAAGCTCTCAAGTGGAACTGAATGTCCCCCATCTGGAATCTTGTGCCTTGGACCACTGCTGTGGAAGCTGCCATGTGGCCCAAGAGCTGAAGGAAATGCCTTGCTGGTCGAGACACCTGAAGGCTGAATGAAGAGGCCAGTTCCATGCGAGCTCCTGCCCTTTCCAGGGGAAGGAAGGCTCTTGCTTTTACCGTATCCAGCTCTGCCCCTATGCAGGTGAGGAGCTGCACTGGTTCGAGAACTGCCTTTGGTAGGTTGAGAAGAAATCCTAAAGAAGTCAGCACTTGCTGTGTCACTTGCAGGTGTGACTTGACTTGGTCTGGGGACTGGCCCACTATGAGCCAGTCGTCCAAATATAGAAAAATGGAAATCTTGTCTTAGGAAAGCAACAACTACTGCCAGGCACTTTGTGAAGACCACTGGGAATGAGGTTAGGCCAAAGGGCATTGCTCTGAACAGATAGTGGCCTGAGGGCAACTTGAACCTGAGGTACTTTCTGTGGGAGCACCTGATGGGAATGTGAAAGTAGGCATCTTTGAGGTCCAAGGATGCTAGCCCATTCCCCTGGCCTTAGAGAAGGAAAGATAATTTCCAGAGTTATCATATTGAACTTTGGCTTTAAAAAATGTTTGTTCAGGTATCTTAAGTCCAGGATGGATCCCCACTCTCCTGTCTTTTTAGGGGTTAGGAAGTACCTGGAGTACAGTCCTTTGCCCCAGTGTAGGGTAGGTACTCTCTCTCTATAGCTCATAGAGCTAGGAGAGAAGAAACCTCTGCCTCTAGGGCAAGGGTCTCAAGAGATTTGCAGGTGGAAAAGATCTGGTTCTCATCTTTGGAAATTTTTTGAAGCTGAGAACCAGTCCCTAGCTTACTACTTCCAGGACCCACTTGTCTGATGTAACAGACATCCAGTCCTGGACAAAGTAAGCCAGCCTGCCCCCTTCTGAGATAGGAGAATCGACCCAGGCAGACCTATCAGGGTGTCTGCTTGGCAGGGGCTTTAGGCTGAGGGGTGGATGCAAGCCTGCTCATCCCCCTTCTGCCTCTCCCTCTGAAGAACCCCCTCTGTGAAAAGGAAGAAGAGGCCTGTGCTTGGTAAATAGGCCTTTGGAAAGGCCTGCCCCTGCCCGGCAGCCTTTGAGGAGTTGCCTGCCTTTCCTTGGCCTGAGCACTCCTGTAAGTGGTCCTGTATTCGTCCATTTTCTTCACGTAATTCTCTGTCTGCTCCCCAAACAGAGAATTACCCACTACAGGAAAATCCTTGGCCTTAGCCTGGGTATCCTGTGAGAGGCTAGTACATCTGAGGCAAGCCATTCTCCGAAGAGCCACAGATGTAGCCATGACTCTTGATACATCATTGGAGTCCACAGCAGCATGAAACTGAACTTCTGATGCCTCAATCCCATCTGAGCCAGCTCCTTGGCAAGCTGGGAGGGGGGGGGGAAGAGAGAGAAGAGAGCCTGTTTAGCCAGTGCCAGTACAGTGTCCCACCTGGACTTCTGGTACCTGGTTGCATAGGCCATATAATTCGCCTGCCTGAGTTTCAAGGAAGATGCCATGTACTGCTTCTTTGCCATGGCATCAATCTTCCTGGAGTCCTCGTCTGGGGGTGTGATGCCAAGGGAATGCTTGCCTTATCCCAGGCAGCAGCCTGTACAACCCCAACATGGCTGCACTGCTGATAAAGGAACTCCGTATCTGAGCCTGAAAGAGTATACCTCTTGTCCATTCTTCTATCCACAGGAGGTATGAAATTGGGAGACTTCAGAATTTTTTGTGTCCGTTTCCCAAAAGATTTGTGGAGGGGGAATAGACAGTCTACTGGACTCTGGGATGTCCATCATCTCTACATAGTCAGGCTCCTCCTGATCCTCCACAGGAAGCTGGAGGGTATCAGCCACCTTTCTGTAAAACATGAAGTGCGAAGGGGGCTCAAAGCCTAGGAGGAGAAACACCTGAAGGTCTGTCTGGGGATATGTCCTGGTCAATAGGCACATCCAGACTTTCACCATAATCATCTTCCAACTCTCCTTCCTCCTCAAACTCCGGTTCATAAAATTCTTCCAGGGTATACTCTTGAACCAGGGGAACCGACCGAACCGAGCCCCTGCCAAAAGGTGCCGGATCAGTCGGAACCGGGCAAAGCGATTCCACAATACGAATTGCTTTGGCTATTTCTTTGGCGGTCGGAGTAGGAGATTCTGGATCCGAACTGGTCGATTTGTCTTTGCGTTTTCTTTTTATCTCAACAGATTCCTTGGAATCAGCTCTCCTTTTGCCCGAAGAAGTATCACCCTGGTCAGAGGGCACTCCTGGTTTGGTCGGAACTGAACCGGGCTGGCCATCCAGGTCAGCGGACTTCTCTGCCTCCCTTTCCCTCAGTCGACCTAATCTCTTTTCCAGAGTAGATTTGGGAAAATTTTTTACAAATTTGGCAGTCTGAATCGAGGTGGTCAAACCCCAGACAATAAACACAGGTGGTGTGGGGATCGGCCTTAGCAAAGACCTCCCCACATACACACTGCCAGTGTGAAACCCAGTGGCCCTTTTTTTTTTTTAGGGGGGTGGGGTTTCTCAGGCATAGCCAACCTAACCAAACTTACCCTTCTTTCAGCAACCGCCAGGCAAGACTCCCCTATCAGGTCCTGACCGTGTCAATGGTCTTGGGGAGATACTAAACCCGTTTTTTTTTTTTTTTTTAAAGAACAGATACGGGCCAGTAACCACACACTAAAATACAAAAATTTACCTGAATCATCTGTTCAACTGAACCGATCCACACTTTTTACAAGTTCCACACAGAAAACAGAACAAAACCTACCTAGTACTCACGATACCACAGACAGAGACTAGAACCGACTATGTGGAAACAAAATTTCGGTAGAAAACAGACACTTCAACCAACTCTGAACCGAGCAGCAGGAGAAATCTCCGGAGCGACTGTTCAGTGAGGCGAAGTAAAGAATCTGACGGCTGCAGTTCGAATAACAGGCAAAGACATCAACCGAGCTCGAGATTAACATTCTATGCCATGCATAGAAAAGTTAACCCATTGTCCTCCAGGGCAGTTTAAAGGCTGGGGCTAACTGCACTTGTCAGAATACAGCAAGACTTCATGTTTGAAAGAAAACAAAAAACAAAACAAGCTATAGATAAAAAAATCTCAATGGAGAATCACTGAAAGGTCTACCCCAAAGGGCACTAGCAACAAATCAAGTTCCAAAGAAATACATCATATATACTTCCATTATGCAATGCATCATGGGATATACACAAATCACCACGACATTTCTGGTTTAAGTTTACAATTTACATGCATTTTAAATAGCACAACTAGCTTAATTTCTATAATAGTCACCTAGTATGTTTTACCATTATCAAAAACACCTAGTGCCATGGTATTTTCAACATTTACAGGTTTTGTAAACATGTTTATACATCAAGGTGTTTTATAACATACTGCTATTACATACTAAATCCAACAACAATAAACAATCTTTTACGTACACTTGGAAGTCATAATAACCTCCCTGTACGAGGACCTAAGAGGGAAAAATGAAAATTAAAGAGGACGCTGTAGCATAATCAAGGGAGGGAGAAGGGGGTGCCCACAGGTGGGCAACCTTATGGACCAGAAATTGTAAATGATACATTAGGCTTAGAAATAGAAGAACTGTTGCAGTACATTTAAGAAAAGGTCAGTCCTCAAGAGCGGCAGCAGCTCCTGGTCACAGTGTGAAAACCTGTCTTACCCCACTGCAAAGGTCACGACCCCATTCATGCAAGGCATCATGGGAGTCAATGCATACCTGCACAAGCCAGCAGAAGTTATAACCTCAGTCACTTCTGTTACCTGTCTTGTGAAGTCAGAATATTCTCTAAATGTATTTTTTTCTAACTCAGGTACACTTTTAATGAGAGAAAACAGCAGGGCACTTACTATACCTTGAAAAGTTTCATGGCCAGCATAAGACAAAAAACACAGGGGCTGCAGAGGACAGCAACAGCACTGACTACTACTGGCTTCAGTAATAAAACATCATAAAATTCCAGAATGCCTTGCATAAGTTGGGTAATCATTACCTTTGCAATGGAGTCGAACACATTTTCACACCAGACATAAGTAACTTCATTTACATTTAAATGCTGATGAAATTGAGATCATACAATAAAGGCAATCACTGTTCATGCCTACAAATTACACAGATAAAATAAAATGCTGAGACCACCTTCCCTTTAAGCAAGTAGCCTGCACATGGTCTCTGTCCTGAAATGTTTATTATATCATCGCGGGATGGTGTACATCACGAGGAGGGAGTAGGATGAGTTTGTTGGCACATTGGTTTGCAAGAAGTTCAAACAAGATCAGCGAATTGCAAGCAATGGGGGCAAAGATTTAGTTAAACTTTGTGGCCATCCGAGACCTGAGCCAATGGTAACAATAACAGGGATCTAGCAGTTCTGGGGACTACATTAACAGAAACAGAGCAAGGATAAAGACGAGGGGTGGTCTATAGCATTAGAAGGTGTAGAGGTGACAGGATAGGACTGTGAAAAGGGAGGGGGACAAGGAATCAATCTGGGTGCATCAGACAACAGCTGCAGGGAAGGTCGTCGGATAAGGGAAGGTTTACAGACCATCAGAGCACAAAAACAGATAAGAGCAGGTGGGGAAAAAAATCAGAAGGGGAACCACAAAAGGGGATCTGGTGTTAGCAGGGGACCTGAACCCGCTAGATACAGACTGGGATAAACCAGCAGCAAAGAGCACCAGGAAGAAAAAACAGGTTGCCCACCTGTAACAGTAGTTCTAGGAGTGGTATATGTTCATCTACACTTCTTGGCATGTCCTTTTCCCCTTTAAGGATCACCAGACGTCTTCAAGCAAGCTCCTTCCACTCACCTGGGTGGTATAACCCTCGGCTCCACCCCATGATGCCAGATCTTAGCCTGCTGGAAGCCAGGTTTGTGCATCCGCAGCCGAGGAGGTCGGGTAGGTCCGTGTGGATCAACATATATCACTCCTAGAAAGTACAGTTACGCAAGAACTTACTGTAAAAGTAGATCTTCGAGGGAAGCTCTTGCAGTAGGTAATTACATATAGGACTGAAGCCGGCATGCGTCAGGACCCCACGGAAAAATTTCTAGCTAGCAGTCTCTGGCAGGGAACCACCCCCACGTCAAGTGACAGACGTCAGTATAAAGGGGCAGTCCCCCACACCCGCTTTCCAGTTCTTTCCCGCCAAAGGCCCCAAAAAGGCAAGACAAGAGAGAAGAAAAAATTACTCACCTTAGTAATGTTTCTTCTAATGGAGTCTTGCTATATTCTGACTACTGTAGTTAGGTCCTGCCTTTCAACTGCCCCAGAGAACAAAGAGTTAACTTTCCATGGACAGCATGGAACGTTCAGCGCTAGCTCGGTTGAAGCCCCTGTCTGCTGCTGTTTAAACTCCAACCGTCAGATCTTTACAAGCAATACTCGCTAGAAGTTCTGTGTGGAAATTGTAAAACTCACTAGCCAACTGGCAACTAAATTTATTAAAACAGGGTTTTTTGGTTTCAAAGCAAAGACAAGTCAGGAAACCCAAAAAACAAAACAACACACACCCAAAATAAAGAAGGGTGAAAAAGGGGCACCTCTAGGGTGCCAACACTGCTCCTGCCCACCCACATCCCAGAAAACAGGTTCTGAGAGGGGAGGCAAGGGGGAGGTCAGAATACAGTAAGACTCCATTAGAAGAAACAACATTACTAAGGTGAGTAATTTTTTCTTCAAACACGAAGTCTTGCTGTATTCTGACTATTGCAGACTACCAAGCAGTACCTCCATGGAGGAGGGACAGAACCTACTTTGGGAATAGGCTCTGAAGTACTGCTGTGCCAAACAGAGCATCACTCCTAGCCTGGATATCCAGAGAGTAATGCTTGGTGAATGTAAGGACTGTTTTCCAGGTGTCTGCTTGACAAATTTCTAATGTAGGAATACCCCTGGCAGCAGCCAGGGAAGCAGCTAAAAATTTAGTAGAGTGAGCCCTCAGGCCTGAGGGTGGGGTTCTACCTAGTTTTCATAGCAGAATTGTATACAAGAGACAATCCACCTGGCAGTAGATCTTTTAGTGGCAGGTTTGCCCTACCGACCTCTCCATATGTGAGGAACAACTGGAGGGACTCAAACCTGTGACCCTTGGTAGCTCTATGTAGTAACTGAGGGCCCTTTTAACATCCAAGCTGTGCAGCCTCCTCTCTCCAGAGGAGGAATGGTCAGTGAAGAAAACAGGGAGACAGACTGATTAAGGTGGAAATCTGAAACCACCTTAGGCAAAAACTTCCTGTTACTTCTTAGGACCACTTTATCTCTATGGAAAGAGATGAAATCAGGCTCCACTGACAGGGACTGCAATTCACTGATACGCCTGGCAGAGGTAACGGCTACCAAAAACACAGTTTTCCAAGTCAAGTACTTAAGCTCTGCAGAAGACAAAGGCTCAAAGGGTGGTTGCATAAGCTGAGCAATGCAAACATTAAGGTCCCAAGCAGGAGCAGGGTCCCTAAAGTGGGGATTGGTGTGCAGCAATCCCTTGAAGAACTTACAAAACTCAGGATGGGCTGACAGAGGAGAGGACTTGCCTACTGACAAGAAGGCAGAAACAGCTGCCAGATGCACTTTAAGTGTAGTTGGCCTAAGTCTTAAGCCATTAAGATGAACCATATAGTCCAGGACTGTAGGCAACCCAGCAGATTCTGGAGAAATATGCTTATTAGAGCACCAAATAGTGAACCTTTTCCATTTGGAGTTGTAAGTCTTTCTGGTGGAAGGCTTTCGAGAAGCCTTAAGGATACACAGAACCCCTTGAGAAAGGTGTAGATCAGCAAACTAACTCTTCAAGAGCCATACCTTGAGATTGAGAGATCCGAGGTTCGGATACCAAATCCTCCCCTGAGAGGATGTCAACAGGTTGTAATTCCTGGGAAGAGACAGGGGAAGGTGGACTGCTAAGGACAGCAACAGTGGGTACCAGGGCTGTCTGGCCCAGTCTGGAGCAATCAAAATCACTTTGCATTGTTGAGACCTGATCTTGACAGGGGAAGGTGGACTGCTAAGGACAGCAACAGTGGGTACCAGGGCTGTCTGGCCCAGTCTGGAGCAATCAAAATCACTTTGCATTGTTGAGACCTGATCTTGACTAACACTTTAAACAGGAGAGGGAAGGGGGGAAAAAGCATACAGAAATCTCCCTTCCCAATTCAGAATCAGAGCATCCAGGGGGACTGAGCCCAAGACTGGGGGTCTGCAACAAAAGAGAGGAAGTTGATGATTGTCTGGGGCTGCAAAAAGATCTGTGGTGTGTCTCATCTCGAGAAAATCACTTTCAAAACTAGGGGATCTAGGGTCCATTCGTGATGGCCCTGGGATATCCTGCTGAGAGCATCTGCTAGGACACTGTCCTTCCCTGGGAGGTGAAATGCCATCAGAGAGGTTTGCAGGGAATAGGCCAAAGACCACAACTTCATTGCTTCTGTGCACAAGGCCGTAGACCAAGTGCCTCCTTGCTTGTTGATGTACCACACTGCGGTGGTATTGTCTGTTGAGACCTGGACCACCTTGTTCTGTACAGATTTGGAAAAGGCTTGCAGTGGAAGAAACACTGCTCTGAGTTCCAAGAGACTGATGTAAAGCAGAGATTCTTGAGGTGACCACAGCCCTTGGGGGGGTAAGATCCTCCAAGTGGGCTCCCCAGCCCAGCAGGGAGGCATCTGTGGTGATTATCACTGAATGAGACTGAGTGACAAAAGGGACTCCCTGCCTCAAATTGTCCTGATCCTGCCACCATTGCAAAGCCTGGATCAGGGTTCAAGTCACTAGGACTAATTTGGTAAGGGAATCCTTTCTTTGGGGCCAGAAGGCTCTTAAGTGGAACTGAATGTCCCTCATCTGGAATCTTGCCCCCTGGACCACTGCTGTAGAGGCTGCCATGTGGCCCAGGAGCTGCAGGAAATGCCTTGCTGGTCGAGACACCTAAAGGGTGAATGAAGAGGCCAGTTCTATAAGGGTCCTTGCCCTGTCCAGGGAAGGGAAGGCTCTTGCCCTTATTGTATCCAGCTCTGCCCCTATAAAGGTGAGGAGCTGTACTGGTTCGAGAACTAACTTTGGAAGGTTGAGGAGGAATCCTAAGGAAGTGAGCACTTGCTGAGTTATTTGCAGATGTGACTTGACTTGGTCTGGAGACTGACCCACTATGAGCCAGTCGTCCAAGTATGGAAAGATGGAGATCTTTTTCCCTTAGGAAAGCAACCACTACTGCCAGGCACCTTGTGAACACCCTTGCGGCTGATGTTAGGCCAAAGGGCATTGCTCTGAACTGATAGTGGCCTGAGGGCAACTCGAACCTGAGGTACTTTCTGTGGGAGCACCTGATGGGAACGTGAAAATAGGCATCTCTGATATCTAGGGAAACTAGCCAGTCCCCTGGCCTTAGAGAGGGCAGAATTATTCCGAGTCACCATTTTGAATTTTGGTTTTAAAAGGTGCTTGTTCAGATATCTTAGATCTGGGATGGGCCACCAGTCTCCTGTTTTATGGCGGGTTAGGAAGTACCTGGAGTACAATCCTTTGCCCCTGTGTAGGGTAGGAACCCTTTCTATGGCTCTGAGAGCCAGGAGGGAAGAAACCTCTGCCTCTAGGGCAAGGATTTCTGATGGATTTGCAGGTGGAAAGGATCTGGTTCTCATTTTGGGAAATTTTTTTTTGAAGCAGAGAACCAATCCCTGGCTTACTACTTCCAGGACCCACTTGTCTGTTGTCAGAGACTTCCAGTCCTGGACAAAGTAAGCCAGCCTGCCCCCTACAGGTATTGGGGAATCGGCCCGGGAAGACCCATCAGGGTGTCTGCTTGGCAGGGGCTTTAGGCTGAGGGGTGGAAGCAGGCCTGCTCATTCCCCATCTGCCCCTCCCTCTGAAGAACCCACTCTGAGCATATGCAGAAGAGGAGGCCTGGGCTTGGTAAAAAGGTCTTTGAAAGGGCCTGCCCCTGCCCCTAGAATGCTGTCTGAGGAGTGGCTTGCCTTTCTTTGGCCTGAGCACTCCTGTAGGTGGTCCTGTACTCGTCCATCTTTTTCACGTAGTTCTCTGTCTGCTCCCCAAACACAGAATTACCAATGACAGGGAAATCCATGGCCTTAGCCTAGGTATCCTGTGACAGGTTAGTACATCTGAGCCAAGCCATCCTCCGAAGGGCCACAGATGTAGCCATGACTCTAGATGAAACACCACTGGAGTCAACAGCAGTATGAAATTGCACCTTGGATGCCTCAATCCCATCCGCAGCCACCTGCTCTAGCTCCTTGGCAAGCTGGTCAGGGGCCTGTTTAGCCACAGCCAGCACAGTGTCCCACCTGGACTTCTGGTATCTAGCTGTGTAGGCCATATAGTTAGCCTGCCTGAGTCCCAAAGGATGCTGCCATGTACTGCTTCTTTGCCATGGCATCAATCCTCCTGGAGTCCTTATCTAGGGGGTGTGATGCCAAGGGAATATTTGCCTTATCACAGGGAGCAGCCTGCACTACCCCAACATGGCAGCACTGCTGGGAAAGGAACTCCGTGTCAGAGCCTGAAAGAGTATACCTCTTGTCTATTCGTCTGTCCACAGGAAGTATGGAATTAGGAGTCTTTAGAATTTTAAATGTCTGTTTCCCAAAAGATTTATGGAGGGGAACAGACTATCTCCTGGACTCTGGGATGTCCATCATCTCAACAAAAATCAGGCTTCTCCTGATCCTCTACTGCTTCTTCCATTGGAAGCTGGAAGGGTTTCAGCTACTTTCTTGTATAACAAAGTGGGAAGGGGACTCAAAGCCTAGAAGGAGAAACACCTGAAGGTCTGTCTGGTGAGATGTCCGGGTCAACAGGTACATCCAGACTTTCATCTTCTTCATCTTCTTCACCCCCACCACCCCCACCACCACCACCACCACCACACTCTCCCTCCTCCTCCGGTTCATAAAATTCTTCTAAAGTATAATCTGTAACCGGGGGAACCGACCGAACCGAGCCCCTGACCGATGGTGCCGGTTCGGCCAGAACTGAAGTTAGCGACTGAACTATCCTTATCGCTTTGGCTATTTCATCAGTGGTCGGAGAAAGAATTTGTGGATCCGAACCAGATGATTTTTCTCTTCTCTTTCTTTTAACCGGAACAGACTCCTCAGAATCAGCTCTCCTTTTGCCCGGTTTCGCCTGGTCAGAGGGCCTCCTCCTGGTTGGTCGAACCGAACGGGCTGGCCATCGGGTCAGCGGACTTCTTAGCCTCCTTCCCTTAGTCTACCTACTCTCTTATCCAGGGTAGCTTTGGAAAACTTTTACAAATTTAGCAGTCTGAATCGAGGTGGTCAAACCCCAGACAATAAACACAGGTGGTGTGGGGATCAGCCTTGCAAAGGCTTCCACACACACACACACACACACACACACACACACACACACAAACTACAAGCGTTGAAACCCAGTGGGCCGTTTTTTCTTGGTTTCTCAGATATGCAACCCAATCCTATCCAAAACTTATGCTTTTTTCCAGCAATCCGCCAGGCAAGACACCCCTATCGGTTCCTGACAGTGTTACGGGTCTTAAAACGTAATTAAATCCAGTTTTTTTTTTTTTTTTTAGAACCGATATGGACCGGTTACCACACACTAATAAATGCAAAAACTTTTTTAAGACCAATCTGATCAGTTCAAACCGAACCGATCCAATATTTACAAGTTCCACACAAACTAAACGCAAAACCTATCTAGTACTCATGGGTACCACAGACAGAGAGACAGGTTCAGCAGCAGAAATTCGGTAGAAACAGAGTGAAAAAACACTAACATTAGACTTTTTTTGAAGCAAAGGAGAAATCTCCAGAGCGACTGTTCAGTGAGGCGGAGTAAAGAATCTGACGGATGGAGTTTAAACAGCAGACAAGGGCTTCAACCAAGCTCGCACTGAACGTTCCATGCTGGCCATGGAAAGTTAACTCTGTTCTCCGGGGCAGTTGAAAGCGGACCTAACTGCAATAGTCAGAATACAGCAAGACTTCATGTTGTTTGAAACGGGCATTTCCCTTCCTGGAAAAGGAGCTGAAATGGCTAAGGGGGATGGAGGGCGGGAAGGCATTACCTACTGCAAGAGCCTCTCTCGAAGATCTACTGTTGCGGTGAGTTCCTACGTAACTGTACTATCTTACTTCGAGACGGCTCTTGCAGTAGGTAATTACATATAGGACTGAGTCCCAAGCAGTCTGGAACAAGGAGAAGCACACGGGAGAAGGAAACGTACACAACCATAGAACCTCCGTCTAAGTGTCTCAAGAAAGGAGACCTTGCAGAACAGCCAGCCCGAAGCCTGTTCTATAGCGAGAGGCAATGTCCAAACTGTAGTGTTTCGTAAAGGTATGGACAGAAGTCCAAGAGGTGGCTGCACAACTGTCAGCCGCTGACACATTCTTGAAACAAGCCGCAGAGGCAGTGACACTCCTAGTGGAGTGGCCGCTGACTTGACCCGGCAGGGTCTAGTGATACTTGTTGTAACAGAAAGTGATACAATGAGCCAGCCATTTAGATAGGCGTTGCTTGGTAACAGCATTGCCTTCTCTTTTATAAGCAAGAGACAAAAAGCTGATCAGATTTCCTGAGATCCTTCACCCTAGTGGCATAGTATCAGTATTCTATGAACATCCAAAGTATGCAAGAGGTACTCATCTTGAATGGAGTGTTGTGTAAAGAAAGCAGGTAGCTCAATGGATTGATTCAGTGTAGATTCTGCCACCATCTTAGGGAGAAACTTAGGGTTGGTACGCAGAGCCACATGTTCCTTGTGAAAAATCAAACACGGGACTTTGCACATCAAGGCCTGAAGCTCAGAAATACGTTTAGCTGAAGTAATGGCCACTAGGAAGAGCATCTTCCAGGATAGGAACTTCAAGTCTGCTGAGACCGCCAGTTCAAAAGGAGGCAGGGTAAGCTTCACAAGAATAAAATTCAGATCCCAAGGAGGGGCAGGAACACGATTAGAGGGTCTCAAATGGAGAACCCTTCAAAGAAAAGTCTTAAGAGACTTCAGCAGTGCAAAAGTTCTGTCCCCAAAAGGAACATGGTAAGTGGAAATAACCGCCATGTGAACTTTCAGAGAGGAATGGTGGAGACCCAGGTCAAAAATGACTCATAGTCCAGAATTCTCCCGACAGGGCACAAGAATGGCTCGAAATCCTTGGAAGAGGCCCAAATAGAGAACAGTTTCCATTTCATGGCGTACGTAGATCTAGTGGAAGGCTTTCTGACCTTCACCAGTATCTCAGCCACAAACAGAAAGACCCCGAATTGGGCTTGAACTATGTCTGCAGGAGCCACGCATGCAACTGAAGGGACTTGAGACCTGGATGAATCCGGGTCCCCTGATCCTGGGTCAACAAAAATTGCGATAGAGGAAGAGGAAGTGGTGGTTCCTCCGAATACTGTTGCAGAAGAGACAGCCAAACTTGCCTGGGCCAGAAAAGAGCGATTAGGATCACATGAGCTCCTTCTGGGGAGTTTGTGTAAGACAATTGGAATCAAGGGAATTGTGTGTGTGTGGGGGGCATGGACGCATCTGTCCTTTCAGTATAGACACACAGCGTCCCTCCAAAAAATGCCTCGCCCTGGAGCGAGCGAGCAGAAGGCAGGAAGTTTTGCATTGCGAGGAGACACGAACAGGTCTAGCTGAGGTGTTCCCCAGTGCAGTAAGAGATCATCTACTACCCCCTGATCCAGTTCCCATTCGTGAGCCTTTGCTGATGACCGGATGAGGTAGTCTGCACGCGTATTTTCGACCCCCGGAACATGAACCGCCGTCAGGGGAAGTGTGTGTTGCACAGCCCAATCCCAAACTCGCACTGCCTCCCTGCAGAGAGTAGGAACGCGTTCCTCCCAGCTTGCTGATGTACCAGACTACGCACATGTCCGTCTGGACAGCCAGATGACTGGGAAGCACATACAAGTTCAGAGCTTGGAGAGCATACGGAATGGCCCTGAGCTCAAGCACGTTTATATGAAGAGTCTGCTCGAGCCTGAACCAGGAGTCCCGAGTCCTGTGAGACCCTAGATGGGCTCCCTAACCCTCTCCCGAGGCATCTGTTGTCAAAGTTTGGGAGGAAGGTTTGAGGCAGAAGGGAACGCCCCGGCAAAGGTTCTCTTGTACCATCCACCATTGCAATTCCCAAACCATGGGGTTGGAAACCAGTACTTCTTGGTCTAGGTCGTCCAACATCTGGTCCCACTGAGACCAAAGCGTCCACTGAGATCCTCATATGGAGCCAAGCATGAGGGAATGTCGGAACTGCAGCCGCCATGAGCCTGAGGCGGCTAAGGACTGACCTGGTGCTGACCCGCCTGCGACCAGACAGCAGGCCTGCATGAGCCTGGAACACCCTGTCCAGTGGCAAAAAGGCCATGCTGGTGGTCTTGTCCAGGATCGCCCCGATGAACTGGAGCTGAGAGGGGACTAGATGGGACCTGGCCTGGTTGATGGTAATACCCAGGCTGGTAAAAACCTGCAGAGTAAGGAAAAGAGAGCAGGAGATCCTCCCTGGACGGGGCCGCCAGGAGCCAATCATCCAGGTACAGGAAATCCTGCACTCCCTGGCTACGCAGGTGAGCCGCTACCAACGGAAAGGCATTTGGTGAACACTTGGGGCGCCAAGGAAAGACCAAATGGGAGGGCCTTGAACTGGTAGTGGCACCCCTGGAACGAAAACTGAAGGAATTTGGGTGGGAAGGGCGAATAGGGATATGCAGGTAGGCATCCTGCATGTCCAGTGTGCACATCCACTGTCCCTGCTGAAGTAAGGGCAGAAGGCCCTGCAGGGAGAGCATTCTGAACCCTTTGTACTCCACGAACACATTCTGGGAGCCGAGGTCTAAAATGGGCCTCACGTCTCCAGATTTCTTTGGAACCAGGAAAAAATGGTAGTAGCCTGTCCCCCAAAGGTGGGTTGGGACAGGCTCTATCGCCGCCTTCAGAGGAACGGAGGATATTTTTTCCCGAACCAAAGGAAGATGGTCCACAGAGTAAGATGACCTGGGGGTGGTTTTCTGGGTGGTTTCTGAAGAAACTCGAATGAGTGTCCTGCTGCCATCAGCTGGAGCACCCAAGCATCTGATGTAATCCTCTCCCAACCCAGTAGATGGAAGAACCTCCCTCCTACTGGTTCCTCTGGTAGGTCCAGAGGCTGTGGGAGAAGAGAGGAGTTAGAAGGTGTGGGGAAATGCCACGGCTGAAGCTCCCGCCGCCTTTTTGGGCAGGGGGGCTTGACAGCCGGAGGGGCCAGAAGTTTGTTGGCCCACTTGCCCTGAGGTTTCGCTTTGGGCCAAGAACGTCTGCAAAAAGGGCGGCGCTGTCCCTGAGGGGACCTGTACATAAGAGTCAGACTTGAGCGCAGTACCCTTCTCTTGCAAATCGGTGATGATGTCTTTGACATCCCCACCGAACAGCACAGAACCCCGAAGGGCGCGTCCTCAGGGACCAAACTTGACACCTGGAGCCAGGCATGACAAGACCTACAGCAAAAGCCGAACTCCGACCAGTGGCGTCCACTGCATCGTACGTGGCAAGGAGCATGTGCCGACTGGCCAAACAAGCAGATCGGACTAGATCAGCAGCTTTCTGCTTTGTCAGACTCAGCAAGGGAGTCCAACTTGGCTTCCACCTCACTCAGGATAGCCTTCTGGTAGTCCCCCACATGTGAGACATAATTCTGGGCCCTTATCCACAGAGTGGAAGAAGCGTACACCTTCTTCCCGTACTGGTCCAGCAGGCGGGATTCCCTATCCGGTGGAGACTAGCTGAGATGTTTTGGGTTCACCGACCGGTGAGCGGCGCTAATCCTGACAGAGTCGGCCTTGGGGTGTGTATTCAAAGAATCCACACCCTCAAGAGCCTGGCATAGCCTATCCGCCTTCCTCAGAAGATGATCAACGCCGATGGCTGTTTCCAAATAGTGGAAACTAGGTCTGCATGAGGCTCGATCCAGAGCAGAATCGATGTCTGAGCAATTTCGGCAGATCCAAATGGGCAGCGAGTTTCTTCCACTGTGGATTTGGCTCCAGAGATGTACACTGGTGGACCACCTAGATCTTTCTCAGCAACTCCAGAAAAGAAGGATCTTCTGAAAGCGACTCTGGAGGAGTCCTTGGCCTGGGCCAGTCTGGAGTACGTGGTTCGTCGTCCAGATCGGAGCACCCATCTGAATCGGATTCTGAGGTCTCCGAAGGGGAATATGAAGACCCCTCCTGGCGCGGGGGAAGGAACGCTGCTAGGCGAGAAAAGCCTGAAGTGATTTTTGGCGCCTGATTCATGTCCTGTTGAAGGCCTGGCAGTGGGAACAGGTGCCAGAGTCGTGGTCTGGGCCCAGGCAGTAAAGGCAGGCGGAGTGGACTTCTTTAGACTGAATCAGTCTCCAACAAGAGCATTTGTTAAGGTGCCCGGTCGATGAAGCAGACATACGTTTTAATTCGGTGAAACCGAAGGTGGAGAAGTTCTTAGAGCAAACGGTATAAGACAGAAAGCCGAGAGCCAACTAATGCTAGCCGCGGTGAGAAAGAACTGGAGCACGTGAGGACTGTCTCCTCCCTTTATACTGAGTGACGTCAGGGGTGAAGCATTCTCAGGGCATCAGTCCCCAGGTACTGCGAGAGAAAAGAACTGCCGTGATCTGCCGCCAGGTGGCATCAGTCCTACATGTGTTACCTGCTGCAAGAGCTTACTCTCCAAGTAAGATGTACTATTCCCCTATAATTGTTTCTAGCCCCCCTCCCAATCTTTCCCTCCTCCCCTTCTGATCTTTAACTCCCTGTACTTGCTCCCAGTCCCCCCTCCCCTATCGAGTAAATATCTGTGATCCAATATCCCTGACCCTTCCCCTGGTCTACTAAACTGGTCCCTTCCACTAATTATGCCCACAATATTTTACACCACCTTCTCACCCAACCTCTCCATACAGTGCCAGGGACACTACTGTGTCCTCCTCCCACCCATTTCCCCCTTGTGAATCCCTTCTTTTTATTCCTGGATCCCCCATATCTTCTGCCTCCCAATTTCCCTAATTTTCTCCCCCCCAATCCAGTCTCCGACCCCTGTCTACTCCTCCTCCTCCTATCCTCCTCCCTGTCCCCCTTTCCCTCTCCACCTTATCCGCCTGGGTCCTGTCCCCCTTGCAGGTTTTTCAGCATCCTGGAGGGGAAACTGATCTTAGCTGCCTCCCCCTCCACCCCCAACTCTCGCCCCTCCTCCCTTTCTGCCCAATTCTCGTCTCCCTTGCCGGGTTCTCAGCCCAGCGGCACAGATTCGTGACTGCTCTCTCCTCACACCAGTCCCTTACTCTTGCTTGCCCCCCTTTGTCAACCCTCTACACCTCTTAGTGTTTCATATACTAGCCCAGCTGGGCGTGCATTAGCAGTTTTAACTTTTGTTCATCTTCGACCTCTAGCACTTCATTTGTGTTATCAGAGTTTACCTTCCTAGTGCACTACTCTGTTATGCACAAGGCCCCTGGAATTCTGCAATTCTGCAGTTGTGGAATTTTCCACAGAATTGGCATCATGTCACAGAATATACATAGCGCCGCATAATTGTTTTTGGTGAATTTTCATTCAAATATACTGTTTTTTTTTTTTAGTGTCTGGCTTTCTTATCTTGTTTATCCTAAAGCCCCTCCTCTACGCTCATCATATGATGTCATCGATGACATCACATATTTAGCCAATGTCAGGACTGCGTTCTGCCACAGAAATGAATAAATCATGCTGCAGAAATCAGAAAATACTGCCGTAGAAGCCCTGCCACAGAAATCAGAAATTTCTGCCGTAGAGCACTAGGGGCCCTGGTTATGCAATAGACCATCATTGTATGCAACAGTTATTGTACATTTATATTACGTTGTATATGTATGCTCTCCCAACTTTTGTAACACCCCCCTTCCCCCGGACACTTCTGGAAATGAGCAATTTTTCCAGCTCATGTTGTCTTTCCCTGTGAAACATTTTGCAAATACATAAGCTACGTTCCACATTCATGGCTTCTGTGCACAGGGGGAGGACCTTGTACCCCCTTGCTTGTTGATGTAGTACATTGTGGTTGTATTGTCTGTCCCTACTTGAACCACTTTGCCCTGCAGCATTGAAGCGAAGGACTGAATGCCCAGACAGACTGCTCAGAGTTCCAGTAGGTTTATGTGATGCACAGGCTCCTGCTGAAGCCAGGTACCGTGGGGAGTATACTCCCTTAGGTGGGCACCCCCATCCTAGGAGGGAGGATTCTGCTGTCAAGACTGCTGCTGGTGGCAGCTGGATGAAAGGCATGCCTTCTCTGAGGTTGTCCTTTTCCTACCACCACTGCAGAGCTCGAAGCAGGGTTTCTGTGACTGGTACCATCTTTGACAGGGAGTCTGAGACCAGTGAGCCCCGAGGTGGAACTGAATGTCCCTCATCTGGAATTCTGATCCAGACACTGTTGCTGTTGATGCAGCCATGTGACCGAAGCGCTGGAGAAAATGCCTTGCTGGTCTTGGGGTATGTAACTGGAAAGAGCTTACCAGCTGTACCAAACTGTCTACCATCCCTTGGGGGAGGAAGGCTCTTCCTCTCAGTATCTAGTTCAGCCCCTATAAACTCCAGGAGTTGAAATGGCATTAGCACAGACTTTCTGGTTTACCAAGAAGCCCAGCGTACCCAGGATATCCTGAGTGATGGTCAGTGCTTTTCTTACCTGCTATGGGGACTGACCTACCACCAGCCAGCCATCCAGGTATGGGAAGACTGTAACCCCCCCATCTCTTTTGGTGTGCCACACCACCACTGCTAGGCATTTGAACATTCTTGGAGCAGATGTCAGGCTGAAAGGCATGGCCCTGAACTGGTAGTGTACTGATGGCAATCTGAACCGGAGGTAGTTTGTGTGACTGCCTGATGGGGATACGGAAGTAGGCATCTTTCAGGTCCAGAGATGCCAGCTTGTCTCCCTTCCTGAGTGTGGGGACAATGTCAGCCAGAGTGACCATTTTGAACTTTGGCTTTGTCAAATATTTGTTTAAATGTCTGCAATCCAGTGTGAGTCGCCACTCCCGTTTCTTTAGAGTGAGGAAGTACCTTGAGTAGAGACCCTTTCCTTGCTGGGGCAAAAGGACCGGTTCTACTGCCTTTTCCAGCATCAATTTTTCTACTTCCTCCTCCAACAGAGTTGCCTCTGCTGGGCTGACAGGTCTGAAAAGTCTTGCCTTCAGTTTGGGAAAAACTGTGAAACTGAGTGCAAGCCCCTGGCCCACTACCTCCAGGACTCTCCTGTCTGTGGTGATCGATTCCCAAGCCTACAGATAGTGGGCCAGCCTCCCTCCTACTGGGAGTGGGGAGGTGACCCTGGCAGACCTCTCAGGGGGTCTGCTTGGCCTGTATGCTTTGCTGAGTGCTGATGCCAGCCCAGCTGCTGCCCTTTCTGCCTCTGCATTACCCCCCCACCCCCGGTAGGCTGCTGCTGCATGAGCCTGGAAGGACCTGTAGTGGGTTTTGCCCCTGCCCCCGTTTCCTTGGTACTTGTGGTGTTGCTGCCTTTTCTTTTGCAGCAGCACTCATAGGCCACTTTCTACTCATCCATCTTCATGTAAGCCTCTGTCTGCTCACCGAAGAGAGATGTCGGCTAGCAGGGGAAGTCCAGTGCCTTTGTCTGCATGTCTAACAAATTAGTAGCCCTTAGCCAGGCAAATCTCAAACACTGAGGTCACCATTTGCCTGGCAACAATGTCATCTGCATCCACTGCCATCTGAAACTGGCATTTGAAAGCCTCTATGCCCCTCTTTGCAGCTTCAGACAAGTCTGAGGCCATGGGTCCAGGGCAGGCTTTAGCCACCTCTAAAAACAGTGTTCCACAGACTTCTGGAATCTGAACACATAAGCCATGTAGGTTGCTTGTCTAATAGCCAGAAAAGCACCCACATAGGATTGCTTTACCACAGAATCCATTTTCCTGGAATCCTTTACTGGTGGATGGGATGCCAGGGGAATCCCTGTTTTATTGCATGCAGCAGCCTACACCACCCCTTCATGGCTGGGATGCCCAAAAAGGAATTCTGCTCCAGACCAGCCACTTCCTATCCATCCTTTTGTCCACCAGAATGGAGGGTGGTGGGAATGGAGTGTGTGTGTGTGTGTGTGTGTGTGTGTGTGTGTGTGTGGGGGTGGCGTCGCAAATCTTGGAAGTCTGTCTCTTCCAGGATCTGTGGATGGGTAACACCCTTTTTGTTGCTGGCACATCCATTTCCACAGTCTGGTTCCTCCTTCCTCCTCTGTAGAGTCTTGGGTGGAAAGGTCCAGAGTCTGTGCCATTTGCTTCATAAAAGCAAAATGGGATGTAAAATCCTCAGTTCCCTTCTCAGGGGAGTCAGGACGGTGAGGATCAGGTGATACTTCTGGCTCAACAGGTTCCCCACAATATTTATCCTCATCCTCCCCTTTCACATAAACTTTAGCAAATCTCTCAAGTGAGCTGGGAACCGAGGAGGAACTCTGGTCTTGAAACAAGACCTGTGAATCGAGCCACTGAACAGGAACCACGGTACCGGTTTGCAGCACCTGGAGAATGCTTACTGCGTTTGTTATAGTTTCTGCAGTTGGAACTAACAATATGAAAATTACGTACCTACTGTAATTCTTGATCTTTCAGAGTATCTTCACCATTTATCACTAGTGAGTATCTTCCCGGAGCTAGGACCCTGAAAACACCCCCCCCAAAATGGCGGAGTCGACAGGGCACTGCCACACTCTAGGCAGACTTGGCGCTCGCGGGTTGGCCGTTAACTGCCGTAGACTCCGCCCTTGCCCCAGTTCTGAAACGCCGGAGAGGAAGGAAGGAAGGAAGGGATGGGGTAAGGGAGCCCAAGGGACAGACAAAATAAAGGATATATAGTAACTAAAAGGAAAAATAAATGACTAAGATGATAGGAAAAGAGAGAGGAACAGCCTAAGGGATGGGAAAGGGAGGGCAGAAGAGAAAAAGATGGGGGGAGGGAAGGACACTCCTGGCTAATGCTGACCTGGACCTCAAGAGGGAAAAGATTTTAAAACTTACAGGCTGCAGAAAATGCAGAAGGCACAAACTCTGCCTCTCAAGCAGTCTGCTAGTCCCACAGGAACTAATACCCTCAGATGAATATCAAGGTCCAACAGGGTAGACAGGGAGGCAGGGTCCAGCCTTCCCACCGAATTAAGGAGAAAGAAGTCCAAAAAGTGATACCCTATTAACTCAAAGAAAGGGGAGTACTCCCAAGGGGACACTTAAAATAACAGGGACTGAAATGGTGGTGCTCGGGAGTCCCCTGATCCCTCCCCTCCTCCCTGGAGGACCCCCCAAAGGGGTGTGTGGAGAGCCGGACCAAGGGAGGGGAGGGAAGAGGAGATACCCCCCCAAAGACCCTCCAGGTAAGAACTCCTCCCTGTGCGTCTCAAAAAGGTCCTCTTCCTCCTAACCACAAGGGAAAGGAGGGAGAGGAAGGAGCTGGAGAGCAGCAGAGACACACAGGGGGAGGGGGACTGCTCAGAGACTGAGGCCCAAGAGGGGAAGGTGGGCGGGATTTAGTAATGAATGGTGAAGATGCACAGAAAAGTACAGTTATGTAAGAACTTACCATAACAGTCTATCTTCGAGAGAGGCTCTTGCAGTAGGTAATAATATATAGGACGGACACCGGCAGGACACCACGGAAAAATTTCTAGCAAGCAGTCCCTGGCAGGGACCGCCCCCGTCAGGTGACAGGCGTCGGTATAAAGGCGGTCGGGCGCCCTCTTCCAGTTCTTTCCCTCCACAGGCCAAAAGAGGCCAGACGAGAGAGGAGCGGATATTTCCCTCAATGGAAAAGGAGCTGAAAAGCCTAGGGGATGGAGGGCGGGAAGGTATTACCTACTGCAAGAGCCTCCCTCGAAGATCTACTGTTACAGTAAGTTCTTACGTAACTGTACTATCTTACTTCAAAAGGGCTCTTACAGCAGGTAATTACATATAGGACTGAATCCCAAGCAGTCTGGAACAATGAGGCACCAGAAGGAGGAAAACTACTCCAAAAGGTAGTTCTGGTTGTGCAAGTCTCAAGATAGGAGGCCCTGCAAAACAGCCAGCCCAAAGCCTGCTCTACAGCGAGAGGCAACAGCCAAACTGTAATGTTTCATAAAGGTATGGACGGAAGTCCAGGGGGTGGCAGCAAAGATGTCTGCCGCAGACACATTCTTGAAACAAGCCGCAGAGGCAGCTACTCCTCTAGTGGAGTGGCCTCTGACTTGACCCGGGAGGGTCTTGTTGTATTTGTCATAACAGAAAGTGATGCAATGAGCCAACCACTTAGACAGGCATTGCTTGGAAACAGCATTGCCTTCCCTTTTGTGAGCAAAACAGACTAACAACTGATCAGTCTTTCTGAGATCTTTCATCCTGTTAGTGTAGTATCTCAGAATCCGGTGAACATCCATAGTATGGAGTAAATACTCCCCGTGATTAGAGTACTGCGTAAAAAAGGCAGGTAACTCTATGGACTGATTTAAGGTAGACTCTGCTACTACTTTAGGTAGAAACTTAGGATTCGTGCGAAGAGCAACTCGTTCCTTGTGAAAAATCAAGTAGGGAATTTTACACATCAGGGCCTGGAGCTCAGAGATTCTTCGAGCCAAAGTAATGGCCACCAAGAACAGCGTCTTCCACGAAAGGAACTTCAATCCGCAGAAGCTGCAGGTTCGAAGGGAAGAAGAGTAAGTTTCTCGAGAACAAAGTTCAAGTCTCAATGGGGAGCAGGAGTACGGATGGGGGGCCTCGGATGGAGGACCCCTCTGAGAAAGGTCTTGGAGACCTCCAGTTGAGCAAAAGCCTTGTCTGCGAAAGGATCATGATAGGCCAAAATGGCCGCCATGTGTACCTTCAGAGAGGAATGGCTGAGACCCAGGTCAAACAGCTGACAGATACTCTAGCAGAAGCCCCACCGAACAGGAGAAAGGTTCCACGTTCTTGGAAGCGGCCCAAATAGTGAATCTTTTCCACTTCATGGCATAAGTGGATCTGGTGGAGGGTTTTCTGGCCTCCACTAAAATCTCCGCCACTTTGGGAGACACTCCAAAATGGGATTGGGCCAAGTCTGCAGGAGCCATGCATGCAGTTGAAGGGATCTGAGGCCTGGATGGACCAGGGTCCCCGATCCTGGGTCAACAAACCTCGATAGGAGAGGAAGAGGAGGATCCTCTGAATATTGTTGTAGAAGAAGAACCAGATTTGCCTGGGCCAGAAAGGAAGCGATCAGAATATTCGCTCCTTCTGAAGCTGGTTTCTGCAAGACTGGAGTAGGATAAGTGGAATTGGGAAGGCATAGGCAATTTGTCCTTCCAGTCTAGAGAAGGCGTCGGCTCCAAAAAAAGCGCATCGCTCTGGAGCAGAAGCGAGCAGAAGATCAGGAAGTTTGCATTTAGGGGATGCGAACAAGTCGACCTGTGGTGTTCCCCAAAGTTGGAAGATATTGTCTAGGACCCCTTGGTCCAGTTCCCACTCGTGAGACAGAGCAGAAGAGCGACTTAGCTTGTCTGCCAGGGTGTTGTCAACTCCTGAAACGTGAATCGCCATGAGGTGAAGGTCATGTTGTGTTGCCCAATTCCAAACCCTCATTGCCTCCCTGCATAGTGGGTAGGGCCGAGTCCTTCCCTGTTTGTTGATATACCACACCACACATGTCAGTCTGAATGGCTAGATAGCCGGGAAGAAAAAATTACTCACCTTAGTAATGTTGTTTCTTCTAATGGAGTCTTGCTATATTATGACAATTGCAGCGAGTCCCAATCTTCGAACTGCTCCGGAGGTGAAAGAGTTAACTTTCCATGCCAGGCATGGAACTCTGAGCACGAGCTCGGTTGGAAACTCTGTTGTTCTTCAAACACAAACTGTCAGATCTTTTCGAGCTAAAACTCACTAAGGCTCTGTGTGGAAGCTGTAAACCTACACTAGCCAACTGGCTACTAACACACATTTTTTGGTCCCAAAACAAAGACTCAAGCCAGGAGACAAAAAAATGAAAAACACCACCAATTCACATCAAAAAAGGAAAGGTGAAAAAAAACAAGGTGGGCATCAACTAAGTGCCAACACTGTACTGCCCACCCACGTCCCAAAAACAGAAGGTTCTGAGAGGGGCAGGCAGGGAGGGAGGTCATAATATAGCAAGACTCCATTAGAAGAAACAACATTACTAAGGTGAGTAATTTATTCTTCAAACATGAAGTCTTGCTATATTATGACAATTGCAGACTACACAGCAGTACCTCCATGGAGGAGGGACAGAACCTACTTAGGGAATAGGCTCTGAAGCACAGATGGCCAAGCAGGCATCCTCCTAGCCTGGATGTCCAGGAGTAGTGCTTGGTAAAAGTGTGAACATTTTTCAGGCAGCTGCTAGACATATCTCTAGAATAGGGATGTCCCTGGCAGCAGCCAGGGGAAGCAACTGTACCTCTGCAGGAAAGTAAGCCCTCAGGCCTGAGGGAGGAACTTTCCCAGCTTTTCATAACAGAATTGGATACAAGAGACAATCCACCTGGCAATGGATCTTTTAGTGGCGAGCTTCCCTTTACCAACTTCACCATAAGTGAGGAACAGTTGGAGGGAGTCAAACCTGTGACCCTTGGTACGCTCTATGTAGTAACTAAGGGCTCTCTTCACATCTAGGCTGTGCAGCCTCCTCTCACCAGAGGAGGAATGGTCAGTGAAGTACACTGGAAGAGATATAGACTGATTAAGGTGGAAATCTGAAACCACCTTAGGTAGGAACTTCCTGTTAGTCCTGAGGACCACCTTATCTCTGAAAGGAGATAAAATCCGGCTCCACTGACAACGCTTGTAATTCACTTATGCGTCTGGCAGAGGTGATGGCTACCAGAAACACAGTCTTCCAAGTCAAGTACTTAAGCTCAGCTGAAGACAAGGGCTCAAGGGGGGTTGCATAAGCTGAGCAATGCAAACATTAAGATCCCAGGCAGGGGCAGGATCCCTGAATGGAGGGTTGGTGTGAAGCAACCCCTTAAAAAACTTGGAAAATACAGGATGAGCTGAAAAAGGAAAGGGTTTACCTGCTGAAATAAAAGCAGACAGCTGCCAAAAGCACCTTTAGGGTTGCTGGTCTCAGACCCAAAGTGTTTCGATGGACCATATAATCCAGGACTGTGGGTAAATCAGCAGAATCTGGGGAAATATGCTTTTCCGAGCACCATATGGAAAACCTTTTCCATTTGGAATTGTAAGTAGCCCTGGTGGAAGGCTTCCTAGAAGCCTTAAATATATCCATTACACCTTGGGAAAGGTGTAGATCAGCAAACTAACTCTTCAAGAACCAGGCCTTGAGATTGAGAGATTTGAGGTTCGGATACCAAACCCTTCCCTGGGCACAGGTTAACAGATTGTGATTCCTGGGAAGACACAGGGGAGGATGGACTGCTAAGGACAGGAGGAGTGGATACCAGGGTTGTCTGGCCCAATCTGGAGCAATCAGAATGACCGTGCAGGATTGGGATCCGATTTTGACTAGCACTTTGAACAGGAGAGGGAAGGGAGGGAAGGCATAGAGAAACTTCCCTTCCCAACTGAGGACTAAGGCATCCAGAGGGACTGAGCCCAACACTGGGGGTCTGCAACAAAAGAGAGGAAGTTGGTGATTGTCTGGGGCTGCAAAAAGATTTATCTGCGGGGTGCCCCATCTGGCAAATATTACTCCTAGGACCAGGGGATCCAGTGACCACTCATGATGGCCCTGAGAAATTCTGCTGAGAGCATCTGCCAGGACATTGTCCTTGCCTGGGAGGTGAACTGCCGTAAGGGAGGTGTTCAGGGAGTAAGCCAGAGACCACAACTTCATGGCTTCGGTGCACAAGGCCGTAGACAGAGTGCCCCCTTGCTTGTTGATGTACCACATTGTAGTGGTGTTGTCTGTTCTGACCTGTACAACTTTGTTCTGAACAGATTTGGAAAAAGCTTGAAGTGCTAGAAAAACCGCTCTGAGCTCCAACAGGTTGATGTGGAACAGATTCCTGGGGGGACCACAGTCCCTGGCTAGTGAGGTCGCCTATGTGAGCTCCCCACCCCAAGAGGGATGCATCTGTAGTAAGGATTAAGGAGTGAGACTGAGTGACAAAAGGAACCCCTTGTCTCAGGTTGCTCTGATCCTGCCACCACTGTAGGGCTTGGATCAGGGTTTGAGTTACTGGGATCAACTTGGTAAGAGGATCCTTTCTTTGAGACCAAAAAGCTCTCAAATGGAACTGGATGTCCCTCATCTGAAATCTTGCTCCTTGCACTACTGCTGTAGAAGCAGCCATGTGTCCTAGGAGCTGCAGAAAATGCCTTGCTGGTCGAGAGACCTGGAGGGTGAATGAGGAGGCCAGGGAGACCAGGGTCTTTGCCCTATCCAGAGGGAGGAAGGCCCTGGCTTCTTGTGTGTTCAGTTCTGCGCCTATAAAGGTAAGAAGCTGGACAGGCTTTAGAACGGACTTTGAGAGATTCAGAAGGAAACCTAGAGAGGTAAGCAGTTGCTGCGTTATCTGAAGATGTAAGTTAACCTGGTCTGGGGACTGGCCTACTATGAGCCAGTCGTCCAGGTAAGGAAAGATGGCAATCTTTTGCCTTCTTAGGTAGGCAACTGCTACTGCCAGGCATTTGGTGAATACCTTTGGAGCAGAGTTGAGGCCGAAAGGCATTGCTCTGAACTGGTAATGGCCTGAGGGCAGCTCGAACCTGAGGTACTTTCGATGGGAGCTTCTGATGAGAATATGGAAGTAGGCATCCTTGAGGTCCAGGGACGTAGCCAGTCCCCTGGCCTTAGAGAGGGTAGAATAATTCCCAGAGTCACCATTTTAATTTTGGTTTAAAAGGTGCTTGTTTGGTATCTGAGATCCAGGATGGGCCGCCAGTCTCCTGTCTTTTTTGGGGTAAGGAAGTACCTGGAGTACAAACCTTTGCCCTGGTGTAGGGGAGGAACCCTTTCCACGGCTCTGAGAGCCAGGAGGGTAGAGACCTCTGCCTCTAGGGCAAGTGCCTCTGATGGAATTGCAGGTGGAAAGGATCTGGTTCTCATCTTTGGAAATTTTTGGAAGCCGAGAACCAATCCCTGGCTTACTATTTCCAGGACCCACTTGTCTGACGTTAGAGACTTCCAGTCCTGGACAAAGTAAGCCAGCCTGCCCCCTACAGGTAGAGGAGAAACGGCCCTGGCTACCCCATCAGGGTGCCTGCTTGGCAGGGGCTTTGGGCTGAGGGGTGGAAGCAGGCCTGCTTGTACCCTGTCTGCCTCTCCCTCTAAAGAAGCCCCTCTGGGCATAAGCAGAACAGGAGGCCTGGGCTTGGTAAAAAGGCCCATGAAAAGGCCTGCCCCAGCCCTTGGGAAGCTGTTTTTGAGGAGTGGCCTGCCTTTCCTTGGCCTGTGCACTCCTATAGGTGGTCCTATATTCATCCATTTTCTTCATGTAATTCTCTGTCTGCTCCCCAAACAGAGAATTGCCCACTACAGGAAAATCCATGGCCTTAGACTGGGAATCCTGTGACAGGGTAGTACTTCTGAGCCAAGCCATTCTGCGAAGTGCCACAAATGTAGCCATGACTCTTGACGACACATCATTAGAGTCTACTGCAGCATGAAACTGCACCTTGGATGCCTCAATACCATCCGCAGCCACCTGTTCCAGCTCCCTGGCAAGCTGGTCAGAGACCTGTTTGCTAGAGCCAGCACAGTATCCCATCTGGATTTCTGGTACCTAGCAGCATAAGCAATATAATTTGCCTGTCTGGAGTCCCAAGGATGCTGCCATGTACTGTTTCTTTGCCATAGCATCAATCCTCCTGGAGTCCTTTTCAGCGGGGTGTGAAGCTAGGAGAATATTTGCCTTGTCACAGGTTGCAGCCTGCACTACCCCCACATGGCTGCATTGTTGTGTGAGGAACTCTGTATCAGAGCCTGATAATGTATACCTCTTGTCCATCCTTTTATCAACAGGAAGTATAGTGTGAGGAGTTTTTAGAATTTTTACTGTCTGTTTCCGAAAAAATTTATGCAAAGGAAGAGAGAGTCTCCTAGACTCTGGACTATCCATCATTTCTACATAATCAGGCTCCTCTTGGTCATCAACAGCTTCCTCAACAGGGAGCTGGAGAGTTTCAGCAACTTTTTTATAAAACATAAAATGAGAAGGGGACTCAAGAGAGCTGGGAGGAGAAACCCCTGAAGGTTTGTCTGGAGAGATGTCCGGTTCAATGGGCACATCCAGACTTTCAAATCCACATTCACTCTCCTCATACTCTTCCCCCTCCTCCAGTTCATAAAAATCCTTAAAATCAAAATCTTGAACCGGTGGAACCGGACGAACCGAGCGCTTCCCTGATGGTGTCAGTTCGGTCGGAACCGGGGAAAGTGACTGGACAATTTGAATTGCTTTTGGCTCCACACCAGCTGACTTTCTAGTCCTTTTTGTTGGAACCGGCTCTTCGTTTGCCCGAGGAAGTATCGCCCTGGTCAGAGGGCACTCCCTCCGGTTCGGTTGGAACTGAACCGGGCTGGCCATCCGGGTCAGCAGACTTTTTGGCCTCCCTTTCCCTGAGCCTACCGACTCTTTTCTATGGTGGCAGCAGGGAAATTCTTACAAATCTGGCAGTCTGCATTGAGGTGGTCAAACCCCAGACAATAAACACAGGTGGTGTGGGGGTCAGCGTTGCAAAGGCTTCCCCACAAACACTACAGTGTTGAAACCCAGTGGGCCCGGTTTTTCTTTTGGGTTTCTCAGACATAGTGCCAGCCTAACCAAACTTGCCCGTTTATGGCAATCCGCCAAGCAAGACTCTCTTATCGGTTCCCAACCGTGTCACGGGCCGTGGAAAAAAACGTAATGAAATCTTTTTTTTTTTTTTGAACCGGGAACCGCACTCTAAATAAGGACTAGTAAATTTTAAAAACAACCTGATCGGTTCAAACCGAACCAATAAGCGTTTACAAGTTCCACACAGAATAAAATAAATGTAAAGCCTATCTATTACTTACAATACCACAGACAGAGCTTGAACCGACCGGTTGCGATTTAATGTCGGTCAAAAAAACGATAAATAATACTTTTAACCGGCAAAATGAACCGAGCAGAAGGAGAAATCTCCGGAGCGACTGTTCAGTGAGGCGGAGTAAAGAATTTGACAGTTTGTGTTTGAAGAACAACAGACAGTTTCCAACCGAGCTCATGCTCAGAGTTTCATGCCTGGCATGGAAAGTTAACTCTTTCACCTCCGGAGCAGTTCGAAGATTGGGACTCACTGCAATTGTCATAATATAGCAAGACTTCATGTTGTTTGAAGGATGTATTGGTGAAGGGCTTGGAGAACTACAACACTGCCCGAAGCTTAAGCACATTGATGTGGAGAGCTTGTTCTAGCTTGGACCAGGAGCCCTGGGTCCGATGAGGGCCTAGATGGGCTCCCCAACCTTCTTCTGAGGCATCTGTGGTAAGAGGCTGGGAGGGAAGAGGATGAAAGAAAGGAACTCCCCGAAACAGGTTCTCTCGAACCATCCACCACTGCAAGTCTCGCATCATCGGCGGGGAGATCAGAACTGAGTGATCTAGGTCGTCCACTAGCTGATCCCACTGAGAGCGTAGAGTCCAGAGAAATCCTCATGTGGAGTCGAGCGCGAGGTACCGTCGGAATAGTAGCCGCCATGAGCCCGAGAAGGCGAAGGACTGACCTCGCAGGGACCATCCTGAGGTCGGACAACAGACTTATTTGGGTCTGAAGGGTGACCGCCCTGTCCAGAGGAAGGAAGGCCCTGCCCATGGTTGTATCGAGATTGCCCCAATGAACTGTAGTCTCTGGGATAGGTCCAGATGAGACCTGGAATGGTTGATGGCAATACCCAGGCAGGCAAAAACCTGCTGGGTAAGGGAGAGGAAACGCAGGAGTTCCTCCGTGGATGAGGCCGCCAGGAGCCAGTTGTCCAGGTACAGGAAAACCTGCACTCCCTTGGTACGCAGGTGGGCCGCCACCACTGCCAGGCATTTGGTAAATACTCGGGGGGACCGAGGACAGACCAAACGGGAGCGCCTTGAACTGGTAGTAGTCCCCCTGGAACGCAAAATGAAGGTATTTGCGATGAGATGGGCGAATGGGAATGTGCAGATAAGCATCCTGCATATCCAGCACAGAAAACCACTGACCTGGCCGGAGGAGGGGCAGAAGGCTCTGCAAAGAGAGCATCCTGAACCTTTTGTACTCTACGTAAAGATTTGGGGAACAGATTCAAAATTGGTCCGAGATCTGTCTTTTGTGACCAGTAAGAAATGGGAATGGTAACCCATCCTTTGCAGATGAAGGGGACAGGCTCTATCGCTTGCTTCAGCAGAAGAGCAGAGATTTCCTCCTGGACCAAGAGAAGGTGTTCCTGTGAATACAACGATTTCGGAGGTTTCTTTATGGAGTGTCCTTCTGCTATGAGCTGGAGCTCCCAAGAATCTGGTTATCCTCTCCCATCCCGGAAGGTGGAGGGTAAACCTCCCTCCTACCGGTTCCTCCGGGGAGTCCGGAGGCAGTGGGAGAGGGAAGGAGTCAGGTGGTGTGGGGCAGCGCCACAGCTGAAGCACCCGCTTTTTTGGGGCGGGGGGCTTGGCAGCTGCGGGGGCCCGGCATTTTGTGGCCCGCCTTCCCTGGGGTTTCGCATTTGGCTGATTCTGTCTGCGAATGGGACGGCGCTGCTGCTGATGGGGACGGTATATGGAATCAATTGACTTCAGAGCTGTCCCCTTCTCTTGCAAATCGGTGATGTCCTTGACATCACCCCCAAAAAGCACCGACCCCTGGAAAAAAAAAAAATTACTCACCTTAGTAATATTGTTTCTTCTAATGGAGTCTTTCTGTATTCTGACTATTGCAGTGATATCCAACCTTTGAACTGCCCCAAAGAGGAAAGAGTTAACTTTCCATGCAAGGCATGGAACGCTGAGCTCGAGCTCAGTTGAGACTGTCTGTTGTTGTCTGAACTCAAACCGCCAGATCTTTACGAGCTATACTCACTGGGCGTCCTGTGTGGAAACTGTAAACTCACACTAGCCAACTGGCAACTAAATTTAATAAAAAGATTTTTTGGTTCCAAGGCAAAGACTCAAGTCAGGAAACCCAAAAAACAAAACACAACACACCTCCATAAATAAGAGGGTGAGAAAAAGGGGACACCTCTAGGGTGCCACTGTTCCTGCCCACCCACATCCCAAAAACCCAGGTTCTGAGAGGGGAGGCGGGGGGAGGTCAGAATACAGCAAGACTCCATTAGAAGAAACAACATTACTAAGGTGAGTAATTTTTTCTTCAAACATGAAGTCTTGCTGTATTCTGACTATTGCAGACTACCAAGCAGTACCTCCATGGAGGAGGGACAGAACCTACTTTGGGAACAAACTCTGAAGCACTGCTATGCCAAACCGAGCATCACTCCTAGCGTGGATATCCAGAGGAGTAATGTTTGGTAAAAGTATGTACTGTTTACCAGGTGGCTGCTTGACAAATCTCTAAGATAGGTATATCCCTGGCAGCTGCCAGGGAAGCAGCTGTACCTCTAGTAGAGTGAGCCCTCAGGCCTGAGGGTGGGATTCTACCTAATTTTTCATAGCAGAATTGTATACAAGAGACAATCCACCTGGCAATAGAACTCTTAGAGGCAGGTTTTCCCTTACCAACCTCACCATAAGTGAGGAACAACTGGAGGGAGTCAAACCTGTGACCCTTGGCACGCTCTATGTAGTAGCTAAGGGCCCTTTTTCACATCTAGGCTGTTTAGCCTCCTCTCCCCAGAGGAGGAATGGTCAGTGAAGAAAACAGGAAGAGACAGACTGATTAAGGTAGAAATCTGAAACCACCTTAGGCAAAAACGTCCTACTAGTCCTGAGGACCACGTTATCTCTATGGAAAGAGACAAGCACTTGTCAATGCCGAATGTTTGCTTGCTGGCATTGGCAGTGGTAGTGTAGAAGTTACAGAGCTGCGTAATAGGAATGGCAGTGAAGTGCTGAACTGAAGCCAACCCCACCACCACCCTGCAGAGAGTGACAGGCATTGGGGTGTGCCTCTGGGTCATCAGGCATAACGGGCACGCCATTTCACCACACCCCATCCTGCAGACACTGACAAGTGTCACAGTGTGCCTTGGGGTCTTTGGCCCTTATGTGCACCCCATTCCATCAGTAAATACGGTGAGATGGGTGCAGTATAGGAGAATGGGGTGAACTTTGGGGCCGAAGAGTCCAAGGCATACCTCGATGCCTCTCACTGGCTGCAGGGTCTGGAATGGTATGAGCATTACAGGCAAGAATCCCAAGTCACATCCCTGATGCCTGTCATTCTCTACAGGGTTGGGTGTTATGGTTGGAAACCCTAATACCTCAGGCATTCGTTGGTATTTTCACTCCAAATTTTCAACATGGTTTTTTTGTGACCCCAGCTCATGAACAGTGGCAATATCAGTTTGTTAGCGAAGCTGCTTATGCACAGCGACTACGGCATTTAGCACCACAGGTGCAAAACATTCGAACAGGATGTAAAAATGACAGCTGTACTGTTCATGGGGAGGTGTAAAAAAAATGGCAACGTTGCAAATCTGCAGTAAAAATATTAAAAAAAACTGGTGAAGTCACGAGCGTGCATAGAAACTCTGCAACGCACACCCGTAATGTAATTAGTTTAGGGATTTTTTACAGCAGATTGTCAACACAGGCATTTTGGGACCTCCAATCATGAACAGTGTCACTGTGATTTTTTGATTTCCCACAGCGACCACGCATCTCTGCGCTTAAAGTGTGAAAACATATTTCGGCCATGTTGTGAAAAATGACAGCTGTACTGTTCATAAGGAAGTGTGGAAAAATGCCACTGGTGAAAATCTAGACTGAAAATATTACAAAGTCATGAACTTACAAGGGTACGTGGAAACTGTGCAATGCTCACTCGTAACAGTCATTTTATGGACTTTTGTCACCAAATTTTCAATATAGCCATTTTAAGACCTCTGCTCATGAACAGTGTAACTGATTTTCTTAATCTGTCCCAAACATTGCTTTTGCACACCACTGAGCACTACATGTGCGAACACACATTTTGGGCGACATGTGAAAAATGGCAGCTGTACTGTTCATAAGGAAATGTAATAAAATGGCAATGTTGAAAATCTGGAGTGAAAATATTGAAAATTTGCAAACTTACGAGCGTGCGTAGGAACTGCGCAACGCACGCTTGTAAAACAGTCATTTTTAGGAATTTTTTCACCAAATTTTCGACATAGCCATTTTAAGACCTCTGCTCATGAACAGTGTCACTGATTTTCTTAATGTGTCCCATACATTGATTTCGCACACAGACTGCGCCACTGTGCGCTACATGGTGAAACATGTTTTGGTGAGATGTGAAAAATGACAGCTGTACTACTCATAAGAAGGTGTGGTAAAATTGCAATGTTGAAACTCTGGAGTGAAAATATTGAAAATTCGCGAACTTCTGGCGTGCGTAGGAACTGATAGCATGCCTTTCGTAAAACAGTCATTTTGGAATTTTCCCACCAAATTTTCAAAATAGGCTTCTTGAGCCCACCTTATGAACATTAGCAGTGTCGTTTGGATTAATCGTTCAGAGAGGTGATTTCGGCGCAATGGCTGCGAAATCGCCCGCAGTAACTAGATAGGACAGTGACAGCATTATGAGAAGGGGTCCCAAAACCCCATGTTGAAAATTTGGTGCAAAAATTCCAAAAATGCTTGAGATATGCAATAAAGTTTAAAAACCCTATCTATCCATTATACAGCTTACGGCATTTCCTCAGTTCGCGGTCGGCTTTGAAAATTGCAGACGTGTTCCTGGTCCACCGAAGATAGTCGCGCCGGACTCGGAGGTAAGTATGGGGTGGGGGTGGGGAGGCAGAATGCCGCGGTGGGTGGGTGCGGGTTGTGGGAGGGGCCAGGGAAGCCCGAGGGACAGTTTTTATTTCAAGTTTTTGGCCCCCTCCCAATGATGACGCAGGATGTTTGCCACGCTGGGACAGCTGGTTGGGGGCGTGGAGCCGATGGGGATTGGGCACCCGTCGGCTACAATGAGTTGCTAGCTGGGGTGGGCACACAGTGTGGCAAGTGGAAGGCTTTGGGGCGCACACACAGCCGACCGGGATTGGGCATCCCGCCGCTATACAGTGTGTGTGTGGGGGGGGAGGGGCAGCACGCAGTATGCGTACGTGTGTTTGTGTAGGGAGAGCTGCGCATGAGCAGCCGATATCTTATCGCTGCTCACTGAAGCATAGCTCCCCCTTTCAACTGTACGCCACTGTATTTTGGAGCTGTCAGACAGTTCCAGCATGCACTGGCGGACTGGGGCCGCGCCTGCCAACACACAGACTGACTTGGAAGAGGGGGTGACACCTCCGAAAACTCGGATGATGGCACTATGTTTCTTGCACATGCGTGCAAGCAAACATAATAAAATCAGGCTCCACTGATGCGTCTGGCAGAAGTGATAACTACCAAGAACACAGTTTTCCAAGTCAAGTACTTAAGCTCTGCTGAGGACAAAGGCTCAAAAGGGGGTTGCATAAGCTGAGCAATGCAAACATTAAGGTCCGGGGCAGGGGCAGGGTCCCTGATGGGAGGATTGGTATGAAGCAATCCCTTGAAGAATTTACAGAATGAGCTGAAAGGGAAGAGGGCTTGCCTGCTGACAAGAAGGCAGAGACAGCTGCCAGATGCACTCTAAGTGTAGCTGGTCTGAGTCCCAAGCTATTGAGATGAACCATATAGTCCAAGACTGTAGGCAACCCAGCAAACTCTGGAGAAATATGCTTACCAGAACACCAAATAGTAAACCTTTTCCATTTGGAGTTGCAAGTCTTTCTGGTGGAAAGCTTTCGAGAAGCCTTTAGAATATCCAGGACACCTTGAGAGAGATGCAAATCAGCAAACTCTAACTCTTCAAGAGCCAGGCACTGAGATTGAGAGATTTGAGATTCGGATACCAAACCCTCCCCTGAGAACATATTAACAGGTTGTAATTCCTGGGAAGAGACAGGGGAAGGTAGACTGCTAAGGACAGCAAGAGTGGGTACCAGGGCTGTCTGGCCCAGTCTGGGGCAATCAGAATCACTTTGCAGGGTTGAGACCTGATTTTGACTAGTACCTTGAACAGGAGAGGGAAGGGGGGAAGCATACAGGAATCTCCCTTCCCAATTGAGAACTAAAGCATCCAGGGGGCCTGAGCCCAACACTGGGGGTCTGCAACAAAAAAGAGGAAGTTGGTGATTGTCTGGGGCTGCAAAAAGATCTACCTGTGGAGTGCCCCATCTGGAGAAGATCACCTTCAAAATTAGGGGATCTAGGGACCATTCGTGATGGCCCTGAGATATCCTGAGTGTATCTGCCAGGACATTGTCCTTCCCTGGGAGGTGCACTGCTATCAGAGAGGTATTCGGGGGAATAGGCTAGAGACCACAACTTCATTGCTTCTGTGCACAAGGCCGTAGACAGAGTGCCCCCTTACTTGTTGATGTACCACATTGTGGTGGTATGGTCTGTCCTGATCTGAACTAGTTTGTTCTGAACAGACTTGGAAAAAACCTGAAGTGCTAGAAACACTGCTCTGAGTTCTAAGAGATTAAAGTGAAGCAGAGATTCTTGAGGTGACCACAACCCTTGGGTGGTCAGATCCCCCAAGTGGGCTCCCCAGCCCAAGAGGGAGGCATCTGTGGTAAGGATTAGAGAATGAGATTGAGTGACAAAGGGAACTCCTTGCCTTAGGTTGTCCTGATCCTGCCACCACTGCAAAGCCTGGATCAGGGTTCAAGTCACTGGGATTAGTTTGGCCAGAGAATCCTTTCTCTGGGACCAGAAGGGCTCTTAAGTGGAACTGAATGTCCCTCATCTGAAATCTTGCTCCTTGGACCACTGTCGCAGAGGCAGCCATGTGGCCCAGGAGCTGCAGAAAATACCTTGCTGGTCGAGACACCTGAAGGGTGAATGAAGAGGCCAGTGTCACAAGGGTCCTTGCCCTGTCCAGGAGAAGGAAGGCTCTTGCCCTTATTGTATCCAGCTCTGCCCCATGAAGGTGAGGAGCTGCACTGGCTCTAGAACTGACTTTGAAAGATTTAGGAGAAATCCTAGAGAAATGAGCAGTTGCCGAGTTATCTGTAAGTGTGACTTGACTTGGTCTGGAGACTGACCCACTATGAGCCAGTCCTCCAGGTATGGAAAGATGGAGATCTTTTATCTCCTTAGGAAAGCAACCACTACTGCCAGGCATTTTGTGAACACCCTTGGAGTCGATGTTAGGCCAAAGGGCATTGCTCTGAATTGACAGTGGCCTGAGGGCAACTCGAACCTGAGGTACTTTCTGTGGGAGCATCTGATGAGAATGTGTAAATAGGCATCCTTGAGGTCCAGGGAGACTAGCCAGTCCCCTGGCCTTAGAGAGGGTAGAATTATTCCCAGAGTCACCAGTTTGAACTTTGGCTTTAAAAGGTGCTTGTTTAAATATCTGAGATCCAGGATGGGCCGCCATTCTCCTGTCTTTTTTGGGGTTAGGAAGTACCTGGAGTACAATCCTTTTCCCCTGTGTACGGGTGGAACCCTTTCTATGGCTCTGAGAGCCAAGAGGGAAGAGACCTCTGCCGGCTTTGCAGGTGGAAAGGATCTGGTTCTCATCTTGGGAAATTGTTTGAAGCTGAGAGCCAGTCCCTGGCTTACTACTTGCAGGACCCATTTGTCTGATGTTAAAGACATCCAGTCCTGGACAAAGTAAGCCAGGCTGCCCCAACGGGTAGTGGAGAATCGGCCCGGGCAAACCCATCAGGGTGCCTGTTTGGCAGGGGCTTTAGGCTGAGGGGTGGTAGCAGGCCTGCCTCTCCCTCTGAAGAACCCCCTCTGAGCAAAGGCGGAAGAGAAGGCCTGGGCTTGGTAGAAAGGCCTATGAAAAGGCCTGCCCCTGCCCCTGGAATGCTGCCTCTGGGGAGTGGCTTGCCTTTTTGGCCTTAGCACTCCTATAGGTGGTCCTGTACTCATCCATTTTCTTCATGTAGTTCTCAGTCTGCTCCCCAAACAGAGAATTACCAAGAACATGAAAATCCATGGCCTTAGTCTGGGTATCCTATGACAGGCTAGTACATCCGAGCCAAGCCATCCTACGAAGGGCCACAGATGTAGCCATGACTCTAGAAGAAACATCATTGGAGTCCACTGCAGCATGAAACTGCACCTTGGATGCCTCAATACCATCTGCAGCCACCTGCTCCAGCTCCTTGGCAAGCTGGTCAGGGACCTGTTTAGCTACAGCCATCAGTGTCCCATCTAGACTTCTGGTATCTAACTGTGTAGGCCATATAATTAGCCTGCCTGAGTCCCAAAGATGCTGCCATGTACTGTTTCTTCGCCATGGCATCAATCCTCCTGGAGTCCTTATCTTTGGGGGGTGGGGTGTGTGAAGCCAAGGGTATATTTGCCTTATCACAGGGAGCAGCCTGCACTACCCCAACATGGCTGCACTGCTAGGAAAGGAACTCCGTATCTGAGCCTGAAAGAGTATACTCTTGTCCATTCTTCTGTCCACAGGAGGTATGGAATTAGGAGTCTTTAAAATTTTAAATGTCTGTTTCCCAAAAGATTTATGGAGGGGAATAGACAGCCTCCTGGACTCTGGGATGTCCATCATCTCAACATAATCAGGCTCCTCCTGATCCTCTACTGCTTCCTCCATAGGAAGGTGAAGAGTTTCAGCCACTTTTTTGTAAAACAAAGTGGGAAGGGGACTCGGAAAGCCTAGGAGGAGAAACCCCTGAAGGTCTGTCTGGGGAGATGTCCGGGTCAATGGGCACATCCAGACTTTCATAATCACCATCACTACCCTCATACTCTCCTTCCTCCTCCTCCGGTGCATAAAAATCCTCTAAGTTATAATCCGGAACCAGGGGAACCGACCGAACCGAGCCCCTAACCGATGGTGCCGGTTCGGTCAGAACCGAGGTTAGCGATTGAACAATCCTTATCACTTTGGCTATTTCATCAGCAGTGGGAGAAAGAACTTGTGGATCCGAACCGGCTGACTAATCCCTTTTTCTTTTAACCGGAACCGACTCCTCAGAGTCGGTTCTCCTTTTGGCCGAAGAAGTTTCGCCCTGGTCAGAGGGCACTCCTCCTGGTTCGGTTGGAACCGAACCGGGCTGGCCATCCGGGTCAGCGGACTTTTTGGCCTCCCTTTCCCTGAGCCTACCTACTCTCTTTTCCAGGGTAGCTGTGGGAAAACTGTTGCAAATCTGGCAGTCTGAATCGAGGTGGTCAAACCCCAGACAGTAAACACAGGTGGTGTGGGGGTCAGCCTTAGCAAAGGCTTCCCCACACACACTACAGTGCTGAAACCCAGTGGGCCCGTTTTTTCTCTTGGGTTTCTCAGACATGGCCAGTCCTAACCAAACTTACCCTTTTTTCGGCAATCCGCCAGGCAAGACACCCTTATCGGTTCCTGACCGTGTTTCGGGTCCTGGAAAAAAAAAAAAAAAAAAAAAAAAAAAAAAAAAAACGTAATGAAATCCAGTTTGTTTAGAACCGATAAGGACCGGTTACCACACACTAAAAAGTAGAACAAACTTTTTTAACAAACCTGATCGGTTCAAACAGAACTGATCCGAAGTTTACAAGTTCCACACAGAAGCAAACAATAATAAACCTATCTAGTACTCACTGTGCCACAGACAGAGACTGAACCGACAGGTTAGATGGAATAAATTCGGTTGAAACCGAGGGAAAAAACGACACTTTAACCGACTAAATTGAACCGAGCAAAGGAGAATCTCCGGAGCGACTGTTCAGTGAGACAGAGTAAAGAATCTGGCGGTCTGGGTTCAAACAACAGACAGTCTCAACAGAGCTCAGCGTTCCATGCCTTGCATGGAAAGTTAACTCTATCCTCTCCGGGGCAGTTCAAAGGTTGGATATCACTGCAATAGTCGGAATACAGCAAGACTTCATGTTGTTTGAAGGGTGCTTCCTGGATAGCAGATTGCACCTCCGGGACCAAACCTGACATGCGGAGCCAAGCATGACGCCGTAGGCCTACAGCGAAAGCTGAGCTCCGCCCAGCAGTGTCCACTGCATCGTATGTCGCACGTAGCATGTGTCGACTGGCCGGACGAGATCAGCCAACTCCTGCTCGACTTGGGAGTCAGGCAAGGAGTCCAGTTTGGCTTCCGCCTGAGTAAGCGTGGCCTTCCGGTAGTCCCCCATGAGGCCGACATAGTTCAGGGCCCCGATTCCCGGTGTGGAGGAAGTGTAGATCTTTCTCCCATACTAGTCCAGAAGATCAGGACGAGCTAAGATGTTTAGGGTTCGCCGACCGGCCGTGAGCGGCGCTAATCACGACAGAGTCGACACGAGGGTGAGAATCCAGGAAATCAACACCCACTGGAGCCTGATATAGCCGGTTCGACTTCCTAGGAAGTGGGGCTAAGGCCAACTGCTGTTTCCATATTGTGGTAACAAGGTCGGCGTGAGGCTCTATCCAGGGTGGCACCAAGGTAGGAGCTGTCACGGGCAGATCCAGATGTTCAGCGACTTTCAAACGCTGAGGATCTGGTTCCAGGGAGTGCCACTGATGAACCTCCTGGATTTTCCTAAGCAACTCCGTAAAAGAAGGATCCTCCAGAGGAGACTTCGGAGGAGTCCTTGGCCTGGGCTTCGACAGAGAGCGAGGCTCGTTGTCTCTCTCGGAGCAGCCATCAGAAGAGTCCGAGAGTGAAGGGGAGGATGAAGAAGAGAAAGACTCCCTTCCCGACCCGGGGGAGGAACGGACCCCTTGGGAAGTGTGTCCTGCCCTTCTCTGGATCCAGACGGAAGAACCCTGGAGTCCGGAGGTGGTGAGGGAGTGTGCAGTCTCTGGCGTACGGGAACCTGGGACAGCACTGTCGCCGGAAGGCAGCTCTCAACCTCTTTGTTGAGCTGAGCCTTGGCCTCAGCCCACCAGGAGGCCAGAGTATCCTGCAGGTCCACCGGCGGCCGCGAAGGCGGTGGAGGAGGAGGGGGATAAGAATATGGGTTATAACCGTATGGAGCGTATCCAAAACCGGCTGCGGGTAGCCCGGTGTCTGGTATTGTGGCGTCGAGTACTGCGGTGTCAGGAAGCCTGGCGTCTGATACTGCGGTCCTAGGTACACCGGCGTCGAATAGGACGGAGAATACCCGGAAGCTGGGGGCTGCCGAAGCAGGCGGCCCGGCCAGAGGCCTCAGGGGCTGGTCTGTAGTAGAGAGCCCGGAGGGAGCGGAATGTCTCCCGGAGTCGGTAAGGCCAACAGTGGAGGCCCTGGCGCCGGAGGTACCGACGTCGGAGGGGCTGGCGTTGGAGCTGGCGTCCAGGGAGCCGAAGTCAGGTCCTGCACTCCAGGTGGAGGAAGGACTAACGGAGGCAAAAGATCCCCAGCCTCACCCGAGGACGGAGGGGAAAAGCCCCCAGGGTCGGGCTGGGGAGACTGGTTCCCAGGCGGCAGCAAAGCTGCGATGAACCGGATCGATGGATATGGGGGGTGTCAGTCTGTTCCTTCGCCGCCAGGCGGACGCATCGGTCGGGAGGCTTAGTGGCGAGCTCTGGCGGGTGCCACAGGAGCAGACTTCTGACTTACGAGAGCCATCACCGGAGGCAGGCCGAGTAGAAGGATCGGCCTGGTCCGGTGGAGGCGGCCCGCAGGTCGCCCGGAGGAGTCAGACACTACTGGCCCTTTCGGGTGGACGCCAGAGAGCCGATGCCGGCTTACGAGGTCGCCCACAGTGGCCGCGAGCCTGCGGCCAAACCAGGGGCGGAGGCCTCCAACTGCCCGGAGGCACCCGCAAGGCCCAAGCGCGAGCCAGACGGGCGGGACGACACCCCCTCGGAAACCTCCGAGGCGGCCGTTGAGGAGCAATCCCCCAGAGGGGATGTTACCTGCGTCCCAGCGACTGCAAAGGGAGACGCAGTGGAGGACCCCCTGTCCCAGTGCCTCCTTCTTCCGATGGCCTTCAGGGGAAGTGGATGCCTGCCTCAGTTTTTTGAGCTCCTTCTCCATAGAACTCATTTTCTTCTTTAGAATATGGGCTTCCAGGGATTGCTGCCACCTTTTCTGGGTAGCCGCGTTGAAACTGAGGCAGTGCTGGCACTTCTCGACCGGGTGATCGGGGCCTAAGCAGAACAGGCACAGGGAGTGGCCGTCCTTGTGCGGTAGTTGGGCTCCGCATTAATCGCACTTATTCTTGTGCTCGGAGGGTGTGGGAGACGACATACACCAATGCTAGTACTGATGTTAGTCGAAAAAAAGTAAGATTTTTCGGTAAAAAACTGACGAAGGTAGGGCTGACGAAGCATAAGCTTTTCCGTGAGGCGCTGCACGAGCTAACGGTGGGGAAAGAACTGGGAGGCGGGCGTCCGGGACCGCCCCTTTATACCGACTTCCTCTGACGCCGGTCACCTGATCGGAAGCGGTCCTCGCCAGGGACTGGGTTAGCCAGAAATTTTTCAGTCCTGCGCCTGCCGGCGTCAGTCCTATATGTAATTACCTACTGCAAGAGCCCTCTCGAAGTAAGATGATTAATTACACTAGGTATGTAATTTTCATCTCTCATCTGTGTCAGTCTTCAACCATTCATCACTAGTGGGTGAGCACCGAGCCCCCCAAAGGTGACCCAAGACATCCCTAAGGGATGGAGTCCCTTAGCCTCCAGTGGGGGAAGACACCGTATGGGAGAACCCTTACAGGCCTGGTGAGGCTTGTGACTGGTCTGGTTGAGACAGGGAACTCCCAGCAGGAGAAGGAAGGCGCCGCCCCTGAAGCCACCGTCTCACCCTACGGGAGAAGAGATGGGTTCTCCAGAAAGTGGAGGAAATCACCCTACATCGGGCCAGGGGTGACAACCCAGAAAGACAAAGCCATGCCATCCACCTAGTGCAGGTCACTGTCCCCACTATCCTGGAGACCACCTAACTGGTGTCATAAGACACCCTTGCCTGGTGCCTTGCAAGCTCCAGGCTCTGTGCAGAGAGGGCGATGGCTTGCCTGGTTTCCTCCAAATCAGGCATGGAGGCTAGAAGTTGTCCTAGCCTGGACCACAAGTACCTGTTGTAGGCAGCACGGTGGGCCCTATGGGCTGCTATACAGAGCAGATTCCGTGCAGAGGAGAAGGTTCTCCTCCTCCAGAAGTCAAAATCCAAAGAGTTGGAGTCTGGTGCGTGTCCGTCACGGCCTGGGGTTCAATGCCCAGAGGGGGTATCCAGACACGTCACGCCCGAAGGGAGATGAGGCAGAGTTCCTGGAGACCCGGGGAGGTGCAATACCTCTGGTGAAGGTCCCTTGGGGCTGGAATGGAGAAGGAACACCGCCAGATCCAGAGTGATGCTTCCTGGAAGGGAGACAGGCAGGCGAGAACCTCAAGTTTGGCCGCACTGAACTCTCCTAAAAACGCACGTGCCACCCTGTCTGGATTGCTTTCAGAGAGAGGGGTGATGTGGAGCTCGCCTAGCAACCCTGAAAGGAAGCACTGATAAGTGACATCAGCTGCTGGGGAAAGGTGGACAGAGGGTTCCTCTCCCTCCAAAGAGGAAGACTAGGAAGCAGACTAGTCCGGAGATTGAGGGTCAGGCTGCACAGAAGCGTGGTTAAACACCTGCTCGTCCATGACTCTAAAATAGGTAGGGAAAAGTGCAGCTGAAGCCCTGAACTGCTCCCAGGTAAGGGGCCCCGTAGGACTGGGAAAACCTGAGAGGAGAGGAGGAGAAGCAAGTAGAGGCATGGGGAACAAGCACCTCAGAGAAGGAGCACGGTCTCTACCAGGGCAGGGGGACCGACGGATGATACCAACAAAGAGGGAGACCCAGTGGTCCCAGCAGACAGAAGCCGTTCAACCAGGTTGGAATAGCTGGAGCTGTGCCCGCAGGAAGAAATCCCCCCGTTAGGTGACAGACCGTGTAAGCCCAGATGGACAGCCCCGGACTGCTTAAGAAGAAGAACCCCTCTCGAGAAGTGTCCAGGGAAGGGGCAAGGATCCACACTACGACTCCTCCCAGAACCCAGGCGGATCCCAGGGAGAGGCCTCTGCACTAAACTCTGTCCCCTTGACCCCTCCGACTCCGAAAAGGCCCTCTTCCTCATGACCACCAGCCTAGGTAGCTGGCAACCCCTGGCTGACCCCAACTGAGGGGATGGCATGTCTGTGGCTGATCAGTCCCACTAACCCCAGAACCAACAGAACCTGTCTGACCCACAGAGGGAGGCTGAGTGGGGACTGAGGTGCTGGACATAGAGGGATCGGAGGATTCAGAAGAATCTGGAATCCAGTCCAGATCAGACCCCGAATCCTCCTCCAAGGAGAAGGACTGAGAGCCCGTTCCCCCCCAGTCCCAGGACCGCGAGCCACGCCGCCTGCAGCCACAGCACCGCGAATGGCACCGGAGTAGAAGGCTGCACCGGAGACAGGTGTAGCTCCGAAAACCAGAGGTGGCCCAAAAACCGGGTCTGGCACCACCCAAGGCGCCACTCCCCTCTCCGGCACTGCGAACGATGCCAAAGTAGGAAATAGTGCCAAGGGATGTCCCGGCACAGTCTCCGGCACCACCCGGGCCCACAAGTGACACCAGGGCCAAGGGCGGCACTGATGTACTGTGTCAAGGATGGTGCCAGCCTGGGCCCTTGGGTCCCAGAGCTCAACACCAGGGGAGAATTCGCTTCTGGGGAAGAGACTATCAGAACGGTGGCTCCCACCTGGCCCCCGAGACTGCCAAACTGGGCCTCCTGCACCGTGGAAGGAGCCACCTCTGTAGCAAGGCTAAAACTGGCAGAGGCCCCCCTCCTCCACAGGCTGTATAGGACCTGGAGGAAGGGTCAAGTGTCCTCGCCTTGGCCTGCCAACTGCAAACCCGCCCTCCAAAAGTCATCAGCGCACATCCAACTTTAAACGCTTGCATTTCTAGAACCCAGAAGTCCATGGAAAAGTGGGCATCGCAGTTATCCGCATCATGGGCCAGGCAAGGAGAGGCACTGGTCATGCTGTCAAACAGAATAAAGGCGGCCACAGGGAGACTAACACATAGGAGGCCGCCCTGCCTTAGACCTTTTCTTGTCCCCGGGACGAGGCATGACCGGATAGAAAATAAATTAAAAACAGTACTCAGCATCACTTTAGAAAACGGGAACGACCTTACTGGTGTCAAAGAAGCAACGCCGAGCAGGCAAAACAGAACTGAGACTACCGACTGACCGACGGACTACACCGCAAGCAGACCAAAAATACGCAGTTGCCTGAAGAATCTCAACAAGGTCCTCACTCTACGGCAGGAGAAGAACTGGGGCGAGGGCGCAGTAGATGGCAGTTAACTGCCAACCCGTGAGCACCACATAGTATGTCGACCTCAAGGACGGCACCGCCCGTGTGTCAACTCCACCTCTAAAAATTTAAAAATAAAAAAATTCTCCCGCAGGGATGATTCTCCACCAGTCATGAATGGTGAGGAAAGTCACAGATAAGATCATCAGTTGCAGCTTCTTAAGAGTGATTTTCCTTTTTCTTCTTAGCAGAACCTGCCGGTTCAGAGGCAGTATCTGCAGGTCTCTTTACCCAAGGAACCTTCACTTTGGTCAGAGGGTTGTACAAACTATTCTTGGGTTTCTCCTCCCGAGGAGGTTATTTATCCTCAGCTGGGTCAGCAGATTTCTCAGACATTTTTCCCCGTCGGTTCGGTTCAAGCGCCTATCGAGCGTCTACTGAGGAAAATTTTTACATATTTCACAATCTGCCTGAAGGTGGTCAAAGCCCAGACAGACAACACAAACCAAGTGAGGATCAGCTTTAGCAAACTGTTCCCCCCACTCTGTACAATGCTGAAACCCCGTTGGGTCGGTTCTTTTCGTGGGTAGTGACAAACAAAAAACCCTAGAAGTGGGTTTTAAGTGAGCCCAAACGCACACAAAAGAATATCTTTCAACTCTTAATATTTACCTTTTTTCTTTTTGGCGGAGATGTTGCATCAGTACATCTCAGATAGTCTTCCTCTAGGTGCGATAGGTAAATATGCCTTAAGGAGTCCCCAAGTTATCTCCCTTGCAGTACCGAAGTTAGTCATGCTTCGGCAGGTCTACCATATCTCACGCTTTACCCTCTCTCTGGAACAACTTGCAAAAAACCCTAAAGTTGGCCTACCCAATCAAACTATCAGCCTTCAAAGCACTTTATTCTCCCTCTATCAAGGAATCCTGCAACTGCTTCCCCTAGCCTCAGCTCCATCTATTCCAGTGCATCCCTTTACTTTTCCGTGGGGTCCTGCCGCCTGCCGGCGTCAGTCCTATATGTAATTACCTACTGCAAGAGCCCTCTCGAAGTAAGATCTTACCCGAATGCTCCTTCTATCCCGACCCTATGTTTTTTCCTCATCGTTGGTTCCTTTTCCATGTCCCCCTGGCACCCACCTACACTCCTTGCTTACCTCCCTTGACACCATCATGGTGTTTTGCTTTACACTCCCCAACTGTTGCCACCCTCCTCCCCTGCAATCAGATGCCTTTGCGGGCACGCCTTGTACCTTTCCTTATTCACCCTCTTGCGTCCCCCTTCCCACCCCTCTCATGCCCCACCAAACTCCTTCAAATCAATAATTGTGTTCAAGAATGCTTCAACTACACACTGTAAATGAAAATTATGTACCTACTCTAATTATGATCTTTCTGTGCATCTTCACCATTCATCACAGATGGGTTATCTGGCCGGAAGTCAGGACCCCGCGGGAGTGCTTTTTTTTTTTTTTTTTTTTAAAGGGTGAGCGAAGCTGACACCATCGGCGCCGCCCTCGAGGGTTGGCTGTTAGGCTATGTCGACTCCGCCTGCCTGCCAGTTCTGAGTCGCCGGAGAGGTAAGAGGAAGGGATGGAGGGTGGGACAAGAGCGTCCAAGGGACAGGAAAGGATGACTGAACTAAAACGAGAAATAACGACAGAAGACAGCAAAGAAGAGGTTAGACTAAGTGGATTGGGTATTGGCCCCAATCTCTGGAAGCAGAAGGAGGGAAGGGTAAGGAGGGGAAAGAATTTAGGAGAGAGGGAGAGGTATTAAGGTATCCGAGACCCTTGTCCGTCACCAGATTGTATAGGAACTACAAGGAGTAGCAAAGCTGTCTGCCAGAATTCAAGGCACAGAATAACTGGCAAATACCCCAGAAGCACAGTCAGCTATTCTGGAGGAAGGACAGGGTACAGGGATTTAGTATTCTCTCAAGAAAAGATGTTTGATGGCTTTTTTTTTTTTTTTTTTAGAGAAATAGTTGGATGGAAACCAGGAGGAGAACAGAAGGAGAGCAACTACCAACTCCCACCGGGGTGGAGACAAAGTAGTAGAGAAGGAGTGCCGCTCGAGCTGCCTACTTTCCTTGGAAAATACCCCGTGTGTCCCTACTTTATCCCGCTGCTAAGGAGGAGCGGGGGGGTCACAGAGAGGGAGGAGGACCCAGAGACTGAGGCCCAGAGGATGGTGGTGGGTTGTGATGAATGGTGAAGATCACAGAAAGATCATAATTACGCTTAGGTACGTACTTTGATCTCTTTATCTGTGTCGATCTTCACCATTCATCACAGATGGGTGAGTACCAAGCCCCCGAGAGAGTTGTTTCTTTACACCCTAAGGGACAAGTCCCTTAGCCCTCAGTGGGTGACACACTAGGGAACCTTCAGGGCCTGGAGAGGCCCGAGAGTGGGGAGAGAGAGAGATGGAGTTCCCCCGGAGGGGGAAGGAAGTTGTCCCGACAAGCGCCATCTCATTCTGCGGGAGAAAAGGTAGGTTCCCTGGTGGGCGGAGCTAATCACCCTATGCCGGGCCAAGGGTGACAACCGAAAAAGTCGTAGCCATGCCTATCACCTAGTGCAGATCGCTGTCCCTAAGACCCTGATAGCTACCTCGTTGGCGTCATAAGGTGCCTTGCTAGCTCCAGGCCACGTGCAGAGTGCGCGATGGCTTGTCTGGTTTGCTCCGAGTCAGGCAATGAGGCTAGGAGCTGACTTAGCCTGGACCACAAGAACCTGTTGTAGGCTGCATAGTGGGCCTGATGAGCAGAAATAGAGAGGAGTAATCGTGCTGAGTAGAAGGTCCTCCTCCCCCAAAAATCAAAATCCGAGGAGTCTTGATCTGGGGGCCGGTCACGGTGAAGGGCGCGAAGCCCATCAGTAGTATCCAAGTACGTCAAACCAGACTGTGGATGAGGCATGGAACCTGGAGACTCCGAGGGTGCGCAATACCTCTGGCTGAGATCCCTTGGGGCAGGAACTCTGGAGAAGGGCCTCTGCCAGAAACGCAACGACGCCTCCGGAAAGGGAGCCGGCCAGGGCGGCACCACAAGGGTGGCTCTCGCTAAAATCGCTTAGAAAGGCGTCATACCGGCGGCTCAAGATTGCTGGATAGTGGAGGGTGAAAGGTGCAAATCCTCCAACATCCTCACGAGGAAACGCTGATACTCCGAGAAATCAGCAGCCGGAGAGATGTGGACAGAAGGTTCCTCTCCCCCTGAAGAGGGGGATGAGGAGCTGGAGGTCACCATGTGCTCAGAGGGTGGCTGCATTTGGGGAGGCTGAAAACCTGGCTATCCATTGCCCTAATGTAAGCAGGGAACCGGGCAGCCACTGCTCTGAACTGCTCCCAAGTGAGAGGGCCGCTAGGACCGAGGATGCCTGGGAGCGCAGGAGAATGTGGCAGAGGGATGGGGCAGAGCCGAGAAGCCTGCTGACCTCCGCCAGGGCTAGGGAGCGGACCGTGAGAACCCGAAGAAGGTGCCCCGGAAGACCCCACAGCCGACAGCTGCACAACCACATTGGTACTGCCATGGCTGCGCCTGGAAGAATCCCCCCAGTGAGGCAACCAGGGCCGTAAGCGTCCAGAAGGACGGTCCCCACCTCAAAAGAACGGGACTCCCTCAAAGAAACCGAGGGGGAAGAGTGGAAATCTGCACTACGGCTCCTTCCAGGGCCCGGGTGGACCCAAGCAAAGGGCCGACACGGCGACCCCACACCCCTAGACCCCTCAGAGTCCTCCTCCCCGAGAGGGCCAGCCTAGGTAGCTGGCATCTCTGGGCAGCCCCCGAAGGGGAGACCCAGGGAGCAGTGCCCCCCCGCAGGCGTCTGGATGGGCCCCAAAGTCGGGCGATCAAGACACACCACTGGAGGGGGTACCACAACCAAGGGATCGATGAAACCCCCAAGACCAGGCTGCAGAGCAATGGTGGCACGCACCACTGCCTGCAGGTCAGCACCACTGACCCTAGTCTCGGGGGCCACCGACCTCTCCTCAGGAGGGGGCTGGCTCTGACTCGTCGACGAGACCACTGTGCTGCCCACGTCCGCAGCCAACCCCAAGGGGTGCGACTGCCCGTCCGACTCGGAGCTCGACTCGCGGTAGAGTCCGAGGCTCGAGTCAAACCGTGGGAGGGCGGGCAGAACTATCCTTGCCACCGGGCCCGGAAGCCACCGTTGTGCCAGAGTCAGGGCCAGTGCCCTCTGCAACCCCGCGAGCGGGATCCACAGGAGGCACGGCCCCAGCCCGAGCCAGAGGGCCAATGCCAGGACCAGTCGCGGCACCATCCGATCCACCGGCACCGGTACCAAGGACAGGGACAGCGCCAACAGCCCCGGCGGCAGCCGACACCGCCTGGCTCCCTGGCGCCGCGAGCGGCACCAAGGACCATGGCAGCGCCGACGACGGCCCCAAGGGCGGACCCAGAGCCAAACATGGTGCCACCCGGCCCATCGGCGCCGAGTGCGCGTGGACAGCGCCGCAGAAGCACCAACAGAAGGAGTTCAGCGGCGCCGAAGCTCGAGGACACGGCGCCGTGTTCATCTCCAGCGCCGCTCGATATGGCGGGCGATTTCACGTTGATCAGGTCTCACGCGCCACGAACAGCCGCCGCCGATCGAGCCCATGGTGCAGAGTGACAAGTCGGCGCTAACGACGGGTCCTCGCCAGGGCCCACGGCGCCAAAGGCCCGGGATGTGCCGACTCCAGGCCTTCCGAGCCGCTGAACGACAGCGGGGTTTCTTCACCCCCGAAGGCAATTGCCATGGCGGGCACCCGCCCCGCCTCCCAGGAGGGAGCGGGCGGGCCTCCTGTGCCGCAGAAGGAGGCTCGGCAATGGTTAGGCTACAAGTAGCCAAGGCTCCCTCCTCCTCGGTCCGTATAGAACTGGAAGGGGACCCGGAGGAAAGGCCGAGAGCGCTCGGCTTGGCCCGAGTGTGAACCCTACCCCTGAAAGTCGGCGGAGCTCGCCCCACTTTCCATGCGTGCTGTTAGAGGACCCGGTGGTCCATGGAGAAGCGGGCGTCGCACGAGTCCATGTCGTGAAGCGGGCCAAGACACGCAAGACACCGGTCGTGCTGGTCGGTGACGAAGAATTTTCGGCCGCATGAGCACAGTCGCATGGGGGGCCAACCCATCTTCGAAGACTTCTTGCCATCCGACCGAGACATGACCTACGGAAACACACCAAAACAGACTAGACGTCGCAAAATTCAAAAAATAAGGAAAGATCTTACCAGGCGACGTCGAGTGGAGGCAGAAAACAGAACCGGCAGGAAACCGACAGACTTAACGCCGAAGGCAAAGGATGCAAACAGGCCTACAATCTTCTTGAAGCTTCCCATGAGGCGACCTCGACTGCGGGAAACGAAGAACTGGCAGGCAAGCGGAGTCGACAGCCCAACGGCCAACCTTGAGCGCCACGCAGTAAGTCGGCCTCGGGGTGGCACTGATGGTGTGTCGGCTCCGCCTACCCTTTTTAAAAAAATAAAAAAAAAAAAAATTCCCTCGGGGTCCTGACCTCCGGCCAGATAACCCATCTGTGATGAATGGTGAAGATTGACACAGATAAGATTTGCAGTTCCGTAGATTTAACCTATATATACTGTACTGCATTTGCTATACTTTTTAGCTGCATACTCTTCATGGTTTTAGCTTAATGGCTTTTAATACTCATGTGCATTATAAACCTCCTGTGTATAATTACTGCTCTATGTAAATACTATGTTAGCGTTAATTCATTTTGTATATAATGTTTACCCAATTATGATGCAAGAATTCCCTTATATGTATTGTTAACCTCTCCTTTCCAGGTCCATCTCGAAAATGAGCTTGCTCAATGATGTTCGCCTGGTTAAATAAAGATTTTAATTGATTGGCTTAGCGACTGAAGAGAAAACCAAGAATTACCACGGTTTCTCTCCAAATGAAGTAACCACCCCAAAAAGTGTTCAAAAGTGAAAATTTAACTAAAAATATATGTAAATAAACGTTCAGTTTCCTCCCGGTTAAACAGATAAGAAACAAAAAAACTTGCTAGAAGAACACTGAATCTAGACTACTCTACTTGTAAACTCAAGGACTGTACTTTAAAACCGAAAAGAAATAAAATTTTACTTAAAAAAAAAAAAAAAGAAAATCTTCAAGAAAGATGGAGGGCTCAGAGGCATCTGTACTAGGCAAGCAGAGTAAATCTTGACAGTTGTAGAATGTTTACCACGGATAGTGGTTTGAAAACAGAGTTCAAGCCTAACATTCCATGATTAGCATAGGTTCTATTAAAGAGACCCACCATGATAATCCAAACGGTCCCTGTACCTGGTATATGGGTGCACTACCTCTCAGCAAACTGTAAATCTTGCCCCAAATAATTTAGTAAAAAGGCTGTAACCCTCGTAAAATCCAGAATTTGTTAGACCAGTGCCCACGTTTCCTCACCTAATTGCCATTATAACGTGTAAAAAAAAAAAACCCACAATCGGAAAGGTTCTGTCCATACAGTATAAAAGAGCGCATCCCCACGCTCTCCCTAGCATCATGTCATAACTTGGCAGAATGCGGGGGCGGAACGTGGGCAGCACCAGAACCCGTAAAGTCCTTGGGACCTGGTTTTCTAGATTTTACGAGGGTTACAACTTTTTTTTACTACAGAATTATTTTGGGCAAGTTTCACATGAGGTGGTGTCCTATGAGGTAATGTACCCATACATCGGGTGCAGGGGCAGACGCTGGTAAGTCTCTAACCATTCTGGCTCCAGGGCAGTCTTATGGTGAGACCATACTGCTGAAGTCAGAATACAGCAAGATTTCCTGGGGTTTGAACCAAAGGATGATCCTAGTAGGTTGGAGAGCTGGCCATGGATCTGGCCACTTAGTTTCAATGTCAAGAAATAAAATAATGCACACTGGGAAAAGGAACTTAAGGGTGTAATACAAAATGGGTGGGGGAAGAGGTGCTGGACAGCACTACAGAAAAAAAGATTTAGGGATAATGATATCAGATACCCTAGAAATGTCTGCACACTGCAACAGGGCAGTCAGCAATGCAAACAAAATGATGAGATGCATAGAAAGGGGGATAAAAGCAACAGAAGTTGGAAGGAGAGCCTCCTGCTGGACAGGTAATGGGTGCAAACACACCTGGAATACTGCCCAAGGTACTGGAGTCTACACCTGAAGAAAGACTGCAACAAACTCGAGGCAGTGCAGAGCAGGACAACTAAGATGATCCATGACCTTGGGGAAATCAAGTATGAGAGGATGCAGAACACCCTTGAAAGGGGAAGAAAAGAGGTGACATGGCTGAGACATACAAGTACCTGTACGGGATAAACAGGATGGAGGTCAAGGAACTTTTCTCTGGTTCAAACACAGGGTTGAGAGGGAAGTCACTAAAGCTTTCAGGGATGAGATTAAAAAAGGACGTCCACAAGCACTTCATGGAGAGGGTGGTGGACATATGGAAGAAGCTGCCAGAGAAGTAGTGCAGGCCAAATCAATCTGCAGCTTCAAGCAGTGATGGTACAGGCATGTCAGTCGAGCTTAACCAAAAAAAAGGGGGGCCCAGTAACAATGAGGCAGACTGCCACTAAGGAAAGACAGAATGGTTAGCAAGGGTGGTCAGACTGGATGGGCAACAGTGTTTTTGCAGTCAGTGTCAGGGAGGAGAACACCAATATGGTGGAAAGTCTGAATCAAACTAACCAGCTACATCAAATTCTAATAGTGAGCCACTGGGGACACCAAGGCCTAAGGGAGCTGGCAGTGTCCCCGGACCTCATGGGAGATTCAGCCACGATCTGGACCTAGAGGGTGCTTTTGAATGTTTGCGGTGATGCTACACTAGTCATTTTTATTTTTCTGAATGGCACTGTTCCACAATGGTGACAGTGTGGATACCCTAAGAAACTTGCAGGATTCCCCAGAGGTCGATCCAGTGTAGCAAGCCAGGGATCTTGAGGTAAATACCAATGCTGGCATGCTTCGCTCCCACGGTGTGGCATCCAACACCCTGGGTTTGTGTAAATTTTTCATTTTAAACCTCCTACCTAGACATTCTATATGTAATTGACCGAACTAAGATGCGGGTACGTTCCACAAGCTGACAGCAGGAGAAAACACTGAAGAGGTATGGAGCCACGGGCAGCCCCAGCTAGCCAAGTTTCAGAGTGGTCCCAAAACAGAGGGTTTACCAGTTCCAAAGGTGCAGCTGTATGGAAGGAGATGTCTGAAATAAGATTTCTCCAATATGATTTCAGTCAGGATAACACTGTTGTGGAAGAAATCTCAAATAATACCGGCATGAGCAGAGTGTGTACTCCTGGCTAAGAGATCAAACTAACACTGGGGAGTCTGGGTAAAAAAGTGGACCTGACAATAATCTATTATGTATATGTGTATTTGCACAGCCCTCTGATACTTTATGGAGTTCTGGGATATTTAATTTTTTACTGTAATGCGCCCTGAGCCCCGGGGATAAAGTGCTGTAAAATAAAATTGCCTTGTCTCCTGTTTTTCGACCATCTCCTGGCTTTGAGCGCAAATTTAATCCAACCCAGGCACTGTCTAGTTTTATTTAAATAGTCAAGGTAGAAAAGTTTACCATATTTGCCAAAGAGCTCCTTAAGTCGTTCATCATCCATGTCTTCTCCAAAATTCTTGATGTATACATTGGTGAATTCCTTAGCTCTGGCTCCAAGTTCAGCCTCCCGTTCTTTGCGCGACTTAAAACGTCCAACAAATCTGCATTACAAATGGCAATGTGACTGTGCGTAACAGATATTTTACATCAAAACACCATTTTGAGCTCTTCAGAAACTTTTTTTTTTTTTTTTTTTAATGTGTGCAACAACACAGGTAACGACCTATCAAACCCTCTGGCATAGCCCCACAGAGAGAAGGTGCTGTTCCACATTACATAAATTAAGCAACTATTATTCACGATGGTTAATGAGCAACTGACATTACAGGCGGGCAACTTATACCTAGAAGATGTCTGCCTAAGGAACCAATTTAGCCTACAGCTGAATTTTTTTGGTGCAGTAATACAATCAAAACTTGCATTTTAATGTCCGGCTCGTTAACTTCCTAATACAACCCAAGCAGCCAAATAGCGCTGCAGGCACCCTATATATAAATCTTTATAAATTTTGGGAGGCGAACATGCATACAGATCTTTGTTCGTAGTTATACATGTACAGAGATGTAATACACAATATATATTACCCCCTTACACTTATAACTGCGAGGAAATATACTGTACGTATGTTTAAGCGGACCCCCTCCACTGATGCATTTAGGACACTGACATGCTATTTTAGGGGTCGGGCTGCAGTGTTCAGCCGCTCAGCTCGTACTCAGAAGTTACAAGCTAGACATTAAAAAATCAAGTCATGATTTTATTAAGGCACCCAAACATTCAACTGTAGGTTAAATTTAGCTCCTTGGGCAGGCAACTCCTTAGAACAAGTTGCCTGCCAGAGACTACATATGATGCCAGCTGCTCTTTAACAGTAAACGTTATAAATACAGCAAACTGGTTTCTGTGTCTCTACCCAACCACAAGCATACGTGTTTAAGAGCAGCAGACACCATTAAAGAGACAGTCAACCCCCTCAGACATCAAAGTGTCCCTAGTTTAAAAAACACATTTTATGGTTGTTCAAATTCTGAAGAGACTGCTAATGTAGCTGGTAGTTTGATTCAGATTTTTTTTCCTTTTAAAAAGTGATAGACTTCCCACCATACTGGCGTTACCACACAAACATTTTGTTCACATTCCTTGTTCAACTCCCTCAGCATCCTTCCTGGACTTGGGAACATCTCAACAGTCTAACCCACTCATTCAGTGTGAGTAGAGGTGAACATTGCATCTTGAGTGGCTGCACTGTGTTGGAGTGTTTCTAATGTTCAGAAAGTACACAACAAGGGTAGATCAAGAACTTGAAAACCAAACAAGGTTGGGTATAACCATACATGAGCATGCATTTCAGTTCTGCTAAGCAAGGAGGCACATAAAACAACCAGCAACGTTAATTTTAGAGAAGGTAAGCAATCATAAAAGGCGTTTTTTTTAATTAGCAACCATATGATGCAAAAAAGCTTTACAGTGTCCCTTTAATGTCTCAGGGCAGCAACTCATTGCAAGGAGCTGCTTGCCCAAGGAGTTACACAACCAACCGGGGTTTTCCCTAAGATTGTGCTACTTTAACATATGTTGTTTAGAATATTACTTCCTAGTATTGCCTAGCTGCTTAGCATCAGCCATAGCTCCACCACCCAAACCCATATTTGGATGACATGAATTAAGGAAAGGGCTGGCTGCAGTGTAATAGGCATACGGCAAGAATGGGGCAGTGTTGGCCTTCAGATTCTATTAGTGTACTGTGCAGGCAACTGTGCATTTATTTTGGTAACCAGGTAAACCCACTGAGACCAGAGGTCCCTCTTTCAGGGCAACCCAGGATTAATTACATATAAAATATAGAAAAACATTTCAAAGTGTTTAGCAGAATGAGCAAGGACATGTCACACACAAGTTTTTAAGAGTGTAATAAATAGAACACCATTTCAGGGGCGACCAGGGATTAATTATAAATAAAATGAGCAAGAACATACCAAACATGTTATGTAGAGAGAAAAATAGAATATTACGGCGTCACGTGAAAACAGTGAATACAAAAACAGTTAACACAAAACAGCTCTGTCAGATACAAGCAGTTTCGTTTTTGCAGGGGACACACACACACACACGGTCTGAAGTATTAGGACACACCCCATCCCCCACTAACAGTCCAACCCTCTGTTAAAGTTTGTACGAAAATGCTGAAAAAAAAAAAAAAAAAAGAAACTAAGCATGAAACGACCACCACGTTAAGCCCCAAAATAGGAACTATATGCAATTTAGGACAGAAGATACCACAGGGAATGTACATCACATAACTGGGAGGGCCAGACTTCCTGCAGACAAGAGTCTGCACACAAAGGAATTGCAGATAAGGAAATACAATTCCCTTTCTGTATCAGCTCCCCTAGGCAGTCAGATGTAAGGGCCGTAAAAAAAGCAATTCCTAGCCTAAATGGGAGGGTCAGTGCTGTATGACCAAGCTCAGCACTCATCTACTGAACACAGCACTGGCAGAGTTGAAAACATCTAGGCAGTAATGCCCGGTGAACCTGTGGCTCGAGGCCCATGTAGTGGCCGTATAGATATCCTACAGAGAACTGCATATGAGGCTGCCATAGCCCTCGTGGAATAAGTACAGAGCCCAGAAGCAGCAGACAGATCCCAGTGTGATTATGCCAGTCTCACACCGGCACACAGTTAACTGGGTTTACGGTTTAGTTGGGAGTGGACCCTTTCTTCCCCAAAGCCTGGAAACAAAGCCCGTCAGAGGTACAGAACTGCTTAGTGCTCCTGAGGGAAATTCTAAGGGCTCTCCTAAGTAAATGAAATCATTCTTCATTGGTGTTTCTGAAGGACAGGCAAAGCTATATCCTGGTTTCTGTGGAAATCAAAGACCACATTAGGGAGAAGGGACAGCACCAAGCAGAGGACCACCTTGTCAAACAGGCTCCCTCTATTAAAGTGCCCGTATCTCGCAAATCCACATGGCATAGCAGATAGCCATGAGGAGTCATAGGGACATCAAATGGAGGGGCTCAAAGGGAGGATTAGAGATTTCATGACCACACTGTTTTAAGGAAGGTGGAGTATGTGGGTTTCTGGGGTGGCGCTTGTAACATGCCTTGAGGAAGCAGACACTGGGATGGACTTCAGGGAGTGGGATCCCACATATTCAGACAGCCAAAAAGGCTGAACTCTTAGGTAAGCTAACAGACTATCTCTAGGCTCTGCAGCCAAAATTCCAAGAAACTGGACAGAGAAGCAGCCAAGAGTTTGCTCCAAAGAGGAGTGCACCAAGAGCAAAACACACCCCAGACTCCTGCAGAAGTCTTAGGCTACAGAGGCTTGTTGGGTTGCATCAAAGTCTGGATAACTCCTGAAACATCCTGCCTTTATGAGCCAGGCTGAAGAGCTGAAACTTCTGAAGCCGTTTCGTTTTTGGGGGGGGCAGCCCAATTAAGGGAAGTCTGATATTTTCGTTAGTGGGACTAGTTTGCACAGAGCCAGAGTACCGCACTCTACAGAGCCAGCAGCATGCAATAAGAAGGACAGACCATTCCCTCTGCAGCATTCTGGAAACTTCTGGTATCATTGGTCATGCAGATAATCATACGAGGGGGGGTGTCCAATCGGGACAAGGAGAGGCATTAGATTCCCAGGAACTGGCCTTCCCGTTATCTGCTTAAGTAGATGGGGGTCCTTGCACCGGAGCGGACGGCCATTAGAGCCTGAATCTGCATTCACCATCTCATGCACATCAACTGGAAAACTTCCTGGTCAAGTTCTTACTTCCTTGGGTGAAGCTTCTGTTGAATTATCCAGTTGGCTTGACAACTGAGGATACTCGCCAGGTGAACCGACAGTAAAAGCAGGTTTCTCTCCACCCAGCAAAGAGAGACTCCTTTCTGCCACCAATGCTCTGCATCCGATTCACGGCCATCCGATGTACACTATGGTCACAGCATTATCAGACATGAAAAAGACATGCTGGTTTTTCAGCTTGCCTCTACAAGGGATTAGTGCTGTCAGAGTACCAATGGACAGCTTCCTTTTTGCCAGGCTTCACACCCCTTGAGCTAATGCTGTACCGAGCATCACTCCAGATCCCGAAAGGCTGGCATCCACTGTAAGTGGCACATTTCTGTGTGTGTATACTGCAACTCAGATAGTCTGCCGTAGGGTTCAGTCATCTTTGTGCTTTTTTATTTGCTGTCTTATCCATTGTGCTGTCTGATTTTTTATAATTCACTCTTCAGGGCTTTTTAATATTTCACTTTAACAGGGGTGTTTTAGTTTGCATATTAATCGCCACACATGTATTGTGTGTGCTCGCCTGTATGTAGAAATGTAAAATTACACATTTCCCCATAATGAAAAGCATCAGGGGAAGAATATGCAAACCATGAAACCTGCTGACTGGTTCCGCTTTAAAGAAGATAGGAAGTTAATGCTGTTTGTAGCAGTTAATAAGCCAGAACTGGCCTCCGTGAGACTGTCATTACTGCAGATGTTTAAAATACATATTTACATGCTGTTCCTCAACGTTGGACCCTTCTGCTTCACAGCCTTTTTTCCTTAAAATTGGAGTCAGTGCGTGCGAAGCTTCGAAAGGCTGTCGTCACGGACTTTGGATTTTAGACTGCTGCTGAAGCCTGCATGCAAGAACACTGAACCGTTTGAACGGCAGCTTCAGTAAAAGGATGATGCCACACTCCTCCTGTGCAAACAAGGACAGGCTCAAAACAACTTTCATTCATGGCTCATTCTGTACCCCCCCCCCCAAATAAACAAACAAAACAAAAAAAAAAAAAACTGTTTATCGCCTCACTAATTTCAGAAAAGTCAGGATATTTGTAAAGCAAGGCTTACAACTATCATTTTTTTCAGCGAACGGCGACCAACTTACTAACCCCCCACGCACATCAGTTTACTAGTAATGGAAAAGTCAGGATGGATATTTGTAAAAACACCCTATTGAATTTTCTGGTGTCCTGTAAAGCCACATACCTACTATCTTGCTGACTGTACGTTAACCCTCCCCAGGTCGGAAGCCTAGCCTACCTTGACTCTTCCCTTTGGTAAGTCCTAGAAGCACAGTCGGCCTCCTCCACTGAAATCAGTCCCTTTAGTGGCTGCCAACTGCCTGTGTCTTCGCTACCCCGGCCCTGTGCTGAACAGAATCAGAGTTGGGGAACAGGGCCAGGGAGCACATGAAAGCACTTGTTTGCTGCCCTAGTTATACTGTGGAATGACACGTGAGCGAGAAAGTATGTGGCTTTCCTGGCAGCCAAGAACAGCAGCACGTGGCTCTCATTTCCCGACCCAGTATGCAAGGCGGGAGGTGCGACTAATGGAACGGTCTCCTTGAGCAGCTCATTCGCCACATATGACATTAGCGCCCGAGGATTTTGCATGTCCTCCCCGGCTTGTATTGCAAGGGGATTCAGTAGTAGACGGAGCAAGGTTATTTTACCATTGTACAGGTCACTGGTGAGACACATTTGGAATAAGGGGCGAGATACTGGTATCCTTACCTTACAGCAGCAGTGCACCTCAAAGTTATTCCAAAAAGCTAATTTTCCATTATGGTTATGAAAAATATTGGCAAAACTTAATGTTGGTGTTCTGGATGCTTCCTATGCCGAATTGTGTACATTTACATTTTTTGTACCCTCCTCGGGTCCTCAATATTATTTGTATGCAGAAATGAAATGGCCACCTTTTTTTGAGAAATAATTACCTTAAAAACGTTCACAAAATTCTTAAATGATAAAAATGAAAATTATGTACCTACTGTAATTCTTGATCTTCTCTTGTATCTTCACCATTCATTACTGCTTGGGTTAGTGCCGGGCCAGCACCTGCTATGGGAGTTGTTTTTTTGGGAAGAGTCTGCTCAACGGCGCCAACTTCGAGTGCTACGATCATGTCATGTACCTAGGGGGTGGCTGCTAGGTGCCGCAGACTCCTCCTCTATCTCAGTTCTGGTAGCCGGAGAGGCGAAAATAAAGGGTAAGGAAAAAAGGAAAGCGAGGCAAGAGAGCCGAGGGACAGAAAGAATATAAACTGAAAAAGGCATAAGCCGGTAGAGGATAGACACAGGAGAGAGAATTCCTACCCTAAGGGAACGCAGGGCCTCCTTTCCGGGGCGGCTCTAGGGGAGGAACAGAGAGAGGGAAAAAGAAAAGAAGAAAAGGAAGCATGTTGAGAGGGAGAACAGTGCCCATCGAGCATTGGCTGAGAGGCTTATAAGCGCGAGACTAACAAAGGAGCAAGAATCCCTGTTGATAGGACTGAGAAGGTTCAACCGAACCACCTGCACAGATCAGATACAAGGGCAGATTCTCTGACCTCTCAACATGCCAAGTCCCTACATCCTAGCTGAGAGCTCACAGACCACCCGGGCAGAAATCTGTTCCGGGGAGAGCGCCCACCCAGGAAGGGGAGTATGCCCCTTAGCACCCTGTTAAGTGCTAACACAGAAGTGTATGGGGAAAGATTATGCCTTACTGAAGGCAGCTTTGTATGAAAAGGATAGAGTGGGAACTCAGACTCCCTAAGGCAGGGCAAAAGCAGTTGCTCAAAGCTGACAAGTGCAAAGCACCAGCTAGAATGAGCTTAAAGATAATACCTGCAAGGGATCTAAATTTTGTTGAGGGCCGAGCCAGGGCACGGTCTCTTAAGCTGTGAAACTGCGTAACATGATCAAGGTACCCTGAAATTAGCACCCTAGGGCAGTCAGAAGAAGTTCCCTCAGAATAAGTGAAAAATACAGACCGTGCTCGTTCCTCTTTACCTTGAGGAAAAAAGGAACCATTCACTAAGAATGGAAAACAAAGATTTTTTTTTTTGGCATAAAGGCCAAAGGAAGGAAGAGGAATGAAACGGGATGGGGAGACGCCACAATAGGAGGCCACTGAGGGGAAGGTGGGTGGGTATCAGTAATGAATGGTGAAGATACAAGAGAAGATCAAGAATTACGGTAGGTACGTAATTTTCATATCTTCCCTTGTCAATCTTCACCATTCATTACTGCTTGTGAGTACCCCCAAAAGGGGGTAGAAACCTGAGGAACAAGACCCCAGCCTCCTCTTGGTGAGAAACAGAAGGGGAGACCCTGGGCTAATCCAGAGAAGCCTATGGGGAGAAGAGCTAGAGGTGCCCCCCAAGGACGGGAGACGGAGGAAGCCCTGCAGTAATCTCCAGCTCTGGAGGAAGAGAAACAGGTCCCCCGGAAAGCAGAGCGAATCACCCTACGCCGGGCAAGGGGTGACAACCTTGACAGACGAAGCCATGCCGTCCGTCTAATGCAGATCGCTGTCCCCGCAAGCCTGGAAGTCACCTCACTGGCGTCATAAGATGCCCTTGCTTGGTGTCTTGCCAGCTCCAGGCCTATAGCAGAGAGGGCAATAGCTTGTCTGGTTTGCTCCATATCAGGCATTGATGCTAAGATCTGAGAAAGCATCGACCACAAATGCCTACTGTAGGCAGCATGATGGGCCTGATGAGATGCAATGCAAGACATCGCACGAGAGGAAGAGAACACTCTTAGCCCCCACTGGTCGAACTGTAGGGAATCCTAGTCCGGTGGACGGTCGTGCGCCAGGCGGCGGCACCCGGAGGGAGTCTCTAGATATGCCAAACCCGAGGGTGGGTTGGGGAGAGTACCCAGGGATTCCGAAGGGGCACAATACCTACGTCGGCAGTCTGCCGGGGCTGGGGAAAGGGCGGCTGGCGACTGCCAGGAACGGATAGACACCTCCTGGAGGAATAGGCCAGGATAGTACCACCAGGTGCTGGGCACTGAATTTGCCAAGGAATTATCGCTTTCCCGTGCTCAGTATTGTCTTCCAACGAAATTCATCCCTCACTATCTCGAGAAGGAATCGCTGATATTCAGTGAAATCAGCATCAGAGGAGAAATGAGCAGCGGATTCCTCTCCCTCAAGAGGAGGGAGACGAGGATGATGGAGAGCTCGAGTGTCCAGAGGATTCTTGTGGCGGTGGGGATAGGCGAAAGACCTGCTCATTCATGCACCTGACATATGAGGGGAAGGCTGCCACAAAACCTCTGAACTGCTCCCAGCATAAACGGGCCCGTAGGACCGACATGGCCTGGGAGAGCGGGGGGTGGCTGCAGAGGAATGGGAGATGGGCACCTACGGAGAGACAACTGTCCTCTGCTAGGGCTCTGAAATCCGTGGAACGGAGCCCGAGCTGGCGGGATCCCAGACAACAGACCAGGTCGCAAAACAGAACCCTGGGGATGCGAAGCCTGGAAGAACCCAGAAGGGGATCCTCCCCTGTGACGAACCTGGGACTGCATGGATCCAGAAGGGCAGCCCACAGCAACGCCACCTGAGGGGACCCCGGGGTCCAAGAGGGAAAGGCGGGGCCCGGCGCTACGGCTCCTAGCCACACCCAGAGGGGTGGCCGACAGAGACCGAGACGCCTGAACCCTGCCCCTCGACCCCGGACTCAGAGAACGCCCTCCTTCGACCCCAGTGGTCTCCCACCCGAGGGGTTGCAGCAGCACCAGGGTCGGGAGCTGCCATGAAGTCCCCAGGAGAGGCCCCTTCCCTCCCCCTCGCATCCCCCGGGACCCCAGACCACCCCTAGTCTGGGGGCGCCAGGAAGGGACAGCAGCGGGGACAGAGGAAGAGGCCCGCTGGGCCACCTAGCACCTCGTGCCATCAGGGACCCTGACTCTGAAGAATCAGGTTGCCAGGACGGGTCCATTACTGAATCAGCCTCCGAAGAGGAAGAGATCAGCTGGACCACAATACTAGCAACCCCAGGGTTCCCCGGTGAAATGGTGCCGGACGACCTCGGACCCACCCCCCGTGCCAGCTAAGCCCGGTCCTGGCTCCCCACGGCGCCGGCCAAGCCCACGGCACAGCCATCAGTGCAGGGACCAACCCGCGCCGCCAAGAGAGCAAACCGGCCCTGCGGCACTGTGAGCGGCTCACGGGATCCAAACGGGCGCTGAAGGTGGTGTCGAGGGTCCACCGGTGTAGGGCCCAGCAGGCGTGGGCCTCGACACTGGGGGAGCCTGCACCTCGAAAGAGGTGACTGCCGAGGCGGTGTCTCCGCCGCAGCCCCGGGAGGGACCTCGACGTTCCTCCAACGCCGCAAAAGAAGTTTCCTCTTCGGCAAGAGAAGATGAGGAAGCCTCCTCCTTTACGGACCATATAGGCCCGAGAGGGGACCCGGAGGAAGGGCCTAGAGACCTTACCTGGGAATCCCTGGAGCGACGCCGTCCCCCGAAAGTCGGCGGGGCCTTGCCGATCTTGGACGCGCGGACTTCGAGGACACGACGGTCCATGGAGAAACGGGCATCGCACGCATCCACATCGTGGTTGGGTCCCAGGCAACAAAGACAAACATCATGCTGATCCGTGACAGAAAAATGCCGGCCACAGGAGCACCGACGCATAGGGGCACGGCCCGCCTCCGACTTACGTTTTGCCCCCGAACCGAACATGATGCGAACCAAATAAGACTAAATTAGCAACAAAGCACTCTGCGCCCAGCGACAGAAATAAAAGAAACGGTCTTACCGGGAGGCGGTCGAGCAAATACGATACGAGGTCTGGCAGTGGCGCAGAAGGCCCTAGTTCAACTACAGCGCAGCAGGTGCAGCTTGACAGCCAGGAGAAACAGAACTGAGACAGGAGGAGTCTGCGCACCTAACATTTCCCACCGCATGGCGCGGTGCGTCGAGGCCGAGGGGCGGCGCCATTGGAGCAGAGACTCAAAAAAAAATCCTGCAGCGGGTGCGTGACCCTCCGCACTGAACCAAGCAGTAATGAATGGTGAAGACTGGACAAGGGAAGATCTGAAAAATTCACCACCAAAATAAACGAAGACATCTGGCATCTATTAGGAAGAATAAAAGGTGGGGTAAAACTTTAGCCCATTTTTGTTGCACTGCTGCTTTAATAAGGACATCAGCATGCTGGAGGGTGTCCAGAGGGGAGCAACCAAGATGATCGAGGGGTTACAGGATACGAGGAGAGGCTGGGAGCCCTGGGGATGTACTCCCTGGAAGAGAGGAGTCAGAGCGGTGATGATATAAAGACCTTCAAGTACATGAAGGAAATTAACAGAGTGAAAAGGGAGGGTCTCTTTAAAATGAGTGACAACAGCACCACTAGGGGGCAAAGCCTAAAATTAATCGGGAGAATCAGAAGGGATGCAAAAAAAGCACTTCTATAGGAGAGGGTGGTGTCCACCTGGAATGAGCTGCCAGGAGGTGGTATCAGCAAGGAAGGTGGAGCATTCAAAAGAGCCTGGGACAAGCATAAAGGGAACCCTTGGGGGAGTTGGAGAGGAGGGACAGTTGGGAGCAGAATCATTGCTGTAAACTGTAAGGACAGGCCCTGCATCACTTACCGAGCAGACATGATAGACCGGGTGGTGGTCTGCTAGCTCTTTTCGTATGTTCATTTGGAAAAACTATATCTGAATGAAAATTCACCAAGATCAAACACTGTGGCACTATACATATTCTGCAGCATGATGCAAATTCTGTGGAAAATTCCAAGACTGGGAATAACAGAATTCCAGGGACCTTGAGTATAGTAAAGCTAGTTTGCAAGAAGAACAGGGTGCAAGATCCTTCCCAAAGGACTTGCATATGGCAATCCTTAATACCTGGTCTCATTTGGGAGATTCAGAGTTAACACAGCCCACAAAATCCCCCCTTTTGATATTGAGTCTTGATGCCCAAAAGGCTTCTGATATGGTCTCTTGGGAGGTTTCTTCGGGCTGCCTTACAAAAATTTAGATTTCCTGGACCCTTTATGGATGCCATCAGAGGGATAAACTGACCCAGAGGCAATCGTGAAGCTGAATGGCTCACATTCCAACAGCTTCTCTTTATATAGGGGCACCTGCCAGGGTTGTCCCCTTTCCCGGTACCAGTTTGCTCTTTTCGTTGAGCCTATAGCCCAGCTATTTCGATAAACCCCCAATCTACATGGATACAGAATCTGAGTCATCCTACCACAAAATCGCTTATTACACCGATGACCTTTATAATCACACGCCCCAAAGAATTACAAACTTTAACTTCCCTTTTGAAAGAAACAGAAATCCTCACGGGTTACACCATAGATCAAAATAAACCAGAGGCCTTACTTGTACAAATGCCACAACCCTTATTTAACTTACCTTGGTACTAAAATTCCTCAGAACTTCTCAGACTTTTATTCCTTAAACTATTCCTCAACCCTTTCAAAAATAAATCTGGACTTGGCGAGATGGACCCCTCTCTCGCCGATTTCCAGGGTCCAGTCCATCCAGATCAACTCCCTTCCAAAAATTCTATATCTAATGCAAAATATCCCCCTGCCCCTTACAATGAATGATATCCGGAAATGGGACTGTTCCGTAAGTCTGTTTCCGTGGGTGAATCAACGACCCAGACTTGCACTTAGTAAGCCTCAATGCCCCAAAGACAGAGGACCGTCTCTCCCTAGTATCTTCCATTATTGGATAGCCGTCCTGCTCACACACAACTACTTGGCTTTTGCCTCAAACCCATTCCCCACCTTGGCTTATAACGAAGCAGACTATAGCAGATTGCCCCTTAAACTACTCTGGAGTGTTTCAACCCGACAATATAGTCCAGTTACAGGAGGGGTCCAGATTTACCAGAGGGCTGCTCCAGTCCAGGGTGAAATTTTTAGCTCGACCGACTAACAAGCTTCTGGCCATCCAGATGGGTATCCCGGCTGAAGGAACTGGAAGGGGACAGGATCAGTTCTGTTCCAGGACAGTAGCTGCTTCTTGTTTTCACAGGGTTCTTGTGGATTTTACTTGGTAGAAAGTTATCTCTTTTCTTTCTTACTTCTAAGGGACTAGCAGGGTATTGTTTTGGGGGCTGATGGAAGTTTGAAAACTGGTTTGGTGGCTGTAAGTGGGCTCATTTGTTGGATGTTTCACTGTGTAACAGGCTGCGCTGGTGGAGGCCTATTTCTTCTGATTTAAAATCTATTTAGTGGGAGTTGCTTGGGCCTGGTTATTTGAATTGGAGACCTATATGAAAAAATTACTCACCTTAGTAATGTTTCTTCTAATGGAGTCTTGCTATATTCTGACATATGCAGCAGTCCCAACCTTCGAACTGCCCCGGAGATGAAAGAGTTAACTTTCCCTGCCGGGCATGGAATGCTGAGCTCAGTTAAGACTCTGTCTGTTCTTCAAACTCAAACAGTCAGATCTTTTCGAGCTAAACTCACTAAGGTCCTGTGTGGAAGCTGTAAACCTACACTAGCCAACTGGCTACTAAACATAACATTTTTTGGTCCCAACACAAAGACTCAAGTCAGGAGACCCAAAAATGAAAACACCCACTCACCACAGAAAGAAGGGGTGAAACAAAAAGGTGGGCACCTACTAAGTGCCAACACTGCACTGCCCACCCACATCCCAAAAACAGAGGTTCTGAGGGGGCAGGCGGGGGGGGGGGGGAGGTCAGAATATAGCAAGACTCCATCAGAAAAAACAACATTACTAAGGTGACAAATTCTTTCTTCAAACAACATGAAGTCTTGCTATATTATGACATATGCAGACTACAAAGAAGTACCTCCATGGAGAAGGGACAGAACCTACTTGGAAGTAAACCTCAGAGCACAGCTGTGCCAGGCAGACATCACTCCTAGCCTGGATGTCCAGGGAGTAATGTTTCGTAATAGTGTGAACAGTTTTCCAGGTAGCTGCTTGACATATTTCTAGAATAGAAATGTCCTGGCGGCAGCCAGGGAAGCAGCTACAGCCTCTGGTGAGAGGTGAGCCCTCAGGCTGAGGGGAACCTTACCCAATTTTTCATAGCAAAATTGGATACAAGAGACAATCCACCTGGCAATGGATCTTTTAGTGGTAGGTTTCCCTTTACCAACCTCACAAGTGAGGAACAGTTGGAGGGAGTCAAACCTGTGACTCTTGGTACGCTCTATGTAGTAACTAAGGGCTCTTTTCACATCTAGACTGTGCAGTCTCCTCTCGCCAGAGTAGGAATGGTCAGTGAAGTACACTGGAAGAGATAGATTGATTAAGGTGGAAATCTGAAACCACCTTAGGCAAGAACTTCCTGTTAGTCCTGAGGACCACCATATCCCTATGAAAGGAGATAAAATCAGACTCCACTGACAAGGCTTGTAATTCACTTATGCGTCTGGCAGAAGTGATGGCTACCAGAAACAGTCTTCCAAGTTAAGTATACACAGAATCAAAAAGCCGGCACCGGTAAATACAGACCGCTCCAGATGAGGTTCGAATCAGACACAGGGAAGCTCAAACTCTGGGTGCTAAAAGTGCTTCATTTTATTCAAAAAACACCCTGCTTCCACATCCAGCTAAAAGACCATCTTCCCAACGCGTTTCACGCCCCCTGGCGCTTAATCATGAGAATACCATCATCATACAATACTGTGCTTATATTTAACCATCTTAAAGTGACAATGACCAAATAAATTCTAAATTATACAGATGAAATACCATAAAAACATGATCTACACACTTAAAAAATGTGCTTTACAACAACAAATGTCACACACTGCATTTTGCCACTATGTTTTAAAGTCCATCTTAGTTTCTCAGGGATCCATTTTTCATGCAAGTGGCAACCATAAATCTACACACTTAAAAAATTTGCTTTACGTATTTCTTATTGAATTCTGCCACTATATTTATGTGCCTTACAGCAACAAATGTCACACATTGCATTTTGCCACTATGTTTTAAAGTCCATCTTAGTTTCTCAGGGATCCATTTTTCATGCAAGTGGCAACCATAAATCTACACACTTAAAAAAAATTTTTTGCTTTACAACAAGTATTTATTATTGAATTCTGTCAAGTACTTAAGCTCTGCTGAAGATAAAGGCTCAAAGGGGGGATGCATAAGCCGAGCAATGCAAACATTGAGGTCCCAGGCAGGGGCAGGGTCCCGGAATGGAGGGTTGGTGTGAAGCAATCCCTTGAAAAACTTGGAGAAAACAGGGTGAGCTCTGAGAGAACAGGGCTTACCTGCTGAAATAAAAGCAGACAGATGCCAAATGCACTTTCAGTGTAGCTGGTCTCAGCCCCAAGCTATTTAAGTGAACCATATAATCAAGGACTGTGGGCAGATCAGCAGATTCTGGGGAAATATGCTTCCCAGAGCACCATATGGAAAATCTTCTCCATTTACAATTACAAGTAGTCTTGGTAGAAGGTTTTCTAGAAGCCTTCAGGATATCCATTACACCTTGAGAGAGGTGTAAAATCAGCAAACTAACTCAAGAGCCAGGCCTTGAGATTGAGAGATTTGCGGTTCGGGTACCAAACCCTCCCCTGAGCACAGGTTGTAATTCCTGGGAAGACGAAGGGGAAGATGGACTGCTAAGGACAGTAGGAGTGGATACCAGGGCTGTCTGGCCCAGTCTGGAGCAATCAGGATCATCTTGCAGGTTGAGATCTGATTTTGACTAGCACTTTGAACAGGAGAGGAAGGGGAAAAGCATGAAACTTCCTTCCCAAGTGAGAACTAAGGCATCCAGGGGACTGAGCCCAACACTGGGGTCTGCAGCAAAAAGGGAAATTGGTGATTGTCTGGGTCACGAAAGATCATTTCATGGGTGCCCCATCTGGAAAATATCACCTCCAAGACCAGGGGATCCAGTGACCATTCGTGATGGCCCTGGGAAATCCTGCTGAGGGCATCTGCCAGGACATTGTCCTTTCCTGGGAGGTGAACTGCTGTGAGGGAGGTGTTCAGGGAGTAAGCCAGAGACCACAACTTCATTGCTTCGGTGCACAAGGCCGTAGACAGAGTGCCTCCTTGCTTGTTGATGCACCATACTGTGGTGGTGTTTGTTCTGACCTGTACAACTTTGTTCTGAACAGATCTGGAAAAAGCTTGAAGTGCTAGAAATACTGCTCTGAGTTCCAACAGACTGATATGGAGCAGAGATTCCTGAGGGGACCACAACCCCTGGGTGGTGAGGTCACCCATGTGAGCCCCCCACCCCAAGAGGGAGGCATCTGTAGTAAGGATTAAGGAGTGAGACTGAGTGACAAAGGGAACCCCATGTCTCAAATTGCTCTGATCCTGCCACCACTATAGGGCCTGGATCAGGGCTCGAGTTACTGGGATCAATTTGGTCAGAGGGTCCTTCCTTTGAGACCAAAAAGCTCTCAAATGGAACTGAATGTCCCTCATCTGAAATCTTGCTTCCTGCACTACTGCTGTAGAAGCAGCCATGTGCCCCAGGAGCTGTAGAAAATGCCTTGCTGGTCGAGACACCTGCAGGGTGAATGAGGAGGCCAGAGAGACCAGGGTCCTTACCCTGTCCAGGGGAAGGAAGGATCTGGCCTTCTCCTGTGTCTAGCTCTGCGCCTACCAAGGTGAGGAGCTGGACAGGCTCTAGAACTGACTGAGAGATTTAGAAGGAAACCCAAAGAAGTGAGCAGTTACTGAGTTACCTGTAAGTGTAACTTGACTTGGTCTGGGGACTGACCTACTATGAGCCAGTCGTCCAGGTAAGGGAAGATGGCAATTTTCTGCCTTCTTAGAGAAGCAACTACTACTGCCAAGCATTTTGTGAATACCCGTGGAGCAGAGGTGAGGCCAAAGGGCATTGCTCTGAACTGGTAATGGCCTGAGGGCAGCTCAAACCTGAGGTACTTTCGATGGGAGCTTCTGATGAGAATATGGAAGTAGGCATCCTTGAGGTCCAGGGACACTAGCCAGTCCCTGGCCTTAGAGAGGTAGAATAATTCCCAGAGTCACCATTTTGAATTTTGGTTTTAAAGGTGCTTGTTTAGGTATCTGAGATCCAGGACGGACGCCATTCTCCTGTCTTTTTTGGGGTAAGGAAGTACCTGGAATACAATCCTTTGCCCTGGTGTAGGAGTGGAACCCTTTCCACAGCTCTGAGAGCTAGGAGGGAAGAGACCTCTGCCTCTAAGGCAAGTGCCTCTGATGGATTTGCAGGTGGAAAGGATCTGGTTCTCATCTTTGGAAACTTTTTGAAGCCGAGAACCAGTCCCTGGCTTACTACTTCCAGGACCCATTTGTCTGATGTCAGAGACTCCCAGTCCTGGACAAAGTAAGCCAGCCTGCCCCTAGGTAGCCGAGAGAATCGGCCTGGCAACCCATCAGGGTGTCTGTTGGCAGGGGCTTTGGGCTGGGGGGTGGAAGCAGGCCTGCTTGTACCCCGTCTGCCTCTCCCTCTAAAGAACCCCCTCTGGGCAGAAGAGGAGGCCTGGGCTTGGTAAAAAGGCCTATGAAAAGGCCTGCCCCGGGAAGCTGCCTTTCAGGAGTGGCCTGCCTTTCCTTGGCCTGTGCACTCCTATAAGTGGTCCTATACACATCCATTTTCTTCATGTAATTCTCTGTCTGCTCCCCAAACAGAGATGCATTACTATGTAATTCTGATCTTTCTGTGTATCTTCACCATTCATCACAGATGGGTACTGGCGGAGATCAGGACCCGTGGGAGTTTTTTTTTTTTTTTTTTTATAAAGGGTAAGAGGGAGCTGACAGCATCGGCGCCCTCAAACAGACGATCTCAGAGACATACTGCCTCCTGCTTGTTGATGTACCACATGGTGGTGTCGTCTGTTCTGACCTGAACCACCTTGTTCTGCACTGACAGAGAAAGTTTGCAGGGCCAGAAAAAACTGCCCCGAGTTCTAGGAGACTGATATTGAGAAGAGATTCCCGAGGGGACCACAGTCCCTGGGCAGTGAGGGCCCCCAGATGGGCTCCCCAGCCCAGAAGGGAAGAATCCGTGGTAAGGACCACTGAATGAGACAGTGACAAATGGGACCCCTTGCCTTAAACTGTCCTGATCCTGCCACCACTGAAGGGCTTGGATCAGAGTCAGAGTCACTGGAATCAGTTTGGTAAGGGGATACTTCCTTTGGGACCAAAAGGCCCTCATATGGAACTGAATGTCCCTCATCTGTAATCTTGCCCCTTGGACCACTGCTGTAGAAGCTGCCATGTGGCCCAAGAGCTGAAGGAAATGCCTTGCTGGTCGGGATACCTGAAGGCTGAAGGAAGAAGCCAGTTCTATAACAACTCTTGCCCTTTCCAGGGGAAGGAAGGCTCTTGCTTTGATAGTATCCAGCTCTGCCCCTATAAAGGTAAGGAGCTGCGCTGGCTCGAGAACCAACTTGGGGAGGTTGAGAAGAAATCCTAGAGAAGTGAGCACTTGCTGGGTCACTTGCAGGTCTGACTTGACTTGGTCTGGAGATGGACCCACTACGAGCCAGTCGTCCAGATATAGAAAGATGGAAATCTTTTGCCTTCTTAGGCAATGACTACTGCCAGGCACTTTATGAAAACTCTTGGGGCTGATGTCAGACCAAAGGGCACTGCTTTGAACTGATAGTGGCCCGAGGGCAACTTGAACCTGAGGTACTTTCTGTGGGAGCACCTGATGGGAATGTGAAAATAGGCATCTTTGAGGTCCAGGGAGGCTAGCCAGTCCCCTGGTCTTAGAGGGGGAAGAACTGTTCCCAGAGTTACCATCTTGAACTTTGGGTTTAAAAGATGTTTGTTCAGGTATCTTAGGTCTAGGATGGGTCGCCACTCCAGTCTTTTTTGGGGTCACAAGACACACCTGAACTGAAATTGCACCACATACTATTTAGCTTAGGCAAGAAATGAGCATTGTAATGCTAGAAATCTGAGTGAAGGGACGTTTGGAATGGTACCCCTGGGTGGTCCAAAATGAAACTAAGCACAGACTCCAAGTGGTTGTAACTTGTTTCAGATAAAAAGTTGTAATCTGAAGCTAGAAACGAACAGGAAACAATCCTAATTGTTCTAAAGCCAATAATGAAAGAATTTATTTAGGAACACAAGATCCTAAGCCCCTAAGGAAGCCCAGTGTAGGGTGAAACATTGTGCATACCTATAGGGGATCATGGTGTTCTAAGAAAATATCAAAATAAAACTACATTTCTTATGATCAACTGAGTGGCTGGACTCCAGAAACTTTTTTTCACTACATTGAAGTCTACCGTTTAACCAGCCCCCAATAGGAACATTTGGTCTACTTTATACAAAGGGCACTCACGTTCTCTTCCTTGGGAGGCCTGTTTAGCCAGTGTCAGTACAGTGTCCCACCTGGACTTCTGGTACCTGGCTGTGTAGGCCATATAGTTATGCCTGAGAGTCCCAAGGGAAGATGCCATGTACTGCTTTTTTGTCATGGCATCAATCTTCCTGGAGTCTGTGTCTTTTTTTGGGGGGGGAGGCCAAGGGAATACTTGCCTTGTCGCAGGCAGCAGCCTGCACTACTCCAACATGGCTGCACTGTTGGTATAAAAACTATCTCAGCCTGACAGTGTGTACCTCTTGTCCATCCTTCTGTCAACAGGAGATACAGTATTGGGAGACTTTAGGATTTTGAATGTCTGCTTCCCAAAGGATTTATGGAGGGGAATACAGTCTCCTGGACTCTGGGATGTCCATTTCCACATAATCATAGAAATAGAGGCTGACGGCAGTTAAGGACTGCAAGGCCCATCCAGTCTGCCCATTTTGTCTACCTTTTGAATGTGCCACACACCTTTACAATGTCAATGACCTATCTATCCATATTCGTCTGTATTGCTCCCTTATGCCTATCCCATGCCTGTTTGAAGCCCTGCACTGTATTCATGGCCACCACTTCCTGAGGTAGGCTGTTCCATGCATCCACCACTCTTTCTGTGAAAAAATTCTCACATTCCCCCTTAATCGGCCTCCCTCTATTCTCATGCTGTGTCCTCTAGTCCTGCTGTTTTTCTTGTATTTAAACATGTTAGACTTTCACATTGTTAATGCCCTTAAGGTGTTTGAATGTTTCGATCATATCACCCATCTCCCTCCTTTGCTCAAGGGTATACATATTGATCTACGTTAATCTGTCCTCATATGTCTTCTGATGCAGTCCCTGCACCATTTTGGTTGCCCTTCTCTGGACTGCCTCAATCTGGTTAATGTCCTTGTGAGGTGTGGCCTCCAGTACTGCACGCAGTACTCCAGATGGGGCCTAACCAGTGTCTTGTAAAGAGGGATTATTACCTCCCTCTTACGACTTGTGATACCCCATCTAATGCACCCTAACATCCCTATCCTTACCTACTGCTTTGGAGGTCTGCTTGATGATTTCAGGTCATCTGTGATGATGACGCCAAGTCTCTCTTCCTTGTGACTGCCAGCAACTCCTCCCAGCCTATAGGTGGCTTCAGGTTTCTCTTCCCTATGTGCATGATCTTGCACTTCTTTGCTTAAATCCCAGTTGCCACTCTTCTGACCATTTTGCTAGTTGTCAGATCTCTTCTCATTCTGCCCACCCCATCTGAATCATCTACTCGCTGCAGATCTTGGTGTCATCTGCAAACAGACAAACCTTACCCTCTAGTCCATCTGCAATGTCACTAATGAAGATATTGAAGAGGACTGGCCCCAGACTGATCCTAGGTACCCACTTGTGACTTGCATCTCTTTTGACTGTATACGATTTACCACCACTCTTTTCTGTCAGTCAACCAGTTTGCCACCCAGTTGACCAACTTCTGACCCACCCCGAGCCTACCCAGCTGATTTATCAATCTTCTATGTGGAATAGTGTCGAAAGCTTTGCTGAAGTCAAGGTAGGAGACATCAACTGCTCCCCCTTGGTCCACCACTCTGGTTACCCAGTCAATGAAATCTATGGACTATGAGATCAGTTTGACAGGACCTTCCTTTTGTAAACCCATGCTGTCTTGGATCCTGTGCCCCTATGGATTCTAGGTGTTGCACTCTCTTTTCCCTAAGGAGTGCCTCCATAATCTTGCCCACTACTGAGGTAAGACTGACTAGTCTGTAGTTCCCTGCCTCCACCCCGTTACCACAAGAGCGGGATCACATGAGCCCTTCTCCAATCTTCTGGGACCTCCCTGTGCTCAGAGACTCACTAAACAGTTCTGCTAATGGCTCTGCTAGTTCCACCCTTAGCTCCTTAAGTACCCTGGGATGTATGCCACCAGATCCCATTGCCTTGTCCACGCTGAGCTTGGCGAGCTCTTGTAGGACCTTTTCTTTTGTGAAGGGAGTAGTGCTCACCTCCCCCCGCCCCGTGTCCATGGTGCTGAGCTGTGGGCCCTGACCTACCTTCTCTTCAGTAAATACGGAGCAAAAGTATCTATTTAGGATAGATGCTTTTACAGGGTCCTCCTACTCGCATGCCCCTTTTCTCCTCTGAGCTTAGCAATACCCCCTCTGGACTTTCTCTTTCCACTAATATATCTATAGAAAGTCTTGTCACCTTTTACTGTTCATGCTAGTGTTTCCTCAGTTTAGGACTTTGCCTGCCTTACTGCCTTCCCTGCTTCCATTAGGGCAGTTTGGTATGCCTCCCTATCTTCATCCCGCTGTGTTCCCCCTATATTTCCTGAAGGCCAGCCTTTTGGCACTGACCTTTTCTGCTATTGTATTTGAGAACCAAAGTGGTTTCCTTCTTCTTTTGCACTTTCTTTTCTGTCTAACACAATGGGATGATGCTTCAAGTATTGCATCCTTAATGCTTGCCCATCTTGCCTGTACCCCCTCCTCCGTGTTTCTTTTTGCCAGAGCTAGCTTAACTCTGTTGCCCATCTTCTCAAAGTCAGCTCCTCTGAAGTCATATTTTTGCCTTGGAATGGGATGATTTAGATGTAGTGGCCAAACTGAACCATACCATGTGATGGTCACTGGCCCCCAGGTGACCTACCTGGAGATCTGTGATCCCTTCCCTGTTAGTCAGTACTAGATCTAGGACAGCCCTGTCTCTTGTGGGTCGTTGTACCAGTTGTTTGAGACCCTCCCCATGCAGGGAATCCACCATGTGTCTAGTTCTGGCAGATGTTCCTGCTGGTATTGACCAATCTGTATCCGGCATGTTGAAGTCTCCCACTATCAGAACTTAGCTGTCATGTTTTGTATATCTTCTAACAGTAATGTGTCTATGTCCTCCCCCTGGTCTGGGGGCCTGTAGAGAACCCTAGTTCTTATGGCTGTCCCATTTCCTGTTTCCAGGGTGGCCCACAGTTCTGGCTCCTTATGTGTATTCTGAATTTCTGTAGCTTTGATATTTTCATTGACATACAGGGCCACTCCACCTCCCCCTTTTTGCACCTCGGTCGCTTCTGAACAGTACATAGCCAGGTACTGAAGTCTCCCAAGGGTGGTTACTGGTGAACCACGTCTCATTAATTGCTACCATGTCCAGTTTAGCCTCTGACATTATTGCCTGCAGGTCTGGGACTTTATTTCCCAGGCTGTGAGCATTTGTGCACATGATTTTCCATTGGCCAGATTTCAGTGTGTTAGTTGTTGGGTGAGGTTTGGCATTTCCCCTGTGCGTCGTATGGGGAGACTGACCTTTTTTCCTACCTGGAGATGCAAATTAACTGCAAACATGCTGAATCCCTGTTTGACCACTAGCTGAGGGGGAAGATAAGCATTTGTCAATGCTGAGTGTTCGCCGTATGCAGTGGTGTCATAGGGTGTGTGTGGCGCTGATACCGCTGAAAGGGACACTAAAAAGAGCTGTCCACATAAAAAGCTGTGGCCAGAGCCAATAGGGCTGCAGCCGAGGAACTGGAAATATTGGCAATTACCATAGTTAAGAGCCTGCATTTGCAAAATGCAAGTCTGTGGAGGGGTTGTGGGATAACAGATGGACCAGGCACCGAACTTCAAGTTCAACACACCATCTCTGTGTGATGTTTATTCAAAATGCAGCCGATAACCTTAAGCAATGGCATATCCCTTCTTCAGTACATCAATTTGCAGCAACAGACTATGTATGGCCTCTCTCTGCACTTAGCTAGCACCTACTGACACTAATACCTAATCAGGCTTCTCTCGATCCTCCATGGCCTCCTACATAGGAAGTTGAAAGGGTTTCAGCCACCTTTCTGTAAAACAGAAAGTGGGGAGGGGACTCAGAAAGCCTAGGAGGGGAACACCAGAAGGTCCGTCTGGGGAGATGTCCGGTTCCACAGGCACATCCAGACTTTCACCATCATCTTCGAACTCCCCCTCCTCCTCAAACTCCGGTTCATAAAAATCTTCAGGGGTATAATCTTGAACTGGGGGAACCAACCAAACCCCTGCCAAATGGTGCCGGATTGGTCAGAACCGGGAGAAGCGATTCCACAATCCAAATCCCTTTGGCTATTTCTTCGGCGGACGGAACATGAACCTCTGGATCAGCACCAGTCGATTTCTCAGTTTCCTTTCTGTAGGAACCGACCCGAGGATCAGCTCTCCTCTTGCCTGAAAAAGTATCGCCCTGGTCAGAGGACACTACTGGTTCAGTCGGACCCGAACCGGGCTGGCCATCCGGGTCAGTGGCCTTCTCGGCCGCCTTGTCCCCTCAGTCTACCTAATTCCTTCAAGGGAAGATGTAGGAAAATTTTTACAAATTTGGCAGTCTGTATTGAGGTGTTCAAACCCCAGACAATAAACACAGGTGGTGTGGGGGTTGGCCTCAGCAAAGACCTCCCCACACTCACTACAGTGTTGAAACCCAGTGGGCGCGGTTTTCTTAAGAGTTTCTCAGACATGGCCAACCTAACTAAACTTACCCTTTTTATGGCAACCAGCAGGCAAGACTCGCTTATCGGTTCCTAACCGTGTCACGGGTGTTGGAAAGGAAAAAACAAAACAAAAAAAAAAAAAACACAAAACATTCAAAACCCTTTTTTTTTTTTAAAGAACCAATAAGGACCAGTAACCACACTCTAAGTAAAATAAATACAGGTTACTCACCTGTAATGGAGTTCTAGGAATGGTATATGTTGTTCATCCACACTTATTGGCAGGTTCCTTGCCGTTTTAAATCTTGCCGGAAGGTCTTCAAGCTGGTTCCTCCCACCCACCGGGTGGTAAAACTCGGCTCCGCCCCATGGCCAAATCTGGCCGCTGGAAGCTCAGGTTGTCGTCGTGCGAGAAGGGAGGTGAGTGGTCAGGTGTGGATGAACAACATATACCATTCCTAGAACTCCTGTTACAGGTGAGTAACCTGAATTTCTAGGGACATGGATATGTTGTTCAGCAACACTTATTGGCAGACTCCTAGCAGTTCTCCGGGAGAAGGGAGGCAAGGCGCACACCCCCTACTTAGGAAATAAAGACTGGAGAACCGAGGCCCCAAAACCAGCATCCCGGCGTGACTCAAGGTCGATGTGGTAATGGGTAATAAAGGTGTGTGCAGACTTCCAGGTAGCAGCCCTGCAGATTTCCTGGATAGGACGTCCCTGGAAGCAGCCACCGATGCAGCAGTATGACGGGTAGAATGAGCTCTTATCCCTCTGGGAGGCTCCATGCCCGCCAACTTATAGCAGCGATCTATGCAGGAGGTGACCCACCTGCCTATCGTCCGCTCTGGCTGCAGGTCTTGCTGAGCTTCAGCGTAGGTGACAAACAGCTGGCGAACCTCTCCCAATTTCAGCCGTGCGCTCCTTATAAAGCAGCGCCTTCTAGGGTCCAGAGTATGGAGCCTATATTCGGCCTCCGAGGTGTGACTGGGGTAGAACACCGGCAGAGTCAGCACCTGGTTAAGGTGAAACTCCGACACCACCTTCGGAAGGAATTTTGGGTGGGGGAGCAGGACAACCTTGTCCATGTGGAAGACCAGGTAAGGAGACTCGATGCAAAGCGCCTGGAGCTCTCCATCCTTCTGGCTGATGTGATAGCCACCAAGAAGGCGGTCTACCGACAGGTGAGAAAGTTCACGCCTGTGCATTGGTTTGAATGGCTTGCCCATGAGCTTTGCCAATACCAGCAGTAGATCCACGGAGGTGGAGGTTCTGCACCGGAGGAGAAATGTGATCAAGGCCTTTGAAAAATAGCCCGACCACCTTTCCTCTATACATCGACTGGCTTCCTGCCCGCTCGTAAGAGATGGCTGCCAGGTGCACCCTTTAGGTCGCCGACTTGCCCCTTGACTAGAAAGTGACCATAAATAGCCCAAAATGCTTGCCACAGAACAGGAGAAAGGGTCCAAGCCCTTGCCCTGACACCAAATGGAGAATCTCTTCCATTTGAAGGCGTAGCATTTTCTGGTCGACTCCTTACAGGACGCCTCAACAACATTGAGGACCTCGTCGGAAAGACCCAAGGCCTGGAACTCTAGCCGCTCAGGAACCAGGCCGTCAGGTGCAGGGATTGAAGGTCCGGATGGAACACCTTCCCCTGATTGACTGAAAGCAGGTCCGGGCGAGCTGGAAGCTGCCTCAGGAGCCTGGAGCTGAGGCTGAGGAGATCTGGGTACCAGAACTGGCGGGGCCAGTCTTGGGCTACCAGGATCACCTGCGCCTTGTCCCTCCTTGCTCTGAGAAGCACCTTGTGAATCAAAGGAAATGGGGAAAGCGTAGAAGAGGCCCGGGGTCCACAGCCTCGAGAAGGCATCCCCCTGCAGCGAGCCCTGTTGAGGGGGGCGGGCATGAAACAGCCTCAGCTTTGCATTCTCCTGAGGCAAACAGGTCCACCTGAGGTGTGCCCCAGTGGGAGAACAGATCTTGTACTACCTCCGGCAGGAGAGACCACTCGTGAGTTGCAGCCCCTATCCGGCTCAGGGCATCGGCCAGGGTGTTGGAGGCTCCTGCCACATGAATGGCTAGGAGATCCGCCTCCAGGCTGCACACGAGTGACCAAATGCAGAGAGCTTCCTTGCATAGAAGCATGGAGCGTGTCCCGCCCTGGCGGTTCAGGTAGTAAATGGTCATGGTATTGTCCGTCTGGACTCGGACCACTTGACCCCGGAGAAACGGAGCAAAGGCGGCGAGAGCTAGGCGGACCGCTCGGAGCTCCAGCAGGTTGATGTGGCATCGGGACTCCCGCGGGGACCAGAGGCCGTGCACTCGGTGTTCCCCCAGATGGGCACCCCAACCCATCAGAGAGGCGCTCGGTCGATAGAGAGACCGTCGCTCGGGGATAAACGTGGATGCCCTCCTGCAGATGGAATGGAACGGTCCACCACTGGAGAGTGTTCCACATCTCCTGGGTCACTATCACTAGCTGGTCCAAAGGATCATGGCGCTGTGACCACTGGCTGGCCAGTCCCACTGAAGGGGTGCATGTGCCAGCGGCCCAACGGACCACTCTGGTACAGGCCGCCATGAGACCCAGAAGGCGCAGGAAGTCCCGGGCAGGGCGCGATTGCCCAACCAGAAATGATTGGGCAAAGGAGGCAAGAACCTCGGCCCTGTCCGCCGGGAGCCGTGCTCTGGCTCTAAGAGAGTCGAGCTCTGCCCCAATGAACAGGATCACCTGCTTTGGCTCGAGTTCCGACTTGGCCTCGTTGATGAGAAGGCCAACTCGAGAGCAAACCTGGAGGGCCAGATCTCTGGACCGCTCCACCTCCCATCTGGAGGAGGCTGCTATCAGCCAATCGTCCAGGTAAGGGTACACCCGGACCCCTCGGTGCTGCAGGAATGCTGTCACCACTGCCATGCATTTGGTGAAGACCCTGGGAGCTGGAGATAAGCCGAAGGGCATGGCTCGGAGCTCGAAGAGGGATCCCTCCGCTCGAAAGCGGAGGAATCTCAGATGAGATGGACGGATAGGAACGTGAAAGAACGCGTCCTGTAGGTCCAGAGAGCAGAACCACATGCCGTGTTCCAGAGATGGTATTATCTGCGCCAGAGTGACCATCCAGAAGGTTCGAGACCTTAGGAACTTGTTCAGGTCGTGTAGGTAGAGAATGGGCGCCCAGCCCCAGTCGTTCGGAACCAGGAAATACCTGGACACGAACCGGTCTGAAGGGGGTCCTCCACCTCGTGATCACCTCCTGTTGGAGGAGGAGCGATGTCGGCTTGGCGACCCGCCAGTGAGAGCTGCGGACTCGAGGCCCCAGTGCGGCGGCTCTGAAGGCGGGCCTGCTCGAATTCAGAGGTAGCCTTTTCCACCACCTCGTACCCACCTCTGGTAACAGCGGACCAGGCGGAAAGGAAGTGTCTGAGCCGTCCCCACGGGGGAACCAGGGTGAGGTGACAGGATGGGCGACACCCTCAGCCCGTCACTGGGCAGGCTTGGAGAAGGGACCGGCCGAGGGACCTCCTGGGCCTTTACCTCCCTGCTTCCTGTTGGAGGAAGCCGACGGCTTGGGCTTGGGATACCAAGGTCGAGCCTGCTGGCCCTGACGTTGCTGGGCCGGGCGCGCCGCGGGCGCAGAAGGACGAAAGGGCTTAGGCTGTGGCTTGCAGCCTTTGTCCTTCTGAGTGGAAGAGACAGTCCAAGGTAGCATTGGACTTCTCGATCCTCTGCAGGTGACCTTCCACCCCAGGGCCGAAGAGGTCAGTCCCCAAAAAGGAAACATCCGCCAACTTGTGCTGGGTATCCGAGGTAAAGGTGGATATCCTCAGCCAAGCCCGACAACGCATGGCCACTGCGGCTGCCACAGACCTGGCACATGAGTCCCCGATGTCTAACGCAGTCTGGAGCTGCTGTTTAGCCACTGCCCTGCCCCCGCACCTGCCTGACCGTAGTCTGCAGATCTGCGGGAAGATGACGGACAACCTCATCCAGGAAGCCCAACAGGGCGTGAAAAAAATGTGCCATGAGGAAGGCCGAACTGGCTTGACGAAGGCCGAGAGAACGAGCATAGACTTTTCACTCCGCATAATCCAATTTTCTGGATTCCTTGTCGGGAGGTTTGTCCACATCCTTGCGCTCGCACGCCGAAAACGCTGTCGGTAACCAACCCTCGGCCAAGGGTGTTCAAAAACCGGACAGGGAACCGGTAGGGACCGCATACTTCCTGGCCAACCTGGCCGAAGGCGCAGGGCAGGAAGCAGGACGCTGCCAAAGTTCCAAGGCCGGACCCACTATGGCTTCGGCCACCGGAAAGGCCTCCGTAGGAGAATCCCCTCGGTCCAGAATCTCCGTGAGGGGATACCTGGCCGGTTTAGAAACTGGTTCGAGCTTCATCCCGGTGGACTCCGAGATGAGTCGAAGCAACCCTAAGAAGGACGAAGAGCTATCGTCCATTGACTGCCCTCCCGAGGACTCCAAGTCCATCCGCTTGGAGAAGAGGGAGGAACCATCATCGGACTCAGAAGAGTCCTCAAAGAGCTGCCTCGGGCCTGAGCCATCCTCCACCTGCCGAGGTTTATCGGGAGTGAGGGTGACAGACAGCCTATGGGGCAAACCCAAAGCCGACCGAGAATTTTTGGTCGGAGCCCCAACTAATGGCCGTGGAGGCGGAGGTTCCACCAGAATCGGTGGGACAGCTGGAATTGGCCGAACAACCGGCCTGAGAACAGGCTCCTCGACTACAACAAGGGGTTGTTTCGGCTGCTCTGGTGACAGCCACTTAATGGCCGGGGAAGACGACTGGGTCGGCTTCTTCCCAGTCAAAAGGAGCTGTTGCCACATAAGTTCCTCGTACCTCCGACGCAACTTACGCCGAAGCCTCCCCTCGTCCGAGAAAGAGCGGCGGTGCCGAGACCACCTATGACGGCGGGATCGGTTGGACTGCGAGGATGTCCGAGACAGAGTCTTGACTAGGCCGAGGAAGGCGAGGAGAAGTGTCGGAAATCGGCACTCCCCTCGGCTCGGACGATCCCACCGAAGGCTCCAGAACCGGAGGCACAGGCAGACGGCGGATCCTCAACTCCACCAGGAGAACCGGGAGAGGATTCTCAGCTTCTCCAGCCGACAACCCGTCTAACGGGTCGAGAAAATCTCGACCGCTGTCGGACAGGAGTCTCGGTCAACTGGCCTGGCAGGGGACACCGTGAAGCCAGTGGCGAAGCTGAGGGTCGACCGAAGTCGCATTGTCGACAAGGGAGGGGGATCTTTCCCGCTCCCCAAGAGCATCGACGGAGACTTACTTTTGCTCTTTTTGGACCTGGAAAAAGGTCCCGAAGAAGTTGGACCCTCACCTTTGGTCGAGAGGGTCAGACAAAGCTCCTTAAAAGAAGCCGAGTACGAGGCACCGAGAGAGAGAGAGAGAGAGCGGGACAAATGCCGCAGCCCAGGTAAAAGCGGCCCGCACCGCCTCCTCTTCGAGGGCGATCATCTGCTCTAGCTGATCCGCCGAGCCCGCCGCCGCGGACACAGCCAATCGGGCCTCTTTAGATTTCACCGGTGGAATTCTTTTCTCGGGGCGCCCCAGTTGTAATCGGGCAGCACGCCCTAGAGGACGAGGTCGGTATGAAGAGCACAAGTCGCAGGCCTGCGTGCGTGCTCAAGGCCCAGGCAGTAGACGACGCGGAGTGCGGATCCGGTACAGACATCTTCGCCCGCAAGGCACCTCCCGAAAACCAGGAGTTGATTTGTCCATCGTGAGCTGAGGGAGAAGACCAAAGTCTTTAGCAAAAAACTTTTCAATTTCGAACTTTTCAAGAATTAGGAACCAGTCTTAATCGCAATCGAACCTCTAAGGAGGGAACCTGAGCTTCCAAGCGGTAAGGAAGATCTAGCGTCATGGGGCGGAGCCGAGAGTTTTACCACCCGGGTGGGTGGGAGGAGCCAGCTTGAAGACCTTCCAGCAAGATTTAAAGCGGCAGGGAACCTGCCAATAAGTGTGGATGAACAACATATCCATGTCCCTAGAACAGAAATACACCAAAAGTGATCGGTTCAGCCGAACCAAACAAGTTTACAATTTCCACACATAATACAGAAAAAACCTATCTAGTACTCACGGTACCGCAGACAGAGGCTGAACCGACTAAGCGGAACAAGTTCGGTTTAAAACAGACAACTTTTACTAACACTTTACCAACTTTTTGAACCGAGCTGAAGGAGAAAATCTCTGGAGCAACTGTTCAGTGAGGCGGAGTAAAGAATCAGATGGTTGGATTTCAAAGGGCTGTGGACAGAGACCTCAACCGAGCTCGAGCTCAGCATTCTATGTACTGCATAGAAAGTTAACCCTTTGTTCTCCGGGCAGTTTAAAGGCTGGAGCCAACTGCAGTTAGTCAGAATACAGCAAGACTTCATGTTTGAAACTGATTGACGTCTTTCAGAATGCCTTTCTGGTCCAACAGGTGAGGGAACCTATAGAGTGAGGCGGATATTGGTTGTACTAGCAGACAGTGACCAGATAAGGGGCCTGAAGGTGTGCAGTCCACTGGCAGGTGGTGACCACACCACGGTCTGGTTTCTGCTGTATCGGGGGTGGGGAGGGAGGAAAACCGCACTAATACAGTACTGGTAGACTTCAGGGGAGTGCACTTCATGGGCATGGGTAGGATTCTATGGGAGAGGTTGGACAAGATGAGGTTGGATATGGATGTTGGAAGCTTGTAGGAGACCATTAAGAAAGGGGTGCAAGAGGCTACTAGGTCCTGTACAAAAGTAAGGTGAAAGCATGGTACACCAGCAAGCAATGTTGGTGGACCAGAGAGGTGCAGGAGGCGGAGAGAGGAAAAAAGGCTGCCTATGCACGTTTTAAGCGCTCAAGGGGGGATAAGGAGAGAAGAGAAGAAAAAATTACTCACCTTAGTAATGTTGTTTCTTCTAATGGAGTCTTGCTATATTATAGACATTAGCAGAATACACAGCAGTTTGATCCAGCTCTAGAACTGCCCCGGAGTGAAATGGTTAAAACCATTCCAAAATAGAATTTTGGCACGAGAGCAGCTCTATCTGTCATTTCAAACTTGAACTGTCAGATCTCTACGAGCCAAACTCACTAAGGTCTGTGTAGAAGCTGTAACCTACACTAGCCAAATGGCTACCTAAATAATAACAACCACTGATGGTCCCAACACCCAAGACTCAAGTCAGGGGACCAGAAATACTAACACCATTCTAATAATGAAAATGGAACATAAGTATAATAAAACACACACAGCGTACACATACACACCCAAAAGTCCCAAAGGGACAAAATGCTAACAGGACATAAGTAGTGCCCACACTAAGTTGCCCCCCCCCACCAAGTAGAGGTTCTGAGAGGGGCAGGTTGGGGGGTCTATAATATAGCAAGACTCCATTAGAAGAAACAACATTACTAAGGTGAGTAATTTTTTCTTCAAACAACATGAAGTCTTGCTATATTATAGACATTAGCAGAATACACAGCAGTACCCCCATGGAGGAGGGGCAGAACCTACTTAGGGAATAGGCTCTGAAGAACAGCTGTGCCAAACCGAGCATCTCTCATGGCCTGGACATCCAGGGAGTAATGCTTGGTAAAAGTGTGTACCATTTTCCAAGTAGCAGCCTGGCAAATCTCTAATAAAGGGATATCTCTGGCAGCAGCTAGAGGCGCAGCTGTACCCTGGTAGAATGAGCCCTCCAAACCGGGGCTCTGCCCACTTCTGATAACAAAATGGATACAAGAGACAACCCACCTGGCTATTGATCTCTTAGTGGCAGGTTTGCCTTTCCCAACTTCACCATAGGTAAGGAAAAGTTGGAGAGATTCGAACCTGTGACCTTTGGTACGCTCTATATAATAACTAAGAGCTCTCTTAACATCCAGGCTGTGCAACCTCCTCTCACCAAGAGGAGTGATCAGTGAAAAATACTGGAAGGAGATAGATTGATTAAGATGGAAATCTGAAACCACCTTAGGCAAAACTTCCTATTAGTCCTAAGGACTACCTTATCCCTGTGGAAAGAAATAAAGTCAGTCTCCACTGACAAGGCTTGCAATTCATTTATCGTCTGGCAGAAGTGATAGCCACTAGAAAAACAGTTTTCCAAGTTAGGTACTTAAGCTCTGCAGAAGACAGAGGTTCAAAGGGTTGCATTAACTGGGCAATGCAAACATTAAGGTCCCAAGCAGGGGCCGGTTCCCGAAAGGGAGGATTAGTATGGAGTAATCCCTTAAAAAACTTGGAAAACACAGGATGAGAGGAAAGAGGGGATGACTTTTCTGCTGACACACAAGCAGACAGCTGCCAAATGAACTCTCAGGGTAGCTGGTCTGAGACCCAAGGAATTAAGATGTACCATGAAATCTAACAAAATGGGCAATTCAGCAGTTCTGGGGAAATATTTTTCCCAGCACACCAAATGGAAAACCTTTTCCATTTAGAACTATAAGTAGCCCTAGTGGAAGGCTTTCTGGGAGCCTTTAGGATCTCAAGAACACCCCGAGAGAGGTGTAAATCAGCAACTCTAACTCCTCAAGAGCCAGGCCTTGAGGTTGAGGATTGAGGTCCGGATACAAACCCTTCCCTGGGCACAAGTCATCAATTGTGATTCCTGGGGAGGCACAGGGGAAGATGGACTGTCAGAGACAGAAGGAGTGGTACCAGGGCTGCCTGGCCCAACCCGGGGCAATCAGAATCACCCTGCAAGGCTGAGATCTGATTTTGACTAGTACTTTGAATAGGAGAGGAAAAGGGGGGGGAAGCATAGAGGAACTTCCCCTCCCAATCCAGAAGAAGGGCATCCAGGGGAACTGAGCCCAGCACTGGAGGCCTGCAACAGAACAGAGGAAATTTGTGATTGTCTGGGGCTGCAAAAAGATCTATCTGAGAGATGCCCCACCTGGCAAAAACTATTCCCAGCACTTGAGGATCCAGGGACCATTCGTGATGGCCCTGGGAAATCCTATGAGGGCATCCGCTAGGACATTGTCCTTCCTGGAAGATGAACTGCTCTGAGGGAAGTGTTCAGGGAATAGGCCAGAGACCACAACTTCATTGCCTCGGTGCACAAGGCCGAAGACCGAGTGCCCCCGTTTGTTGATGTACCACGTTGTGGTGTTGTCTGTTCTGACTTGTATCACCTTGTCGTGGACAGATGCAGAAAAAGCTTGAAGAGCTAAAAAGACAGCTCTGAGTTCCAGCAAATTGATGTGGAGCAGAGATTCCTGGGGGGACCAAACTCCCTGGCCTGGATATTCAAACTGCGCCATTCTAAGGCGCAAGCCCTTACGCTGCTCAAAATAGTTGCGCGGGGGTGTGGCGAGGGTGATATTCAAAGGGTGCGTATGCGCAACTCAACTGAATATCACTCCCAACCACAGCACTGGCACGTAAGCGCCAGTGGAACGCCACCGCAAGTTGCCAGAGATGAGCATTAAACTTGCGGTGGCGCTAAGTACCAATGCGCCATGCGCAAATTTCCGATATTCAAAAGGTGACATGCAAATGGGGCCATAATTTATGCAAGGCGCAGGGGGGGCCATTTGCATGTAGGTGCGCCGATCCCCGAGGACTTGCGCCTGGCCATCCTGCCAGGCAGCAGCCGTCGAGGACAGACGCCTAATGCAGCCGATTCACGGGCATTACAGAGTACATGCAACACCCCCCACCGTACCCCGAAGCCCGATCGTGGGCATAGCGTCTGTATGAACCCCAGTGCCCGATCGGCGGGGAGAATATAACCCCAACCCAAATATCTCCCTGGTGGTCAGTGGACGTAAACCCGATCGCGGGCATAATCATCACAACCCCGACATCTCCCTGGTGTCTAGTGTCCCCCCACCCACTGCCCTCACCGCCCCCGCGGCGGCGAGCGACAACATCCACCCACGCCTGCAGCCCGCCGACTGACTGTCGGTGGAGCTGCCGCCCGATGGTGCAGAGCTACAGCCAATGGGCTTGCAGCCCGCCACATCATGACAGTCAGATTTGTGAATGACATCATTCACAAATCTGGACTATCATCCTCTGAAAATCGGCCAAGCCGATAACTGTAACATCGCAATGACAAGTCCAATCGACCGGGCGGGAGGTCTGTCGCCGCGGCTGCGGGAAGTTAAGCAGGTGGAGGGCAAATTGAGTGGGGGACTGAGTACCTCAGGGAGATGTTTGGGGGATTGTGATGATTCTGCCAGATCGGATGATACGGTCCACTGGACCACCAGGGAGATATTTGGGTTGGGGGTTACATTCTGCCGCGATTGGGCACCGGGGTTCATACACTGCTATGCCTGCGATCGGGCTTGGGATATGGGGGGTTACATGTACCTGTACTGCCCGCGATCGGGCTGTGGGAGATGTGTGGGCGGGGGGGGGAAGTGTCGTGTTACACTATGCCCGCGATCGGGCTGGTGGGGGGGCACAGGGAAAGAGTTGGGGGCCAGCCAGGGGTGGCAGCTGCTGTGTTGCGCCCTGCAATGCAGCAGCTCACCTGTGGGTGGCCCTCAACTTAAGCCTTTTTTTTTGGGCTCAAGGTTGTGCAGGCGCAGGTTGGGGGTTGCGCATGCACAACTCTGCACAACCCGACTGAATATCGGGTTGCGAGGTTATGCATGGATCCTCCCTCCTGTTGAGCATGCATTCATTTGCATTGCTCTCTTGCGCAACCTGATGCCAGTGGCGTGAACTGCCTCCTGCTGAATATCGCAGAAATGGCGCATTTTGGACTTAAGATGCAAGAACCCTGTTAAGCATGGCGCCAACCTTGAATATCCAGGCCCCTGAGTGGAAGGTCGCCCATGTGGGCTCCCCAACCCAGAAGGGAAGCATCTGCAGTGAGAGTCAAGTCGTGAGAAGGGGAAATGAAGGGAACCCCCGCTCTTAAATTGCTCTGATCCTGCCACCACTGGAGAGCTAGGATCAAGGTTCGAGTCACTGGGACCAACTTGGAAAGGGGGTCTCTTCTCTGAGACCAAAAGGTTCTCAAGTGAAACTGAATGTCTCATCTGAAATCTGGCTCCCTGCACAACAGCTGTGGATGCAGCCATGTGCCCCAGGAGCTGCAGAAAGTGTCTTGCTGGCAGAGAGACCTGCAGAGTGAAGGAAGAGGCCAGAGCCACTAAATTCCTTACCCTTTCTGGGGGAAGAAAGGCTCTGGCTAGCTTTGTGTCCAATTCTGCCCCTATAAAGGTGAGTACCTGGACTGGTTCCAGAACAGACTTTGGTAGGTTTAGCAGAAAACCCAGGGAGGTGAGAAGCTGCTGGGTGACCTGCAGGTGAGATTTTACCTGTTCTGGGGACTGGCCTACAATGAGCCAGTCGTCTAGATAGGGAAAAACAGCAATCCTCTGCCCTCCTTAAGTGGGCCACTGCTAGACACTTTGTGAATACCCTTGGAGCAGAGGTAAGGCCGAAGGGCATTGCTCTGAACTGGTAATGACCTGAGGGCAGTTCGAATCTGAGGTACTTTCGACGGGATCTTCTGATTAGGACATGGAAATAGGCATCCTTGAGGGCCAGGGAGGCTAGCCAGTCCCCTGGCCTTAGGGAAGGTAAAATCATTGCCAGAGTTACCATTTTGAACTTTGGTTTCAAAAGATGCTTGTTCAGATATCTGAGATCTAAAATGGGCGCCATTCTCCTGTCTTTTGGGTAAGGAAGTATCTGAATACAGACCCTGCCCTGATGCAGGGAGGAACCCTTTCTACTGCTCTGAGAGCTAACAGAGGATGAGACCTCTGTTTCCAGGGTAGGTCTCTGAAGCACTTGTAGGTAGAAAAGTCTGCTTCTCAACTTGGGGAAACTTTTGAAGCCGAGAACCAGACCCTGGCTTACTACTTCCAGAACCCACTTGTCTGAGGTTAAAGAAGCCCAATTCTGACTGAAGTAAGCCAGCCTGCCGCCCAATGGTACAGGAGATGGCCCTGGGCACCCCATCAGGGTGCCTGTTTCGCAGGAGTTTAGGCTGGGGGTGGGAGCAGGTCTGCCCACCCTCGCCTGCCCAGTCTCTGAAGAAGCCCTCTGAGCAAAGGCAGAGGAGGCCTGAGTCTGGTAGAAAGGCCTGTGAAAGGCTCACCTACCCCAGGGGCATGCCTTTGAGGAGTGGCTTGCCGCCCTTAGCCTGGGCACTCTTGTAAGTAGTCCTATATTCATCCATCTTCATGTATTCTCTGTCTGCTCTCCAAACAGAGAATTTCCCACCACAGGAAAATCCATAGCCTTAGTCTGGGTATCCTGTGACAAACTAGTACACCTGAGCCAGGCCAACCTTCAAAGCTACAGATGTGGCCATGACCCTAGAGGAAACATCATTAACATCCACAGCAGTATGAAACTGAACCTTAGAGGCTTCAATGCCATCAGCAGCCACCTGTTCTAGTTCACTAGCCAGCTGGCCATGGGCCTGCTTGGCCAATTGCATAACAGTATCCCATCTAGATTTCTGATACCTAGCTACATAAGCCATATAATTTGCTTGCCTGAGTCCCAGAGAGGCTGCCATATACTGTTTTTGCCATGGCATCAATCTTCCTGGAATCCTTGTCAGGAGGATGCGGCCAAGGGAATATTAGCTTTATCACAGGCAGCAGCCTGAACTACCCAACATGACTGCATTGCTGAGAAAGGAATTCTGTATCAGGGCCTGACAATGTATACCTTCTGTCCATCTTTTATCTACAGGAGGCACAGAATTAGGAGCTTTTAAAATTTTAATTGTTTGTTTCCTAAAAGACTTATGTAAAGGAATAGACAATCTCCTAGACTCTGGAATATCCATCATTTCTACAAAATCAGGCTCCTCTTGCTCATCCTCAGCCTCTTCTAAAGGAAGCTGGAGGGTTTCAGCAACTTTTTTTATAAAACATAAAATGAGATGGGGACTCAGACAGCATAAGGGGAGATTCTAAAGGTCTGTCGGGGAAGATGTCCGGTTCAATGGGCACACCCAGACCTTCCCAGCCACATTCATACTGTTCATAATCCTCCTCCCTCTTCTGGTTCATAAAATTCTCAATATCATAATCCTGAACCACTGGGACCGGACGAACCGACCTTTTACCAGATAGTGGTGGTTCGGACGGACCCTGAGACAGTGACTGGACAATTTGTATGGCTTTTGCTATCTCTGCAGCAGATGGAGAAGGAATTTTGGACTCCAGACCTGCTGATTTTCTTGTTTTCTTTACTGGAATTGGTTCCTCAGAACCAGCTTTTCTTTGCCGAGGAAGTCTGGCCCTGGTCAGAGGGCACTCCCTCTGGTTCGGTTGGCACCGAACCGGGCTGGCCATCCGGGTCAGCGGACTTTTTGCCTCTCGCTCCCTGAGCCTGCCCAATCTTTTCCAGGGTGGCTGCAGGGAAATTCTACATACCTGGCAGTCTGACTGGAGGTGGTCAAACCCAGACAATAAACATGTGGTGTGTGGGTCAGCCTTGGCAAAGACTTCCCCACAAACAACACAGTGTTGAAACCCAGTGGGCCCTGTTTCTTTTGGGTTCTCAGACATAATGCCAGCCTAACCAAAACTTGTCCTTTAACGGCAGTGCCAGGCAAGACACCCTTATCGGTTCCTAAACCGTGTCACCGGTATTGGAAAACCGTAATAAATCCGCTTTTTTTTTAGAACGGATAAGAACCGGAACCGGACTCTAAAATAGTAACTTTTTAGTTTAAATGAGTTTTAACCCACTGATCGGTTCAAACCGAACCGATAACTTACAAGTTCCACACAGACAAACCTTCATTTACTTACGGTTACCACAGATAGAGCTTGAACCGAGCGGTTTTATGTTAAAATAACTATTCTCAGTTAAATCCAACCGAGAAAACACTTTTTAAACCGAGAAATAAACCAAGCAGAAGCAGAAATCGCCGGAGCGACTGTTCACTGAGGCGGAGTAAAGAATCTGACAGTTCAAGTTTGAAATGACACAGATAGAGCTGCTCTCGTGCCAAAATTCTATTTTGGAATGGTTTTAACCATTTCACTCCGGGGCAGTTCTAGAGCTGGATCAAACTGCTGTGTATTCTGCTAATGTCTATAATATAGCAAGACTTCATGTTTGAATATGAACTGATGGCCAGGAGGGTCACCAGAGTGGGAGGGGAGCCAAGGCAGGGATGGAGCAAAACCTGGCTACGGATATCCGGGTGGGGGATCTCTAGATACATAAGAAAAGAGAAAAGTGAGGAAACAGATCAGCCGGATTAAGACTGGGGGGATGGGCTCAGGAAGCAGGGGAACAGGCAGAGATGCTAAACGAGTACTTTGCCTCAATCTTTACAGAGGGAGACAGGGGATCCCTATAGCCTGATGGAAGAGAAGAAGAGGCAACAATATCGAGGGGTCAGTCTGAGACCAGAGGACTGAAATAGGATAGGATACAGGCTGGGCCAGACCCAGAAGGGGTGGGGCAGTTGCATGAGGGGGAGGACTGGGGAAAGAAATCACAATGGATTGCGTAAGAGAGGCCCCTCGGAAGCAAAAACTGAAGGCGGCAGGGCCAGATGGGCTACATCTAAGGGTTATGAAGGAACTGGCAGCTCCACTGGCTGCACTCTAACACCTCTCTGCAGACAGGATGGGTGCCACAAGACTGAAGGGTCACTCATGTAGTGCCTATCCACAAAGGGGGGTCTAGAGAGGAGATGGGGATTTATAGGCCTGTCAGCCTAACGTCTGTGGTAGGCAAAGTAATGGAGGGCATTACCAAGGAGAGGCTTGGGAGGCAGCTGGAAAGGTTAGGGCACCAGGATGATACAGTATGGCTTCGTCCTAGGGAGATCGTGTCAGTCCAACCTCGCTGAGTTTTATGACTGGGTGATGGGGGCCCTGGAAATAGGCCGATGTACATCCTATACCTGGATTTCGGCACGACGTTTGATTCGGTACCTCATAATGGGATGACAGCAAAGCTGGGGGAGATGGGGTGGAGGACAGGTGCTTAAGTGGGTGGAAAAAATTGGCTTTTGTGGCAAATACAGATGGCAATGGTCAGTGGGATAGTCTCCTCCCCACAGGAAGGTAATCAGTGGGGTCTCCCAAGGTTCAGTATTGGGATCCCTCCTGTTCAATGCCTATGTCTCTGATATAGGGAGGGGGGTTTAGAAGTAGGCAGAGTCTCTTTTCAGATGACTCCAAACTGGGAGCACAGGTGGATAGGGAAGAAGCGAGAGGGACTGTCCAGGGGAACCTGGATACCCTGGAGGGGTGGTTAAGGAGGTGGGGACTGAAGCTTAATGCTGGGAAATGTAAGGTACTTCACTTGGGGGTCATTAACTCGGGCCGCATATACACCGGGGGTCACACTGCAAGCCACACTGGGTGACAGGTACCTAGGGGTGGTGGTAGATGTCAAAATGAATAACTCCAGAAACTGTAGAAGAACCGCAGCCAAAGCAAATAGGATACTGGGCTGCATAGCCAGGGGAACTGCGTTCAGGAGGAGGGAGGTGATCCTCCCTCTATATAATGCCTTGGTCAGGCCGCAACTCGGGTACTGTGTACAGTTCTGGAGACCTCATCTGAAAAAGGACATAGCACTGCTGGAGAGAGTCCGGAGAAGAGCGACCAGGATGATTCAGGGCAATTGGGGGGGGCGCCCCTATGAGTAGAGACTGGAAGAGCTTGGGCGGTACACACTGAAGGAGAGGAGAGACAGGGGAGACATGATAGGGGTCTTCAAGTACGTTAAAGGAATAACCAAGAGTGGAAAATAGGAGCTGTTCAGGCTAAAGAGGGGAAAGGGGGGAGAAGACAACCAGGGGGGCATGAGTGGAAGCTGGAGGGGGAAATTACAGGAGGGAACATAGGAGACATTTTTTCACTGAGAGGGTGATGGAGCCACGGAATGCGCTGCCCAGGAGGCTGGTGGAGGGCTTCAAGAAGAGGTGGGACAGGTACAAGGGGAAACTGAAGCCGAAGATGACCCTCTCGGGGGCTGGGGAGGCAGAAGGTGAGCACCCACTAGGTGGCTGGCTACTGAGCAGACATGACAGACCATTGGGCCTATTCTGCTGGCTGGTAGTATGAATGTCAAACTGGACTCATACCTGTGTTGCAATGTTTGATGAAAACAAAATACAAGCAAGTTGGAAAAAAAATTAAATACTCACACTTTGCGGTCATTGAGAAGCATACCATTCATCTTTTCAATGGCTCGTTCTGCAGCTTCTTGGGTCTCAAAATGAACAAATCCATAACCCTTTGATCCATTCTCATCACATACCACCTATCAAAGGTAACGCACAGCAACAAGTAACACATGCTGTTAATCTGTTCTGTATGCACACTACATATCAAGGAGGCATCATGTGACTCTCCAGACCAATCAAAGCGCTCTTCAATATCACTGCACATCAGCAACAGACTTCACAAGTGCACTTGGGCCAAACAGGTTGGACTTTTCTTACATCCAATTTTTCCTTTTTTTGTTTGTAAATTTAAACAATCTACAATGCAGTTATATAACAAGAAACTATTCTTATCACTACAAGTAATCTCACTTGTGTTTTCTGGCTGACTGATACCACAGTAGAATGACTTCAGGGTACACCATGGTATCTGAAGTCACAGTATTGATACTGCTGTACTTGTGGATCACAGTATACTACTGTTTTACGGACTGTCAACTTAGTTGTGTGCATATTAAGGGCCAAATGTCCCTTCAGACAGTTCTCCCAGATATTAAAGTATAAACAAAGTTTTGTACAAAAATGACTAATACAGCAGTATTACATTTAACTGATACTGTCAGTTTCATTCTGTGACAGCCCAGCTGTGCTGTTCTCACCAAAAGAATGCTCACTATTCTCACTGATAAATGGCTCTTAAAATAAGAGACTGCTGGCCCAGTGGCGCTGAGGGCTGAGGCGCTGGACGCCTTACCTCGCACCACGCTGGTGACCCAGGTTTGGGAACGACTCTGGTCATCTGGGAGCTGGCACGGGGGAAGAGGATCAGCAGGAATAAGCAGCCGAAGGCAGCTCTCTGGGGTGGGTTGTTGCTGCTGTCTGTAGTCCCGCAGCCACCGGGTGGAGGTCCAGTGGTTGTCGTAGGAGACACGTCGGGAGGGTGCCTCGAGATGCAGCATGCACATGCCTCCACATGCGCATGCATCCGAGATATGGATGGGATCAGGGAGAAAAAAACAAAAAAGCACCAGAAAGTATGTATGGGGAAAAACAAAACCGAGACTGCTCACCTTGCAAGACAAAATGTTTCCAAAGGCAGAAAATGTGTCATACAAGGCTTTGTTATCTATGGATTTGTCCAGGTTTTTGATGAAGATGTTTCCGACTCCACTTTTACGCAGTGATGGGTCACGCTGAGACCACATTATTCGTACAGGTCTGCCCTTGATGACATCAAAGTTCATGGTATCCAGAGCACGTTCGGCTGAAAAACACAATTTTAATTACTATAACCAATCATAATAGGGGACACACACACACACTTCCTCCCCCCACCCAAAACAAACAAAAAAAAAAACTGGCCCAAATAGTTCAGGGCTTGCTCTGTCACACTACTGAAGCCCAAAAAGATTTTTAAAAGGTGATTTGTCTGATGCTAGTCAATGGAGTTGAAAATAAGCCCTGCCTAACATAAGAGTGCCGTTGGTGAAGATACTGCCACAAAAACAAAAATTCAAAACTAGGCTCATTACTGAGGTATGATATATGGTTAGGCCTTTCCCTCTTCATGGGGAGCAATTTATCTATCCATATTGCATGCGTCAAAATATTCTAGAAGGAAATCTTTTTGGAAAACCTAGTATACTGTATAAAAACGTAGAAGTGCGTGTATACTAGGGAAATTCCATCTTAACTCATTCTATCTGATGCCGCCATTTCAGGTCAGGTTAGGCAATGAATGGTTCCGACGCCATATGGCACTAATGGTTAAAATAGGTTAAAGACTGAACAGCTCCAAAACCACATGCCCTTCAGGCTCATTAATGTACACCTGTGTAGTTTGTAGGCATGAAGAATAAATTCCCTTTCTTGCATCCCCTAATTTCATTCAAACTTCTATATAAATGAGGCAGCTCTGAACTCTTGTCCTGGTGTGAAAACCGGTTTGTCTCCATTGCAGCAATCGCAAACCCACTCATGCAAGACATCAAGGCAGTTGGTGTGTACCTGCACAAGCCAGAAGTTACTCTCATTCAGTTCTGTTATATGTGTTAAGTACTTGTATTCCCAAATTATTTTTCCCCAACTCAGATAACACTTTAAACCACAGGAAACAGCAGGACACCTACTATACCTTGAAAAGTTTCATAGCCATCACAAAACCAACAACATAGGGGTGGCAGAGGACAGCAACAGCTCAGACTAACAGTATAACTACTGCAGGCTTTAGCACAAAAACATTAAAATTCCAGGATACCTTAAATGAGTTGGTTATGATCTCTACGAAGAAGTCCAGCAGATTTTCACACCAAGACAGAACAGACTGAAGCAACCTCATTTGTATTTAAATTAGGATGAAATTAAGTGGAAGCAAGAGAGGGGACTCATTGTTCATGCCTACCAACTGCACAAGTATACAGAAAAACAAGCTGACGGGACCGTCCCCTTGATGGTACAGCACAGCTCACACAGAATGGATACCCATTTTCAATGGACAGAGTGAGCCACAAAAAAAAAAAAAAAAAAAAAAGAGGATAAAGTACAGGCAACAGTTAACACTGTGTATGGTTCGAGAGCTTACCATGGCAACCTGATAGTCCAAGAGTGCAGCTCAAGAGGTCTATGGTTGCCATGGCAACATCTAGTATACTCAATGATAACTGTTTGCCCATACTTTATCTTGTATAGTGTATGGTGCAATCATGTCATTTTTTACAAAAAGGAACAGTAGTGAAAGGACACTAAAGAGATTTGGCCCTTTGGCTGTACACCACATGCCCCCCCCCAGCAGCAAAATCTTACCTTAACATGAAGTAGTCGAGGTGATAGTCAATGAAACATCCATTTTTTTATTTCTAACTTGAACAGGGGAACAAAATAATACTCCATTTTCAGGGAAAACACAAAACAAACTAGGTAAGTCCCAAACATGAAGTAACTGAAGTATGGGACGTTACTCATGCCATCTGACGCAGGTCAGAATTCAGAGGGTCAAAGTTTAGCGGCTGAAATAGTTTCCGCTGGTTTCAATGAGGAGGTCAAAGCTAAATGCTGCGAAGTGAAAGGTACCTGCAAGATTTCAAAATGCTGTCTGTGAGGATCGAACAATCGCTGCCGCCCTGTCAAGATGTGGCATGCTATGGTATTCTTTTCTATTGTACCATTGTGGTGACGCACTCAGGATTGCACAACACTATCCCGACGTCACCACGATGGTACAACAGCTTTGTCTTTCTGCTGAACAGAGCCTACAATAATGCCTCACCATACAGTAATGTAATTGAGACTTGTACAAAGCCTGCTGAATAAGACAGAGTAGCATGACTGCAGACACAGAGTAAGGCAGAGAACTGAAGCTAGAAATGTCAAGTGTTAAGTGGTCACAGAAACAGAAATTTATCAACAGACTCCCAGTTAATCTAGTCTGCCCAGTTCCTACTCAAGTCACCACCAATCTAGTACTAGTATCTCCTCCTATACAGAGCTTCCACCTCATAGCCCCGCTCAGATGAACTTATCCTCGTCTGAGCCTCCACCATCCTCATTTCACCTACCCAATCGGTCCATCTTGAAACTTGTAACAGTTTGACACTAACCAATTCCTTGGTAGACCATTCCACTTTACTACCCTTTCCAACGAACAGCTACGCTGCAACCTTTCTAATTTAATCACTGCCATTTTATAGTTATATTCCCCTTGCTAGTGCCACCTCGTTATGCTAAATGGTTGCTGGCAGCCCACCATTTATTTCCTACAGATACCAGAAAGTTTCATTCCTCATGTCCCATTTCTCCTGGCCTCCTGGGAGTACATACTGAGGTAAGCTAAACTTTCCTCAGAGGTCCTCCCCTGTGGCCTGTATTATTTTGGTCACCCTCCTCTGGACAGGCTCTAGTCAGTCCTTATCCACTGGTGGGGGGAGCAGGGAGCTCCAGGATTGCACACAGTACTGAAGGTGTGGTTTCACAATGACTTTTAGAGGGGGCAAGATTATTCCCATCCCTGTACTTGAAAAGGTCCTGCCTATACACGCCAGTTTGCTGTTCGCCTTTCCATACACCTTGCTGCAATGGGACACAGCCTTAGGCCTTAGTCCTTCTCCCTTTCTTCCGGGGTCTCATCTAGCCTTCCCATTCCCCCGCCCCCCCCATTTAATTTTCAGGTTCCAATTCTCCAATTGCATAACTTACTTGACATTTAGTTTGCCAAATCTTGGACCACCTTTGCAGTTTCTCAAGATCCTTCTCAAACTTCTTCACAAGTGGTCTATGAAGCACCAAGGCCAGCTACAGGATGTCTAGCACTTGGTCCTTGTCCACTGCCCTTAGACACGGCACTGAAGAATTCTGTGGGATTCTTTTGAAAAGGAACTCACCTTTACAAAGCCTGTACATAAGACAGTAATTCTGTTCCTCCAAAAGCTCCCCTAAATTTGTGTTTGCGTGCATGGGGGGGTAGAGGGTACAGCCGCCCCTCCCCGGAATACTTAACCCCATAATGGCTGACAAGTACACTATACTCTGCACCGGTTATCACGATACTGAAAATTGCACATTGTATCGACATGACATCTCTAGTACATGTTCTTTTCAAAATATCTATTCCCTTCAACTTTTCCAAGGTGGAAGTCAAGATTCAGAGGCAGTTTTTAAAAGTGGTGCAGGAGTTATTCCTAGTGCCCTGGTCAACATATATTTTCTCAGTAACCCGTTCTAACACAATATGACTAACGCACTCAATGGCTGCTGCATTTGTAGGCACACAGTCCCTGCAGAACTGGTATCTATAAAATGCACTGTACAAAATCAAATTCTATTCCAAGTTAAAAAAAACAAAACTTCAGTTGTGCCAGTTCAATGCACGTTGAGAACTTTTCACTAGGATTAGGTATGTCAACTGACAAGTAAAAAAGCTGAGACAGCTTTCCATGCCCTTTCACAGCAGAGGAACGGCCCACTATTTAAAGTGCTCAGATAAAGGGCAAGTAGCAAACTGCACTGTGACAGCAGGTAATTTACTCTCTTAACAGTCAGCATGTGTTCATTATTTGTCCTGTGTAATCCATGCATATAACCAGGTCAGTGGTAAAACAAAAAGCCAATTGTTTTTAGCTTTGGAACAAAAAAGATCATTTGACAGAGACAATTCTTCCCCCACCCATCACCCCCAGGAGCTGGCAATTTAAATCCACATAAACCTAATCTCATTCTTCGACAGAGTGCACAGTAAATGTTCACTATATACCATGAAACATATCCTAAACTAAAAGAATACCTTTTATCAACACATGCTTTATCAAAAAATTACTGAGCCAATGATGATGGCAGAGTATTTTAAGGGCTTCTTTGGAAAGTGTCAGTGTTGTGGGGAGGGGACTGGCTCACTAAAGTACTCAGATAAAGGGCAAGTAGCAAACTGCACTGTGACAGCAAGTTATTTACTCTCTGAACAGGGACAGTATGATTTGGCAGCCAGAAGGGTCACCAGGATGGTGAGGTCTGCCAAGGCGGGGGAAGAGCATAGATTGGTGCAGGGAATTTGGGGGAATAAAAGGTTCTTCAGGTATATCAGAGAAAGAAAAAGGTGAAGGGACAGATTAGCAGGCTGAGGTCGCGGGGGGTGGAGGAAGCTGGAGAGCAGGCAAAGGTACCAAATTACTTTTTTTGGTTCAATCTTCACCAAGGAAGATGGGGAAGGGGACCTGCAAGGGAAGGGGAATGGGGAAGGGAACCTGCAAGGGGAATGGGGGACCAGTAGAGGAAGAAGGGGCACTGGAGGAAGAAATCCCCAGTGGGAGGCCCTAAAGGCACTGAGAGCAGACAAGGGACCGGGCCCTGACAGGATACTCCCAAGGGTGCTTAAGGAACTGGCAGATACCCTGGCCACACCCCTGGCGGGCCTTTTTAACTCCTCCCTTCAGTCCAGGAGGGTATCTCAAGACTGGAGAATGACCCATATTGTGCCTATACACAAGGGCAGCTGGTGAGAGGAGTCAGGTAACTATAGGCTGGTTAGCCAGATGTTAGTGGTGGGCAAAGTGAGAGAGGTCATCTTGAAGGAGACTGGAAGGGTTTCTCAAGACACGGGGCCTCCTGGATGATCACCAGCATGGCTTTGTTACGGGCAGATCCTGTCAAATCAACCTGGTGGAGTACTACGAAGGGGTGACGAGAGTAATGGACCACAGCAGGCCGGTGGACGTCATCTTTCTAGACGTCAGGAGGGTGTCTGACTCTGTACCACATCCCGGGTCGTTGGAGAATATGGGGGTGGGGAGGCAGTTGGTCGGGGATAGGAAACTGGCTAGTGGGGCGTGTACAGAAGGTGATGGTAGGGAGGAGGTCTCATTTCCCAGGAGAGTTATTAGCAGGTTCCCGCAGGGATCAATGCTGGGCCCACTCCTGTTTACTGCCTATATCACGGACATCGGGGCGGTATCAGGTGCGGGATGAGCGCCTCTGCAGACTACGCGAAGCTGTGGGTAGTAGTAGATGGGGAAGCTTGCTCTCCAGGAGGACCTGGAGACTCTGAGGAAGTGGTCATGCACCTGGAAACTAAAGTTTAACAGTGGGAAATGCAGGGTTCTGCACCTGGGGGCCAAAAGGCTAAGGCTCTGAGCTGCAAATCTGGTGACATCCAGCAGACCAGACCTGGGTTTGATTCCCACAGCTTCCACTTGCATACTGTGACACCCTGAGCAAGTCACTTAACCTCCTTGTGTTCCCAGGTCGCTCCTATAAAAAAGCTTTCAGCTTAGTGTGCTATACCTGATTAAACAACTAAAATAAACAAATAAATTTAAAAAACCCAGCTCATGAGTACACCCTGGGAGGGCGACACTGGAAGTTTCGGGAGGACCGGGTGGTGGTGGATGCCAAGTGAATAACTACAGTGTAGAAGGGCAGTGCCCACGGAATAAAATGCTGGGGTGCATAGCCAGGGATAACCTCAAGGAGCAGATAGGTGCTCCTGCTGCTGTATAGTTGCCTGGTTAGGCCACACCTTGAATACTATGTGCAGTTTTGGCATCCTTGCTTGAAAAGGGATACTGCTCTGCTGGAGAGGGTTCAGAGGAGGGCGACCAGGATGATACAGGGTCTAGGGGAAAAGCCCTATGGAGAGCGACTGGAGGAACTCAACCTGTACTCGCTGGAGGAGAGGAGGGACAGGGAGATATGAACAAGATCTTCAGATATCTCAAGAGAATAAACAGGCTCAACCCTGATGGGGTGCTGCAGCTGAGGGAGGTAGGGGCCACCAAGGAGCACTCAATGAGGCTGGACGTTGGAAGCCTGTGGGGGGTGGGAGAACAAGGAGATGTTGCTTCACTGGGAGGGTGGTGGAGCCCTAGAATGTCCTGCTCGCAGAGCTGGTGGCTGTTACAACTGTGGAAGGGTTCGAGAGTGGCAGGCATAGGTATACTGGGAGGGTGCATCCCAGAGCCTCTCCTGGGGTTTTGGGGGGGGAGAGAAGAGGACTATGACGGTGCCCTGGGAAGGCACTGATCCCGTGCAGACTTAGACCATTGGGCCTACTCTGCTGGCTTTTTAGTATGTGCCACAAACATATTCTGAATAGGTCAGCTGAAGCAATCTCAAAGGAAAATGTTGATGAAGTTCCTAGAGGGATCCAAACTGGCACGGTAAAAATTCTATTTAAGTAGCCCTGCATGCTTGTACTAGTGAAGGTAATATTTTGATAAGCACATCACCTGGGCTGGTTGAAAAGTCTGTGGAGCCAGTGGATTTTTCCAGTCATCAGCCCTGCTGGCTAGTGGATGCAAAATGTGTCTAATAAACCAAACTTTTTTTAGGCAACTCACTGACGTGGAGGTGCTTCTCAATATATTAAGCAAACAGACTGCGTTGGCAGAAAAACTGGTAGGCTCATCTAGTCTGCTCTTTTTCCTGCCTATCACTACACCCTGGACTCCATTTGGTCACAGCTGCCCCCCCTTTACCTCTATTATACCCATGTGCCTATCCCAAGGATGTTTTAAACTGCCCATTGTCTTCGCCCCCATCATCTCTTCTAACAGACTGTTCCGGGTATCAACCACCCTTTTTGTAAAGAAATATTTCCTCACATCCCTTCTGAACTTCCCTCCACAAGCTTCACTGCATGCTTCTGTGTTCTAGTTCTCCTCCTCCTGTGACAAGAGACCCCTCCTACACCATGTTCACCACTATGAGGAACTTACAGGTATCAATCATGTCCCCTCTCGCTCCCCTCCAGGGAGTACACGATGAGGTCACGCACCCTCTTCTCATAGGGTTTCTCGTGCAATGCCCGCACCAGTTTAGCAGCCCTCCTCTGGACTGCTTCCACCCTGTCAATGTCCTTGTGGAGGTGTGGCTTCCAGGACTGGACACAGTACTCCAGGTGGGGTGGGGGGGGGTCTCACCCCAGCATCCAGCTCACCTTGCCTACTACTGCCTTGTAGCACTGCCCTGCCATCTTGAGATCAGATATGATCACTCCAAGGTCCCTCTCGTTTGCCAACAGTAAGTACCCCCATCTTATATGCAGCCCCAGGTTTCCCCCACCCCAAGTGCATAACTTTGTACTTCTTGCCACTGAAACATAGCTGCTACTCCCTAGACCACTCCTCTAGTTTCCCCAAATACCTTTGCATTCTCTCCACCCCTTCCTGGGTGTCCACGCTGTTGCAGATTTTTGCACCATCTGCAAAGAGACACCCCTTCCCCTCCAGTTCCTCAGCAATGTCACTTATGAAGACACTGAAGAGGACAGGACCCAATACCAATCTCTAGGATACTCCACTAGTCACTCGTCTGCTGAGTGACTGCCGTTTACCACCGATCTTTCAGCCAGCTGGATATCCCGCTCACCACCTTCTCCCCCTATCCTCAGGCTACTGAGGTTCTTTATCAGCCTCCTGTGTGGTACAGTGTCAAAGGCCTTACTGAAGTCCAGATAGGCCACATCAACAGCCCTCCACTGATCCACCTCACTAGCTACCCAGTCAAAGAAATTTACAAGATTTGTTTGTCACGACCTCCCCACTGTGAAGGTGTGCTGCTGGTTGCCCTGCAACCAATTTGTCTCCAGGTACTCCAGTCTCTCCTTTAGCAAGGATTCTATTAATTTCCCAGCTATTGATGTGAGACTGACTGGTCTGGAATAACTAGTCTCTTCCCTACTGCTGTTCTTGTGCAGAGGTACCACATTGGCCCCATTCTACTCCTCTGGAACCACTCAGTCTCCAATAAGGTGCTGAATAGTGTTGCCAGAGGGTTGGGAAGCACCATGCTTGGTTACTTTAGCACCGTTGGGTGGATTCTGCCTCACCCCATCACCTCGTTTTCCTTTAGGACCTCCGACAGACACTTTTCCATAAACTGACCTGTGTCCAGTCTCCCCTACCCCCAATAATGCATGTTGGTCCTTCCATCCCTCTTCCACTGTGAAGGCAAAACAGAAGTTAAAAAACCAAAAAGTAGCTTTTTCTTGGTCTTCCTCTGCACAGCCACCCAATCGCCTGATCCTCACTATACCCCCCCCCTTGCCTTCCTCTTTTCACTCACGTACCTGAAGAAAGTATTATTCACATTTTTGACCTCCTGCGCAATTCTTTCCTCAGTCTGAGGCTTTGCGGTCCTTGCACTCCTTCCTGCCTCCCTTTGTCTAGATACAACTCCCTACACCTCCTTCCTTTGGGTCTCCTTGTACTTTCTAAAAAATGTTACAATCAAGGAGGGGTGGGATGGAATTAATACTGGCCTGTTATGATTGGTCACATTCTGTAGACTGCTGATGTAAGCTGGTAATTTGATTCAGATTTTTTTGCTTTCTTAAAGTGAAAATCTGACTGCCCAGTGTGCCCACCATACTGGTGTTAGCACACAAAAATGTTTGTTTACAGTACTTGATCAACTCCCACTGCATCTTTCTTGAAAATGGAAACACCCTGGCACAATTTAGTAACTCGTGAAGTAGTAGGAGGACAGAAGAGTTTTACATCATGAGTGGCTGCACTGTTTGGGTATGTTCCTAATGTTCAGGAAGTATGCAATAAGACTAGTTGATAAAATAGTTGAAAACAAAACAAGGTTGGGCATGCATTCCAATTCTACTAAGAAAGGAGGCCAAGCAAACCAACCAACACCAATTAATTTTAGAAAGTAATCAAATGGAGGATTTCAACTAGAAAATATGATGCATAACTGCTAATTAAGGTTAATTCCAAAAGTTTAAAATGGGCATCTAGTACCTCAAATCATAGGAGTGAGAATGTTTCTATGGTTATCAATTACAGACCAAGTGATTTTATCAACCTTATTGTGCAACAATACTGTAAAAGCTGGGTGAGTTATGAGGCCCAGTGCAGCAGAGGGCCTTTGTCCACCCAGCAGAAAAAAAAAAATTGCCATAGTAGTTTCTTCCAAAGGGATCCCCTCACTATGCTTAACAATTGCATCATCCCCCTAGAAAGGGCAGCCCGGCGCTTTTAGAATTTTATGCTAATTATGGAACTTAGAATGCAATTCAAACATTGCTGTGTTGTCAAGCCCATCTCTGCACTCTTCCGTTAGATTTCTAAAGCTAGGGTAAATAGTGACCACTAAAAGTAGCTAAATGGCTACCAAAAATACCATACTATATTCAGAAAATGTGTAAACTTGTTTCAACATGGCAAACAATTTTAAATGTTATTAAAAAAACAATAGCCGAGAATAATAAGTATCAACTGTAAGGTACTGTAACCAGTAATTCTCACACAAACAGAAATAACATTGTGTGAACCTTTCACCAGGTTCTGAAAGGAAAGGGAGGGATTAAGAATTGTTAAACAGTGAGGGGATCCCTTTGGAAGAAATAGAACTAAGCAGAGTAATTTTTTTTAAATCCCCAGGAATTCCTCACTTGCAATTAACAACCGAGACTCCACAGCAGTACCTTAGGAGGCTGGGTACAGACCCTATTTGGGGAAACTGTTCTGCAAGACAGCAGGGCCGAAGCTGGCATCTCTCCTGGCTTGTATGTCCAGGCAGAAATGTTTATGTTTTCCAGGTAGCTGCTTCAAACTTCCTGTAAGGGGGGGATACCCCTTGCTGCTGCCACTGAGGCAGAGGTGTCCCTTGTGGAATAAGTCCTAAGGCCTTCAGGTGGCAGCTTGCCAAACATTGTCATAACAGAACTAGAACTACACAGGAAACTGTCCAACAAGAAAGGGTTCTATTAGATGCTGGTTTCCCTTCCCTACTTCACTGTAGGTGACAAATAACTGAATGTCAGTTGACTTTAATCCTTTATGTGGTACAAGAAATGGCTCAGAGCTCTCAACATCAAGACTGTGGAACATCTGTTCTCCAGAGTTGAATTTTGCTGTAAAGGATACAGGAACTGTAACTGATTCAGATGGCATTCAGACACCACTCTGGAAGGAACTTTCTGTTAGTTTTAAGGACTACCTTGTCCCTGTGCAGCTCTCACCCTTCCAGCAGATGTCACTACCATCAGGTTCCTGGTGACATACTTCAACGCAGCAAACCGTTGCCTCAGGCTTGTAACCTCCATCAGCTGGGCAATGAACAGATTCAGGTCCCATGGAGGGGCAAGATCCCTTACCGGAGGGGTACAGGTGATCAAGGCCTTTGAAGAACACTTTAAAAATGTGTTGTGAGGCCACTGGCCTGCCCTTACCGGCTGAAGCATAAACGGACACTGCTGCCAAATTAACCTTCAGCATTGAGGGTCTGAGACCCAAGGACTAGATAGTCCAGGACTGTCACCAGACTTGCTTGCAAAAGGAAAATCTTCCACTCTGAAGCATAAAGTTTCCTATCCTAGAAACCTTAAGCACTTCCAAAACCTTCTCATGGAGATTCAGCGAACTCTAGCTCTTCAAGAACCATGCGCAGAGTCATAGTTCTTAGATCCAGAAATGCTATCCTGCCCTGAGAATGTCAGCAAACTGGATCTCAGGGGAAGGTTGACAGGATGCCTCAGAGGGACAGCTGCAGGAAGTACTAGATCTGCCAGGTCCACTCTGGAGCGGAGAATCACCGTTGACTCCTTTCTCAGTTTGAGCATCACTCAGAAAAAGTGGGAAAGTCGTATAGAAACCTCCCTGACAGGTGAGGACTACAGCATCTTCTGGGACTGTACCCATCAATGGGGGACTGCAACAAAATAGTGGGAGCCGGTCATTCTCCCAGGATGCAAACAGGTCTACTTCTGGTGTACCCCACCATCTGAGCACAGTGGCCAGCACCTGCTGGTTCAGGGTACAACTCGTGATTTCCCCTGGCTGATTCTGCTGAGGTACTCTGCCAGCACACTGTCCTTCCCTGGCAGGTGACTGCTGAAAGCTGAACCTCCAGAGTGTATGCTAGGTTCCAGATCTTTGTTGATTCTATGCAGTTTTTTTAAGATCTTGTTTCTCCCTTCTCGTTTATGTACTACACTGATGGTGTTTTGTCTGTTCTTAAACTGACCTTGGATCTGGGAAGAAAAGGCCTGCATTGCTAGATACACTGCCCTGAGCTTCAGATTTGTGTGCTCCTGGGTCTCCTGCGTACTCCAAATACCATTTACAGTGAGGTCCTCCTGGTGGGTGCCCCAGTCTAGGAGGAAGGGAGGAACCTTTCAGTATGGCTGTAGGCGATTGCTGAAGGAAGGGAATTCCCTCTCAGAGGTTGCATTCTTCCTTCCACCATTCCAGTGTCCTTAGGAAAAGACTTCATGGCATACACTAACTTGAAGAGTGGATCCCACCTTTGAGACCAATGGTCCCCTAGGTGATATGGGACTATGAATCATTTAGAACCTGGTACCACAGCAGTGAGCGATGTCATGTGCCCAATAAACACAGGAAATCCCTTGCAGGTCTGGGCTGTCCTGCCTTGAAGGATTTTGCGGCTGCAATCAGATTTGCTACCCGTGAAAAAGAAATGCCTTACCTTGCAGGGTTATCCAGCTTTGCACCTATCAAAAGTCTGTAACACGAACTGGTTCTACCTGAGACTTTTACAATTTATGAGGAAGGCCTGGTCCCTCCAAGGTGCCTTGCATCACTAGGAGGGAGGGAGGACTTCACCTCTGTGTGTGTGTTTTTCCAGAGACGAGCCAGTAGTCCAGATAAGCCAAAGGGAGGAGCTGTGAATTTGTGGCGGCAATTCCCTATCCCAAATCTGAGGTACTTTCTGTGGCTGGACCCAACCAGTATGTAAAAGTATGTATCTTTCAGATTCAATGACCCCAGCCAGACTTCTTACAGAGACAGGATCACTCAGCCCAGTGTCATCACCTTTGGTTATTCTTTGTTCAAATATACATCTAAAGACGGGTCGCCACTCCCTATTTTTCTTGTGGTTCAGGAAGTACCGTGAGTAAACTCAAGTCCCATTCCCCACTGAGCGCGAGGTACTTTTTCCACTGCATTTGCTTGCAGCAATGTTTTCACCTCTATTTCCTAAAGGATTCTTTCTGCTGCAGTGTGAGGATGAAATCCCTTGTGGTTCTGCAGTTTGGCTAATTTTCTTAAACCATGACTATTTTCCCAGCACCCACCTGTCTTTCTTGTCCATTGCGGAAAACAGTGAATAAGCCTTCCTCCCACTGGCACTAGATGAGCGACCTGTGCAAGAACTACCAGGGATTTTGCCTAGCTTGAGCTTTGGTGGCTAGTTGCCTGGTGCCACCTCTACCCTTCTTTTAAAGCAAACCCTTTGAGGAGGATAGTCACAGGAGATGTAAGCCCAGGGAAGTATCCTCTACCTCCCATTCTAGAAGGGCTGTAGAAGTGTTTTTTTCCTTCTAAATGCTGCTCTTGTAGGTGGTTTTGTATTAGTCCATCGTCTTCATGTAAGCCTCCCCAAACAGTGAATTCCTTTCACAGGAAATCCACTGGCAGAGTGTCCTGGGATAGAGGACACTGCATGAGCCATGAGACTCTGGATGCAGTGTCACTTGTGTCCACTGCCACATGGAACTGGTGCGTTGTGGCATCCATATGGCTGACCTTACTACAGCAGCCATATCCTGTGCCAAGTCACCAGTAGCCTTCTCACTTGGTGCCAGTAGAGAGTTCCAAAGGGCTTTCTGGTGCCATGTAGGCCAAGTAGGTTGCATGCCTTAGGAGCACAGAAGCTTTAGTATAAACTTTTATACCCCCGCTATCCAGTTTCCTGAAATCCTTCTCAGGAGGCTGGGAGGAAAGGGGCACCTTGGCCTCGTCACAGGCAGCAGTCTGGACCACGCCCTCATGATCGGGGCGAGAATACAGGTATTCAGATTCCCGTTTGTCCACCAGATACTTTTTCTCAATTTTCTTACCTATGCCAGCAGCCAAAGTGGGTGGGCGCTGAAGTGATTTTACAGATGGCTTTAAGGTATTTAAAGATGGGTAGCACCAACCCTTCTGTGAGGGTTAAGCCCATCACATCCATTAAATCTGCCGCATCCTCATCTTCCTCAATTTCCTGTGAGGTGATGTTGAAGGTGTTTACCATATGCCTCGCAAATGTAAAGTGAGAGGTACAGTCATCAGAGTGTCTAAGAGAGGAGCCAAATTCTTGTTCTGGAGAACCATCTGGTTCTATGGTTCTCTTTCCTTCTCACAGTACATTTCAACCTTCTCCTACGGAGGCACTGGTAATAAAAACTGAGTCAGTGGGGGCGGAGATTCACCATGGCCTGAATGCCTGGAGGAAAACTGTTAGGCCTTAGTCACGGCCACTACTGAGGGCACTGTTAACTGCGTCTACTGGCGGCTCCTGCCCTTCAGGAGGAACAGCGACAGTTTTTCTTGCCAAATACTATCTCCAGCGTCTGTTCCAAGGCTCTTATTTTTGCTGGATTCAGGGTTCTCCCCTTTTAGATACCCTGAATTCTGAACCATAGCTTCTTGCCAGGCACCATCTCCAACGTCTGTTCTAAAGCTTTTATTTTTGCTGGATTCAGGGTTCTTCCTTTCAGATACCCCAAATTCTGAACCATCGCTCACCATCTTTTTCTGTCCCCTCTGACAGACACTGCTGCTTACTTAGAGGGGCTTGACCCTCATCTGAGTCTTTAGTAATGAGTCAGATTGAGAAGCCACAAAGTCTAATTTTTTTCAGCCCTTTCCTTTTGCATTTTAGAGCAAAACTTCAGACTTCACAACTGACAAGTCATGATCTGGACACAGGCACCTTAAACACGACTCATGTTGGCACTGCGAGTTGAGGCACTGAACACACTACGCGCTACACTGGGATCTTGGTTCAGGAACGAGTCTCAGCAGTTAGCTGGGGGTGGGAGCATTTAGCATCCCAACAGATGCTCTCCTCTAGGATGGGGTGGGTCACCGGGCAGCGAATGCACCCGCAGCACTACTGCCAGCAGAAGCACAGATGGTAGGGTGCACGGCTCCACGGAGTCGGGCAGGGCACTGGACAACAGCGTGCGTCTGCACGTTGTCTGTCTGGACATTAGTCCTTCGCACTGGCACCCTCAGGGGAGGTGACAGACAGGAGTAAAATATACAAACTCCCCTGGGGGCATCAAGCACTATGATGCTGTAATCCCAGTACGACAGGACCCGGCAGAGGAGTCCGGGGATTCTGAAGCCAGAGTAGGGGCAAGTAAAAAAAAAAAAAAAAAAAAAAAAGAGAGAAAGTCTGCTTAAGCCAAGAGCTAAAAACCAACATTACAATTTTTAAAGCCTGTAGATACCAGTCTTCTTTTCTGGTCCACCAGTCATGCCCAACACTGATGACTTTAGGAAGATGTTAGCAGTTCCCAAAGAAAGTCGATTATGAAAAAACCTAAACAGCTCAGAAAAGGGTTTAAAACAGCAGGAATGTGGTTCGGTTTCCTTTATTAAACAAAAATAAAACAAACTGCAAATGAAATTTACCTAATGTTGGATAGAACTGCCTTCTCTGGTTTCTGGGAACCAAAGGGAAACCGGAGAAAAGTCAGATGTACAGAAAAATACATAAAAGAACTACCCTAACTAATACAGAGTTATTGATAAGTAAGTAACACTGCAAGACACTACAAAATTTTAAATAATGAACTGTAAATGGGTACTCATTACACTCCCCCACTGACAATGTTGGAGCTAACAGAAAAGGAAATTGCGTAAGTATGTAGGCATTTGTTCTGGATTCATAGAAAAGAACAGACAGGCCCACCGAGCCTGCCCATTTTTCTATTCAGATAGACAAATGGGCAGACTAGGTGGGCCTGTCTGTCCTTTTCTGCCATCAGAACCAAAGGGAAACCGGAGAAGAGTCATAAAAATACAGTAAAATATACACAAAAAATACCCTAACTAATGCAGAGTTATTGATAAATAAACAGTAAGACGCTACAAAATTTAAAATAAACCGTAAACCATCGGAAGTTGAAAAGAAGATTTCAGGGCGATTGCTTTCTTCAGGTGGAGAAATAAATGTGACATTAGACTGCAGGGGTGAGCGTGACCACACAGCAGAGTTTTGCTTTCGTTCTAAGTTCCATAATTCACAAATTCTAAAATCTCTGGTGAGGCCCATTCCAGGGGAATGATGCAGTTAAGCACACGAGGGATTCCTGGGGTTTCAAAGTGGGGTTACACTGATGCACAGCTGGAGTAGATTACTACATTTACATTTGTGAAAGGTCAGAAGTGTCATAAGATCAACTCATTTTCAGACAAAATATGATCAAATTAGAACCGGTTAAATCTGCATGCTAGTAAACATTTTAATGCAAAGCTACTTTTATTTTTGTATTTCTATACATATAAAGTACACGTATATATATGTATATATACGTAGATACACACACACACACACACACACACACACACACACACACGATAAACTACAGATGGACATAATCAGATTATATATCAAACATCCCAGTGCAGGTACACCGAGCGATATTCTCCCACAGGAGCAAACTCCCAGGAGGGCCCCTGATAATGTAGGAATAGAAAAGAAATTACGATAAGGATGAAGAAATTTCTTCTTTCGGTAGCGCTCCACACTGTCAATGAGTTCTAAGAAACAGTACCAACGAAACAAAACAAAAAAAAAAAAAAAAACACTGGTGGGGGAGAATACTGTCCCATACGTAAACTGCGAATGGGAAAGGAATTTACTTGCTAACTGCCACCTGTAAAACTCTGCGACCACAGGCTGCACTAGAACTTTGAACATCCAATCTGTAGTGCTTGGTAAAATGTATGGACGGAGGACCACGTAGCTGCCCTGCACAATCAAGACAGATGCCCATCCTTGCTCCGTCCAGGAAGTGCCCACAGCTCTGGTGGAATGAGCCTTGATGAGTCGGAGGCCTCTACTGTAACACTGGCAATGCATGCCCTCACCCACCTTGCCAGGGTGGCCTTGGAGGCTTTTTGTCCGCTCTGAAAAAAGCAACCTATCAGATTTCCAGAACTCAGCAGTCCAGCTAAGGTATGTCCTAACTGCCTAACCGCCCACTGCAAATCTAACTTGTGCAACTCTCTCCTTCGGTTGTGGACAGAAGGATGGGAGACAGATTTCCTGGTTCACATGGAAGACCTTTAGAATGAAACACGGAACTATTCTGAGCACTACCTTGTCATTATGTACGACAAGGTAAGGTTCTTTGTGGGACAAAACCTGCAGTTCACCAATCCTCCTGGCTGAGAACATAGCAACTAAAACACACCTTGTAAGACGGTACCAACTAAAGCAATTCAAAGAGCTCTTTACTAAGAGCATTCGGGACCAGACTCTGCTCCTGTGGAGGTACAGGGGATAGTAACAGAGGTAAACGCCTGCTGACAGCTTGCAGAAAACAACCTCCCAGCTAGTCCCCAAGGATGATCCCGACCTCTCAAGGTGTTCAAGGTCAAACCAGTCTCCACTACTTCCTGCAGAAAATCCAAAATCTGTGGAACTGTGGCTTTAAAAGGCTGGCTATTTCTCTGTGGCCCAAGCCAAAAGGTAGTCCATATATGAGTATAAGCTGTTGACTTGAAATTCTTTCTGGCAGCAATCAGGGCGTCCACTACCTTCTTAGAGAAACCCTGTTTCAGGAGTCAGGCTGTGAGCTGCATCGCCCTCAGATTTGGATACAGAATGGGACCCTGGAAGAGAAGGCCACTCTACCCCACAAGGCAAAAACAGTGCATGTTGAGCTAGGTTCACCAAGTCAGAGAACCACAGCCTTTTGGGCCACTCCGGAGCGGTTAGAAAAAAAGCATCAAGTACCTTATTTTGCGTATGACCTTTGGGAGGAGGAGCAGAGGAGGGAAGGCACATGCTCTGACAAAATTCCTTGCATATGACAAGGCATCCACTGCCTCCACCTGTGGACACTGGTAGTTGCATTCTGGCTGGAAGTGAACCGGTCAATCTGTGGACGACCAAATCTTTGATACAAAATGTCGAACACCTCCGGTTCAACATCCACTCCCATGGGTGGACATTCTCACAGCTTAGACAATCAGCCTGAATGTTCGACTCCCCCACCAAATGAACTGCTGACAGAGAGGAGGTTCTTCTCTGCCCACAGGAGATCGGTGGCTTCCTTTAACATATCTCTGTTCTTTCTGCCCCTTGACTGTTTATGTACGTCACCATGACAGCGTATTTTCACAGCTTTTGACTGCACCCAATTTTGAAAATAAAGGAGAGCGAGGTGCACAGTCCTCTCCAGGACGTTGATGTGTAGGTGCTATTCCTGTGCTGACCAAGTCCCCTGTAAATAAACCGAAGTGCTGCATGATCAATGGACTCCCATCTCTAGTCTCTTGTGGGCACCGGCCATGTTTGTGTTATTACTTATCCTCCTGTGGCCACCTTAACTGCACCCCCCCGTAGACTTCGCATCCTGTTATTGGGGGATCCGGCCGCCGTTGGTTTCAACCGGGACCGCTGGCACCCAGTAACCCCTGCGGCTTACCCTCCGCAGCGGGGTGGCAGGGAGCCCCTAACTTCCCACCCCCAACGGATCCAGTTTGGGTGCCAACACCCGGCGAATACTCATGGACGGCCATCAAGCCACAGCAGGTGCCACTCCCCCGTTCTGTTCCCCAGAGTCTGAGGGTGTGCAATGGCGCCAGCGGACATGGCGGCGCGCGTCCCCCCTAAGCGTCTGCCCGGACTCTGCCGCTGTGTACAGCGTCGTCCCCAACCTCCAGCCTCTGCCAGGGGCAGTCTGGCGAACCGCTGTGGTTCCCCTCCCGGAGTAAGAGCCGTCCATCCGGACCTCTCCTCCCCCGCCAGCCCCCAGCGACCCATGCTCGCTCCCGAACCCGGGTCGCCAGCGTGGTATGGTGTCCAGCACCTCAGTCCTCAGCACCACCGGACCAGCTGTTGCCCATGTTATAAGTGGATTAACCAAAGCGTGGGTCACTGGGGCAATTAATCCACAGCGGTGTGGTTGTCGACACAGTCTGCGGCCTTGTGCGACAACCCCCAGCTGTGAATTCCCCAGTAACCCACTCCTCCCTCGTGGGTTAATCCTTACTTATTACACCGTGACATTCCTACATGGTTCTTAATGTTAAGTAAACATTGTACTAATACCTTTGCAGCCATGTATCTTGTTCTTGTCATCACATAGAGAACTTGAGAATTCCTAAAATGTCTTTCAACAAGGCCACTACTGCCAAATTCGATTGATACACTTTGCTTTAGGACTTCAAAGAGCACCTTTCCCACAAGTTTCCTACCTCATGCATAAAATCAGTCTTGCTGCATTATTTTTCCCTGCGTTTTCCTTTTCGCTGGTACAATGATCCATTTTGCAAATTTTAAATAATGAAAACCACATTGTTGCTTTGTCTGGTAGTTCACAGTGGCTGTAATGTCTCGTTGTGCCGTGTGGCGCTGTTGCACATGACGTCAACATATGGAATCAGCAGCAGTGCGGAACACATAGTACTTTGGCTGCAGACTAAACACCAATAATTTCATCAACCATGAGCATGTAAGAAAAAATTACTTGCCGCAGTAATCTTTCTTCCATGGGGTCCTTTAGCATCAGTAACTTTTTGCACTTTGCTGACTAGGTGCAATTGCCCCAGATGTGTGCCTTTAAGAGATTTTTTTTAATAAGCGTAGAGCTAGCCAATCAAGACAGGAGGGGGTGTGAACTGAGTGAGAGCTGTTGACTGCTTCAGAATTTTTTCAAGCAAAGACGAGGGCAAATGCCCCAAAAAAGAATTAACAGGATTCAAAAAACATGCAAATGTCGAAAAGTGGAAACGGACAGCAACACGAAGTAAAAACTCAACAACAAAAGGTGCCATAAGAGCCCTTCTCCGACTGGTGAACCGGGGAGGAAGGATGGGAGCTTACTGATGCTAAAGGACCCCATGGAAAAAAGATCACTGCGGTGAGTAATTTATTCTTCTTACCCCAGAAGTCCTTTAGCATCAGTAACTTTTTGCAGACTACCAAGCAGTACCAAGTGGGAGGTGGGCAGAGAACCTACTTGGGAAAGCGGCTCTGCAGAAATGCCCTGCCAAATTTGGCATCAGATCTGGTCTGCACATCCAAACTGTAGTGTTTCACAAAAGGTGTGCACAGATTTCCAGGTAGCTGCTTTGCAGACATCCAGGGAATGTCACTTGCTGCTGCAAGCGAGGCTGCAGTGCCACTGGTGGAATGGGCCCAGAGCCCCACTGGAGGTGGCTGACCAGCTTTCTCATAGCAGAATCTAATACAAGAGACCAACCAATGAGAAATAGTTCTCTTGGTAGCTGGTCTTCCTCTGCCTACATCCCCATAGATGAGAACAACTGAGTGGAAGAGCCTCTGAACTGTCTAGTATGCTCTAGGTAGTGAAAGATGGCTCTTTTGACATCCAAGCTGTGGAGCTTTTGCTCGCCAGGAGTGGATGGCTCAGTAAAGAAGACAGGCAGAGTAATGGACTGGTTCAAGTGAAACTCTGAAACCACCTTTGGCAGAAATTTTCTATTTGTCTTGAGTTCAACTCTATCGTTGTGAGGGATGATGTAATTCGGCTCAGTGCACAGGGCCTGTAGCTCTGAAATCCTTCTGGCAGATGTAATGGCTACCAGAAAGATGGCCTTCCAAGTTACAAACTTGATGTGGGCTGTGGACATAGGCTGAAAAGGTGGATTTATGAGCCCATCTATGCAAAGGTTCAGGCTCGAGGTGCAAGAGGCCTTTGAAAAACTGTTTAAAAATGCCATGGGAAAAAAATGATTTCTTTTCCACCAAAAGGTAGGCTGGAATTGCCACCAGGTGTAGCTTGAGAGAAGATTGTTTCAAGCCTGACACCTGTAGGTGTACCAGGTAGTCTAGCAGGCGAGGGTCTGAAGCTGACAGGGGTTCGATCTTTTCGCTTCTGCACCAGAGGGAAAACCTTTTCCATTTGGCTGCATAAGTCTTTAGTGTTTGGTTTTTTAGCCTTCCTCAGTATCTTAAGGACCTGTTCAGAGTAGTGAGAATGAAAACTAACTCCTCAAGAACCAGGTCTTGAGGTGAAGAAAGTGTACGTCTGGGTACTGCACTGTCTGAGGAAGGGCCAGCAGGGAGAGAGCTGGAGGCAGACGAATGGGCCTGTTGCAGGACATTGAGAGAAGAAAAGGGTACCAGGCTTGCCTGGGCCACTTCGGATCCACCAGGATCATGGATGCAGGCTGCTGCCAGAGTTTCAGCAAAACCATGAATAACAGGGGAAAGGGAAGAAATGCGTGTAGGCACCTCCCTGACCAGTCCAGGATCAGGGCATCCAGAGGAAGTGTTCCTGGTACTGGGGGCCTGCAACAGTACTGAGGAAGTTGAAAATTGAGAGGCAAGGCAAACAGATTCACGTCTGGTGTGCCCCACTGCCTGAACACTGTGGCTAGTACTTGCTTGTTCAGTGTCCATTCGCTCTGACCTTGACTGATGCGGCTTAGAGCATCCAGAGTATTGAGTTTGCCTAGGAGGTGAACAGCTGAGAGGCTGACTCCCAGGGAGAATGCTAGAGACCAGAGCTTCCAAACAGAGTGTTCCTGATCTGGTACCACCCTGCTTGCTTATGCAGAACATTGCAGTGGTGCTGTCTGTTCGAATTTGAACCGCCTGCCCTTCTAGGCTGGGAGTGAAAGCTTTGAGAGCTAGTAAGACTGCTCTGAGTTCCAAAAGATTTATGTGCAATGGTGACTCTTCGAGAGTCTAGCTGCCACTTACTGAGACACAGTCTATACGAGCTCCCCAGCCCAACAGGGAGGCATCTGTGGTGATCATCTCTATGGGAAGAGGAGCTTGAAAGGGGACCCCCTGCCTGCAAATTTGCAGGATCCTACTACCACAGCAAATTTTGGAGAAACTGCTCAGACACCGGAATTAACTTTGACAATTTTTTGCTTCTCTGAGACAAGCGAGCTATGAGGTAGGCTTGCAGGAGTCTCATCCTGTACCTGACCCCGGGACTACTGCAGTCAGAGGCCATTATGTCCCAGAAGTTGGAGGAAATGTCTGGCTGGTGTTGGCTGTCCCTGGGTGAAAGAATCTGCCACTGAAAGGAAACTCTGAATTCTTTCCTGTGGGATGACAGCATATCCCTTTCAAGTGTCCAGCTGGGCCCCCATGAAGGAGAACTGCTGGGTGGGTTCCAGGTGAGACTTCTTGAGATTTACCAGGAAACCCAGAGACTCCAGAGTGCATTCTGTGAGGGAAAGAGATTCCTTGACTTGGCAAGGAGACTGCTACTATGAACCAGTTGTCCAGATAGGGGTAGAGAGCGACATCCAGTCTCCTGAGATGTGCTGCTACCACTGCGAGACACTTGGTAAAGACTCTTGAGGCTGAGGACAGACCGAGGGGCATTGCGGTGAACTGATAGTGACCGGAAGGATGTCTGACCCTGAGAAACTTCCTGCGAGATCTCCTTATGGGTATGTGGAAGTAGGCATCCTTTAAGTCGAGGGAGGCTAGCCATACGCTATGCTGTAAGGACTATACGACCAGTGACAAGAGTGATCACTTTGAAAAAAAAATTTTTTTTTTTTCCTCAGATGTTTGTTTAAATATCTGAGATCTAAGATAGATCACCACTCCCCAGTTTTCTTGTGTGTCAGAAAATACCTAGAGAAGAGGCCCTTGCCCTTCTCGTGGGTGGGGACCCTCTCCACTGCTCGTAAAGCCAGAAGGTTTTGTACCTCTATTTCCAACAGCAGTATCTGTGATGGCGACAAGACGTCTTGACACCTGGGTAAGCTTGAGGTCTGTCAGCTGCTTGAACTGTAATGACAGACCCTTCTCCACTATCTCCAGCACTCACTACTGTCTGATGTGATGAGGAACCAGTGCTGAAGATTGTGAGAGAGTCTGCCTCCACCTGGAAACGGGGAGGCGACCTGGACACTCGCATCAGGACTTAGACTGAGAGGCAGATGGCAGGGTAGAGGTGGATCTTCTTTGGCCCCTTCTTCCCTTGCCTCTGAAAGACCTCCTGTACTGGCTAAAATCAGACTGGGGATAGGGACTAAGGCCTAGGAACAAAACTTCTGCCCCCTACCACCCCTGGGACGGGATCTCTGAAGGGTGGCAGGTTTAGGCTTGGATAAATGGCTCTGCCAGGAGGCCTTGTACTGATCGACCTTTTTCATGTAGTCACTGGTTCTGTCATCAAACAATATATTTTGATCACAGGGAAAATCCATGGCCTTGTTTTGAGTGGCTGTGGTCAGACTGATTGTTCTAAGCCAGGCGAAGCGTCTCAGAGATATGGCATGGGCCATCGCCTTAGAGGCTGCATCACTGTTGTCTGCCATGTGGAAATGGTACATAGTGGCTTCCAAGGTAGTTTCTGACGTATCCACCAGCTCCTGTACCATGGAATCTGATCCGCTGCAGGCGATAGCCTGGACAGATTTCCAAACGGATTTCTGATATTTGGCTGTGAATGCCATGTAAGAAGAAAGCCAGAGAAGCAGGGAAGCTGTGGCATAAATTTTTTTTGCTATAAAGTCAATTTTCTTGGAATCCTTGTCAGGGGGAGAAGGCGACAAGGAGATTCCAGCTTTCTCACAAGCTGCCTGCTGCACTATACTCTCGTGGCTAGGGTGCGCTGACAGGAACTCTGTACCATTTTTAGACAATTTATATTTTCTCTCAAGCCGCTCATCAACCCCTAGTACTCCAAGTGGGGTGTTGAAGCACCTTCATGGTATTTTTTCCAAATGCATTATAGATAGGAACAACCAGGGTCTTGGAGGATGAAAGACCCTTCATCTCTCTATAATCTTCGTCTTCATAGACATCCTGATTGGCTCCTGTGTAGGGAGGTCAAGGTATCCAGCATATTTTGTATAAATGAAAACAGAGGAAGGATCCTTGTGGCCACCTGGGGGATCCCCAAGGCGAGGGTCTGGGGACTCCTGGGGCTCAAGGCCCTCAAATTCCATGTCAGGGGCATCACAGAATTGATCATCTGCGTCACCCCTCACAGTCTACAGAACAGAGAACTGTGGAAGAGTGCTTGCCAGACCCACTAAAGAGGACCCATCTTTTGAAGGGTCTGAAACAGTTGCCATGCTTTTTCCATATCTTGCACTGTCGGAAGAACCTGCGCACTTTGTAAGTGCTTTGTTTTTTCTCAATGCTTTAAGTTGCCTGTTGTCTCACTATTTGCTTTCCCAGGAGCAATGGGAGCATATCTGTCTTAACAGTTTTTTTAGCCACTTCAGAGGCTTGATCAAGCTTCCTTATTTAGTCACTCTTATGTTTCAATTTGAGAGGAACTTCATCTTTGGAAGCTTTACTTTTTGACTGGGATCTGGAGGGTTCCTCAGCACCTCTGCTTTTGGTATTAGCATTTTTGAATGGCCCCTCATCTGAAACCTTTGATTTATCCTCAGCCATAATTAAAGGTCTGTCTACTATGTTCGCCAATTTAAGCAAAACAAACCAGTTCTGGACCTATGAACGGAGTGCAGGTTTCTGTGAAAATGCCACCAGTCAGTCCTGCCCCAGTTAAACTCTGTCTATTACCAGTGCCTTTTTTGGGGGGTTGTAAAAAGCGGAGGTTTAATGCAGGGAAATGCAACATACTGCATCTGGGAGCCAGAAACCCGGGACAAGAGTAAGCCGGGGGAGATGCTACAAGTCTAAATGGCTGAGAGGGACCTGGGGATGGTGGTGGATGTTAAGATGAACAACTCTGAGACTTGTAGAACAGCGGCAAAGGCCAACAGGATACTGGGATGCATCGCTAGGAGGGGAATCACCTCCAGAATAAAGGAAGTGATACTCCCCCTGTATAACTGCTTGGTGAGACTACACCTTGAGTACTGCGTGCAGTTTTGGAGGCCACACTTAAGGGGACACTGAACTCCTGGAGAGGGTCCAGAGGAGGGCAATCAAAATGACCTGGGGCTTGGGGGACAGGACCTATGAGGAGAGGCTCGAAGAGCTAAATATGTACACATTGGAAAAGAGAAGGGACCAAGGGGACACGAGAGAGGTCTTCAAGTACATGAAGGGGTTAAATAGGGGAGAAGCAGTCAAGGTGTTCCGAGAAGGAATGGGGGGCAACTAGAGGCATGGGTGGAAGCTGGGGGGAGAGAGTCAGGAGAGAAAGGAGGTGCTACTTCACTGAGAGGGTGGTGGAAACATGGAATGCTCTGCCAAGGGGGCTGGTGGAGGCAGAGACGGTGGAACAGGGGAAGGGTTCTGGATGCAAAGTCCTGTGCAGTGGGAATATCTGGGACTGGGAAGGGAGAAGCCAGAGAGGACAAGGGGGGGCAGCAAGATCAGCTCCCAGGGTGGGGGCTGACCAAAGGAGCAGAAACAAAAGACTGTTAGGCCTACTCTGCTGGCATTTTAGTATGTTAGTAGGTAAAAGTGGGATCTATACCAGTGCCAATCTTAATAGAAAACCAGTAATACTCAACTGCGCACAGGTGGCTGCTGGACCCTTACAGACAGTCTTGACACAGATGATACCAAGGTCCAGTAATAACAAAATTGAAATTTAAATATCTGTAAACTTTCTTTCTCAGACTGCTGGTCTCCAGGCTCATAACTAGTGGGAGGTCCTTCCCGGAATCATGTGACAGGCAGGAAACTGATCTCTACAGGGAGACCAGATCTTCACCTTCGCATCCTGTAGCCCTCAGTTTACTTCCTGCCTGCCATGAGGCAGGTATCTGCAGGTGCTCTGCCACTGTGGTGGCAGAGCTGAAGACACCAAACCTGATCCTGCGAGGTCTGAGGTAAAAAACAAGGCAACTGTCCCCAATTAGACAGTTCCCACAAGAAATTGGTCAAAAATGAAAGAAACCATCCAAAATAAACACCTGCGATAAAATTAGGCTTTAAAGTAGAGAGTCGCGGTAAAAATAAAGTCTAAATAGCACCGTCACCCTAAACATAAAAAACTTTGAAGCGCTAATAAAAAGTAAAAGTTGTCACTCAGCACACTAAAGGAAATGATCCGAGGAAAACTTTACCCAGATAAGCATTAGGAGGCTGTCAACAAGGAAAGTTGGGAGACACCTCAGAGGCAATATGCTCAGTCCAGAGAAATAATTCTGAAGCAGTCAACAGCTCCCACTCAGATCACATCCCGTCTTTTGATTGGCTAACCCTACGCTCATTAAAAAAAAAATCTCTTAAAGGCACACCTCCAGGGCAATTGCAGCTAGCCAGCCAAGTGCAAAACGTTACTGATGCTAAAGGACTCCTGGGGAAGAAATGACCCCTAAACACCCATTTAAGTTTTGTCAGATATGCTATTTCAGCACCATAGATAAGCAGTAAATTATATACTCAGTGCCCTAATACAAAACAAAAAAGTTATGTTGGCATTCAAGTAAGAAAAAGAGGAACTGCAGAAACAATATTCACAACAGAAACACAAAGATGAAGCAGTCAGTGACTAAACAAGGAAGCACTTTATTGAAGTAGCCACTTGTTTAAAGAGCAGGTAGTTACTCAAATGATGTGTGTGGCAGTTCTGTTACTTTGTTTAAATGTTCTCATCGTACCTTGTGTGCTATGTGGTTTGTGGTATTCTGGTCCATGAATGTATAGTAGTGAAGGTGCGGTGTCCTATCAGCTCAGAGCAGAGGAAAAAAAAAAAAAAAAAGATGACTTGCGCTTTGAAGCCAGAGTCACAGACTAGTAAGATCAGTTACAGCAGTCTGACTCGGGCGTCACGTGTTGGACACTGCTGTGGCCGGCAGTGTGTGCGTCCTTGTATCTCACAGGATCAGCTGTTTACAAGAAGCGCCTCACACTGTCATTCGCGAGGAAGAGCCATCGCTCAAGCAGCTGATCACTGTCAAACCCTCGCACTTTAGCAGCCGAAAAAGGATTGGGACTCCTAACTTTTCCAAACATGGCGGGCACGGTATTTGAGGTTCACACAAAAAAAAAAAATTCCTCCCCATCTTTTACCTGCTTCTATCAGTCAGCATAAGCAGTTCTCGGTCAGTTTCCATTACAGGGAAGTTCCGCAGTTAGTCTATGCAGGGGTTCGAGTGCCATCTTCTCACAATACAGGTTTACTTGCAAGGCACAGTTCTTTGAAATCAATTGTACTTCACTGTGCTGCAAAGATTTTTTTTTCTGTACTATTAGTTTTAATATCGGGGAGACAGTTCTCCAAGGAGACAGGGAATAGGTTCAGTGCAAGCTAAAGTCTTACAGAGCAATTCTGTCAAAGACAGACACACACCCACCCTTACTCACTTAACCCATCAGAGCACCATGTCTTTTTTTTTCTTTCCCTCTGCTCCGAGCTGATAAGACACCACACCTTCCCTACTGTACATTCACAGACCAGAACACCACAAATAACCACACAGCACACAAGGTACGATAAGAACATTTAAACAAAGTAAACACACATAACTGTCATCATTTGAGTTAACTATCTGCACTTTTAAGAAATTCACTGCAAAATGATTACGCAGTAGTACTGTGAAGGAGAGTGCTGAACCCAATACAGGCAGACATTCTGGGCAGCTGCAGAGTGCTCCATACGACGTCATCACTGGAGCGCTCTCGGGGAATGTAAAGCAACCTCAAAAATCAGCCAGCAAAGCTGCAAGCACGGGCAAGCTAAAATGGCTGAATAGTGGTAAATGAGAAACAGATTTCACAAATTAACACATGCAGTTTGGTTTGAAGCCTTATAGATACATCCTGGTAAATTTTTTTTTTTTCTTCACACTTACTGTTTACTGTCATGTAATAGACCGTCAGACAAATTTTGCTTACTTGCAAGCTGAGATTCTAACTACGAATCCCAGAATCCCCTACAACTGACATCAGATCAGAACTGCAGCAGTGGGAGATTCAATTGCCTGCAGTGCATGTTAGAACTTTTATCATCTCCGATCAGATATTTCCCGGATCTGCTGTTCTCCGTGACTGTACTTACCCATGGAGAACAGCAGGACCAACAAACAAAAGATCAGAGCTTATATAAACATGCACTGTAGGCTACTGAATCTCCCATTGCTCTGGCTGTCAGCTGCAGGGGATTCTGGTATTTGTAGGTACAGAAAATGTCAACTTAGAAGTAAACAAAATGAGTCTCATACAACCTACTATGCTACAGTAAATAAACCAGAACGTTTTTGCACACAAGTATACATTCAGACCAGCTCCACACCAGTGTGGGGCACCCTTGGTGCCAACTGTTCCTCTTTAATGCTATCCTGACCCACATTTCATACCAGTTTTCACAGCAGAACACCTTTTCTTTAAGTTGCTATTCCAACTGGAATATCACTCCAAGGCATAAATGATTTTAAGATCCTGATGAGCAGCGATTGCCAATCAAAACATTTTTGATTGGCAAGCACAGTGGTTTGAGAAGCAGTTTCTTAAAATTGTTTTCAAAGTAAAACATAGTCCAAAAGAAGTGAAACAGCAGTAAAAAGTGCCACATTTTGAGAAACAATTACAGCAATTCTTGACAGGGTTTGAAACTGGCACCAACCAGCCCACTAGCCAAATGTTGGTAGATTTCGTGTCGGGCTAATACAATTTTCCTTTAACTAGCCCTGCAAGCTGGTACTGGCAAAGGTGACAATTCATACGTGCACCAGCTGGGCCAGGGGAAAAGTCTGAGGCTAGTGGATGTTTCCAGGCACTAGCCCAGCTGGCTAGTGGCTACAAAACTTAATTTCAACCCCTGCCTGATATAAGCTGGAAATTTAAAACGTCTTGTTTTTTTGGCAAATTGCTTCTAAAATTATGTAGTAAAATCCCCAAATCTGTAGCCAACCCCAAACATCTCATTTAGTTCAACACAAAGCGTCCATCCGCATACCTCTCAACTGTTACACATTACAGGGCACATCACTCACCTTACCCCTCAGAAACTGAGTAGGCAATACTTCATCTTTCACAGAAATTTGAAAGCAAAATTACATAATCTACTGTACTATGCTCAGTTATCGTCAAACTTAATCAGTACACTTCTATACACAGTGTTCTTGCTATATCATGTTTGATAGGTCACACATTTTGCCCCATTGACATACACCTTGTCACACATTTAGGCGATGAAAGGCTAAGAGGTATGATCAACATCATCAAATTGGACAAGTCGGAGCCCCAAAAAAAAAGCCAAATCCAGAAGCCCAGAAAAAAAAAAAGTTGCAAAATCCAAATATTAATAGCAAAATGCAATTTGACGAGTGTCAGCTGGCAATATGGTTCCATTTAACTCAACGGTGGAATGAAAGGCCAAAATGTGGATTTTTACAATGTGGCAACTCAATTAATCAGTAACTGCTTCTAATCAAGGCTGCATTTAATTAGCAAATAATTTCTGGTTACAAATTATGTGAATGAATGCGGACACCTCTGCAATTTAGTTATGCATTGCTCTTTCAAGCATCTGCTGTATTTTGTCTTGCATACTGCCAACTCTTAGACCTGCTTTTCACTATGCATTATGTTCGGCATTATTGTACCCAGTTTCTTGTTCACAGCTACATACAACCCACAATCTCCTGGGTGACACCAGGAAAGAGTTACAGCTTGATGTGTTCTTCCCAGTTACCATATCTTCAAATAAATGCATCTTTTGGATAGGTGATGAAATGCCAGGACTACAAACGGAATAAAAATGTGCATCTGTTGATCGGGAAAGGAGGGCTACGACATTCAGCCACTTCACCGGAGTGCACATAAAAACCACATGAAATTTAACCAGATTAAGCTGTTGGTGGTATTTTCTTTTTGGGGTAGGGGAGTGGAGTTTGGCAACTCAGAGAAATTCCCCTACTCCTTTCATGAAGTGCCATGGGGTCTTTAACGTCAATCTGAACAATCACCAGAACAGGAGGCGGGACCTCAAAACGCAGCACTTCAGGAGTGCATTATCACCCTAATGCTGCACTACATCCCCCGATACAGAAAAACAGTCCAAATGCACGCAAAACACACATACTCCATCAATGAAATGTCCCAAGCTAAATCCTTTAAAGAAAAGATGGCATTTGATCATGATGAAACCAAGTCAATTCAACCTTCCATTTCTTAGGAAACAAACTCTGCAGTTGTGTTGACCCTTCTAATGTACGAATAGTATGTGTTCCTTTTTATTGGACTAACATACTATGTGAACGCTGCACAAAGCGTAACCATACACAATCTTTCTTGGCCACATGTGTCCCTCTTCAGGTGTACAACATTCAACACCAAACGCTGGCATCTGTGCGGCCCCCAAAAAGCTTGTGTACTCCAACACCTCTGTACAAATCCAGATTGTTGTATTTCTATAACGAAACCACACTTTGCTAGTCTGCCTATTCAACTTCCCAGCCATCCAAGGCTAGCAGGTATGGTCACTTAGGTCTAGATTAGTAATGCTCATCATTTTCCACAGGTCCGAGCTTCCACACAGCAAGGCTCCAGGTTTCTTGATTTTTGCGTGAGACTTGAGCAGAAGAACACAAAATCACAATGCTGCACTATTCTTTAACACTGCACAGTTCTTTTGGCTATTACTTTCATACAGTTAAGGCATTAGATGCAACGCCAGTGAGTGCATCAGACACAGTTTGGGTTTATCCAAAAGCAGAGCGTAACCCGAATTCCATATACTGCAAAACAAGTGACAGGTTAGTAGTGCCACTGGTAGGCCATAGATCAGAAGAGTCTTCTTAGAAGATGGTATGGCATATTACTATGAATTTCACACAAAGGTAAACCATAGATATCGATCAACGGTGATGTGTCAATAAACTACCTGCAAATTAAAAGGTTAAGTAACTGCGTGCTGAAAACAGAATATAACACTGCAATCAACATTGCGACCATTTGTCTCCAAAAATTATCCAGAAACTAAAAAATTTAAGTACAATACCTTCCCTACGGAACAAGTGCACACACCCTCAACGCAATACCCCCAATAAAACACTGGTATGGGCCATCCAGGGCATGAGCTTTACTGCACGTTTTGCAGCTGAGAAATCAGTGACCTAACTTTTGTACAGCACTCAACTGTTCCCCCTATTCAAACTCGTAGGGCTTAGGCTAGTAAAAAAACATTTCTTCCAACCATGTGGCCGATGCCAACTTCTGCTTGGAGCCAGCATGACAATCTTAGCACGCAGTGTGGGAAAAATCAGGTGGGCAAAGGCCACAAAAAATGGTTTGGCCATCAGATTTCAAGTTACTGGTCAGCTGGCTACATGCCCACAAGTGATTTTTGAGCCAATAAAATTAATCTGGTTACCACATTTTGAAAGCTAGTGGCAAAACTGGCAACCAGCTCACAAACTTGATTTGTCCCGACACGTTGATGAAATGATAAATATAAAACACACTTTTTGCGTTAGTGTTCTCGAAACAAAATAAACCAACCCTGACATCTGCTGCTATATTATGTGGCGTGAAGTTCTCATGAGGCCAACCCAGTCAGCCTAACATGCAACAGTGTGTTGAAACTTACCATCGGCAGGTTGCTGGAAGTTGACATAGGCGTATCCGAGGGACCTGCGGGTTATCATGTCTCTGCACACCCGAATGGAGAGAATCGGCCCGGCCGGGCTAAATTTCTCGTAAAGCATGGCCTCGGTCACGTCCGGGTGCAGATCACCCACATACAGGGAGGCCATGGGGTAACTTGGAGCACTTGGGTTCATCTTTCTGTTTTTTTTTTTTTTAACCTTTTGAAATTTAAAATCTAAAATAAAATGTCAAAATTTTGGAAAACTTATTTCCACTTAAAAATCGATTCAGGATGGTTTTCTAACTGCTTCGAATGCCCAAGTATATTTAAACGAAGTAAACTTAAAGGCGCCTCTTAAACCTGTTCGAAATAAAATAAGGCCTAAATATCAAGTCCAATCGATTGCGTTTGTTAAAAGCTCCAAATGTTACATCAATTTCAAGCGACTAATAAATTAATCGTTGACCACGCGCCTCCGGTCTGTTTCTCCGAAGAAAAAATGAGGAAACGCAATATAAAATTGAAGCGAGGCCTCTTCAACGTTTTTCCGCTTCTTCGATTTGATGGGAGATCAAAATACTTCGCTTCACTGCTTTTTTAATAAAAACTAAAAAAAAAGGATTTTTTTTCGTTTTTTAGGTTTTTTGAATTTTTTTTTATTTTTTTTATAATAAGAAATGTGTGCCGAGGCTCGGCTCCGGAGCACACACTCACACACACAGCACTAACAGCCGGGGTTTAGGGGAGTAGCCCTAGTGCTCCGTCCCGCTATTTATAGTCTCTCTGTGACGTCAGCACGTAGGCCTCCTCCCCCACCCAACCGGAACAAACTGGGTTATCGACGGGCCGCAGAAGTGAGCAACAGACCAAGCCCTTGCCATGCACGGGTGGTGTGTGTTTCTTTCTTACGTGTCCGTCTCCCCCAGTTTGAATACACTGAATCGGGAAAATATCTCATTGTGCAAGGCTATATTGACTTTATATATGTGCAATTTGAAGTGACTGGCTGTTATAGCTTAGTCAGGATGTCCTGGCATAGTCTGGAGTTTTCCGCTATCCACCTGATCTACGTGCTTAGGTCGACCGCTGATTCAGTGCGATTGCAAGCGAGGCTCCACAATATCCGGGGAGCCCGCTGCGCATGCGAAGTAACGTTCTTAGGACGTTAGTGGTCATTGATTGCAGCGATCATGGGAGATGTAGTTTGAGAGCCACAGTTATTCCGGTTTTCAGTGTCCCACGTCGCAATGACGTCTCCCATTGTACGCGTCTCAAAGCCCTTTATGACTGCCTGGCAAAGAAACGTCAGGGAGGTGTTTGCAGAGATTGTTGATGGCGAGACAAGGAGGCTTCGCTTACATGCTATAATTGAGTATCTTTCCTTACTGTAGTAGCAGCAATAATTATAATATTACATTCCAAGGAACCAGTGGCTGCTATATAATACAGGGTGACACCTGACTACATTACCCAGCATGCTCTCGGCACTCGAATAAGCTCTTTTCATCTAAAGGTCATCCTTCTTTGCTGTTTAGGGCCAAGCAGGTGGAGGACTCGTGGCTCTGCAAGGCAGGCAGTCTTCAGTCAGCGGCCTAGCAGGTGTTTCCCCACAGATAACTTAACAGAAACAGATTTTTGTCGGCAACAAAGGACCTCTAGGCCCTTCGAGTCTGCTCCTTGTCCCTGCCTATTCTGTCACCACTGACCTTTGTTGGTCAAAGGTAATTCCCCCCCCCCATTCCTCTACCTAATATGCCCCTGTGCCTAATGCTATCCTATGCATACTTGAAGCATCCCACTACCTCCTTTGGCAGGTTGTTCCAGTCATCCACCACCCTGTTTGTGAAGAAGTATTTCTGTACATCTCTCCTAAACTTCCCCCTCTTAGCTTCGTTGCTTGCCCCTAGTGCCTTCCATTTTCTGAAATAGACCCTCCACTTCCACCTTGTTCTCTCCTGGGAGGTACTTGTAGGTTTCAATCATGTTCCCTCTCGCTATACTCTCTTCCAGGGGAATACATGTTGACGTCCTGCAGCCTTTCCTTGTATGGCTTCTTGTGCAAACCTGTCACCATTTTGGTTAGCCTCCTCTGCACTGCCTCCACCCTTTCAGTGTCCTTGCGGAGGTGTGGCATCCAGAACTGGACACAGTACTCCAGGTGAGGCCTCACTAGTGAGCGATACAACCTCAGCACCGCTCCCTCCTGCTACAAGTCCCTCTCCCAATGCACCCCAGCATGCTGCTAGTGTTTCCTACTGCTTTATCAAACTGCCCAGCTATCTTGAGGTCATCAGACATGATGACCCCCTAGGTTTTATTCTTGCTTGGTGACTGTACGCTCCATTCCCCTCACCTTATACACAGCTTCTGGGTTCCGCAGCCCTAAAGTGCGTAACCTTAACCACAGTAGCGGAACAGGTTTTTGACCATCGGTGTCGGCGGGACAGTTCGAATAGAAGATATAATGAGGTACTATTGAGAACTGAAGAGGTAATGACGGCTCTCAAGAGGTAGGTGCTTCTTCCTCAGTTAATTCTGATGCTGTTTTATCATTGGAGGATGTAGCCCTGAAGCTGTCGAATAGGGCAGATTTCATCCCGATTCAAGCTGCTGCTTCTAGCGACCATGTTGCAGCAGCCACAGCCTAGGTGTCTGTTGGCTCTCTTGACCCTGCTCCCTGTGAGAAGCACTCTTCTAAAACAAATGTCCAGTGGTGGGGCAAGATCTGTATCAACACCGCAAAAGGATTTTTTTGTCCCTGACTCTGAACCTCGTCCACGCAAATGACAACCCCCCCCAGCTGGGAGTCGGACTCCAGCTTGGAGACTTCTGACTCTGATTTAAATGCAGATGAGTCAGAACCCTAGTCTTGGTGCAAAGACATATTTAATAAAAAGTTTAGACAAGAGGTCCAAGAAATGTCTGAGAACACCTCATCTCGTTTTGACCCGGATTCTGAGACGTAACAAACTCACAGTGGGATCCCATGCCTGATACAAAATCATACCTGGAGCCCAGGCTGCGCAAGGTGCTGGATAAGTTCACTAGATGCAGGATTTCTGCAGGAATTCCATTAGCCTTGGCCTTGCCAAAACTTGGCATTGGTTCCAGAATTTGATTAACTTATTTTTTACGTATTTGGGGAAAACAGGGAAGGACCCCAAATGTGGCCTGAAGCACAGCCTGAAGGCTTGCCAGAAAAAAAATGTTAGATTTGGTTGGCCCACTTGCCCTCCTTGGTGATGCCACAGAGAAGGCCCTGCAGCAGGAGGTTTTTCTAGACCACTCTTATGTAAGGGATCTGTTTCAGCATGCAACCTGCCTGCTAGGCATCACTTTTCCTGCTTTGTCAGTGGAATGCCACAGGGGCCGCTCTCCTGAAGTTCCACCCTAAATAGCGGTTCTAGCTACCCAGGATGGGGAGAGGGAGGCAGAGGGCCTCCACTTCACAGAAGCTGTCCTCAAAGATTTACAGAAGCTGGGCAAAGGAATATCGTAGAATGCAAGAGACCCACTCTTCATTGCGCTCCCTCAACAAGAGGGTTTTTGTCAAGCCAGAAGAGGCAGGGGCTGCTCCTCTGGCTGGAAGTGAGGTCGTGGCTTCAAAGTCTGGTCCTGCAGAGCAAGAGGGATCCAAATGATCACTGCAGCAGGTAAGTATAGCTTTATCCATGCTGGTAAAAAGCTCAAGCCACATTCCCAGGCCCCTGCAATTGGCAGGCAGACATACGGCTTTCTTTTCAAACTAGGAAGTGATCTCTCAAAACCCATGGGTGTTGGACACAATGAGAGGGTACCGCATAGAGTTAGATTCTTCCCCCCTGTTCCTGAGTTACACCCCTCTAACTCATCCTTTCTCTTCAGAAGACCATGGTCCGATATCAGAAGAGATACTTTTTGTGTTAACAAAGGGTGCCATAGTCCAATCCTCTTGTCCTTCAATCATGTTTCAAAGCTCCCTGTTTCTCATCCCCGGAAAGGACAGAGGCATGCTGCTCATCATAAACCTGCAGCCACTAAACACGTACATCTCTTACAATCACTTTAAGATGAAGGACATCCAACTTCCTCAGCACACCCTCCTACAGGGAGACTTCCTGATTAGGGTGGATCTGAAAGACACATATTTTGCCATCCTGGTCCACCCCATTGGCTAGAGTTGTATGTCCTTCAATTGATAGGGGATGGCATATCAATTCACCTCTCCCCTTCAGCCAGTCCCCAGCCCCATGGTGTTTAACAAAGATTCTCAAACCTGTGGTGGCCTGCCTTCTGGTGGCAGGGTTCAAGCTTATTTACCTGGATGATATCCTGATCATGCATCAAGATCAGGGGGTCCTGGAGAGCACTGCAGCTCTTGTAGTCTGCTTTCTGGAACTACTGGGCTTTGTGATCAACTGTCAGAAGCTTGCCTTAGTTCCATCTCAATCAATTATCTTTCTAGGGTTTGATATCCTAATAGGTTCATAGGAAAAATACAAAGTCGAGGGAACGAGCCCATATTGACTTCGCCATCCATTAACTAGGATGGAAATAGTATTTTTTTTTTCTCCCATATAATTATCCAAATTAATCTTGAAAACATTTAAACTGGGACTATTTACTACATTTAACGGAAGAGAATTCCAAATTGGGACAGCTCTCTGGGTTATAAAATTCTCCTTTGGTAGTCCGTGTGTTAAATGTCTTAATTTTGACATTATGAGACCTGGTAATACTTAAACTATTTCCTTTACTAAACAAAGGGTTTCAAATAAGGAAACATCTTTTGATGCCCTAAAAATTAAACACAGATCCCCTCTAATAGATCGGTATTCCAATGAGTAGAGTTTAAGTTTTTTTAATCTTTCTAGATATGGAGTGAATTTAAGGCCCTTAATATTTTTAGTGAATCTACGTTGTACCCTTTCTCTTTTAATTTTATCCTTTACAAACATAGGTGCACAAAATGATGAGCAGTAGTCGAACTTTGATCTAATCAGACAACTGTATAGGGAATTAATACCTCAGGGTCTCTACTTTTAAGATTTTAAATATACAATTAAGTAGGAAATGACATTTTAACCATTAAATTATTATGATCAGTAAATTTTAAATTATCCGTAATCATAACTCCTAGATCATTTTCGAGGAAACTACAGTCAAGGGTACAGTATTCAACATATATTGAGCTTTTAAATTATTTTTTCCAAAGTGCATAACCTTGCATTTATTTATATTTAGGGATAAATTCTTTTCACTAGCCCAAATTAATATATTGTTTAAATTTGACTGAAGATTATAAACTGAGGCCGCATCATTTACAATGCAGCCCAGTTTAACATCATCAGCATACTTATTTATCCAGACACCATTTGATGTAGACATGCTGGCGACCACTGGATTGAACAAAAAAGGTCCCAGCACAGAGCCCTGGGGTACTCCACTAGTCACATTGCACCAATCAGAAACGTAACCTCTGATGGAAACTTGCTGTTTTCTTACCAGTAACCATGATACAACCCAATTTATTATATTTATACATATGTCATGGTTATATAGGCATTCTGTTCATAGTGGAGGGTCTTGTCAAACTCCCACCCCTACCCCAGAGGCTGAATGACTTGGAAAAAGTCCATCAGGAAACTGCAAAAGTGGCAGTTTGCTCCTATTCAGGATCTGGCCAGGTCGATCAGTCAGATGTCATCTTCCATCCAGGCCATCTTTCTGGGACCTCTCCACTGCAGAGTCCCATAACACCTGAAAATCCAAGCCCTTCACCAATCCTGCTTCTATGACTCACAGGCTCCCCTATCAGGGGAGGTCAAGTCAAGTCAAAACTCATTTGATGGCTCTGCCAGGCAGACTCCTGGAATATGACAGCCATCTTTGGACCCTTCCGGGGTTAGTCATAGAGCCGGAAGCCAGCCACTCGGGCAGGGGACTTGGTGCGAATGGTGCACTATGGGGCAAATGATCAGTCTGGGAACAAACCTGCACACCAGTTGCCTGGAACTCTTGGTGCTGACTTCGCAGTCAGGAGTTTCAACAAGGGTCATTCAAATCTATGCATCTTTCTGAAGACGGAAAATGTGGCAGCTGTATGCTACATTAATCTCCTAGGGAATACATGATCAACACCTCTGACCAAGTCAGCTCTCATGTTCTGGTCCTTCCTGCAAGCCCAACACATCCCAGGCCTCTCCAATTCTGCAGTGTACTGGAACTCTCATTACCTGGTGGACTCCAGTGAATTACTTCTCCACCAGGATTACTTCCTTAGAATCTAGGAGCAAATGGGTCCTCTACCCATAGATCTCTTTGCCTCCTGGCTGTCCCATCAATTACTCCCCTTTTTCAGTTGGAGCCAAATCCATTGGCCCTGGCAACAGATGCATCCTCTCAGGACTGGAGCCAGTCTCTGGGGTATGCGTTTCCCCCCGACGAGACTCTAAACCAGGAAGTGTGCTGTTGTGTGTTGCTACATTTGTACACTGACTCTATTTGGATTTTATCTGCTGGAGATAAAAGATATTGCACGTTCTGCAAATACAGCATTATCAGGAGTCGGTGAGTCTTTACAAGGAACTTTAAAAAAAACTAATTGTGTTTTGAGAGATATTCTCTCTAGAGCCTTGGTTACGGTGCTGGGTTTTTTCTCTGATTACAGTTGTCACTGTCTAAACCGGGAGCATGGCATGCCTAGGTGTGTCACAACTACTGTGCATTTGCTTGTTTCCCCCCTTCTCCGTTATCTGTAGCCCCCAGCCCAGATCAGCAAACAATGGACAACGGTGGTTCTGGTGGTGCAAATGTGATCTTCACAGGTCTGGTACTCATCGCTCCTTAAACTAACCATAGTGCCCCCCTCTCATGATTCCCCAGGCTCCAGACACTCTGGTGGACCTGGTGGGGTTCTACCATCCAATGACACTTGACGGGACCCTGTGTCTAGCAGTGTGGACAGTTTGGAGGGGCTCAAGGGCTGCCCCAGGCCTTTCAGCAGGAGCTGCTTCACTGCTCAGAGAGGCCTGGGTACCAGGAACTAGGAAGGCTTATAAGTCAGCCTGGTCTGCGTAGGTATGCTGGTGTGATCCATGACATCTGGATCCCTTTTGTACCCCTGTGACTCAAGGAATGGAATTTTTGTTTGACCAGGATTATTGATCTTCTCAGATTGTTTATTTCAGCGAAACATTGGCCTGTTGAATGTAATAATGTTCAACAGCATTCTCTGGTTTGCAGATTTCTCAAACCCATTAAAATGTCCAGCCCTCCTCAGGCATGTTAGTAAATCACCTGGGATGTCAGTTGTGTATTTTTGCACCCTGGAGGCCTGGGGTGACATTGACACTTTTCCCTGAAGCAGCTCTCCATGAAGCTTGCTTTGTTATTTTGGATTCCATTAAAAGGGTATCAGACATTAAGGCCCAGGATGTCTCTCACATGTCCTCCAACCCTGATGGGGTCCATTTTTCCTTTGTAACGAGGAGGAAGACTTCCTCTGTGGGAGTCTTTTACCCTAGGTTTGATGTCGACCCATATCTTTGTGTGGTTCACTTTCTCCAATCGTACCTCTCTAAGACTCAAAATTTGAGAGACCCAAACTTTAATCAGCTACTTATCAGCCTCTCCAGACAACACAGGCCAGTAACCACAGCCACTATTGCCCAGCACTTCCACTGGACTGTGGCAGAAGCGGATGTGGACTTGACCATGTTCAAAGCGCACTGTCCCAGAGGGGCCATGTCCAGTCAAGCATTCCACATGGAAGTTAGGCAGGAAGATATTTTTCATTCAGCTGATTGGTCAGGTGATTCTGTCTTCTGCCAGTTTCATCACAGATTAGTGGATGCTTCCCTAGCCAGTAGGGTTCTGCAGCAGGCTTTGAACTAGCCTGTAAACAGAGCCAATTTGTTTCTCTGTAAAATTGGGATTTTCCTGGAACGTAGCTTGACAGAAAGTCATGTTTTAATAAGGGACAAGGAGGCGATAGATTACACCCCTCCTTACCCTCCCAGTGTTTGTTTTCCTACAGTTTCATGAGATGATCCTGGGAAGACCAGTTCCAGCATTAATTTGAGTCCCTCAGTTAGTGTTTTGCCTGTTGCACTTGAAGCAAAGGAGGACAACTGTTAAGTGAGAAGAACCTTTTGTAATACTGAGGGCATGCTGGGAGGGAGTGGGGCCTGCTGGATAATGTAGTCAGGAACTACCATGTATTAGATAAGGTCCACTGGTCCAAACATTTTTTTTTGGTTCCTTAGAATGTAATGTTTTACTATTTTGCTGCTATCACAGTAAAGAAGGATGTTTATGGCCTGTAATCTGTCATCTCATGGTGTTTTATTAAAACCATGACTTTCTGTCAAGCTACAGTCTATGAAAATCGCAATTGTACAATGTAATTTATTCAAACAATAAGGCATGACAGTGTGTGTATTGTTGTAGAATTTACCCACACCTGGTGTGGTGTGTCAGGGGACCACCGGCCAAGTGACTATAACTACACCAGAAGTGGGTCAGTCCCACAAAAACCAGTGTAGATGGAGGACTAAGGACCCCAACGTAGGCAGTATGTGAATACCACACTATCCTATTAGCATACTGCAATGCGTTACTCTGGCTGCCCATTTATGAGTGTATGTGGGGAAGAGACCCCCAGATAAAAACATACATATATATTATTTGGTGTTCTTGGAAGGGGGTGCTCTCCCCCACCCCACACCCCCAGTTTCTATTTTAATTTTAAAATGTGAGGACCTGAGTGCTCAATGAAAGGTTTAAATGTTACATGGATGAACATTTAGACTGACAGAGGGGGGAGGCTGTATTACCAAGGGAGGCATAAATCCCCAGGTTAAAGCAATAGAAAGAGAGTGTCAGAAAGGAGAAAATTCCACCAGGGCTAGGGAGTAGGATGAAGGAAGAGTGGTCAGGGTGGAGGACAAGTGTGGAAAGAACGAAAGTTGTAGAAGGAGAGATCTAAAGTGGACAAGAAGCAGAGGGGGACATAGATGGAAGGAGGAGTTAGGGGAAGCCTCAGGAAGCATCACAGAGAGGGGGGAGAAAGGGGATGCAGGTAGAGAGGGAACAAGGTTTGGTAAGCCATGTACGCCAATGCAAGGAGTCTCGTAAATGACATTTTGGACCTGGGGGCCTTCATAGTGGAGGAGAACCTGGACATACTGACCATAACTGAGTTGTGGTGCACTGAAAGTCACAAATGGGATATTGCCGTACTAGGATACTCTCAGTTCAGAAGAGACAGGGAAAGGAGTGGGGGAGATGGGATTATCGTGTACATGAAAAAGAAAATCAGGGCTATGGAAGTGAAAGGGAACTTAGAGGCAGGGGAAGGGCTGGAAGTGCTGTGGGTCACCATGGTAAAGACAGGAGCAGGGACCACTGTTCGCACTGGCATGGTACACAGGCTTCCAGCAGGGTCTGGACAAGTTGCTAGGGGAACCATTGTCAGGATGGCAAATAAAGGGAGCTACTACTGGTTGGGGACTTCAAGTTGTCTGATGTGGACTGGAGCCTTCCAGCTGCAGCTTTGGCTAGAAACAGGGCAATCCTAGACTCCTTACAGGGCACTTTCTTCAGGCATCTAGTCAGTGAACCCACTAGGGACAGGGCAATACTGAACCTGGTGCTTATTAACAGGGACAGTATAGCAGATGTCACAGTGGGCAGTCCCCTGCGGACCAGTGATCACCGTACAGTGTGGTTCAGTATTAAGATGGGTGCAGAAGCAAACCACATGAGAAAGAGGGCCCTGGATTTTAGGAAGGTGAATTTTAAAGTAATGGGAAAATACCTTAGAAAACAGCCTGGCATAGGTGGATTGCCAGGGTGGGGTAGAGTAACAATGGCGAAAAATAAGGGAAGGTACATTAGTAAAGACAAACCTGTCTCTGTGTGAAAGAAGTGAGTAAAAGTGGGAAGACAAAAGGCCACTGTATCAGTCTAAGGTGGTTATCACAAGTGTGAAGGAAAAGAAGGTGGCAATCCAAAGGTACAAAGAAACATGGAGGAGGAGGATAGAGAGAAGTACCAGGTAAAACAGAGGGACACGGGGAGGACTGTGAGGCAGGCAAAAATGCAAATAGAAGAAAGGATAGTTGAAGGGGTGGCAGAAGGGGACAAGACGTTCTTCAGCTATAATAAGTAAGAAGAGAATGGCAAGGGAAGGGATAGTGAGGCTAAGGATGACTGTAGATGGTGACTGCACAGAGGAGGATAAGGAAAAAGCTGACATCCAGAACAGGTACTTCTGCTCAGACTTAACAGTAGGGGGGTGGCGGATGGAACAACAAGGGGCAGCAGGACCAAAGGGTAACAGAGGAAAACGTCCTCAAGGGACATGCAAACCTGAAAGTGGACAAGGCCATGGGACCAGACAGGATATAACCAAGGGGGTATCCAGTGAGGTTAGCAACTGAATATGAGCAACCGTCAAAATGGTGACACATAAACAGCGCTATCCTCAGGGTAGCGACCCTCTGCGAAGGTGAACTGAAGGGGAGACTAGGGGAGGGATAGGGAAGAGGGTTTCTCAGGGGTACTGTACCTGCAGCCAAGCTAGCCATGTGGTGTGATGGTGAGGGTGGTTAGTTCTGGCACAGCAGGTACTGGGTTCAGGGCTGGGAACTGGGGGTGGAGGGGATTTTGCCGTTGCAATTTTTTGTGCAATCAGTGTCGCCCCTCCCGACATGCACCCCCGGAGTTAGTAATCCTAAGCAGTGCCCCCGCATAAATACTAAGTCCAGTTGCTTGATGTTTGTTTGCCGGTAAGTGTATATCATTGATTTACTTTTTGACAATATACACTCGCCCTAACAGCAATTGCTGTTATCAAGCAAAACCATCAAAGAGTGATAAGGGAACTCTGGGTGGAGCTTGCTGCACCAACTGACAGCCCTGTTCAACAGATCACTGAAAACAGGAGTGGTTCCAGAGTGCAGGAGGAGAGCTAACATAGTACCACCCCATAAGAGTGGCAGCAGGGAGGAGGCTAGCAACTGTAGACCAGTCATTCTCACAGCACTGGTAGGGAAATTAATGGAAACCCTGTTAAAGGAAAAGCTAATGGAATATCTTGAAGCCAGTGACTGGCAGGACCAAAGGCAGCATGGATTCACAGGGGGGAGGTCATGCCAGACAAATCGGATTGATTTCTTTGACTGGGTGACCAAGAAAATAGAGAAGAGCAGTGAACATGACCTACTTGGACTTCAGCGAGGCCCTTGTTACTGTGCCACATAGGAGACTGATACAGAAATTAGATAGTCTAGGAGTGGGTGTCAAAGTGGTAAACGAGGTAAAAAAACTGATTAATGGATAGGTGGAAGAGGATGGGGGTAAATGGCACTCAAAGGAGTGGGGAGTGAACAACAGGGTATCACAGGGCTCGGTATGGACTGGTCCTGTTCAGTGTTTTCACAAGTGACATCACAGAAGAACTTGGAAGGAAGGTATGCCCTTTTGCAGATGACACCAAGATCTGTAATAGAGTGGATACTCAGGAGGGAGTGGAGAAAATGAATATGGACCTTAGAAAACTTGAGGAATGGTCAAGGGTTTGACAGCTGGGGTTCAATGCCAAAAAGCGCAAAATCATGCACCTGGGGCATAGAAACTCAGGAGCTGATTATAAAATGGGTGGAGAGGTACTTTCGGTCCACGAAGCAGGAAAGAGACCTTGCAGTTATAATATCCAGTGTGCTCAAAATCGCAGGGCAGTGTGACAAGGTAGTGAGTAGGGCCAATGGGATCATGGGGTGCATAGGGAGAGGTATCGCCAGCAGAAGGAGAAGGGGATTAGGGTCACTGGTGAGACAAAACCTGGAATATAGTGTACAGTTCTGGAGACTGCATCTCAGAAAGGATATAGACAGGGTAGAGGCAGTCCAGAGGACGACAACTAAAATGGTGCAGCAGTTGCAGAAGAAACCATACGAGGAGAAACTGAGGAATTTCAACATGCACACCCGGGGGGGGGGGGGCATGATAGAAACAAGTATTTTACGGGGGTGAACAGGGTACATGTGGAAAGCCTGTTTCAAATGAGGAAGTATAACAGAACAAGAGAGCATGCAACAAAGCTAGAAGGGGGGGAATGTAGGAGGGGCGTGAGGAAATTCTACTTCGCTGAAAGAGTGGTGGATGCCTGGAACAGCCTGCCACTAGAGGTAGTGGGGTCAAGAATAGTGGGGGGGGTTTCAAACATGCATGGGATAAGCATAAGGGAATACTGATAAATAAGCACGAGGGAATGGTTGCAGGAGACTAGTTAGGATCTGCAGAGACAGAATAAGCAGGAAACAGCTAGGTGTGCCATACAGTCCTTTTCTGCCAACACATTCTGTGTTTCTAAAACTGAGTAGTGGGTCAGTTTGTTTCCACTAGTATCGCTATTGCTAGCACAGAAGCACAGCGTAACACAACACGTACATGTACTAACTATACTACAGGACAGGTTGCATATCGGTAAGCTGAACTACTTGTGGGGTCCTTAGTGCTCCACTTACGCATAACAACCCACACCCTGGAGTGCCGTATTGTGATTATTTATTTGGTTGGTTTTTGTTAATTGGGTACGTACACTAGACAGTCTAATGCCTCTTTACAGGTACGACCCGGAAGGGTACAAACATGGGCAAAAGCATGCATAGAACAACCTTCGTACCGTGAACAATACGCAAAGGGCAAAGCACTATTAGGAGTAAAAAGTATAACTGCAGTGATGAAATTCTTAAAATAAAGATTATTTTTAAATTATATGCTGTATTTAAATTTTTTTTAATATTTTTATAGAAATATCTTTCCATCCTACAATAAATGGTGCCTTGTTGCTGGGCAGAGTATGGTTGAAGAAGCTCTCCCCTGTATCAGCTTCTGTTATGAGGTTCTTCTTTTTTATTATTGCAACAGCCCTTTGACTCACCTTGGCTGCTCTGTGGCCCTCAGGACCACCAGGTATAACCCCTCCGAAGGGCCCAGCCTGGGTTCCGTAACTGGATAATAGGTTTGGGCGGTGCCTCCACCTGGGGCAGTGGCAGGGAATACCTGTAGACAATTTGCAGGTTACCACCCCCCCAGGAAATAATATCTGCCCCCAAGTACACGCTCTCCTCACTATAATAATCTCCCCCCCCACACATATATATACACACACACACACACACACACACACACACAATAAATGGAACCTACAAAGTCACAGACACAAGAATTAACATGCAAACAACGGTGAGATTTATTACAGGGAAGGGGAGAAAAAGGGAAACAGTAAACAGCACAATTACTTTAAACCCCCCAAGCAATAACGTTACTTCCCACCTTAGGGTGCACCCTAGAATGTCCTTTGATGCACTTGTTGCCTCACCGGATGGTAACGCAGGCCTGAGAACTTTTGCTGGGGCCCATAACTTTAAATGGATTCTACTGTAACTAAACAGCCTTGGAGCAGCTTTTATATGGAGCAGCCCAGGCCTTACCCCTCCGTAAACTAAGTAGCTAGCTAGCTGATAAAGACTCCCCAAAGCCACAGCCTGGAGTACTTACAGTTCAGAGGTACACAAGTTGGGGAGATTCAGATGGCTGGAATGCAGCCCAACTGGCAACTATATGGTATCGTGAAGGTATCCAGATGATGTAGCCATGAGGCAGCAGAACTGGAAAGTTGGAGAAGCTGTTCTTCACCTGCCTGGCCTTGCTAATGGGTCTTTGTAGACAGTTTTCACCAGGCAGGCCTCTTGACATCTTTGGCCGTTGGTCCTCCTCCTCTTCTTCGGTCTAAGGATCAATGGATGAAGACCCCTAGATCCCTCTGTTGCACACCTGGGAAAGGTAGTTACAGCTGGGCTTTTACACAGTCCCTTGACCCAGCGCTCTCAATCTTAGTTTCTCTGGTCACCAGAATGCTGGCCCTTTCGCAGTCCCTGGCCACAGCACAATCAGATGCTCCCATAGCTGGACTCTTTACTCACCACAATTACCCCACCGAAGGGGAACACAGCAGCTCAGTCCTTCTTGCAAAGACTGAAGTCCTGGGAACACTAGGCAGCACACAGTTTTTTTCAGCTCTTACACAGCTTTCTGGCTGACTCTATCTCTCTTGACTTGAGCACGCTGGCTCCTGGTTGTCTGCAGCATGCTCCAAAAACAGTTCTCTTGTTCCTGGCTGCAGACCTCCACACTTTATAACTTGCGGTTCCTTCCTGTTGCTGGATGGTTAGGCCGTGGGGCCTGAGTACAACTCTAGGCTGGGAAGCCCACATATCCCCTTTCCACTTTCACTTTGGCTGCTCCCTCTCTTTGGCAGGCTGCCAGTCCTCTTTATCTTCTTTTCACAGCCCTCCCTTGACTGGCTTCCACAATCCTGGGCTTTTCAGTGCCCTTTGGCCCCAATCCCAGCAGTCCCCAATTTTCTGTAGTCCCATGGGGGCTGCCATTTTGGTGTACATCAGCCCAAAGCAATACCATCCAGGCTGTTTAATACATATGCCCTTAAAAGGGCTGAAAATAGTTCCCACTTAAACCGGAGGCTTTCCAGTTTCTGTTTTACTCTGTCTCAGGCTTCTCTGCTTTCCCTGGTGCTGGGGATATATGTTATTAGTGGCCGCCTGGCGAGAACCACAAATGGAGCTGTGGCTCCTTCAAATTTTTCCCTCCTGGTTGCCGCACATGCCTAGTACTGCGCGAGCCGCCATATTTGTTTACATTCAGCCGGTCCTGACCCTCAGCAACTCCTGTGACCGGTAGACTGTTGTTCTTTACGCCTGGAGGCACAGAAACAAGTTCGGAGCTCGGCCCCCATCTTGGGATGAGGCCAAGACAAGGAGAAGTCAGCGACCGCAGCCACTGAGCACAACAGGTCCAGCTGGCCCGAAGCCCAGCAGGGCCACTGCCATGGACAAATGCAAGGGAGCGGGGGCCACAGCCCTCACCGGTAAGCCCATTTGGGGGGGCTTACATTATTTAATTTTTTCTTATTTTTTATTTCAATTTTTTTTATTTTTGCAGGGGTTGAAAACAGTAAGCAACATGAAAAACAGCAGGGTTTGGGGGAGAGTGAGTGTAGTGCGAATGGCTGGGAGAGAGTGTGGTGTGAGTGGCAGCCAAGTAAGAGTGGAGAGGGAAATATGCAGTGTGGTTGCGAGTGGGCAGTAGGTTTGTGGACTTTTTTCACAGACTCACAGAAATCTGACGGCAGAGAAGGACCTCACTGACCCATTGAGTCTGCCCCTTTCCCCATTACCTACTCATCTCCTATTTTACGGGCCTTCCCCTCCCACCTGTTTGCCAACCCCATATGTCTTTCCCATGCCATCTTCAATTCCTCCACTGTTCCAGCCCCCACCACCTCCCCAGGCAGTTTATTCCAGACCTCCAACACCCTGTCCATGAAGCATCTCCCCTCACATTGCCTCTGTATCTTCTCCCTTCCAATCTTAGGCTATGCCCTCTAGTTTTATCCCCCTTCTTCCTTTTAAATAAGCTCCCCTCCTTCACCTTATTGATCCCCTTCACGTGCTTAAAAGTTTCAGTCATGTCCCCCCTCTTTCTTCTAGTCTCCAATGTGTGCAGATCCAATTCTCTACACCTCTTTTGTTTTAATATTTTGTATTATATTTTCTGGGGGGTGGGATCGACCACAGGATGTGACAGTTTGAGCTCCTGGAGATCAGTTTGGTTGTTGTGGGAATGCGAGATTAATGGCACAGTTCTCGGCTGAATCTGCAGTCAGGAGCAGCAGTTCTTTGGGGATATTTCAGGTGAATTCATCATTTAGATGATGTGATGGGCAAAGTGACTTTATGGACTCCTGGAAGATTTTGCTGTACAGTTATTGTTTGAAGAGTTTTAAGTTAAAATGAGCTGTAAATTAAAATAAAATGAACTTTTTTTTTATTTGTAGTTTATGCTCCCATTCTGCCCGCAGCAGCCCCCATCTGTCCGACACCCCCAGCCCCGTCATCCAGTTCCTCAGGGGTCTTACCTTAGGCTGCCCTAGCTGTAGGATGGTCACCCGGCCACCGGTGCAGAGCCTGCGGAGAGTTGGTCCTCAGCCTGCCGCCGTGATGGATTTTCAGTTTTTCTTCCATCCCCATTGCTGGGGCGCAACACGTCAGCGTGCGTACATGGATGCATATGCATGTTGCAGTGTCCCACAGCACCCACCCTTCTGTTGGCACCCTCGTCTGTCCTGCCCTGAGGCCTCCACCTGAGGGCAGTCATGCGATGGGGCAAACAAGCCTCCCTTCCCTGGGAGAGGAGAACTGTCCTCCAGATGCTCAATCCTCTCCTTCCCCTGCCAACGCCTGGTGGCCCATTCTCGTCCCCGAACATGGGTCATTGGCATGGCACGAGGTGTGGCATCCAGCGCCTCAACCCTGAGCACCACTGGGCTGGCAAAATAAAATGAACTTTTTATAAAGCAAATGGTGACTGACATGTTTTGAATCAGAGGGTGTACTGACAGTGTTATGGTGCACTGGCTCGCTGGCTGGCCCTTTTTGCGTGAGTTGCCATGGGATTTGCTCAAAGCTAAAAGTGTTAGTTAGCCGAATTAAATGATTTTTACACCCCATTATATAATACGCATTTAAATGGGAATGGTATCTCCTCCAGCACAGAGTTTACTTGAACTGCCCTGTGGCAGCTGTCAGTTTTTTTTTTTTTTTTTTTTTTTGCAGTTTCTGAGTGAGAAATTGCAATTACTGGTTTCTCACTTTTCCTATAAACCTTTCTGTTACCAGGCTGCTGAAGATTTTTACCAGGTATATAAAAAAATCCAATAATCATTATGTAGTGACTGCCCAGGGTATACCTGTCCCAGACCTCCGAGGGGGCAGGTCTCGGTTGCCTAAAGTTGTGGTATCCTGGGTACTCATGCCTAAACATGGCATGGTGCCTCCACCTGGAGTAGCAGTATGGTGTGCCTGAATGCTGGACAGAAGGATACACTGAGGAAGTCTGGGAAGGGGTGTGTTTGAAGACTTATCTCAGAATGGTGCAACCTGTTGAAGATAGTAGGGTATAAGAACATAAGAAAAGTGTCAGCAGATGGGGACCATGTGGTCCATCTAGTCTGCCCATGGTGGCTACCCCCCCAATTATATTTTTTTCTAAGTTGTCCACATTGCCTGTCCCAAACGAGATTGAATTCCCTTACTGTCTTCGATGCCACCACTTCTGGTAGCAGGCTGTTCCATGGGTCTATCACTATCTCAGTGAAAAAATACTTTCTGGAGTTGCTTTTAAACTTGCCTCCCACCAGACGCAAGTTGTGCCCTCTTGTACATGCTGCCCTGTTTTCCTGGAAGAGGTTTTCCTTCTGAGTTGTGTAATTCCTTGATTTGTATCCCCTTGACTGACATGCACCCCAGTTGAGAATCCTTTAGTAGAAGTGCAGAGACAAAAGCCTTGAGGGGTGTGGGGGCTCTGCTGGAACAGGTTGTAACCCACATAAACACAAAAAAACAAGTCCCCGGTGTCCTTTTGCTGTAAACCAGGAGTGTACATCACCAAAACTGATTTTTGGCAACGTACACTCGCCCTAACGGTGATCGCCTTTCCACGATCACCGCTAACACATGGAACCAGATGTTTCTATCATGTCCCCTGTTTCTTCTCTGTTCCAAAGAGAATAAATTCAGCTCTTGGAGTCTTGTCTTGTATGGCTCATGATGCAGCCCCTGCAGCATCTTTGTGGCCCTTCTCTGCACCGTCTCCAGACGGTCGATGTCCTTTTTAGGTGAGGCCTCCAGAACTGGACACAGTACTTAAGGAGTAGCCTCACCAAGGATCTGTAGAAGAGCATGATAACTTCCTGCTTTTTGCTCGTAATACCCCTTTCTATGCATTCGAGGATACCACTTGCCTTCTGAGCTGCTTTTTCACATTGTTTTCCTGCCTTTAAGTCATTGGTAATGATCACACCCAGGTCCCGTTCCATCTTTATCTTCTCTAATTGATGCCCTTCTAGTACGTACTTTTTTCCTGGGTTCCACTTCTCCAGATGCATTACTTTACACTTCTTGGCATTAAATTTTAATGGCTAATTTCTGGACCATTCCCCCAGTCTCCTTAGTTCAGCTTCCATACCTAATGCCCCCCTTAGTCAGTGTCAGTGGCTCAGTAGGTAGCACACTCGCCTCTGAGGGCGGGAGATCAGAGGGCTGTGGGTTCAGTTCCCACATCTGGCACTTGGGTTAATATCCCAGTACTGACACTGTAATGCAGCATGAGAGGGGTGCTGCATTTCTGAGGTGCCGTCTTTCGGATGAGACGTTAAACCGAGGTCCCATCTGCCTGGGTTGGTGGTAGTTCAGGTGGATGTTAAAGATCCCATGGCACTTATCGAAAAGAGTAGGGGAATTTTATTGGTAATAAAGTGGGCTTCATTACAAAAAAACAAAACAACTCAATAAACAGAAACAATCCAAACAAGGCAAAAATCAGTTAACAGAAGAAAGTATCACAATGTTTCCAAAACAATACAGCTTAAGTAGAAAAAGTAAAGTCAGACTTTTTACAGAACACAAAGCAGCCCGAATATTACAAAATACTTCATGAATGGAAATAGTTTTTGGTGTAAAACTAGCAAACATCTGGCTTGCCATAAATAATAACGAATAATAGCAAAATTATATATAAACTGTCAACATGATACTTTTTATTAAGCAGGTCATTCGTGCAAAACATAACATGTTCATAAGAAAGAGAGGCCAGCAAGGGTTCTGCCCAGTTAGCAGATAGGGTAGACCAGACTTCCAAAGAAAAGGGACATTCACAAAATAAATGTTGCTGAGTTTCACAAACAGTGAGGCAAGAGGATCTAGGACAATATCTCAAAGACAAGGCTTTATGCTTATGATTGTTGTTAACTCCTAGTCTATCATAGTTGCATAACCATACCACATCCCATAAATACGATGGCAGCCGTTGATTCAGCAGTTGGTGGAGTACCCAGGGGAGATGTCCAGAGGGGCAGAACGGAAAAACAATCTCCTCCTGAGCCTCCAACCTCCAAAGTCGCTCATATAGTTGGGGTCTAGATAAGATACAAAAGTCCTGAGGATGAAGACACCAGGTCAAGGCCATCTTAAAACTCTCTTTCCCATAAGAGGGGATCAGTTGGGATTTGGAAATAACCCCTTTATAACGGGCTTGCCAGTTATCAAGGCAGAGGGAGAACCATGCTAAAAAATAGGGCTTCCAAAAAACAGTCCCTGGTTTCAGCACTTTCCCATAATTATAATGAAGAAAAAGGCTGTAAAAAAAAACAACGGGGTGGATCATACCAAGTCCACCTTCCTTGAGCGGTCTGTAAGTAATATGTCTTTTAATGCGGTTTAGACTGGATCCCCACAATCCTTTGAAAAAATTCCCCGTTAATCTGGAAAATAGGGAAATGGGCGGGGGGAACACATAACAAAGATGCAGGAAAATCGGTATAACCAGAGTTTTAAGGAGCACAACCCGTTTCTTCTTCCCAATTAAATGCTTTTTCCACCCATTAATCACATTATCTGCCTTTTGTAGGGCAAGATTCCAATTATAGATATGCGGATCATCACAACCAAAAAAAATACCTAAATACGAAAAAACATTAGTGGATACAGAAACACCAGCATAAAGGCGTCTACTAGGGAGGAAGTATGCCTAGTGGTACACAAATACTTTTGTAAAATTTATCTTAGAACCTGAAACAGAAGAGAATGCCTGAAAACCTGAACAATATCCTCTTGTTTAGTGGAGGAATCCACAGCCAAATTAAATCGTCCGCATAAGCTAATATTTTAAATGGTAAAGAAGAGGGAGTACAGAGCAACCCAATAATCTGTGGGCAAAGAAAAAGGCTCTCAAAAGAGTATCAATAAAAAAGGTATATAATAAGGGACTTAACGGCACCCTGACGCACTTCTAATGGCCAGAATAGTAGGACGCCTATCCAGCCGCTCACATTAGGACGACATAACATTCCTATATAATAAACAAGCCAGGAAAGGAAGCATACGGGAACCCAAAAGCCTTCAGGGCTAGAAATAAGAACTCATGAGAGACTGTATCAAATGCTTTTTCCTGGTCTAAACTTATAATCCATCCTGTTACAGCATTTTGTTGTCCTAGAGTAAACAATTCTCTCAATAAAATCAAATTGTCAGAAAGATGCCTACCTGGGATACCACAGGTTTGAGTAGGCTAATCATGTGTGATGCCAAAGTAATCATTCTAGATAAAAGAATTTTGGCAAGGATCTTATAATCCACATTAAGCAGACTGATTGGTCTCCAATTTGTAATGTCAAAGGATCCCTTTTTCTTAAACAGTAAAATCAGTAAAGCGTCTTCATAGAAGTAGCCAAGGCATCAGAATGTAACATTTCATTATAGAGAATAGTTAGAACCGAACAAGATCAGCAGAGAAAGTCTTGTAAAATGTGGGTTAGGCCATCAGACCCGGAACAGAATGCAATTTTAAACTAGTAATGGCCGAATACCTCTGGTTCAGTAATGACCGAAGAAAGCTTGTTTCGATCAGAGTCCGAAAGCTGAGGTAAGGACAGTGAGTGAAGAAATGATCCGCATTGTCAAGGTCAGCTTTAGTGCCAAACATGTTGAAAACATAATTTTCAACACAGTGAAGCAAATCCTCAGGTTTCTTAAGTAACTCCCCGATGGAGACAATAGAGAGGTAATTAATTGGCTTCAACTCTATCTTTACAGGCCTTAAACGGGTCTAAACAACCTTTAGTAAGATGAGTGCCAAAGCGCCTCCTGACCCAGAGAGTCAGCACGATTATACTGGATAACCTCATTTTAGCGCTGACCTCACTAATCTGAGAGCTAAAATCATGAGTAGTAGAGCTAGCTAAAGAGAATAGGTGCTGTAGCTGATGCCGTAGTGACAGATAAGACAAATATTTAGTATTCTGCTGTTTTGCGCTTACCTTCTGAAAAACTGTTTCCAGCTTAGCTTAGATTCCTCCCACCAATCCATCCCAGTATCATAAAAATCAACTACCGACAACCGAGCTGTAAACTCTTTGTGCCAAAGTTTAAGAAAAAGAGGGTCATTAAGTAGAGAATCATTAAGACGCCAACTGGCTTTCTTACATCTAGGAGCAGAGTCCCAGGAAAAAGTGGCACATAGGGCAACGTGATCCGAAAATTCGGTAGCCACAGTTGTACAGGAAAGTAAAATCAAAATCTTAGATAAAAAAAGAAAATCTATCCTAGTATGTAAGGACCCTTTAAAAAAAGTGGACCCACCTGTTTTATGGAAATGTCTATAAACATCTACAAGCTTGGCCATAGAGACACACTATTTAAAGCCACAGAGTCACAAAATAACTTGGAAGTCTTTAGGCCTCGATCTGTTTGATGTAGGCACCAATGAAATCTCCGACCCATAGGAGTAATCTGGATGAGAAAAGGTATAAGGCTTAATTTGGTGAAAAAGGAAGCCCTCTGAGCCTTGGTTTGAGGCGCATAGGTCCCAATCATACGAAATCTCTCAGACTTATATGAGAAATCTAATAACAAAGCTCTACCAGGGGAAATATCTACAAGTCTAGAGACTGTAAAATTAGAGCTGGAGAACAATATCCCGACCCCATCACAAGTATCAGGTCCAACAGACCAAAAAGAAGGGCCTGCAGTCCATGCCTTAGAGGCCTGGAATAATTCCCCATGGGTCTTTAATCTAGTGTCAACAAGGCAGATAATGTCACACTGTAAATCAGAAAGGGTTAAAAAATCCCCCTAATTTTCTCTTCCCTTTATGCTGTTCACATTTAAAACAGATCTTTAAGGAAGACAGGATTAAGTAATAGGTGGTGACTTACCCCTTCGTCGCTGCCTAGTACGTTTTGCAATGGGATCCGTATCAGCCCTATCACCCCATCCGGAAAGAAAGAAGGAGAGGAATCAGTATCCTCACCCCGAGTCTTTGTCTGAAAAATCTGTGGCTAAAACCGCTAAATTTGTTAGAGGTTTGCCAGTTCCGTGCAGGGGTTCCTTACTACAGTAGCAACAGCTAAACCCTTCCTAGTCCGTTTATGGGTAACAGTGGTAAAACTAAAATTATCTCCCCTTGACCCGAGGGGGAAGCATATCCATATCTGGAATAACGGGTGTAGTATCAGGGAAACCACAATGGCAGTAGGAGTAGGTATAACAGGAAAAGAGGGTTGGAAAACTGGAACAGAAGAGACATCTCCAACTACCGGAGGAGGGTAACCTCTGAATTAGAGGAAGCTAGACTATGGGCAAGTGACTGTTGAGCAATAGTAATAATGCCATCATGAGAGGGACAATCTTCTCTGTTATGAGAGGCCCAGGGGCACCTGCCATCAGCGTGGCCAGTCCCATCACATAAGTTACACTTAAATGAATTTAGTACATTTAGCTGCAATATGACCGTATTCAAAGCAGTGGCTACATTTAAGGTATCACAAGCGAACTTAAATGGGCACGTGACCCACATTTAAAACAGGACTTGGGTTGTCCGGCGAAAAATGAAGCCCTTGTCTTTACCTAGAAAGAAAAAATTAGGCAAATGTCGTGGGCCAGTGTTAGTGGAAAAAGCTTACACGGACCTTCCAACTGCCATCCCAAATCTGTTCAGAGTCTAGATTAGGGTAGGCCTATTCAAGACTTCACAGCGTTGTTTAACCAAAATAAAATGTCTTCAATGTGAACTCCCTCATTTTAAAACAACAGTAATGTTACGAATGGCAGGTTTGGTGAGAGGGATGGCCTGGAAGGGGACCAAATGGGTGTAGTCTGAAGTTTGTCATATTGGGCCCAGAATCTATCAAGCCCAGACATTTGTTTAAAACTAACATCAAAATTGGAATTACCTATATTAATCAGGGCAAAATCTCAGAAGAAAAAACTTCATGGAACCCTTAAGAAGGGTTTTAGCTATATACAAACGATCTGGGGAGTTCTAATCCACCCTTATAAAGCAAACGTACTGCATTCCTCCTAGGTGCAGGTTCGCCTTTGGAGGAAAATAAATCAGTAAGTTTAAATGTTGAACTTTTAGGTGCAGCAACAGTAGGTAACAAAGTAGGTCCTGAGAAAACAGTAGTGGGTTCAGGTACAGTAGAAATAGACTTAGAAACAACAATAGTGTCACTAGTAACAGTAGAAGAAGAAAGAGTCACACCCGGGTTCGTTGGAGCTCAGGTCATATTCTTAGCAGAGTTTTGAAGCATATTAATGTAGACAGGGTCCTGAGAATCAGGAGTCCAAGTCCCTTCAATATCTCTTTCCCAGCCAGCATGTAATAAAGCTGACTCTGGTGACCAGTCTAAATCAGTATTTTGGCCAGATTTAATTTTTTTGGGGAATAAGGAACCCCCTCGTTTGGACCAGCCAGGTTCCTGTGTAGCTGAGAAAAAAAATACTGTGGGTTTCTCCAGCGAAGCGAAGCAGTTGTAGTGCTAAAGTCACTTACAGAGCAGGAATAGCTGCAGGGATTTCAGAATCTGGCTTTTCCGCGATCGGTGGTCAGTGGGTCATTTGAAAGTCCAGAAACAGCAGTAGCAGGGGCTGAAGAGAATTCTCTACAGCAGGAACAGAAGCCGAATCCATCGGTAGGCCGTCGACTGGGGGCTTTCCAATGCCGACGTCGTGAGAAGGAGAACAAGGAAGTGGCGTCCGAGGCGATGCCTGCGCAGAAACTCGCAATGCCGAATCTAAAAGCTGCAATTGCAGGACTAACGCCTCGCGCTGCTCCTGAAGACTGGAACTGAACGCGGAGCCACTTTGCACATCAGGTAGACTGGAAACAACTTCTTTAGGGTCGTTTTGAAGAACAGAGTCAAATTCAAAAATAGTCGTATTACTAACATCAGCTACAGCAAGACATGCATCTGGGGCCTCTTGAGAAGGTAGCACAGAGGAGGAGGCCGACTCCCCTGAGCTAACAGCGTCCATCTCCTCCAGGGGATCATGCGAACTGGCCATCTTGCAGCCAGCAGCAAAGGCTCCACCTACTCAGAGTAGGGGAATTTCCCCGGTGTCCTGGCCAAATTTCCCTCATTCACTAAAAATACCACCAACAGCTTAATCTGGTTCAAGGTCAGTTGGCATTCATCTGTATCCCCTTCCCCCGGGTCGTGCCTGAAAATAGGCAGGATTTGTCTAGTGCACTTACCCGGTCAACAAAAGCTAAATAAATAAAATAAAATAAATAGTGTATCCACTGTTTTGCAGAACTTTGTATCATCTGTGAACAGGCAAACCTTCCCCTCCAGTTCATCAGTGATGTCACTGATGAATATGTTGAAGAGGACTGGACCCAGCACTGATCCCTGTGGAACGCCACTGGTCATACCGCCCTCCCTTGATAATGCCCCATTGATCAAAACTCTCTGGATCCTATTCTGCAGCCAGTTTCTAATTCAGTTTACTATTTTCTGTCTAACTCCTGTGTGCTCTAGTTAGTTTTTAACAAGTCTCTGGTGGGGAATAGTGTCAGAGGCCTTGCTGAAGTCTAGGTACACTTCATCCACCGTCCCACCCTGGTCCACTGTTTTAGTAACCCAATCTAAAAAATCAATCATGTTTATTTGGCACGGGCACCCTGCTGTGAAGCCATGCTGTTTGGGGTTGAGTTTTCCAGTTTCCTTTAGATAGTCAGCTATTCTTTCCTTTAGTAATGGCTGCATAATTTTTCCCACTATAGAGGTCAGGCTGACTGGGCTGTAGTTTCCTGCCTCTTCTTTGCTTCCACTTTTGTGCAAGGGCACACCTATAGCAGTTATCCAGTCTTAAGGAACTCTGTTGCTTTCCAGAGATAGATTGAACAGCTCAGCTAGTGGTGCAACTATTTCTTCCCAAAGCTCTTTTAGTATTCTGGGGTGGATACCATCTGGCCCCATGGCTTTATCCACCTTAAGTTTGCTTAGCTCTTCTAAGACCCTCTCTTTCGTGAATGGGCGTGTGTCTGCCCCTCCACTATCCTGTTCTGTCTTGCTTAGTGTAGGTCCTTTGCCAATATCTTCTATTGTGAAGACTGAGCAGAAGAATTTATTTAACAGCTCTGCTTTGTCTTCATCTTTCTCTAACAGCTGGCCCTCCCTTGTTGCTAGTTGGACTATTCCCCCTTTACACTTCCTTTTTTCTCTTATGTATCTATAGAAAGTTTTATCTCCCTTCCTAACCCCTGTGCTATTCTTTCCTCTGTTTGGGCTTTGGCTATCCGAATTGCTTTTCTTGCCTCCTTGAGTTTGTTCCTATATCCCTCCCTGTCCATTTCTCCTTTTGTTTCCTTGTACCGCTTAAAGGCCCTCTTTTTTTTCCATGATTTTGGTTGCTACCTCTTTGGAGAAACCAGAGAGGGTTCTTCCTTCTTTAGGCTTTGCTGATTTGTCTTGTACATTGCTCACTGACTGTATTTAAGGCATTCTTTAAGTTCTCCCAGCAGTGTTCTGCATCCCCCTTGTTACTAGTATCAAGCATGGTCTTGGTCCTGGATTTCATTTCAGGAAAGTTTGCTTTCCTGAAATCAAGTATCTTGAATTTTGTGTGACTTTTACCTTCCTCTTTATTTACTGATAACCAGACTGACTTGTGATCACTGCTCCCCAGACTGATTCCCACATGAACGTCTGAAATCCTGTTGCTAGTTGTGAGAACCAGGTCTAGGGTTTCTTTGTCTCTGGTGGGTGAGTCTACCAGCTGATTTAGACCTGCCCCCTGCAGCGTGAACAGGAATTCTCTGCTCCACTCTGTGGCTGCTATCTATGAGGTCCAATCCACATCTGGCAGACTGAAGTCCCCAACAAGCAGCAACTCACCCCTGTCCACCATCACTGAGATGGCTTCCAGGAGCTCTTTGTAGATTTCACTTTCCTGGGTTGGGGGTCTGTAGATAACTCCCACCCAGAAGGGGGCCTTCTCCCCTGCTCCCATGGTGACCCATAGGACTTCTGCTTTACTGTGCTTCCCTTGGATCTCTGTTGCACAGATTCCCTCCCTTATATACAAAGTCAACCCCCCTCCCTTCTTTCCCTCCAGGTCTACTCTGAAGAGTGTGTAACCTGGGATAGTGGCATCCCAGGTGTGGTTGGTGGTGAACCAAGTTTCTGTAACTGTGACCAAGCTGAGTTGTGCTTCTGCCACCAAGGCTGTGAGTTAGGGGATTTTGTTTGGTAGATTACGAGCATTGATGCACATTGCCTTCCACCCCTGGTAGTCCTTTTGCTGTGTATCATTTCCTTGTTCTGATCTGAATTTTTTGTGTTTTAATCGCTTTATTCCTCTCCCTAGTGGATCAGGCTGGGCAGTGCCTTTACTCTCACTGCTGTTGTTTTTTTGTGGTATCTAGGTGCTACAACAGCTGATGCTGGGGAGGGCTAGTAGGCGACTCTTGCGCTGTGAGGGTTGCCTGCGGCTTCTCCCCCTCCACTAGTTTAACTGATCAATATTGACATTGAATTTATGGCTGAGTGCTTGAATCCCCTTCTTAGTGAGGTACAGGACATCAAATTTAAAGAAGTCCCTTTCCCAGAAGGTCTGCCAGTTTCCTAGAAAGTGATGCCCTCCTTCTTTGCACCAGTTTTCTAGCCAGCAGTTAAGTTCAGTGATGTCCTTCTCACTGATCTTCTGCCTGCTGTCCCCTTTTCCTCCAGGCAGGCAGAATCTCAGAGAAAGAGATAATGGATGAAAGAGAAGCTAGTTTGTCACCTAGTTTTTAGATTTTGTTTTGTTTCTTCCACGGATTGACTGGCTAGGTTATTTGTACCTACGTGGAGGATGACCCACGTGCCCCATTCCACGCTGCATACAATTTTCTTGATGTGGTCCATGTCCCTCCATGCTGATGTGCCAGGGAAGCACCGGGCCACAACTTTGGCCTGGTCATAATACTGAAGTTGAGACTCTACTTGCCTTATCATGGAGTCTCCAACTATCAGTACTGGATTTTTAATGTCTTTTTTTGTGATATTTTTGGTGGAGTGCACATCCTTGTGCTGTGTTGGGCTCCTACTGCCCTCAGCACTTGCTGCTTTAGTAGTCCTGGAGAATAGTGGTGCATATTTATTTGACGTGTATATAGGTGTGCTTCCCTCCTTCGTTATGGGTTTAGGATTTGTCCTGCGAGTTCCCACTATTTGCCAGCCCCCCCGGCTGAATTCTTCTTTTCTCATCCTGACCATCAGTGGATAGTCCAGCAAGCAGCCTGTGAGAAGGTGAGGGTACCCATAGCATCTCAGCCACCTGAGAAGGACTATCGCAAAATAGGCAGCATGGCAAAAAAGGGATACCTAGCTACTTCACTTGGAGTAAGACAAGCTAACTAACAAGCTTATTCAGCACAGTATCAAAAATCACTGTGGCAGTCCGTGTTAGCCATGGCAGAGAAGGCTCCTTCACCTCTCTCTGATGATTTGGCTGAGACAGCCAGGTTTGGGCTGTAAGCAGCCAAGTATCAGTTTTAAATGGCAGCAGGTGCCAGTGACAATGCTGCCAGATGGATGGCCCTTACCATAGCCCTAAGAAGGTTGGCATGGCTCAGGGCTACTAATTTAACACAGGATACCCAGGCCAAAGCTATGGATTTCCCTGTAGAGGATCATTCATTATTTGGCCAACAGACTGAAACATACATAAAGAAGGTGGGTGAATATAAGGCCACCTATAAAAGCAATTCTTCAAAGGAGAGGCCTTCTTCCTCCTATAGGCCTTATGGAAGGGGAGGCAGAGGAAGAACAGCCTATAGTAGGCCCCTTTGTCAGGCACAGACTGTCCCCCAGTATTAGCAATACCCACAGCAGACTGGGTATTTCAGGGGCAGAGGCAGAAGGGGCTCTAGGAGAGGTTCCCAAACTACCCACGCTCAGCCCCAAGCAAAGCGTAACCCCTGACCTAATGATCAAAGCAGCCTCCTCTCTACCAGTAGAGGCAGACTGGCTCACTATTTCCAGGCTTGGCTGTCCATTACCACAGACAAGTGGGTCCTGGAGGCAGTGAGTCAGGGCTTGTCCCTGAGTTTCAAGTCTTTCCCTCCCTTGAGAAAAAGGGTGTTCAAACCAGCTTCCCTCCTAGAGAAAAAACTCCTGGAGAAGGAGGTTCAAAGCCTCCTCCAGTTAAAAGCAGTGGAGTGTGTTCCAATTCATCAAAAGGGAAGAGGTTTCTATTCGAGATACTTCCTCACCAAAAAGAAAAATGGTGTGTGGTGGCCTTTTCTAGACCTCAGACTACTGAACAGGCACCTAATAAAGCCAAAGTTCAAAATGGTCACACTGGCAACGATTTTGCCACTAATTCAGCAGGGAGATTGGCTAGCATCTCTGGATCTAAAAGATGCCCACTTTCACATCGCAATAAGAGAATCTCACAGGAAGTACCTCAGATTCAGGCTTCCATCAGGACACTACCAATTCTCAGCTCTACCTTTCGGCCTCACTTCGGCACCCAGGGTGTTTACAAAGTGCCTGGCAGTGGTGGTAGCATACCCAAGAAGGTTAGGTATATCAGTCTTCCCTTATTTCGACAACTGGCTAGTGGTAGGAAGTTCACCACAGCAGGTACAAGACCATTTAAAGGTAACACTAAACTTGTTACAGTCTCTAGGATTTCTGGTAAAGCAGGAAAAATCCATTCTCACTCCAGTATAAGTCCTGCATTCATAGGAGCAGAACTGAGCACAGTAAAGGGAAGAGCTTTCCTCCCTCAGAACAAGGTGCAAAGCATTCTGAAGATAGTTGCCTCATTCAAGCTGAACAAGCCATGATCAGCAAGGCAGTTTCTGCAACTTCTGGGACATATGGCTGCAGCAACAGGCACAGTCCTGTGAGACAGGTTCCAAATGAGAGATGTATAGTTTCATCTCAGGGCACACTGGTGTCAAAGAAAAGACAATTTGACAAAACCAGTTTCAGTAACAAAAACTTTGCTGAACACCCTCCAGTAGTGGAAGGAAGCAGACAACCTCAAGGAAGGGGTACCTACCAAAGGGAAACTCCATCAGTCATTCTTACAACTGACGCCTCTCTGTTAGGGTGGGGTGCTCACTCAGGGGAACACATCACTCATGGAACCTGGTCCATCACAGAGTCACTCCTGCATATAAATCTGCTGGAGTTAAGGGCAGTGTTTCTGGTCTTAAAAACATTTGCCCATCTGGTGCAAGGAAAAGTGGTGCAAGTCAGGACAGACAACACCACAACAATACACTATATAAACAAGCAAGGGGGAACAAGGTCAGCCCCCCTATGCACAGAGGCAATGAATGTCTAGAGTCTGGCTTACTCACTGAAGACCTCATTACAGGCCATTAATGTGCCAGGAAAGGACAACACCCTAGCAGATACCCTGAGCAGAATCAATCAGGCACATCATGAGTGGTCCATCAACAGGCAAGTGTTGGGCTCGGTGTTCAGGAGATGGGACACACCAGAGGCGGTTCTCGGTGCACCCCAAGAGAATCATCATCTGCCCCTCTTGTGCTGCAGACCACCAGCCAAGGGAGCAATCCCACTGGATGCTTTGGCTCTGGACTGGTCAGGGAGAAGTCTGTATGCTTTTCCTCCATTCCCTCTCATTTTCAAAGTCCTGATCAAACTCAGGTAACAACCTGCATCAGTGCTACTGATAGCACCAGACGGGGCCAGGCAGCCATGGTACCCCATACTACTCTCCACGACTGTAGCCAAACCAGTACACTTACCCAGGAGGCACAATCTGTTGACCTCTCACCAGGGCAAGATTCTGTACCCGAATCACAGGTCTCTCAGACTCAAGGCATGGCTCTTGAGAACTTAGAATATGCAAACTTAAATCTTTCTCAAAGTGTTCTGGATATCCTGAAGGGATATAAAAAGCCCTTGACTAAGAAAGCCCATGCTTCAAAATGGATGAGGTTTTCTGTTTAGTGTGGGTCCAGAGAGATTTCTCCTGCTCTAGTGGCGATTCCAGCTATCCTGGATTACCTCACATACCTCCACTCTCAGGGGGTTGAAACATGCATCCCTGAAAGTGCATCTAGCATCAATCTCTGCCTACATTTCTGCTGGGAGAGGTACCTCTCTGGCATCTAATCCCATTTTCAAAAAGTTCTTCAAAGGTCTGTGCCATTTGCACCCATCTGTTAGGGAACCAGTACTGGTATGGGACCTGGACATATGCATTGCTCAGCTCATGAAACCTCCTTTTGAGCCTATGTCCTCTGCACATTTAAAATATGTTACCTGGAAAACTGTTTTTCTGGTTGCAGTTACTTCAGCTAGAAGAATCAGTAAACTTCAAGCCCTGTGTGTTGAGAAGGACTACCTTTCCTTCCATGACGACAAAGTGATGCTGAGAACCAATAGGAAATTCCTCCCCAAGGTTGTTTCTGATTTCACTTAAACCAGTCCATTACATTACCAGCATAGACATGACAAACAACAGCTGTTCTTTACCTATGGGGGTGTAGGTAAGGACACCCTAGCTTCTAAGAAGTCAGTCTCTCACTGGATAATCCAATGTATTCAGTTTTGCTATTTGAAAGTTGGCAGGGAACCCTCAGCAGGGCTGATGGCTCATTCAACTAGGGGCACAGCTGCTACTATAGCAGCATCCAGAGATACTCCTTTAGTGGAAATCTGTAAAGCAGCTACCTGTAGTACAGTGCACACATTTACTAAACACTACAGTTTGAACATACAGTCCAGAAGTGATGCCAGCTTTTTGCACAGCAGTCCTGCAGAGCTTCTTTCCTAAGTATGTTCTCTGCCCACCTCCAAAGGTACTGCTTTGAAGGCTGCAGAGAATTAGGAATATGGAAGAATACCTGGGGTTAGAAGACAAAAGTACTCATTTTAGTAATCTTGTTTCTTCCAAGGTATTCTTCTGTATTCATAACTCTCCCACCCTGCCTCCCCTTCCAGAACCAGAGCCTCTGCACTCCTGACCAAGTATTTTTATATTAAGTCCCAAACACTGGCATGCATAGTTTTTAGCCCTAGTGGGAAATATTTAATTACTTTCTTTTTCCAGGTGATTCTGGCATTCAGGGGGTTTAGGATTACAGTATTATTCAGGGTGTTTCATGCTGTCATGGACAGCTTAGTTGTGTTACATTTAGATAAGTATATTTAGATAGTCTTAGTATAGGTTGCCTTGTAGGCTCCTTAGAAATCTGATGTGTTGCTGGAATGTTGCAGCTGATAAGGGCAGCAGTTTGAAATGTGGCATGAGCCAATGATAAGTTCTATCATTAAGCACGTAGTTCCATTATCTCTGGGTAGCTCTGCTTAGGAGGCTGACTGCAGAGAGTTATGAATGTAGAAGAATACCTTGGAAGAAACAAGATTACTAAGGTGAGTAATTTTTTCTTATCTGAACTGTCCCACCCTCGAAAGCTTTAGCCCCTGATTAAGCTTTTGGCACATTAAAGAAATCATTTTTAGCATGATTACTTACAGAATTTAACTTTTGAAAAATCCTCATTTTCCAAACATGGCAGAAGGTACGTGGCAAGTTGTGGCACTGGGCTAGACCCCCCCCCCCAACCACTAGACTTGTTGCTTGGGGGGGATGCAGCAGTTACTCCAGACTGTGCCAGCATCAGAAGTACACCTCCTGCCATGGTACAGCCTGCTGTGACAGCATTATGGTTGCTTGCTCACCACACCAAAGAGTACTGTACAGAAGTGTCTATGCTCACCAACATATTTTCTGGTAATCACGCCATCTTCATCCTTTGGGTTCACCAGTAAAGCTTTATAATATTTGTTGCGAGGTTACATGAAATAACCAGCGAATACCTTTGTGTGACATTTTAGCTTTGTTGCTATAAGGATTAACCATGCACAGAAACACAACAGCCTGAAGGAATGTATGACCTTGCATTTAAAGAGGAACAGTCAACACCAAGAGCTCCACACTCAAGTGTGGAGCTAGTCTCAATGTGCACTTTGTGTGCAAAAACATTTTGATTTATATACTGTTTACTGTAGTATAATAGATGGTATCAGACTAATTAAGCAATAAGGCATGACCAGGGGTTGTGTTAATTTTCTGTTAATCACCTTCTAGGGGTGTACTGTGGCACAAGGTGTAGCCGAGTGCCACATGCCCCTAGAGGGTGATTAACTGACCATTAACATAATCCCTGGGACGACAGATTTCGGTACATTGACCATACACCTAGGTCCTTGAACAATTACTCTATTCTGGATACTGTGTACTGAACTACTTTCCTGGATGGGCCCTGCAGTAGCCAGTCATCCAAATAAGGGGAAACAAAAAGCCCTCCGGAGGGCTGCTGCCACAACTGTGAAGCATTTAGTAAATATTTGTGGTACTAAGGATAAGTCAAAGGGCAATACACAGAACTCATAATGGCTGTTCTCTAGCATAAAGTGAGATACTGCTGCTTTTTTTGAATTTTGATATGGAGGCAACTAAGCATCTATTATGTTCAGAGCACAGAACCAATCCCCCTTTTGAATTAGGAGAACAAGAGCCCAAAGAGACACAATTTGAAACTTTTTGTATTTGATGAATTTGCTCAAGGCTCTGAGACTCAATACAGGATGCAGGTCTCCTGTTGATTTTGGAACTGAAAAGTACCTTTATTAGAATCCATTGTTCTTTTTTTTGGGAGGGGCAGGTTTAATTGCTTTTTTTTAGAAGTAGTGACTGCACTTCTTCTCACAGAAGGGGCAAGTGGCCTGCAGGATAATGAGAAGGAAGTGAAAGGTGCACTGGAGGGTTGTACAGCCACTCCAGAACATGCGCCTTTCTACTATATTCAGGACCCACCCATCCATGTTGATCTGCCTCCATTTTGACAGGTGAAAGGAGATCCTTTCCCACACTTACACCTCCAGTGGCAACAGTGGAGGGGAAGGAAATGGGGGAGTCAGAAGGTGCTGGGGGCAGTGGGGCTGTCTGAACTGGTACCTTTGATCACCTTGCAATGGCCACCAGTGGTGGGGGGATTAGGAACCTGGACCATGGGACTGTTGATGGTAGCCATAGCCGCTACAGCCTGTTGGCTTATGAAATGCTCTTCTACCATGCCCTTTTGTATTTTGCAGGGTCAAGGATTTTACAGACCCCAAAGTCATTTGCGGTGATTGAAAGTCCTTTAGTGCATTGTCAACATCTGGCCCAAATAACGTGGAGCCTCTACAAAGGGCATTCGGTATGGTGTATTGTACATCACTAGCAAAGCCAGCCACCCTAAGCCAGGACTAATTCCTGAGGCAAATGAAAGTAGCAGAAGCACTGGTAGAGGCATCAGGGGCATGCTGAATGCAACAGATGCTTACTAGTATCAATACCAGCCAAAGCAGCTTTAAGGAGCTCAGCCCTTGTAGGACTATCCAGTCTTCTGGATTCCTTGTCAGAAGATAGAGTCATCATCACCCTAGGACCCTAGAGCAATCATTAGCAGCCATGATTACCAGAGAATCAGTTTCTGGCTGTGCACCATAATAGGGCTTGACAGATGGAGCAGGGTACCGTTTGTCAGCCTTTCTAGGATTTATGAGCAAAGAGTTAGGCCTCTGCCAGGCAGCAATGGTAGCATCCTTTAATGCAGGATATACAAGGGGCACCACATTAGTAGGAACAGCTGTGACCTCTTAGAACTCCATGAAATGTTGCTTACTGGAGTCTTCTTCTTCACCCTCAAACTCCATGACATCTTGGATTTTCTTGAGCAAAGACTGTAATGAGGGATCTTCAGAAGGAGACCTGGTGTTATAAACTGCAGAATCCTTACTGCAAGAGGAGAGGATATATCTGGAAGGGGAGTGTTTGAGGGTTCACGACTGCCATCATCACTGGGACAGAAACTGACGATGGCTTGGAGCCCACAGCATTGACTTGGGTTTCCATAGGTGTGATGGTGATGAAGATTTCTTGTGCCTTCTTTCAGCATCTCCTTGTGGCCTGGGTAAATCCTTGGCAGATCTTGCAAGCCCTCACATTGTGGGACAGGCCCAAACTGCAAATATACACAGTATGAGCGACATCCTTGTAGATCTTGTAATCACAGATATAAAACTTAAATTATTCAACAGCAGCATACAGGGATAACATTGATAAGTAAGGTTAACGCAGGAAATAATAGATATCAAAGAAATGGTGATATTGTTTCTCTGCAGGTCTGACGAGTGGTCAATGGTAGAAGAAAAAACTGAGGAGTCAAGGGGCTGCCATTGTTATATATGTGCTGATGTTGCAAGTCATAGTGGGTGGCCCCCAGCTAGCAAAAGTTTCTGAGTAGTCCTGATGCTGATGACATACAGTTCCAAAGGTGTGTCCCAATAGAGGAGATATCCACGATGAAGACCAGTTTTTGTCCTCGATAACTGTATTGAAATATTCTGAGGCCTTAGGGGATTGGGTTACTTGTGGCATATGTCAATGTGGTATTATTAGCTATGTTTAAGCATCATTTTCATTTTAGATTTTGAAGGAACACTATATCACGATTGACCATTAACACAGGACAAAAGGGACAGGGATCCATAGCAAGAACACAAAGAGCACTTCACTAGCTCTTATTTATTAGGAATGTATTACTTTGTTTGAAAGAATATGTGTTGAAATTTACCATGTGTCATGAATTGTAGGGATCACCTTCTCCTGAAGAAGCCCAACATGGCGAAACATTGGGGTTGAATAATGACATTTTGATTTACTGCAATCTGATTTAGTGAACTGGCTGATTCTTTGTGGTTTTCATGGAAAGATCTCTTTAATCAGCCCCACACCTTTAATAAAGACTCCTGCTTCCGAGAGAGGATACTGCTTAGTCTTTATTTTATAGCATAACAATAAAATGACTACTTGCGCAACACAAAACCCGATAAAGAGGTGTTTGGTGTTCTTCTGCTGGAAAAGGTACATAGCCTCACTTTATGATGCTGTTATTTTCTGTTTGCATGCCTTTTCCCTGCTCCACCTGTGTCTGCTCCCTTCCCCCACCTTCACTTCTTACTCTTCTGTTAGGAACATGACTCGGGCAAGGTCCAATGCACTTAGTGTGTGTCCTAGAGAGCAAGCAAAGGTTTTTACTATGCTTATTAAAGAAAGCAGGCAGTTTTCTGAATTGTGTGTATAACTGCTAATCCAGAAATTCAGTGAACAAAGTTATTTGTATCCAGTTTGAACATGACAATTACAATTTATTGAATCAGCATCAAAGTTATTTGCCATCTGTTTAGTTACTGGTGAGGTATGTGCTGTGCTTGTTTCTGATTGGATATTGTATAACTTTTGCCAATTTCCATTCATTTGGTAGTCAAGGCACTTAATTTACTCTGCATTGTGACTGGCCAGTGGTGAAGTGATGTAAAGTTAGCAAGGACTCCTAGTTTTGAATGATATACGGTTCAGCTATAACAGTTTGCTTATGACCCAATAGGTTATCATAATTTGATTTCAGTCTCCCTTGCCCCTTCCGTGAATATATCTGTGGAGGATGGCAGCAGATATTACTGTCCCACGGTTGGGGGTTGCTGGAGCTCAGAGCACAGACTCTGCTTCTTGCTTCCTGTCCTACGTGCATGTTTCTGTACAGGCTTGAATACTGTAGTCACACTGAAGTCATGTGATCAGGTGGGGCTATGTTTGATGTGGGTAACCTTGAGGCTGTTGATCTTATTGCCTAGTCATTTCTCTTAAAGGCACATTACAGGGACCATAATTATTCTATACGCAAATCATGTTGCCTTGTTAGGGCCGCTTCAGCAAACTGAATCAGTTCATATTGCAATCATGCAAAACAGTGGACAATGACCACTTCCCATAGATAAGGCATTGGGGGCAGATGTTTGTGTCTAATTACCCAAAACAAGCTAGTGATACAGGGTGTTAAATCATTGATTAGCAGTTTTTTCTTGGGATAATGCGAAATGTACAGAGAGCATTTGTATAGGTTTTCTAGAAGTGGTGTGTTTATCAAACACAGTGAGGCAAGTGCTATGCATTTTCACAATGTTTTTGAACTTTTATGAGCAAAATGCTAATCAATTTTCAGTTAAATAAAACCCTGTGATATCACCTAGTAGTACTGTAACTTATCCTATCTGTTACAGTGTTCTACTTACTGATTGGAGGGAAGGGTAACTGTGCAGGCAGGGTGCATGAACAAATGGTGAAGGTCTTCCGAAGAAGTGCTGTCACCCTTACTGCATTTACTGTTTGAGCCTCAACAGCATGGCTGTTTACAAGCAGGGAAGCTTGTGAGAGCAGACATAGTGCTCTTGTTTTTCAAAGGAACACAGTGATTTTGAATTTTCAGCTGTGTTAATGGTAACAAAAGGATACAATGTGTGCACAATAACCCTCTGGTCCCATGCATTGTTGAAGTGAGGGAAGATGCTGGAGTGACAGGCAAGGCAGTAGATCAGCAGTGGTATGGGAACAAGTTGTCATGGTGTCGGTACTGGAAAGTGCAGTTCAGCAAAACCATGGAGATCCACAGAGTAGGGCAACGGGGGACAGAGACCGTGGTGCAAGAACAAGCTGTCACAGTGTAGGCATCAGAAAGTGACAGTGCGGCAAGGCCATGGAGAGTGACAGTGTAGGGAAGCATGGGACAGAGACAGCAATGCAGGAACAAGTTGTCAATTTGTAGGTTTTGGAAGGTAACAGTGCATTGAGGCCACAGAGATCCAGAGATCAGGGCAGCAGGCAACAGAGACAGTGGTAAGACGACTGCCCTTACTTGTACTGAAACAGCAGTTATCATGATGGCACAGTGTTTGCAGAAGGTGATACATATACTGAACACTTGTCAATGCTGTGGCTTTGTGCATCACAGCAATGGAGGATGTCAGTCACTGCTCAGTGCAGGCTGCAGAGGTCATGGAAGATGATCAATAAAACAAGTAATTTTTTTCATGAGCTTGGTTAGGTTGGTTATTTGTTTCATTGTCATTTTGTTAGTGCTTTAGATGATGTATCCACATATTGTTTTACAGAAAGTATGTAAACATATTTAACTGACGGCATGTCAATCTTCAACTTAATGCTACCTAAGCCACCTCACCACAATATTAATTATGGAAAATTATTCAATAATTATTCCATATACAGATTCTGAAATGTTCTCTGTGATGGAAATCATGCTGTAACAGTAGTTAACTACTGAAATTCCCCTACTCTTTTTGAGAAGTGCCGTGACATCTTTAAAGCCCACATGAACAATCACCAGAACAGGCAGACAAGACCTTGGTTTAATGTCTCATCCAAAGACATCGCCTCAGAGTGTACCCCCGCTGCACATTTGCCATACTTCAGAAATATCTTCATGTACTTTTTAATGTACAAACATTTAATGCACAATCACTTTTAGTGCTTTTCTCTGTTTTTTTTTTTATTAAAATAGAAATATCTATTTTTATCATTTCTTGAAATGTTAATTTATAAAATCAGAGCCAGCAAACCTGTTGTTGCTTCTGTGCCTTTGATCAAGATGCCATCACAGGAGCTGCAACCCAGACAGTGTTCAGCAGATGCCTCTGACTACCAGTTTAACTATGGGTCTGGAAAGCTTGCAAAATGTACATTGCTGTTGCTCAAAATTAGAGGAGGAGAGTGTTTCTGTTACAACACTGTGAAGAGGTAAAAGCACAGAGTCCGCATTTGGGATGATAATGCTTAATGCTGGAATCGGCCAAGTAGCAGGATTCAAAGAGACATTGCCCAGCTCAGGTTCAGGAGGAACCACAGAGGGTCAGCTGGAAAGCAAGAGCCTGCATGCAACCCACTGTCAAGAGCAGCCAAGGAGGGCTGGTGCCAACTGACATCAGTGAGGATAGAGAGTGGAGACAGAGAGCTGGAGCCCCTGTGGCATCAAGGACTGGGACTCAAAGGAGGAGTGCTTCTTTGGGCATATTGGATAACAATGCTAAGTGAAGGCAACCATGAGTAAGACACAAGTTTTCATGCTTGCAACTGTCTTTTCTTAGATAGATAAGGAGCAGGATGTTTTGGAAAGACCAAGGTTTACTGTGCACTAGTTGTGTCAGGGCACAGGCAGAAGACTGTCCAGAGATTTTTGGGCCCAACACCCACTGACTGGATTAAAAATAGAGGTCCTTTTGGTTTGCTGTCTTGTTTCATCCATTGTCTACACTTTTAGTGTGCCACCAATCAAGCCTTGGTCTAGAACCAGCTTCCCTGTGATATACCCACCAATCATGTTCTTTGGGTTCAAAGCCAGTTGCACCCACTGTAGGGTTTGAGGCTTTGGGACAGAAGTGAACTGTGTGGGAAACAGTGCATGATTTTATATATATGTGTGTGTATATATATATATATATATATATATATATATATATATATATGTGTGTGTGTGTGTATGCGTTATTTATTATTTATTTATTTTGATAACTGGGTAAAAGCAACTGGGCCATGAGGCCTTTTACAAACTTGATCTGGTGAGGTCAAAGACTCTTAATATATCAATACATATACACAAGTTTCAAAGACTAAAACCATATATATATATATATATATATATATATATATATATATATATATGTGTGTGTGTGTGTGTGTATATATATATATACACACACACACCTACCTACACAACACAAGTGGTTGTTATAGTTAACAGTACTCGGTATTTTTCCTACTACTGCGGTAAAATATATAGCAATTTACTGCTACCACGGTAAAATCATTGAATGACATTGTTTTTTTTACCATGGTAGCGGTAAATCCATGATAAATTTTACTGTGGTAGCGGGAATTACCATAGTACCTTTAAACTTATCTATAACAACCACTCTGTGTGTGTGTGTATATATATATATATATATATATATATATATCATTGCAAAAAAACTTTGCTAATGCATCAGTCAGGGTTGTAATTACAGCAACAAAAGTTTGGAAATTCAATACTCTCATCATCCCCACTCTCCACACACAAACAGGCATCGGAGTGTGTCTTAGGGTTGTCGGGCCTAACTCTCATCCCATTCCATTTGTAAAGAAGCTGTGTGGTACAGTATATGACAACCCTAATGCTCACCCCATTCTCCTATGCTGTATCAATTTTACCTTATTTACTCATGGAATGAGGTGAGCATTAGGGTTCACAACCCCAAAATACACTTCTCATGCCTGTTCCTGCATGCACAGTGGGATGGATTCTTAGGCTTGAGAGCCCTGAGGTTGTACTTCCCTACTTTTGATGCTTCAACATTAATGGTGCATTAACAAAGGTTTTTGCACTATATATATATTTAATTGCAAAAATAAACTCCATTAATGCATCAGTTAGGGTTGATAGCACAGTGACAAAAGTTTAGAAATTCAGTGTTAGGGTTACCACCCCACCCCCACCCCTACCCACCACACACCAACAGATGTTGGGGCATGCCATGGGGTCATCAGACCTAACTCTTAACCCATTCCATGTGTAAACAAGTTGAAATGCTACAGTATAGGAGAATGGGGTGAAAGTTTGGCCTGATGGCCACATGGCATGCCCCAACACTTGTTGGTATGTGGTGAGTGGTAGGGGTGGTAGCCCTAACATTGAATTTGCAAACTTTTGTCATTGTGCTATCAACCCTAACTGATGCCTTAACAGAGTTTTTTTGCAATGAATTTCCCTTCTTTTTGAGAAAGTGTAATGCAAGTGGTATGTGGTTGTGGGAGCACAGGCCCTGCGCTCCTTTCACACTGCCATTTTTGCATAATGATATGCATATGTGGGAGCACGGGCCCTCTGGGCCATGTGCTTCCACTTACAAATGGGTATGGAGACATTCCATAGCCCTATAGACCTGGAAAGGAACCCGTGTAACACTAATTTGGCAATATCTCAGTAACCGTAGCAACTATGAAAGAAATTCCACTGCAGTTGTAACATGACTTGGAAACCTCCACATATGCTTAGTCCAGTGGACTAAGCTGCCCAGAGCGAATAATCCTTATCGCGAATCGTTTTCAAGATATGGGTGCTGAAAGGCAGTGCGGGCACTGCAGTGTTATCCTATGGGAAATTTCTCACCTTCAGAACTCTGTAACTATGGAACCATTATATATTTTTTCAGTAAACCACCTAAAGGCACATCTGTGGGGCCAGGGCTTGCCACCCTGCAAATGTCAGCCCAAAGTCCCAACCTTTTAGGTGCAGTAAGGCGGCAAAGAAATGGTGATTTCTTTGGGCCAGTAGTGTTATAAATTGTGACACTTTTGCATAAATTTGTGAAAGAACAGGTGTGAAAGTGTCACAATTTGCGAAAGTATCACAACCATTCTTTTGTGATTTGTGACACTACGGGGGGATCCGAAGCTGAAAATCATATTTCCACCTCGAACTGCGAAATTCTGATGACAGCATTGCGTTCCTCAATTCCCGATTAGGTAAACACAACTGTCAGTGTTTACCTAGGGGCAGTAACATTTGAATTATAGCCTTTTTTTCTCTACCCTAACTGAAACAAGATGGCGGCGGCAAAACTCTACTATGCTGTATTCATTGCAAAAAAAACTCCAGTAATGCATCAGTTAGGGTTGATATTAAAGCAACAAAAGCCAGGAAATTCAGTGTTAGGGTTCCCAACCCTACCACTCCAAGGCACCCCCCCCCACCCTCCACATATGACCAGGCATTGGGGTGTGCCATGTGGTCATCAGGCCTACAGTAATTCTCACCCCATTCCATGTGTAAGAAAGCTCAGATGGTACTGTATAGTAGAATGGGGTGAGAGGCCCGATGACCCCCAGGCACACCTCAACACCTGTTGGTATGTGGAGGGTGGGGGGGTGTGGTGGAGTGGTAGGGTTGAGAACCCTAACACTGAATTTCCTGGTTTTTGTTACTGTAATATCAACCCCAACTAATGCATTAACAGAGTTTTTTTGCAGTGAATTTTCTTACTTTTTGAGACAGTATAATAGTATCCTTATTTTGCTGTGGGAGCTCAGGGTCGTTTGGACCCTGTTCTCCAGTCCCTCCATAGATGCACATATTTATGTAGGTGTGGCAAACAACAGTGACCAAATTGTCAGCATAGCCATCTTATTACCCCACCTCATGCACCCCCGTACAGATAAATGGTGAAATGTAAGGCAAAACGTAATTATGAGCAACTGTAATGCCATTCTGCATCACAGGTGCGAAAGCACATTTTGGGCAGGATATGAAAAATGACAGCTGTACTGTACATGAGGTGGTGTGGAAAAATAGGTATGTTGAAAATTTGGTGGCAAAATACTAAAAAGTACCAATGTTATGCAAGTGCGTAGAATAAATTCAATGAGCACATGTAACTCAGGCACTTTTAGGATTTTTTTTTTCACCAAATTGTCATCATGGCCTTTTTGGGACCCCACCTCATGAACACTGGCACTGTCATTTCATTCTACAGTCTTGAAAGGTGATTTCGCTCAGTGAGTGCACCACAGGTATGAAAACATGTTTTGGGCAGGGAAAAATGACAGCTGTACTGTTTATGAGACAGTGTAAAAAAAAAAAAAAGGCTGTTGAAAATTTGGAGTGAAAATACACAAAATTGCCAAAGTTACCAGGGTGCACAAAAAAATTTGAATGACTGTGCATAACTCGGGTGTTTTTGGTATTTTTGCACCAAATTTTTAACATGGGCTTTTTAGGACGCCACCTCATAAATACTGGCACTGTCATTTTGTTAGTCAGTCCGGAAAGGTGATTCTGTGCAGGGACTGCGAAATCACCTTTTCGAACTGAGTAATGAAATGACAGTGTCAGTGTGCATGAGCTGAGGTCCCAAAATGCCCAAGTTGAAAATTTGGTGAGAAAATACCAAAAAATGGCTGAGATATCCACATTTAAATTCTTTGTTTGTATTGTAGTCATATGAAATAGGATCTTAGTTTGTAAGGCAAGATACGAACTAAGATCCTACTTCACATGACTCATGAAGTAGGATCCTAGTTCGTATCTCATCATACGAACTAAGATCCTACTTCGTATGACACCGATATGAACAAAGAATTTAAATGTTAAATAACACACATTTTAAGGGCATTTTCTGAGCAGTAAAGTGCAGAATGCACCTAGTGGGTCCCAGTAAGCAAGATACATGTGTTGGTTCCTCCCCAGAATATCATTTTAGGAGGTTTACAATTTGAATTTTTCAGGCAAAACTGAAAACAAGATGGTGGCCATACGAAGTAGGAATTTTCCCATATAAAACAGGATTCCTTCTTCATTTCAAACAGCTATATTGTAGTGCTTACTGAGCATGCTCAGAAATTATTTTTTCAAATTTTTAAATTGCAATAACTTAAAAACTGCTTAGTATTTTTAAACCAGACTAGCAAAAGGCACATCTGTGGGATAGTCCCTTTCTGCCCTGAAAATTTCAGACCAAAAAAAAAACAAACCATCTGGGCTGTCGGCAAGTTCAATTAAAAATCCCAGCAAAGTCAATGAGCGAAAACATGTTTTTTTTTCACCTCTCCGTAACTCAGAAACCGCACATCTGACTGTAACATAACTTGCCACTTGAAGAGATCTACCACACAGGACAGTGCATACCAAATTGTTTGCAAGTCTATTGTATGGCTGCAAAGTTATTAAAGTGCAACATTTTAAGTTTAGCATTGAAGTGTCTACTCAACCCTACCAATACGGGCGAACGTGCCTATATATATATATATATATATATATATATATATATATATATATATATATATATATATACACACACTGTATATGTGATTGTGCCCTTATAGGTAGGGTTGAGTAGGCATTTCAATGTTAAACTCAAAATTTTGCATATATATATATATATATATATAGTGGCACGGCAGTGCCACTTTAAGTTAGGGTTGAACTTAATATTAAACCTCAAATTTTGCACCTTAATAACTTTGCCACTGTATGACAGGTTTGCCTGAAATTTTGCATGCATGGGCTGGAACCATAGATCTCTGGATGTGGCAAGTTGCATTGCGGTCGGATGTACGGTTGTGGAGCTACAGAACACCAAAAAAATGCAAAAAACATACTTTTTGCATGTTTCTTTGCTCACACCCACAGCCCATACAGTTTGTCCATTTGGTCTGAAAACATCAGGGAAGATGCAGCCTTGGTCACCAATGTACCTTTCAAAGATTTGGTGAAAAAAATATTAAACCATTTAAAAGTTATTCAAAAAACAAATTTCCCATTATAGTCAATGGGAAAAGTTAGCAAAAATCATGAAACATTAGCAAATGTCTGTTTTACTTTTGCAAATGGCCCTTTCACTTTCGTGATTCAGCCATCTTGTTTTCAGTTAGTGACACAGAAAAATTACTGGCATTTAACATTGGAACCCTCTAGGTAAACACTGATTGTTGTGTTTACCTAGTTGGGTCCTTAGGATGGTAGCCATATCTGTTTATGCATTTTTCAACATTGGGGGAAAATACTTTCACAAAATGCTTTTGCAAATGTGAAAGTTTCATGATTTTTTTGTGAAACTTTCATGATTTGCAAAAGTGTTTTGTGACAGTATTCTCAAAATAACTGCAAATCTTTGCCATGCTCGTGCAACAAAACGGTTTGGTCTTTTGGGCTGAAATTTGCAGGGTGCCACAGATGTGCCTTTTGGTGGTTTGGTGCCAAAACATTACAGGGGCCCAAAGTTACAGCATTCTGAAGTTCAGAAATTTTACCATAGGATAACATTGTAGTGTCCGTGATGCCTTTCGGGGCCCGTATCTTGAAAACGGTTCGAGATACGGACTTTTCATCACAAAAATTCTTAGTCCCCTAATGTAGAAGTAGGCTGCAGACTAATTGCAGAAGTAGGCTAGAAAGCCATAAATAACATGAAATTCTAATTTTTCTTCTGCCTTGTACGACAAAACTGTGGAAATGCGGTGTTAGGACTACCACCCCACCCCTACACCCCATCCTCCTGAGATAGTTAGGATTTACTGTTCCAGTGCTCATTTTCATGTTTGTAGGCCAGTATTATGCCTTTAGAGTTAGCACTCACAGTGCATTTTGGTGCCCGTGTCTCAGAAACCATGCAAGATACGGATTCCATCGACTTGTATTGTGCAAACTACTCACTCTCATGATTACAACAATACTTAAATTTTTTTCTACCTGCTACAGTTCACAAGATAGTGGCAAATTTGTGTTACAAGGCTTCCTTGGCCTATAGGGCTGCTTTATGGCTCTGTGCTTATGTGTGAGTGGGAGCACAGGGCCTGGAGGGCCAGCACTCCACCAACACATACCATTTACTAATCGTATTACACTTTCTCAAAAAGAAGGGAAATTCATTGCAAAAAAATCCATTAATGCATTAGTTAGGATTGTTTCCACAGTGACAAAACTGTGGAAATGTGGTGTTAGGGTTACCACCCCACCCCCACACCCCATCCTCAAACCCCTAACTCTGCATTCCCCCACCCCACACCCCTCCACACACACACACATATACATATGCAAGATTGTAAGACACTATACCAGTCACATCTGTAAGCACAATAATCACAACACTGTACTCCTTTCACATACCACTATGTAATGAAAAACAAATACAGTATGATCGACTCTATACTGCCAGCACAGTATGATGACACATTATTGCTGGCATATCTTTTTCATAAAGTGAAACTTAGTCTGCACAAACTTACTAAATATTGCTTTTCATGTGTAGTAATTCAATGATTGGCTCGCTGCAGGTATCGCTGCCACCACATAGGCATGTGGTAGCAGGACGGACACACCTGACACACACATGGTACTTTTCACATACTGCTCAGGTATGAAACTAGCACCATCACATGTTGTAATACTGCTGCATTAACTGGAAATACTCATTAGCAGCATGTTATGGTTAGCGTTGGATGTTACAACTGTTGCTGTCACATGTTGCTCGTAAACTATACTACAAAACATTACTTTTAGTATTATTACCATTTGTTATTAGGACTGGCTCACTCCATTAGAAAAAAATATGCAAACATCCACTGACTGTTGCTAGGGTTATCCAAACTCTTATTTCCAATACAGCTATCTATAGATAAAATACTGTGTGTTTCATCATTTCTTAACAATTGAGATATAGGCATCTGCTTAAATCTTGTTATTGATGTTTGTTACAGAGAAATGCTTGCTGTGGTCCATCTCCCTTGGTTGCCCAGCATGTGTGTGTGTGTACTCACAAGACACTCTGATGGCAGCAGAACTCATACAGTTGCTGGACCATGATGATGGATGTGTCTTGTACTGCTTGCGTGTGTGTGTGTGTGTGTGTGTGTGTGTGTGTGTGTGTGTGTGGTGGTAACCCTAACAATGCATTTCCACACTTTTGTTGCTGTGGAAACAACCCTAACTGATGCATTAACAGAGTTTTGGCAATGCATATATATATATATATATATATTATATGATATGATATGATATGCAACTACCCTACTGGAAATATTGTTGATATTTTTTGTTCAAGTGCCAGTTGACCCAATAACGTCATGAGTGGCGAAGCCACAAGTGATGTCATTGGGTCAATTGGTACGAGAACAAAAAATATCAGCAATATTTCCAGTAGAGGGGTTGTGTATTGCATTTATGCCATACCTCCCAAAAAGCGAAAATAAAAATTTATTTCTTGCCATTTTTTTGTGATTATAAAAAATCTAAAAGATATCTATAAATGAAACAACCCTCATTTTGTAGATATTTTTGTCCTGATCAACTTTTGTGCTCAAAGTACCATGCTATACATTTTCATTTTAAAGTTATACGCATTTGTTTGTTGCATAAAGTTAAAAAAAATGAAGAATTTCAGCTTTTTTTTGCTAATATAAAAAACACTAAAAGGTATCGATAAATGAAATACTGCACATTTTGTAGATATTTTTGTGCTGAACAAAGTTTGTGCTCACAGTACCATGCTATCATTTTTTTGTTGTAAAGTTATTCACATTTGCTTGTCGAAAAAGTGAAAAAAGTTGCATTTTTGCTGTGTTTTGGTAGTTATATATATATATAGATATATATATAAAAATAAAAGTTAGCCATAAATGAAACACCACTCATTTTATAAATATGTTTGTGCTGAACAACTTTCATGCTCACAGTACCATGCTATCAATTTCTGTTTAAAAGTTATTCACATTTGAATACGTTTAGTACTGCTACTGAGGCTGAATATGCAAATGAGTTCCAAATGAACCAATTGCTACCTACTGTGTGGATAGATTTATCTACACTGAGGATAAATGTGATAGTCTCACTGTAAGTCTGACCACCCTGAGAATATCGAATATATTTGCCTTTTTATCCTCACAGGTATGTCTCACTGGGACAGAGTGGGGGGGGGGAGAAATTATGAAGATGGGAGGGGTGAGTGGGGCAGCTGCAAGATGAGGGGCTAGCTGCACAATCAAGCAGACTCGATAGACCGTGGTGCTTGTATCTGCTGGTGTTTTCATACGTTTCTATATTTTACTGTCAAAGTTGCACCAGTATATGAGGGTTAAGTGCAAACATCTGTTAAACACAAAACATTGAACCTTCATAACTTTGGAACCGCTCAACAGATTTGCACAAAATTTGGCATGTATAATTTCCAGGGGTAAGTCCCTTGACATGCATAATTTTGTATAAATCTGTTGTGTGTTTGTAAGATGAAAACTGTAAAAAAATCCTAAATGTACCAATTTTTTCATGCTTCTTTGTCCACCTATATCTCAAAAATGCCTCTCTGTTGTGATCTGAAATTTTCAGGGTAGAAAGCCTTTGGATCACAGATGTGCCTTTTAAAGGTTTGATGAAAAATATTAATCTGTTCTAAAGTTATTACACTTTGAGTTTCCCATTATTTCCTATGGTAACATTTATATGTATAATAAAGTACTTTTCACACAACTGTCATCCAGTTTTGCATAATTTGCACCTTAATAATTTTGCAACTCATACCTAAGCTCTGTAGATAGATTTCTGGATGTGGTAAATTTCATGTGAATCTGTTGTGTGTTTTCTGAGATACCGTGTCTCAAATATCCTTAAACTTACATGTTTTATTCCCATTTTGCAGACAGTCTTCCAGTTTTGTATATTTGCATCTTAATAACTTTAGAATCCTTAAACAAATATGCATGAATGTTTGCATGCACGATCTCAGGGAGTATGTCTGTAAATGGGATAAATTTCATTTGAGCTTATTGTGTGATTTGAGAGATATTTTGTTTCACACATCATTAAACTTACATGTTTTTTCCCATTACTGACAGTCTTCCAGTTTTGCATAATTTGTACTTTAATAACTCTGGAGCCCTACAACATATGTACATAAAATTTTGCATGCATCATTTTGTAGGGTTGGTATGTTGATGTCTAGTTTCATTTGAATCACTTGCGTGGTTTTGAAAATACTGTGTCTCAAATATCCTTAAATTTATGTGTTTTTCCCATTTTTGCAGTCATCCAGTTTTACATACTTTGCACTTTAATAACTGCAACCATTCAACGGATATGCACGAAAGTTTTTATGCATAATTTCGTGGGGTAGATCCCTTATTGTTGCTAATTTCATTTAAATTGCTGTTGTGGTTTCTGAGATATTATTTCTTAACCATTCTTACATTTACATGCTTTTTTCATTTTCCAGTTTTGCATACTTTGTACCTTGATAAGTTAGCAACCCTTCAACAGATGTGCATGAGATTTTGCATGCATAATCTTGTGGGGTAGTTCTGTTGATGTAACTAACTTTGAACTGCTTAATTGTGGCATTGTTTGCCAAAAGAACTAGTGTACTGCCACGGTTTGCGATACTACTTTTTCAGATATGCCTGTTTCTTTGTCACTTCATAACTAAGCAAGTTCTAGCCAGAGCCGAAAGGGCTGTGAAGAGCTACCAAATGACCAAAATTGTTGTCTTGTTGGTGCCATATAGTGCTGTTTAGTCACAATCATCACAGTGCTCCCAGATCCAAATAACCATTTTCCTGTAACAAGCCCTCATTTTTCCTGTAGAGGCAGCATCAAATCCCTGTATAAATCCCTGTAGATGGTTCCATAAGCCACTAGTTCCTTATTTGTGACTTTGTTGTTTATTTAAATGTAATATGTTGGCAGCCTTTTATTAGGAAAAGGGCTCCAATGTGCTGTTAGGTATTAAAATTATATGGCCTTGGAATTATTTGGATTTATATGGAATCCATAAGGCATAATGGGGGAATTTATTTATTTGTAGGCCCACTAAGACTAGAAGTCCCTTTTTCCGGGGTGATGGGGGGGAGGGGTTCAGATGGTAACCAATTGAAATTGTAACATGGCATAAATCCTTACTTGATCCAGATTAAGTTATTGGTGGTATTTCTAGTGAATCGGTAAAATTTGGCCAGGACACCATGGAAATTCCCTTACTCATTTTGAGAAGTGCCATAGGATCTTTAACATCTACCTGAATAGGCAGACAGAAAGGACAGGAGCACCTCTCCCCATTCCTGCATGCACAGTGAGGGTGGGATCTTAGGCTTGGGAGCCCTAAAGTTGTATTTCCCTACTTTTGATGCTTCAACCCTAATGGTGCATTAACGTTTTTTGCAATATATATATATCTATATATGTACTATATATGTATTTATAAAATGGAGGGATCATCCATAGCCAAATCTTATGTTCTGATTGCATAAAACACATCACATGACCGTGTGTATATCAGAGCATGACCACACACCTCAACTTTTAACCCCCCCAAAAAATGTTGACATTTTATAAGATAGATAAACCACTCTGAGGTGTGTGGTCGCACTCTGATATGTGCACTCCTTGGGTGGTTGACGACTTTGGCCTGCGGCCTCATGCGTAGCAATGCACAGCAAGGCATGCATATATCAGAGCATGATTGCACGCCTCAGAGTGGTTTCTCTATTACATATATACACACACACACACACACACACACACACACACACACACATATATAGGTGTCCCCCAGAATGAAACCCAATTTTGCAGCACTCTGTAGAATGCTACAGCAGACCTACTGAATAAAGCAATGTAATTTCGATGGCAATTAGTCCCTTTTGTCATTCAGGAAAATGTGACACTGCCAGGATGAAGGGAATACCACAGTTTCCTGCATGGCAAAAGGGACTAATTGCCATTGAAATTGCATTGCTTTATTCAGTAGGTCTGCTGCAGCATACTGCAGAGTGCTTTAAAAGTGGGTTTCATCCTGGGGGACACCACTGTATGTATGTATATGTGTGTGTGTGTGTGTATAAAATATATTATACTGGTACGGTCATGCCAGTATAATTAGGGTGAAACTGCACTTCTATGTTAAAGTCCAAACTTTGAACCTTAAAGGATAAATAAAACCATCCTTTTTACAATTTGTATTTTTTTTTGTAAATTACTCCATTGGCTTGTAAAGGAGAGGCTGTTGTTTACATTTATACTGAAACTGCATTTATTTAAGTAGGATAAATGCAGTTTCATAGAATTTGAAAATTGTAAACAAAGCCTCTTCTAATTCAAACATCCTGCTTTCAGAATTCTAAAATGGCTTCCATGATGACATCACTCATGACAGAGCTGACAGCTGTGTTCTAGCTCTTCTGTTTTCAAATGTGAATAACATTAAAATGAAAAATGATAGCTTGGTACTGTGTGCACAAAAGTTGTTCAGCACAAAAATATGTACAAAATGAGTGGTGTTTCATTTATACATAGTTTTTATAAAATGAGCAAAAAAAGCAGTAGAAAACTCAGTTGTTTGTCACTTTTTCAAGAAACAAATGAAAATAACTTAAAAAAATGATAGCATGGTACTGTGAGCACGACGTTTGTTCAGCACAAAAACATCTACCAAATAAGTGGTGTTTCCTTTATAGATAATTTTTTTTTTATAAGCAAAAAAGCAGCAGAGAAGTCTACCATTTGTCACTTTTTCAAGAAACAAATGCAAATAACTTTAAAACAAGAAATGATAGCATGGTGCTGTGAGCATGACATTTGTTCAGCACAAAAATATCTACAAAATGAGTGGTGTTTCATTTATATATACCTTTTAGGTTTTTTATAATTAGCAAAAAAAGAAAGTTTTTTCACATTTTGCAACAAGCAAATGCAAATAACTTTAAAAAAACATGATAGCATTGCACTTTGAGAACAAAAGTTGTTTAGTACAAAAATATCTACCAAATGAGGCATGTTTCCTTTTACAGATACCTTTTAGATTTTTTAATATCAGCAACAAATGGAAGCAAATTCAATTGTTTTTAACTTTTTTGGAGGTATGGCATAAGTGGATTATGCTACCTCCATATTGGAAATATTGTTGATACTTTTTGTTCTCATGCTGATTGACCTGATGACATCACTTGTGGTTTCTCCACTTGTGATGTCATTGGGTCAATAGGCATTCAAACAAAAAATATGAACAAAATTTCCAGTAGGAGGGTAGCATATCCCTTATTTATTCTTTACAAAAATACTCTGTTAATACATCAGTTAGAGTTGCTATTAAAGCAGCAGTAGTATGGAAATTTGATGTTAGGGGTTTCAAAATACAGCAATTTAGTATTGTTGCACACCCTGCCATATGTTAGTGCTTACTTACAATTTACAGTGTGATCCTATGGGAATCATCTACCACACTTCACAGGTGGTTGAAGGCATTCAGCTGTGCTTCATGCCTTGCAACCCACCTTGGGCATGTGGTAATTTAGCATTGCATCACACCCTGTCATGTATTATTCCTTGCTTACAATTTACATTGTGATCCTAAGGGAACTTTTTACTGCACTTCCCAGGTGGTGTGCAACTGTACATGTGCATCCATGGCTACAGAAGTGCTTGTTTGTCTTACCTGATGATGGATGTCTGTGGTTGCTTGTGTTTCCTTTCCCCCATTGGCTGCTTTGGGGGGTTATGTGGCGCTAGTGTTTAAAACCCTAACATCACATTTCTGTACTATTGCCGCTTCAATAGCAATACTCAAACCAATGCATTAACAGAGTTTTTTTGCAAAGAATATATCAAGGATATGCTACTTCCCTAATGAAAATATTGTTGATATGTTTTATTTGAGTGTCAGTTGACCCGATGACATCATGAGTAGTGAAACCACAAGCGATGTCATCAGGTCAATCAGCATGAGAACAAAAAGTATCAACAATATTTCCAGTAGGGAGGTAGCATAATCCCTTTATGCCACATCTCCAAAAAGAGTGAAAACAAAACATTGAATTTGCTGCCATTTTTTGCTGATTATGAAAAATCTAAAAGGTATCTATAAATGAAACACCACTCATTTGGTAGATATTTTTGCGCTGAACAACTTGTGTGCTCAAAGTATCATGCTATCATTTTTGCTTTAAAGCTATTTGCATTTGTTTGTTGCAAAAGAAAAAAATGAATTTTCTGATTCTTTTTTGCCAATTATAAATAAACTAAAAGGTATGTATTAATGAAACAACACTCATTTTGTAGATATTTTTGTGTTGAACAAATGTCATGCTCACAGTACCATGCAATCATAATTTTTTTATTTTAAAGTTATTTCCATTTGTTTGTTGAAAAAGTGACAAACAATTGCAATTTCTGCTGCCTTTTTTGCTAATTAAAAAAAACACCTTAAAAGTATCTATAATGAAACACCACCCATTTTGTAGATATTTTTGTGCTAAACAAGTTTCGCGCTCACAGTACAATTCTATCATTTTTCATTTTAAAGTTATTTACATTTGAATGCAGTTAGAAGAGCTAAATCACAGATGTCATCTCTGTCAAAAGTGACATCATCATGGAATCCATTTTAGAATTCTGAGAGTAGGATGTTTGAATCAGAAGAGGCTGTGTTTACAATTTTCAAATACTATGAAACTGCATTTATTCTATGCTAATACATGCAATTTCAGGATAAATGTAAACAGTAGCCTTTTCTTTTATAAGCTTGTGAAGTAATTTACAAAAGGAAAATGTGTAAAAAAGATGGTTTAGGTATACTTTAATAACTTTGATTGGCCTGTCAAATTTCATGGGAATCCATTGAGTGGTTTCTGAGATATAAAATGTTGAAGAAAGAAACAGAAAAATCCAGTTTTTTTAACATTTCTTTGTCATCCTGGAGCTCAGAAATGGCTTTAGGTTTAGGTCTGGAATTTCCAGGGAAGAAAGTCTTTGGGCCACAGATGTGTCCTTTGAAGGTTTGGTGAAAAAATAATCCGTTCAAAAGTTATGACACTTAAAATTTTCCCATTATTTCCTATGGGCAAATTTATATGTCAAGCACAAAAAATTTATTTTTCACACAATACGAGTACTTTGCGCAAAATACCAGCTTCTTTTCACAAAGAAGTCTGGTATTTTGCACAAAGTTCAAAGTCGTTCGATCAACTGAGCTGTGTTGCATCTGCCATCTTGTTTGCCACTCAGCAAGGATCTTGAAGTACAGAATGTTAAAAAAAGAAAAAAAAAAACATCAGAACAAGCTAAAGAGGACCCCTTCAGGTGTATTCTGATGTGTTTTTTCTTCTGTTTTAAGCTGGGCCCAAACACATTTTTTTTTTCGAGTGCCAGCTTACAGAGAACAGCTTGTAGCCCATTCTCTGTATGATAAAAGTGGTATTTTTCTAACTTCTGCAGCCACAGCTGAAACTCATGCTACTGGCTGCAGAGTCAAGGAAGACCCATTTTGTTCACATCAACATGGGGTGCCCAATCCCTGTGTCTGTATGTTTCCCCCTACACACACTTATTTGGCACACAGGGAGCCCACTCCAGTATTATTTTTAACACTGTAAAATAAAGAAAACCATCCCCTGACATTTCTTCTTCGATGCAGCATCCTGTACGAAATTTGTGATAATTTTGATACAGGATCCTATATAAAACTGTTGTGCCCCCTCCACAATTTCTATTTTTCACACCAACATCAGGGTGCCCAATCCCTGAGTCAGTGTGTATCCCCCCCAGTACTGTGGCACACATGCCGAGATACATTTTTTTGTTAAACTTTCCGACACCGGGATGCCCACTCCTGATGTCGGATGTCCCCCCAGCACACTTTTATTGCCAACGGGGGTGCTCAGTCCCCCTGCTGGCATCATGATTCCCCCAAACTCATGTAGCACACTGGAAGCCCATCCCAGTGTGCTCATATTTGTTTGCTTTTTTTACAGGTTTACCTGTAATAAAAGAAAACATCCCTGACGCCTTTTTGTTTTTTACCTGTAGAAAAGAAAATGGTCCCTCATCATCTCCCCACTGCCCCTCCCCATCCCCACCCTCCCTCTAACTCAACAACCTCCCCACACACACCCCTTACTCCATACTTACCTCCTGAGGGTGGGGTTGCTGCAATCTTCTCTGGGCTGGGTACGCGTCTGCAGTCTTCAAAGCTGAACTGCAATCTGAGGAATCAAGGTAAGCCATATAATGGGAGTCAATGGGGGGGTTCAACTTATGTTGATATCTTGGCCAATTTTAGGAATTTTGGCCCCAAATTTTCAACATGGGGTTCTTGGGACCCCACCTCATGAATACTGACACTTATTTTGATTCTCAGTCCAGAAGGGTGATTTGGCAGTTGCTGCACCGAATCACCTTTTGTGACCAATTAATGAAATGACAGTGCCACTGTTCATGAGGTGGGGGCCCAAAAAGCCCACTTTGCAAATTTGGTGAAAAGATTCCTAAAAATGACTGCATTATGATGATGCATTGCACAGTTTCTACGCACGCTTGTAATGTCACCAATTTTTAATATTTTCACTCTGGATTTTGAACATTGCCATTTTTTCACACCTTCTTATGGACTGTACAGCTGCCATTTTTGACATCCTGCCCCGAACGTGTTTTCACATCTGTGGTGCAGAATGGCACGGTTGCTTTGCGAAATCAACTTCTGGAATGGATTAACAAAATCACAGTTGCACTGTTCATGAGGGTAGGTCCCAAGAAGCCCGTGTTGAAAATTTGGTGAAAAATTCAAAAAAATGACCGCGTTATGAGCATGCATTGCTCAGTTTCTTCACACGCTCGTAGCTTCACCAACTTTTCATATTTTCACTCCAGATGTTTAACATTACCATTTTTCCACACTACCTCATGAACAGTACAGCTGTAATTTTCCAAATCTTGCCAAAAATGTTTTCCCACACCTGTGGTGCAAAACAACGTAACCGTCGTGTGGAATTACATTTCGACAGGTATTTGAACATTTCTGTACTGGGTACATGTGGTGAGGTAATGAAAAGGTTATGTTGAACATTTGGGGTGAAAATTATTTAAGATGGCACAGTTATGCCTATTTGTTGCAGTTTCGCTATGCCTGCTCATAACTTTATGTGTGGAAGTGCAGGGGCCACAGATCCCTGTGTTTCTACAGCTACATACATATATGCATTTGTGGAGGTATTGGAGCACAGTGTCTGAAGGACCCTGCGCTCCCACTATGACATATGGTTACTGCCATACTATCTGGATAGAGAGATGGGAGTGCAGGGTCCAAAGGATACTGCACTCCGACTATGACATATGGATACTGCTGTACTGTCTGGATGGAGAGATGAGAGCACAGGGTCTGAAAGACCCTGAGCTCCCACCATACTATCTGGATAGAGAGATGGGAGCGCAGGGTCCAAAGGACGCTGCACTCCCACTGTGACATATGGATACTGTTGTGCTATCGCAAGGGAGGGATGGGCCCTGCATTTCTACATGGACCCTACGCTCCCACTGTGACTAATGGATACTGTTGTGCTATCTTGATGGAGGGATGGGAGTGCTGGGTCCAAAGGACCCAGCACTCCCACCATGAGATATGAACTCTGTTGTACTATCTGGATGGAGGGATGGGACCCTGTGCTCCCACAGTAAAATGAGGATACTACTATGCTACCTCAAAAAGTAAGGAAATTAGTTGCAAATATTTTGTTAATGCATCAGTAAGGGTAAATACCATAGCAACAAATGCAGGGAAATGAGGTGTTAAGATTTCCAACCCTAACGCCTTACCCCCAGGGTTCCCCCTCTACCTCTCCACCCCATGCCCCCACCCTCCACACATCAACAGGCATCGGGTGTGCCATGGGGTCATCAGGCCTAACTCTCATCCCATTGTCCTAAACTGTAGCATCTAAGATTATTTACACATGGAATGGGGCAAGAGTTGGGCCTGATGACTCCATAGCACACTTCGATGCCTGTTGGTGTGTAGAGGGTGGGGGGCATGGGGCTGGGGTGGTGGAGTGGGAACCCTGGGGGTGGGGCATTAGGGTTGGAAATCCTAACGCCTTATTCCCCTGCTTTTGCTATGGTATTCACCCTAACTGATGCATTAATGAAGTTTTTGCAACTAATTTTATGTATATATACATATATATATATATATATATATCTTGAATATATAGTGAAGCTCACCAGGATGAAACCCAATTCTGCAGCATTTTGCAGCACTCTGCAGCATCTTGCAGCAGAGTTACTGTAGAAAACAATGTAATTTCAATGTAGGGGTGGTAACCCTAACATCACATTTCCATACTTTTTACGCTGTGTTATCAACCCTAATTGATGCATTAATGATGTTTTTTGCAATGAATTTCCCTTCTTTTTGAGAAAGTGTAATATAACTGGCATGTGTTTGTGGTAATGCAGGCCCCACCCCGGGCCCTGCGCTCCCTTCACAGTGCCCTTTTTATGCGTAATGGTGTGTATATGTAGGAGCATGGAACCTCTGGGCCCTCCACTCTCACTTACACATAAGTACAGAGCCATACAGCAGCCCCATAGTACTGAAAAGGAACCCTTGTAACACTTATTTGGCAATATCTCAGTAACCGTAGCAACTATGAAAAAATTCTACTGCAGTTGTAATCATGACTTCGAAACCTGCACATGAGCTTAGTCCACCTAAAGGTGGACTAAGCTGTGGGTATCAAAAAATCCGGATCTCGAATTGTTTTCGAGATACGGGCGCCGATAAGTGCTTTTGGGAAATTTCTCAACTTCGGAGTGCTGTAACTTTGTAACCGTTTTACATTTTTTTACCAAACCACCATAGGGCACATCTGTTGGGTCAGGGCTTGCCACCCTGCAAATTTCAGCCAAAAAGCCCTAACCGTTTAGGTGCAGTGGTGTTGCAAAGAAATTGTATTTTTTGGTGCAGTATTGTCACAAATTGTGACAGTACAGATGCGAGAGTGTTGCAAATATACTGTTGTGATTTGCGACACTATGAGGGACCTGATTTTAAAAAGGTATATCTAGGGGTTCTAGAAAAACTGATGGCACCATTAGAAATTGTAAGCTTCGCTTAGGTAAACACAACTGTCAGTGTTTACCTAGGAAGGTAGAATTTAAATTACAGATGTTTTTCTTCACCACTAACTGAAATAAGATGGTGGCAGCAAGACAGTAAAAGGGCCATTTGCAACAGTAGAATGTACTGGCGGCAGCTTTCATGAGACACATATATTTTTTCCTATTGACTATAATGGGAAAATAAACATTTGAATAACTTTTGAACAGATTAATATTTTTTCACCTCATCCATTCCACAAGAGTGGTAGCAGGGAGGAGGCAGGGAACTACAGACCAGTCAGTCTTACCTCAATAGTGGACAAGATTATGGAGGCACACCTTAAGGAAAGGATAGTGCAACACCTGGAATCCATTGGAGCACAGGATCCAAGACAGCATGGGTTTACAACAGGAAGGTCCTGTCAAACAAATATCATAAATTTCTTTGACTGGGTAATCAGAGTGGTGGACCAAGAGGGAGCAGTTGATGTTGCCTACCTTGACTTCAGCAAAGCTTTCGGTACTGTTCCACATAGAAGATTGATTAATAAGCTGGGTAGGCTCGGGGTGGGTCAGAAGTTGGTCAACTGCATGGCAAACTGGTTGATGGGCAGAAAACAGAGTGGTGGTAAACGGTATATAGTCAGAAGAGATGCAAGTCATACGTGGGGTACCTCAGGGATCAGTCCTGGGGCCAGTCCTCTTCAATATCTTCATCAGTGACACTGCAGATGGACTGGAGGGTAAGGTTTGTCTGTTTTCAGATAACACCAAGATCTGCAACAGAGTAGATGATCCAGATGGGGTGGGCAGAATGAGAAGAGATCTGGAAAAACTGGCAAAATGGTCAGAAGAATGGCAACTGGGGTTTAACGCAAAGAAGTGCAAGATCATGCACATAGGGAAGAGAAACCCTGAAGCCACCAATAGGCTGGGAGGGGAGTTGCTGGCAGTCACAAGGGAAGAAAGCAACTTGGGCATCATCATCACAGATGACCTGAAATCATCCAAGCAGACCACTAAAGCAGTAGGTAAAGCTAGAGGGATGTTGGGGTGTATTAATAGGGGTATCACAAGTCATAAGAGGGCGGTAATGATCCCTCTTTACAAGACACTAGTTAGGCCCCATCTGGAGTACTGCATGCAGTACTGGAGGACATTAACCAAATTGAGGTAGTCCAGAGAAGGGCAACCAGAATGATCCAGGGACTGCATCAGAAAACATATGAGGACAGATTAACAGAGCTCAATATGTATACCCTAGAGCAAAAGAGGGAGGGACGTGATATGATCGAAACATTCAAACACCTTAAGGGCATTAACAAGGTGAAAGAGTCGAACATGTTTCAATATAAGAAAAATAGCAGGACAAGAGAACATAGCATGAGATTAGAGAGAGGTCGATTAAGGGGTAATGTGAGGAAGTTCTTTTTCACAGAAAGGGTGGAGGATGCATGGAAAAGCCTACCTCAGGAAGTGGTGGATGTGAATACAGTGCAGGGCTTCAAACAGGCATGGGATAGGCATAAGGGAGCAATACAGATGAGTAGAAAAAGAAATGGGCAGACTGGATGGACCTTGCGGTCCTTATCTGCCATCAACTTCTATGTTTCTATCTTCAAAAGGCAGATCAGTGACCCAGACTGCATCTTCCCTGAAGATGTCAGACCAGATGGAGAAATCATTTGGGCTGTAGCCCTGAGCAAAGAAATGCTCAAAACCCCCGTTTTGCACTTTTTTTGCACTCCACAGATCCAGATATCTATGGTGCCACACCGCGCATGCAAAATTTCAGGAAATTCCATCATACAGTTGCAAAGCTATTAAAGTGCAAAATGTTGGGTTTAACACAGAAGTGACAGGGTAACCTGAACTATAGCTGCACTAATGTGCAGCAATAATCTATCTATCTATCTATCTATCTATTGGAGCGAGAATAATATATGGGGTGGTGTGTGGAACACAAATTTTACACACACCTGAGGTGTTGGATGTCACATAAACCCTGAGAGTGAAGCTCGAGGGGTTTATCTAGGCATCCAACACCGAGGGTGTGTGTAAAATTCAAGTTTTACACACCACCCCATTTTTTTATATATATAATTGCTAGGTTTCCCTTTTTTGCTACAGCAATTATATTAAATAAGAGATGTCCATCTGCAGTTGCTGTCCAGTTAGGTTTCAGTACAGTTTGCGGGTTGCCTTCATTTATTTTTTTAAATATTTCTTTCTTTCTGTATTTATTTTGGCTGCCTGCCGAAAGTAAAGTTTTTCCCCCAGTAGTTTAGTTTTTCCCAACATCACTTACCGGAAAGTGTCCAAGTGGCAGTTCAGTCTCCGAAGGTGAGGAAAGGCGGTCAGCAGTCCAAATGTAAGAACTGCGATTAGCGCATGCATGGAGCGAGGGAAACACGGCATGTGTTTGCCGTTATAAACACTCCTTTGTAATGGCATATTATGCCAAGGGTTTCCTATGGAAAAAGAGAAGCCCAGTGATATATGTATATGTAATAGATAACCCACTGTTAGGTATCTTGATGTAGCTCTGATACATCACATGCGGCCGCGGGTAAATGCAACCACCCAAGGCATGCGTATATCAGAGCACGACCGCACACCTAAGAGTGGGTTATCTATCTTATAAAATGGGCAAAAAAATTTGGGCAGGGGGAGGAGATACAAAAGGTAGTCCCTGTCTGGCAGAGATAAATGTTTAATTTACAGTAGGTTATCTGGCTGATCCTGCCATAATTGTGATGGGTTTGAAGTTAAAGGTGGTATTTATCTGGTTGATTATGCCTTGGTTTAAAAAAAAAAGTGATAAAAATATGTATCTGGTTGATCCTGCTATTGTCAGAGTGGGTTACACTCTAATCCCTTTCAGTATTATTTCTGTACTGTAGCGTGACCGAGTAGTGTAAACTGTAATTAAAGACCTGGTTGCAGACGTTCAAAAAATGAGGAATTTTATGTCCAAAAACTATGTAATCTCCATTTTTATGTTAGTTATTCTTTTTTTAGTTTTTGAAACAAGCCTCCGACTGTAATGGGGGCTGATCGAGTGAGTCATTCATCTCTGTATTGTAGCGTGATCGAGTGGTTGTATTGGCAGTTCAGGACGTACTGGCAGAGCTTGAAAAGAAGGTATTTTACTTGCAGACACTGTGTAAACTCCTTTTTATTTTAAGGTTTCTCACATTTCTACAGAAGGAAGCCACCGACTATAGAGAGCAGACAGCGAGCGAGTCAGCAGCTTCAGAAGGGGTGACGGAAGCGTGAGCGAGAGTTGCTATAGCAACAACTCTCGCTCTCGCTTCCGTCTACAATTCTGAAGCCAGCGACTGTCAAGAGTATGGTAGCTTAGTTTCAATGCAAAGAAGTGCAAAGTAATGAACCTGGGAAACAAAAAACCCAGGGGAAGAGTACACAATGGGTGGGGAGGTACTAACAACAATATTGGAAAGGGACCTGGGGGTAGGGTTGGCAAGCAATGTGAGAAGGCAGTAAGGAAGGCTGGGAGGATTCTGGGATGCATAGGGAGAGGCATCGCCAGTAGAAAGCAGGAAGTTGGTATCCCTCTGTACAGACAACTGGTGAAACCACATCTGGAGTATTGAGTGCAGTTCTGGAGACCCCATCTCCACAAGAACATAGACAGGATGGAGGCAGTACAGAAGATGACAACCAAAATGTTGCAGGGTCTGCACTAGAAGCCATACGTGGAGAGACTAAAAGAGCTTAACATGTATACCCTTGAAGAAAGGAGGGGGGGCATGATAGAAACTTTCAAGTACCTCAAGGGAATCAACAAAGTCCAAGAGGGTAGGATCTTTCAGAAAAAGAGATGCACAAGAACAAGGGGGCACAATTTGAAGATAGAGGGGGGATAGCTCAGGGGCAACATGAGGAAGCATTTTTTCATGGAGAGGGTGGTGGATACATGGAACAGCCTTCCTGAGGAGGTCGTGGGGACAAAAACAGTGGGGGAATTCAAGAAAGCATGGGACCACCATAAGGCAATTATAGTGGGGAGTAGGAGGAAGTAGGCTGCTGGTTAACTAGGATCTGCAGCTTATCCATTAGGTAGGGAAATGGGCAGACTAGGTGGACCAAGCGGTCCTTCACAATGCCAAAACACATCCATCATACCTGTTCCTGCATGCACAGTGGGTGTGCAGTCTTACACTTGGGAAGCCTAAGGTCGCAATCCCTACTTTTGATGATTCAACCCTAATGGTGCATTAACAAAGTTTTTTGCAATACATACATATATATATATATATATATATATATGTATATATTTTATAGTTAGGGTTGTGTAGGCACTTCAACGTTAAACTCAAACTTTTGCACTTTAATAACTTTGCTATATATATATATATATATATGCTACCATAGTTAGGGTTGAGTAGCCATTTACATGTTAAACCTAAAATTATGCACCTTAAGAAGTTTGCAACTGTTCAACAGATTTGCCTGAAATTTGGAATATACGATCAAGAACCATAGATCTTGGGATCTGTCAATTTTCGTACTGTTTGGATATACGGCTGCAGAGTTATTAAGCGTGATCTGTGCACATGTTTAAGCTTTTTTGGAATTCTTTGGTCATCTCTAGAGGTTGCATGGTTTGTGAGACTGGTCCAAAATCTTCAGGGAACGTGTGGCCGGGGTCCCCAATGTACCTTTTGAAGATTTCGTGAAAAAATATTACACGGTTCAAAAGTTATTCAAAAAACAAGTTCCCATTATAAGTCAATGGGAAAAGTTAACATAAAGTTCGACAGTGTCGCAAATGTAGTTTTTACTTTCAAAAATGGCCCTTTTACTGTCGCAAATCCACCATTTTGTTTTCAGCTGGTCATCAGAAAAATGCTTGACATTTAAATTTGGGACCCTCTAGCAACCTCATTATTTTTGTATTCACCTAGTCAGACCCTGAGGATGCTAGGCATGTCTTTATTTTGTGGTAAAATACCCCAGAAACATGTTTTTCAGATTTCTGGAAAAAGTACTTTCGCAAAGTACTTTTGCACTTCCGACAGCGTCGAATGAATTTATGAAAGCTTTCACAAAGTTCAACAGTACTTTTCCAGGCTGTGTAAAAATGACAGCAATTCTTTGGCACCCTGCTGCAAAAGAGCGGTTTGGTCTTTTGGGCTGAAATTTGGAGAGAATGCAGCCAGCATCTCACAGATGTGCCTTTCAGTGATTCGGTGAAAATGTATTACAGGGTGGCAAAGTTACATCACTCCAAAGTTGACGCTTTTCCCCATAGGATAAAATTACGGTGTCCGCCGCATTACAGGAATCCTTTGCCGCCCTGCTGCAAAATAACAGTTTGGTCTTTTGGGCTGAAATTTGGAGAGAAGAAAGCCAACATCCCACAGATGTGCCTTTTACTGGTTTGGTGAAAAAATATTACAGGGAGCAAAAGTTATGGCACTCTGAACTTCTCTTTTTTCCCATAGGATAACATTACGGCGTTCGCCGCGCCTTTCAGGGCCTGTATCTCGGAAATGGTGCGAGATACGGACTTTCCGGCAGAGAAATGCTTAGAGGGCTAAGTATAAAACTAGCCAGGAGAGTCATAAATCATATGACTTTAAAAATGTTTTTCTACGTTGTACGGTTTCTGAGATATATGCAATTTATTATTTTAACTCCTCATTTTCTGCTCCGAGACCCATTATTATGCATACATTCTTTGTACTCACTGTCTTTCTCTGTGTAGCTTTTGGGGAAAACTAGCCAGTGCGCTTACATTACTATTACCCTTACCGCTTCTGCTTGTGGTTCTGTAACCGTTTCACTTACTGTTCCCGTCTATGGCACCATGTGCGTTACCCTTCGTGTTTCCATTTGCGTTTTCGTATTTTAACCATTTCTGTGTACAGTACTGTTTATCTTTCTGTTTCACTTTGTGTCACCATGTGCATTACCATTTGCGTTTGCAGGCACCGTGTTACTATGTGACAAGACATCACATGGCGGGCCGTGCTCCCACCGCCGCATTACATTCACTATTTCTCATTATACTTCTCAAAAAGAGGGGAAATTAGAGGCAAAAAACACTGTTTAATGCATTAGTTAGGGTTGTTCCACAGTGACAAAAGCGAGGAAATTCGGTGTTAGGGTTGAAAACCCCCCCTTGGACCCCTCCGCCCACACCCCCAACCGGCATCGGGGTACACGTTGGGGTTGTTGGTCCTGCACATCCTAGAGTGAGTTATCTATCTTACAAAATGGCAAAATAGTTTTTTAGAGGGGGTAAAAGTGCAGGTGTGCGGTCGTACTGTAATATATGCACGGTCATGTGGTGCTCAAGCTCAAATAGAAAAGCAGCAATTTCCCTACCCATTGTATAAATATATAATATGTATATTATAGGGTTGCAGTCATGCCCCTATAGTTAGAGTTGAGTAGGAACTTCAATGTTAAACTCAAAATTTTGCACTTTAATAACTTTGCAACTGTTCAACAGATTTGCATGCAATTTCACGTGCACCGTTGCCTGGGGCAGATCTCTGGATGTGGCAAGTTAAGTTCCGGTTGGATGTGTGGTTTCCAAGTTCTGGTGAAGTGAAAAAAGCATTTTTTCATTCATTGACTTTGCTGGGATTTTTCTTTGAACTTGCCTGAAGCCTGGACAGTTTGGAATCTTGGTCTGAAATTTTCAGGGCAGAAAGGAACTAGCCCATAGATGTGCCTTTTACTAGTCTGGTGGAAAAAATAATGACCCGTTTTTAAGGTACTGCATTTTAAAAATTTGAAAATATTGTTTCTGAGCATGCTCAGTAAGCACTAAAAGATAGCTGTATGAAATGAAAAAAGAATAATTTTTTAATATGACATCATCCTTTTTCATTTGAGGAAAATCCTTTTTCATATGGCCGCCATCTTGTTTTCAGTTTTGCCTGAGAAATTCAAATTTGTAAACCCTAAAAAATGTTATTCTGGGTAGGAACCAACACATGTAACTTGCTTATATGCTTCCATAGCTGCATTCTGCACTTTACTGCTCGAGAAATGCCCTTAAAATGTATTTGTTTTTTAACATTAAAATTATTTTTTCGTATCGGCATCATATGAAAAAAGGTCTTGTTTCGTATGACAATTCATGAAAAAAGATCTTTTTTCGCTTGGGAAACCAAAGCATTTCTTTTTTTTCTTTCTATTATCTGTTTAGCTATTTTTTCCCCCATTTTCACCCACCCTCGCGTCCTTGACATGTGCACATGCATGTGGAGGCACACGCGCATCATGCACTGCAGAACGCCTCACCAGTCACCCATTACCCACCTGCGCTGCCACCAGATCTCCACTCGGAGATGGCGTGACTGCGGGAGGGTGACCCCCCTCCCCAGGAGAGGAGGGCCACCGTTAGGCAGCTCAATCCTGCTCCTAACCTCACCCCTATGCCAGCTCCCCAATGACCCAAGGTCATTTCTGAACCCAGATTGCCGGCGTGGCATGAGGTAAGGCAGAGATGCCTCAGCCCTCTGCACCACCGGGCTGGCAAATCAATGTATTTCAATGGGATTTTCAACACTGGTGCATAATGTTGCCATTTTTGCATATCTTGACACCAAATTTCAACATACCCTTTTTGAGACCCCTCCTCATGAACAATGAGGGTGTCATTGCTCAACTCCCACCCAAAATGTGATTTTGTGGTTGCTTGGCAAATTCACCTTTCAGGCAGGATTTGCATAATGACAGTCATATTGTTCATAAGGTGGAATCATAAGAAGGCTATGTTGAAAATTAAGGGGTCAAAATACTGTATATAACAATGGCAAAGTTATGACCATTCATTGCAATTTCGCTATGCACGCTCGTAACTTTGGAAATTTAAAAAACTTTGACCCCAAATTTTCAACATAGAATTCTTATTACCCCACCATATGTATGCAACAGCTGTTATTTTTCAGATCCTAGTCAAAATGTGTGTTTTGCACCTGTGGCATGGAATGGTGTTGCAGTTGCGCAGAATTATGTTTTGGCAGGGATTCGAAAACGTTCTGTACCGGGTACATGAGGGGGAGGTAATAAGATGGCTATGCTAGTAATTTGGTCACTGTTGTCCTATAAATGGAAGTGCAGAACCTTCAACAGCAACATACATATACACATTTATGGAGGGATGGGACGAGCTCTGCGCTCCCACAGGCAAATAAGGCTACGATTACACTATCTCAAAAAGTAAGGAAATTCTTTGCAAAAAACTATGTTAACACATCAGTTAGGGTTAATATCAAACTGTAAAATGGAGGGAAATATGACATTAGGGCTGACGACCCCAAGGCATATCCCCAACGTCTGTTGGTGTGTGCAGGGTGGGAGCGGGGTGTTGAGAGTGGGGTGTTAGGGTTGGAAACCGTAACATTGTATTTCCTTCCTTTTTACAGTTTGATATCAACCCTAACTGATGCATTAACATAGTTACTTGCAAAGACATCGGAACAACCCCGGAGAGAAGTGGGGACCATGGAGGGCTGAAGCGAAGGCAAGTGATCAGAGAAGTGGCCTCAGTCCGTATATCAGAGCCGGTCATTGTAAGGAGGGTCAGAGCCTGAGTTGTTAGGAAAAATCCTGGATGTCCTGTGGTTTAGGCCGTTTGCACAGGGGTCCAGGTGGGGGAGGCAGATTGCTTTCCCACACCAGAGAAAAGGGGGGGTGACCAGTGCCACAGAGGAAAAGGGACCCATAGGAAAACAAGTAAAGAAAAGATTTGGCTTACCAGATCCTTATATGCCAGGAGATTGCAGGGATCCAGGTTCTTGGGTAGAACACCCAGGAGTGAGAGGGTAGAAAAATGAATGTCTTTCTGGTGTCTGCCAAATCAGTTATCCTGTTGTCTATTAAGTCCAGGCAAAGTGTAAAAAGTTTGTAGGCCCGTGGAGCTGAATATTTATTTTTTTTATAAAATAATGGTGACCCCTGTATCACTGGAATCATTTGCCATGCAGGTGAAAATAAAAGCCAGTTGGGGAGAAATAGTGATTTGTGCCTTATTTTGACTGTGAGAGGGGAGTTTTAATGAAATGAAATACTTGTCTCCCCTCATATCCTTGCAGTCTGATTAATTTGTCATGAGTTATATTCCAGGGGAAAGAAACCCACCTCTGGGGTCTGCAGGGGCCCCACAGGTCCTACAAGAGAGAAGAGGGAGGTCCCGATATCCATTTGGTTGGCTCAGGGAGTGAATCCGTTTTCTGAGAATGAGTAGGTAATACAGAAACCTTATAGACATCAGCAGGTAAGGACTATCAGTTTACCATGGTTCAGTATTTTAATGTCTCATATGCTAGTTCTTTGGAGTGCTCTTTTCTTTCTGCCTGGACCATCTGCGATGATTTACCATATGCTCCTAGATGTGGCAGGAAGGGGGGTGGTTACAGAAGCATGGCAGTCCATTGGGCAAACCTTCCTACTTTTCCTTCATTTCATACAACCATCTGAGAGCAGCATGATCAACAATAACTAGGAATGAGGAGTAGCGCAGATAACAGTCAATTTTCTTGACAGCATATACCATGGCTAAGCATGTTTTTATGTTTGCTTGCATGCATGCACAAGAAACATTATGCAACAGTTTAGGAGAGAAGCGGGTTGTGGAAGTGTAGCACTGTTACAGCCAAGGGAGGCACTGCATTTGGGGACTTGGCACTGGTGGACCAATGGAGGCACAGTGTGCCGATGACACTGGTCTCCAAAAGTGCCACCAAGTACAAATGTTTTCGTCGCAGCAATCAGGGGCCGCCTCATCATTGCAGCGTCAGTCATTCCGCTGCAATGAGGGAGCGACCTGTCATTGCAGGGCGGAACGTTAGCTAGAATAATACTGTTTGTGATCATGGCGGGCAGCTTACCGCTGCCTTTACAAACAGTACATGCAGCCCCAGTGCCAAGGGTGCCCAATCCCCCTCGGCAGCATGTGCCCCTCAAACAGTCTTTGTTTGCTGATGGGGGCCCCAATCCCTGCCGGCTTCAGTCCCCATCCGAGTTTCATTTACTGATGGGGGAGCCCACTCCCCGTCGGCATAATGGCCCCCATCCACAATTAAGTTGCCAATGGGGGAGCCTACTCCCTGTCAGCATAATGTCTCCCCCACACACACAAAACATAGGTTTGTGCCAAGGGGGTGCCCATTCCCCCTCGGCTGTTGCGCCCCCCCATATGCCGATGGGGGTGCCCAATCCCCCATCATCTACAGTCGCCCCCCACAACAAAACACTAGGTTGTTACGCTGGGAGCCCACCCCAGTATGTCAAATGTCCATGTTAAATGTCTCTGTAAAAAAAAAAAAAAGTCCCGAAATGTTTTTTTTTTTCCTGTAAACCAAAAAACAGTCCCTTGTCGAGTCCGGCGGCCCTTCCCCAGCCCACACCCACCTTCTGCACACCCTGCCTCCCCACACCCCCCTCACCCCATACTAATCTCCAGAGCCCAGCATGACGATCTTCGGTGGACCAGGAACATGTCTACAATCTTCAAAGCCGACTGCGAACTGAGGAAATGCCGGTAAGCTATATAATGGCATAAATAGGGTTTTTTCTACTTTGATACATATCTCAGGCATTTTTTGGAATTTTGGCACCAAATTTCCAACATGGGATTTTTGAGACCCCTCCTCGTGAATTCAGCCACTATCATGGCGTTATTCGGTCCCAAAAGGTGATTTTGCGATCACTGCGCGGAATCACCTTTCGGGACTGATTAATAAAATGACAGTGCCAGTGTTCATGAGGTGGGCTCTCAAAAAGTCTAAGTTGCAAATTTGGTGGGAAAAAAAAAAGAAATTACTGTTTTACGAGCATGCATTGCGCAGTTGCAATGCACACTCGTAACTTCACAAATTTGCAATATTTTCACTCCAGATTTTCAACATTGCCATTTTTCTGCACCTCCTTATGAACAATACAGCTGTCATTTTTCACATCCTGGCCGAAATGTGTTTTCGCACTTCTGGCACAGAATAACGCAATTGACACTGTTTATTAACAGAGGTCCTAAAATGCCTATGTTGAAAATTTGGTGATGAAAATCCATAAATAACTGTGTTACGAAATAGGCGTATTGTGTTTTCCACACATGCTCGTAATCTCTCGCACATTTGCAATATTTTCACTCCAGACTTTCAACATTGCCATTTTTCTGGCCCTCCTTATGAACAGTACAGCTGTCATTTTTCATATCCTGGCCGAAATGTGTTTTCGCACTGCCAGCGCAGATAAGCGTGGTTGCTATGGGAAATCAGTGTTCAGGACACATTAGGAAAATCACAGTGACACTGTACATTAGCAGAGGTCCTAAAATGCCTACGTTGAAAAGTGGTGGTGAAAGTCCATAAAATGACTGTGTTACGTGCATGCATTGCACAGTTTCCATGTATGCTCAGAAGTGCGAGCATTTTTAATATTCCCACTACAGATTTTCAACATTGCCATCTCTTCACACCTCCCTTTGGATGGTACAGCTGTCGTTCTTCACATCCTGCCCGATCTGTGTTTTCGTACAAGTGGCGCAGAATGGCACTGTCTCTGTTGGAACTCAATGTTTGGGACACATTGACAAAATCACACTGCCACTCTTCATGAGAAGAGGTCCCAAATGCTTTCATGAGGTGCGGGCCACAAAAAGGCCATGTTGAAAATTTGTAGTGCAAATACCAACAAACGCCCGAGGCATTAGGGTTTCTAACCATAACGTCCTACCCTGTACAGACTGGCAGGCATCGGGGTGCGCCTTTGGATTGCCGACTGTACTGCTCATGCCATCCCACCCTCACTCCCCCAGCCACTGACAGGCATCGAGGTGTACCTTAGACTCTTCGGTCCCAGACTTCACCCCATTCTCCTATGCTGTACCCATTTCAATATATGTCCTTATGGAATGGGGTGACTGTAAAGCCAAACACCCTAAGGCACACCTCAACACGTGTCAGTGTCTGCAGAATAGGGAGAGGTGACATGGCATGACCGTCATGGGCGACGACCCAAAAACTTACCCCAATGTCTGCCCGTCTCTTCAGGATGGAGGTGGGGTTCACGCGAAGTTCAATACTTCACTGCCATTCTGATTCTGCATCTGTCTAACTCCTGCATTTCCAATGCTAATACCAGCAAGCAAACATTCGGTATTGACAAATGCTTGTTATATGATGCCACTGTTATGCTCAGTGAAGGAAAAGGTACATCCAGTGCAGGACACAACCCATTCTGTTCTGTCTTGAACCTGACATAGCACAGTGCCCACTGCAAAAGAATTAGTGTCTGTGTAGAGCTTGAAGAGTTGATCGAACCTAGGGTAGACCAATGCAGGAGTGGAGACAAGTTTGCTCTTTAAGGTATCAAATGCCTCATTGCACTCAGAAGTCCAAGTATATTCCCACCCGTTTTTGATGAGGGCACACAGTGGAGCTGCAATCTTGGTGCAGTTGCTGACAGACTTTCTGTTATAGCCAGACAGGCCAAGGAAAGCTGTGAGGTCCTTGAGGATGGTGGGTTCTGGACAGTCTTTTGCTGCTGAGACCTTGTCCAGGTCCAGAGCAATGCCTTGACCACTATCAATGGGTCCCAGGTAATAAATTTGAGGCTGTGCAAAGCAACGTTTTTCTGGGTGAAGCTTTAGGTTGGCTTATCAAAGGCATTCAAACATTTCTTTGCAGTGTTAGAGGTGTTCCCAGAAAGTTCTGCTGAAGGCAATAACATCATCCAAGTAGACTAGACAAGATTCTCAAGACAGTCCATATAGTACTGCTTCCATGACACCCTGGAATGTGGCTGCAGTGCTCTGTAGTTCCATAATCAGTCTTTTGAGCTGGAAAAGTCTCATGTGACAGAACCAATCTATGGATGGACATGAAGCTAGGTTGATAGATACTTGTTAGAACCCACATTGAAGTGCCATAGTGGTGAAGTAAGCTAGGATAGCTCAACCAAGGCTGTCTAAAGTGCCCTGTGTTATGGGTAAGGGATATGTATCCAGCACTGTACAGGCAACAAGCTTCCTGTAGTCCATCACAAAATAATACCCCTTGTCCTTCTTTGGGTTGGATTAGAGACCGGGTCCTAGGCTTTATATCTGGGGCGACAGGCCACCCACACGGGGGAGGAATTTGACAGGGTTTGGGGGGAGACTGTAGGAAAAATGGCATGCAAAGGGGAAGTAGTGATTATGGGTGACTTTAATCTGCCAGATGTGGACTGGAACATTCTGGCTGCAGCTGCAGCTGCAGCTAGGAGCAGGGTCATCCTAGACTCCTTGCAAGGGACATTTCTCAGGCAGTTGGTTACAGATCTTACTAGAGATTAGTAGTGCTATATCTGATACTTACGAACAGGGACAGCATTGCAGTTGTCACAGTGGGTAGCCCCTGGGTACAAGCGATCATTGTACAGTGTGGTTTGGCATAAGGATTGTGCAGGAGAAAAAACGCACTAGGACGAGGGTCCTGGATTTCAGGAGAACAGATTTGAAAGAAATGGGAGACTGCTTCAGGACATACATTGAAAGGGGGGATAGTAGAGGGACTGGAGGCACAATAGAACAGAAAAAGGAGAGAATAACTAAGGTAACAGCAAGTTGTGTAAAGGTAACAAGCAAGGGTAAGAGGAGACAGAGGCCACTGTGGTTCTCTAAGGAAGTGGCTAAGGCAGTAAGGGAGAAAAGAACAGCTTTCAGGAAGTACAAGGAGACCCAAAAGGAGGAGAAGGACAGGGAGGTGTATCTAGAGAAACAAAGGGAGTCAGGGAGGAGAGTAAGGCCAACAAAAGCTCAGACTGAGGAAAGGATCACCCGGGAGGTAAAAAATGTGGATAAGACCATCTTCTGATATGTGAGCGAAAAGAAGAAGGCAAGGGGTGGTATAGTAAAGATCAGAAGACCAGGAGGGAGAGACTGTTTAGAGGAAGACCAAGAAAAAGCAAAATTATTTAACAAATACTTTTGCTCGGTCTTCACAGTGGGGGGGGGGCAGGCCAATATACATTAGCAGGCACCAGAAGAAGGGGGAGTGGACACAAGTCCATTTATAGAAGAGAGAGTCCACTGGGGATTGGAAGCCCTAAAGGAAAACAAGGTGATTGGGCTGGATGTATTTATTTATTTTATGTCTTTGGTGACTGGGTAGGTGCACTGATCCAGAGGACTGTTTTCAGTTATGACCCGGGCCACAAGGTGGCAGAAAATAGGTACAGGTACAAACAGTCAATTACAAGAAACAATGCGTGCTCAACCAACAGCTGGCAGTGAGGGTGGAGAGAGAGAGAGAGAGAGAGAGAACAGTGGTAATGCAATGACAATGTGCAGACAGGGTAGACAGGTAATGCTATGTCAGTATGTACATAAGCATAGCCAATGTACAGATGGTGCAAGACACAAGCAGTAATGGTATACAGGTACATGGTCAAATTCAAGTACAAGTGACAAAAAACAGTTGCTGTAATAAAAATTCAAATAGGAAAAACAATCACAGTTCATAACATCAAAGGGGTAAGACAGGAGGAAAGGGGGCAGGGGTAGGCTTAGGGGTGGGGGCAGGAAGGGAAAAGGTGGGAAAAAGGGGCAGGCTAGCAGGGGCACGAGGGGGTGTATAAGTGCTGTAGGGCATCAGGTGAAAGTCTGAGTGCTATTAGAGCATAGTCGAGTTGTGGACCCTAGCATTGCTGTACGGAACAGTGACATTTTGCAGCAGTGAGGAGCCAGGTCTTCAGGTTATGTTTAAAAGCTAGGTGGGAGGGGGACGTTCGAACAGATGGGGGAGAACTTATTCCATAGGTAGGGTGCTGTGACTGAGAAAGATTGGGTTCCCATGGTGGTGGTGGAGGCACAGGGTACTTCTAGCGGGGGGGGGGTGAGGATGCACTGAGATTCCTACAGACCATTCTACCTGTTAGGAGAGGTAAGTAAGGGGACAAGGATGGTATCCACCCAAGGGTACTTAAGGAACTGAGCACGGTACTAGTCACCCCTCTGGCAACACTATTCAGCACCTCATTAGAGATGGTGTGTTACCAGAGGAATGGAAGAGGGCTGATGTGGTCCCTCAACATAGGAGCGATAGCAGGGAGGAAGCCAGCAATTACAGGCCAGTCAGTCTCATATCAGTGGTGGGGAGGTTAATGGTGTCCCTGCTGAAGGAGACACTGATGAATTACTTGGAGATATATGTGCTGCAGGACCACCAGCAGCATGGCTTCATGAGGGAGAGGTCATGTCAAACAAATCTCATTGATTTCTTTGACTGGGTAATTAGAAAGGTGAATCAGAGGAAGACAGTCGATGCGGCTTATCTCTAGCAAGAGAAGGGAGATGATGTTGCCCCTGTATCATATATTTGTGAGACCCCCACCTGGAGTACTACCTCCACTTCTGGAGGACATATCTCTGCAAGGACATCAACAGGGTGGAAGTAATCCAGAGAGGGTTACTAGGATGGTGCGGGGGCTGCACAAGAAACCATATGAAGAGAGGCTGTGGGAGCTCAACATGTAATCCTGGAGAAGAGGAGAGTGAGCGGAGACATGACTGAGACATATGAGTATCTCTCGGGAGAGAACAAGGTGCAGGAGGAAGGGCTCTTTCACAGGAGGGGGAGCACCAGAACATGGTGGCATGTTATGAAGCTTTAGGGGGTGGAGTTTTAGAGGGATGCGAGGAAATACTTCTTCACTGAAAGGGTGGTGGACACCTGGAATGGCCTGCCAGAAGAGGTGGTAGGGGTGAACAGTGGGGAGCTTCAAACATGTGTGAGATAGGCACATGGGTATAATTAATAGAGGTAAGGGATGGAGGGATGGACACCTGTGACTAAACAGAGTCCAGGGTATAGTGCTACATAGAAACATAAAAACATAGAGGTTGATGGCAGATAAGGACCGCAAGGCCCATCCAGTCTGTCCATTTCTTTTTCTACCTTATAAATGTGCCATCGGCCTTTGCTCTGTCGGTGGCCTATCTATTCATACTCATCTGTATTGCTCCCTTATGACTATCCCATGCCTGTTTGAAGTCCTGCACTGTATTCATAGCCACCACTTCCTGAGGTAGGCCATTCCATGCATCCACCACTCTTTCTGTGAAAAATAATTTCTCACATTCCCCTTAATCGGCCTCCCTCAGTCTCATGCTTTGTCCCTTGTCCTGCTATTTTTCTTATATTTAAACATGTTAGACTCTTTCAGCTTGTTAATGCCCTTAAGGTGTTTGAATGTTTGATCATATCACCTCTCTCCCTCCTTTGCTCAAGGGTATACATATCGAGCTCAGTTAATCTGTCCTCATATGTCTTCTGATGCAGTTCCTGCACCATTTTGGTTGCCCTTCTCTGGACTACCTCAATTTGGTTAATGTCGTTGTGAAGGTGTGGCCTCCAGTACTACACGCAGTATTCCAGATGGGGCCTAACCAGTGTCTTGTAAAGAGGGATTATTACCTCCCTCTTACGACTTGTGATAACCCTACTAATACACCCTTACATCCCCCTAGGCTTACCTACTGCTTTAGAGGTCTGCTTGGATGATTTCAGGTCATCGGTGATGATGATGCCCAAGTCTCTTTCTTCCTTTGTGACTGCCAGCAACTCCCCTCCCAGCCTATAGGTGGCTTCAGGGTTTCTCTTCCCTATGTGCATGATCTTGCACTTCATTGCATTAAATCCCAGTTGCCACTCTTCAGACCATTTTGCTAGTTTATCCAGATCTTTTCTCATTCTGCCCATCTGGATCATCTACTCTGTTACGGATCTTGGTGTCATCTGCAAACAGACAAGCCTTACCCTCTAGTCCATCTGCAATGTCACTAATGAAGATATTGAAGAGGACTGGCCCCAGGACTGATCCCTGAGGTACCCCACTTGTGACTTGCATCTCTTCTGACTGTATACCATTTACCACCACTCTCTGTTTTCTGCCCGTCAACCAGTTTGCCACCCAGTTGACCAACTTCTGACCCACCCCGAGCCTATCCAGCTTATTTATCAATCTTCTATGTGGAACAGTGTTGAAAGCTTTCCTGAAGTCAAGGTAGGCGACATCAACTGCTCCCCCTTGGTCCACCACTCTGGTTACCCAGTCAAAGAAATCAATGAGATTAGTTTGACAGGACCTTCCTTTTGTAAATACATGCTGTCTTGGATCCTGTGCCCCTATGGATTCCAGGTGTTGCACTATCCTTTCCTTAAGGAGTGCCGCCAAAATCTTGCCCACTACCAAAGTAAGACTGACTGGTCTGTAGTTCCCTGCCTCCTACCTGCTACCACTCTTGTGGAGCGGGATCACATGAGCCCTTCTCCAGTCTTCTGGGACCTCTCCTGTGCTCAGAGACTCACTAAACAGTTCTGCTAATGGCCCTGCTAGTTGCACCCTTAGCTCGTTAAGTGCCCTGGGATGTATGCCATCAGGTCCTATTGCCTTGTCCACCCTGAGCTTAGTGAGCTCTTGTAGGACCCTTTCTTTTGTGAAGGGAGTAGGGCTTACCTCCCCCCCCCCCGTGTCCATGGTGCTGAGCTGTGGGCCCTGTCCTACCTTTTCTTCAGTAAATACTGAGCAAAAGTATCTATTTAGGATAGATGCTTTTACAGGGTCCTCCTCCTCACATACCCCCTTTTCTCCTTTGAGCTTAGCAATACCCCCTCTGGACTTTCTCCTTTCACTAATGTATCTATAGAAAGTTTTGTCACCTTCTTTTACTGTTTGTGCTAGTGTTTCCTCAGTTTGGGACTTTGCCTGCCTTACTGCCTTCCCTGCTTCCCTTAGGGCAGTTTGGTATGCCTCCTATCTTCATTCCGCTGTGTTCCTTATATTTCCTGAAGGCCAGCCTTTGGCTCTGACCTTTTCTGCTACTGTATTTGAGAACCAAAGTGGTTTCCTTCTTCTTTGCACTTCCTTTTCTGTCTAACACAATGGGATGTTGCTTCAAGTATTGCATCCTTAATGCTTGCCCACTTTGCCTGTACCCTCTCACCTGTGTTTCTTTTTTCCAGGGCTAGCTTAACTCTGTTGGCCATCTTATCAAAGTCAGCTCCTCTGAAGTCCCATATTTTTGCCTTGGAATGGGATGATTTAGATGTAGTGGCCAAACTGAACCATACCAGGTGACCTTGTACCTGGAAATTTATGATCCTTTCCCTGTTAGTCAGTACTAGGTCCAGGATAGCCCTGTCTCTTGTGGGTTCTTGTACCAATTGTTTGAGGCCCTCCCCCTGCAGAGAATCCACTATGTGTCTAGTTCTGGTGGATGTTCCTGCTGGTATTGACCAATATGTATCTGGCATGTTGAAGTCTCCCATTGTCAGAACCTCCCCTTTAGCTGTCATGTTTTGTATATCTTCTAACAGTAATGTATCTATGTCCTCCCCCGGTCTGGAGGCCTGTATACAATACCAGTTCATATGGCTATCCCATTTCCGTTTCCAGGGTGACTCACAGTTCATCTGGCACCTTAAGTGTAGTTTGAATTTCTGTAGCTTTGATATTTTCATTGATATAAAGGATCACTACCCCACCTTTTGCACCTTGTTTTCTTCTGAACAGTACATAGCCGGGTACTGAAGTCATTGAAAGGAGGCAGAGGGTGGTGGTACGGCCACACCCGCCGGGATCTTTGTCGTGGCTCGCCTCCTCCCCAGGAGCTATGGTATCTGGTCCAGTCTAAGTTGGGCTATGTGTATGAACCATCTGTTCCATTGATTCATTAATCCAGGGACCTTATTTTGAATTCTGGCTGTCATATGTTCTAACTTATATACATCGTGTACTGTATCCTCCCAGGCTGTGATGGAGGGAGGGTCAGTGTTGAGCCATAGTCTAGTTATGCATTTTTAGCTGCCCCTAGCAAGATATTAAGGAGGTATATTTGATGAGGATCTCTGAGACAATGGGGATAGTGAAGCAATAGACCAATCGCTGGTGTAAATGTGCTTAAGAGAGGAAAGAGATATGTAACTGTGTCTCCGACAGAAGACCAGTATTGTGTCAGGACCGAACAGATCCAAAAAATATGAGAATGTGTTGCTACTTGGCAACCGCATTTCCTCCAACAGGAGGAATCACTACCCTTGAGGAACTTAGCTGTGATCTGGGGGAGTGTGGAAGTATCTGGACACCACCTTCCAAGAATACTCTCTCCAAGTGTAAAAGCTGGAGGTTTTATGTTGCCTCCGCCAGATCCTGTGCCAGTCCTCCAGGGACAGTGCTATTTGTAGTTCTGCTTCCCAGTGGAAGTGTACTAGGTCCATGGCTTGGGATGGTATCTTCTGTAGGGCTTTATAAAGGTGAGAGACCAAATGACTCCGATCTCCGCCCCTTTCTAATTGTATCAGAAGAGGACGGGGGTGATCTGGGCTGCAGTATTTAGGCCTGTCTTTGAATTTAAGAAATGACGCAATTGTAAGTACCTATAAAAATCACTTCTCGTCAGTGAGAATTCCTGTTTAAGTTGGTCAAATGTTTTGACTACTGCATTTTTATATAGTTTGGTATGTGTGTCTTAAACCTCTATGAGCCCAGGATTGAAAGGTGGTATCCAAATGTGTCGGGGCCCAGTCAGGGTCTTCTGCCGGAATTCCAACCCAGGATGCCATAATCCTATAAGCAGGATGAGTTAACAACTTCATCCAAGAGCGAAGTATCTCTTTTGTAAATCTGGTAGCCTTCTGCAACCTGATGATGTTGTTAGGCTGGAAGACTAGTGAGTGAAGTGAGGGGCCAACTGTCAAAGTCTGCTCAATTAGATGCCAGGGTGGTGCCTGAGATGAAGGGAGAAGCCATGTAGTTATGTGTGTGAGCAGTGATGCCATGTTATAATGTAATATACTGGGTAGAGATAATCCTCCATTATCTTAGGGTTGTTGGAGTTCAACCAATGCTAGTCGAGGACACTGATTTGCTCATAAAAACCAGCTAGTTGAGTTGTCCCATAATTGGACATCCTTTCTTAGTAGGGGTAGGGGGATATTTTGCATCAAATAAAGAAGTTTTGGGAGGGACTTAATCTGGGTAGATTGAATATGTTTTGTCCCATTTACATGGGTATTTATTTATGAGACCATGAGGAAAGGGAGGCTGTACCAGGAGGGCTTCTGATTTAGTTGGGTTTATAGTATATCCTGTGATATTCTCTATTTCTGCTAGTAAAGTAGTTAAGATTTGTAATGATTCTTTGGGGTGGATTATATATAGAAGAAGGTCATCAGCATAATATGCTATTTTCTGATGCACTGAGTCAGAGACCCTGTATCCATGGAGGTCGGGATTCTGTCTCAGCATCTGGACTATGGGTTCATCAAAAAGAGCAAATAGATATGGGGAAAGGGGGAAACCTTGTCGGGTGCCTCTATATTTATTTATTTATTTATTTAAACATCAGTTTAACAACCATTGAGCCAGGGGCTCATTTACAAAGGTACCTCGTCATATAGAGGACACAGACAGTGACACAGAAGACAACAGATAATACAGGTTCAAAGTAAGTGTCATTCATGTTTACAGTTGGTTCCAATACATATGAAGAATAAATAGGCTAAATTAGGGTTAGTGGGGAGAGAGGTAAGGGAGGATGGGGGTAAGAGGGGAGTAGGGCTGGGAAGCAGAAGGAAGGGGGGAGGGCCAGGGAGGAAGAGTGGGTAGGGGAGGTGGCGAGTAGGAAGGGGGGAGTGCAGCTCGGTGAGCACTGTCAGAGAGGAGTTTTTTTTTTTTTAATTTAGCAGCAGCGGCATCTGCATGAGATGAGCAGGTGATTTCTGAGACTGCGTTTAAAGCATGCTAATGAGGGAGAGTCGGAGATAACGGCAGGGAGGGAGTTATACCAGGTGGGCGCTCTGTAAGGGAACACCCTTTGGCCTTGCGAGGTCCTAGCTCTTGGAATGACCAGTGTTGTTTTGGATGAGCTGCGGGTGTTCACAGTTGGATTAGCTCGGTGGATTGAGTCAGATAAGCCAGAGGGGGATAGGCCATGGAGGGCTTTAAAGGTGAGTTGGTATGTTTGGTACATGAGCTGCTCATCCAGGCTGAGTAGGGTAGCCAAGGAGTACAGCAGACAGGTGTGGGTAAGTCTAGGCGCACCGGTTATAAGTCTGCAGGCTTTGTTAAATGTAAGGCGAACCTTGCTCAGGGCCATCTGATCTGCAGCCCCATAGACCGGAAGGCCGTAGTCGATGAGTGATATGACAGAGGAGGTGACAGCCAAGCGGAGGGCGTCCGAGGGGAGGCATTTTTTGTGCCGGTAAAGAATGCCCAGCCATGTGTTGGTGGCAGAGTTCAAGGTGGAGATGTGTCCATGGAAGGAGAGGTCAGGGTCAAAAATTATTCCAAGATATTTATAGGACTGCACACGTTCGATGGGGATATTGAGGGTGGAGTGGACAGTGAGAGGAAAATTGCTGTACTTATTTTGGGGGTGGGAGAAGAGCATGGTTTTTGTTTTCTTTAGGTTGATTATGAGTCGGTGCTCAGTGAACCAGGTTTCAGCGGAATCGTAGGCTAGCTGGAGAGAATTCTGGAGCGAAATGGGGTTACTGTCAGAAGCGATGAGTACTGCATCGTCAGCGTAGAGTAGGATCTTACCTGCACATTTGCTGGGTAACGAGTTGAGGAAGAGGGAGAAGAGTAGGGGTCCAAGAATAGAGCCCTGGGGGACTCCAGAGTGGATATATAATAGAAAGTGGTCAGAATGTGAGCCATTTAGTTTCACTACTGCCTCTGGATCTGTGTATATGCCTTTAATTGCATCCATAAATAAGATAGAAAATTTAAATTTTTGTAGGGCCGCCTGTAGAAAATCCCATGAGACCATGTCAAAAGCCTTTTGGGCATCTAGGCTTAAAATCAAGAGGGGAGACATTGTAGATGGAGCATGATCTATAAGGTACAGGGTTCTTTTGATGTTGTCCATTGTGTGTCTGCCTTTGATGAATCCAGACTGATCCTGATGTATCAAAGAAGGGAGGATATGGTCTAACTGATGTGTCAGGATACTTGTGTAAATTTTATAGTCCTGATTGAGTACTGAGATAGGACGGTATGAATCACAAAGATGTGGGTTTTTTTGGGGCTTCAAGATCATTGAGATGGTTGCTTTTCTCCAAGAGATTGGGAAAGAAGAACTGGTGTGAGCATTTTGTAGTGCCTGAAGAAGGAGAATTCGCATTAAGTTCCATGTGCCTTTGTAAAATTCCGCTCCATAGCCATCTGGGCCTGGGGATTTCCCATTTTTGAGGCTAAGAATTGTGTTTTGAAGCCCTGTTTCTGTGATTGGGGCTATTATTTCAGTTTGTTGTGATTCTGACAAAGTAGGGAGATGGAGTTGGGAGAGCAAAGTTGAAATTTTTTGAGGATCAGTGACCCTCTGGGAGGAATATAAGTTCTGGTAATATTTCTTGAAGGCGTCCAAAATATGTGAAGTCGAATATCTGAGCTGGTTGGAAACAGGATCTCTGATTCTGGTAATGGTGTAATTTTGTATTTGATTTTGGAGGCGATATGCCAAGAGTCTAGAAGCTCTCACCCCCCCCCCCCTTGTAATATCGCTGCCTCAACCAGGCCAGGGCCTGTTCAGTTTTAGCTGTCAGGATCTGTTGGATTTTGTTCTGTGTTTGGACTATCCTGGGGAAAAGGTCTATATCGCCCTGCATATGGGCCTGTTGAAGAAAGTTGAGTTTCTCCTGTAGGGCTATTAATTTACTCTTGGACTGTTTTTTCTTATAGGAGGCATAAGCTATTATGTCACCTCTAAGGACTACCTTTAATGTGTCCCAGAGAATCTGGGGGGAAGTGTTATCTCTGATAATTTCAGGGATTCAACTCTCCAGTAAATCTTGGAATTCTTTATCCCTAAAAAGGGATGGATTAGGCAATGTCATCCTAAATAGACTGCATAACTTATGCTCTCTGGGACAAGATGGAGGACTGTTCGATAGCCCCAAGCCCTCAAGGTGTGTAAAGGAGTCCGCCAAATGCTCCTACATCCATATTTTCTTCATTGGACATGGTTGCTATGGGAGATCTTCATTTGACAGAACAGAGTTTGTAAGGACGAGATGGAATTGTACTCAAGCAGAGGATGATACAACATGAAGTGGATGAAATGCCGTGGAGAAGACGTCTTCCTTGACAAAGTACCAATATCTGCAGGCAAAGTCCATCAAGTTGTCTTAAATAAACAATTCCAACCCCAATCTTTTTGTTCTGGTATTTAAATAAAGATTACTTTGCAGACTCAGCTATGTATGTTGTGTGATTGCCCATTCAATTTAATGGGATGCCCTTTTTAAAGATGGCCACCATTATTTCCAATAGGGAGAAAACATGAAAGAATGCTGGTGCCCTTCACAAAGATGGTCGCTGGAAGTAGGAATAGGGCTATGACCTTCCTGCATTATTATGCTCCAACGATGATGATTGACGATAAAGGTCTGAGGGTCACTTCCTCCTTGGCAGTGTGTGCACAAAACAAAGATGGCAGGTTCTGCCATGAGGCCAGTGATGAGACATTCCCTCTTCACACAGAATGGCAGTTCTTGCCATGGAAATCTTCCTCCTTGAGGTCCATAAGAAATGGCAGGCTCCTTTTTGGTGAGTGGCACTGGGATATTTTATTTAATTTGATGCCATGAAGTTTTTTTTTCTGTATATTATTTATTTTGTTTGGTGTGTCATTACCCTTTTTCTTTGTGCTCCCCGACTGTTCCTCCATTTATTTAATTCAGTATATTATTATTTCCTGAGTATTGTCCTGTTTGAGCTTGTGCTGCTGTCCAGTTTAGTTATTTTTTTTGTTTTTCCCTTGTTTATTGTGCACCTGTTCATTTATTGTTCCCCAGTTGTGTAGAGTGGCCAAGTGGATTGCTGTGTGCGGCAGCACTGGTGAGTCGGGAAGGTGTATATCATAAAGCTTACCTGCAGTTGTTGGGAGACAGAGTGGGAGCAAAAGGTCCCATGGTGCAGGTGGGGGGCTATTTAGTGGTGTCCATGGATCAGGTAAGCCCAAGTAAGGGCAAAGTCCTGTTGAGGATTCAGGGAGCAGGTACTGCTTTCATGTGGCCACAACATCAGAGAGAAACAGAGAAGAAATGCTGCAGTTGCCAGAGGGTTGCTGAGAGGTGGCATTCTGGAGGGGCAGCATGTGCACTGTAGCAGTGAGAAGGGAAGAGCCGGGAGTGGAGTGGACCTGGTAGCTTGACTGTGTGTCCTCAGGGCAACTATTGTGGGAACCTGTGGTAAGAGAGGGGTAGGTCCCAACTGCAGGCGGGTGCGGTGTGAGGAGTGGCATCCACAATGGTAGCTGGATCTAGTCAGAGAAGATGTTTAATTTTATTTCCATGGTAAGGGAGTTCCAGACAGTCATTTTAGCCATATGGAATGCAGAGAGAGCATCAGTGAACAAGTCGGAGCTGGCAGAGAGAGCTATGCAGAGTTCAAGCTGAATATTTCAGGACAATTGCTGCAGAAGGCAGGAGACAGTTATTTTTCTGCAGCCAGGGCTGCGTTATACATGCTTGGAGGTCCGGAGCTTGTTGATGCTGGACTAGGGAGGGTGACTGGAGATCCAGCGAAGCACTTAGGGGCAGGGCACCACCAGCACAAGTGGGTGAGGTAGGGCCATGGCAGAAGATGGGCTGCATTCTCCACACTGTGTGGTGTTTTCATGTTGGTCTGCCACTAGGACCCTTACTTACTTACTCGTCCTGTCTGCATTGCCCATCTCTTTCTGCTTTGGTGGGCATCATCTTTCTGTACCCAGATGAATAAACTTAGAAGCAAGAAAATAAAGTAGAAACTGTCTTTATTAGCAACAAGAACTACAGGATGCCATGAGGCATTGCCTCAGGCTGAAGGATTTCCCGGAGCCACCAACATAAAAAGGCTTGTGCTCCTACAAGTGCTCTTAAAGGGACAGCAGCAAAAGTTAAGCCCCATTCTTAATGGTACTTCAGAGAACTAAGGATTGCGTAAAGGGTCAAAAATAATGATAACACTTTCTTTAGACACATTAGAAAGAAACATTAGGCAAATGACAACATAGATTAAAAAATGAAACAATCAGTGAGGAGAAAGAAGGAAAGACAAACATTAAATGTATACTTCAGTTCTGTGTTCACAGTGGAGGCTTCAGGCCTAATTCTTGACAGCAAGTACAGATTCAGGGATAATGATAGCTGCAGATCAGAAATAGAGTATATAGCTAAGGAGTATACAACTAAACTAGTATGTAACCTCAGCATGTGTTTAAGTACTGGTTAGAATTCTGCTATTGTCCCATCTATATAAGCCTTTTAGTAACCATAGTGGGTATTTCTGATTTATATACTCTGGTGGCAAGTACCATGTTAGAACTGTATGATGTAATGTATGTCCCTCTCAACCACAGAGTTCTGTAGTACAACACAGATGCATTGTGACAACAATAGATGAGCAAAGCAAGGACATAACCTACTGTACATCGTCAAGTTCTAAAATGGTACTTGCAGGGCTCGAAATATAGCCTTTCTGCATTTCTGTGGAAATGCAGAAAGGCTCTAGGAAATGTAGTTGTGACCCCTGACATTTCCATCTGGGAATGCTATACCAGTCTGCTGCAATTTGTTATATGGTCGTGCGACAGAGTGGCAGCAGAGAGCACTTACCTCAGTGTCTGGTCAGGGACGGGGCACAGAGTCTCCGATCAGCCATGACTGCTGAAACAGGGTGGATGCCTGATTGGAAACAGGCATTGATAGGGCAGACTGTGGGGTCCTTCATGGAGCAGCAGAGATGAGCACATGACACCCAGGCTGAGATCTGATTGTGTCTCAAAGGGTTGTGCTCTGTCTGCTGTGGCACAGCTAAGAATGTGGGCAGCATGTTGTGAGGATCACCATGGGTGCGCTCTGCAAAATCCACTGATTTGGAGAGAGAAAAAGAATGTAAAAGAAAAAAAAAACAACTTTGAAATAATAGGACTTATTGGATGGGGCTAGTTTTGTGAGATATAAGTCCAGGAGCAGGAGAAAGGAGAAAGGAGCAAGAGTGTGGGGAGAAAAAAGGTAGCCATGGTGGGGGACAGAAAAATTATCTCAGGGAGGCAGGGGATCTCTCAAAACCATTTGCTCAGCTTAAAAAAATAATGAATCAGATGGTCCAAGGGCAGTGGTGGGGAGAGAAAGCAGCAAAATGGGAGGAGAAAGAAGGCAACTGGTGGGTGGCTAAAAAATATCTCAGGGGCAGAGGAACTGAAAATCATTCCCTAAAGCTAAAATAAATAAATAAATCTGTCCAAAGGCAGTGGTGGGGAGAGAAAGGAGCAACTTGGGTGTGGAGAGAAAGGAGGCAGCAGTGGTGGGAGACTGAAAAATGATCTCAGGGAAGGGATCGCAAAATCATTCCCTGAAGATAAAAACTCTGGCCAGAGCCAGTATGACTGCAGCTGAGGTCGCTGGTGGAGCATGGCACTATCCTCTATGTCCAAGATGGTTGCTGGAGTTCTCTGCACATGTGCGATGACTTCCATACACACAGAACTTGACGGCATGGCAGTACAGTCATATCAAGATAGCCTGGGTTCCCTGCGCTTCTTGCGATGACTTACATGCTGGGGAGTCCTAGTGGTCATCTTGGACATGGCAGACTGTGCCGCCAGAGTTCAGTGTGCATGGGCGATTAGTCGCACATGCACAGAGAATTCCTTTGGCCATCTTGGACATTGTGGACAGTGCTGTGTTCCACCTGCGACAGGCGGACAAAATAGTCCGGTGGATGCACAGTGATTGCCATTGATCTCCACTATTTACAAGTCCGTCCAATAGACTCCCTTTTACTCTACTGTAATCACAAGACATCTGCAGCGCCACACCCACTGCAGCCGTAAAATGCATCTATAAGCAAGCATTTGTCAAAGGCCAAAGTTTGCGTGCTTATATTTGCTGTGTAGTTGTTGGGTAGAGATAGCACAGCGGCAAAAACTAACAAATTAATAACAAGAGTTCTAATAGTGAAATTGTCTTTATTACTGCAATTTTTTTAAATGAATTTCCCTTTTTGTGATCATGAAATTATATCCTCAGCCATGCAGGTTTTTATTTATTTATTTATTTATGATTTGGAAGAGACCTTTGAGCCAGAGGCTTGTTTACAGAAGTTCCACGTCAGAAACAACAATAGCATCAAAGGAATGCAGTTACAAGCATTAGCATGTATACATAGGTTGCATGTCAGAAACAACAATAACAACATCAAAGGAATGCAGTTACAATCATTGGCATGTATACAGAGGTTGCATGTCAGAAACAATAACAACATCAAAGGAATGCAGTTACAATCATTAGCATGTATACAGAGGTTGCATGTCAGAATCAATAACAACATCAAAGGAATGCAGTTACAATCATTAGCATGTATACAGAGGTTGCATGTCAGAAACAATAACAACATCAAAGGAATGCAGTTACAATTAGTAGCACATATACAATGGGGAGACAAGAAAGACTACAAACAAGAAGGAATTTGTTTTGCATAGACAGATTCATTTGTAGAAATGCAATAAACAGAGTACTGGAGATATTTGAAGCCCCATCTTCCATGCCAACCCACTTTTTCTGACACACTGCATGGCCCTGTCAGGCAATGAGATGCACTTCAAGCCCTTGTGAGGGATAGCTCCCCAGCCTGTCACAAGGTGTCACCTACTGCACAATATATTGCCAGGCTCAGAGTAGTGGTGTATGACAGTGGTGGCCCCTATCCTCATGCTACCCACACAGCTCCCTGAGCTCATCCCCCAAACTTGAGTCACTGCCATGGAAACACATACAGCCAATGGCTGGGCCAATCACCAGCCCTGCAGACAACATTTCTTCAAAACTTTTCACCCCAGATTTTGAACATAGTCTTTTTATTCCCCTTCTGCTCATAACAAGTATCATTTATGAAATACTGCCTGAAACGTCATTTTGCACCTCAAGTGTGAAAAAGCGTTTTAGCCAGGATTTTAAAAATGACATCTGTCCCCTTCATAAAGTGATATGAAAAAATGGCTATGTTGAAAATTTGGGGTCAAAATATTAAAAATTACTAAAGTTATGAGTGAGTGGGCTAGAAATGTTGTGTGGCTTAACTTCGCTGGTGAAGTTCTGAAATTTGCCTACATGAAACATTTTGTGAAGTTTACACTTCATCACTTCCCCACTTTGCAGTGAGTTTTCCTGACAAAGCGGCACTTTTTCCAGTGAAATCATGCTGAAGTTGTAACTTCACCAGCAAATCTGCATGACTTTGCTTGAAAAAGTGCCACTTTGCCTGCCAAAACTTTACGAAGTTGGCACTTGCAAAGTTTAAGTCTTCTTCGGGAAATATCTAAGGGAGAAAAAGCAAAGTTAGTGCAGAGGGGAGGTAAAATAAGGGATATATATATATAAGGGGAAAGAAAAAGGGGGAGGTTCTGGGAGAAGTGATAAATGGCAACATAAAGACAGAATCTGGAAAAAAAAGGCGGTGATGGGAGTAAAAAGGCCCTCCCCCCAAGGAAGTTTTGCTGCTGTTGTTTATTTTGTTAACCAATGCACGGAAAATACCAGTAACTTCAATTTTCATTGCAGGCACAACCACTCTAACCTGATAACAGGTGAGCTTGCAGCCCTCAGATCTCTGCAGTGCAGAAATGACATTGTTATTAAACCAGCTGAAAAGAGGGATGCGGCTATGATCTGGCAAAAGGAGCTATACATCACTGAAGCCACACAGCAACACTCCAACACCAGGTTTTACTCTTCCCTTTCCCAGGACTCCACTACTGACTATCAGACTGAGGTTACCACCACCATCACCTCTGCTACTGAAAACAAAGAGCTCACTGTTTCAGCTAAGAGACTCATAGTTCAGCATCCTTAGGCATCCAGGTTTTATCTCCTTCCCAAAATCCACAAAACAGGTAACCCTGGACATCCTATTGTATCTGCCTGCTCCTGCCCAATGTCCCACAGCTCTGCATTTTTGGGCAGCCTCATGAGACCACTCATTGAATCCATGCCCTCCTATGTTAGACACTAACCATGCTCTCCTACGTTAGACACTAACCATGCTCTCCTACGTTAGACACTAACCATGCTCTCCTATGTTAGACACTAACCATGCTCTCCTACGTTAGACACTAACCATGCTGTTCAGTTATTTGACAGGTTCAGATTCAATGGCTCCCATCAGCTCATCTTCACCATGGACATCAAATCTCTATACACAGTGATCCCCCACAATGACGGCCTGACAGCTTTGCAGCATTTTCTGAATAAGTGTGATGTCCAGCAGCCACACACACACACACACACACACTAGCTCGTCTGGCAGAACTTGTCCTTAAACTCAATGCTTTTTCTTTTAATAACAGTTTTTTTTCAGCAGGTCAGTGGAGTTGCCAAGGGTACCAAGATGGGTCCCAGCTTTGCCAATATGTTTGTGGGTTGGTTGGGTGGAGGAACAGTTTTTTTTCTCATTCACAGGGATTGTGCCTGAACTCTACAAATGCTACTTAGATAACTGTGTGGGGGCTCCAGAGATACCCTCCAAATCTTCTTGGACAAGTTTACCATGGCCCATTCTTCCCTTCAGTACACTTTTGAAGTATCCTCCTCTACACTGCCTTTTCTGGATATCAAACGGTCAGTGCAAAACACTGGTCTGAAGACATCAGCTTATTACAAACCCACTGACTCACACAGTTTCTGCCTCCACAGCTCCTTTCATCCTAAACATGTCAAGAATGGCCTGCCATATTCACAGTTTCTTAGACTTCGCAGGTTATGCAGTGAAGATGATGATTTTGCTGAGCAGGCCCAAATAATGCATAGTTTTTTTATTAACAGTGGATACCCTAAAAGCACAGTGGACAGAGCACTCTCCCAGATCAGTAACATGCCCCGGAACCTTGACCCCCATAGGAAGGATACTGTCACGCAAGAGCAATGCATTCCTCTAGTGCCTCCCTTCCATCAGAGTACACCTTCTCTTCGTAGGATCATCACCAGTAAATTTCCTATTTTGCAAACTGACCCCAACATTGGTGCTTCCTTTACAGAACCACCTATAGCCTCCTACCACCGGCGACGCACCCTGTGGAATCTCCTGGTAAGAAGCAGCCTGCCTACTCCTAACAGTTCCTCCCTACCAGGTACCAAACCTTGCAACAGAACTCGCTGCTACACTTGCATATTTATTTCTAGTGTGACTGAAATTTGGGGGCCCACAGGTGTTTTTCATATCACCAAGGAGTTCTCATGCACCTCTACTAATGTGGTATATTGTATTCTTTGCAGGAAGTGTGCAGCTATTTACATCGGAGAAACTGGTAGATGCCTTGCTGATTGTTTCAGGGAACACTACAGGGCAGTCAGGAATGGAGACTCTGATAACCCCATTGTATTCCACTTTATCCCCAGGGACCACAGTGTCAATGATTAAGGATGTAAGTTTCTCATGGATGAGGTTTTAATAACGCATTGGTTGTTCATGAAATCATTAGTAAACTTTGTGGCACTGTTCTCTGCGCCTGATTGGATCCTAGGGCCGTGACGCTACAGACCAGGCTTCCTATTAGGCCTAAACCAGAGAGCTCCGCTGCCTGCTGCAATTGAATCTGGGCAGCAAGGGTTTTCCCACGGCTGGTGGGAGCCCCCCCCCAAGGAACTAAGGCCAGCTGCTTACAAAGTGGTTGAGGCGCCGGCTTACTGAGCTGAGCCAGGTGGTCCTCCCTCTTGACTTTTAAAGAATCTGGAGTAATTAACAAGCATGAACTTCCCATTCTTAGCAGGAGTGCAAAATTGAATCCTCGTTCAGGACTTTGGGCAATGATCACCAGAGAATCGAGTGTTGGCTTACCTCTATCGTTGAGCTTTTTCATCTTGCCTACCTGCCCTGTTCCCTCCTCCCCTTAAATACTCGCAGGCCATGCCCTCTAGCCCCTGCACTATTCTGTCCATCTATCCCGTAGATACCTAAAGCTACCCCACCTGCTCTCTTTCCTCCTCGTGATCGTTGCTTACACTATAAGCAACAAGTGCAGCTTGCTTAGAATCCATGAGCATAACTTCAATATTGCTTTGCCTAATGTTTACTGCATAACTGCTATTATTGTCATAACAACAAATTGATTAGCAACCTCTCCAGCGCTATCCTGTACAGTTGTGTGAAGTGCTACTCTGCTATGGTGTAGGTACTACTGAGTAACTGTTGCATTTTATGGTTATTAGCAGGGATGTACTATTAATAGAGCCTGCTAACACAGTACTGAGAAGTGTTTACTTAATCTGAACAGGTGATAATAGCCAGAAATAGCCAGTAAAGGTATTGCTGAGTTGCTACTGCTAAGTTCATTATTTCTCTAGCGTCTCCTACGACACTTTATTTGATTCCTTCCCTATGGTTTGCTCGTAACACGTGCTCTCTTATTTTATTCCTCCTAGGTATAGGCAGCTCATTTAGAGGACTCTATCACAAGCACGCTAACCCTTGAAGGTACTCAACAACCTGTGACCTCAAATCACTCCCAGTTCTCTCGCTTCAAGTCTGTACCCACTGGTTTCCTTCAGGACTAGGGCAGACAGCCCAAGGTTACAGCCCCTTTAATTCCTGATTTCCTACTGAGTCACCAGTCAGGAATCCGCCTGTGAAATCAACCAAACCGACAAACAGTTAGAAGGAACACTGCCTCTCCTACGCTGTCTCCTGAGAGTTGTTACCCTCACCAGGGCACCCTCTGCCTCAAGTCCCGCATTGCAAGTAAGCCTCTTGGCTGTCTCCCTAATGGGAGTACTTCTGGCCTTACTCTACATAATGTCCCTCCTCTGGGTGGACATGAGCATAGAAGATGGCTTCTCTGACCCCAAGGGGCCTCAAAACAATGACCCCTCCTCCAGTGGTCACTACCACTGGACCTCTCCCCCAAGCAGGAGCGACCTTCTGATAGCCTATGAGCTGGTAAGAAGGGGCACATACTATGTGTTACTGCTTGCTACACGCAGGAGGCTCTGCAGCTTCTCAATCTCCCTGGTCAGTCTTGTGTTACTTCACCAGATTGCACTTCTACTGCTTCTTGCAGGAGATGTACAGCCTAATCCGGGCCCCCCAATAGCTAACCTCTTAGTTTCCTCCCCTCAGGATCCTCACTGGACATCCTCAAAGGGTCTGAGAATTGCACACATGAACGTCTGCAGCCTCAGACCTAAAATTCAAGAGGTACAGGTCTGGCTTGATACCTGCAAACCAGCTGTCCTTGCTATCTCTGTGACCTGGCATAAGGTCCACATCCTTGACCACGAGATCTTGGTCCAGGGATACAAAACCTTCCGACAGGATAAGGTGAAAAAGAGAGGTGGCAGGGTTCTTATCTATGTCAAGGACACTCTAATGGTGTCGTAACTGAAGCCCAACCTAGGAAATTGCCAGGATAGTGAATCCATTTTTATCCGACTAACCCTTGGTCATGCAAAGCACCTTATCATCAGCTGCATCCATAACCCCGCTAAGACTGCCCTCCAAGCCCTTGAGAGCATCACCAAAACTGTTGGCAGTGAATTATCCAAGGAACTCCTTATCATGGGAGATTTCAATCTGAACTGGGCCTCTGACCCCAGCAAAGTCCTCTTGTCACTGACGCAAGAGGCAGACCTGATACAGGTAATCTCAGAACCTACCAGGCTCAACTATAAAACTGGGAACCACACTACTCTTGACTGGGCACTGGTCACCAATCCCCTCAGCATCCAGAAAGCTGGCTTACTTGCCAACACTCTTCGTGACCACTCCCCTATCTTCTGCAGTTGGAAGAACAGAGCACCTAATGTGCCTCCCAGGATACTCACCACCCGTGATTTCTCAAAATTCATGTCAGCAAAATTTAACGACTACCTAAGTAACCTGGACTGGAGCCCAATTAGGCTCCTCCCAACCTTGGAAGAGGCCTTGGAATACTTCCAAGACTCACTCCTAAATGCAGCTTCCCTCTTGGCCCCCCTTAAGAAACTCAGAACAAAGGGAAGTTGTTACAAGTGGATTTCCCATTCAGTAAAACACATGATGACTAGTTGGGATAAGGCTTGGAAGAACTTCTGGCTTTCCTCTCTCCCTGCACACCTTGTGACCTACAAAACTTTAAGAAACAAATGTAAGGTGGCCATTAACCTTGCAAAAAAGGAGTATGTCTCAAATCAACTTGGGGAACCACAAGCTTTTCTGGTTTCATATCAATGAACTGCTTAGGGGTAACACCAAGGAGGCACAGGGGCCTATAGAGATACATGGGCAACTAGTCAGCAATGACCAGCAAATTGCCATGGAAATCAACTATCACTTTACCAACCTAGGTGAATACAGGAGCGGTCTACCTCCTTCTGTGTCAACACAGGTCACCGACGAACTCCCCTGTCTTAAAAGACCACAATTTCACCTCAGACTGGTCAAGGCTAATGAGGGTCTCAATCTTCTAAAAGGTCTCAGTATCAAAGGCTCAGGCGGCCCTGATGGTATCAGCCCATGTTACTTAAGGAGGAGCCCAGTTCCTAGCCAGACCTTTGACCTGGATCCTCACCAGGTCTCTACTGGAAGGAAATGTTCTCACCAATGGAAATAAGCCAACGTGGTCTCCATACACAAGGGTGGCATAAGGAACACCTTGGCAACTATAGGCCCATCTCCCTGCTATGTACCCTTGCAAAACTGCAAGAAAACTAGTTTATGGGCAGCTGAGGGACTATCTGGAGTTCCACCAACTCCTAGCTTCTTCAGCACGGCTTCCAGACAAACCATGGCACTGACACAGCCCTTACCAATTAACAGTGATCGACTCAATGCAACGGATGGTGGTAAGCCAACAGGCGCAGACCTCATAGATTTGTCCAAGGCATTCAACCTAGTGGACCACAGCCTATTATTAACAAAGCTTCATACATAGGTCTGGATCCCCAGGCCTCAAATGGTTCAAGAGCTACCTAGGGCCGCCTCAGAGGGTCATCTGGAAGGGAGAGCTGTCTGATCTGCTACCTGTCAAGGAAGGAGTACCCCAGGGCTCACTCTCAGCCCTTTCTTGTTCTCTCTATTCACAAATGACCTCAGCCATCACTGTGGTGGCAGCTCAGTGGTCCAATATGCAGATGACACTGTCATCTACTGGTTCATGGATAATCTTTCAGCTCTTGGTCCTCTCCTCCAAGCTGACCTAATGACGCTCGAGGCCTGGCTTTCATCAAATAGAATGGTCCTCAATGCAGGCAAAATGAAGGCCATGCTGTTTGGTCCTAGATCCCTTTGTCAGGACAGGACCACAGCCATACAGATCCATTCCCATGCAGGAAAAAGGATTGACATGGTAGAAAACATAAAATACCTGGGGCTAAATATTGACCAAGGTCTCACCTTTAAGTCCCATGTAGACCACGTAACCAGGACTATCCATGCTAAGCTTGGCACTCTATACCGGCTCAAAGACCAGCTTATCCCAGAGGCCAGGCTAGCCATAGCCTCCAGTGTCCTTCTCCCAACTCTAACATACGTTACCCTGTTATTCAGGGAATGTATAAGCAAGACAGCAACCGGCTACAGGTCCTGTACCACAAGGTTGCATGGTTTGCTACCCAGAGTCCCCTAAGAAGCCACCCCTGCGATATGCTTGCCCAGCTGCAGTGGCCTTCTTTTGCGTCTTGTCTTCAGTACTCCCTGCTCTGCCTTGCATACAAATTACAGTGCCCGGCTGCCCCTCCCAGCCTAAAAGAGACTATTACTCCTAAGCTTAACCCTTGTGCGCTTAGGATCTCAGGTCGGACTCTACTTGCAGTCCCTACAGTCAGGAAAAACGCGGGTGGTAAATCCTTCTCTTATACTGCTCCCCACAAGTAGAACAATCTCCCACCTTCAGTACAGGAAGCCACGTCTATTCAAAACTTTCACGTAAAGCTCAAGATCCACATGCTAGACTCCAGCTTTTGTCGCTATCAGGGTATAGGATAGTCTCCCTTTGCCCAACTAACTATACCAACCCTGTCCCTCTCTTACCCATATAGACCCAAAGGTCATGGCTTGACTCATCCAGCTGTTGCACTCATGCCTAATTTTACCTGAATTTTGAATAATTGCTTATTTTGTAACCCTGCTATTATCTGTATGCCTAATTGTACCTGAATCTTCAAAATGTTGTTGAAATTGTAACTCAGCTATCAACTTTTTTCTCTCTCTAACCTGCTGTAACTGACTATCTGATATTGTACTGTGTCCTGGGTCGCCCCTGAAAAAGGGACCTTCGGGGCTCAGTGGGCCTACCCAGTTATCAAAATTAAATAAATAAATCATTGCTATATTTTGATGACAGCAGTGAAAGTCATGGAAGTCCTGAATAAAGACCAAACATAATGGAATCCATGATGTGTGTGACTGCCATGACATATTTACATCCCTATCAATGATCTTTCTGTTTGTGTCCTTCAGCAGGGCTTCTGGGATTCTGACCATAAAAAAAACATGGAAACCAAGCTGATCATCTGCCTTGGCTCCCAGCAGCTGTCCGGTTTAAATGATAGACTTATTCTCTACTAATATCTTTTAGCCACCTCTTCTTTTCCCTAAAGTCTCTTTGTATCTGTACACATCTATTTACTTTTTCCACAGATGTCTCCATCTATGTACATTTGTCACCTTTCAGCCTTCTTACTAGGCCCTGTTAATTAGTCCCCACCTGCAGACTTCTGTAGTTCATTCACTATCATTATTCCTTGTCACTCCCATCATCACCTTTTTGTTTTCTAGATTCTGTCTTTATCTTGCCATTTATCACTTCTTCTCCCAGAGCCCCCCTTTTTTCTTTCCCCACATATATATTCCTTATTTTACCGCTCTTCTACACTAACTTTGCTTTTTCTCTTTTAAATATTTCCTGAAGAAGGCCTATGGTCGAAACGTCGATTTTTAACTCTATTTTCTACTTTTAGCATGCATTTAATATAACCATTTTGTTTTGTTTTCAGACCACATGTTGATGCAGTACCTCATTTTTATTTTTATAACTTGCAAGGTTTGCCAGCTTTGCACATTTCTACGGCGCATACAACTACTGGGAATGTTAGTTCTGTACTTTATAGAAATAGCAAAGTTCATGCTGCAGCATGTAATGTGGCTTACACAGACAGTACCAATCTCCCTCTTAGAGCCCATGTTGCACTACATACTTACCATTACTATAATAGCAGTAGAATGTTGGGGTACATTGAAAGGGGGTGCCCAGCAGAGCAGGAGAAGTAATCTTTCTACTTTATAAGGAACTCATCAGGCCCCATCTTGAGTACTGTGTGCAATTCTGGGCTCCCCAATACAAAATCAACACTGAGGCAGTCAAGAGGGTGCAATGCAGGGCCACACAAATGATCAGGGGGTACAGCGGATGAAAGCTATTATAAAATGGGTCAGGAGTTTTCTGTGTCCTGATTGGCTGAGAGGTGCATCTGACTGTGTCCTTAGCAGGGCATATTGTGGCAACCGGCACCTCTTCAGCCAGTCAGGACTAATAACTATAGAAATCACTATGCCAAAATCTGCCCTGTGCTGTTTAAGCTGGAGCCCCTCAGAACTCTGTCCTGCAGCACCCCCCCCACACCTGCTCTGCAATGGCACCCAAATATAGTAAAGTAAAATATTTATGTGGAAAAGTCTGACCTCTGCTCCCCCTGGTTTATAAAACAGCCACTCACAATCTCCACAGAAAGTCGACCGTGATCATTTGAGCATCCTCACGTGCTGCTAACAAAACAGCTGTTAAACTGAGATCCGTGCCTCCATCATAGCAGTACAGCCCCCAATATTCTGCAGCCACAAAATTAAAAGCAAGAAAAAAATTATCTCCAGTGGCGCGAGCACAAACTATGGTCTGAAAACACATAAAGCAGGACACAGCACTTTACAGTGCCCCTAAGGGACATATTCACTCCAGGTCAGTCAGGCTGCTCAATGTAAATGCACAGCAGACAAAGATTTGAAAAAAATAAAAATAAAAACTCAGGACACAAAACAATGATTTGTGTATTGGGGGGGCACGAAACATTACCCTAATACGAACAACAACAAAAATCGAAAGGGACCGGGGGGTAATTATATCAGATGACCTAAATGTGGGCAAGCAATGTGAGAAGGCAGTAAGGAGGGCTGGGGGGATACTGGGATGCACAGGGTGAGGCATCAACAGTAGAAAACAGGAAGTTGTTATCCTTCTGTACAGACAGTTGGTGAGACTACATCTGGATGACTGCATGCAGTTCTGGAGACCCCATCTCCGCAAAGACATAGACAGAGTGGAGGATGTTCAGAAGAGGGCAACCAAAATGGTGCAGGGTCAGCACCAGAAGACATATGAAGAGAGACTAAAGCAGTTTAATATGTATACCCTCAAGGAAAGGAGGGAGAGGGGGGACAAGATAGAAACTTTCAAGTACCTCAAGAGGAATTAACAAAGTCCAAGAGGGTAGCATCTTTCAGAAAAGAGATGTGCAAGAACAATGGGGCACAATTTGAAGATAGAGGGGATGGCTCAGAGGTAATGTTAGAAAGTATTTTTCACAGAGAGGGTTGTGGATGCATGGAACAGCCTTCCTGAGGAGGTTGTGGAGTCAAGAACAGTGGAAGAATTCAAGCATGCATGGGACAGACATATAGAGAATACTGGATGGGCAACAATGCACAACATAGAGGATTGTGTATGAGCAGTCATACACAACCGAGTTATTCTTGAATTGAGCCATTTCTCTAGTAACAGTAGACCTCGAGAGTGAAGCTTGAGAGGTCTCCTGTTAACAGGGAAACGGCGAGATTCAAGAAGAACCTAGTATGTGTATGACTGCTCATACACAATCTTTTATAGTGTATGGGCAGTCATGGTTACGATTCAGATGAAAACAAAAATGTCCAGAATGAAAGAAATAGAGTTTCCTTATCTGCCACTATCCTGCTGTGTGACTTCTCCCTTCACGGATCTCACTGCAGTCAAATCAAGGCTGATTGGTGGATGCAGATGACATTTTTTATTTGTCGCTTTGCGGATTTAGTTAGTTTACTGCTGCTTTTTTTTTGGGGGGGGCGTAATGCTGTTGACCGCTGCTGCAGTCTCTGTTGTATACCAACTCAAAACCATGAGACGTCAAGGCAAGCAACGGCAACCGCTACTCGAGGGCTTTGAGGCGCGAGACAGCATTCCATTTTGTTGTGCTGCACTACTGACATACTGAGTGCAGCACAACAGCCAGTATGATGGAGTGAGTGAAGCACAACAGCCAGTATGATGGAGTGAGTGAAGCACAACAGCCAGTATGACGTACTGAGTGCAGCACAACAGCCAGTATGATGGAGTGAGTGAAGCACAACAGCCAGTATGACGTACTGAGTGCAGCACAACAGCCAGTATGATGGAGTGAGTGCAGCACAACAGCCAGTATGACATACTGAGTGCAGCACAACAGCCAGTATGATGGAGTGAGTGCAGCACAACAGTCAGTATGATGTACTGAGTGCAGCACAACAGCCAGTATGATGGAGTGAGTGCAGCACAACAGCCAGTATGACATATTGAGTGCAGCACAACAGCCAGTGTGACGGAGTGAGTGCAGCACAACAGCCAGTATGACGTACTGAGTGCAGCACAACAGCCAGTATGACAGACTGAGTGCAGCACAACAGCCAGTATGATGGAGTGAGTGCAGCACAACAGCCAGTATGACGGAGTGAGTGCAGCACAACAGCCAGTATGATGGAGTGAGTGCAGCACAACAGCCAGTATGACGAGTGAGTGCAGCACAACAGCCAGTATGACGGAGTGAGTGCAGCACAACAGCCAGTATGATGGGTGAGTGCAGCACAACAGCCAGTATGACGTACTGAGTGCAGCACAACAGCCAGTATGATGGAGTGAGTGCAGCACAACAGCCAGTATGATGGAGTGAGTGCAGCACAACAGCCAGTATGACATACTGAGTGCAGCACAACAGCCAGTATGATGGAGTGAGTGCAGCACAACAGCCAGTATGACGGAGTGAGTGCAGCACAACAGCCAGTATGACATACTGAGTGCAGCACAACAGCCAGTATGACGGAGTGAGTGCAGCACAACAGCCAGTATGACGTACTGAGTGCAGCACAACAGCCAGTATGACGGAGTGAGTGAAGCACAACAACACTATTGCAGGCATGGATTTTCATGCTGAATAACTTTCCACCATACACTATAAGGCAATTCTAGTAGGGGTAGGAGGAAGTAAGTTGTTGGTTAACCAGAATCTGCAGCTTATCAAATAGATAGGGAAATGGGCAGACTAGGTGGGCCAAGCGGTCCTTAACTGCTGTCAAATTCTATGTTTCTACAGCAGCCGTTATCAGACATGCTGCCACTTGATGTAAGCAAACCCAGTGAGCAGTGGGTCACTCCTCAGAGGAATAAGCAAAGTGAAAACTGTGATGAAAGAAAAGTAAAACAAATGCATATTGCACAAGATTTTGGGTCTTGTTGTGTGTGTGTGGGTGGGTGGGTGTTAAGTGTAGAGACAGGCACACACACCCTCTACTAACTTTTGTTAAACAGGTCTGTTCCAACACAATGACAGGGACTATTTTGTCTTTTTTTCCTACTGATATGATTTTTCTACTCTTTTTATGTAGACTTTTGTGTGCATTTTTTAATTAACTTCTTTACTGGAGGACCCATTTTATAAGCGGAATAAGATACTCTGAGGTGTGGTTTACGGGCTGAGAAGAGCACTTCCCAGGTGCAAAAGGCACTCGGCACAAGTACCTAATGCCTCATTACACACCTGGGGCTTACTCTTATCAGCCCATAAACCACACCTCATCCTGTCTTATTCCTTACTGAAGAGAGACTAGAGGCTGTTTACATGTTTACCCTGGAGAAAGGAGATGGAGAAAGGACAAGATCTCAGTGTATCATTTATTCAAGGTTGTCAACAAGATCAAACAGTTAGACAAGTTTGATCCAGTGTCCTGCAGCAGGATGTGAGGAGAGGCCCTGAATCTGACAGGTGGTAAATTCGGGGGTAACATTAGGAGGCACTTTGTCTCTCAGAGGACGGTGAACCTGTGAAACAGCATTCCAGTGGAGAAAGTGGACACAAGGATAGTAGAGGCTTTTAAGGTAAGCCTGATCAAATTTCTGCTTACTATGGATGTCTGTTGCTGCTATTCGTCATTGTTTAACTTTGCTGCATGCTAAATAAATTTATAATTCTTCAGATATGTAACTCATAACGTAAGTGACTATTTTTCAGGGTTGGTTGGGTGCTGTTTTCTGCTGCTGAATCACTAGGTACCCTGGTTAATATGTGGGTAGGGAATCCCTGTAAATTGGTATGTGTTTCTACAGCACACATACTGTATCACTAGTCTGATGCACCATGACATGATGGACCTAGAGCCCCTTTTGCCATTACATTACTATGTTACTATGTATCTTAAGTGAATCTGGCCAAACATTCCAGCTTTATTAGTAGTAAGGAACATTTAAGTAAGCAACACTTTAGGAGAAATGTTTTAACTCCTCAAATGCCTACCCTTGACTTCTACCAAAAACTCCTTTAATGCATTAGAAAAATAAATACGAATATACACAGAAGGAATGAAAAAACAAAAGAGTTGACTTTTTACTTTCTAGTGAATGCCATTGGAGCCATGTCAATGCTTTCATGTGCTGCTTATCGAGCAGAGAGTACTAGAATGACAAAATATGCAAAGAAATTCATCCCAGAGAAACATCTCAGCTTATCATGTTGGGGGAAAAAACAACGATAAATATGTTGCAGGTGATATCTTTAACATGACTACCACTTCTCTTCTTATCATGTTGGAAAAATGAAGACGTACAGCAGTGTCAGCAACATAGGTTTTAATTCTTAGGTTTCCAAACTGAGTACTGCTCAGAATGTTCCATACTTTCTCTGACTCCAACAAGCATTTGTCAATGCCGAATGTTTGCTTGCTGGCATTGGCATTGGTAGTGTAGGAGTTAGAGAGCTGCATAATAGGAATGGCAGTGAAGTATTGAACTCCGCCACCAACCTGCAGAGACTGACAGGCATTGGGGTGTGCCTTTTGGTTGTCAGGCATAATGGCCATGCCATTTCACCACACCCTACCCTGTAGACACCGACAAGTGTCACGGTGTGCCTTGGGGTCTTTGGCCCTTATGCTCACCCCATTCCATCAGGAAATACGGTGAGATGGGTGCTGTATAGGAGAATGGGGTGAACTTTGGGGCCGAAGAGTCCAAGGCACCTCGATGTCTCTCACTGGCTGCAGGGAATGGAATGGTATGAGCATTACAGGCGGAATCCCAAGTCACACCTGATGCCTATCAATCTCTACAAGGTGGGCGTTATGGTCAGAAACCCTAATGTCTCAGGCGTTCGTTGAAATTTTCACTCCAAATTTTCAATATGTTTTTTTTGTGACCCCCACCTTATGAACAGTGGCAATATCAGTTTGTTAGCCGAAAGTTGATTTTGCACAGTGACTATGCCATTTGGCACCACAGGTGCGAAAACACATTTCGAACAGGATGCGAAAAATGACAGCTGTACTTTTCATGGGGAGGTAGAAAAAATGGCAATGTTGAATATCTGCAGTGAAAATATTAAAAAAACTGGTGAAGTCACGAGCGTGTATAGAAATTGCGCAGTGCACACCCATAATGCAATTCGTTTGGGAATTTTTTACAGCAGATTGTCAACACAGGCATTTTGGAACCTCTGCTCACGAACAGTGTCACTGTGATTTTCTGAATCTGTCCCGAACAGTGATTTCTCACAGTGATCACACATTTCTGCGCCGGAAGTGTGAAAACACATTTTGGCAATGGTGTGAAAAATGACAGCTATACTGTTCATAAGAAAGTTTGGAAAAATGCCAGTGGTGAAAATCTGGACTGAAAATATTAGGAATCCATGAACTTATGAGGGTGCGTGGAAACTGAGCAAAGGTCGCTCGTAACACGGTCATTTTATGGACTTTTTTCACCAAATTTTTAACATAGCCATTGTAACACCTCTGCTCATGAACAGTGTCACTGTGATTTTCTTAATCTGTCCTGAACATTAATTTCACACACCGACTGCCATTTTTGGCTACATGCGCAGAAACACATTTTGGGTGAGATGTGAAAAATGACAGCTGTACTGCTCATAAGGAGGTGTGGTAAAATGGCAATGTTGAAAATCTGGAGTGAAAAATAGTGAAAATTCATGAACTTACAAGCGTGCGTAGGAACAGTGCAACGCATGCTCGTAAAACAGTCATTTTGGAGAATTTTTTCACCAAATTTTTAACATAGCCATTTTAACACTTCTGCTCATGAACAGTGTCACTGTGATTTTCTTAATCTGTCCTGAGCATTGATTTCGCACACCGACTGCGCCATTGTGTGCTACATGCGCGGAAACACATTTTGGGCAAAATGTGAAAAATAACAACTGTACTGCTCATAAGGAGGTGTGGTAAATGGCAATGTTGAAAATCTGGGTAAGAAAATATTGAAATTGCGAACTTCTGGCGTGCATAAGGCGGCACAAGCATGCTCGTAAAACAGTCATTTTGGGGAATTTTTTCACCAAATTTTCAACATAGGGTTTTGGGGGGCCTACCTCATGAACTGTGACACTGTCATTTCGTAAATCAGTCCTGAAAGGTGGTTCTGTGCAGTGACCACAAAATCACCTTTTGGGGCCGATTAACAAAATGACAGTGACAGAAATCATGAGGAAGGTTCCAAAACCCCATGTTTAAAATTTGGTGAAAAAATTCCCAAAAATGCCTGAGATATGCATCAAAGTTGAAAAAACCCTATTTATTACATTATACAGCTTACCGGCATTTCCTTAGTTAGCTGACGGCTTGAAGAGTGCAGACATGTTCAGTAAACCGAAGATCATCGCGCGGACTCTGGAGGTAAGTATGGGGTGAGGGGGTTGTGGGAGGCAGGATGCACAGAAGGTGGGTGTGGGTGGGGAGCAGGGGTCAGGACAGTCAGCGAGGAAGGTTTTCTCTTTCAGGTTTTTTTTTTTTTCTTGGGCGGCCAGCGGGACTTGGGCCACGCTGGGTGGGCTCCCAGTGTAGCAGCTGGAAAGCTGTTTGGGGTGGGGGCGGTGGAGCCGGCGGGGATTAGGGCACCCCGTCGGTCATCTGGACTGTTGCCATGCTGAGGTGGGCTCCCAGTGTGGCACCAGATTGTCCATTAGGGGGACATTGGAGCTGATGGGATTGGGCACCCCCATCGGCCATACAGTGTGTGTGTGGGGGGAGCACATTAGCACACAATATGCGTGCATGTGTGTGTGGGGGGGGCGAGCGCATGCGCAGGCAGTAGCTTCTCACTGCTCACTGAAGCAGAGCTCTGCCTTTCAACTGTATGGTACCGCATTTTCAACTGCTGTCATAGACAGCTGCGGCATTCATTGGTGAACTGTGGCTATGCCTGCAAAACACACTGACTGCATTGGAAGACGGGTGCCACACCTATGAAAACTCGGATGATGGCACTATGTTTCTTGCACATGCATGTAAGCAAACATAAAAATCTATATTCGCCTCTTCTGTCACAGCAGAGGACTGAACCTCAACCTTAAAGTTTGCTATTTGAAGCATCATTGCTCTGAGATTCTGTCATGGGGTCTTCCTTCTCAAATCCCAGGTTGTTACTAATCACACTACTCCAGGAACCAAAATAGGAATGGGTTCTCTTCCCAGGACCCACACCAGTTTATAACAAGCATTTGTCAATGCCGAATGTTGTCTTGCTGACATTGGCATTGGTAGTGCAAGGAAGTTAGAGATGCATAATAGAAATGGCAGTGAAGTATTGCACTAGCATGCTCATCCACCCTACAGAGACTGACAGGCATTGGGGTGTGCCTTTGCATCGTCGGCCATAATGCTCATGCCATTTCACCTCACCCTACCCTGCAGACACTGACAAATGTTGCGGTGTGCATTGGGGTCTTCGAGCCTTATGCTCACCTCATTCCATAAGGAAATACACTGAGATGGGTGCAGTATAGGAGAATGGGGTGAACTTTGGGGCCAAAGACTCCAAGGCACACCTCGATGCCTGTTACTGGCTGCAGGGTGGGGGTGGGGGTGGAATGGCGTGAGCATTACAGTCGATGATCCCAAGTCACACCCTTGACGCCTGTCAGTCTCTACAGGGTGGGCGTTACGGTTGGAAACCCTAATGCCCCAGGCATTTGTTGGTATTTTCCTCCAAATTTTCAGCATGGGCTTTTGTGATCCCACCTCGAACAGTGGCACTATCAGTTTGTTAGCCAAAAGGTGATTTTGCCGATGGCTGCACCATTTGGAGGCATAGGTGCAAAAACACATTTTGAGCAGGATGTGAAAAATGACAGCTGTACTGTTCATGAGGAGGTATAAAAAATGGCGATGTTGAAAATCTGGAGTGAAAATATAAAATATTGGTGAAATCATGAGCGTGCATTAGAAACTGTGCAACACATGCCCGTAATGCAATTATTGTTGGATTTTTAACAGATTTTCAACATAGGCATTTTTGGGACCTCTATAAACAAATGACAATGTGATTTTGTTAATCTGTCCAGAAAGTTGATTTCCACAGCAACCATGCTATTATGTAGCCAGATGCAAAAACACATTTTGGCCAGGATGTGAAAAATGACAGCTGTACCGTTCATAAGGAGGTATGAAAAAATGGCAATGTTGAAAATATGGAATGAAAATATTAAAAATTGTCGAAGTTACGAGCATGTGTGGAAATTGCACAATGCAGGCTCGTAACACAAGTCATTTTTTGGAATTTTTTCACCAAATTTGCAACATAGGCTTTTTAGTACCCCACCTCATGAACAGTGGTACTGTTGTTTCTTTACTCAGTCCCAAAAGATGATTCCGTGCAGTGACCACGAAATCACCTTTTGGGACCGAATAATGAGATGACAGAGCATGTGTTCATGAGGTAGGTCCCAAGAACCCCATGTTGAAAATTTGGAGCCAAAATTCAAAAAAATGGCTGAGATATCCACTTAAGTTGAACCCCCACATTGATGCCATTATATAGCTTACCAGCATTTCTTTATTTTGCAGTTTGGCTTTGAAGAATCCAGATGTGTCCTGCTCCACAGACAATCACAGCACTGAATCTCTGGAGGTAAGTATTAGGTGAGGAAGGGTGTGGGGAGGTGGGGTAGGCAGAGGATGGGTGTGGGTTGGGGGAGGGCGCGCCGGGGACTACGAGGGACCGTTTTCTTTTTTATAGGGAAAAACCAAAACTGCACATCGAAAGACGGGTTTCTTTCTTTACAGGTGAACTAAAAAAAATGTTGGGCACACTGGGGTGGGCTCCCAGTGTGCCCCATGAGTTTGGGGGGGGCTGATGCCGACAGGGACTGGGCCCCTTCAGCAAGAAAGTGTGTGTGTGTGTGTGGGGGGGGGACTGATGCAGACAGGGATTGGGCCCCATTGGTAAAGAAAGTGTGTGGGTTGGGGGAACATGCCGACACAGGGATTGGCCACCCCCGATGTCGGTATGGGGATTGTGTGTGGTGGATGGCAGGAGCCGCCATGTTTATTGAAAAGTTTCACCAGGAAAGGCACGCTGGGGAGGCGTGTCATCTGCCACCACATGGCGAGCTTTGTCTCTGATTGCAGCGGCAGATTTCTTTCAACAGGTGGCACTTTCCATAATTTCAGCGTCACTGCTAGCATGCTCACTAATTGGGGGATGGGGATGCACCTACTAAAAGTGCCTGCATTTGCCAACACTGACACATCTCTCAGTGTGGTACTACCATAAGATGTTGCATGCTGCATACAAGACAACATAAACATAACAGGAAAACATGCCTACACTGTTCACCTAGCTATATGGGCAGCAAATTCTGTGACTGGTCCTGCGCATGTGACAGTGTATCACATCTGCTTTAATTTTGTACAGTAGAAATTAATTCTCTTAAATGAATGTACACAAACAAACTACTGTGACAATTATACATTTACAGTAAAAGATGCGGAACACAAATATCAAAAATTCAAACAAGCAAAGGAGAAAACACCAGCCAGTTACAGGAGTTGTATCTTCAAATGATGCTGAGTTAGAAATACACCAGATGTTGAGCACAGCATGTATGGAAACTTGGATCCCAGTGTAATCCAGACAATGTAGCACAAAAGTAAAATAACTTCCAGAATGTAAGCCTGGAATCAAGCTGTGAAATGTATCATAATCATATGGTGTCTCTGGCAGCATTTAGGTATCACTTCTTTAATTGGTTGACTCTTTTTTTATTTACATTTTAGTGTTTTAGTTAGATATTTGCATTGTGGAATTTTTAAATACAGACACTGCTGAATATAATGATACTAGCTATTTTACCTCTTCTGGTAAAAAGATTCATATAAAAACAGTCCTTTCTTAGAGGGTCTGTCATTGTGTGATTCATTTTTCTTGGTGGAAATGGGGAAGGAATGCACATGAATGAGGAATGAGGAGACAAACTAACAGTCTGACTTGTCTAGGAAAAGAAAAAGAGAGAGAGGCTGCTGCTGTGTCAGTAAAATAGGGCCATGCAACCCACCCCCGAAACATGCCTAGAGACAAGTTATGATCGCTAGTGCTGTGCAGAAAAAAAGTCCGCCGGCGGAATCCATATGAAAGCTGGACTTTCACTTCTGCAAAAGTTCAGAAATCATTTTGTCAACTTTCACAGAAATTCCAACATAGAATGGTGGAATAAATGTATGAACTGCGGATTAATATATTAAACTGCAGTAGAAATTCCATAGAACTGATCACTGTCGAGTCAGTTCTGTGGAACTTCTATCAGCAATTTAAAACATTAATCTGCAATTCTTATATTCATTCCAGCAGTCATCAAGTTACTGAACCGCGGAATGAACGAATGAATTTTGATTTCCGCCCATTATTAATTTTATGTTTTGCTCCCTGAGTCTAGTGGCATCACCACACCTCTGATCCATCCCTTTATTTATGTAATGTTTCCTGGTATCAGTAGCACCTCCAGCCCCTAGCCATATTAACTGAATGTTTCACTGGTGTCTAGTAGCGCCCCCCACCCTCTGATTGAGGTCCTTCCTTTGTTTGCTGCTGAGTTTTTTGTAAATTAGCCTGCCAGTTATACGGTGGTTGTAAGGCCCCTGGGGATCTTTATCTCAACATGGTTTATTGCTTTACTTGTTCCTACAATGTCTCCTCTCCCATGTAACAATGATGTGTCTGGGACCACTGATTGAGGTCCTTCCCTTTGTTTGCTGTAGGGTTTTTTGTAAATTAGCCTGCCAGTTATACGGTAGTTGTAAGGCCCCTGGGGATCTTTATCTCAACATTGTTTATTGCTCTACTTGTTTCTACAATGTCTCCTGTCCCATGTGACAGTGATGTGTCCAGTACCACTGATTAAGCAAGCACTAGAGATAGGAGCCTACATGTTGTGACCTCCACTAAATAACTTAATATTTTTTGTTTTCTATGTGCATGTCAGGTCAAGCCAGCAGGAGTAAATGCTTTGCCCTCAAAACTTTTCATTTCATCAAACTACACACAGCTATAAACAGCACACAAATCACCCCAGATCATCAGTGCTATAATTAGTAAAAGACTCTGTTTTCTGATGGAATAACCCACTCAGTTAGCACTCAGGTATTTGTTAAACTGTAATTTATGCCTTTAGTGCTCACTGCATAAGAAACTACTTAATATCACTGCTGTGCTGTTGTAAAATTGACTCTAAGGTCCTGGATACATCACTGTCACATGGACAGGAGGCCTTATAGGAAAAGAAGAGCAATAAAACTTGTTGAGATGGAAATCCTAGAGCATAAAACTAACTTCTAATAGCAGACAAATGGAATGACAAACTAGGATTACACACAAAATCAAGGCACTCTGCACAGTATTTGTTTTGTGAATTCTGACTTAGTACTCCTTTAGGGAAGTTTAGCAGCTCAGAAGACATACACTCTAGTCACTGGTAGCTGCTGTCATGAAAGGAAAGATTCCCAAGAAATTCTCATTTAAAATTAGCACCATCTGGACAGACTGCAAAGGGTCATGGGGGCTGCTTAACTGCAGCTGATGACTGCTGAGTTTATTCATTTTATTATTTATTTATTTCACAAGTCTCACCAGGAAAGACACACTGAGCTGCTAATAACTTGGTTCCAGATGCGCCCTTGGGGTAAGGGATGTGATAATTCATATACAGCAAATGCAATATATCAAGGAGCATGATCAAATAAATTGAAGGTAAATCAATATTACAGATTTGTGTAGTAGATCAAACTGGCGGGAAAAGTCTTTAGCCAGCAGCATTGTTTCTTAAAAGACAAAACAAGCAGTGGTGGTACTCAGCTCGACCTAAAAATACAATATTACTTCTTACTTTTATACTGTTAATTTAAACTGTGTTACATGTAGCATTTTGCAAATAGTGACCAGTGGCCAACATTCAAACAAAACAGGGGAATAACAGGGACCTCCAAAGCCACAGTGAAGCTCTCCAGTGAGGAGTAAGCAACACAGGGTGCTGGAAAACTTCAGATTGACCCAGGCCTTTCATTTCCTACTTGCCGAATGCAGGGCTCACTTCCACATGTCTCTCATACACCGACCTGTTGGAATTAATGTATCTGATACACCCTTGTGTTGCCGGTCATTTTCTTTCACTGCTATAATGGGCTCAGTCATAGCTGGTAAAGCAGACTTTGGGATTGCTGGAGTGTTGGCTGATATCTTGTTACTGAGACGTGCTTTTGGCAGCTTCTGGACAAGAGCTGCTTGGTCTTCCAAATTGTGGAGCTTCTGTAGTGTAAGATATATTTTCATATCTAAAATCTTCTGATCCCAAATTTTTGGCTCCTGATCCTATACAGCAATGTGGTGTGGTAACAGGGCTGATAGGCACTGCAAACTTCAGTCTCACAGTGCACAGACAAAAAAATAATTTTTCAGGTATCTGTCAGGGTCTATTGTCAAAGCAGAAAACTGAGGACATAGCTTCCTTCTTCATAGCACTAAAAGTATCTGTATCCAGTGAGATGGACTACAGTAAAGGGGATACACACTTGTGCTGGTGATAGAAAAATAGCCCATAGAGGGTGAATAAGTAGAAAGAGGTATGAAAACCTACAAAACTGACAAAACAGTTTGAGTCACAAAAAAAAGTTCTTGTTGCAAGTTAGCATGGTATTAGAGTTCAAATCCCACTGCAGCCACTTGTGGGACCAAACAAAAAATAGCACTCAAATGTATAAAAGTAGTCCTATAACAGATCTTGTGTCAACTTACCACTTTGAAAAAGGTCACTGTATAAAAAGAGACTGTATGGAGAGAAGAGGTGAAGGCACTGATGCTTGATCTGTTAAATGATTAGTTAAACAGAAAAGTAAAGGATGAAGATGCAGAACCTTGTCTGTTTAAATTTATGTAGAATTAGAACCTGACTGATTATTCGATTGAGTTTTGCAAGATTAGCGTGCTGTTAAATGTGTCTTTACTGAACTGTACCTTGCATCTTCATGTGCAGACTGTGGAGCACAAAAGGCTACTGTAGGCGTATCACTTTTGAAGAAAATAGCATTCTAACACATTTTGGCTTTTATTTATTTCAAACAGGAAATATTTGCTGTAAAGTATATATGCTGAACACATAAATGGAACATAATATTTCAAGAAGCTTTGCATCTGCAACTACTCAACTGCTTGTCAGACTGCATCTTTACAACACACAGACACAACATGACACCAGAACACCAGAAAGCTGCTCAGTTGACGTTAGCCAGCTTCATGCAAATGAAAGAACTGAAGCACTCTCTCATAGGAGTGCTTTTATCCTTTCAGTTACACAAAATTCCACCAACCAGTGACCAGTGTCCTTCTCAGCTTGCCTGGTTATTGGTCTATCACTGCTGAGCCCAATGCAGCTTGACCTACACTGGACACAACAGTGACACACCTCGGAAAGGCCATTCACAGTAACAAAATGTTTCTTGCGCATTCGCAAGCAAACATGAAAAATGAACCAAAGGCTATTTCAAGACTAAAGGTGAAAGAATATTTTGTGGAGTGTGCTGGGGAAAATGCAGTTTGTACTAGGAGGGGAATCTGAATCCCAAAGAGTGAAAAGAATTCTTAAAAATATTAATATTTCAACTGAATGAAAGGAATAGAAAATAATTTGTGGAGTGAGTTAGAGAGTCATCAATCTGTACATGAAGGCAGGAGGTTTGATATAAAATATTACCTGCAATTGAAAAGGGGGCTGCTTTCTTCACGGGGGAGGGGGGATCCCTACATCTTGGACAGCTGCTTGAAGGGGCAAAAATAAAACTTTTAAAAGTATTTTTTCTATGGGAATATCAGTGGAGTGGTGGTTGGTGGTGGGGGGAATTAATTCAAGGGAGATATCTGCTTGGACTAAAAAAAATCTCAGTTGAAGACCTTCCTGCCTTGTGATCACTGGTGGAAAAGCCCACTGTAGCTGCGCAGTTTTGATTTGAAAACACAGTCAAGTGTGACTTCTACAGAAAAAAAGGGAGACCTGCACAGTCCACACACTTTTCAGTAAACAAGTTGTCTCATACACACCCTAATCCCTACCTACTCTGATCATCTCAGAACACCTGCAGAGGTAGGACCTAGAGTCCCAGATGTCTTGTGATCATTCAGTGCCCAGACAAATCTCCTAATCCTAGTTTTTAGGGCTGTGGGTGGAGACTACAGCCCTTTTGGGATCAGATTGTAGCTCTAAAATGGCTGATCGTGGAACTCCCTTTGGACATTGGAGTATTCGTCCACAGCTGCAAAATAGTACATTCCCTCTGATTTTTTGCCACTTGCTGCTCTATGTTAAATGCATCTGAAGGGAGGGGGGATGCTACTGTATTGTACTTTCAAACTTCTCAGGATATTAACAAAAAAATCCTATAGAACCTTATAGAACAAAAAAAACATTTTAAACTGCTGTTTCTATCATCCGTCCAGCTCAGTCTAATAGATTTAGTCAGTGACCTATGGGTTAACTCATTATCTGTTGCACTGAAACAGAGCGACAGTAGTGTCAGATTACACACAGTGCAGCTGCAGCTAGCTGTTAGCTATCTCATGCCCATGAGCATAACAGGTTGCACACACACACACACACACACACACACACACACACACAGAGACACACACACACACACACACACACACACACACACACACACCATGTACTCTGTCTAAATAAATTCAAGAGGACTGAATTAGCAGCATGCCAGTTTTTGATGATTGTGACTGAACAGCACTATACGGCACCAACAAGAAAATAACGTTGGTCATTTGGTAGCTCTTCACAGCCCTATCGGCTCTGGCTAGAGTTTGTTTTTACTGCAACTTGCCTAGGCTAGCAGCAGGATTTGGCCTAAACTGTGTTTGGTATTTAACTAAACTGCTAAATGCATTAATTGCTACTTGCTACAAATTTAGTTTGTAGTTTCTAATCTTATCGGAAGTAACTTTGTGAACAAGACTTATGTTTTTTTCAGACTGCTAAATACAGTAATTTATTGGCCAAAGAGTGCCTATTAAGTAAATTTTCTGCATAGTTTTAATAATACCAGCCACATCAGGTAATCTCTAAGCCTATATGAAGTAATTTGGGTTGAATTATTACTTAATGTTGGTTCCTAATAGACAAAGCAGATTTGGCCAACTAGCAAAAGCCTAAATAAATCTTCACTTCTTTTGAACAAATATTTGTTTCATAAAAAGCAGTCATTTTATTGATGCTACAACCTATTTAGAGCTTATTGACTGCACTTGGCTAAATGCAGCCAGCCTAACTGACAATTTGTTATTGAAAATTCCTTCATACTAAGCAAGGCAGGGGCTACTAGTGATAAATGAGTTTATTTACATTTTTCATACTGCTAAATGCAATGACTTGACTATTGCCTGATAATTTTTCTTGGAAGTCAACTACCTGATTTCTTCTTCTCATGTGGTAAAAGTATTTTGAAGAAAATAACTACATAAAAAAGTTACAGAAGAACTCAATTTAAATCATTTGTTATGAAAACACAAAGAACAATGTCCCTTTTACGATTTGGGTTTAAAAAGACGATACAGAACCAGAGCTATCCCAGTCATCATCTATAGAACCCGATTCTGAATGTAACAGCAGTTCCATGTCTTCTTCTGCAGATGTTCTTTGCCTGCAGAGGCTGGCTCCCCACCACCCAAGAAAATAAGCCTTGGCCACCCAAGCAAAGGAAAAATGTCAGACAAGGAAAGGGATTATGAAGAAACCAGAACAAGAAATGTTCAAGAGTTATGGAAGAAACATAGAGAAAGGCTTGTAATTAATGCAGAAAGAAAAGAGATGCACTGCAAGTATTGCAGAAAAATATTTCCCAATGAGAATAGCTCATTTGTTGATGGATGCAAAACCACAATGCTTTGTACAGTAAAAATGCATGAAACTAGTCGTACTGTATATATTGTGAGGCAACCAATTGTATTGTTGCTCACTGTAAACCTAGTATGAACCTAATCATGAAAGAGTTGCTGTTAATGAATAAGGAGACAAGTGAAATTATGATCCATAGGTTCCTTACAGCTTTTAAAGTAAGAAAAGCAAGGCAACCCTTCATGTCTTTTATGCAAGACATGAAACTACTGTCACGGATAGGGAAACATGAAAAGACTGGCTCACGTTACACCACGGAAAAGGCCTGTGCATGTTTTATAAAATTTATCAGTAAGGATTTTAATGCACAACTTATAGAAGATGTCAAGTAGTCCAAATATTTTTTCAATGCTGTGTGATGGCAGTTTTGACTCTGTTGTAATAGAAGAACTGATTTACATACAGTAGGTGAAGAACAGAGAATCTGTGACCAAGTCTCTCACCATCATAGACGTAGGCAGGCCTGCATCAGATAATATTTTCCAATCAGTTATGACAAGTATTAAAAAAATGGAAAAGTAGATGATCTTTCTTTCATGGTAGGATTCTGTACTGATGGAGTAGCAGTAAATGTTGTAATCAATAATGGGGTGGTCAAAAATGTTCAGGAGCAGGTGCTTCACATAGTCTTGGTCCACTGTGCAGCCCACCACTTTGAACTGGCACTACAAGATGCAGCCAGGCCTGACAACTTAGGGCAACAAATTGATGACTTATTACAGCAGATATTTTTTGTACTACCATGGGTCATCAATGATGCTCAATGGACTGAAACAGACATCCTCCATCTTGGGTCTACAGTGCTTTGTGCCAGTGAACGTGCTGGGAACCAGATGGCTAGCACACAGTGTTAGAGCCTTAAATGTTCTTATTAAAATGTGGAAACACATTGTAGTACATGTAACTCAGGTCAGTGATTGTCAGAGCACTACTAGTGGCCACGTGGACACACAAATAGCCGACAAGCTGAGAAAAGTCCTCTTCTCACTAAAATACCTAATTGTAGTACATGTTACGTACAACATTTTGAAAATGGTTGTGTCTGTGTCTTTGGCATTCCAGCAAAAAAAGGTTCTAATTTTCCAAATTGCAGAAAAGGTTGAGGCTGCTGTTCTATCCTTAGAACATTACGATGCATCGCAGGCTGGTGAGCGCTTTCTTACTGCCAACAATATATACAATGAGTTTTTGTTATTCATGGATGAGGCATTTACTTGGAACAGGGACAACAGATCACTGGCATCATAAATACTGTACTAAAAGAAATGGCCAGACTCATTTCAGAAATAAATTGTTAGTTCCATAAAAGAGTGGTTCAGGGACATGATATCTCCTTCCACGGGGGAAGAAATTGATTCACAGAACAATCTTGTGCAAGCATGTCAGCCAAGTTGCCAGTCTTAAAAACTGGTAAAGTTTTGTACCAGAGACAGTGCTGATGACAACTCCTTTGGCAGAAAAGATGTGACATTCTTAGCTGAACACTTTTCTAAGGCACTAGAATGCCAACGACTCAGCTGTACATTATGCTTGGTGAATTCTGTCTTCTGAAATATGCTCTTAGTCTTATTGGCATTGAACCATTACTAGGTAATAGTCCTCACACATTAATCTGACAATGGTTTAAAAAACAGGATGACTTCCCCAACATCATAGCTCTTGTGAGCATTGTCTTAGTACTAAGTTCAAGTTCTAGTATTGTTGAGTCTGGCTTTCTGCCTAGAAATGCCTTAAAACTGACTGGAGATCTTGCCTGACTTGTGAAATGCTGGAACATTTGATGAATGTAGAACTGACACCAACACAAATAAAGGACTTTGATCCAACTGGTGCTGTGTCACTTTGGACTTTGGAAAAGGAAAGGAGACCAGAGAAAGCTAAATATAAAAAAAAAAGGTCAACGTTTTGACTTTTGTAATTCCCCTGGGTTGGGCCTGAAAATAGGCATTGTATTGTCCAGTGCACCAACCCAGTAAACAAAAAATAACTAAATAAATGAATATATACATTATTCCGGCACAGTACCACCAGTATTGTTAGGGTTAAGTAAGGTATTTAATATATTGAGCCCCAATTTTTACATCTTAATAACTTTGGCATTCAATAGTATAGCCAAAAACGTGGCCTGCACGGTCTGGCTGACAGGGTCCCAAAAAATAAAATGCTTTGTGACCATAGGCAGTTGAGCCAGGGGAGTCAGGAGACCCCTCACTTTTGTAGCTGAAGGGTCAGACAATGAATTTTGACCCCCCACTTTTTAATCAGCTAAGTAGCATTAAAATGAGGCTGGTGGGATTTCTCCAATGACAGCAGGAAGGTTGCTTTTAAACCTTTTGGTATTCAACATACATTAAAAATCCAGGCAACCAAAATGAAACTTTTTGGGAAAAACTCTATGGAATATTTTGTTTTACTTTTGCATAAGTTGTACTGTATAGTCATTTTTGGCTTCCTTTCTCCTCTCAAGTCTCTTTAAAAGCTCAGTTCCGTCACTATACTGCCTCAATTATGAGGCAGTGTAGCGCAGTGGGTAAAGGCTCTGAGCTGCAGATCTGGAGACCTGGGTTTGAATCCCACAGCCACCTAGGTGCATACTGTGTGACCCTGAGCAAGTCACTTAACTTCCTTGTGCTCCCAGGTTGCATCTGGAAACAAGCTTCAGCTTAGTGTGTCTCTCCTGGTTAAACAATGTTCCCTTCCCTTCCCTAATTCCTGACCCTGTTCTGGTTTGATTATCAATCATGAATAACCCATGCATTTCTGTTAATAAATCATGTATTATTCATCAAAAGGTGTGGATTATTCAAGATTATAAAGTATATTCAAGAAGACAATTGTTTTCCCAGTGCCCTGGACTATGGTGTTTTATGCAATACTGACCCTCACTTTTGGTACATTCCTCCACCAATGTTTGTGACAGCATCTTGTGCAGTTTCCGAGATACAGAAGTCAATTTTAATGAAATGCAGTGTTTTTTCCTATACTTAATATATGTTTTCTGCTCTCACCTGCAGCCTAGATGGCACAGAATTTTTTTCTGAAACTTTCAGGGTAGAAGTGACCTGCACCAAGGTAGGGTCTTCAAAGGTTTCATGAAAAAATATTAATTGGTTCCAAAGTTATAAGGATTTAAAGTGTTTTTTCTACACATGCTCACTAGGCTGTTCTGGATAACCCTCTGATATGAATGGCAAATTTACCTTTCACAGGCATTTATCTTTCACAAAATTAGTGATTTATTGTTTGTGAGACAAAAATATTGTTTCTGATAGCCACAATGTTTTTTTTCACAATTTTTTTTTCACGAATAAAAAACCTTGAAAATATATAAAAATCATGTATTTTCAAAAAGCACATGCCTAAACCTAGGTAAACAGTTCCCATTTAGTTAGTTCTGGTGTTTGTTTTTTGAAAATTACCCTGGAAATAAGCGGCCCACATTTTCAAAGGAGATGCGTGGCCCAAAATAGAGATGTGCCGTGCATCCTGGAAAATGCACCAAAGTGCGATATTCGACTGGATGAGATGTGCCACCCAAATCCGAATGCGCGATCACACAGAAATAATGTCAGTGGGGCAATTACAGGGGCATGCCTATAAATGTGTTGTGCATCCACATATTCAGCCAAAATGAGCGGTGCAAGTGCAGCTCATCTCAAAAATGAGCAGCCCAAAATAGGTATAAATGGAGATGGCCTAAATTTGCAAGCCAGTCATAGGTTGTGTGCAGAACTGCAACTAGGGGTGGATCAGCCTTTTTCATGTCAGCAGTCATTGCAGATGTGTGGAGATGGGAAGAACAGCAACGTGGCCGTAGAAGGGGCTGTAGGTGGCATGCCCACCAGAGATGGTATTGGAACCATGTGACATTTGAACAGCTGACTGACACAGAAATTGTTGGCTGGTACTGTCTCAACAGAGCAATTCTGAGACAGCCCTGTGAGGTGCTCCATGATGAGCTGTAGGCACCAACACACAGAAGTCATGCCATGACGGTGGAGACAAAGGTGACAGCCGCACTGTGCCTGCTCACCACAGGCACCTTCCAGATACCAGTGGGTGACACCACTGGTATCACCTAATCTGCCACATCCCATCTCCTCACACAGTTCCTCACCGCACTGCTGCCCCATGCTATGGAGTTCATCACATTCCCTAGCACAGCAGCATAGTGCACAGAAAAATGCAGCACTTCTACAGGGTGGCACGCATGCCAGGTGTGCTAGGGCCATTGACTGCACCCATGGCAATCCAGAGCATCACCGGGCAATGATAAGAACCTATATAAACAGGAAGGGTACTACATCAAGTGTCAGGTGGTGTGCAGTGCCACAGGAGCATCAGCAATATCTGTGCCAGCTACTCTGGGAGTGTACATGATGCCTACATCTAGCATCAGTCGGTCCTGTGCCACCAGTTTGAGTCCGGGGAGATACCCAGTGGCCATTTAATGGGTGAGTGGTACAGAACCCCATGGTTATGGTGCCCACACATCTGCAGAAACCACTGCCAGTGGCCATGTAGGAGGTGGATCAGTGTGACAGAGCCAATGCAATGGCCAACAGACGTGGTAAATGGGATGGGGTATGGCTGCCAGAGTGGGGCCCACAAACAGACAGAAGTAGACAGATGGTTGATGCAATGAGCATGGCAGTAAATGTGAAGATCCACATTAGGCACAGGCAACAGGGGTTCAGCCACACACACCCTGATGGTGCCACTGTGTGTGGGGCAGGGTAGTGTGACACTGTGGAAAAAGACAGTGCCATGGGGTAGCAAAGATGAGCTGTAGCCATGCACCACAGAGCAGATGCCAGACATGCCATGGTGGTAGTGACAGTGGTCAGTCAATGGTTGGGAGGATGCTACAGAGGCATGTGTGGGTGCATGCAGGTGGGAACCATAGACAGGTGAATAGTGCGGACAGACACAACTAGCATACACAGAGCATGTTGGGGTGCACCAATGGGACTGGAATGGATGTGTACTGTAGACTAACATATCACCTTCGCTCACACAGGTGACAGTGCCTACCCCCTCTGGCCATGGCTGCTCACCCCATACTGCAGACCTCACCTGAAGCAGAGAAGAGGTACAATGAGGCACACATCATGACAAGGAACATCATTGAGCATGTGTTCAGCATGCTAAAAATGCATTTTAGATGCCTGGACAGGTCTGGTGGTGCCCTACAGTATAGCCTAGATAAGGCCTGTGGCATATCCCTGGCCTGTTGCATGGTACACAACATGGCTATGGACCATGGAATAGTTGCCCAGGTACCTGAGGGCAACAGTGCAGAGGATGAGGAGTCACAGGATGAGGGTGAGCAGCCACCACTGCAATGGAGGGACCCAAGACTGGCCCTGAGGGCACAGTGGCACAGGGACACCAACGTGCAGGAGCATTTTGGACCATGGAGGTGAGTATCAGAGGCAGTTGTGACAGTGCAGGCATACACACATGCACTGGTAGGTCTGTCTCACGGTTCCCCTCATGGCGGAGTGACATGCACACCTGTGTGCACAATGAACATGCACACATGTCCACAGCACGGGCAACAATGCCAAGGATGAACACAGGTAGATGTGGAGCAATGGCATGGGTCAGAGACAGACCACAGACACACTGCAGTAGGCCACAACTGCACACTCATCATTCCCATGCTGCCCACCATGACACCATAGTCCACATCCATGGCCTGGATACCACATAGACAGCACATATATGCCACAGGCCTGTGTGTGTGTGTTACCCTGACAGCATACAGCCCTGAGCAGACCTGGGATTGATGGTAAACCAGCAATGGCCATGGGGCAACATGGGCAGGCTAACTGTGGCCAGGACACCTCAGTGTCTGCCTATGTGGCCACACACAACAGGCATGGGGGACTCAAGTGGGAGACCATGTGCGCAGGTGAATCCTCCACCTCCAAGGGGGCTGAACCATGCGACCATGCCTGGCTGCGTGTGGAAGAAGATGTTTTGAAAAGCCCACTGGTGCGAGGGGTGTTAGAGATACCAATGGCAGGGGACGGCGTCTGGAACACATTAACTGCACACCGTCTTGGGGTGGGGGTGCTGGAGTTGCTGCATGGCATGCAGCGGGTGCTCCTGCAGGACCAGGTGACCATGGCTGCACTACCCCTCTCAATGACCTGTGAAATCTGATCTGATTCAGACTTGTGGTCATGTCTGCCTGCAGAAGGCCAAACTCACCTAGTGCCTCGGCATGCCAAATGGCTACCTGCTCATCAAGGAAACCCACCTGTCAGCTTAACCCTGCATGTCCTCCTAAGCACCACTTGGCTCTCTATGGAGGACCACAGCAGTGGTGTATGCTCGTTGGGCTCATCAGCAGTGGACATGTGTTGTGGTGGCTGATGAGCAGGGGAGGTGCTGGCCTGCTGTACTGCAACCACCACTTGCAGCTGCCACACAGCAGACCACTGTTGGTCTGGGGACTATGTGTGTGCAGACACACTGGGTGATGAGTCAGCCTGAGCACATGCCTGTGTAGGCCAGTGCTGGTTAACATTACCCAGGTGGATGGTGTCACTGCATCCGGGCTGCACAGCACCGCCCTGCCCTGGACAACCACAGCTTGGCGTAGTGGCATCCAGCATGCGCTGTGGTAGGGGGCTGCACGAGATGGACCAGCATGGCTGCTGCTGTCAGAAGTTATATTTGTGGCATCCGGTATGCCAAGGATGCACATGGTGTCAGGGATGATGCTCTCCAACTGGGTGTCTTCATCATCATCATCCATGGCCTGGGCAAGCACTGAAAGGTAGTACAGGAGGTCAGTCCCAGATAGGGGGTTGAGATCAGCAATGCAAAGAATGTCCCCCACCTCCTGTATGTATGCCTCCACAGCAGTGGCTACACCATACTAGCGATGGGTATGTCTGGCTGATGTCTCCTAGGCCGTACCCTGGATGCTGCAGCACCCCTGAGATGTGATGGAGCTGTGAAAGAAGAATAGGAGAGCATGGTCAAGGCTGCATGTCTATGTCACAGAAACAGTGGCATTCACATAGAGGTGCTCATGTGTGTCACAGGTGTGCAGGTGGTGACACACATGCCCAGGACTACTATTGCAGGGCACATATGCCATACTGACAGGAGAGACTGTCATGCAGTATGTGTGTGGCCACACAATTAACCATGTGAGGTACAGCCAAAATGGCAGACCCCCCCCACAGCATGGCCCGCACTCCCGCACAGCAGTCAGCATATGGCACACCAGCCCACTGAACATGCCTGATGCACACCACCACTATAGACCACAGGGGTGTACTCCCACACAACACCCATGGCCCAGCGGTATGGTCCACTGACAGGCAAAAGTGACTGCAGACATGCGTGGTGATGCATGTAACTGTCCCACAACAAGGGCAGAGCCACACAGGTACAGAGGTACCACCACCCTACCCCAGGGGCATGCACAGGTGACATATGGCCACAACCCTGTGGCTACACTGTACTACAATGACTGTATGATATGCCATATACCACCTGTGAGCACCACATGCAGGCCTCCACAATACCTGTGTAATGAATTCTCACAGTGCTATGATGGTACACCTCCAGTGTGAAACCCACCACTAGGGACACCCTCAGCAGAGACACGACTCACTGTGGTGGTGATGAGGCCTCCTGTGCCGTCATGGCAGGCATGGTTGAGGCCCCCCCCAGTAGCAATGTGGGATGCCCGAAACTGGGAAGGCATTCCTTGGCCCATATGCACTCGCTGTTGATGCACTTGATGCACTCCTGGGGTGCACAGTTATACTTCCCATGGGCATTTACGGCCTCAGCCACCTCTGACCACCCTTTAGCCTGTTCTTGCTGGGTCCCTGTCTTCCTGGTCAGGAGGTCCTCCCTCAAAATGTAGGCCTCAATAAGGGCCAATATCTCGTCCTTGGTGAAATTTGAACATCTGTGCTTCTTTCCTTCCTCAGAATCCATAGTGGTGCCTGTGGAAACAACAGACAATCACAGGGACAGGCACAGCATCAGTGACGTACTGTGAGATATGCAGGGTTCAGAAAACCAAAATAAAGTCACAGTGTAAACACACTTACCTCCAAGGCTGCAGTACCTCTCAGTCACCTTTGGGGTGGGGTGGTACATGCTAGCTCTTTCATAACTAAGCACATGCAAATGAGGGGAACAGCACCCTGTAATGAGATGCAAATGTCTGGAATGGGCCAGGAATGAGCAATGAGCCCATTAGCATATCCTGACTGAATATTGCAAACTTGCGCCTGGTGCATCTCAATGTGCATAGCGCGTTTATTGATGCACCGTGGACACACATCAGGCATTTCTGACACATGCGCGGTAGATAGTAAGTCACTGCATTGCGCATTCATGGACAACTGACGTCATTACTGGTGCATCGTGTGGATGCCACCACATGGCACGAATGCATGGCGGGATGTACAGCGCATAGCCACAGATGTGTACTATATGGGTGGCTGTGGTCATGGCAGCAGCTGACCTCCCAATATGGCATTGCCACGTGGCTGCACATGCGTGTTGGTAGGGAGCGCACCTCTGTTTCCCGCATGTGCAGCAATGCTCCATAGTACTCCTATTCACATTCCAAAGGCGCATGCATCTGCTGGCAAAATGACAATGTGTAGTCTATTGCACAACTGGCATGGCCCAAATGCCTTGCAGTTAGTGCCACAGCAGCATCCCACTGTAGCAGTTTTTGAGAATGGCACGTGCCACAACCAGATCTTGTGATGGGCCTTGCTCCCAGAAGTGGGGGGAGACAGAGCTGGCTAATTTAGTGGACCTGGTGGTCCCCCTGGAGGGCCAGCTCTTTGGGATGGAGGAGCTCCAAGAGTCACAGCCCCAGGTGTGGGCCACAATTGCAAGTCACCTCACCAGGTGCACAGGCATCCCCCGAGTGGGGGAACAGTGCCATCACTGTTATGGGGACCTCGGCCACAGGGATAGGGCCAGGATGGAGCGGCTCCACAATATGGTGTCGAGGGGAGCTGTGCCATGCCCAGGTATGTACACAATGTGAATGAGCACCAGTCATGGTACTGGACAATGACAGGTGTGTGGCTGTGGCAGGCACTGTTCATTGTGAACTGTGGCATGTCAGCATTGGTGTCTGGTGGGTGTGTACTGGTGTGATGGTGTGCAGTATGCTGTGTGTGTCACTGTCCAGCCCCGGTGCCCCTATGGGGCATGTGGTCACCAATGTGGCTTCAGGGCCATGGCACGGTGTGACACACCATGTGGCAGTGGGAGCCATGGCAACCCACAGTGGTGATACATCATCCATTGTGGGCCCCACATGTGTGGCACCTTGCCACCATGCATTTCCGCTGTATGCTACACTTTGATGCAGGACGGGTACCATGTCCAGACCTCGTATATGGTGTTCGCAATGCTGCATGATGTTGTACCACGTGGTGGTCACAACACATGTGCCCATCCCACAGGGCCATTGTCCAGGGTACAGGTGCCATGTGCAAGTCACAAATGGCATGGGCCTATTGGCAACACTCAGTGTCACACGGGTCACCATGGTCAACCACCATTACATGTTCAGTGTCACATGATAATGCACTGTGTGGGCACTGGTGATTGGTGGGTGATTGTACAGCCCTATATCATGCAATAGTGCCTGTACACTGTAGATTGTGCGACTGTAGGGCTGTAGTATGGCATGTGTATTTGTTGGGACATCACATACCTGCCTTGCACATGGGTGTTGGGAGGGGCAGTGTGCTACAGCTTGGTGCTAACTGTGCCCTTCTCATTGTGTTTCCATTGGAGGCAGGGAGGAGGTCTGCCAGGCCCAGTGGAACACCCACAGCCATGGACTTGAGGATGGAAGGTCGACGGGGCAGGACGGGGAACGTAGTGCGATAAGGTGGTCACTGCACCATGCATCAGGTGAGTGTGCATGTGGTGTTACATTTTGCATGGTTCCATCGGGGGTATGCATTGCCCATTGCGATCCATGGCATGAGAGTTGGGCATGCTCATGGGATGCTGGTCACTCACACATGTGGTAGCAGTGTTGTGCTGTGTGATAGCTCTGTATTGCTCTTGGCCCCTGTGTACCAAGCACTGTCCCATGTGTCTGTACATGGCTGTGGTCACTCTCCACTGACCACACAGGATCAGCACTGGGCCATCAGTCATGCTGCACACTTCTCAGGTCCACACGTTGTGTGGTACATGGCATGTGGTGGCCTGCACCACCGCCCTCACCCCACACTGCACGCCATGGTGTGCCATTGAAACAGACATCCATAGCCCCACATCCACCCAGCATATTGCATGCTGCCTGGCACACATTGGTGTGGATCACGCTACTGTCACTGTTGCTGTCAGTGTGTCCCATATGGCAGTGTGTACTGGTAGCCACTGCCACAGCAGTCTGTTGATGTTCCATGGCCATGCTGTGTGTGTGGCACCTGCATGGTGCAGACAGTGGCACACTACAGGTGTTGTGGGTCATCCCTACTGTCTCCAGTATGGGTGACAGTTGCAGTCCTGCTTCTTCACATGACACCAGATCTGTGTCATGTCCACCACTTCTGTGGCTGTATGTTGCCATTGTACACTGTTCATGTTTGGCTGTTGTCCATCATCCAGTCATGCCAGTCAATACCACCGTGTCACAGTGTACCATGTGTGTGCTGCACAGCTGTGGGTATTCAGTCCATGGCCATCCGCGACACAGCACATGGGACCATCTGTATTGGTGCCACCAGCCTTTGTGCAGTGTGTAGCCATTGTTGTCTGGGCTCGCAGTGTTGCTGAGCCATGTGCTTGTGCACCCCCTTTGGTGGGCAGCTGGATGGCACCTGGATGGTGCGACTGTCGACCTGCACGATACTTGTTCTGCTCATCCTATTTTTTCTGTGTGTCCCTGGTCATGGTTGTGTGCTGCCAGGAGTGTGCTACTTTGTTCTGGTGATGGTGCACATGGGTCTGTGTGTGGTGCCCTGTGCCATCTGACAGTGTGTTATAGTGTGGTGACCTCTGCCACCAGTGCATGTGTGCCCCATATGTACTGGTATGGCCCAGGGTGTTGTCCCAACATGCAGACGTGTCCCCTAGCATTGAATGTGCCCCTTACAGTGGCTACCTCCATCCACAATGTGTGTCTGCATGTTCCAGGCCCTGTGTGAGTGTGATGGGTGGTGATGGATGACAGCCACTTGGCTAACCTCTGAGGCAGGGTCCTTGTCATGGTTCCAAGTTGCCTATGGGATACTCTGCCCCATTTGGGCTGTGCATATGTGTTGCCATGTGTTTCCACAGGTGTTGCCTTTGTTGGCAGTCTGTGGCTGTGGCATGGCTCATTGCACGTCTGGGACAGTGTTTGGTGATATGCCCATGGACACACTGTGGCATGACCCTGCCAGTGTGCCCCATGGATGTTCCCTTGCACCTGCCTGTCCAGTGGCCTGTGTGTGTCCCTACCCTCCATGGCTTTATGACAGTCACCTGTTGTCTGCCGGCATGCTGTTGCAATAACCCGTCCCCTGTGTGGGCACCTCGCGGTCGTGCACAGACCGGCTTCTCTCTGTCTGTTCAGCAGGTGTGTGGCACTGGCAGTTGGGCCAGTCCTGTGTACACACAGCATGCTGTCCATACATGCCTGTATGTTTGGCCTTCAGTGGACAGTTGCATATATCTGTGGTCTTGCCTTTGGTACACCTGTGGCATGAGTTGCCCAACCGTGCCCATCACAAACATATACCACTCATGAGCCAGTTTGCTGGGAATAATGTACCTTTGACACACAGCCATGTGGAACACAGCCACATGTCCCTTAGCCATATCCTGGCCATGTCCTGCCCTGCCATTGCCTGTTCCCAGGGCCACATTCCATGCAGTGTGCTATGTGTGGCACAGTTCCATGGCACATTACCTGTCAGTAGTGAGTTTGGTGGTGTGGCAGCCCTGCGCACTGGCCCATGCATCTGCAGGCCTGCACGTCACCATCACTGCATATGTGTGTGTGTGTGGGGGGGGGGATTCTGTCTGTGAATGGCTGATCTTTGGCACTGAGACCACATTTTGTTTATCTTTTTCCTCCCATAGGACATCATGCCACAGCAGGGACCTGTGACACCAGAAGATGGACACAGGGACACCTGTTGTTCAGAGGTCAACTGGCGACATGAAGGGAAATACTGCTGACCATTTATAGACTGCTGGGGGTGGCAGTGTGTGCCATCCATGATTTACATAGGACTTTGGCAGGCAGCAGACTGTGTCAGGGTGCACCCCGCCCATGCCGTTCATGGCGCCAGGCCAATATGGGTCATTAGTTATACATATCACTCTTGTATATAGTTCCTGTTAACCTCACACCTGCACCCTCACCCATCTCTTTTATATGGTCCCTTCCCTGCATCCCATGTTCACCTTTTCCCTAAGCCCCCTTTGTTTATCTGTAAATAGTTTGCATATATTTTGATACTTTTACATTTCTGACATTTAACCATTCGATTCTTCTTTTTGTTTTGTACTCCTGTTTTTCTATTTTTCTTGCTGTTGTTGTTGTTGCTGTTGTTGTTACTTTGTTTTTTGCATTAAAGAATGCCGTTTTTTTTGACGTGACTGTGTGTGTTTCTTTATTCCATTGTTATTGCTGCCTGCTGTGTGACACATGTGGTCCACATACCCATGGACACACGCTGCACAGGTGTGTGACTGCCATCTCCTCATCCAACATGTCCTGTCCTCAGGGTGTGGCCCCGACTGTGTCTGACACAGATGTCCTTGCACTGGTTGCATGGGGTTCTTGTCGGTGATCCTTTTGTCTCTTCCCATTGGTTCCCTGTGTTGGCCCTGTGCCCCTCTCTGTTGTTGTCATAGGCCATGATTTATTTATTTATTGATAACTAGGAATTAAGACCTCTGAGCTAGAAGCTCATTTACAGAGGTTCTGTGTCACTGACAATTTAAAGACAGACAAGTACAGAACAATTAACAGGATTACAATCATTGATAACGTTTAGTTACATTTCATTACATGACATTTCAAATTACTGTCAAAGATTACATAGTGTAAAATCACAACATATAGAGTGCAAAAACATTTCAGCTTACTAGTGGAACAGCAGCAGTAAGGTAGAGGGGCCTGGGGATCCATGGGGGGGATAGAAAGAGAGGAGACAGTGCTTGAGAGGGAGCGAGAAAAGGAGGGGGAATGAAGAGAGGCCATCAGTAGAGGGTTGGGGAGAGAGCTAGGCAGATGGAGGGGGTGGGAGAAGCAGCTAAGCACCTTGTCAGGACAAATACAGGAGGGTGAAGTGGCAGCTAAACACCTTGTCAAGGATATACTAGGAGGATAGGTGGCAGGGGGTGACACAGGAGATGGAGGAGTGGACGTGCTAGGTGTATGTGGTTGTATGCTGCACTGTCGGTGGCCATGTCTCACTGTCAGTGTGTGCTCCCTGTGTGGGCCCCTGCCCCCGGTTATTCTGGTGCTGTGCTGGTGGCACATTGTGCCACGGCTCAGTCTGGCACCCCTGCACTGTTGTCACTCTGCTTGGGTGTTCGGGGGTATCCATTGGCATGGCTGTTGCTGTGGTAACCTATCCATGACCATGTGTGTTTACACTGTCCAGTGTGCATGGCATTCCCCATGGTTGGTGACATTTGTGTGGTGCATTGTACTGGGCACTCAGGAGCCCTACATTTGGGCATTTTGGCCACTATGGTGTGCCACTGTCCTTTTCTGTCCCCTGGGGTGCTGCCCTGTTGTGCCAACACCTGTCCAACTTGCACCAATGTATTGGGCTACTTTCACTGTTTGTGCACCCCAGTACCTGCCTATCTTGCACGGTTTCCAATATTCAAAAATGTCCTGCTGCACAGCATATTTCCTGTTGTGCAATCGCGCATCTTCAGTATATTCAACTGGACATGTGCGATCGCATCTTATGGCGCATCTTCTGAATATTGCTTTATTTTGTGCCGGTGCATTTCAGATGCGTGGCAGGTACATGCATGGTTTCTGGCCTGGGTGCCCAGCATAGTGCCAGGAGCTGCTCACCACATTCTCTGTATGAGAACAGAGGACTTTCTTGATTTCTAAAGCCGCAGATGGAGTGCCGCTACCAACTTGAGTGGCAGCAATGAGCCTGTCCCAACTGCTGAGTTCTATCTAATCTCTATCTCTATCTATCTGTCTATCTATCTGTCTATCATCTATCTATCTACCTGCCTTTCCTAGTTACCTAGCTAACTTAAGCAGACTGGTGTGCCCACATTCAGTACCACTACCTTTCCCCTCCCTTCCAGGTCACCTGCTCCCCTTCCCAATATATAAATCATCAAGTAACTTAAAAGCAAACTGGGCTGCCCACTCCGGTATTGCTTCTTACTACCCTTTAGGTTGCCAACCCCCCTTCCCAATATATAGGTGGTGGTACTGGGGTGCTCACCCCTGGTACTGCTGAAGATTAGCCCCACACTGTGAGGCCCAGTCCATCAACTTGGGTTCCCCTATAAATAAAGAAAACCATCCCTCATTGATCTTTGTTTTTGTTTTAAATGAAACCTGTAAAGAAGAAAATGGTCCCTCGCCTGACTCCTCTACACCCCTACCTCCACACACATCCTCACTCACCTAAAAGTGTTCCAATATGTAGATCTACCCTCCAGTCAAAAAGGTATCTTGTTGTTGGAACTGGCAACTGTGATATGAGAAAACAAGGTAAGTCCATTTAATATATTTCAATATGTTTTAAACTTTCACTCATAACTTTGTCATTGTCCAAGATTTTTACACCAAACTTTCAACATGGCATTTTTGGGGCCCACCTCACAAACATGTGTAGGTGATTTTTTCAAATTTGTCCTGAAAGTGGATTTTATGGTCACTCAGCAAAATTACCTTTTGGAAGGATTTGAAAAGTTTCACCTACCAGGTTCATGAGATGGGGTCATAAGAAACTATGTTGAAAGTCTGGTGTAAAATATAGTGAAATGTCCAAGTCAATGAGTGAACATTGAAATATTTTCCACAAAATAACCATGGCCTTTTGGGATGCCATCTCATGAACAATGCAGATGACATTTTTCAAATCTGTGCCAACAGTGATTTCTGATCACTCCTCAAAAATTATGTTTCAGATGGGATTTGAACATTTTCACCTACTGGGTTCATGAGGTGGGGTCATAAGAAGACTATGTTGACAAGTTGGTGTAAAATTTGGTAAAAGTACAAATTATGAGTGAATATTGAAATATTTCAACATTCACTCATAATTTCACTAAGTTTTAATATTTTTCCACCAAGGATGGAAATGAGAAAAGAAACGTGTGCCCCACTGGGAATTGAACCTCAGACCTCTGGTATGCTGTTCCAGTGCTCTAACCACTAAGCTACAAGCTCACATGGTCAGAGTTTCTGAGGAACTTCCTTAGATCCACACGTTCCTTTCTTAAGCATGTTGCATAATCCTGCAACTATGAACATATCAGAAATACAAACAGACCACTTCTCTCAGTGCAGTTTACCCCTGTGAGGCATATTTTAAATCAAGGATGGAAATGAAGAAGAAAAGTGCTGTCCACAGGGAATTGAACCTCAGACCTCTGGTATGCCATTTCAGTGCTCTAACCATTGAGCTACAGGCTCATATGGTCAGGGTTCCTGAGGAACTTCCTAAAATCCACACATTCTTTTCTCAAGTGTATTGTGTAATCCTGCAACTAGGAACATATCAGAAATACAAACAGACCACTTCTCTCAGTGCAGTTTAGCACCTGCAAAGGCATATTTTAAATCAAGGAGTGAAATGAGAAAGGAAAAGTGTGGTCCACTGGGAATTGAACCAGACCATGCAAATGGTTTCACCCCAAAGCTGGACCATACATATAGGGCTTGGAAGTGATTAGGGCTGCATTTCTTTGAACAATTTATCCAAGAGGGCAAATAAAATCATTTAGGGAGATGCAGCAGGAATATGGGTTGAGACAGACAGATCTTTTCCAGTATGCAGGTATCTTCATTTCTGGGGGGCACTTAGAGGAAGTCAACACAACCCATCCATTGGTTAGGATCATATTACAGGCCACAGTGGGGATACTTCAAAAACATCATATATCTCACCTAGTAAAGGTTTATCAGGAAACAAAAGTACAAACCACACCTAACTACCAATTGGCATGGGAAAGACAATCTGGCATAGTAATAGATTCACGGGGGTGGAAACAAATATGGGAAAGTGTCAGACATACCTCAGCACCTAATTGTAACCCTCCTGTTCCCTGGGGTTACTAGAATCCCATCAGTGTTAGTGTTAAGTAGGGAAGGCAGCTAGTGATTATCTAGTTATATGGATTTTCACTCTGTCCCTCTCTGCTGCTTGGTTTCAGCTGAGAGCTGGAGAGGTGATGTCATTTAGAACTCTCGCAACAACATAAGCCACACAGCTTTTGTTGTGAGTGAAGGAGTGTTAGAATTCTGAAGTCAGTTCAGTGGAGGAGCTCAGAGAGTGAGCAGTGTGGAGTGTCTGTTTTTCTCACCCTAGTGGAAGACTGCCTGTTCCTGACTAGTGAAGTGGTAGAAACTGTCTCCATGAATTCCTGTGCCTTTATCACATGTGGGATGAAGGGGACTGCTGTGGATTTTAGGGGCAATCCCCTGGTCCAACCCAGAACTTTGGTGAAGCTGCCTGTGTGTACAAACTGTGAGTAGATTTCTGTCTGACAGTTACTCAGGATATGTACCTGCTTTTTTTCTGTGGGGTGACTCTCTAAAAAGGGACAATTTCACCCATTTTCTGTGAGGATTCCTCAAGAAGTTTGTGTTTTAAAGATCTCTTGACAATAGTGGATGTCCCATGTGTGGCTACCCTTTGTTCAGAACTTTAACCATACACCCATGTGGTGTTCCTGATGTAAATGTGATAAACATTTCAAGATAGCATCAATTTCTACAGTTTCGGTATTTGTGAGATGTAACTCTGAATGAATGGTTGAGTATAGACGTGGAAACAAAAGGTGGGAGACTCCCTCAATCTAGAGTGACCAGTTCAGCACTTCAGGTTCTGTAAGGGCGCCTGTTTTCTATCAGTGCATGTGGCCAATTCCTGAAGAAGTTTTACCCTTCATATGTAGGTTTTCTCCAGTTTACCGGTTTTATGTGGGTTTCTGTAAGTTTTGTGCCTTGTGTGCTCCATCGTGGCCATGTGCCACCTTCCTATCCTATACCATATGGGAAATGTACCAAGTACTGGCCTAGTGCCACCTTTCCAGAAGATTTCATGTGTTTTCACAGTGGCTAGTTCCACAATTTTCCAGATGTCCAATCCTGTGTCATATGGGAACTGTTCTAAGTATTGGCCTAGTGCCATTTGAGGAGAGATTTTGTGTGTTTTCTGTGAGTTAGTTCCACAGTCTAGTGTCTAATCCTATGCTATATGGGAGTTCGAGTTCTGTTTCTACAGAGGTGTTTCTGCATTGCCTTGTGCTAGTGTAAACCCTTGAGGTCCATCTTTGCTTTTGTGTTTCCAACTGTGTTTCAGAATAAAGCCACGCTCTGAATTAGACAAATCTAATAGATTTCTTTGACTGGGTGACCAAAGTAGTAGACCAGGGAGAGGCTGTGGACATGGCCTACCTAGATTTTAGCAATGCATTTGATACACTCCCACACAAAAGATTAATACACAAGTTAGCCAGCCTTGGAGTGGGTCTCAAGGTGGTAGCCTGGATAAAAAATTGGCTTGACAACAGGACGCAAAGGGTAGTAGTAAACGGAGTCCACAGTGAAGAAAGGAGGGTTACTAGTGGGGTACTTCAGGGTTCAGTACTGGGACTGGTCCTTTTTAATGTCTTTATGAGTGACATTGCAGAGGAACTGGAAGGAAAAGTATGTCTCTTTGCAGATGACACAAAGATCTGCAACAGGGTTGATACACAAGACAGAGTGGAAAGAATGAGAAGGGACTTGGCAAGGTTGGAGGAATGATCAAATGTATGGCAGCTCAGATTCAATGCAAAGAAGTGCAAGGTAATGCACCTGGGAAACAAAAACCCAGGGGAAGATTACACAATGGGGTGTGAGATACTGACAACAGTAAAAATGGAAAGGGACCTGGGGGTAATTATATCAGATGACCTAAAAGTGGGCAAGCAATGTGAGAAGGCAGTAAGGAAGGCTGGGGATACTGGGATGCATAGGGAGAGGCATCAATAGTAGAAAACAGGAAGTTGTTATCCCTCTGTACAGACAGTTGGTGAGACCCTATCTGGAGTACTGTGTGCAGTTCTGGAGACCCCATCTTTGCAAAGACATAGACAGAGTGGAGGCTGTCCAGAGGAGGGCAACCAAAATGGTGCAGGGTCTGCACCAGAAGACATATGAAGAAAGACTAAAGGAGCTTAATATGTATACCCTTGAGGAAAGAAGGGAGAGAGAGGACACGATAGAAACTTTCAAGTACCTCAAGGGAATCAACAAAGTCCAAGAGGGTAGCATCTTTCAGAAAAAGAGATATGTAAGAACAAGGAAGCACAATTTGAAGATAGAGGCGGGATGGCTCAGAGGTAATGTGAGAAAGTATTTTTTCACGGAGAGGGTTGTGGATGCATTGAACAGCCTCCCTGAGGAGGTCGTGGAGTCAAGAACAGTGGCGGAATTCAAAGAATGCATGGGACAGACATAAGGCAGTCCTAGTGGGGAGTAGGAGGAAGTAAGTTGTTGGTTAACTAGGATCTGCAACTTATCTGTTAGGTAGGAAAATGGGCAGACTAGGTGGACCAAGCGGTCCTTATCTGCTGTCAAATTCTATGTTTCTATGTTTCCAGAATCCCAGTCTGGTATGGATGATCTAGTTCCTGCTTCCTGTGTGGATTTACTAGGTACCCCGGTCCAGAAGTGCAAATCTAGCATAGCCTTAGCAAACATTCTCGCCTCAGGACCTGGGTTTTGGTATAGGTCTGGTTGTGTCTAGTATGTACACACACCTTGTGTCTTTCTACTACATCTGCAAATTGCATTAAATTGCTTTGTCCCCATCCCTCTCTTTTCCCCTAGACTAAGGGAGGTCTGCCTACTGGTTAAATAAGGGTCCAGTGAGGGGTTACATAATAACTGGAGAGAATTCAGGTGAAAGACTCTCAGTAGATTTTTCCTCGCCCCTAACAGAACTAAACACTACACAGCGGACGGAACAGACTGGTGCTGGTGAGGATGTGGGATGGAGGGGAATTACTATCACATATTCTGGAGCTGTCCCATAGTGTGACCCTTCTGGACAGAGATAGAAGTGGAATATAAAAAAACATTATAGGGACAGAAGAACAATTAACCTTTGAACACATGATACTGGGGAAGCTACCCAAAGGTGAAAGAACAAATAAACAAAAATAATTTGCAGGCATCCTACTGGCAGCTGCTAGCAAAGCCATTACTAAAAAAATGGTTGAGCCCAGAGCCACCAACCATAGCAGAATGGGTGATACTAATCAAGGGGATTTACGGAAATGAAAAAAATGACTGCTGACATATGATTGCAAACAAAGAAATCTAAAGGGGTCTGGCTTCCATTTATTAGCTTTATCGAGGAACAGGAGGGAACATCAATTCTGTCACAACAGGCACAGGGATACTGAAATAAGCAGATGAACCAAGTCATATAGAAAAAGAAATTAAGAAATCCACACTGTACACAGTTATGTCTACAGTTGTTTATTACAATGTTTATTTTAAAGGAACTGTTATGAGAAACCGCATATATGGAGTCATATAAGGAATATAAAAGAAAAGGTCTAATCAGTCACAAGACATGCACCTGTAATGGGTTACAGAATGTACAATGCATATAGGGAAAGTGGGGAACAGATGTTGTTTTGAGTACAGGTCCTGTATCAATGTATTTTATATCTGAAAGAAAAAGACACAGAAACAAGGTTAAAAGAAACAGAAGGAGTGTTATCATAGAACTTGATGGCAGAAAAGGACCCCATGGTCCATCCAGTCTGCCATTATCCCCTGCTAAACTATCTGCCTCCATCCTTGGGAACCCACCTGCTCCCCATAACCCTTTATGTCTGTCCCAAGCCCTCTTGAAACCAGGCACTGTCTCCTCCCACAACCTCCTCTGGAAGCCCGTTCAGGCATCCACCACCTCTCTGTAAAAATTGCCCTCTCATGTTTCCTCTGAAGTTTCCCCATGCAGCCTCAGGCCATGCCCCTTGTAGCGGTGTCCTTTTCATTTGGAATAAGCACACTGGGCCCATTTGTTTATTCCTTTGACATATTTGAAGGTCTCTATCATGTCCCTCTCTCTCTTCTGATCTCTAGTGTGTATAGCCCCAGATCATTACTTCCCTGTTCATATGGTTTGCCCTTCATCCCTTGCACCATCTTGGTTGCTCTTCGCTGAACTTTCTCAATCAGATCTATATCCTTGCACAAGTAAGGCCTCCAGAACTGGACTCCATACTCAAGGTGCAGTCTCACCCTAGCTTGGTACAGGAGCACCAGGACTTCCCTCCTCCTGTTGGTATCTCCTGCTGGTAATTCCCCTGCCTATACTTGCCAGCATCCCATATGCCTTCTCCGCTGCCCTTGTACACTGTTTCCCCACCTTAAGGTCACTGGAGACTACTATGCCTAGATCCTTCTCCTGCTCCATAGTCCTGATTCTCTCCCCTCTCATTTTGTACCCTGTCCTCGAGTTTCTGTGTCCCAGGTGCATAACCGCACACTTCTTGATGCTGAGTTTTGGTTGCCAGGTCTCTGCCCACTTCTCTAGCACCTTCAGGTCTTGTCTCATGTCTTCCACTCCTCCTTTAGTGTCAACCCTATTGCAGATTTTCATGTCATCCACAAAGAGTGCCACATGTCCCTTCAGTCCATCCACTATGCTGCATATATAGATACTGAAGAGGAGCGGTCCCAACACTGACCCCTGGGGTACCCCACTTGTCACCCGCCCCATCCTACAGTGCACCCCATTTACTACCACCCTCTGGGTCCTGTCTGCTAGCCAGTTTTCCACCCATCTAGTTATTTTGCCTCCCATCCCCATACTTCCCAGTTTGATGACCAACTTTCTGTACAGTACGGTGTCGAAGGCCTTGCGGAGTCCAGGTAGACCACATCCACTGCCCCTTCATCCATTACCTTCATCACCCAGTTGAAGAATTCTTTTAGATTGGACTGGCATGATTTCCCATTGTGAACCCGTGCTGGTTGTTGTTCAGCAATCTGTTCACCTCTAGGTACCATGTTACCCTTTCCTGATGAATGTCTCCATGACTCTCCCCACCACTGCGGTGAGGCTGACTGGACGATAGTTCTGCCTCACCTATCTCTCCCCTTGTCTATTGACATGACTATAGCTTTCTTCCAGTCCTCCGGCACCCTTCCAGTGTCCAGGACAGGTTGACTAGCCTTGCCAGTGGGGCAGCCACTGTGGGGCAAATCCTTCCTTAGCTCCCAGATCACCCTCAGATGCAATCCATCTGGTCCCATGGCCTTGTCCACCCTCACCCTGCCCAGTTCCTCCCTGACTCTCTCTCTCTCTCTCTCTCTCTCTCTCTGTGCTAAAGGGTCTCATTTCCACCCCTTCATCTCCCCTCTCAAGTCCGGTCCCCGTCCCTCCCCCTTCTTTGTAAAAATCGAGTAGAAGTACCTGTTTAGCTCTTATGCTTTCTTATAGTCATCTTCCAGTGGCTCCCCACCCTCCCCAGAGCCTTGTGATCCCTTGACCAGTCTTCCTCCTATCCCTCACGTATCTGAAAAATGTCTTTTATCCCCTTGGCCTACTTTGCTATCTGTTCCTCCGTGTCAGCCTTTGCCCTCCTAATCTCCTTCCTTGCTATCCTCCTCAATTTCCTGTAGGCTTTCCTGTCCTTCTCCTTCTGCATTTCCTTATATTTCCTAAATGCCCTTCATCTGCCCCTGCCACCCTTGCTACATCCCTGTTGAACCACAGTGGCCTCCTGCTTCTTGCTCCCTTACGTACCCTCCTCATACATGCGTGTGTGGCCTCTCTGACACGGTCTCTAATAGCCCTCCATAGTTCCTCCACTTCCTCCACTTCCTTCATTTCCCCATACCATCTATCACTTCCCTTACTATCCTTCGCATCCTATTAAAGTCTGCCCTCCAGAAGTCCAGCACCATTGTGCTGGTTCAACCTACTTCCCTCCCCACCCTCACCATAAACCTGATGGTCCTATGGTTGCTATTTCCCAGCTCTTCCCCTACTACCACCACCTCTACGTTCTTTCCATTAGTCAGGACCATGTCCGGCAGGTTGTTCCCCCTAGTTGGTTCTCTGACTGACTCCTGAAGGAACACCCCCTGCAGCACTTCCAAATTTTCTCTGCTTCTAGTCGAAGCTGCATCAGGGATGGTCCAGTCAATGTCTGGGAGGTTTAGGTCACCCACCAGTAGCATTTCCCTTTTAGAGCCACCCTCGCTTTGTCCTGCGTCTTCTTCCTGTCCTGCTCTTCCCCTTGGTGGGTGGTCTGTACACCACTCAAAGTCTCAAGGATTCCTCTGTCCTTCTGCTTATTGTCGCCCATAGTAATTCAGCTTCTCGTTGCCCTCTCGCCTCCATCACCTTCACATCTTCCCCAATATATAAGGACACCTAACCCCTTCTTGTCCTTCCTCATCAGCCTGAAGCCAGGAATCTCTGTCTCCCCACATGTGAAATTCCATCCACCACACCTCTGTGACCACTATTATGTCCAGCCTATCATGTGCAATGATGGCTATTAGCTCCTCCATCTTCTTTGCCAAGCTCCTATAGATTAACCACCAAGCCTTCCACCATTTTTCTCCTTTCTCAGCTTCCCCAAGAGCTTACTAGAGCCTATATCTACAATTTCTTTCTGTTATAAATGCATTCAAATTAATAAAATGGATGCATGGTGGTAGAGGTCAAAGAACAGTAAGATAATAGTTACAATAAGAAATACAGATGGAAAGTTGAGAGGGAAGAAGAATGACAAGCCACACAGTCAGAGCTGGAGGATCCGGAGGCATCCCAAAGCAGGAAGGAAAGGTCAATACCACAGATAAAAGGTAGGGCATGCTCTAAAAGGTTATTATCCCTTTTTGTTTCTTATCAATTATCTTATTTTATAGGACTAGGATCCAAACCATGGAGCTGACACCCGCCTCAGAAGTTGCCACAAAATTCTGGAGGTGTGGAGTGGGATCCCTGTGGCTCACCCCTGCTTTGAGCATCTTGTCCGGGTTTGGTTTGTACTTTAGTCTCTTCCCAGCTCACTCAACCTCTCCAGGTAACCTCTTTCTATTATTTTACCTCCATGTGGGAAATTACAGGGGAAGGTAAGGTTAGACACGTTCAAGGTATGGGTCACGTGATGTCTGCTGTCTGGTAGCTGCTTTCTGGAGGAGCTGCCTTCCTACCCTTCATCATCCTGCCTATTCTCTGATTTTTAAAACTTCTACCATCCTAATCTTGCTGCCTCTTGGAGCCTGCTTATCTGTCACTACTGAGGATCACTTTATTTCCAGCCAGTTTGCCTCCAGGTACTCCATCAGCTCTCCTTCAGCACAGTCTCCATTAATTTCCTCATCGCTGATGTGAAACTGAGTGGCCTGTAATTGTTAGCCTCCTCCATTCTGCCACTCTTGTGTAGATGAACCACATTGGCTCTCCTGTAGTCCTCTGGAACTACCCTCGTCTCTAATGAGGTGCTCCACCTCGGGCTACTTGGGCTGTGTGGCTGGGTATTTGTGTTTGTCTCTGTCAATAGTTTAGTTTTGTGGATCTTCATGTGTTTTGGCTTGGAGGAACTAGACCATTCTTAGACCATTCTTGGATATATGATCTATGAAAGTTTCCTGGATTAAGATACTGGAAAACATCACCAGCAGATATTGGGATTCTCATTATAAATCAACTTTTTTTGGAAGTCATCACAATCAAAGTAAGTACAGCTAAGAAATTCTACAAGCTCTGACCTGGGAAGTGCAAACTGAATCCACATTTCTGTCTACCTTGTTGTTAAAGGAACTGCATGTCTTTGAGGCCGCCTGTGAGTGGAGCCTTAGCCAGACATACTGATTGTGGATACGTAGGTATAGTTCAGCAATCATGGAGGCCCTTTTTCATACTGTACACCCCGGAACTGCAGGGACCACCTCCTCCCCTTCCCTAGTCAGATAAAGGCACTGAGTTGTTATTTAAACAGGGCAACCAGCCCTGAAATATGAATGGGCCTGGAATCACCTGATTGCAGGGCCAGGGCCTGCAGAGTCAAATGTATCCACAAGTGGGAGTCTTTTATACTAAGGCTTTTTTGGTGGGGATGTATTAATGTCAGTAGTACTAGAGGCCCCTTGCATTCTCACTGTCTCACGCTACACCCGATGGGTAGGAGACACCAGGCTCCATCTTCCCCACCCCAGGAGGGAGCAAAATATATCAGTAAATGCAGAGGTGCACATCCCACCCAGCCTGAGGGGCTTGGCAGAGCACCCGCTGCAGGCATCCTAGGGATACCAGATGGGACCCTGGCTGCAAGGGTGGTTTTTTATGCTGACCTAAGGTACCCTCTGTGAACTGGGTGTTGGGACAGCAGCCTAAATACGTAAGTACCTTGTGTCAGATAAGGCCTGCGAATAAGTTGGGAGGTTAGAGACCAACTCAATGATCAGCTATCAGTAAGGCTACCGTTGAAGGATACTAGCTCAAAACCGTAGCGGTTCGTGTATTACAACTGTTTGGATGCAGAATGTTATAGTTTTTATGTATATAGTTGCCCCAGATGGTTGTTAGATATTGAAGAGAGAGAAGCAATTTAGACTGGTATAGACTATGACATGCTACCTGGCTAAGACAATAGTGCTGAGACTGTGTTCTGAGTCTCCACTGACTGGCACCCCATCCATCAGACCACCATGATATACCAACTAAAGATGACACCAAATTCATATTTGAAGTTGAAAGAGGAACTCACCCATCAAATGCAAGTAGTCCTGTAATAAAAAGAGGGTCAAAAGGGCTTTCTCCAGGAAACTAAGTCTCACACACAGAGGCCTGCAACCTAAAAGGATTGTAGGACTGACGTATATAGCACTCAATCATCTGCAAAGAGAAGGGTCTCCATACTGGTACACAAGCCCCTTCAGTGGACCCAAACCCACACCCAGAAAGACAAAGAAGGGAGATGGGTCCTTATTCAGGTAGCAACCCCAGAGGGCCCTCTTGTTATGCTAAACTTGTATGTGCCTAATGAAGACAACCCCGACTTCTATGCGTACCTCTCAGAAATATTGGCCCAGTTTACCTCCAAGCACATTTCAATCATTATGGCTGGGGATTTCAATCTCACTTTAACCCTGGCCATGAGCAGATCAGCTAATACCACAGAGCCTCACATCAAAGCGAGGATGGTATTATTGCAGTTGATGTCAGAAAATGGTCTGGCAGATATATGGAGGTTACACCATGTCAAAGTCAGGGATCACTCCTTTTATTCCACCCACCAGTCCTACAGCAGCCTGGCCTTCCATGGCTCTACGAATCCTTTAGTCACCCCACTGGTTACAAGCTCCAATATACTACCCAGGTAATCTCGGTCCATGCACCAGTTGAACTGACAATAACATGGAGCCCACTGGCACCCAAGACAGGCAGCTGGTGCCTGGACCCTCCTCGTTAAAGGATACTGATTTCTACCTTGGGTGGGCCCAAATAGAATATATGGGGATCACGACAATGATAGTGTCAATGATAGTACCTTATGGGACACCTTAGTTGCATACCAAGGGGAGAATTATTGGATTCACCTTCTTGAGAGGTGGCAGGGAGAAAAGAGGTGTTTCCTAGAGGCTCAGCTCAAAGCATTAGAGATCGGATGTAAAAGAAACCCAAGGCAGATCCTAAAGACATGCTGGCCATCAGAGCCAAGCTTTTTATATTAGTCAGAAAGGCAGACCTTGCACTTACACGCCTTGCAGTACAATCCTTTGAGAGGTAGGAAAAAGTTAGTAAAATCCTGGCCTACAGACTTACGAAAGCAGAGAACTGAAAGGCACATTCCTGGCTTCCTCATGTAGGCAGGAATAACACGCATTACCCCCAAAGAAATCTCAGAAGTGATGTCTAAGTTCTATGCTGAGCTGTATGCCTCATCCCATTCCCCAAATGCCAACCAGGTGCCTTGCTTCCTAGCCTTTTAAATCTCCCAAAGATAACATTTTCCGGCAAGCTTCTAAGAACTAGATTGGCCAATATGTTCTAGTGAATTAGTACGACAGTTAGCGCTTTGAATAAAAATAATCCAGATGTGATGTGGTTTCGGTGGACTTTACCAGGAACCATTGAGAAAATAACCCCGATATTGCAAAGAGCTTACACACACGCATTATCCAACGGTAAACTCCTACCTACATTGAAGGAAGTGACAATCACAGTACTACCCCAAAAAAAGGGAAGGATCCCCTCCTCCCAGCCAGTTATCGCCCAATATCCCATATAAATGCAGAAGCAAAAATTCTAGCCAAACTCCTAACCATCAGACTTTAAAAAGTTATCCCTGACCTAGTCTATATCTCCCAGGTTGGCATATCAAAGGCAAGACTGAGCTCTGACCACCTGCGGACCTTCCTTAATCTAAAAACTGTAGCCAGCACTCTCAACACCCCTGCAACTGCCCTCACCATAGACTTCTAGTAGGCCTTCGATTCTGTGGAATGGGAGTAACTATTCAAAGTAATTAGGGACAGGGGAATAGGGCTGTACTTCCTCAAATGCATACAAACCCTTTACTCCTCACCCACATCCTGTATCCTAACGAACAGTATGTTATCCCAACCCTTATCCCTTGCCCAGGGCACAAGGCAGGGCTACCCCTGTCCCTGTCACTATTCCTACTAGCCATGGAGCCATTCACGGAAGCCCTAATGCCAATGCAGATATCCCAGGGCTGCAGGTAGGAAGGGAGGAATACAAGTCATTGTCTTATGCGGATGACCTCTTAATACTTCTGAGAGATGTTCCCAAGGCCATAGCATCACTTGTCTAGCTGTTGGACAGTTTCACTAACATGTCAGGCCTGAAGGTGAATCACAGGAAATCAGAAGTCCTATGCTAAACAACAAGTTCACACCAGATGTATTCCAAGACAATAACTGGAAATGAGCGGCCAATGGCATCACAAACCTAGGTATACATATCACCCCTAAAACTCCCAACATATGCAAGGCCAGCTTATCCCCACTAATAACAACACTCACAGCAGACTTACTTAGCTGGCACCAGTTAAATTTATCCATCACAGGGAAGATAGCGGCCATTAAGTTGATGATGGCACCAAAGGTTTTATACCTGTTAGCCCACATCCCCATCTGAATACCAGACATGCGAGTCCACCACCCTAACAGGCTGATGGGAAGATTTCTGTGGGAAGGAAAGCCCCCTCGGCTCAGCCATGCCAAGCTACAGAAGCATTGGAAAGATGGTGGCAGGGGCCTACCTAACTTTGCACAATACCATCTCGCCTTTATTTCAGCACAAACATTACAATGGTGCCCAAAACCAGGGAGAATACCACCGCAATGGGTAGGCTTGGAAGGCATTCTCACAGGGGCACAAACTTCCTGGTTCCTAATGTATACCAAACCCCCCAAAAAAGAACTAACCCATCCCACAATAGCCATATCAATGTACTACTGGGAAAAAAACTATGCAGAGCAATGTCCGTCAATCAGATGTCAATCCAATAGGCCCCACTATGGGACAACCCGACCATTATTATTGACTGCAAACCTGTGCACTGGCCCACCTGGCTACAGGCTGGACTTGAGATGGTACAGGACTTGTGTATCCCCAAATCCTTGGTAATAAGCACATTCCGAGCCTAAAGGATTCTCCACCCAGCTGGGTGCCTAGAAGCAGATTTCTGGAGGTATCTCCAACTCCGAGGCAGTAACGTGACTGCAATAAAAACACAGCACAAAACACCCTGGGAGTTCGGGACTCACTTATCCACCATATGGCTCACCCCAAGACAGGAGAAGGGCAGGGAACAGGGGCCGGATTAATGGGGGATTACAATGGGGCCGTGCTTGAGGCCCCCCATACATAGACTGGGCCCTCAAGTAGTCGGAAGTGAGAGACACTTTTAGTAGTGGACTGGGTGGTTTGTAAATCACACCTCCCTGCCAGCGCAGTTAGTTAGCTGAGTCAACCTCCCCCATAGGCCCCGTCGCAGCTTGCTCCCTTAAAAGCTGCTGTAAAGCAGTGTGACTTGGAAGAAGCACATTTGTTAAATAAAATTAAAACACACACAAGCCCCTGCTACAGATAGCCCCGGCAAGTTTACATTGCAGATTTCTTCATTCCCCCCTTCCCTCAGGTGGTACAGTACTGATAAGAATTTGTAATAAATCATGCCTCCCCTCCCCACATAGAGTCAAGATGGGAATCAACCCCCGGAGCTTGCTCCATAAAACAAAACAAACAAAAAAATGACTTTGGGAGAGGCTTTTTAGTAAAAGAAAACAAAATCACAAGCCCCCGGACCCTCCTGCTACAGATAGCCTTCGGCAAGCCAACATTGCAGAAGATTTCTCGTTCCCCCACCTCCTCCTCCATTATATACAGCCTGCAGCTAGGGTCAGGTGACTTGCTAGAAACAAACTGGCACTGTGTGGCACAAGAAGTGAAGAAGGCTAACTATGCAAGCACCGGATCTACCTCCCTTGGGATACTTGACAAGTTTTCCACTTTTTGAGTCTGGGACTGGACCTGGACCCGGTGCAAGTTTGTGATCAGACCTGGGCTGCTGCTGCATGTACTGAGGAGCGCTGCAGGACCAGGAGCTTTGCATACAATCCGTCTGGGCAGCATTTTAAAACCACTCTTCTTGGCAGTTTTTGAGGCTCAGCATGCACTTTGCCAGCGGCAGCAACTGCACTTCCATCTATGCGTCACGGCCAATGCTCTATTGCTGGCAGCATGATTAATCGATGCACTGTACTAAACTGCCTGCTGCTGCTAAACTAAGGAGTTTCAGACAGAGCACCAAGCAACAGCGGACAGCTTGAGTTCAGTAAGTGGCTTAGAAAGTTGATATCTGTATTTTATTTTTATGCTGAGATAATTGATCAGAGCTTGTTCCAAAGAAGAGATAAAGGGATGTGGGTGTGTGTAATACTGGCATGGATCCTCTAACTCTGAAATAAAGGAATTAATCATTCCTTTGATTTCCATGAGCAGATAAAGGTATGACATCAATCTGTTTATTTTGGAGTCATAGCATTTGTACATTGGAACTGCACACTTCTGTACAATGGGTACATACAGTAACTTACTGTTGTTTGGAGCAGGATGTATACTCTCTTAGTAAAGCACTGTTTATTTTTGTTTAATTTATTTCCTTAAAATAAACTTGTGATTAAAGAGGTTACTAGAGATTACTTTGCTTTTCTCTGAACAGGGTCTAGAGGAGAGCGACTTCAATAAAAGCCCCAAAACTCACCACAGAGCATCTAGACCCCCAGAGCATCTGGAGCCCTGGCCTTCATGTCTTGTACAGTACAATAAATATAACATTACAGACTATGACAACATGACAGGGTGTTGTACTTCAAGTTACTTTTTTCTCCTGTGAATAATGGGGGTAGTCTCCCCATATGGTGGTTGTTATGGTTAATAAACAACGTGCTCAGTAAATGTTGCACAAAATAAAACATTTTGGTATGGAAAGTTGGGCGTTTTACATGGCCACCCAAGTTGTGAGTGTCCCAGGCCCCCCATGGCTTGATCTGGCCCTGCTGGTAGATGCCTTGCTGATTGTTTCAGGGAACACTACAGGGCAGTCAGGAATGGAGACTCTGATAACCCCATTGTATTCCACTTTATCCCCAGGGACCACAGTGTCAATGATTAAGGATGTAAGTTTCTCATGGATGAGGTTTTAATAACGCATTGGTTGTTCATGAAATCATTAGTAAACTTTGTGGCACTGTTCTCTGCGCCTGATTGGATCCTAGGGCCGTGACGCTACAGACCAGGCTTCCTATTAGGCCTAAACCAGAGAGCTCCGCTGCCTGCTGCAATTGAATCTGGGCAGCAAGGGTTTTCCCACGGCTGGTGGGAGCCCCCCCCCCAAGGAACTAAGGCCAGCTGCTTACAAAGTGGTTGAGGCGCCGGCCTACTGAGCTGAGCCAGGCGGTCCTCCCTCTTGACTTTTAAAGAATCTGGAGTAATTAACAAGCATGAACTTCCCATCCTTAGCAGGAGTGCAAAATTGAATCCTCGTTCAGGACTTTGGGCAATGATCACCAGAGAATCAGTGTTGGCTTACCTCTATCGTTGAGCTTTTTCATCTTGCCTACCTGCCCTGTTCCCTCCTCCCTTAAATACTGCAGGCCATGCCCTCTAGCCCCTGCACTATTCTGTCCATCTATCCGTAGATACCTAAAGCTACCCCACCTGCTCTCTTTCCTCTCGTGATCGTTGCTTACACTATAAGCAACAAGTGCAGCTTGCTTAGAATCCATGAGCATAACTTCAATATTGCTTTGCCTAATGTTTACTGCATAACTGCTATTATTGTCATAACAACAAATTGATTAGCAACCTCTCCAGCGTTATCCTGTACAGTTGTGTGAAGTGCTGCTGCTATGGTGTAGGTACTACTGAGTAACTGTTGCATTTTATGGTTATTAGCAGGGATGTACTATTAATAGAGCCTGCTAACACAGTACTGAGAAGTGTTTACTTAATCTGAACAGGTGATAATAGCCAGAAATAGCCAGTAAAGGTATTGCTGAGTTGCTACTACTAAGTTCATTATTTCTCTAGCGTCTCCTACGACACTTTGTTGATTCCTTCCTATGGTTTGCTCGTAACACGTGCTCTCTTATTTATTCCTCCTAGGTATAGGCAGCTCATTTGAGGACTCTATCACAAGCACGCTAACCCTTGAAGGTACTCAACAACCTGTGACCTCAAATCACTCCCAGTTCTCTCGCTCAAGTCTGTACCCACTGGTTTCCTTCAGGACTAGGGCAGACAGCCCAAGGTTACAGCCCCTTTAATTCCTGATTTCCTACTGAGTCACCAGTCAGAATCGCCTGTGAAATCAACCAAACCGACAAACAGTTAGAAGGAACACTGCCTCTCCTACGCTGTCTCCTGAGAGTTGTTACCCTCACCAGGGCACCCTCTGCCTCAAGTCCCGCATTGCAAGTAAGCCTCTTGGCTGTCTCCCTAATGGGAGTACTTCTGGCCTTATCTACATAATGTCCCTCCTCTGGGTGGACATGAGCATAGAAGATGGCTTCTCTGACCCCAAGGGGCCTCAAAACAATGACCCCTCCTCCAGTGGTCACTACCACTGGACCTCTCCCCAAGCAGGAGCGACCTCTGATAGCCTATGAGCTGGTAAGAAGGGCACATACTATGTGTTACTGCTTGCTACACGAGGAGGCTCTGCAGCTTCTCAATCTCCCTGGTCAGTCTTGTGTTACTTTACCAGATTGCACTTCTACTGCTTCTTGCAGGAGATGTACAGCCTAATCCGGGCCCCCCAATAGCTAACCTCTTAGTTTCCTCCCCTCAGGATCCTCACTGGACATCCTCAAAGGGTCTGAGAATTGCACACATGAACGTCTGCAGCCTCAGACCTAAAATTCAAGAGGTACAGGTCTGGCTTGATACCTGCAAACCAGCTGTCCTTGCTATCTCTGTGACCTGGCATAAGGTCCACATCCTGACCACGAGATCTTGGTCCAGGGATACAAAACCTTCCGACAGGATAAGGTAGAAAAGAGGTGGCAGGGTTCTTATCTATGTCAAGGACACTCTAATGGTGTCTAACTGAAGCCCAACCTAGAAATTGCCAGGATAGTGAATCCATTTTTATCTGACTAACCCTTGGTCATGCAAAGCACCTTATCATCAGCTGCATCCATAACCCTGCTAAGACTGCCCTCCAAGCCCTTGAGAGCATCACCAAAACTGTTGGCAGTGAATTATCCAAGGAACTCCTTATCATGGGAGATTTCAATCTGAACTGGGCCTCTGACCCCAGCAAAGTCCTCTTGTCACTGACCCAAGAGGCAGACCTGATACAGGTAATCTCAGAACCTACCAGGCTCAACTATAAAACTGGGAACCACACTACTTTTGACTGGGCATGGTCACATCCCTCAGCATCCAGAAAGCTGGCTTACTTGCCAACACTCTTGGTGACCACTCCCCTATCTTCTGCAGTTGGAAGAACAGAGCACCTAATGTGCCTCCCAGGATACTCATCACCCGTGATTTCTCAAAATTCATGTCAGCAAAATTTAACGACTACCTAAGTAACCTGGACTGGAGCCCAATTAGGCTCCTCCCAACCTTGGAAGAGGCCTTGGAATACTTCCAAGACTCACTCCTAAATGCAGCTTCCTCTTTGCCCCCTTAAGAAACTCAGAACAAAGGGAGTTGTTACAAGTGGATTTCCCATTCAGTAAAACACATGATGACTAGTTGGGATAAGGCTTGGAAGAACTTCTGGCTTTCCTCTCTCCCTGCACACCTTGTGACCTACAAAACTTTAAGAAACAAATGTAAGGTGGCCATTAACCTTGCAAAAAAGGAGTATGTCTCAAATCAACTTGGGGAACCACAAGCTTTTCTGGTTTCATATCAATGAACTGCTTAGGGGTAACACCAAGGAGGCACAGGGGCCTATAGAGATACATGGGCAACTAGTCAGCAATGACCAGCAAATTGCCATGGAAATCAACTATCACTTTACCAACCTAGGTGAATACAGGAGCGGTCTCCCTCCTTCTGTGTCAACACAGGTCACCGACGAACTCCCCTGTCTTAAAAGACCACAATTTCACCTCAGACTGGTCAAGGCTAATGAGGGTCTCAATCTTCTAAAAGGTCTCAGTATCAAAGGCTCAGGCGGCCCTGATGGTATCAGCCCTAAGTTACTTAAGGGAGGAGCCCAGTTCCTAGCCAGACCTTTGACCTGGATCCTCACCAGGTCTCTACTGGAAGGAAATGTTCCTCACCAATGTAAATAAGCCAACGTGGTCTCCATACACAAGGGTGGCATAAGGGAACACCTTGGCAACTATAGGCCCATCTCCCTGCTATGTACCCTTGCAAAACTGCAAGAAAAACTAGTTTATGGGCAGCTGAGGGACTATCTGGAGTTCCACCAACTCCTAGCTCCTTCTCAGCACGGCTTCCAGACAAACCATGGCACTGACACAGCCCTTACCAATCTAACAGTGGACGTACTCAATGCAACGGATGTAGGTAAGCCAACAGGCGCAGACCTCATAGATTTGTCCAAGGCATTCAACCTAGTGAACCACAGCCTATTATTAACAAAGCTTCACATCATAGGTCTGGATCCCCAGGCCCTAAAATGGTTCAAGAGCTACCTTGTAGGCCGCTCTCAGAGGGTCATCTGGAAGGGAGAGCTGTCTGATCTGCTACCTGTCAAGGAAGGAGTACCCCAGGGCTCAATTCTCAGCCCTTTCTTGTTCTCTCTATTCACAAATGACCTCAGCCATCACTGTGGTGGCAGCTCAGTGGTCCAATATGCAGATGACACTGTCATCTACTGGTTCATGGATAATCTTTCAGCTCTTGGTCCTCTCCTCCAAGCTGACCTAATGACGCTCGAGGCCTGGCTTTTGTCAAATAGAATGGTCCTCAATGCAGGCAAAATGAAGGCCATGCTGTTTGGTCCTAGATCCCTTTGTCAGGACAGGACCACAGCCATACAGATCCATTCCCATGCAGGAAAAAGGATTGATGTGGTAGAAAACATAAAATACCTGGGGCTAAATATTGACCAAGGTCTCACCTTTAAGTCCCATGTAGACCACGTAACCAGGACTATCCATGCTAAGCTTGGCACTCTATACCGGCTCAAAGACCAGCTTATCCCAGAGGCCAGGCTAGCCATAGCCTCCAGTGTCCTTCTCCCAACTCTAACATACGTTACCCTGTTATTCAGGGAATGTATAAGCAAGACAGCAACCGGCTACAGGTCCTGTACCACAAGGTTGCATGGTTTGCTACCCAGAGTCCCCTAAGAAGCCACCCCTGCGATATGCTTGCCCAGCTGCAGTGGCCTTCTTTTGCGTCTTGTCTTCAGTACTCCCTGCTCTGCCTTGCATACAAATTACAGTGCCCGGCTGCCCCTCCCAGCCTAAAAGAGACTATTACTCCTAAGCTTAACCCTTGTGCGCTTAGGATCTCAGGTCGGACTCTACTTGCAGTCCCTACAGTCAGGAAAAACGCGGGTGGTAAATCCTTCTCTTATACTGCTCCCCACAAGTAGAACAATCTCCCACCTTCAGTACAGGAAGCCACGTCTATTCAAAACTTTCACGTGAAGCTCAAGATCCACATGCTAGACTCCAGCTTTTGTCGCTATAGGGGATAGGATAGTCTCCTTTGCCCAACTAACTATACCAACCCTGTCCTCTCTTACCCATATAGACCCAAAGGTCATGGCTTGACTCATCCAGCTGTTGCACTCATGCCTAATTTTACCTGAATTTTGAATAATTGCTTATTTTGTAACCCTGCTATTATCTGTATGCCTAATTGTACCTGAATCTTCAAAATGTTGTTGAAATTGTAACTCAGCTATCAACTTTTTCTTCTCTAACCTGCTGTAAACTATCTGATATTGTACTGTGTCCTGGGTCGCCCCTGAAAAGGGACCTTGGGCTCAGTGGGCCTACCCGTTATCAAAATTAAATAAATAAATCATTGCTATATTTTGATGACAGCAGTGAAAGTCATGGAAGTCCTGAATAAAGACCAAACATAATGGAATCCATGATGTGTGACTGCCATGACATATTTACATCCCTATCAATGATCTTTCTGTTTGTGTCCTTCAGCAGGGCTTCTGGGATTCTGACCATAAAAAACATGGAAACTAAGCTGATCATCTGCCTTGGCTCCCAGCAGCTGTCCGGTTTAAATGATAGACTTATTCTCTACTAATATCTTTTAGCCACCTCTTCTTTTCCCTAAAGTCTCTTTGTATCTGTACACATCTATTTACTTTTTCCACAGATGTCTCCATCTATGTACATTTGTCACCTTTCAGCCTTCTTACTAGGCCCTGTTAATTAGTCCCCACCTGCAGACTTCTGTAGTTCATTCACTATCATTATTCCTTGTCACTCCCATCATCACCTTTTTGTTTTTTAGATTCTGTCTTTATCTTGCCATTTATCACTTCTTCTCCCAGAGCCCCCCTTTTTTCTTTCCCCACATATATATTCCTTATTTTACCGCTCTTCTACACTAACTTTGCTTTTTCTCTTTTAAATATTTCCTGAAGAAGGCCTATGGTCGAACGTCGATTTTAACTCTATTTTCTACTTTAGCATGCATTTAATATAACCATTTGTTTTGTTTTCAGACCACATGTTGATGCAGTACCTCATTTTATTTTTATAACTTGCAGGTTTGCTAGCTTTGCACATTTCTACGGCGCATACAACTACTGGGAATGTTAGTTCTGTACTTTATAGAAATAGCAAAGTTCATGCTGCAGCATGTAATGTGGCTTACACAGACAGTACCAATCTCCCTCTTAGAGCCCTATGTTGCACTACATACTTACCATTACTATAATAGCAGTAGAATGTTGGGGTACATTGAAAGGGGGTGCCCAGCAGAGCAGGAGAAGTAATCTTTCTACTTTATAAGGAACTCATCAGGCCCCATCTTGAGTACTGTGTGCAATTCTGGGCTCCCCAATACAAAATCAACACTGAGGCAGTCAAGAGGGTGCAATGCAGGGCCACACAAATGATCAGGGGGTACAGCGGATGAAAGCTATTATAAAATGGGTCAGGAGTTTTCTGTGTCCTGATTGGCTGAGAGGTGCATCTGACTGTGTCCTTAGCAGGGCATATTGTGGCAACCGGCACCTCTTCAGCCAGTCAGGACTAATAACTATAGAAATCACTATGCCAAAATCTGCCCTGTGCTGTTTAAGCTGGAGCCCCTCAGAACTCTGTCCTGCAGCACCCCCCCCACACCTGCTCTGCAATGGCACCCAAATATAGTAAAGTAAAATATTTATGTGGAAAAGTCTGACCTCTGCTCCCCCTGGTTTATAAAACAGCCACTCACAATCTCCACAGAAAGTCGACCGTGATCATTTGAGCATCCTCACGTGCTGCTAACAAAACAGCTGTTAAACTGAGATCCGTGCCTCCATCATAGCAGTACAGCCCCCAATATTCTGCAGCCACAAAATTAAAAGCAAGAAAAAAATTATCTCCAGTGGCACCGCAGAGCACAAACTATGGTCTGAAAACCGCAAAGCAGGACACAGCACTTTACAGTGCCCCCTAAGGGACATGTTCACTCCGAGTCAGTCAGGCTGCTCAATGTAAATGCACAGCAGACAAAGATTTGAAAAAAATAAAAATTAAAACTCAGGACACAAAACAATGATTTGTGTATTGGGGGGGGGCACGAAACATTACCCTAATACGAACAACAACAAAAATCGAAAGGGACCTGGGGGTAATTATATCAGATGACCTAAATGTGGGCAAGCAATGTGAGAAGGCAGTAAGGAGGGCTGGGGGGATACTGGGATGCACAGGGTGAGGCATCAACAGTAGAAAACAGGAAGTTGTTATCCTTCTGTACAGACAGTTTTTGAGACCACATCTGGATGACTGCATGCAGTTCTGGAGACCCCATCTCCGCAAAGACATAGACAGAGTGGAGGATGTTCAGAAGAGGGCAACCAAAATGGTGCAGGGTCAGCACCAGAAGACATATGAAGAGAGACTAAAGCAGTTTAATATGTATACCCTCAAGGAAAGGAGGGAGAGGGGGGACATGATAGAAACTTTCAAGTACCTCAAGGAAATTAACAAAGTCCAAGAGGGTAGCATCTTTCAGAAAAAGAGATGTGCAAGAACAATGGGGCACAATTTGAAGATAGAGGGGGATGGCTCAGAGGTAATGTTAGAAAGTATTTTTTCACAGAGAGGGTTGTGGATGCATGGAACAGCCTTCCTGAGGAGGTTGTGGAGTCAAGAACAGTGGAAGAATTCAAGCATGCATGGGACAGACATATAGAGAATACTGGATGGGCAACAATGCACAACATAGAGGATTGTGTATGAGCAGTCATACACAACCGGGTTATTCTTGAATTGAGCCATTTCTCTAGTAACAGTAGACCTCGAGAGTGAAGCTTGAGAGGTCTCCTGTTAACAGGGAAACGGCGAGATTCAAGAAGAACCTAGTAAGTGTATGACTGCTCATACACAATCTTTTATAGTGTATGGGCAGTCATGGTTAATGTATTCAGATGAAAACAAAAATGTCCAGAATGAAAGAAATAGAGTTTCCTTATCTGCCACTATCCTGCTGTGTGACTTCTCCCTTCACGGATCTCACTGCAGTCAAATCAAGGCTGATTGGTGGATGCAGATGACATTTTTTATTTGTCGCTTTGCGGATTTAGTTAGTTTACTGCTGCTTTTTTTTTGGGGGTGGGCGTAATGCTGTTGACCGCTGCTGCAGTCTCTGTTGTATACCAACTCAAAACCATGAGACGTAAAGGCAAGCAACGGCAACCGCTACTCGAGGGCTTTGAGGCACGAGACAGCATTCCATTTTGTTGTGCTGCACTACTGACATACTGAGTGCAGCACAACAGCCAGTATGATGGAGTGAGTGAAGCACAACAGCCAGTATGATGGAGTGAGTGAAGCACAACAGCCAGTATGACGTACTGAGTGCAGCACAACAGCCAGTATGATGGAGTGAGTGAAGCACAACAGCCAGTATGACGTACTGAGTGCAGCACAACAGCCAGTATGATGGAGTGAGTGCAGCACAACAGCCAGTATGACATACTGAGTGCAGCACAACAGCCAGTATGATGGAGTGAGTGCAGCACAACAGTCAGTATGACGTACTGAGTGCAGCACAACAGCCAGTATGATGGAGTGAGTGCAGCACAACAGCCAGTATGACATATTGAGTGCAGCACAACAGCCAGTGTGACGGAGTGAGTGCAGCACAACAGCCAGTATGACGTACTGAGTGCAGCACAACAGCCAGTATGACATACTGAGTGCAGCATAACAGCCAGTATGATGGAGTGAGTGCAGCACAACAGCCAGTATGACAGAGTGAGTGCAGCACAACAGCCAGTATGACGTATTGAGTGCAGCACAACAGCCAGTATGATGGAGTGAGTGCAGCACAACAGCCAGTATGACGGAGTGAGTGCAGCACAACAGCCAGTATGATGGAGTGAGTGCAGCACAACAGCTGGTATGACGGAGTGAGTGCAGCACAACAGCCAGTATGACATACTGAGTGCAGCATAACAGCCAGTATGATGGAGTGAGTGCAGCACAACAGCCAGTATGACAGAGTGAGTGCAGCACAACAGCCAGTATGACGTACTGAGTGCAGCACAACAGCCAGTATGATGGAGTGAGTGCAGCACAACAGCCAGTATGACGGAGTGAGTGCAGCACAACAGCCAGTATGATGGAGTGAGTGCAGCACAACAGCCGGTATGATGGAGTGAGTGCAGCACAACAGCCAGTATGATGGAGTGAGTGCAGCACAACAGCCAGTATGATGGAGTGAGTGCAGCACAACAGCCAGTATGACATACTGAGTGCAGCACAACAGCCAGTATGACGGAGTGAGTGCAGCACAACAGCCAGTATGACGGAGTGAGTGCAGCACAACAGCCAGTATGACATACTGAGTGCAGCACAACAGCCAGTATGATGGAGTGAGTGCAGCACAACAGCTGGTATGACGGAGTGAGTGCAGCACAACAGCCAGTATGACATACTGAGTGCAGCACAACAGCCAGTATGACGGAGTGAGTGCAGCACAACAGCCAGTATGACGGAGTGAGTGCAGCACAACAGCCAGTATGATGTACTGAGTGCAGCACAACAGCCAGTATGACGGAGTGAGTGAAGCACAACAACACTATTGCAGGCATGGATTTTCATGCTGAATAACTTTCCACCATACACTATAAGGCAATTCTAGTAGGGGTAGGAGGAAGTAAGTTGTTGGTTAACCAGAATCTGCAGCTTATCAAATAGATAGGGAAATGGGCAGACTAGGTGGGCCAAGTGGTCCTTAACTGCTGTCAAATTCTATGTTTCTACAGCAGCCGTTATCAGACATGCTGCCACTTGATGTAAGCAAACCCAGTGAGCAGTCGGTCACTCCTCAGAGGAATAAGCAAAGTGAAAACTGTGATGAAAGAAAAGTAAAACAAATGCATATTTCACAAGATTTTGGGTCTTGTTGTGTGTGTGTGGGTGGGTGGGTGTTAAGTGTAGAGACAGGCACACACACCCCTCTACTAACTTTTAATTAAACAGGTCTGTTCCAACACAATGACAGGGACTATTTTGTCTTTTTTTCCTACTGATATGATCAGATTTTTCTACTCTTTTTATGTACACTTTTGTGTGCATTTTTTAATTAACTTCTTAACTGGAGGACCCATTTTATAAGCGGGAATAAGATACTCTGAGGTGTGGTTTACGGGCTGAGAAGAGCACTTCCCAGGTGCAAAAGGCACTTGGCACAAGTACCTAATGCCTCATTACACACCTGGGGCTTACTCTTATCAGCCCATAAACCACACCTCATCCTGTCTTATTCCTTACTGAAGAGAGACTAGAGGCTGTTTACATGTTTACCCTGGAGAAAAGGAGATGGAGAAAGGACAAGATCTCAGTGTATCATTTATTCAAGGTTGTCAACAAGATCAAACAGTTAGACAAGTTTGATCCAGTGTACTGCAGCAGGATGTGAGGAGAGGCCCTGAATCTGACAGGTGGTAAATTCGAGGGTAACATTAGGAGGCACTTTGTCTCTCAGAGGACGGTGAACCTGTGAAACAGCATTCCAGTGGAGAAAGTGGACACAAGGATAGTAGAGGCTTTTAAGGTAAGCCTGATCAAATTTCTGCTTACTATGGATGTCTGTTGCTGCTATTCGTCATTGTTTAACTTTGCTGCATGCTAAATAAATTTGTAATTCTTCAGATATGTAACTCATAACGTAAGTGACTATTTTTCAGGGTTGGTTGGGTGCTGTTTTCTGCTGCTGAATCACTAGGTACCCTGGTTAATATGTGGGTAGGGAATCCCTGTAAATTGGTATGTGTTTCTACAGCACACATACTGTATCACATGTCTGATGCACCATGACATGATGGACCTAGAGCCCCTTTTGCCATTACATTACTATGTTACTATGTATCTTAAGTGAATCTGGCCAAACATTCCAGCTTTATTAGTAGTAAGGAACATTTAAGTAAGCAACACTTTAGGAGAAATGTTTTAACTCCTCAAATGCCTACCCTTGACTTCTACCAAAAACTCCTTTAATGCATTAGAAAAATAAATACGAATATACACAGAAGGAATGAAAAAACAAAAGAGTTGACTTTTTACTTTCTAGTGAATGCCATTGGAGCCATGTCAATGCTTTCATGTGCTGCTTATCGAGCAGAGAGTACTAGAATGACAAAATATGCAAAGAAATTCATCCCAGAGAAACATCTCAGCTTATCATGTTGGGGAAAAACAACGATAAATATGTTGCAGGTGATATCTTTAACATGACTACCACTTCTCTTCTTATCATGTTGGAAAAATGAAGGCGTACAGCAGTGTCAGCAACATAGGTTTTAATTCTTAGGTTTCCAAACTGAGTACTGCTCAGAATGTTCCATACTTCTCTGACTCAACAAGCATTTGTCAATGCCGAATGTTTGCTTGCTGGCATTGGCATTGGTAGTGTAGGAGTTGAGAGCTGCATAATAGGAATGGCAGTGAAGTATTGAACTCCGCCACCAACCTGCAGAGACTGACAGGCATTGGGGTGTGCCTTTTGGTTGTCAGGCATAATGGCCGCCATTTCACCACACCCTACCCTGTAGACACCGACAAGTGTCACGGTGTGCCTTGGGGTCTTTGGCCCTTATGCTCACCCCATTCCATCAGGAAATACGGTGAGATGGGTGCTGTATAGGAGAATGGGGTGAACTTTGAGGCCGAAGAGTCCCAAGGCACACCTCGATGTCTCTCACTGGCTGCAGGGAATGGAATGGTATGAGCATTACAGGCGGGAATCCCAAGTCACACCCCTGATGCCTATCAATCTCTACAAGGTGGGGCGTTATGGTCAGAAACCCTAATGTCTCAGGCGTTCGTTGGCATTTTCACTCCAAATTTTCAATATGTTTTTTTTGTGACCCCCACCTTATGAACAGTGGCAATATCAGTTTGTTAGCCGAAAGTTGATTTTGCACAGTGACTATGCCATTTGGCACCACAGGTGCGAAAACACATTTCGAACAGGATGCGAAAAATGACAGCTGTACTTTTCATGGGGAGGTAGAAAAAATGGCAATGTTGAATATCTGCAGTGAAAATATTAAAAAAACTGGTGAAGTCACGAGCGTGTATAGAAATTGCGCAGTGCACACCCATAATGCAATTCGTTTGGGGATTTTTTTACAGCAGATTGTCAACACAGGCATTTTGGAACCTCTGCTCACGAACAGTGTCACTGTGATTTTCTGAATCTGTCCCGAACAGTGATTTCTCACAGTGATCACACATTTCTGCACGGAAGTGTGAAAACGCATTTTGGCCACGGTGTGAAAAATGACAGCTATACTGTTCATAAGGAAGTTTGGAAAAATGCCAGTGGTGAAAATCTGGACTGAAAATATTAGGAATCCATGAACTTATGAGGGTGCGTGGAAACTGAGCAAAGGTCGCTCGTAACACGGTCATTTTATGGACTTTTTTCACCAAATTTTTAACATAGCCATTGTAACACCTCTGCTCATGAACAGTGTCACTGTGATTTTCTTAATCTGTCCTGAACATTAATTTCACACACCGACTGTGCCATTGTGCGCTACATGCGCGGAAACACATTTTGGGTGAGATGTGAAAAATGACAGCTGTACTGCTCATAAGGAGGTGTGGTAAAATGGCAATGTTGAAAATCTGGAGTGAAAATAGTGAAAATTCATGAACTTACAAGCGTGCGTAGGAACAGTGCAACACATGCTCGTAAAACAGTCATTTTGGAGAATTTTTTCACCAAATTTTTAACATAGCCATTTTAACACTTCTGCTCATGAACAGTGTCACTGTGATTTTCTTAATCTGTCCTGAGCATTGATTTCGCACACCGACTGCGCCATTGTGTGCTACATGCGCGGAAACACATTTTGGGCAAAATGTGAAAAATGACAGCTGTACTGCTCATAAGGAGGTGTGGTAAAATGGCAATGTTGAAAATCTGGAGTGAAAAATAGTGAAAATTCATGAACTTACAAGCGTGCGGCGTAGGAACATGATGCAACACTTGCTAACATAAACAGTCATTTGGAGAATTTTTCACCAAATTTTTAACATAGCCATTTAACACTTCTGCTCATGAACAGTGTCACTGTGATTTTCTTAATCTGTCCTGAGCATTGATTTGCATCACCGACTGCGCCATTGTGTGTGCTACATGCTGGCGGAAACACATTTTGGCGAAATGTGAAAATGACAGCTGTACTGCTCATAAGGAGTGTGGTAAAATGGCAATGTTGAAATCTGGAGTGAAAATATTGAAAATTCTTGAACTTATGGCGTGCATAGAAGCAGCACAGCGCATGCTCTCGTAAAACAGTCATTTTGGGAATTTTTCACCAAATTTTCAACATAGGGTTTTTGGGGGCCTACCTCATGAACTGTGACACTGTCATTTCGTAAATCAGTCCTGAAAGGTGGTTCTGTGCAGTGACCACAAAATCACCTTTTGGGGCCGATTAACAAAATGACAGTGACAGAAATCATGAGGAGGGGTTCCAAAACCCCATGTTTAAAATTTGGTGAAAAAATTCCCAAAAATGCCTGAGATATGCATCAAAGTTGAAAAAACCCTATTTATTACATTATACAGCTTACCGGCACTTCCTTTGTTCGCGGTCGGCTTTGAAGAGTGCAGACATGTTCCCGGTAAACCGAAGATCATCGCGCCAGACTCTGGAGGTAAGTATGGGGTGAGGGGGGTTGTGGGGAGGCAGGATGCACAGAAGGTGGGTGCGGGTGGGGGAGCGGGGGTCAGGACAGTCAGCGAGGGAAGGTTTTCTCTTTCAGGTTTCTTTTTTTTTTTCTTGGACGACGCGGGACTTGGGCCACGCTGGGGTGGGCTCCCAGTGTGGCAGCTGGAAGGCTGTTTGGGGTGAGGGCGGTGGAGCCGGCGAGATTAGGCACCCCGTCGGTCATCGAGACTGTTGCCATGCTGGGGTGGGCTCCCAGTGTGGCACCGGTTGTCCATTGGGGGACATTGGAGCTGATGGAGTTGGGCACCCCCATCGGCCATACAGTGTGTGTGTGGGGAGCACATTAGCACACAATATGCGTGCATGTGTGTGTGGGGGGGGCGAGCACATGCGCAGGCAGTAGCTTCTCGCTGCTCACTGAAGCAGAGCTCTGCCTTTCAACTGTATGGTACTGCATTTTCAACTGCTGTCATAGACAGCTGCGGCAGTCATTGGTGAACTGTGGCTATGCCTGCAAACACACTGACTGCATTGGAAGACGGGTGCCACACCTATGAAAACTCGGATGATGGCACTATGTTTCTTGCACATGCATGTAAGCAAACATAAAAATCTATATTTATGCCTCTTCTGTCACAGCAGAGGACTGAACCTCAACCTTAAAAGTTTGCTATTTGAAGCATCATTGCTCTGAGATTCTGTCATGGGGTCTTCCTTCTCAAATCCCTGGTTGTTGCTAATCACACTACTCCAGGAACCAAAAATGGGAATGGGTTCTCTTCCCAGGACCCACACCAGTTTATAACAAGCATTTGTCAATGCCGAATGTTGTCTTGCTGACATTGGCATTGGTAGTGCAGGAGTTAGAGAGATGCATAATAGGAATGGCAGTGAAGTATTGCACTGACGCCAACCCCATCCCACCCTGCAGAGACTGACAGGCATTGGGGTGTGCCTTTGCATCGTCGGCCATAATGCTCATGCCATTTCACCTCACCCTACCCTGCAGACACTGACAAATGTTGCGGTGTGCATTGGGGTCTTCGAGCCTTATGCTCACCTCATTCCATAAGGAAATACACTGAGATGGGTGCAGTATAGGGGAATGGGGTGAACTTTGGGGCCAAAGACTCCAAGGCACACCTCGATGCCTGTTACTGGCTGCAGGGTGGGGGTCGGGGTGGAATGGCGTGAGCATTACAGTCGATGATCCCAAGTCACACCCTTGACGCCTGTCAGTCTCTACAGGGTGGGGTGTTACGGTTGGAAACCCTAATGCCCCAGGCATTTGTTGGTATTTTCACTCCAAATTTTCAGCATGGGCTTTTTGTGATCCCACCTCATGAACAGTGGCACTATCAGTTTGTTAGCCAAAAGGTGATTTTGCACGATGGCTGCACCATTTGGAGGCATGGGTGCAAAAACACATTTTGGGCAGGATGTGAAAAATGACAGCTGTACTGTTCATGAGGAGGTATAAAAAAAAATGGCGATGTTGAAAATCTGGAGTGAAAATATGAAATATTGGTGAAATCATGAACGTGCGTAGAAACTGTGCAACACATGCCCGTAATGCAATTATTGTTGGGATTTTTTAACCAGATTTTCAACATAGGCATTTTGGGACCTCTGCTCATAAACAATGACAATGTGATTTTGTTAATCTGTCCAGAAAGTTGATTTCCCACAGCAACCATGCTATTGTGCGCCATATGTGCAAAAACACATTTTGGCCAGGATGTGAAAAATGACAGCTGTACCGTTCATAAGGAGGTGTGAAAAAATGGCAATGTTGAAAATCTGGAATGAAAATATTAAAAATTGTCGAAGTTACGAGCATGTGTGGAAATTGCACAATGCACGCTCGTAACACAAGTCATTTTTTGGAATTTTTCACCAAATTTGCAACATAGGCTTTTAGTACCCCACCTCATGAACAGTGGTACTGTTGTTTCTTTACTCAGTCCCAAAAGATGATTCCGTGCAGTGACCACGAAATCACCTTTTGGGACCGAATAATGAGATGACAGAGCATGTGTTCATGAGGAAGGTCCCAAGAACTACATGTTGAAAATTTGGAGCCAAAATTCAAAAAAATGGCTGAGATATCCACTTAAGTTGAACCCCCCCCCCACATTGATGCCATTATATAGCTTACCAGCATTTCTTTATTTTGCAGTTTGGCTTTGAAGAATCCAGATGTGTCCTGCTCCACAGACAATCACAGCACTGAATCTCTGGAGGTAAGTATTAGGTGAGGAAGGGTGTGGGGAGGTGGGGTAGGCAGAGGATGGGTGTGGGTTGGGGAGGGCGCGGGGACTACGAGGGACCGTTTCTTTTTATAGGGAAAAACCAAAATGCACATCGAAGAGCGGGTTTCTTTCTTTACAGGTGAACTAAAAAATGTTGGGCACACTGGGTGGGCTCCCAGTGTTCCCATGAGTTTGGGGGCTGATGCCGACAGGACTGGGCCCCTTCAGCAAGAAAGTGTGTGTGTGTGTGTGGGGGGGGGACTGATGCAGACAGGGATTGGGCCCCATTGGTAAAGAAAGTGTGTGGGGTTGGGGAACATGCCGACACAGGGATTGGCCACCCCCGATGTCGGTATGGGGATTGTGTGTGGTGGATGGCAGGAGCCGCCATGTTTATTGAAAAGTTTCACCAGGAAAGGCACGCTGGGGAGGCGTGTCATCTGCCACTACATGACGAGCTTGTCTCTGATTGCAGCGGAAGATTTCTTTCAACTTGGTGGCACTTTCCATAATTTCCGCGTCACCGCTAGCATGCTCACTAATTGGGGGATGAGGGATGCACCTACTAAAGCGTGCCCTGCATTTGCCAACACTGACACATCTCTCAGTGTGGTACTACCATAAGATGTTGCTTGCGCCTGCATGCAAGACAACATAAACATAACAGGAAAACATGCCTACACTGTTCACCTAGCTATATGGACAGCAAATTCTGTGCTGGTCCCTGCGCATGTGACAGTGTATCACATCTGCTTTAATTTTGTACAGTAGAAATTAATTCTCTTAAATGAATGTACACAAACAAACTACTGTGACAATTATACATTTACAGTAAAAGATGCCGGAACACAAATATTCAAAAATTCAAACAAGCAAAGGGAGAAAAACAGCCAGCCAGTTACAGGAGTTGTATCTTCAAATGATGCTGAGTTAGAAATACACCAGATGTTGAGCACAGCAGCATGTATGGAAACTTGGATCCCAGTGTAATCAGACAATGTAGCACAAAAGTAAAATAACTTCCAGAATGTAAGCCTGGAATCCAAGCTGTGAAAATGTATCATAATCATATGGTGTCTCTGGCAGCATTTAGGTATCACTTCTTTAATTGGTTGACTCTTTTTTTTTGTTACATTTTAGTGTTTTTGGATTAGATATTTGCATTGGGGAATTTTAAAATACAGACACTGCTGAATATAATGATACTAGCTATTTTTACCTCTTCTGGTAAAAAAGATTCATATTAAAAAACAGTCCTTTCTTAGAGGGTCTGTCATTGTGTGATTCATTTTTCTTGGTGGAAATGGGGAAGGAATGCACATGAATGAGGAATGAGGAGACAAACTAACAGTCTGACTTGTCTAGGAAAAGAAAAAGAGAGAGAGGCTGCTGCTGTGTCAGTAAAATAGGGCCATGCAACCCACCCCCGAAACATGCCTAGAGACAAGCTATAATCGCTAGTGCTGTGCAGAAAAAAAGTCTGCCGGCGGAATCCATATGAAAGCTGGACTTTCACTTCTGCAAAAGTTCAGAAATCATTTTGTCAACTTTCACAGACATTCCAACATAGAATGGTGGAATAAATGTATGAACTGCGGATTAATATATTAAACTGCAGTAGAAAATTCAGCAGAACTGATCACTGTCAGAGGTCAGTTCTGTGGAATTTCTATCAGTAATTTAAAACATTAATCTGCAATTCATACATTCATTCCGCAGTTCAGTAAGTTACTGAACTGTGGAATGAACGTATGAATTTTTGATTTCCGGCCCATTATTAATTTTATGTTTTGCTCCCTGGAGTCTAGTGGCATCACCCACCCTCTGATCCATCCCTTTATTTATGTAATGTTTCCCTGGTATCGAGTAGCACCTCCAGCCCCTGGCCCCATATTAACTGAATGTTTCACTGGTGTCTAGTGACGCCCCCCCCCACCCTCTGATTGAGGTCCTTCCCTTTGTTTGCTGCTGAGTTTTTCGTAAATTAGCCTGCCAGTTATACGGTGGTTGTAAGGCCCGGGGATCTTTATCTCAACATGGTTTATTGCTTTACTTGTTCCTACAATGTCTCCTCTCCCATGTAACAATGATGTGTCTGGGACCACTGATTGAGGTCCTTCCCTTTGTTTGCTGTAGGGTTTTTGTAATTAGCCTGCCAGTTATCACAGTGGTATAGGCCCTGCGGATCTTTATCTCAACATTGTTTATTGCTCTACTTGTTTCTACAATGTCTCCTGTCCCCATGTGACAGTGATGTGTCAATTACCACTGATTAAGCAAGCACTAGAGATAGGAGCCTACATGTTGTGACCTCCACTAAATAACTTAATATTTTTTGTTTTCTATGTGCATGTCAGGTCAAGCCAGCAGGAGTAAATGCTTTGCCCTCAAAACTTTTCATTTCATCAAACTACACACAGCTATAAACAGCACACAAATCACCCCAGATCATCAGTGCTATAATTAGTAAAGACTCTGTTTTCTGATGGAATAACCCACTCAGTTAGCACTCAGGTATTTGTTAAACTGTAAATGTAGCCTTTAGTGCTCACTGCATAAGGAAAGCTACTTAATATCACTGCTGTGCTGTTGTAAAATTGACTCTAAGGTCCTGGATACATCATTGTCACGTGGGACAGGAGGCCTTGTAGGAAAAAGAAGAGCAATAAAACTTGTTGAGATGGAGATCCCGGGGCCATAAAACTAACTTCTAATAGCAGACAAATGGAATGACAAACTAGGATTACACACAAAAATCAAGGCACTCTGCACAGTATTTGTTTTTGTGAATTCTGACTGTAGTACTCCTTTAAGGGAAGTTTAGCAGCTCAGAGGCCATATACACTCTAGTCACTGGTAGCTGCTGTCATGAAAGGGAAAGATTCCCAAGAAATTCTCATTTAAAATTAGCACCATCTGGACAGACTGCAAAGGGTCATGGGGGCTGCTTAACTGCAGCTGATGACTGCTGAGTTTATTCATTTTATTATTTATTTATTTCACAAGTCTCACCAGGAAAGACACACTGAGCTGCTAATAACCTGGTTCCAGATGCGCCCTGGGGGTAAGGGATGTGGTAATTCATATACAGCAAATGCAATATATCAAGGAGCATGATCAAATAAATTGAAGGTAAATCAATATTACAGATTTGTGTAGTAGATCAAACTGGCGGGAAAAGTCTTTAGCCAGCAGCATTGTTTCTTAAAAGACAAAACAAGCAGTGGTGGTACTCAGCTCGACCCTAAAATGCAACATTACTTCTTACTTTTATACTGTTAATTTAAACTGTGTTACATATATAGCATTTGCAAACAAGTGACCAGTAGTCAACATTCAAACAAAACAGGGGAATAACAGGGACCTCCAAAGCCACAGTGAAGCTCTCCAGTGAGGAGTAAGCAACAGCAGGTGCTGGAAAACTTCAGATTGACCCAGGCCTTTCATTTCCTACTTGCCGAATGCAGGGCTCCACTTCCACATGTCTCTCATACACCGACCTGTTGGAATTAATGTATCTGATACACCCTTGTGTTGCCGGTCATTTTCTTTCACTGCTATAATGGGCTCAGTCATAGCTGGTAAAGCAGACTTTGGGATTGCTGGAGTGTTGGCTGATATCTTGTTACTGAGATGTGCTTTTGGCAGCTTCTGGACAAGAGCTGCTTGGTCTTCCAAATTGTGGAGCTTCTGTAGTGTAAGATATATTTTCATATCTAAAATCTTCTGATCCCAAATTTTTGGCTCCTGATCCTATACAGCAATGTGGTGTGGTAACAGGGCTGATAGGCACTGCAAACTTCAATCTCACAGTGCACAGACAAAAATAATTTTCTCAGGTATCTGTCAGGTCTATGTCAAAGCAGAAAACTGAGGACTAGCTTCCTTCTTCATTAGCACTAAAAGTATCTGTATCAGTGAGATGGACTACAGTAAAGGGATACACACTTGTGCTGGCGATAGAAAAAATAGCCCATAGAGGGTGAATAAGTAGAAAGAATGTATGAAAACCTACAAAACTGAAAACAGTTTGAGTCACAAAAAAAGTTCTTGTTGAAGAAGTTAGCGTGGTATTAGAGTTCAAATCCCTGCAGCCACTTGTGGGACAAACAAAAATAGCACTCAAATGTATAAAAGTAGTCCATAACAGATCTTGTGTCAACTTACCACTTTGAAAAAGGTCACTGTATAAAAAGAGACTGTATGGAGAGAAGAGGTGAAGGCACTGATGCTTGATCTGTTAAATGATTAGTTAAACAGAAAAGTAAAGGATGAAGATGCAGAACATTGTCTGTTTAAATTTATGTAGAATTAGAACCTGACTGATTATTCGATTGAGTTTTGCAAGATTAGCGTGCTGTTAAATGTGCCTTTACTGAACTGTACCTTGCATCTTCATGTGCAGACTGTGGAGCACAAAAGGCTACTGTAGGCGTATCACTTTTGAAGAAAATAGCATTCTAACACATTTTGGCTTTTATTTATTTCAAACAGGAAATATTTGCTGTAAAGTATATACTGAACACATAAATGGAACATAATATTTCAAGAAGCTTTGCATCTGCAACTACTCAACTGCTTGTCAGACTGCATCTTTACAACACACAGACACAACATGACACAGAACACCAGAAAGCTGCTCAGTTGAGCGTTAGCCAGCTTCATGCAAATGAAAGAACTGAAGCACTCTCTCATAGGAGTGCTTTTATCCTTTCAGTTACACAAAATTCCACCAACCAGTGACCAGTGTCCTTCTCAGCTTGCCTGGTTATTGGTCTATCACTGCTGAGCCCAATGCAGCTTGACCTACACTGGACACAACAGTGACACACCTCGGAAAGGCCATTCACAGTAACAAAATGTTTCTTGCGCATTCGCAAGCAAACATGAAAAATGAACCAAAGGCTATTTCAAGACTAAAGGTGAAAGAATATTTTGTGGAGTGTGCTGGGGAAAATGCAGTTTGTACGAGGAGGGGAATCTGAATCCCAAAGAGTGAAAACAATTCTTAAAAATATTAATATTTCAACTGAATGAAAGGAATAGAAAATAATTTGTGGAGTGAGGTAGAGAGTCATCAATCTGTACATGAAGGCAGGAGGTTTGATATAAATATTACCTGCAATTGAAAAGCGAGCTGCTTTCTTCACGGGGAGGGATCCTACATCTTGGACAGCTGCTTGAAGGGAAAAATAAAACTTTTGAAAGTATTTTTTCTATGGGAATATCAGTGGAGTGGTGGTGGTGGTGGGGGGGAATTAATTCCAGGGAGATATCTGCTTGGACTAGAAAAAATCTCAGTTGAAGACCTTCCTGCCTTGTGATCACTGGTGGAAAAGCCCACTGTAGCTGCGCAGTTTTGATTTGAAAACACAGTCAAGTGTGACTTCTACAGAAAAAAAGGGAGACCTGCACAGTCCACACACTTTTCAGTAAACAAGTTGTCTCATACACACCCTAATCCCTACCTACTCTGATCATCTCAGAACACCTGCAGAGGTAGGACCTAGAGTCCCAGATGTCTTGTGATCATTCAGTGCCCAGACAAATCTCCTAATCCTAGTTTTTAGGGCTGTGGGTGGAGACTACAGCCCTTTTGGGATCAGATTGTAGCTCTAAAATGGCTGATCGTGGAACTCCCTTTTGGACATTGGGAAGTATTCATCCACAGCTGCAAAATAGTGCATTCCCCTCTGATTTTTGTCACTTGCTGCTCTATGTTAAATGCATCTGAAGGGAGGGGGGATGCTACTGTATTGTACTTTCAAACTTCTCAGGATATTAACAAAAAAATCCTATAGAACCTTATAGAACAAAAAAAACATTTTAAACTGCTGTTTCTATCATCCGTCCAGCTCAGTCTAATAGATTTAGTCAGTGACCTATGGGTTAACTCATTATCTGTTGCACTGAAACAGAGCGACAGTAGTGTCAGATTACACACAGTGCAGCTGCAGCTAGCTGTTAGCTATCTCATGCCCATGAGCATAACAGGTTGCACACACACACACACACACAGAGACACACACACACACACACACACACACACACACACAGACACACACACACACACACACACACACACACACACAGAGACACACACACACAGAGACACACACACACAGACACACACACACACACAGACACACACACACACACAGACACACACACACACACACACACACACACACACAGCATGTACTCTGTCTAAATAAATTCAAGAGGACTGAATTAGCAGCATGCCAGTTTTTGATGATTGTGACTGAACAGCACTATACGGCACCAACAAGAAAATAACGTTGGTCATTTGGTAGCTCTTCACAGCCCTATCGGCTCTGGCTAGAGTTTGTTTTTACTGCAACTTGCCTAGGCTAGCAGCAGGATTTGGCCTAAACTGTGTTTGGTATTTAACTAAACTGCTAAATGCATTAATTGCTACTTGCTACAAATTTAGTTTGTAGTTTCTAATCTTATCGGAAGTAACTTTGTGAACAAGACTTATGTTTTTTTCAGACTGCTAAATACAGTAATTTATTGGCCAAAGAGTGCCTATTAAGTAAATTTTCTGCATAGTTTTAATAATACCAGCCACATCAGGTAATCTCTAAGCCTATATGAAGTAATTTGGGTTGAATTATTACTTAATGTTGGTTCCTAATAGACAAAGCAGATTTGGCCAACTAGCAAAAGCCTAAATAAATCTTCACTTCTTTTGAACAAATATTTGTTTCATAAAAAGCAGTCATTTTATTGATGCTACAACCTATTTAGAGCTTATTGACTGCACTTGGCTAAATGCAGCCAGCCTAACTGACAATTTGTTATTGAAAATTCCTTCATACTAAGCAAGGCAGGGGCTACTAGTGATAAATGAGTTTATTTACATTTTTTTCATACTGCTAAATGCAATGACTTGACTATTGCCTGATAATTTTTCTTGGAAGTCAACTACCCTGATTTCTTCTTCTCATGTGGTAAAAGTATTTTGAAGAAAATAACTACATAAAAAAAGAGTTACAGAAGAACTCAATTTAAATCATTTATTGTTATGAAAACACAAAAGAACAATGTCCCTTTTACGATTTGGGTTTAAAAAAACGATACAGAACCAGAGCTATCCCAGTCATCATCTATAGAACCCGATTCTGAATGTAACAGCAGTTCCATGTCTTCTTCTGCAGATGTTCTTTGCCTGCAGAGGCTGGCTCCCCACCACCCAAGAAAATAAGCCTTGGCCACCCAAGCAAAGGAAAAATGTCAGACAAGGAAAGGGATTATGAAGAAACCAGAACAAGAAATGTTCAAGAGTTATGGAAGAAACATAGAAAGGCTTGTAATTAATGCAGAAAGAAAGAGATGCACTGCAAGTATTGCAGAAAAATATTTCCCAATGAGAATAGCTCATTTGTTGATGGATGCAAAACCACAATGCTTTGTACAGTAAAAATGCATGAAACTAGTCGTACTGTATATATTGTGAGGCAACCAATTGTATTGTTGCTCACTGTAAACCTAGTATGAACCTAATCATGAAAGAGTTGCTGTTAATGAATAGGAGACAAGTGAAATTATGATCCATAGGTTCCTTACAGCTTTTAAAGTAAGAAAAGCAAGGCAACCCTTCATGTCTTTATGCAAGACATGAAACTACTATCCGAGATAGAAACATGAAAAGACTGGCTCACGTTACACCACGGAAAAGGCCTGTGCATGTTTTATAAAATTTATCAGTAAGGATTTTAATGCACAACTTATAGAAGATGTCAAGTAGTCCAAATATTTTTCAATGCTGTGTGATGGCAGTTTTGACTCTGTTGTAATAGAAGAACTGAGTTACATACAGTAGGTGAAGAACAGAGAATCTGTGACCAAGTCTCTCACCATCATAGACGTAGGCAGGCCTGCATCAGATAATATTTTCCAATCAGTTATGACAAGTATTAAAAAAATGGAAAAGTAGATGATCTTTCTTTCATGGTAGGATTCTGTACTGATGGAGTAGCAGTAAATGTTGGAATCAATAATGGGGTGGTCAAAAATGTTCAGGAGCAGGTGCTTCACATAGTCTTGGTCCACTGTGCAGCCCACCACTTTGAACTGGCACTAAAGATGCAGCCAGGCCTGACAACCAGGGCAACAAATTGATGACTTATTACAGCAGATATTTTGTACTACCATGGGTCATCAATGATGCTCAATGGACTGAAACAGACATCCTCCATCTTGGGTCTACAGTGCTTTGCCAGTGAGCGTGCTGGGAACCAGATGGCTAGCACACAGTGTTAGAGCCTTAAATGTTCTTATTAAAATGTGGAAACACATTGTAGTACATGTAACTCAGGTCAGTGATTGTCAGAGCACTACTAGTGCCACGTGGACACACAAATAACCCGACAAGCTGAGAAAGTCCTCTTCTCACTAAAATACCTAATTGTAGTACATGTTACGTACAACATTTTGAAAATGGTTGTGTCTGTGTCTTTGGCATTCCAGCAAAAAAAGGTTCTAATTTTCCAAATTGCAGAAAAGGTTGAGGCTGCTGTTCTATCCTTAGAACATTACGATGCATCGCAGGCTGGTGAGCGCTTTCTTACTGCCAACAATATATACAATGAGTTTTTGTTATTCATGGATGAGGCATTTACTTTGGAACAGGGACAACAGATCACTGGCATCATAAATACTGTACTAAAAGAAATGGCCAGACTCATTTCAGAAATAGAATTGTTAGTTCCATAAAAGAGTGGTTCAGGGACATGATATCTCCTTCCACGGGGGAAGAAATTGATTCACAGAACAATCTTGTGCAAGCATGTCAGCCAAGTTGCCAGTCTAAAACTGGTAAAGTTTTGTACCAGAGACAGTGCTGATGACAACTCCTTTGGCAGAAAGATGTGACATTCTTAGCTGAACACTTTTCTAAGGCACTAGAATGCCAACGACTCAGCTGTACATTATGCTTGGTGAATTCTGTCTTCTGAAATATGCTCTTAGTCTTATTGGCATTGAACCATTACTAGGTAATAGTCCTCACACATTAATCTGACAATGGTTTAAAAAACAGGATGACTTCCCCAACATCATAGCTCTTGTGAGCATTGTCTTAGTACTAAGTTCAAGTTCTAGTATTGTTGAGTCTGGCTTTTCTGCCTAGAAATGCCTTAAAACTGACTGGAGATCTTGCCTGACTTGTGAAATGCTGGAACATTTGATGAATGTGAAACTGACACCAACACAAATAAAGGACTTTGATCCAACTGGTGCTGTGTCACTTTGGACTTTGGAAAAGGAAGGAGACCAGAAAGCTAAATATAAAAAAAAGGTCAACGTTTTGACTTTTGTAATTCCCCTGGGTTGGGCCTGAAAATAGGCATTGTATTGTCCAGTGCACCAACCCAGTAAACAAAAAATAACTAAATAAATGAATATATACATTATTCCGGCACAGTACCACCAGTATTGTTAGGGTTAAGTAAGGTATTTAATATATTGAGCCCCAATTTTTACATCTTAATAACTTTGGTGGCATTCAATAGTATAGCTAAAAACGTGGCCTGCACGGTCTGGCTGACAGGGTCCCAAAAAATAAAATGCTTTGTGACCATAGGCAGTTGAGCCAGGGGAGTCAGGAGACCCCTCACTTTTGTAGCTGAAGGTCAGACAATGAATTTTGACCCCCACTTTTAATCAGCTAAGTAGCATTAAAATGAGGCTGGTGGGTTTCTCCAATGACAGCAGGAAGGTTGCTTTTAAACCTTTTGGTATTCAACATACATTAAAATCCAGGCAACCAAAATGAAACTTTTGGGAAAAACTCTATGGAATATTTTGTTTCATTTATAGTTGTACTGTATAGTCATTTTGGCTTCCTTTCTCCTCTCAAGTCTCTTTAAAAGCTCAGTTCCGTCACTATACTGCCTCAATTATGAGGCAGTGTGCGCAGATGAGTAAAGGCTCTGAGCTGCAGATCTGGAGACCTGGGTTTGAATCCCACAGCCACCTAGGTGCATACTGTGTGACCCTGAGCAAGTCACTTAACTTCCTTGTGCTCCCAGGTTGCATCTGGAAACAAGCTTCAACAGAGTGTGTCTCTCCTGGTTAAACAATGTTCCCTTCCCTTCCCTAATTCCTGACCCTGTTCTGGTTTGATTATCAATCATGAATAACCCATGCATTTCTGTTAATAAATCATGTATTATTCATCAAAAGGTGTGGATTATTCAAGATTATAAAGTATATTCAAGAAGACAATTGTTTTCCCAGTGCCCTGGACTATGGTGTTTTATGCAATACTGACCCCTCACTTTTTGGTACATTCCTCCACCAATGTTTGTGACAGCATCTTGTGCAGTTTCCGAGATACAGAAGTCAATTTTTAATGAAATGCAGTGTTTTTTTCCTATACTTAATATATGTTTTCTGCTCTCACCTGCAGCCTAGATGGCACAAATTTTTCTGAAACTTTCAGGGTAGAAGTGACCTGCACCAAGGTAGGGTCTTCAAGGTTTCATGAAAAAATATTAATTGGTTCAAAGTTATAAAGATTTAAAGTGTTTTTTCTACACATGCTCACTAGGCTGTTCTGGATAACCCTCTGATATGAATGGCAAATTTACCTTTCACAGGCATTTATCTTTCACAAAATTAGTGATTTATTGTTTGTGAGACAAAAATATTGTTTCTGATAGCCACAATGTTTTTTCACAATTTTTTTTCTACGAATAAAAACCTTGAAAATATATAAAAATCATGTATTTTCAAAAGCACATGCCTAAACCTAGGTAAACAGTTCCCATTTAGTTAGTTCTGGTGTTTGTTTTTGAAAATTACCCTGGAAATAAAGCGACCATTTTCAAAGGAGATCATGGCCCAAAATAGAGAATGTGCGTGCATCCTGGAAAATGCACCAAAGTGCGATATTCGACTGGATGAGATGTGCCACCCAAATCCGAATGCGCGATCACACAGAAATAATGTCAGCGGGGCAATTACAGGGGCATGCCTATAAATGTGCTGTGCATCCACATATTCAGCCAAAATGAGCGGTGCAAGTGCAGCTCATCTCAAAAATGAGCAGCCCAAAATAGGTATAAATGGAGATGGCCTAAATTTGCAAGCCAGTCATAGGTTGTGTGCAGAACTGCAACTAGGGTGGATCAGCCTTTTCATGTCAGCAGTCATTGCAGATGTGTGGAGATGGGAAGAACAACAACGTGGCCGTAGAAGGGGCTGTAGGTGGCATGCCCACAGAGATGGTATTGGAACCATGTGACATTTGAACAGCTGACTGACACAGAAATTGTTGGCTGGTACTGTCTCAACAGAGCAATTCTGAGACACCCCTGAGGTGCTCCATGATGAGCTGTAGGCACCAACACACAGAGTCATGCCATGACGGTGGAGACAAAGGTGACAGCCGCACTGTGCCTGCTCACCACAGGCACCTTCCAGATACCAGTGGGTGACACCACTGGTATCACCTAATCTGCCACATCCCATCTCCTCACACAGTTCCTCACCGCACTGCTGCCCCATGCTATGGAGTTCATCACATTCCCTAGCACAGCAGCATAGTGCACAGAAAAATGCAGCACTTCTACAGGGTGGCACGCATGCCAGGTGTGCTAGGGCCATTGACTGCACCCATGGCAATCAGAGCATCACCGGGCAATGATAAGGAACCTATATAAACAGGAAGGGGTACTACATCAAGTGTCAGGTAGTGTGCAGTGCCACAGGGAGCATCAGCAATATCTGTGCCAGCTACTCTGGGAGTGTACATGATGCCTACATCTAGCATCAGTCGGTCCTGTGCCACCAGTTTGAGTCCGGGGAGATACCCAGTGGCCATTTAATGGGTGAGTGGTACAGAACCCCATGGTTATGGTGCCCACACATCTGCAGAAACCACTGCCAGTGGCCATGTAGGAGGTGGATCAGTGTGACAGAGCCAATGCAATGGCCAACAGACGTGGTAAATGGGATGGGGTATGGCTGCCAGAGTGGGGCCACAAACAGACAGAAGTAGACAGATGGTTGATGCAATGAGCATGGCAGTAAATGTGAAGATCCACATTAGGCACAGGCAACAGGGGTTCAGCCACACACCCTGATGGTGCCACTGTGTGGGGCAGGGTAGTGTGACACTGTGGAAAAGACAGTGCCATGGGGTAGCAAAGATGAGCTGTAGCCATACCACAGAGCAGATGCCAGACATGCCATGGTGGTAGTGACAGTGGTCAGTCAATGGTTGGGAGGATGCTACAGAGGCATGTGTGGGTGCATGCAGGTGGGAACCATAGACAGGTGAATAGTGCGGACAGACACAACTAGCATACACAGAGCATGTTGGGGTGCACGATGGGACTGGAATGGATGTGTACTGTGAGACTAACATATCACCTTCGCTCACACAGGTGACAGTGCCTACCCCTCTGGCCAGCTGCTCACCCCGTACTGCAGACCTCACCTGAAGCAGAGAGAGGACAATGAGGCACACATCATGACAAGGAACATCATTGAGCATGTGTTCAGCATGCTAAAATGCATTTAGATGCCTGGACAGGTCTGGTGGTGCCCTACAGTATAGCCTAGATAAGGCCTGTGGCATATCCTGGCCTGTTGCATGGTACACAACATGGCTATGGACCATGGAATAGTTGCCCAGGTACCTGAGGGCAACAGTGCAGAGGATGAGGAGTCACAGGATGAGGTGAGCAGCCACCACTGCAATGGAGGGACCAAGACTGGCCCTGAGGCACAGTGGCACAGGGACACCAACGTGCAGGAGCATTTTGGACCATGGAGGTGAGTATCAGAGGCAGTTGTGACAGTGCAGGCATACACACATGCACTGGTAGGTCTGTCTCACGGTTCCCCTCATGGCGAGTGACATGCACACCTGTGTGCACAATGAACATGCACACATGTCCACAGCACGGGCAACAATGCCAAGGATGAACACAGGTAGATGTGGAGCAATGGCATGGGTCAGAGACAGACCACAGACACACTGCAGTAGGCACAACTGCACACTCATCATTCCCATGCTGCCACCTGACACCATAGTCCACATCCATGGCCTGGATACCACATAGACAGCACATATATGCCACAGGCCTGTGTGTGTGTGTTACCCTGACAGCATACAGCCCTGAGCAGACCTGGGATTGATGGTAAACCAGCAATGGCCATGGGGCAACATGGGCAGGCTAACTGTGGCCAGGACACCTCAGTGTCTGCCTATGTGGCCACACACAACAGGCATGGGGGACTCAAGTGGGAGACCATGTGCCGCAAGGGGTGAATCCTCCACCTCAGGGGGCTGAACCATGCGACCATGCCTGGCTGCGTGTGGAAGAAGATGTTTGAAAAGCCCACTGGTGCGGTGTTAGAGATACCAATGGCAGGGGACGCGTCTGGAACACATTAACTGCACACCGTCTTGGGGTGGGGTGCTGGAGTTGCTGCATGGCATGCAGCGGGTGCTCCTGAGGACCAGGTGACCATGGCTGCACTACCCTCTCAATGACCTGTGAAATCTGATCTGATTCAGACTTGTGGTCATGTCTGCCTGCAGAAGGCCAAACTCACCTAGTGCCTCGGCATGCCAAATGGCTACCTGCTCATCAAGGAAACCCACCTGTCGCTTTAACCCTGCATGTCCTCCTAAGCACCACTTGGCTCTCTACGGAGGACCACAGCAGTGGTGTATGCTCGTTGGGCTCATCAGCAGTGGACATGTGTTGTGGTGACTGATGAGCAGGGGAGGTGCTGGCCTGCTGTACTGCAACCACCACTTGCAGCTGCCACACAGCAGACCACTGTTGGTCTGGGGACTATGTGTGTGCAGACACACTGGGTGATGAGTCAGCCTGAGCACATGCCTGTGTAGGCCAGTGCTGGTTAACATTACCCAGGTGGATGGTGTCACTGCATCCGGGCTGCACAGCACCGCCCTGCCCCTGGACAACCACAGTTGGCGTAGTGGCATCCAGCATGCGCTGTGGTAGGGGCTGCACACGAGATGGACCAGCATGGCTGCTGCTGTCAGAAGTTATATTTGTGGCATCCGGTATGCCAAGGATGCACATGGTGTCAGGGATGATGCTCTCCAACTGGGTGTCTTCATCATCATCATCCATGGCCTGGGCAAGCACTGAAAGGTAGTACAGGAGGTCAGTCCCAGATAGGGGTTGAGATCAGCAATGCAAAGAATGTCCCCACCTCCTGTATGTGCCTCCACAGCAGTGGCTACACCATACTAGCGATGGGTATGTCTGGCTGATGTCTCCTAGGCCTACCCTGGATGCTGCAGCACCCCTGAGATGTGATGGAGCTGTGAAAGAAGAATAGGAGAGCATGGTCAAGGCTGCATGTCTATGTCACAGAAACAGTGGCATTCACATAGAGGTGCTCATGTGTGTCACAGGTGTGCAGGTGGTGACACACATGCCCAGGACTACTATTGCAGGGCACATATGCCATACTGACAGGAGAGACTGTCATGCAGTATGTGTGTGGCCACACAATTAACCATGTGAGGTACAGCCAAAATGGCAGACCCCCACAGCATGGCCCGCACTCCCACACAGCAGTCAGCATATGGCACACCAGCCCACTGAACATGCCTGATGCACACCACCACTATAGACCACAGGGGTGTACTCCCACACAACACCCATGGCCCAGCGGTATGGTCCACTGACAGGCAAAAGTGACTGCAGACATGCGTGGTGATGCATGTAACTGTCCCACAACAAGGGCAGAGCCACACAGGTACAGAGGTACCACCACCCTACCCCAGGGCATGCACAGGCGACATATGGCCACAACCCTGTGGCTACACTGTACTACAATGACTGTATGATATGCCATATACCACCTGTGAGCACCACATGCAGGCCTCCACAATACCTGTGTAATGAATTCTCACAGTGCTATGATGGTACACCTCCAGTGTGAAACCCACCACTAGGGACACCCTCAGCAGAGACACGACTCACTGTGGTGGTGATGAGAGCCTCCTGTGCCGTCATGGCAGGCATGGTTGAGGCCCCCCCCAGTAGCAATGTGGGATGCCCGAAACTAGGGAAGGCATTCCTTGGCCCATATGCACTCGCTGTTGATGCACTTGATGCACTCCTGGGGTGCACAGTTATACTTCCCATGGGCATTTACGGCCTCAGCCACCTCTGACCACCCTTTAGCCTGTTCTTGCTGGGTCCCTGTCTTCCTGGTCAGGAGGTCCTCCCTCAAAATGTAGGCCTCAATAAGGGCCAATATCTCGTCCTTGGTGAAATTTGAACATCTGTGCTTCTTTCCTTCCTCAGAATCCATAGTGGTGCCTGTGGAAACAACAGACAATCACAGGGACAGGCACAGCATCAGTGACGTACTGTGAGATATGCAGGGTTCAGAAAACCAAAATAAAGTCACAGTGTAAACACACTTACCTCCAAGGCTGCAGTACCTCTCAGTCACCTTTGGGGTGGGGTGGTACATGCTAGCTCTTTCATAACTAAGCACATGCAAATGAGGGGAACAGCACCCTGTAATGAGATGCAAATGTCTGGAATGGGCCAGGAATGAGCAATGAGCTCATTAGCATATCCTGACTGAATATTGCAAACTTGCGCCTGGTGCATCTCAATGTGCATAGCGCGTTTATTGATGCACCGTGGACACACATCAGGCATTTCTGACACATGCGCGGTAGATAGTAAGTCACTGCATTGCACATTCATGGACAACTCACGTCATTACTGGTGCATCGTGTGGATGCCACCACATGGCACGAATGCGTGGCGGGATGTACAGCGCATAGCCACAGATGTGTACTATATGGGTGGCTGTGGTCATGGCAGCAGCTGACCTCCCCAATATGGCATTGCCACGTGGCTGCACATGCGTGTTGGTAGGGAGCGCGACCTCTGTTTCCCGCATGTGCAGCAATGCTCCATAGTACTCCTATTACGCATTCCAAAGGCGCATGCATCTGCTGCGCAAAAATGACAATGTGTAGTCTATTGCACAACTGGCATGGCCCAAATGCCTTGCAGTTAGTGCCACAGCAGCATCCCACTGTAGCAGTTTTTGAGAATGGCACGTGCCACAACCAGATCTTGTGATGGGCCTTGCTCCCAGAAGTGGGGGGAGACAGAGCTGGCTAATTTAGTGGACCTGGTGGTCCCCTGGAGGCCAGCTCTTTGGGATGGAGGAGCTCCAGAGTCACAGCCCCAGGTGTGGGCCACAATTGCAAGTCACCTCACCAGGTGCACAGGCATCCCCCGAGTGGGGGAACAGTGCCATCACTGTTATGGGGACCTCGGCCACAGGGATAGGGCCAGGATGGAGCGGCTCCACAATATGGTGTCGAGGGGCTGTGCCATGCCCAGGTATGTACACAATGTGAATGAGCACCAGTCATGGTACTGGACAATGACAGGTGTGTGGCTGTGGCAGGCACTGTTCATTGTGAACTGTGGCATGTCAGCATTGGTGTCTGGTGGGTGTGTACTGGTGTGATGGTGTGCAGTATGCTGTGTGTGTCACTGTCCAGCCCCGGTGCCCCTACGGGGCATGTGGTCACCAATGTGGCTTCAGGGCCATGGCATGGTGTGACACACCATGTGGCAGTGGGAGCCATGGCAACCCACAGTGGTGATACATCATCCATTGTGGGCCCCACATGTGTGGCACCTTGCCACCATGCATTTCCGCTGTATGCTACACTTTGATGCAGGACGGGTACCATGTCCAGACCTCGTGTATGGTGTTCGCCAATGCTGCATGATGTTGTACCACGTGGTGGTCACAACACATGTTGCCCATCCCACAGGGCCATTGTCTAGGGTACAGGTGCCATGTGCAAGTCACAAATGGCATGGGCCTATTGGCAACACTCAGTGTCACACGGGTCACCATGGTCAACCACCATTACATGTTCAGTGTCACATGATAATGCACTGTGTGGGCACTGGTGATTGGTGGGTGATTGTACAGCCCTATATCATGCAATAGTGCCTGTACACTGTAGATTGTGCGACTGTAGGGCTGTAGTATGGCATGTGTATTTGTTGGGACATCACATACCTGCCTTGCACATGGGTGTTGGGAGGGGCAGTGTGCTACAGCTTGGTGCTAACTGTGCTCTTCTCATTGTGTTTCCATTGGAGGCAGGGAGGAGGTCTGCCAGGCCCAGTGGAACACTCACAGCCATGGACTTGAGGATGGAAGGTTGACGGGGCAGGACGGGGAATGTAGTGCGATAAGGTGGTCACTGCACCATGCATCAGGTGAGTGTGCATGTGGTGTTACATTTTGCATGGGTCCATCGGGGGTATGCATTGCCCATTGCGATCCATGGCATGAGAGTTGGGCATGCTCATGGGATGCTGGTCACTCACACATGTGGTGGCAGTGTTGTGCTGTGTGATAGCTCTGTATTGCTCTTGGCCCCTGTGTACCAAGCACTGTCCCATGTGTCTGTACATGGCTGTGGTCACTCTCCACTGACCACACAGGATCAGCACTGGGCCATCAGTCATGCTGCACACTTCTCAGGTCCACACGTTGTGTGGTACATGGCATGTGGTGGCCTGCACCACCGCCACTCACCCCACACTGCCGCCATGGTGTGCCATTGAAGCAGACATCCATAGCCCCACATCCACCCACAGCATATTGCATGCTGCCTGGCACACATTGGTGTGGATCACGCTACTGTCACTGTTGCTGTCAGTGTGTCCCATATGGCAGTGTGTACTGGTAGCCACTGCCACAGCAGTCTGTTGATGTTCCATGGCCATGCTGTGTGTGTGGCACCTGCATGGTGCAGACAGTGGCACACTACAGGTGTTGTGGGTCATCCCTACTGTCTCCAGTATGGGTGACAGTTGCAGTCCTGCTTCTTCACATGACACCAGATCTGTGTCATGTCCACCACTGTCTGTGGCTGTATGTTGCCATTGTACACTGTTCATGTTTGGCTGTTGTCCATCATCCAGTCATGCCAGTCAATACCACCGTGTCACAGTGTACCATGTGTGTGCTGCACAGCTGTGGGTATTCAGTCCATGGCCATCCACAGCGACACAGCACATGGGACCATCTGTATTGGTGCCACCAGCCTTTGTGCAGTGTGTAGCCATTGTTGTCTGGGCTCGCAGTGTTGCTGAGCCATGTGCTTGTGCACCCCCTTTGGTGGGCAGCTGGATGGCACCTGGATGGTGCGACTGTCGACCTGCACGATACTTGTTCTGCTCATCCTATTTTTTCTGTGTGTCCCTGGTCATGGTTGTGTGCTGCCAGGAGTGTGCTACTTTGTTCTGGTGATGGTGCACATGGGTCTGTGTGTGGTGCCCTGTGCCATCTGACAGTGTGTTATAGTGTGGTGACCTCTGCCACCAGTGCATGTGTGCCCCATATGTACTGGTATGGCCCAGGTGTTGTCCCAACATGCAGACGTGTCCCTAGCATTGAATGCCCCTTACAGTGGCTACCTCCATCCACAATGTGTGTCTGCATGTTCCAGGCCCTGTGTGAGTGTGATGGGTGGTGATGGATGACAGCCACTTGGCTAACCTCTGAGGCAGGGTCCTTGTCATGGTTCCAAGTTGCCTATGGGATACTGTGCCCCATTTGGGCTGTGCATATGTGTTGCCATGTGTTTCCACAGGTGTTGCCTTTGTTGGCAGTCTGTGGCTGTGGCATGGCTCATTGGCACGTCTGGGACAGTGTTTGGTGATATGCCCATGGACACACCCTGTGGCATGACCCTGCCAGTGTGCCCCATGGATGTTCCCCTTGCACCTGCCTGTCCAGTGGCCCTGTGTGTGTCCCTACCCCTCCATGGCTTTATGACAGTCACCTGTTGTCTGCCGGCATGCTGTTGCAATAGCCGTCCCCTGTGTGGGCACCTGCGCAGTCGTGCACAGACCGGCTTCTCTCTGTCTGTTCAGCAGGTGTGTGGCACTGGCAGTTGGGCCAGTCCTGTGTACACACAGCATGCTGTCCATACATGCCTGTATGTTTGGCCTTCAGTGGACAGTTGCATATATCTGTGGTCTTGCCTTTGGTACACCTGTGGCATGAGTTGCCCAACCGTGGCCATCACAAACATGTACCACTACGTGTGGCCAGTTTGCTGGGAATAATGTACCTTTGACACACAGCCATGTGGAACACAGCCACATGTCCCTTAGCCATATCCTGGCCATGTCCTGCCCTGCCATTGCCTGTTCCCAGGGCCACATTCCATGCAGTGTGCTATGTGTGGCACAGTTCCATGGCACATTACCTGTCAGTAGTGGGTTTGGTGGTGTGGCAGCCCTGTGCACTGGCCCATGCATCTGCAGGCCTGCACGTCACCATCACTGCATATGTGTGTGTGTGTGGGGGGATTCTGTCTGTGAATGGCTGATCTTTGGCACTGAGGCCACGTTTTGTTTATCTTTTTCCTCCCATAGGACATCATGCCACAGCAGGGACCTGTGACACCAGAAGATGGACACAGGGACACCTGTTGTTCAGAGGTCGACTGAGCATGAAGGAAATACTGCTGACCATTTATAGGCTGCTGGGGTGGCAGTGTGTGCCATCCATGATTTACATAGGACTTTGGCAGGCAGCAGACTGTGTCAGGTGCACCCGCCCATGCCGTTCATGGCGCCAAGGCCAATATGGGTCATTAGTTATACATATCACTCTTGTATATAGTTCCTGTTAACCTCACACCTGCACCCTCACCCATCTCTTTTATATGGTCCCCTCCCTTCATCCCATGTTCACCTTTTCCCCTAAGCCCCCCCTTTGTTTATCTGTAAATAGTTTGCATATATTTTGATACTTTTTACATTTCTGACATTTAACCATTCGATTCTTCTTTTTTGTTTTGTACTCCTGTTTTTTTCTATTTTTCTTGCTGTTGTTGTTGTTGCTGTTGTTGTTACTTTGTTTTTTGCATTAAAGAATGCCGTTTTTTTTGACGTGACTGTGTGTGTTTCTTTATTCCATTGTTATTGCTGCCTGCTGTGTGACACATGTGGTCCACATACCCGTGGACACACGCTGCACAGGTGTGTGACTGCCATCTCCTCATCCAACATGTCCTGTCCTCAGGGTGTGGCCCCGACTGTGTCTGACACAGATGTCCCTGCACTGGTTGCATGGGGTTCTTGTCGGTGATCCTTTTGTCTCTTCCCTGTGTTGGCCCTGTGCCCCTCTCTGTTGTTGTCATAGGCCATGATTTATTTATTTATTGATAACTAGGAATTAAGACCTCTGAGCTAGAAGCTCATTTACAGAGGTTCTGTGTCACTGACAATTTAAAGACAGACAAGTACAGAACAATTAACAGGATTACAATCATTGATAACGTTTAGTTACATTTCATTACATGACATTTCAAATTACTGTCAAAGATTAGATAGTGTAAAATCACAACATATAGAGTGCAAAACATTTCAGCTTACTAGTGGAACAGCAGCAGTAAGGTAGAGGGCCTGGGGATCCATGGGGGATAGAAAGAGAGGAGACAGTGCTTGAGAGGGAGCGAGAAAAGGAGAATGAAGAGGCCATCAGTAGAGGGTTGGGGGAGAGAGCTAGGCAGATGGAGGGTGGGAGAAGCAGCTAAGCACCTTGTCAGGACAAATACAGGAGGGTGAAGTGGCAGCTAAACACCTTGTCAAGGATATACTAGGAGGATAGGTGGCAGGGGTGACACAGGAGATGGAGAGGTGGACGTGCTAGGTGTATGTGGTTGTATGCTGCACTGTCGGTGGCCATGTCTCACTGTCAGTGTGTGCTCCCTGTGTGGGCCCCTGCCCCGGTCATTCTGGTGCTGTGCTGGTGGCACATTGTGCCACAGCTCAGTCTGGCACCCCTGCACTGTTGTCACTCTGCTTGGGTGTTCGGGGGTATCCATTGGCATGGCTGTTGCTGTGGTACCCTATCCATGACCATGTGTGTTTACACTGTCCAGTGTGCATGGCATTCCCCATGGTTGGTGACATTTGTGTGGTGCATTGTACTGGGCACTCAGGAGCCCTACATTTGGGCATTTTGGCCACTATGGTGTGCCACTGTCCTTTTCTGTCCCTGGGGTGCTGCCCTGTTGTGCCAACACCTGTCCAACTTGCACCAATGTATTGGGCTACTTTCACTGTTTGTGCACCCCAGTACCTGCCTATCTTGCACGGTTTCCAATATTCAAAAATGTCCTGCTGCACAGCATATTTCCTGTTGTGCAATCGCGCATCTTCAGTATATTCAACTGGACATGTGCGATCGCATCTTATGGCGCATCTTCTGAATATTGCTTTATTTTGTGCCGGTGCATTTCAGATGCGTGGCGCAGGTACATGCATGGTTTCTGGCCTGGGTGCCCAGCATAGTGCCAGGAGCTGCTCACCCACATTCTCTGTATGAGAACAGAGGACTTTCTTGATTTCTAAAGCCGCAGATGGAGTGCCGCTACCAACATGAGTGGCAGCAATGAGCCTGTCCCAACTGCTGAGTTCTATCTAATCTCTATCTATCTATCTGTCTATCTATCTGTCTATCATCTATCTATCTACCTGCCTTTCCTAGTTACCTAGCTAACTTAAGCAGACTGGTGTGCCCACATTCAGTACCACTACTTTCTACCCCCTCCCTTCCAGGTCACCTGCTCCCCCTTCCCAATATATAAATCATCAAGTAACTTAAAAGCAAACTGGGCTGCCCACTCCGGTATTGCTTCTTACTACCCTTTAGGTTGCCCACCCCCCTTCAGAATATATAGGTGGTGGTACTGGGGTGCTCACCCCTGGTACTGCTGAAGATTAGCCCCACACTGTGAGGCCCAGTCCATCAACTTGGGTTCCCCTATAAATAAAGAAAACCATCCCTCATTGATCTTTGTTTTTGTTTTAAATGAAACCTGTAAAGAAGAAAATGGTCCCTCGCCTGACTCCTCTACACCCCTACCTCCACACACATCCTCACTCACCTAAAAGTGTTCCAATATGTAGATCTACCCTCCAGTCAAAAAGGTATCTTGTTGTTGGAACTGGCAACTGTGATATGAGAAAACAAGGTAAGTCCATTTAATATATTTCAATATGTTTTTAACATAACTTTGTCATTGTCCAAGATTTTTACACCAAACTTTCAACATGACATTTTTGGGGCCCACCTCACAAACATGGTAGGTGATTTTTTTCAAATTTGTCCTGAAAGTGGATTTTATGGTCACTCAGCAAAATTACCTTTTTGGAAGGATTTGAAAAGTTTCACCTACCAGGTTCATGAGATGGGGTCATAAGAAAGCTATGTTGAAAGTCTGGTGTAAAAATATAGTGAAATGTCCAAGTCAATGAGTGAACATTGAAATATTTTCCACCAAACATTAACCATGGCCTTTTGGGGATGCCATCTCATGAACAATGCAGATGACATTTTTCAAATCTGTGCCAACAGTGATTTCACAGTCACTCCTCAAAAATTATGTTTCAGATGGGATTTGAACATTTTCACCTACTGGGTTCATGAGGTGGGGTCATAAGAAGACTATGTTGACAAGTTGGTGTAAAATTTGGTAAATTCCAAATTATGAGTGAATATTGAAATATTTCAACATTCACTCATAATTTCACTAAGTTTTAATATTTTTCCACCAAGGATGGAAATGAGAAAAGAAACGTGTCCCCCTGGGAATTGAACCTCAGACCTCTGGTATGCTGTTCAGTGCTCTAACCACTAAGCTACAAGCTCACATGGTCAGAGTTTCTGAGGAACTTCCTTAGATCCAACGTTCCTTTCTTAAGCATGTTGCATAATCCTGCAACTATGAACATATCAGAAATACAAACAGACCACTTCTCTCAGTGCAGTTTAGCCCTGCAAGCATATTTTAAATCAAGGATGGAAATGAGAAAAAAAAGTGCTGTCCACAGGAATTGAACCTCAGACCTCTGGTATGCCATTTCAGTGCTCTAACCATTGAGCTACAGGCTCACATGGTCAGGGTTCGAGGAACTTCCTAAAATCCACATTCTTTTCTCAAGTGTATTGTGTAATCCTGCAACTAGGAACATATCAAAAATACAAACAGACCACTTCTCTCAGTGCAGTTTAGCACCTGCAAGGCATATTTTAAATCAAGGAGTGAAATGAGAAAGGAAAAGTGTGGTCCACTGGGAATTGAACCGCAGACCATGCAAATGGTTTCACCCCAAAGCTGGACCACACATATAGGGCTTGGAAGTGATTGAGGCTGCATTTCTTTGAACAATTTATCCAAGAGGGCAAATAAAATCATTTAGGGAGATGCAGCAGGAATATGGGTTGAGACAGACAGATCTTTTCCAGTACATGCAGGTATCTTCATTTCTGGGGGCACTAGAGGAAGTCCAACACAACCCCATCCATTGGTTAGGATCATATTACAGGCCACAGTGGGGATACTTCAAAACATCATATATCTCACCTAGTAAAGGTTTATCAGGAAACAAAGTACAAACCACACCTAACTACCAATTGGCATGGGAAAGACAATCTGGCATAGTAATAGATTCACAGGGGTGGAAACAAATATGGGAAAGTGTCAGACATACCTCAGCACCTAATTGTAACCCTCCTGTTCCCTGGGGTTACTAGAATCCCATCAGTGTTAGTGTTAAGTAGGGAAGGCAGCTAGTGATTATCTAGTTATATGGATTTTCACTCTGTCCCTCTCTGCTGCTTGGTTTCAGCTGAGAGCTGGAGAGGTGATGTCATTTAGAACTCTCGCAACAACATAAGCCACACAGCTTTTGTTGTGAGTGAAGGAGTGTTAGAATTCTGAAGTCAGTTCAGTGGAGGAGCTCAGAGAGTGAGCAGTGTGGAGTGTCTGTTTTTCTCACCCTAGTGGAAGACTGCCTGTTCCTGACTAGTGAAGTGGTAGAAACTGTCTCCATGAATTCCTGTGCCTTTATCACATGTGGGATGAAGGGGACTGCTGTGGATTTTAGGGGCAATCCCCTGGTCCAACCCAGAACTTTGGTGAAGCTGCCTGTGTGTACAAACTGTGAGTAGATTTCTGTCTGACAGTTACTCAGGATATGTACCTGCTTTTTTTCTGTGGGGTGACTCTCTAAAAAGGGACAATTTCACCCATTTTCTGTGAGGATTCCTCAAGAAGTTTGTGTTTTAAAGATCTCTTGACAATAGCGGATGTCCCATGTGTGGCTACCCTTTGTTCAGAACTTTAACCATACACCCATTGATGTAAATGTGATAAACATTTCAAGATAGCATCAATTTCTACAGTTTCGGTATTTGTGAGATGTAACTCTGAATGAATGGTTGAGTATGGACGTGGAAACAAAAGGTGGGAGACCCCCCCCCAATCTAGAGTGACCAGTTCAGCACTTCAGGTTCTATAAGGGCGCCTGTTTTCTATCAGTGCATGTGGCCAATTCCTGAAGAAGTTTTACCCTTCATATGTAGGTTTTCTCCAGTTTACCGGTTTTATGTGGGTTTCTGTAAGTTTTGTGCCTTGTGTGCTCCATCGTGGCCCATGTGCCACCTTCCTATCCTATACCATATGGAAATGTACCAAGTACTGGCCTAGTGCCACCTTTCCAGAAGATTTCATGTGTTTTCACAGTGGCTAGCTCCACAATTTTCCAGATGTCCAATCCTGTGTCATATGGGAACTGTTCTAAGTATTGGCCTAGTGCCATTTGAGGAGAGATTTTGTGTGTTTTCTGTGGTTAGTTCCACAGTCTAGTGTCTATCCTATGCTATATGGGAGTTCGAGTTCTGTTTCTACAGAGGTGTTTCTGCATTGCCTTGTGCTAGTGTAAACCCTTGGGGGTCCATCTTTGCTTTTGTGTTTCCAACTGTGTTTCAGAATAAAGCCACGCTCTGAATTAGACAAATCTAATAGATTTCTTTGACTGGGTGACCAAAGTAGTAGACCAGGGAGAGGCTGTGGACATGGCCTACCTAGATTTTAGCAATGCATTTGATACACTCCCACACAAAAAGATTAATACACAAGTTAGCCAGCCTTGGAGTGGGTCTCAAGGTGGTAGCCTGGATAAAAAATTGGCTTGACAACAGGACGCAAAGGGTAGTAGTAAACGGAGTCCACAGTGAAGAAAGGAGGGTTACTAGTGGGGTACTTCAGGGTTCAGTACTGGGACTGGTCCTTTTTTAATGTCTTTATGAGTGACATTGCAGAGGAACTGGAAGGAAAAGTATGTCTCTTTGCAGATGACACAAAGATCTGCAACAGGGTTGATACACAAGACAGAGTGGAAAGAATGAGAAGGGACTTGGCAAGGTTGGAGGAATGATCAAATGTATGGCAGCTCAGATTCAATGCAAAGAAGTGCAAGGTAATGCACCTGGGAAACAAAAACCCAGGGGAAGATTACACAATGGGGTGTGAGATACTGACAACAGTAAAAATGGAAAGGGACCTGGGGGTAATTATATCAGATGACCTAAAAGTGGGCAAGCAATGTGAGAAGGCAGTAAGGAAGGCTGGGGGATACTGGGATGCATAGGGAGAGGCATCAATAGTAGAAAACAGGAAGTTGTTATCCCTCTGTACAGACAGTTGGTGAGACCCTATCTGGAGTACTGTGTGCAGTTCTGGAGACCCCATCTTTGCAAAGACATAGACAGAGTGGAGGCTGTCCAGAGGAGGGCAACCAAAATGGTGCAGGGTCTGCACCAGAAGACATATGAAGAAAGACTAAAGGAGCTTAATATGTATACCCTTGAGGAAAGAAGGGAGAGAGAGGACACGATAGAAACTTTCAAGTACCTCAAGGAATCAACAAAGACCAAGAGGGTAGCATCTTTCAGAAAAAGATGTGTAAGAACAAGGAAGCACAATTTGAAGATAGAGGCAGGATGGCTCAGGGGTAATGTGAAAAAGTATTTTTTCACGGAGAGGGTTGTGGATGCATTGAACAGCCTCCCTGAGGAGGTCGTGGAGTCAAGAACAGTGGCGGAATTCAAAGAATGCATGGGACAGACATAAGGCAGTCCTAGTGGGGAGTAGGAGGAAGTAAGTTGTTGGTTAACTAGGATCTGCAACTTATCTGTTAGGTAGGAAAATGGGCAGACTAGGTGGACCAAGCGGTCCTTATCTGCTGTCAAATTCTATGTTTCTATGTTTCCAGAATCCCAGTCTGGTATGGATGATCTAGTTCCTGCTTCTTGTGTGGATTTACTAGGTACCCCGGTCCAGAACTGCAAATCTAGCATAGCCTTAGCAAACATTCTCTCCTCAGGACCTGGGTTTTGGTATAGGTCTGGTTGTGTCTAGTATGTACACACACCTTGTGTCTTTCTACTACATCTGCAAATTGCATTAAATTGCTTTGTACCCCCATCCCTCTCTTTTCCCCTAGACTAAGGGAGGTCTGCCTACTGGTTAAATAAGGGTCCAGTGAGGGGTTACATAATAACTGGAGAGAATTCAGGTGAAAGACTCTCAGTAGATTTTTCCTCGCCCCTAACAGAACTAAACACTACACAGCGGACGGAACAGACTGGTGCTGGTGAGGATGTGGGATGGAGGGGAATTACTATCACATATTCTGGAGCTGTCCCATAGTGTGACCCTTCTGGACAGAGATAGAAGTGGAATATAAAAAAACATTATAGGGACAGAAGAACAATTAACCTTTGAACACATGATACTGGGGAAGCTACCCAAAGGTGAAAGAACAAATAAACAAAAATAATTTGCAGGCATCCTACTGGCAGCTGCTAGCAAAGCCATTACTAAAAAAATGGTTGAGCCCAGAGCCACCAACCATAGCAGAATGGGTGATACTAATCAAGGGGATTTACGGAAATGAAAAAAATGACTGCTGACATATGATTGCAAACAAAGAAATCTAAAGGGGTCTGGCTTCCATTTATTAGCTTTATCGAGGAACAGGAGGGAACATCAATTCTGTCACAACAGGCACAGGGATACTGAAATAAGCAGATGAACCAAGTCATATAGAAAAATTAAGAAATCCACACTGTACACAGTTATGTCTACAGTTGTTTATTACAATGTTTATTTTAAAGGAACTGTTATGAGAAACGCATATATGGAGTCATATAAGGAATATAAAAGAAAAGGTCTAATCAGTCACAAGACATGCACCTGTAATGGGTTACAGAATGTACACTGCATATAGGGAAAGTGGGGAACAGATGTTGTTTTCGTACAGGTCCTGTATCAATGTATTTTATATCTGAAAGAAAAAGACACAGAAACAAGGTTAAAAGAAACAGAAGGAGGTTATCATAGAACTTGATGGCAGAAAAGGACCCCATGGTCCATCCAGTCTGCCATTATCCCCTGCTAAACTATCTGCCTCCATCCTTGGGAACCCACCCTGCTCCCCATAACCCTTTATGTCTGTCCAAGCCCTCTTGAAACCAGGCACTGTCTCCTCCCACACCTCCTCTGGAAGCCCGTTCAGGCATCCACCACCCTCTCTGTAAATTGCCCTCTCATGTTTCCTCTGAAGTTTCCCCATGCAGCCTCAGGCCATGCCCCTTGTAGCGGTGTCCTTTTCATTTGGAATAAGCACACTGGGCCCATTTGTTTATTCCTTTGACATATTTGAAGGTCTCTATCATGTCCCTCTCTCTTCTGATCTCTAGTGTGTATAGCCCCAGATCATTACTTCCCTGTTCATATGGTTTGCCCTTCATCCCTTGCACCATCTTGGTTGCTCTTCGCTGAACTTTCTCAATCAGATCTATATCCTTGCACAAGTAAGGCCTCCAGAACTGGACTCCATACTCAAGGTGCAGTCTCACCCTAGCTTGATACAGGGGCACCAGGACTTCCCTCATCCTGTTGGTATCTCCTGCTGGTAATTCCCCTGCCTATACTTGCCAGCATCCCATATGCCTTCTCCGCTGCCCTTGTACACTGTTTCCCCACCTTAAGGTCACTGGAGACTACTATGCCTAGATCCTTCTCCTGCTCCATAGTCCTGATTCTCTCCCCTCTCATTTTGTACCCTGTCCTCGAGTTTCTGTGTCCCAGGTGCATAACCGCACACTTCTTGATGCTGAGTTTTGGTTGCCAGGTCTCTGCCCACTTCTCTAGCACCTTCAGGTCTTGTCTCATGTCTTCCACTCTCCTTTAGTGTCAACCCTATTGCAGATTTTCATGTCATCCACAAAGAGTGCCACACGTCCCTTCAGTCCATCCACTATGCATATATAGATACTGAAGAGGCGGTCCCAACACTGACCCTGGGGTACCCACTTGTCACCCGCCCCATCCTACAGTGCACCCCATTTACTACCACCCTCTGGGTCCTGTCTGCTAGCCAGTTTTCCACCCATCTAGTTATTTTGCCTCCCATCCCCATACTTCCCAGTTTGCTGACCAACTTTCTGTACAGTACGGTGTCGAAGGCCTTGCGGAAGTCCAGGTAGACCACATCCACTGCCCCCCTTCATCCATTACCTTCATCACCCAGTTGAAGAATTCTTTTAGATTGGACTGGCATGATTTCCCCATTGTGAACCCGTGCTGGTTGTTGTTCAGCAATCTGTTCACCTCTAGGTACCATGTTACCCTTTCCCTGATGAATGTCTCCATGACTCTCCCCACCACTGCGGTGAGGCTGACTGGACGATAGTTCTGCCTCACCTATCTGCTCCCCCCCTTGTCTATTGACATGACTATAGCTTTCTTCCAGTCCTCCGGCACCTTCCAGTGTCCAAGGACAGGTTGACTAGCCTTGCCAGTGGGGCAGCCACTGTGGGGCAAATCCTTCCTTAGCTCCCAGATCACCCTCAGATGCAATCCATCTGGTCCCATGGCCTTGTCCACCCTCACCCTGCCCAGTTCCTCCCTGACTCTCTCTCTCTCTCTCTCTGTGCTAAAGGGTCTCATTTCCACCCCTTCATCCCCCCCCCCTCAAGTCCGGTCCCCGTCCCTCCCCCTTCTTTGTAAAAATCGAGTAGAAGTACCTGTTTAGCTCTTATGCTTTCTTATAGTCATCTTCCAGTGGCTCCCCACCCTCCCCCAGAGCCTTGTGATCCCTTGACCAGTCTTCCTCCTATCCCTCACGTATCTGAAAAATGTCTTTTTACCCCCTTGGCCTACTTTGCTATCTGTTCCTCCGTGTCAGCCTTTGCCCTCCTAATCTCCTTCCTTGCTATCCTCCTCAATTTCCTGTAGGCTTTCCTGTCCTTCTCCTTCTGCATTTCCTTATATTTCCTAAATGCCCTTCATCTGCCCCTGCCACCCTTGCTACATCCCTGTTGAACCACAGTGGCCTCCTGCTTCTTGCTCCCTTACGTACCCTCCTCATACATGCGTGTGTGGCCTCTCTGACACGGTCTCTAATAGCCCTCCATAGTTCCTCCACTTCCTTCATTTCCCCATACCATCTATCACTTCCCTTACTATCCTTCGCATCCTATTAAAGTCTGCCCTCCAGAAGTCCAGCACCATTGTGCTGGTTCAACCTACTTCCTCCCACCCTCACCATAAACTTTATGGTCCCTGAGTCAGCTATTTCCCAGCTCTTCCCTACTACCACCACCTCTCGTTCTTTCCATTAGTCAGGACCATGTCCGGCAGGTTGTTCCCCCTAGTTGGTTCTCTGACTGACTCCTGAAGGAACACCCCCTGCAGCACTTCCAAATTTTCTCTGCTTCTAGTCGAAGCTGCATCAAGGATGGCCCAGTCAATGTCTGGGAGGTTTAGGTTACCCACCAGTAGCATTTCCCTTTTAGAGCCACCCTCGCTTTGTCCTGCGTCTTCTTCCTGTCCTGCTCTTCCCCTTGGTGGGTGGTCTGTACACCACTCAAAGTCTCAAGGATTCCTCTGTCCTTCTGCTTATTGTCGCCCATAGTAATTCAGCTTCCTCGTTGCCCTCTCGCCCCTCCATCACCTTCACATCTTCCCCAATATATAAGGACACCCCAACCCCCTTCTTGTTCTTCCTTATCAGCCTGAAGCCAGGAATCTCTGTCTCCCCACATGTGAAATTCCATCCACCACACCTCTGTGACCACTATTATGTCCAGCCTATCATGTGCAATGATGGCTATTAGCTCCTCCATCTTATTTGCCAAGCTTCTATCGTTAACCACCAAGCCTTTCCACCATTTTTCTCCTTCCTCAGCTTCCCCCAAGAGCTTACTAGAGCCTATATCTACAATTTCTTTCTGTTATAAATGCATTCAAATTAATAAAATGGATGCATGGTGGTGGGGGGGTCAAAGAACAGTAAGATAATAGTTACAATAAGAAATACAGATGGAAAGTTGGAGAGGGGAAGAAGAATGACAAGCCACACAGTCAGAGCTGGAGGATCCCGGAGGCATCCAAAAGCAGGAAGGAAAGGTCAATACCACAGATAAAAGGTAGGGCATGCTCTAAAAGGTTATTATCCCTTTTTGTTTCTTATCAATTATCTTATTTTATAGGACTAGGATCCAAACCATGGAGCTGACACCCGCCTCAGAAGTTGCCACAAAATTCTGGAGGTGTGGAGTGGGATCCCTGTGGCTCACCCCTGCTGTGAGCATCTTGTCCGAGTTTGGTTTGTACTTTAGTCTCTTCCCAGCTCACTCAACCTCTCCAGGTAACCTCTTTCTATTATTTTACCTCCAAGTGGGAAATTACAGGGGAAGGTAAGGTTAGACACGTTCAAGGTATGGGTCACGTGATGTCTGCTGTCTGGTAGCTGCTTTCTGGAGGAGCTGCCTTCCTACCCTTCATCATCCTGCCTATTCTCTGATTTTTAAAACTTCTACCATCCTAATCTTGCTGCCTCTTGGAGCCTGCTTATCTGTCACTACTGAGGATCACTTTATTTCCAGCCAGTTTGCCTCCAGGTACTCCATCAGCTCTCCTTCAGCACAGTCTCCATTAATTTCCTCATCGCTGATGTGAAACTGAGTGGCCTGTAATTGTTAGCCTCCTCCATTCTGCCACTCTTGTGTAGATGAACCACATTGGCTCTCCTGTAGTCCTCTGGAACTACCCTCGTCTCTAATGAGGTGCTCCACCTCGGGCTACTTGGGCTGTGTGGCTGGGTGTTTGTGTTTGTCTCTGTCAATAGTTTAGTTTTGTGGATCTTCATGTGTTTTGGCTTGGAGGAACTAGACCATTCTTAGACCATTCTTGGATATATGATCTATGAAAGTTTCCTGGATTAAGACACTGGAAAACATCACCAGCAGATATTGGGATTCTCATTATAAATCAACTTTTTTTGGAAGTCATCACAATCAAAAGTAAGTACAGCTAAGAAATTCTACAAGCTCTGACCTGGGAAGTGCAAACTGAATCCACATTTCTGTCTACCTTGTTGTTAAAGGGAACTGCATGTCTTTGAGAACCATTCACAACTATTTAAACAAAGGAAAGACACTGACAAAGGGTTTTAACTTCCTGCATATGCTCCAGGCCAGTGTTCCAGGAATTTAACACATCCTTTGTCTTGTTACTATAGATCAAACAGTTTACTGGTCATTTTCCTGTGGATTTGATTATTTTACATCATTTGGCAATGGGGCAAATCCTCCGCTGAAGAGCACACCACGAAAATTGATCTGTCCCTGGTCATGTGTGAGCCTTGGGTTTCCCATGTAAACCTTCTCCTGTCTTTTCTGTCTCTCTCCATTTGTTATCCACTGTGTCAACTTCCTCTCTCCTCCTACCCCACGCAACCCCCCACTGTAAGCATCTTGACATCCTACCTTCATTATTTAACCATGGCAAATACCCTTTATTTCTATCTGAGGCACCCCATTACTAAAGACTGGGTGCAAATGACCGCCCTGGCTGGAAAAATCATATTTGAGCACTGTTGTTAGCAACCCTCCTTTGTTGGGATCCTAGGTGACTGCACTGTATCCAAACCTGCAGCATGCAGAGGGAAGACGTTACATGGTATGAGCTACGGAAGATATCCCTCAAACTGCTGCTCCTCCTACTTCTCATGTCTGGTGGGATCCACCCAAACCCTGGCCCTGGCTCAAACATTAAGATAAAGCCTGCAAAAACTGAAAACGGGCTATCCATTGTTACCCTAAATATCTGCAGCCTCCTTCCTAAGCTGGCATCTCTTCAAGTCTTTATTGGACAACATAATCCTGACATACTTGTGATTGTTGAGACCTGGCTAACACCTAGCACTCTAGATCATGCAATCTCGCTCCAAGGCTACAACCTCTTCAGACTTGACCGGGTACAAAGAAAGGGGGGCAGATGTATTTTTATATAAGGATTACCTCTCGTGCCACCATGCCAGTTTCTCCCCAGAAAACAGCCTAGTACAACTTCTTCCTGTCAAGCTTCTCCTTGGTGCTCATAACAAAGTGCTTACCGTGGCTGAGTCTATCCCCTAAAGACCCACGAGCTGGGCTCCAGTCTATCCTTGAATTTGCAAGATTACAACCTCCTGACTCTGAGCTCCTCCTTCTCGGTGATTTCAATATAAATTGGCTTGCCTCAGATATCGGACCCAGCAGGGATACTATCCTAGCAACCAACCTAACACAGATGGTCAACTCCCCTACTAGAAAAAACTACAAGACTGGAACCAGCACTCTCATTGACTGGATTCTTACTAATCGCCCGGACGGATAAAAAACACCACCGTTCTCTCCGACTCCCTCAGTGACCACTCCCCTGTGATCTGTATCTTGACAAATAAATTCCACAAACCACCTCCTAAAACCATCCTAAGTCAAATGCTACCGCATGGAAACCTTGCTAAGCTAAAGACCTGCCTCCTACAACAAGACTGGTCCCCTATCTACAATATGCTGGATGTGGACGCTGCCCTAGACTTCTTCATTAAAACTTTCAACACTGCCTGTGACACCTAAGCACCTTTCAAAAAATTTAAAATCAAAGCCCTCTCTAATCCCTGGCTAACAGCCAAACTACTGGCTCAGCTTAAAGCACGTGACCATCTTTGGGCTATAGCCAGGGCCACAGGCTCCATAACAGACTCACTTAACTATAAACAGGCGGCAAACCTATGCACTTCACAAATCAGGCAAATGAAGAGCTCCTATTTCAAGAATGCTCTAGAAACCACCTGGGGTGACGGGAAATCCTTCTGGGACAATATACATAATATTACGGGCAAACAGTCTAAATCCTCTCCCACGGCAATGAACATTGATGGCTCCACTACCTGTGACCCTAAGACTATGGCCGATGCCCTGAATAAAACCTTCACTGACCTCAGTGGTGTCCTTTCACCAGGCTTCTTCCAGGACTTGTCAGTTCCAAAACTCGTATCCCAAACCACCTCGCCAGACAAACCGCTATTTCACTTTAAAATAGTTAAGACATATGAAGCATACAGATACATAAAAAAGACCTGCTCTAAATCTAGAAATAGCAGTGACACCATTGATCTAAAACTTCTGTCCCTCACCTTGGAAAAAGTGATCCACCCCCTCACCAAAATTCTCAACCTCACCCTGTGCCAAAGTCAATTCCCCAACACATGGAAGGCCGCTATAGTCACACCAATTATAAGGGGTGACAAATCACACCAGGAACTATCAGCCCATATCTATACATCACACCTCACAAAGCTCTTGAGCGGATGGTGGTGGATCAACTATCAGACCACCTGCAAAAGTATGATCTACTCTGCATTCAGCAACACAGATTTAGAAAAGGACACAGTACGTTGATGGCCCTACTTGATTTCTCTAGTGAAACTCACAAAGCCTTGGATAAGGGTTATTTAACCAGAGCTGTTTTCTTAGACCTCACAAAGGCCTTTGACACTGTTCACCATAGCCTTCTAATCTCTGTTCTGCTCAACATTGGGCTAGTCGAGGGACCTGGAGCCTGGGTAAAAAGTTACCTGGCACAACGTTTTCAAACAGTAAAAATCTCTGAGGTTCTCTCTGACTCCAAACCGGTCCTCTCTGGTGTCCCCCAGGGCTCAATTTTAGGTCCTCTCCTCTTCAGCCTATTTCTAAACTTGCTTCCTAAATCCTGCCCTGAAAAATTAATACTCTATGCTGATGACGCTGTAATTCTCTCCTCCCATAAGGATCCAAATCCACTACGACAGAGCTTGCAGCTTGCTTTCTCATGTGTTGAAAAGTGGTTCCTTGAGCACAAACTGGTCCTAAATAAAAAAAAAAAAAAAAAAAAGTCATGCTTTTCGCCAGTCATCAAAACAGAAATAGGCATACTCCACTTGTCATAAAACTTCTCTTGGAAATACACTAGAACAAGTGACTCGGTAAATGTTATCAAGATGACCAATGGAATTAATAGCAGCAAGTTTGTCAAAGACAGACGTTTGGGATCAAAATGGGTAGTGACATGGTGAAAGTAATGAACATATTGTCATGGACTTGAGCATTTCTTAGTAAAGTAACAAGGTGCTTGATTAGGATATCATGAAACATATCCAAGATTTCTAGCAGTAGACATAGAAATATTAACAGAATTTGACATACATATAGTAATGCAGTCATTTGATTTGCATGAGGACAATACCATTTAGCCATTCTTCTATCATGGATAATATCTGGAATCGTCCTGTGTCCAAGTCCCTGAAGAGATTGTTAACAGTGGCAATTATGTAAGAACCGTAGGTGAAGCATAAAAGTTAATGGGCAATATATTGCTTGTCTGCCTCCTTGTTATTTTGAAAAATCAGTTCATTAATCTTATTTCTAGTATCATTGAACCCTTTGGCAATTTTCTGCATGTTATAGACAGTAAAACATTCTTCGTTACTTAAACCATCTACACCATGTAACAGTGGGGTAGGATATCATTTTTAACAGCTTGCTGAAAATTAAGTGGTTGTGCTTTAATATCAGCTATATCTGCCCTATTCAGATAGACATACCTGAGCCAAAAGGCCAGAAGGTGTCTACTGCACAGTAACATCTGCAGTATCACGCCTAGTGCGTGGTCTAAGCTTTAAGCGCGTTAGGTGTGGGTCTAAAACTCCTACATGATCAGTGGTATGGGGTCCACTGACTGAATCATTAGTGCATGTTTGGTAAGCAGCTACAATATCAGTAAGCATCATACTGAAAAACTTAGAAGTGTTGGTCATGTGACAGAGACCAATCTCAACCATATTCCAATGTGTAAGATTGAAAATAACTGGGACATGCATAAACTGTACATTATTAATCAAGACTCCTGGAAGGGAAATATAGAAACATAGACTTTGACGGCAGATGAGGACCGTTTGGCCCACCTAGTCTGCCCATTTCCCTACCTACAGGATAAGCTGCAGATCCTAGTTAACCAACAGCCTATTTCTTCCTACCAAGTCACTAGGAGGACCATCCTCCTGGGAAGAGCGATCAGTCATTTCTTCTTTGGTGGGTGGAACTACGGAGAGAACAAGAGCTTCAGTAGCTACATAGTTACGAAGACAGAAAGCACGGATCTCCTCAGAGGTGAGGCAATAACAAAAGGCAAGATCTATTAGAGCAGTAAGGTTGTAGTGACCAGTATGTCTGGGAGAAGTCTGTCAAATAGAAGTGTACCATTGGGTGAGATGCCGTGATTAGGCCATCTGTGGAAAGTACCTTTGGGTAAACAAGCTACGGGAGTGTCTAACCGCTAAAGATCAGTTTCCCATTGTATTTGCAATGTGGATTTGTCTGGAGCTACTACCATGGCATTAAAATAGACATCTGAGCCTTCCTTAACAGTAATCATTTTGTTGGGAACATTGATATGAGCTCCCACTGGGGCTGAGTGTTCAAGTTTGCTAAGCAAGTGTTTTACACGTTGTTTGTGTGCAGTTGATAGGGGTTTGTTCTGAGAGTTAGTCAGAGAAAGTAGTCTCACTAGGATCCGATAAGGAGGTGCAAGATAGCCATCTTGCCAATGTATCTGAAAGAAAACAGAAAAGGATTAAGTGAGGGGTACTATTCCACCCTAAATGGGTTAGGAAAAGTAATTTTAGTCACCTTTATACAACTTGAGCTGATTAGCATGGAACCACTTGTCGGTGGTCTGTTTTTGCTGTTTAACTTGGACCTGATAGATAGCAGGACTTAGTTTGTTGATCATGGGATATGGGCCTTCCCATTTGCTGGCAAATGAATGACTTGGTTGTCTGTATTGGAGGAGCATCACTCCATTTATTGTAGAAGTCGGATTTACAACCTTTGAGTTGTGGACTCATTTACAAAGGCACCTCGTCGCAGGGAGGGAAGACATGTATACAGCGTGAGTACAACAGTGGTAACATACAGGTGCAATACAGATAAAAGTAAGACTCATTTACAGCAGTGGTTTACAGATAAGGTTTCATACAGAAGTTAGAATCGAGATAAAAATATTACAATAATAGAGGGTACCACCCTGGATGTACCAGGGAGGAATACCTATGGTGGAAAACAGCGGGTGGGGAAGATGGGGGTGGGTGTGAGAACAGCAGACCAGTGGACATTGTCTCCAACTTGCCAGTCAACTTCTTTGACATGCTTATTAAAATGAGCTTTAGCTTGTTGTTGAGCTTTACCCATATGATTGGCAGCGAACAGATGTGTCTTCATGATGTCATCATGAAGTTTTTCAACATACTTATCCACAGATACTCTATCTGCAGTAGGGGTTTGGAGGTCAATCAACAGGTGCTCAGGTAATCTCATGGCTCTACCAGTCATAACCTCATAAGGTGTAGTCTGGGTAGTTGCTGCAGGAGTGCCCCTGATTGTCATCAGTAGTAGTGGCAAGAAGGAATCCCAATCCTTGGGATTCTCATTGATGAATTTGCATAACATCTGTTTGATTCTTCTGTTTGCTCTTTCTACCTAGCCTGAGGATTGAGGATAAGGGATGTGAAATTTCTGATCTACTCCAAGTAATTGGAGTGTCTGCTTCATCAGCTCAGCTGTAACACTGGTTCCCTGGTCTGAGTCTACCTTTAGGGGTAGGCCCACCTGGAGAACAATTGATCCACCAGGATCTTGGCAGTTGTCTGTGCCGTGTTATTCTCAGTGGGAAATGCTTCCACCCACTTAGAAAACAAATCTGTGATAAGTGCATACTTGTTGTTCTTGCTGAAGTTGGTCAAGGGGCCAATAAAATCGATTTGTATCACATTCCATAGTCCAGTTTGTCTTTGTAGCAACAATTTGGTGTTTCTTTTCACTGAAATTGGGTTTTTGTGGGCACACACTATGCAGTTGCCCACATAGTGCTCTACATCTTTGGCCATACCAGGCCACCAGACGATGGTTTTAAGTCTCTGGAGGGCATTGTTTGCCCCCTGGTGTCCACCAGTGGGGGAATCATGAACCACATGGATGAATTTGGTTTGCAAAAATTGTGGTACAACCCACAGTTTGTCACCTGTATCTTCTTTTTGTTACCAGATGAGCGTCTGCTCACTAGACAGATGTATATTGTCTGAGAGTCTCTTGTATGGACTACCAGCCGGTAGTGCCTGTTCAATCCCTTTGTTCAGGAATTTGAACACATCTTTTAGCTCTGGGTCAGATTTCTGTGCAGCAGAAAGGTCCAGGTACTGGTTTCTGCCTGGTGTTGGCGGCTAAGATAATAGCTGCTATAGCTACTGGGTGAGTCATTGTCCATGTCCCCGCCCCGAGCTCCTGTTTTGACAAGTGAGTCCACTTGATCATTGTATTCCTGGTAAGGGTCAGTTTTACAGTTAGCCTTTACCTTGTGGATGTACAGTTTGTGAGTAAACTGTTACTGTCAGGGTGTGCATATACACAAACAGATCCTTGTATTTGACAGATGTGCCATCAGGGGATGTAAAGTTATTTTTCTCCCAGAATGGTAGAAACTCAGTAAGGAAAAGCAGACCCAACTGGAGTCTGCAAAGATGATAGCATTCTTGTCACCATGGGGCATGACCTCTAAAGCACAGGCCACAGCTGCCAATTCGGCATACTGTGAGGAGATAAGTGCATTTCCTAGAAATGCACCTGAAATCACCATCTTGATCTAATATGAGCACACCAAATCCTGCTACCTGCTCTCCATCCACATAGGAGGCAGAGCCATCTGTAAAGATGTGGTACATGCTGATATCTTCTAAAACATCTGGTGTAGCCGGTAAGAATGGTCCCGGCTCAAGTAAATCAGGAGGTTGGAGTGCACAGTCATGGGGCTTACCTGTGTAGAGAGGGCCATGGGCCGAAATGGATGGCATTTTTGTAGGTAATACTTTGATGTTCCTTTCCTGCAAAAACAAAGACCAATGGGTAAGTCTGGTGTTGGAAACTGAACCATCTTTTACTTTGTCTGAAAGCAGAAAGTTAGATGGGGTGTGACAGGTATGCAAGACAATAGGTGCATACCCAGTGATGTACAAAAAATGCTTGACAGCCCAGAAGGTTGCCAGAAGTGTTCTTTCACAGAGACTATACTTTCTCTCTACTGGAGACAGCATCTGAGAAGCATCGGCAATGGGCCTGAGGAGTCCATTGTACTTTTGTGCCAGCACTGCAGACATGGCCACATCAGATGTGGCAGTTTCCAAATGGAATGGGAGATTTGGGTTAGGATTAATCAGTGCTGGGGCTGAGGCTAAGGCCTGTTTGAGCTGTGTAACAGCTTCAGTATGAGTGGGGCCCCATGTCCATGGGACGTCTTTTTTCAGAAGTTCATACAAGTGAGCAGCATTCAAGGCAAAGTCAGGGATAAAATCCCTGGAGTAGTTTACCATTCCTAAAAAGGGTCTGAGTGTTGCCACGCTAGTAGGAAGTGGCAGATCTTGCAAGCTCTGGATCTTCTTGACAGCTGGGCTTCTGCCTTGGTCTGTGATATGTAGGTAAAGGAAGATGACCTCTTCTTCACACAATTGTGCTTTAGAGAGGTTGCACTTGAGGCCTGCTCTCTTGAGGAGAGACAGAGTTCATCTAGAAGGGCCAAATGATCTTCTTTCATGGTGGTTGCTAGGAGCAAGTCATCCCATCCTTCATGTGGAGATGGAAGGCGGTAGGGCTGTTGTGGAAGCTCTGAGGAAGACAAGTCCAGATGTATTGGCGTGCATCAAAGATGAAAGCAAATTTGTATTGGCTTTCCTGTGCTAATGGGAGTGACCATAACCCATTAGAAATGTCAAGAGCTATGACCCACTTTTTGTCAGGTGTCAACAACTTGAGCACAACAGGTGCTGATGCCACTGTTGGGGTGGAACCCGGGGTAACTTGATTACGTTTCCTGTGATCAATTGTGAGTCTCCATGTGGCTTTTTCACAGGCCAAATAGGTGAATTAACAGTGGAGACACAGGTCCTAATCACTCCTTGCTGTAGCAGTGATTAGATGGTCTCCCTCAGTGATGGCAAGGCTTCAGCAGGAAATGGGTATTGCTTCTGCCTCACAGGGTTAGGCCTAGTGATCTCAATGGTAGTGTGCATCCTACCACAGTTGTGCTTGTTGGTGGCAAGCATGTCAAGGTGTTTTTGCAGCAAAGGTGCAAGTTCAGGAATAAGAATACAGGTCATGACTTTTGAACAAAGACATGATGTCATACTCTTGTTATGGGAGATGGCTGCTACCACGTGTGAGTCTGGAATGGTGACAGCATGCTATTGTCCTTTGATCTGAAGGAGTAGCCTGTTGGCTAAGTCCACTACACAGCCATGTAGTGCTAAGAAGTCAATTCCCAATATGCTGGGGTGATGACGAAAGACCATGAGGTCAAAAGCAAAATCAGTTCTGAGGTGGCCTACCACCACAGGTAGAGGAACAGATCAATAGGTCTGTAGCTGGGTACCATCTACACGCTGGACACTGGCCTTCCAGCCAGTAGACCAGTCAGATGAGACTGGGTCCTCATCATGAAGGACTGACATGACTGCTCCGGTATCCAGAAGCATGGTAAGTCGGTGGTCCCTGACTGTGGTCTTTACACAGGGCTGTCCATTTGTGTCAACAGTCAGGTCACTCACAATCCAAACTGGGGTCTGTAATTGTCAATCGGTATTTTCAGAATCATCATCAGCATCCTGTTCCTGGAAACTGAGGCCTGTAGGATGTTTCAAGGCCTCCTGAATGTCTTGCACAGGATACAAATGTACCTGTGACATCACAGACCCTGCAATTGCCTGAGTGCATTGTTCCTCCTTAGTTGACGCATCGGTCTGGCCAGTAACTGATGTCACAAAAGGATTCGTCTCTCGGCTGTTTGTTTGTTCAGTAGCTGAGGCCAGGAGAGGGTTCCCCTGACCTCATGCCTGTCCAGTGGCTGGAGCAAGGGCTGCTACGGTTCACGTAGGCTTAGCCGCTCTTTCAGCATAGATCTCCTTTAGTAATTTGTGGAGGGTCTCTTTCTCATCTTTGAGACTTCGATAGCTAGGACCATTGCAGTTCCGACCATCCTGTTGGACGTTTGTATTTTTCCAAATGCTTTTGTCTCTGTTTCTGTTGTTTTTGTAGTTTCGGTCCCCCATATGACTGCTTGTCATCAATCAGTCAATCAATCAAGTCTTTATTTAACCAGGCGTTCATCGTTGAGCAGAAGCTCATTTGCAAGATGGACCTGGGTGGAGCATGAACAATTATATATACAGGTCAACACAGGTATTTACAAGGCAAGACAGATAATACTGTTTACAGAGAGGAAGAAACAGAAGTTCATATGTACATAGAATTATACAGATATTGTGCAGATTACAGGATATTTACATACATAGAAGTGTCTATAGGAAGATAAAGCAGGTTATCTAAGGTTGGAAAGATGAACGGAAGAAAAATAAAATAAAAATATACACCAGGTAGAGAAGGTGGGGGAAGAGAGGGAGGTAGGGGGAGAAAGGCTAGGAGGCCACGGTGCACAGAGAGGAGTTGGTAAAACGGGATGGAGAAAAGGTGGATGGAGAAAAGGAGTATGTGTGAGCCCCAGGATTGAATGCTATAAAGTACGGGGCATGGTAGGATATCACAACCCAGGGGTAGTGAGCTCCTATCCAAGGTTGGGAAAGGAAGGATAAGGGGATGGACGGGCCTAGTGTTGGTAAGACAGGGGGATAAGAGAAAGAGAACAATTAGGCTTGTGAGGAGCAAGCTGGGGAGTCAGTACTTAAAATTGGGTCTAGGTGTGGCTATATACCAGTGCAGACACCAGTACTGGGTCTGAGCAGTGGAGGAGCTCGAGGGGGGGCTGGGGGGGCGGTCGCCCCTCCTGGTTGCCCCAGTGTGAGTAGTGGTGCCCCACCATGATCTTTATTCACTGTTTAGTGCCAATTGTGGAGCCCACAATTGACTGAATGGCCCACCCAGCTCCCAAACGCCCCCCAACCTGGCTCCGCCACTGGTCTGAGTGGAAGCAGTTACATACTTTCTAGTTGTATGGAAATAAAGTGTCTTGAAGGCATTTATACTGATTACAGTGCTTAATTTGAGGGTTTTTTGTAGCTCGTTCCATAAGGTAGGTAGCACGAAGCTTATGGCTGCCCTGCCAAAGTGGGATTTTGCTTTGGGTACTTTAAGTGTAATAGCTGAGTAACTTCTTAATGCGTATTTCCCAATTATACTCAGGGAAGACAGCAGGAGATATAGTAAGGCAGCTTATTAGAGATGGTTCTATAGGTCCAGAGAGCTGCGTTCCTGTGGCACCTGAACTTTAGTGATGTCTGCCACTGCTGCACATAGGGTGCAGTGATGCTATCAAAGGAAGTCCCGTTATAAACCTCAGCGTCGATGGTAGAGTGTGTCCAGTTTAGCCATGTAAGAGTTGGGGCATTGGCTGTAGAGGAAATCAGCGTAATCAACCAATGATGGGAAAATGGATTGGACCAGTTGTTTCTTGGCATCTCTGGTGAGAAATTGGTTGATTCTAAAAAACAGGCCAAGCCTTTGCCGAAGTCATTTTAGCAAGTCCTCTATGTTCAATGAAGGAGAGTCTTTGGTCTATCCAAACTCCCAGATACTTGAATTTTGTAACAAATTCTAGTTTTTCACCAAGAACTGTGGTAATTTGGGGAACTGTCCCACTGGACACAGGGTTAGCTGTACGGATGAAAGGGGAGAGGACCATCGCTTTAGTTTTTTTGGCGTTAAGGAGTAGCTTTTTTTGGAGGAGTTGGCTTTGCAAAAGGTTGAATTCTGACTGTAGGTCATTGCAGGCAGCTTTAGGTGTTGGGCGACTCATGTAGAGAACTGTATCATCTGCAAACAGATGAATGTTGGCTTCTTTTATACAGTAGTTGATGTTATTAATGTAGATTGCAAAAAGTAAGGGCCCTAATATAGAACCTTAGCACCCTCTTTGCAGAGTTTTAAGGGGACAGGCCTCCTTCAGCTTTAGCTTGTTGAAGGCGCCCTGTAAGATAGTCAGTAAACCAGCAGAGAGGAGGGGTCCACACCTATGGTTTGAAGGGAGGAGAGGAGCAGACTATGGTCGACGGTGTCAAAAGCCTTGCTTAGATCAAGGAAAACAGCACAAATAAAGTTTTTGCTCTCAAGATTACGCTGCCAGTCATTAGAAACTTTGGCGTGGGCTGAGATAGTGCTATGTTTAGCTCTGAATCCAGACTGCATAGGGTTTAGCAGTTCCATAAACTCAAGGTGAGTCCTCAGTTGTACATTTACAATTTTCTCTAGGAGCTTGGACAGGGCCAGAAGGAGAGAAATTGGCCTGTAGTTATTGAGATCGCCAGGGTCACCTGATTTGAACAGTGGTATGACATGTGCTGTCTTCCACATAGGTGGTAAGGTGCCCTGAGACAGGGATAAGTTAAAAGGTGGGTGACGGGTATTGCTAGTACGTGGTAGGCAATTTTTAGGAAGTAAGGGTCAAGGGTGTCGGCCCCAGCACTTTTTCTAGTATCCAACTGAAATAAGAGGTCCTCCACCTCTTTCAGTGAGGCAGGTTGAAGTGAGAAAGGCAGTGAAGCTATCTGAGTTCCAGGCAGTTGGCTGGCAGTCTGGGAGCGAAGTATGTTTGCAGGGGAGTTATCAAATGTCATGCCTGCAGTAGCAAAGTGGTTATTGAATGCGTCAAGTATATCCATCTTTTTGGTTATAGTCAAGTTGCCATAGGCAATCTTGGTCAGGAGTGAAATTCCTGGGGAATGGCCTAGCAGATCGTTGATTGTGTTCCAGAGCTTGATTGGGCTCTTTGTGGCAGAATCAAGTTTGGATTTGAAGAAGGTGGCTTTCGATTCTCTGATTGTTTTAGTACATAAATTTCGTAATCTCCTGAACTGGTTCCAATCCTCTGCAGTGTTCAGTCTGCGCGCTTTTTTCCAGAGCTTATCTCTTTCTAGAAGCAAGGACTTGATCTGAGGAGTGAACCATTTACAGGTTTTGGTCCTAGTTGAACTTTAATCAGGGGAGCATACTTATTAAGGGCCTTTGATAGAATGTCGTGGAAGATATTGTAAGCTGACTTAATAGTTTTGGCCAGGTAGAAATCTTGCCACTGAGGGGAGTACTTAAGCTTATTTAGGTAGACATGTTCATTGAAGTTGCACCTGGATCTCTTCATAGAGAACTTGCTGATGGGTGCTGGGTTGTTGGTGGATCTTACTCCCGCAATAAAACAATGGTCGCTGGCGTCTCAGAAGACATCAGCATGGGAGAAGTGATGAGGTTTGCTCACCATTAGCACATCAAAAGTGTACTTTTACTGGGGTTCTTCATGTTTGGGCGTGTTGGTTCAGTAATAAGTTCGTCAGCCCATGTTTATCACAGAAGGATGCAAAGGGGGCAGCTGTGTTAGAGAGCCAGTCAAAGTTGAGGTCTCCTAAAATAGTTTCTGGCAGCCCCTGTCCCAACTTGTCACTTAGATATGACACAAGCTGTAGGCCAGCAAACGGTGGTCTGTAGCATCCTACTATGCAGAGTGCAATAGTCTGTGTAATTTCCACTTTGAGAATTAGGCATTCGAATTCGCTGGTGACAGATGCCGAGGATAAGCAGAAGGCAGAAAATTTGTCTTTAACGTAGATAGCCACCCCTCCTCCTCCTCTGGCATGCCTATCAGCTCTGAACAAGGCATAGTTGGGGATGTTTACTTCTCTATCAATGGTGCTGGATCTAAGCCAAGTTTCGGAAATCACAAGTATGTCAGGAGAGGTATGATTTACCCAGGTTTGTATTAAGGTTATCTTTTTAAGGAGGCTACATACATTAATATGCAAGAAGCTTATTCCTTTTAAATTTGCTAGTTCTACTGGTGAAGCAATAGCTTCTGGGGGGCCAGGGTTGAGTTCTGTGTTGCCTGAACATAGCAGGAGGATAAGTAGGATTTTCTAAGGCGCTAATTATAAACTTGTAATTCCTGCCTTCCTCCTGTCTAGTGGATATGATGTTTTAAGGGACTGGAAAGTAGCCACCATAGAAGAGCTGATCTGTTGTAGCCAGAGCTAATACCCCTACCGCAATAGGCAGGGAGGAGATAGAAGTCTGAGTGGTGGGAGGTGGGCCTTGTGGTGGGGGAGTGTTATAAGTACTACTGGTATGTGTGGTCCAAGAGCAGGGTTCGAGGTATTGGTACTTGGAATCACGGAGGCAATTAAAGGATAAGTTGCCAAGTGGTATACAGCACAAGGTGCCGTTGTAGACCAAACATGATGGTAGTTCAGGTGTCCAATGCTGGGCAGGTGGTATCAGCAGAAGAAGGGGCAGTATAAGGAGCCATATAGGGCCCGACATGATGGTACCTCAAAAAAGGAGCCACTCAATTAGCCCAGGGGCTAGTGGGGTTGCTGGATTAATGCAGCTTATCAGTAGCTTTTTGATCCAGGTCAACCCGAATTTGATAGCATTAAAAATATTTAGTGGTGAAGGCCCATCCCCCGTTTCCTCCTCCTATCTGCCCCCCTTACCCTGAAATTACCAATACCCACCATCGGCCGCACACAGCACAAATGCCGAAGACCTACTACTCGAACAAACCGCAACCAACTCAGGTCTCTCATTCTTCTTCTTCTTCTGACAGGTAATATCCACCCAAACCCTGGACCCCAAATTTCCCCACCATCCCACCCATCGCTGGAAATGGCTTGCGCATCGCCTCACTAAACATTTGCAGCCTGCAAAAAAAATGGGACTCCTTTCATAGCTGGGTACTCCAGAACAACCCAGACATCATTGCCCTGAGTGAAACCTGGCTCTCCCCCTCTGTCCCCGACTCAGCAGTTAACCTCCCTGGATACTGCCTTTATCACTCCGACCATATGGGAAAGCGAGGGGGTGGCTATGCTGCCTACCTCAAGGACTCCCTCACTGGCCACCTACTTCCCCTGCCCATGCTAACATCCAGGGCCCAGGCCCTCACCCTAAAAATAACACTAGTTAGGTCTACATCCCCTCTCCTCCTCACCACGGCCTATGTCCCCCCAAGAGACCAGAAGCTAGCCTTCCAAGCCATCATGTCCTACCTCACCACCCTACCCCCAAAACAAGAAAAATACTACTGGGGATTTCAACATAAATTGCTGGCCAAAACACCGTCCTTACATAAACAGGCTGCTGCCCTCGATCTCACACAGGTCATCAAAACCCCCACCTGGCTACACACCCGCACAGGGACATCCACCCTACTAGACCTAGTTTTCACAAACTGCCCCCACAAAATAACAAGCACCCAAGTCCTCCCCGACACCCTAAGCGACCACTCTCCAGTACTCTGCAACTGGTCTGGTACCCCCCTCAAAACCGCTCCCAAAATTACTACACAACGCAAACTAGGGCCTGGTAAACTCGCCTTTCTCAAGGCCCATCTCAGAGAATGGGACTGGACACCCTTCGCTAGCACCCTCGACCCTGACCATGCCCTCGAACTGTTTATCAACATCTTCAACTCAGCCTGTGACAAGTTTGCCCCCCTCACCAAAACTATGACCAAGGGGAATCATGCTCCATGGTTCTCGGACCACCTCCAAGGCCTACTACGTCAGCGTGATGCACTGTGGCACCTTGCCAATGAGACCCAACGGCCTCAAGACAGGCAGTGTTATCGGGAGGCCCAAACAAGTGCACCGGGCCAACGCATCCACCAAAGCAACCACTACAAAGCCGCCAAACTCCGCTGGGGAAATGGTCTCAAGTTCTGGAGAACACAAAGGAACTCTGTGGCAAAGGCCCAAATCTACCACCTGACCAAATACTCATAGACGGTAGCCTCTCCACCCGACCCTCTCAGGATTGCCTCGGCCCTAAATACTGCTTTCACTGATCTCTCCATCGTTGCCCCAAATTTCTTTGACCCCCCTTGACCCGTATCCCCCATCCTCCCTTGCTCCATCTTTCTACCTCACAGGTCCTTACGCCGAGACCGCCAAACCCTACCTTACTAAAGCTATAAGTAAAAACCACTACAGTCACGACTCCCTGGACCTTAGACTTCTCCGTCTCACCCTCCAGGAAGTCCTGGCCCCGCTCACCCACATTCTAAATCACTCCCTCTGTCAAGGGAAATTCCCCACCCACTGGAAATCGGCCCACATCACACCTATCCATAAAAGTGGTGACCGAACATCCACAAACAACTACCGCCCCATCTCTATCCTACCCCCCACGTCTAAGGCACTAGAACGCATAGTCGCCAACCAACTCACTGAACACCTAAATAAATATAACCTTCTATCCAGACACCAGCATGGTTTCATAAGGGCCATAGCACCACTACCGCCCTCCTTGAATTTACCTCCTGTGTCCACTCAGCCCCTAGACCATGGCCACCTCAAGCGCCATCTTCGTGGACCCATCTAAAGCATTCGACACAGTAAACCATGCCCTCTTACTGAACACCTTGGCCTACACAGGTTTCTCCAATGACACCCTGAAATGGTTCACCAGCTATCTCTCTGATAGAACGCAGATAGTCAAGGTAGGCCCTGTCCTATCACCCTGCCTCCTGATCCACTCCGACGTTCCACAGGGCTCCATACTTGGCCCCCTACTTTTCAGCTTATACCTCAACTCCCTCCCATCCTCATGCCCTGGAAATCTGCTGCTTTATGCGGATGATGCAGTCTTGTTCGCCTCCGACTCGGCCCCCCTCAAACTCCACCAATCTCTCCAGCACTCTTTCCGTGAAATCGAAGACTGGCTCACCACCTAGCGTCTTATTATCAACTATAATAAAACCAAAGTCATGATATTTGCCCACCCTCAGAATCCACACAAGAACTGCTGCCCCCAATTTCTCACTGCAAATCAGACCCCCCTAGAACAAGTAAACTGCTTTAAATACTTAGGGATCACATTAGACCCCGCCCTCAGCTTTAATCAACATATCCTGCACCTATCAACAGCCCCTTAGCTCCAGACTTGGCATACTCTGCGGTACAAACACTGCCTCACCTCTGAAGCACTACAACTTACCATAAACTCCTCGATCCTCTCCCTGCTAAACTCAGCATCCTAATATACAGTGCCACATTCCCCACAACCCTAAACAGACTCAGGCTCGTGCTTAACAAAGCCTGCCACCTCATCCTAGGATGTGATCGTTTCACTCACTCCTGCTCCCTTTACAGCAGCACAAACTGGCAAAGCCTGAACAGCAGAATCAGGTACCACACCTGCCTTATGACAAAAAAGGTATTACTAGGCCTCACCCCACCCTCCCTAGACCAAATTATCCTCCCAACACTTCCAGGCAAAACAACCCGTAGCACAAGCAAGCGGCTACTATGGGTACCCCATGGCCGGACCTCCCAATACCAACGCACTTTCAGTTTCAGGGCCCCCTCCTGGACAAACTCCCTCCCTAGCCATATAACTGATGAAATAAGGCTGGGCCCTTATAAATCCAAGCTAAGGGAATACCTTCAGGCTGCAAACCGATGTGACTGCCCTTGACACCTGATCTGCCGGTGCCTCCCTCAAACACACTATTAGCAGGTCACCGTACCTAAATGTATCTGTGAAACTACATGACTATCAGCCTCCTACAGAATCTTCTGTAATTTTTGTTGTGTCTGGCTGTGCTAAAGTACCTAAATCTCTGTTAAGCCATCTACTAAACAGCTATGTAACCTATTGTGAATGTTACCTGTAATTGTGCTGTAATCTGTATTTCAAGTCCCGTCCCCTGTACCATTTTATGTATGACGTGGAACCTGTGTAAATGAGTCCCTGACTCAAAGGTCTTTTGAATATTACAATCAATAAATAAAATAAAGGAGAGCCTATGCTTTTTAGTAAGGCGAGGCCCTGAGAATTGGATCCTGTAGGCTGGACAGAAGAGGGGATCAGAGCTAAGTCTCTATTGGTGGGACACTCGCAGGATGTGGACTAATATTTGGTGGGAGCTACTGTATGTAATAATCAGTGGAGGGGCGGCTCTAAAAAGTCGGCAGTTGCTATACCTTGTAGGGCCTTGGGTCTGTGTCTGCAGTCTCGAGCGTCTGATAGAGGGGCGCCAACTGCCCGGTAGCCGGGAATCCCATGGCTTAGGAGCTGGGAGCCTGAGTGGCAGTTCCTTGGCTGAGGGGGAGAAGGAGAGTGAGGATTAATAAAGGGGATTCACATAAAGGGTTAGACAGAACAGCGGGGAGTCCAAAATTTTCAGAACAAAAGGACGTGTATTACTTTGGCGCCCAAAAGTGTCTAGGGCCAGTGCACATATGGAGAGAAAGGGCTGTAAACACTAGATTTCTTTCCCAAACCACAATTCAAGTCCTTTCAATTACAGACTGGGTTAACACTTCAGCTTTTTAACATTTGTCCAAACATAAACATTTTTAGGGTTTAAAATCAAAGAGCAGAAGCTGGCTTTCACCTGGGAGCAATCAGAGTGTGGTCTGAGAGAGCGCTCACAATCTGGTTGGTTGCGGCAGTTGCCGTACCTTGTAGGGCCTTGGGTCTGTGTCTGCAGTCTCGAGCGTCGGCTAGAGGGGCGCCGACTGCCCGGTAGCCGGGAAGGAGCTGGGAGCCTGGGTGGCAGTTCCTCGGCTGAATCTGTTCGGGGGTCAGTTGGGTGGTCTGTTAGCTGTGGCCTGCTTGGAGAGAGCCAGAGCCACAGGAGCAGCTTGGGAAGCCCGCAGATGGGCTGTCTGAATCTGTCCGGGGGGTCATTCGGGTGGTCTGTTAGCTGTGGCCTGCTCGGAGAGAGCCAGGGCCACAGGAGCAGCTTGGGAAGCCCGCAGATGGGCTGTATCAGAAGGGGTATCAGGTTTCTGGTTATTACCCTCCACGGTGTAGCGGGTAGGTGTATCGGGGGTTGGCTGTACTGCAGCCACTTGTGCTGTGGCAACCTTGTTGTTTTTGCCAGATGCAAGGTTATGGAGGTAAACCTGGTAGGCATGCTCCATTTTGGTGAGAATATTCGCAAAGGTATCAGTACTCTGGTAAACATTAAGTTCAACCTTTTCCCGCAAGGCCGGAGTCATGTTCCGGATGTACAAGTCCTTGTACTCAATTTGGTCTCAATCTGCAAGTTCACATCCTAGGCTTTGCCAGTGTAGTATGCGAGCCATAACAGTTGATGGTAGGCCACGGGGCTTTCCTTAACATTCTGCTTAACCTTGTAGGCCAAGTGAGCTCCAACGACACCTGGGGATTTGGCGGCCTTGAGGGCCACAGAAATGTCGACATAAACAAGAGTGTTTGAGTTGTGTACTGTCTCTGGGAGTTTGGCCCAGAGGATAGGTTCAATCGTCTGTCGCAAGACTTGAACCTGGTACTCAGGTTGGAGAGAAAGCTTCTCGCAGAAGGAGCGCACCTTCTCCAAATGGCAACTGAGATTGTCAGTTGGATCCATCTGTCCGATACTCAGTGATGAAAGTGAACAGCAACGCACAGGAACTCAGTTCCTGTACCTTTTCTGGAGCAGGAACGGAGTTCCTGTGCTTCTTCCCACTGACACTGGAACGAAAATTCTTAAACCAGCAACATAATGACAGTTTCTGGACCTGTGACCTGAAATCAGGGTTTCCATAACAACATTTGACTTGTACAACAACGCCTGTTTTCCTAGAAATACTTCAATATCTCTGATTCTACTAGTGTCTAAACAGATGGATGTGTCTTGACACAGCTATCTTTCAGATTGAGGATCTTCATTCTGCATTTCATATTTGCCAATGCCTGAGTTGCTGTACTTCTTGTCTACCACTTGCACCACTGCCAATACTTTGGGAAATTTGCTGGACAGAGAGTAGTGATCAGGGATTGGAAAACGTAGGTTGCATTCAATTCAATACGCCCATGGCACCGCGAAGAGCAGCTTCCACTGCTGCATCGGCGACTGCCTTTGTATGCATGGTCCTGATTGACCGTTTCTCTGAACAGCATGTCAGTTTGGTCCCGGATGGCTTTCTTTTGGTCCTCTGGTACAGTGATGTTACTGATAGCTTCCTGAGTTAGACCGCGAACCTCTGCCGTGTCTCCTCTGGTGAGAGGAGCTATGGGAGGTGCACCACGGAATACAGGCCCTCCGCCTGTGTCATGGGGGCCACCATCTTGGTGGTGTACATGGCTTCCACCATGTTTCTGTAGATGTAGTGATGCAGAGTGCGTGCCAATGTAGGTGCCATCTTGGGATGGCTGGATGAAGTTGCTCCACCATGGGGGTTGGACTTGCGTGTGATGTGGCATGCCTTGTCATCAAAGTCAGAGTTGTCATCACTGGATGATGCAAGCTCAATGGGGGTATACCGAAACCTGTTCATAGCCTTAACATGGCCAGCAAGAGCCTCCCGTTGATGGTGCAACTTCGCCATCTTTTCTCTACACTTCATGTGACAAACTCTTGCAGTGCTCTGCTCAATACCTTTCTCCACCTCACGCTGCAACACTCTATACGCGGCACCCAATTCGACTAATATTCGACAATTAGTTTTCCCTAAGTTCTTTGTCTTACTCACGATTCAACCTCTGATACTCTTCTTTCAACTCAGCATCCTCCTCTCTCAAACCCTCATTTGTATTGCTCAAAATATCATTCAAATACACTAACTGTTTCTTATCACACTTCAACCTTTCAGAATCATCTCTCAACATACAAATTTCATACTCAGTGTCTTGAGCAGTACAGTGCAGCAGTCTGTTATTGGCATCGTGGAGTGACTGTGTCTCCTCCTCTAGTTTCTGTTCCTTTTTCTGTAACTCTGATGACTGCAAGCCCGTCTCTTTTTTTAGAGATGCATTTTGCAGTTCAAGGGAGGCACACCTCGCTGTGAGACTGTCAACAGCGGTATGTAGAGCCGCAACCAAAAGACCTTTAAGGTTGTATTTCTTGGTTGTTTGTTTGGACTCTGTGTATTACTCTGATATTAGTAGCAATAGATTTTCTGCAGACTTTGCGTCCAGCGCAAAATCCATCCATCCTCCATGGGATGTGAGGTAGTTTGAGACATCGAGTCTCAGTTCAGTGCAAAGTTCAGGCATGACAAATAAGGGTAGACAAACAAAGAAGCAGTTGGAAAACTGGACAAAATCCCTGGTGCTGTCACCCAACTGCTTTCTGGTCCCTGGTGGGTGAATGGTGATGCCAAGGTAGTGCGTTGTTACTGCATAGAGAGTGTGAAGGGTCAGTTGTGGGTCTGCCATGCCGAGACCAAGACAGTGTGGGTATGCCACAACTGTTACCACTGTAAGCATGAGTAGGTCCAAGTAGGCTAAAATCGACTACACTACTCGACATTCAAAATAAATTGAATGAAATCTTCTGTTGTACCTTCCAACCTGCACACAGTCACCAAATGTAAGGTGGTAATAAATTACCTTTCTCAGGTTCTTGGTGGAATGGCACAAAGGAAGAGACAACAGATAAGTGGTGCACATGTAATAAATTACATTTACCAATAAATAATACAGGCTTACTACCAACAGTGAATACACTGGGAGAGCTTTGTCTCAGAGAAGCTATGTGCTACACAGGGTCTTATACCCTGATAATTACTATGGCAACTACTAATAAGGATACATAAAAAGTATATAATTGGCCAGTAACAGGTGGCCTGAGTAACTATCCTAACTAACATGAGAAGTTGCTTAGCTTGCATAAGATATTACAAAAATGGGATCTCTATAAGTCCAAGGTCAGTTGCAATTACAGTACTTCATAAGCACTAAAGATGGCACTGTTGCCTTACTTATCATAATACAGCAAAAATATAGTGGAAAGCATCACCCAGGCTACACTGGTAAAACATAATGGAGCATAATATGCATTAGCAAAATACAGTAGAACACAGATCCTGACACTTGTGCTTATACAATAAGTGTCTCTGCCCTAAGGTTAGTACATGTACCTACATATATGTTGCTGTCCATGAGGTGTGGGTACAATCAGGGGTGCTGGACCATGGATAACAACATCGAGGAAGAGAATATCGCCAGAAGAGATCTGGTGGACTTTTTGGAGATCCCAGAATCTCCTCCCAAGGTCATTACTCCCATTTTTCCAGCACTGAGGAATGTTTCCACAGCTGCATCACACCACCCTGACATGGTTCCTGCCATACCTAGGAGGGCATATAAGCTCTATCATGCCCCCAAGGCCTGCCGTATTATGCTGCCTAACCTGAGACCGACTGAGGTCATCGAAGTGGCGCATGAGTTTTGTAAGGTGCCTAAGCGCCTTAGCTCCCTCCCTCCTGACATGGAATCCAGAAGGATCAACCGCTGGGGTAAGAGAGTTTGTCTCCTCTACGTTGGGACTCTGGATTGCTAATTACTTATCCCATATGGTCAAGTCCCAGAATACCATATCGCAAAAAAAACAGGGCAGCTGCTCAGGCCCTCCTGGAGGGCTCCCTGAAACAGAAGGTCCTTAAGTCTTTTCAGGCCACCAAGAATATTAGTAAACACCTCCTCAGGGCCTTGTATGACATGTCTGACACAGGTACCAGGGCTGCTGCCACAGGTATTTGCCTTCGTAGGCACATCTGGTTGAGGGTATCCAGTGTTGCGGCAGATATCCAGCAAAAGGTGTTTAAAGGCTACCTAAACATACATCAAATGAGGTATACAATTCTAAAAACCCTCCCGTGGAAGCAGAGCAGACAAGGAGACGTTTTGAACAGTAGAAGCAGTTACCCTAAAATCCAACATTTAATGCCTTTTCGGCGAGTAAAGAATACTTTACTGTACTGTACATGTTACATAGCAATCAAGATCTCAAGGTACACATATATTACTAATTTGAGACACAGAACATAGGGCTCCATAGGGGCTGAATACTGGGAACGTCCTGACTTGCTAAGATTACATCATCACGTAAGACGTTCCCAGAAGTCGTAGGCTCTGATCAGTGCAGGGCTCTGAAAATGTTTCCTGGTTTGTGTTACAAAAACTCACCGAAAAGGCATTAAATGTTGGATTCTAAGGTAATCATTTTTCCTGCTTCAAAACCCCTCCTGTCTGCTCTGCTTCCACGGGAGGGCTTCAAAACTGTATACCCCTGCTTGATGTATGTTTAGGTAGCCTTTAATGCCCTCTTTAATGGATCTAAGCTTTTGAGCCTGATGTCCAAGACATCATTATTGATTTGCAGGCCTCTGGTAGGGCCATTAATTCTGTGCATTCGCTATACCATACCCAGCCCAGGAGCAGACAGCACCCATTCTTCATAAGGTGCCCCACAAGTCCGATGTGGGCCCCTCTGTCTCCAGGGTAAATGAAAGGACAGGTCTGTCTTACCTACCCTCCTCATCCTCCTACTCTGATCCTGCCGTGAAAACTACTTGACTCCTTGATGGCTGCCAGAAATCCTCTATGTCTGCAGCTTATGCTCTGGTAGGTGCCACCTCCCTCTCTTTTACCTTGGGCCAGCAGGGAAGGATTTTCTCCCTCAGCCTATTTTTTCTGCAGTTGTTTGGTTTTCTGTAAGAAGGTGGAGTGGGTGACATTGAGTTCAATGAGAGGCTGGGTTCTGCTATCTCAGACCCAGTTTTTTTGGCTTAGGAACTCATTGGCACATGTTTGTAGGACACATCTACTGTCTTGATCTGGTTTGCCATGGGATCTCTTGGGTTCTGCATGCTCTTGGCAAGGAGTCTTTCTGAACCACTCCTACACACTTAGCTGGATGTGTTGTTTCACAGGCTTCCTTTAAGGAGTCATACCATATTGGGCATAAGGACAGGTGGTATTCAGAAGGTGTTTGGCCCTCAGGTGATATTTGCCTTCTAGGAGTCCAGGACATAGGTCTTCATCTGCCTGTCCACAACATTCTCTATTTAAGGGAAGGAACTGCAGAAGTTGAATTTGTCTTGCATCATTGAGCTCTAATCTAAACCAATAGCTGCGTTCCATGAGTCTGAGATTCTTGTCTTTTCTTGTGGAACAGACAAGCATGGGCAAGAGGCTTTCCTTTTTTCAGCCATCCTCGCTAAAAGGGTCCTGGCCTGTGTTGTTTCTGGTCAACATTGTAGTAAGAGGAGGTTCCTGGCTTTCCTCAAGACTCGTCACTCCAGGGCTAAGATAGCACCCTGGACAGGCTGGTGAAGCTCTAGTTTTAAGGTTATGCAAAGAAATTGCATGGTCTCACGTCCACACATGCACAAACATCTACCTTAATGTTTAGAGTTTGGCTGATGCAGTTTGGTCACAGAGTGCTGCAGACAGCTGTTTGCAAGTAGTTCTCAGTGCATGCATATGGGATAATCTTCTCCCCCTCCCATTTTTTCTGGGCACTGCTTCTTAGAATCCAGTTGTTATGATTACCCATTGACAATGTGGAGCACTACAAAAAGAGAAAAATAACTTCATACTTACCGTAATTTCCTTTTCTGTTAGCTCCAACATTGTCGATGGGGCCCTCCCAGGAGCCTGCTCCTGTGGGAGAATGTTTTTTTTTAATTTAATAAACTTTATGAAGGATAACACCAAAAAAGAGGCAAAAACAAACAAGAATGAAGAACTTATGAAATAGCCAAACAATGAGCCAATTGTCGAACATGCTGAAAAATAACAATATGGCAATTTAGTAACAGTAGAATACAACAAAAAGTTAATATGAAATTCCCACCTCCCACCCCCACAACCCACCACACCATCCCATCCACGGAAGAGAGCAAGTGTCATAAGTACCATCAGGTATAAGCAATCTTATAAAAAGAAAAACCTATTAAGGTTGTTCAAACAACATGAAATCTTGCTGTATTCTGATCATATGCAGTTAGCCTTCCCAGTTCAACTGCCCTGGAGATGAAAGAGTTAACTCTATGCAAATGCATAGAACGTTGAGATCGAGCTCGGTTTTCAAACCCCTGTCCCCTGGTACATTCTGTGTAACCGGGCCTCACAACACACCCCAGGCATGGATTACATGCCTATAATCCCACACCCTGTCGTGGGTTATTGTTGATGTGTGTGTGTGTGTGTATATATGTATATGTATATGTGTGTGTGAGTATATTATAGGGGCATGGTTGTGCCCCTATAGTTAGGGTTGAGTAGGCAGTTTTATGTTAAACCCCATATTTTGCACCTTAATAACATTGCAACCATTCAATGGATTTGCACAAAATGCAGAATGTGCAGTCTTGTATGATAGGTCTCTTGATTTGCCAAGTTGCGTTTTGATCGGACTTGTGGTTTTCATGCAGCAAAACCCATTTTTGCTGATTTTTGCCCATCGCACAGTGGCCACACCGTTTGGAAGTTTGGTCTGAAACTTTCAGTGTGGAAAGAGGTTTGCCCCAAGAACAATCCAGCATTGGTTTGGTGAAAAAATAATAATCAGTTCAAAAGTTATTTAATTTAGAATTTTTGGGTTCTGTGCATGCTCAGTTCAGTCTCAGATTTATATGTATGTTTTGCGAAAGGGGATTGGGCTCATGATCAAGGATTTTGTCACCTCACAAAAGGGGATTTATAAAATCCCCATTCATGAGGAAAAATTCTCCTTTCGTGAGCCACCATCTTGTTTTCATTTTTTCCCATGAACAAAATGTTGTAGCTTGTCCCTCGGATGTGTACTGTTGTAAATTAAGCATGGGTTTTGTTCAGGGTGATGCCCTCTACAAACCCATGGCTTTGGTTTTCTTTATTTTGGGAAAAAAAGTCTGTTTTACATTTTAAAATTCTTCGTTTGTGACTCGCTTCCGATCCTCATTCACGAGGTGACAAAATCTCCCTTTCGCGAGCTGACAAAATCCTTGATCACGATTTTGGGATCAGATGGCCCTATCACATAAACAAGAATTGGCTCGTGAACGGGGGTTTTAACAGCTCGCGAAAGGGGATTGATTTTTTGAATCCCCTTTCATGAGCTCTCAAAATCCCCTTTCACGGGCTGACAAAATCCTTGATCGTGACTTCCAGACCAGATGGCCAAAATCTGATGAACAAGGATTTCTCACGAATGGCGATTTTGTCACCTCATGAACTAGTAATTTTAAAGTTTTCCCCACTACCACAGATGCATATCATTATATAAATATGGGCAGCTTGAAGGGACCACAGGGTCTGGAACACCCACACTCCCACCAACACATACCACTTACCAGTTAATTATACTTTCTCAAAAAGTAAGGACATTCATTGCAGAAAACTCATTACTGCATCAGTTAGGGTTGAAACACCAAATGTAGGGAAATGAGATGTTAGGGTTAAGCCCCTAACACCCATCCTCCACACACCAACAGGCATCGGGGTGTGCCATGGGGTCATTAGGCCCAACTCTCACCCTTTCCAATGACCCCATGGCACACCCGATGCCTGTTGGTGTGTAGAAGATGGGGTGGGTGGTAGGGTAAGAATTAACCTCAACTACCTATTTCCCTACTTTTATCGCTTCAACCCTAACTGATGCATTAACGAAGATTTTGCAATGAATATATGTATGTGTGTGTGTGTGTGTATGTGTATGTATGTATGTATGTGTATATATGTATATATATATATATATATATATATGTATCTATACATCACAACTTCTGCCCTTGTCATGATCTCATCTTGGATCAGAGCAGCTATGGACCAAGGCAAACTCTCTGGAGCCATCTTTGTAGATCTCTCTAAGGCCTTTGATCTTGTTGATCACACCATGCTCTCCACCCAGCTCAGCTCCTATGGTCTATCACTTGAGGTGCTCAACTAGTTTTCCAACTATCTAAGCGGTAGACAGCAACTTGTTAAGTATGGGAAAGAGTTCTCGGACACTATCCCTGTTACCATGGGTGTCCCACAAGGCTCCGTCTTGGGGCCCCTGCTTTTCTCCATATTCATGAACAAACTCCCAGCTGCTGCTATCCAGTGCAAGCCTATCCTTTATGCAGATGACCTGGTCATCCTGACTCACTCCCTGAGATAGGGGTCATAAATCACCACCTGAGGTAAGACTTGAGGAACATCCAATCCTGGATATTGTCACATAAGTTGGTTCTAAATCTCAGGAAAACCCAGGCCATGCTCTTTGGGTCTCAGGCCAAGATTAAGGCAGCCCCTACTCCACTATGTTTCTGGTGTCGACGGGGTCAAGATCCCAGTTACTGACAACTTTAAATACCTTGGGGTGACACTGGACCCGCAGCTTGACCTTGGCCGCCACATTCAGAATACTTGCAAGACTGTAAACTGCAAACTGGGTCTGGCATACAGAGCAAAAAGTAAACTTACTCCGGCAGCTCGGATTGCACTTGCCAGAGGGGTGCTCCTACCCTTGCTCTGCTATGGGCTCCCTCTTGTTTGCCCGCTCATCCAAAGTCCACCTCACTAGGTGGTCCACTGCCTACAATAATGTCTGCCGCTTCACGCTGGCTGCCCCCCATCTCGCTCACCATTGCAACCTCTATAGCAGGCTAAATTGGCTCTCACCCGCTAACCACATAGACTTCGTCTTAGGGTGCTTCACCAGAAAGGTCCATTGCACTGGCACTCCTCCAGGGCTTGTGAAATTTCTTGTCCCATCTGTCTCCTCCTCCTACTCCCTCAGGTCCCAGGGACAGGCCCTCCTCAAGACACCGGCTACACGGACTCAAATGGGTGGGCGGGACTTTGCTGCATTCGCTCCCAGACTGTGGAACTCCTTCCCTGCCCAGGTCTGTGCAGCAACTCACAGATGTGTCGCTGCTCCTCCTATGGAACCATCTCAAACTTGCCTCAGCCTGTGGCTGCCCCAAACCTCCGTGAATTGATCCATCACAGCACTCTCTGCTCTGGAGCTACTCCTGGACAAAGGACCAGACTCCAAGAGGTTGCTAAGCTGTATATAGTGTCACATCTGAAGGATTTCGATACTGTGCCCCTGGAACTGCTCTTGGCTTCCATAAGGTGTTTATGTTGTTATGTTAATACTGTATAATCTATGCCTTACCACGTTCGTACGCTGTGTTGAATCTGTAACATTACTGCTCTTATGTCCCACAAGGTGTTTATTTTTGTTATGTTAATACTGTATAATCTATGCCTTACCATGTTTCGTATGCTGTGTTGAATCTGTATCCTCACATGAACTGTAACATGTCTAAATTTATATAATGTCATTATGTACTAAATCTATTATTCCTGTACTCTCCCGGTCGTACCTGAAAATAGGCAATTATCTTGTCTAGTGTACCTACCTGGTTAAAAAAGCTAAATACATAAATATATATATATATATATATATATATATATATACATACATACACACACACACACACACACACACACACACACACACACACACATATTTATACAATAGAGGTGGGAGCTTCTAGAAAGTGATAAATGGAGATATCTTCACTGGGTGTGATAAATGATGATAACATCACTACTGTGATAATAAATGCCGTTTATCCACACTGTGCTGATGTCACCACTCATTCACTGCAACCTGCATTCTAAATGAAACTGCTCAGGTTCTCTGTCTTACTGAAGCCTGCAAGTAACTCAATTAGCATTGCAAAGTACACTCAGCTGTCTGCTCTGGTGTTTCTCAAACTCCCAGCCCATTATTGTGCTGCTATCGGCTTCACAGCCTACATTCTAAATGAAACTGCTCAGGTTCTTGGTCTCAGTAAAGCCTGCAGGTAACTCAATTAGCATTGCAAAGTACACTCAGCTGTGTTCTGTGGTGTTTCTAAGACTCCCAGCCCATTCAGAAAAACTCACACACACTCGCACCACACACAGAAAGAGCAGAAAGCACACAGAAAAAATATTTCAAATGCTCCCACCCCTATTGTATAAATAGCACACATGATGTGCAGATCATGTGCTATGGAAAATATTCTCACTCCTGCAGAGTGAGCTCTGGATAATCTCACTCATGCCTTCAGCACTCATGAGTATCCAGAGCTCACTCTGCAGGAGTGAGAACATTTTCCATATCACACTCCTACCCATCATGTATTCTCTATTTATATTGTGTGAGTGTGTGCGTGTATATCTATCTATCTATCTATTTACACACACACACACACACACACACACACACACACACAATAGGGGTGGACATAAATCGAGTCTAATAAATCTGGTTATCTGAGCAACTGTATGAATAAACATTATTTATCCACACAGTACCGCACTACTTTCAGTCACAGTTTAAAAAAAAAAAGGAACATTTAAATGCTATCACTCTGCCACACCTGAGTTACCACCTTGTGCCCACAACCTGGCATGAAAGACGAATCACAAACTCTTGTGCCTACTCAGTCATAGATACCTGCCACAAAGAAGCGAGCATTTGAGCAGCATCACCATTAAACAAAACCGTGCTTTATCTCCTGTTTTAAAAATAAGAAAAACAGAAATCACAATGGCAATTTGATACAACGATACAACCTTCAAGACTGAAAGGAGTCAAATAATGATTCAATTAGAAAATTATACAGATCCTCTCGAACATCTGGAACAGCGGACTACCAGCACAACAACTGCAGGCCCCACTGCCAACTACACAGTAACCACAATGGACATCAGACCTAATAAAACACCTACAACATTCACAAAGTCCGTAGACATGGAAGAAATTGAAAACTTCATTGATAAAGCAAAAAATGTCAATACGGCAAGAAAAACCCAGACTGACATCAGCATATTCTCCAGGTACATAGCTGAGAGCTTTACTATGCACATACCACTGTACCAAGTACAGCCAGCCAAACTCAATCAGTATCTCTGCCACTACTTCATGTACTGTAAAAAAAAAAAAAAAAAAAGGATGGCACTCTATACAAGCCCCTAACCCTACGTTCCACTTTTCAAAGTCTAGAAAGGTTTTTTAAAAACAAAAACTATATACACTCCCTCTCCACCTCCCCGCTCTTTGACAAAGCACATCATGTATTGCAAAGCGGGCAAAAACCCTAAAAGTGAGAGAGAAAGGCTATAAACCCAAAGCAGCCGATGAACTATCAGACACCATAATAAACACCTTTTGAGGAAGGACTACTGGGTCCACACTCTGCTGAAGCCTTAATAAATACTATGTGGCTAACAATAAGTGTATACTTTTATAAGAGGCAATACTGAAATGTGACAGATGAAATGGGGAGACATAACACTTAAAAGTGATGAAGAAGGCAAGCATTTCCTTGAATACACAAGAAACATAGAAACATAGAAGTTGATGGCAGATAAGGACTGCAAGGCCCATCCAGTCTGCCCATTTCTTTTCTGTCTTATAAATGTGCCATCGACCTTTGCTCTGTCAGTGGCCTATCTATTCATACTCATCTGTATTGCTCCCTTATGCTTATCCCATGCATGTTTGAAGCCCTGCACTGTATTCATAGCCACCACTTCCTGAGGTAGGCCATTCCATGCATCCACCACCCTTTCTGTGAAAATAATTTCCTCACATTCCCTTAATCAGCCTCCATCTAATATCATGCTGTGTCCTCTTGTCATGCTATTTTTCTTATATTTAAACATGTTAGACTCTTTCACCTTGTTAATGCCCTTAAGGTGTTTGAATGTCTCGATCATATCACCTCTCTCCTCCTTTACTCAAGGGTATACATATTGAGCTCTGTTAATCTGTCCTCATATGCCTTCTGATGCAGTTCCTGCACCATTTTGGTAGCCCTTCTCTGGACTGCCTCAATTTGGTTAATGTCCTTGTGAAGGTGTGGCCTCCAGTACTCCAGATGGGGCCTAACCAGTGTCTTGTAAAGAGGGATTATTACCTCCCTCTTATGACTTGTGATACCCCTACTTATACACCCTAACATCCCCTAGCCTTACCTACTGCTTTAGAGGTCTGCTTGGATGATTTCAGGTCATCAGTGATGATGATGCCCAAGTCTCTTTCTTCCTTTGTGACTGCCAGCAACTCCCCTTCCAGCCTATAGGTGGCTTCAGGGTTTCTCTTCCCTATGTGCATGATCTTGCACTTCTTTGCTTTAAATCCCAGTTGCCACTCTTCTGACCATTTTGCTAGTTTATCCAGACCTCTTCTCATTCTGCCCACCCCATCTGGATCATCTACTCTGTTGCAGATCTTGGTGTCATCTGCAAACCAACAAGCCTTACCCTCTAGTCCATCTGCAATGTCACTAATGAAGATATTGAAGAGGACTGGCCCCAGGACTGATCCCTGAGGTACCCCACTTGTGATTTGCATCTCTTCTGACTGTATACCATTTACCACCACTCTTTGTTTTCTGCCCAGCAACCAGTTTGCCACAGAGTTGACCAACTTCTGACCCACCCCGAGCCTACCCAGCTTATTTATCAATCTTCCATGTGGAACAGTGTCAAAAGCTTTGCTGAAGTCAAGGTAGGCGACATCAACTGCTCACCCTTGGTCCGCCACTCTGGTTACCCAGGCAAAGAAATCTGTGAGATTAGTTTGACAGGACCTTTCTTTTGTAAACCCATGCTGTCTTGGATCCTGTGCCCCCTATGGATTCCAGGTGTTGCACTATCCTTTCCTTAAGGAGTGCCTCCATAATCTTACCCACTACTGAGGTAAGACTGGCTGGTCTATAGTTCCCTGCCTCCTCCCTGCTACAACTCTTGTGGAGTGGGATCACATGAGCCCTTCTCCAGTCTTCTGGGACCTCTCCTGTGCTCAGAGACTTACTAAACAGTTCTGCTAATGGCTCTGCTAGTTCCACCCATAGCTCCTTAAGTACCCTGGGAGGTATGCCATCAGGTCCCATTGCCTTGTCCACCCTGAGCTTAGCGAGCTCTTGTAGGACCCTTTCTTTTGTGAAGGGAGTAGTGCTCGCCTCCCCGTGTCCCTGGTGCTGAGCTGTGGGCCCTGCCCTACCTTCTCTTCAGTAAATACTGAGCAAAAGTATCTATTTAGATAGATGTTTTACAGGGTCCTCCTCCTCACATGCCCTTTTTCTCCTTTGAGCTTAGCAATACCCCTCTGGACTTTCTCCTTTCACTAATGTATCTATACAAAGTCTTGTCACCACTTTTTACTGTTCGTGCTAGTGTTTTCTCAGTTTGGGACTTTGCCTGCCTTACTGCCTTCCCTGCTTCCCTTAGGGCAGTTTGGTATGCCTCCCTATCTTCATCCTGCTGTGTTCCCTTATATTTCCTGAAGGCCATCCTTTTGACTCTGACCTTTTCTGCTGCTGTATTTGAGAACCAAAGTGGTTTCCTTCTTCTTCTTCTTCGCACTTCATTTTCTGTCTAACACAATGGGATGTTGTTTCAATTATTGCATCCTTACTGCTTGCCCACTTTGCCTGTACCCCCCTCACCTGTGTTTCTTTTTGCCAGGGCTAGCTTAACTGTGTTGGCCATCTTATCAAAGTCAGCTCCTCTGAAGTCCCATATTTTTGCCTGGGAATGGGATGCTTTAGATGTAGTGGCCAAATTGAACCATACCATGTGATGATCTCTGGCCCCCAGGTGACCTTCTACCTGGAGATCTGTGATCCCAGGAAAGATTAACAAAAACAAGTATGGGAGCTAACCCCAAAGACTGTGGGAAAGTTAAACCAAGAGTCTACAAGCTTACTGAAAACCCCAATAGATGTCCAGTCAAAAAACTACCTAGCATACTCCAAAGCAAGACCACCTCAAGCTATTACTGCAGTCACCTTTCTTTCTAGCTACCAACTACTATGCCACAGGAAACACAGAAAGCTGCTGGTTCAAAAATCAACCTGTTGGTGTAAATAAACTGGCAAAAATAGTTAAAACTATGGTTGAAAGATCATCTACCAACACAAATGACTCACCAACCATTCGGTGAGAAAACATTTAATTCAAAAATTAACAGACTCAGGAGTGCCCCCCACAGACATTATCCAAATATTGGGGCATAAACAACTGCAAAATGTAAATGTTACGCCAGGATAAATGAAAAGCGCAGAAAAAGATTTCTTCCATCCTCTGCTTAGAAGCACTGCCCTCAACCCCACAGCAGTAAACTCAGCGACTCTCCACAATCTCACAATGACTCCAAGATATTGATTCCTGCTTCAACAGGCTCTACAATAACAGTGAAGACAATCACCTTCAACATGGTGCAAGGTAAGCCTCCCTCAAAAACTATCAACTTACTACTTCTAACTATCCCAAACATAAAATCAAAAATCAAACCACATACACACACACGTAAACACAAAGAGAACACCACACACAAGAACAACAAACTACTATCCATCCTAACTAGATATAAAAAGGTTCCATTTTAACAAAACAAATATTCTATATTAGACTACATACTTAACATATCCATTCTCTCCACTACAGGTAACAGATACAACAACTACAAAAGAGAAAGACCTCCAGTCATCTCCTCTGACAGTGACATAGAATAAGGTAAGTACCCCTCTTACACCCACTTCATACATCACACAAGTAACAGCATAGCAACATTAATTCTTAAACAACAACCTACTTATGTCTTCTTACCCAACAGCTAACAGAATCTCAGCATTAATTCTTTAACAATGTAAAAAATGTCTCCTCCTGTTCCAAAACAAACCACCACGTGAAGATTGATTCTTTCACCATATAAAAATATTTATTCTCATCCCAACACAAGCTAGTATCAAAAGATTGATTCATTTTCCTTTAGCACATCATTTTTGACACATTTCTAAAAAAGCATATGAAGATGGATTCTTTTACCTTTCTAACATCATTCTTTGTTCACTCCTACAGGAAGCAGCATCAGAAGAATAATCTTTTTTTTTAAATATATTTGCAACATCATTATTTTTTTCTCATACCCACAGGAACCAGCATAGAAATATTGACTCCCTAACCTTTAATAAACCATATATTTTTCTTCCCTACAGGAAGCAGCATCAGAAGAAGAATCTTTTTTTTTTTTAAATATACTTGCAACATCATTATTTTTTTCTCATACCTACAGGAACCAGCATAGAAATATTGACTCCTTAACCTTTAATAAACCATATATTTTTCTTCCCTACAGGACCAACCATGTGAAAATCACTTCCTTTAGCTTCACACATCATTTTTCCCCCTCAGCAGACACACCTCAACATTAACATATTTCTCTTACAGCTTAAATATCCAAAAGAGATCTAGAAAAGTAACTGGCTCTCGAGGCAACCCCACCCCTTAATACTACCAAAAGACACGTTGCAAAAATAAATTATTCTTTTTCTTTTCAGCTTCAACAGATGACACAAAGGAAAGCCTGCCAAGAAAGGTACTCTAACAAAACAGTGAATATCCAGAAAGCACATCTGTGACAAACCCTACAAGAAATATTCAAGAAACAACGTACAGCATAGCAACTTCATTATGGACATGCCTACTACTAAACCCAACTCAGCAAAGACACTGTTGTCATGGATACTGTATACAAAGCAAACTAAACAGAGGGACTATTACCATGGTTACTGGTAAAAGACATCTCCATAAGAAAAGTTTGAAAAATTGCCAGTTTTGTTATGACTATTGCAAAGTTCAGATCAAAAGTTACCACCTTCATTGTAACTGTTTAAATTTTGTTATTAAAGAAATACAGTTCTTAACATCATAAAGTTATGCTAAAGTTCTAAAAAATCACCAATTTCAGTTTTACTGTTTCAGTTCCGTTGTAAAACAAATAAAGCTTAAAAACATATATATTCTATGTTGTTGTTGATCACTTTAAAGTACAAATAAAAACTGTTCCTTTAATAAAGTATAAAATTAGAAACCGACTTCTGTTTAACAAAGAACTTTCAATAAAGCATCAAAACCTGCAAATACCTGTCTCTCTTACTTGCCACGACATCCAAAGTTGTCCCCAAAAATAAAACACATAGCCCAAACATTACTGCACATTTCTAACCCCATGTATTCTTCTATATTCATAAATGTATGCAGACTGCCTCCTAAGTAGAACTGCCCAGACAGAAATGGAACTATATGCAAATGATAGAACTTATCATTGCTCGAGACACATATTCAAACTGCTGCCCTTATCTATTGCAACGTTCCATCAACGTCTCAGATTTCTCACTCCGTCTAAAAAGTCAGCTGCCTGGAGATCTTCCTCTCAACTGTTCATGCTGATTCCAGTTTAATTAAGTATATTTCAGCCTATATTTAAACTGATGCCGTTGTTTATTGTTTAATTAATCCTATCACATTTTAAAGTTAATTTTATTTAGTTTATGTTTAAAATTGTATTTTTTCTCAGTTCGTCATGGTTCGGTATAACCGCTGAGGAACTGGGGTTTTCTTAGTTAATTTCTATGTATTTCACTGTAGTTTAGCATTATTTTAGTCTAATTTCTGTAAATTTGAATTTATCTGTATTTTCGGATCCGTGCGGTCGGTTCTTTTGAACCGCTTACTTGATTCCTGTGAACCGCTTACCTGGTTTGGTTTTTAAAAGTTATCAGTTCTTTCTCAGATCCTTAACCAGTTCCTGAACTGACAAAAAAAAAAAAGAAAAGAAAACCATTAGTTCAATACTAATATACGGTTACTGGTTTTTCTTGAAATGGAATTACAAGAAAAACAAAGAAAAGACTGGTCCCCAGGTTTTAAAATGATATCAAGTGGGGAAGTGTTTGCAAAGGCTGACAAACACAATTTATGTTTAGTCTGCTTGGGATCTGAACGTTTTTCAGCAGACTGTACCATATGTAAGTCCTTTCCTCAAAAAACAATTGAGAAAAGAATTGGAAAGCCTAAAGAAAAAAGTGGACAGTCGTCCATTTGGCTCTAACCAGCCATCAAAACAAGCTGATGAAACTGCCTTGCTTTCTGTAACCACCCTGATAAGGGTGTTTCTGGCAGTTTAAAAGGGGAGTAGTCTGACTGACTTTCTGACCACCTACAAAAGTCCAAGAAAACCAAACACTTAGAACCCCAGGCTCCTGCACCTCAAGGGGTTTCTACAGTGTCTCATAGCCTGCCATCTGCAGAGGAGATAGCTCAGGCCATGAGCGTTTACAGGCTTTACAGGGTATCCTGCCTGTTTAACCTGCTCCTCCAAGGCTTCCTGCTCCAGCTCCTACATCTGAAGTACAGGAGCCTAAATGTGAAGATTATGGTGAGATGGATCCTGGACAGGATGAGCCCATAGAGCCTGAAATCTCACCTGAGCAGGAGTTCAGTTCTCCTCCTTGAGCAGAGGACTTTTCATCTCACTTCTCTTTTATGAGAAAAATAGTGGATGCCTTGGATTTGGCTACCAATGGAGTTATTGATGATGAGAAGGAGGTTGAATATTTAGAGTCGATGGGTTTAACACTCACAGAAAAGGTATTTTTGCCAATTAAGTGCTTTAAAAAAGACGTTAAAGATTTTACAGACTCCTAATTCTATTCCTCCTATAGATAAGAAGTCTGATAAATACCAGTTGGACAAGGAAGGGGCAGAGTTCTTGTATTCTCACACTGACCATCAAGGTATAGTCCAGCAGGCAGCCTGTGAAAAGGTGAGGGTCCCTCTCTCTTTCCACCCTCCTGAGAAGGATTCCAGAAAAAAAGAGGGTATGTCTAAGAATGGTTATTTAGCTGCCTCCTTGGGTGTGAGGCAGGCTAATTACCAGGCTTATGCAGCACAGCATCAGAAAACACTGGGGAAATCAGTACTAGCTATGTCAGAGAAGGTTCCCTCACCCCTCTCTGATGACCTGGCAGAGACAGCTAGATTTGGTCTGGAAGCTGCTAAATACCTGTTCCAGATGGCAGCCGATGCCAGTGACAATGCTTACAGGTGGATGGCTCTGTCAGTGGCTCTACAAAAGACTGGCATAGCTTAGAGCCACTAATCTAACCCAGGATACCCAGGCCAAGGCCATGGATTTTCCTGTGGAGAACAACTCCTTGTTTGGCAAACACACTGAGGATTACATGGAAAAGGTGGATGAATACAAGGCCACCTACAAAAGTAACTCCTCCAGGGACAGGCTGGCCCCTTCCTATAGGCCTTATGGAAGGGAAGGCAGGGGAAAGTCCTCTTATGGAAGGCCTTTTTACCAAGGCCAAGCTGCTTTCCAGCAGCAGTCCTACCCACAGCAGACTGGTTACTTCAGATCAAGAGGCAGGAGGGTTTACAGAAGGGGCTCCCAATCTGCCCAAGCTCAGGCACCCCCAAAACAAAATCCTTGACCAATTGGTCAAAGTCACCTCCCCAGTACCAGTAGGGTCAGGCTAACTTTACTTCCTCCAGACTTGGGTTTCCATCACCACAGACAAGTAGGTTCTGGAAGTGGTAAGTCAGGGTTTGCCCCTGTGCTTCAAATCCCTTCCTCCTTTAAAATCGAGAATTTTCAAGCCATCTTCCCTCATGGAGGGAAAACTCTTACAAAATGAGGTGCAAAAATTGCTCCACATGAAAGCAGTGGAACCTGTGCCACTGCATCTCAGGGGAAGGGGTTTCTATTCCCATTACTTTCTTGCCAAAAAGAAAAATGGGGAGTGGTGACCCATTCTGGATCTCAGATCCCTCAACAAATTTCTAGTGAAGCCAAAGTTCAAAATGGTCACTCTGTTGTCCATATTACCAGTTATCCAGCTAGGGGATTGGCTGGCAGCCTTGGATTTGAAGGATGCCTATTTTTACATCCCAATAAGGCAGTCTCACAGAAAGTATCTCAGGTTCAGACTTCTTTCAGGCCATTACCAGTTCACTTCCCTTCGGTCTGACCTCAGGACCCAGGGTATTCACAAAGTGCCTAGCTGTAGTGGTGGTACATCTAAGAAGGTCTGGTATTCTAGTTTTCCCTTATCTGGATGATTGGCTGCTTGTGGGCAAGTCCCCACAACAGGTCTCAGAGCATTTTCAATCAGCAGTGTATCTTCTGCAATCCCTAGGATTCCTGATAAACCAGGAAAAGTCTGTTCTTACCCCTGTTCAAGTGTTGCAATTCATAGGAGCAGATCTGGGTCCATTCCAGGGAAGAGCTTTCCTCCCTCAGGGCAGGATGAAAAGTATTTTTGACCTAGCTGCTTCTTTCAAGCTAAATAAGCCTTGCCCAGCAAGATAGTATCTGCAGATTCTGGGTCACATAGCTCCAGCAACAGGTACCGTCTCAGGGGCAAGATACAGAGTGAGAGATCTGCAGTCTCACCTCAGATCTCACTGGTCACAGAAAAGAGACAAGATGGCAAAACTGATCCCAGTAACAGAGGCTTACAGTGGTGGAAAAATTCAGACAACTTAAGGCAATGGGTCCTTTCAGAGGAAACCCTTCCTTTATTCTAACAACAGATGCTTCTCTATTGGAATGGGCACCCACATGGGAGAACACACCATCCATGGGACTTGCTTCAAAGCAGACTCTCTTCTTCACATAAATCTCTTAGAGCTGTGAGCTGTACTTCTAGCTTTAAAGGCCTTTGCTCATCTGGTGAAGGGCAAGGTGGTACAAGTCAGGACAGACAATATCACAACAGTGTATTATATAAACAAGCAGGGTGGCACAAGATCAGATCCTTTACGTGCAGAGGCCATGAAATTGTGGGACCTGACATACTCTCTAAAAACAGCCCTGCAAGCTATTCACATCCCAGGGAAGGACAATATTCTGGCAGATGCCTTCAGCAGAATCAGTCAGAGTCACTGCGAGTGGTCCCTGGACACACAGGTAATAAATTCGGTTTTCAGAAGGTGAGGTACCCCAGAGGTGGACCTTTTTGCCTCTCAAGAGAACCACAAGCTACCACTGTTTTGTTGGGCCTCCGGCATGGGGAACAATCCCAATAGATGCCATGGCACTGGACTGGTTGGGAAAAGCCTGTATGCTTTCCCTCATTCCTCTCATTCTCAGAATCCTGATCAAGCTCAAGTCTCAGTCCGCTTTGATGATCCTGATCGCCCAAACTGGCCCAGACGGCATTGGTACCCTCTCCTGTTATCCACGTCAGTATCCAAACTGATACATCTCCCTCAGAGGCACAACTTGTTGACCTCCCACCAAGGAAAAACAGGGTATCAAACCTCAGCTCCCTCAGTCTCAAAGCTTGGCTCTTGAAGACATAGTGTTTACAAATCTAAATCTTTCCCAAGCAGTTTTGCACATACTTAAGGAGTATAGGAAACCCTCGACTAAGAAAACCTATTCAGCTAAATGGAAAAGGTTTGTCTCTTGGTGCAACTTGCACAGCATCGAACCTGCCTCAGCAGGAATTCCATTTCTCTTTGAATATATATCACTTTTTGCACGATCAGGACCTTAAGCATACTTCCTTAAGAGTTCATTTGGCATCTATCTCTGCTTACATTTCTGTGGATAGAACCACCTCTGTATCAGCTGATCCTATTTTTAAGAAGTTTTTCAAAGGTTTGTGTCACACATATCCACCAATCAGGGAACCTGTCCCTGGGTGGGACTTGAACATTTGTATTGCTCAACTTATGAGGCCACCTTTCAAACCTATGTCCTAAGCACCTCCAGTATGTTGCATGGAAACTGTATTTTTAGTGGCTATAACCATACCTCTCAACCTCCTGTCTCATAAATCAGGGACAAGGCTTAAAAAATCAGGGACAAAGGATCAAAATCAGGAACACTTCTTCAAAATTAGAGATATCCACTCAGGAAGCTGGTAGAATAAAGGGCTTAGTGTAAAATGCATTTCCTAAAAAGAACAAGTCTGTAACTTTAATGTTTGACATTAGTTTGTGCTTATAACCCCTGCTGTTTGGTCACAGAAACACAATTTTAGGAGGGACAGAGTAAAATTTTGAGGCAAAATCAGGGGCGTCCCTGAAAATCAGGGACAGTTGAGAGGTATGGCTATAACATCTGCTAGAAGGATAAGTGAGCTTCAGGCTCTGTGTATGAAAATGACTACTTGTCTTTCCACAAGATAAAGTGGTACTCTGGACAAATTGAAAATTCCTTCCCAAAGTGTCAGATTTTCATTTGGACCAATCCATTACACTACCAGTGTCTTTCACTGAGCATTCTACTTCAGGTGAGCGCAGACTCCACAGTCTTGATGTAAAGAGGGCTCTGAGCTATTATATATCTCACACTAAAGATCACAGGGAGGATAAACAAATTATTCCTTACCTATGAGGATGTGAAAAAAGGTACACCAGCTACCAAGAGGTCAGTCTCTCACTGGATAGTCAGTTGTATACAGTTTTGTTATGAAAAAGCAGGCAAGCAGGTCCCATCAGGACTTAGGGTCCACTCAACTAGAGGAATAGTTGCTTCCATAGCAGCTTCAAGGGATATCCTCCTACTGGACATCTGCAAAGCTGCCATGTGGAGGACAGTACATACTTTAACTAAACATTATAGCCTGGACGTACAGTCCAGAAGTGATGCCAGATTTGGAACAGCAGTCCTGCAGAGTCTGTTTCCTAAGTAGGTTCTCTGCCCACCTCCAAAGGTACTGCTTTGAAGTTTGCATACAGTTATGAATATAGAAGAAATACATGAGGTTAGAAGAAAAAATTACTCACCTTAGTAATATTGTTTCTTCCAGTGTATTCTTTTATATTCATAACTCTACCACCCTGCCTCCCCTACCAGAACCACAGCCTCAGCATGTCTACTGATTTTTTCTTGGATTTTAATATGCATGTACACACTACTGGAGTACATTTTTAACTTTGGTGAGATTTATCTTCTTATTCTTTGATTACATGTGTTTTCAAGATGAAAGTTTTAATTATTTTAGCACTGTGATTGAGTAGCCACTAGGGCTTATATTTGGATTTTAGGAGTAGGTTCCTTTCTATATCACAGGTAGTATTAGATAGATATGTAGTTCTTCTGCCTTGTAGGCTGTTATCAAAATCTGAGACGTTGATGAAACGTTGCAATGCATAAGGGCAGCAGTTTGAATATGTGTCTCGAGCAAAGATAGGTTCTATCATTTGCATATAGTTCCATTTCTTTCCAGGCAGTTTTACTTAGGAGGCAGACTGCAAACAGTTATGAATATAGAAGAATACACTTGAAGAAACAATAGTACTAAGGTGAGTAATGTTTTCTTCCACACCATGTACAAAAACAGTTTACATGTTGTGGCTCTTCAAAGCCAAAATCCACAGCAGAATCAACTCTTCGCAGTCGTAATCCACACGACCAAAACATACAAAACTCCAAAAAATGCAGTCTTGCCAAAACAATCCACAAAAAGAGCAAAAGCCACCCCTAAAAAAAAATAATCCACGATGTGGCTCTTTGATGCCATACTCCCCACAAGTGAGCACACCTCAACATCCACAGTTACCAAATAATAAAATATCTATGATTCCCCTTCTCAAAAAAAAATCCACTACGTTAGAATTCCATATAAATCCAAAACCATAAGTCCAAGAAATAGCATCTTCTCACTGTCACACACATCCATGACAAATGACGAACTCAACTCACAATGAACTCCACCCTCACGACAATATGAACACTGCTATCCACTAGGCCTCCAGCTCCTCTTCCTCGGCACCACAAAATGCTGCTACCACCACAACTCCATGATGCGCACCATACAGATCCACTTCCATCGATGACAAGCTCCACACTGAATTCTAACAATGCCAGAAAGCAAAAACACGCCCATTTACCAATCACAATCCAGAACACCCACAGAAAACCACACCCCACCACCAATCAAAACATACTATGACCACTCCCACCTAAGCCAACAACCAATAACAAACTACTATACCATTCCATTCAAAAAAATCTGAACCATGAACACACTACAGTGCAAAAGCATTAAACAACAAAACAGTCCACCAAAACAAATAAAAAAGTAAAACTTCTACTGCACAAAAACACACTAACACCCTCTGCTTTATGTCTACCTCAGTTGCATAAATCAAACATGCAGGGGCATGACAGTGTGATACATGATTTATTTAGTGCAGTTTCCATTGACTTCTCGTAACCATCATTCGTGGCTTTTCCACTTGTGAGGTTACTGAGGTCAATGGAAACGCACTAAATAAATCATGTATTGCACTGTCACCTCCACATATTCCTTGTATATATTTGTGTGTGTGTGTGTGTGTGTGTGTGTGTATATATATATATATATATAATGTGTGTATGTGTGTGTATATGTATGTGTGTATATATATATAATGTGTGTATGTGTGATATATATATATATATGTGTGTGTGACTATATATATGTATGTATAAATATATATATATATATATATATATATATATATGTATGTATAAATATATATATTATAGGGTGTGGTCACGCCCTATAGTTAGGTTATGAAGGCACTTTAATGTTAAACTTGAAATTTTGTGCGTTAATAACTTTGACCTGTTTAACGGATTTACATAAAATTTGGTATGCACAGTGGGGCACGGTAGATCCCTTGATTTGCCAAATTTTGTTTCAGTCGGACTTACAGTTTTTGCGCAGTGAATCACTGAACAATGTACTTTTCGCCAGTTTTGAGTGCAGTTTTTTTTATTTTGTCCGAGGCGCTGTGTGGCCACCATGTGGCATGCTGGCCTGTAAGTTAGTACATAGAAAGAGCTTGGGCCAAGGAACATGACACTTTTTGTTTGGTGAAAAAATATTAATCCATTCAAAAGGTATTAAACTTTTTAACTGCCATTATAAGTCTATGGAAAAATTTACATGGTTGTTTTGCAAAAGAAGAATGGGGTTTGGGCCATCTGGTCACTCCTCATGATCAAAGAATTTGCAGACTCTCGATCAAAGATTCTTTGATAGTGAGAAATTTATCGATCGTGATGGCCGCCATCTTGTTTTCAATTTGAGGTTGGAAAAAAACAAGTATCTCAGCCCAGGGGTGACTTCTGAAGTAAAACTTGGATGGGTTTTGCTCAGGGGGCTTCCCTCTATCGAGCCATGCCTGTGGTTGAATGTAGTTGTGTCAAAAAATGGAGTTTTAAACATTTAAATTCTTTGATCGTGGCTCGCTAATAATCTTTGATCACGAGCCTGCAAATTCTTTGATCGCGACCTTCATTCATGAGGGAGGGATGAGATGGCCAGAATTTTGGGCTGAAAAAAAAAACAACAAATATTTCAGCCCAGGGGTGACTTGTGAAGTAAAACTAGAATGGGTTTTGCTCAGGGGGCTTCCCTCTATTGAGCCATGCCTGTGGTTTAATGTAGTTGTGTCAAAAAATTGAGTTTTAATGTTTTTACATTCTTTGATTGTGAGCTTGCTAATTCTTTGGTCGCAAGATTTCTTTGATTGTGAGCTTTGTTCATGAGGGCCGGACGAGATGACCAGATTTTTGCTGGACTGGATGTCTCTGGAAGGAACCAGATAGCCCAAATTTCATGACCAGATGTCCCCTCATGATCAAAGATGGTCTCTGATTGCAAGGTCTTGGCCAGTTCTTGTGATCAAAACATCTTTAAAGGTGCAAAAACTTTAAAATTAAATGTCTCGGAAACAGTTTGATCTTTTAACTTGAAATTTGGGTGGTGTTGAGGGGATGTCCTGTAGATGTGAATTATGGTGTTTAGGTGTGAGAAAATTAATGTGCTGTGGAGATATTGCATGATGCAGTTTACGTTTTGCAGATGCATTCTGCATTGTGGTAGTGGCTTGACATTTATAGGGTAGCTAGCCTTACTGCCACGGAGGTACTTCTCAGTGGTTAGGTGTGTAAAATGTAAACAGATGGGGAATTACGCCACTCCGATGAATCTCAGAAATGGTTTGGTCTTTTAACTTGAAATTTGGAGGGTGTTGAGGGGATGTCCTGTAGATGTGAATTATGGTGTTTAGGTGTCAGAAAATTAATTTGCTGCAGAGAAATTGCATGACACAATTTACGTTTTGCAGATGCATTCTGCATTGTGGTAGTGGCTTGACATTTATAGGGTAGCGAGCCTTACTGCTGTGGAGGTAATTTTCAGTGGTTAGGTGAGTAAAATGTAAACAGGTGCAGAATGATGACAGTCCGATGAATTAAAGTTTTGTTTGTTTCAAGTTGGTGGGAGTGTGGGGCCTGAAGATGCCCACTCCTCAACTCAATGATATTCAGTACTTGTACTGTTATGTAAGGCAGACATTTATAAGTTGGTGGGGCCCCGTGCTCCCACCAACTTGCGCGACATTGTACTTTATTATCCTTTCTCAAAAAGTAAGGAAATTCTTTGCAAAAAATTACATTAATGTAACAGTTCTGGTTTTTTACAGTAACAAAAGTGAGGAAATTCGCCATTAGGGTTACCACCCCTTGCATCCCATGACCACCCTGCCCCCACCAATGGGCATCGGCGTGTGCCTTGGGGTCATCGGTCCTAACTCACACTCCATTCTCCTATACTGCACCACCTCAGCTTATTTACACATGGAATGTGGTAGAGTTAGCCAATGACCCCAATGCACACCCTGGTGCCTGTGGTGGGGAGGGGTGGTCACGGATGCAAGGTGTAACCCTAATGGCTAATTTCCTCACCTTTGTCACTGTAAAAACCCTAACTGTTGCATTAATGCAGTTTTTTTGCAAAGAATATATATATGTGTATGGCATGTGTGTATGTGTCACACACATATATATATGTGTGTATATATATATATATATATATATATATATATATATATATATACATATATATATATATATACACACACACACATATATATATATACAATAGGGGTGAATGATAAATGAGTGAGATAAAACAGTGTATCATTGACTCTACTTTAATATTTTTACCCTCTGCTATACTGTGATGATAACAGCCATTTACACACACAGGTCACAAAAGGTCACTGATATTATCACTCTAGGCAGCTTTCCCCTCAACATGGAAGAAACACCTGTGCTGTTACCATAGACACAAATGCAGAACTACATGAGATCTCACTGCTGCCTACAGCTAACTCAGTGAGCATTACAAAACACACTGATTCTCCCCCTCTAACTTCCAGCTCATTACTGTGATACTCTCAGCTTGACTGCAGCCAGAATTATAAAGAGCACAGCTTCACAGAACAGTCTGTTCCTAACTGCTGCCTGCAGCTAACTCAATTACCACTAAAAACAGTTATCAGCTGTTCTGACACTCTGCATCTCAGCCCATTACAATTACTGTGATGCTCTCAGCTTCACTGCAGCCAGGCTTCTAAAGAATACAGCTTCAAAAAAGTATGTTTCTCACTCCTACCTAAAACTAACTCATTTAGCATTGCAAAACACACTCATGTGTCTCCCAGCATTTATAACACTGCCAGCCCATTCAGAAAAGCTCACACACAGAATGAGTAAACACATAAACAGGAACAGAACACAAGACAGCATAACAAAACTTCTGAAACACTTGGCCCTATTGTATATATCGAATAAATGATGTAGATTGTGTGCTATGCAGTAATAATATCTGCATCGGTGAGCTCTGCAGGAGTGACAATATTTGCCATATCACACCTTATGCCCATCATGTATCCCTATATATGTGTGTATATATATATATATGTGTGTGTGTTTGTGTGTAAGCAATAAGACACAGGGTATGTGCATTTGACAGTTCTAAAGGACAGCCAGGGGTGTAGTGAGGCATGAGGCTGCAGGCCGAGCCTTCAGCCCCAGGCAATCGTTAGAAATGTCTAATGCACACCCTTTGTGTCTTATTGTGCTTTTAAATGGGACTCTGTAATTAATATTTATGTTAAAATTAAAACTGATATGTTTAATAATAAAAAAGTAAATTATCTGTCTAAATTTGACATAAAATAGTTCCTCCACCTACAGGATGAGTCCCAACCCCATACAGACACACAAACAAAACAGACTGCTCTTTAGTTAGTGTGCAGACCAGCAATACTGAACAGGTAGATTGCTTGAAAAATGTATTTATTTTATCACTGAATGCTAGGGATGTCACAGAGTGTTCATGACTGCTGGGTTGCTGGCCATTAGGGAACTGTGGTAATGCTAGTGTGACTGTAAGCTTTGCGGTTTTAACAACAACAAACAGCTGGCAAGCTTTTTTGTTGATTTTAAATTTTTACTGGCTGTTTAATGGCACGTGAGGACTGCAGGGGGAGTGGGAGATGAGAAGTCAAGCACAAGCTGGGAGATACCTCAACTGCAGAAAAAAAAGAGAGTTCAGAAAGAGAGCACAAATGGAACAGTTTACCAGCATCACATCCAATCTCGGGAGTGTGTGAAGACCATTTTATTGGGAAAATTATTTGCAAACAATTAAAAATAAATACCAGGTTCAAAATAATTTGCTGTGCAATACTAGAAGAAAAGCTTATTTCTCCTAGTTCTGTCATGTAATGTTGCATTGTTGAAAGGTACCAGAGATGAGGTTAGAGAAGCAAGCTGTGAACCATACTGTTACAGAAGCAGAGCAGCTGGGCAACTGAGAGAGGCGGGGAGTGTGCAAATCCATTTTACTTGGAAAACATTTACAATTATTTTTAAATAAATATCAGCTGGGAAATAACTTGCTGCACAATACTAGAAGAAATATTTATTTCTACTAGTTCTGTGATGTGCTGGTAAATGCTTTTGTATTTTTTTATGAACATAAGAGGTAGGAGATGGCAAGTTGCTGAGTGGGCGGGAGGAAAGTTTGCGAGCGAGTGGCGGGCAGGCGAGGACCTGTTGGGGACTGATTGCAATGGACAGGGAAAAAATTATAGTGTGAGCTACACAGGTTAATAAGGAGCTAATTAAAGCATGGTGGGTGGGGAAAGCAAATTAAACAAAATAATGTAATCTGTAGGGACTGGGAGTGTTTTAACAGTTAGGAGGTTTTCAGTGTTACAGCAACTTCACTGTTAGCAGGAAAAATAGCAATGGCAGCAATTCAAAAATGAACATTCGATTTCGCTCAGGTATACCTGTGGCCATGGTTACCTTAACTTGTTAGTAACCGTGAATTCGATGTTTCTAATGCACGGCTACTAACCAATCAAAATAAAGGATTTTCCATGCCCATTTTATAAATATATAAGTATATGTATATATTTATTGCAAAACAAATCCATTAATGCATCAGTTAGGGTTGATAGCACACCTACAAAAGTTTGGAAATTTGGTGTTAGGGTTGCCAACCCCTACCACCCACTCCACCCTCCACACCAACAGGCATCAGGGTGTGCATTGAGGATGTCGCTAACTCTCACCCCATTCCATGTGTAAACAAGCTGAGGTGGTACAGTATGGGAGAATGGAGTGAGAGTTAGCCCGACTACTCAAAGCACACCCTGATGCCTGTTGGTGTGTGGAGGGGGTGGGTTTGTAGGGTTAGCAACCCTAACACAGAATTTCCAAACTTTGTAGGTCTGCTATCAACCCTAACTGATGCATTAATGAGAGTTTTTGCAATAAATTTCCCTAGTTTTTGAGAAAGTGCAATGTAAATAGTAAGTGGTATGTCGTTGCGGTAGGGGCCTGCGCTGCCCTAACACTGAAATGTTTTGCATAATGGTATGCATATGTGGGAGCATGGGCCCTCTGGGCCCTGTGCTCTCACTTTTACATTAGTTTGGGGACATAATGCAGGCCTAGAGACATGAAAATGAACCCTTGGACCACTAACTTGCCAATTTCTCAGTAACCATAGCAGCTAGGAAAAAAAATAGACTTCAGTGTTATTCTTGAATTTCTAACCTCCACCCATGCTTAAGCTGCAAGTAGCAAAAAATCTGTTTCTTGAACCGTTTTCTAGACATAGGCGTTGAAAGACACGATGTGCATTGCAATGTTGTCCTATGGGGAATTTTGCAAGAAGTTGCACACAGACACTCGTAATGTGGTAATTTTTTTTTAATTTTTAAACCAAGTTTTCAACATGGGCTTTTTGGGACCCCTTCATTAACACGGGCACTGTGATTTCGTTATGTGTTCCGAAACTTGATTTTGCACAGTGATCATGGCATTCTGCGGCAAAGGTGCAAAAACAAGTTTCGGGCAGGATGTGAAAAATGACAGATGTACTATTCATAAGGAGGGTGAAAAATGTCAATATTGAAAATCTGGAGGAAAATATAACAAATTGAGAAGTTATGTGAAACATGTGCATCGTAACGGGTCGTAACGCCGTCATTGTTTTGACTTTTTCACCAAAGTTTCAACATGGGCTTTTGGGACATCCCTCATGAACAGGGGCATTGTGATTTTGTTAATTCATCCCGAAAGTTGATTTCACACAGCGACCATGCCATTCTGTGCCACAGGTCGAAAAAACACATTTCAGGCAGGGTGTAAAATATGACAGCTGTACTATTCATAAGGAGGTGGTTAAAAAGCCAATGGTGAAACTCTGGAGTGAAAATATTAAACATTGGTGAATTCTGGCGTGTGTAGAAACTGCGCAATGCGTTCATAACAGAGTCATATTTTGGGGATTTTAGTACCAAATTTGCAACATGGGCTTTTGGGACCCCATCTCATGAACAGTGGCACTGTTATTTTGTTAACCAGTCCCGAAAGGTGATTCTGCACATCGACCACAAAATCACCTTTCGGGACCGAGTAATGAAATGACAGTGACTATGTTCACGAGGTGGAATCCAAAAACCCCATGTTGAAAATTTGGGGCCAAAATTCCTAACATTGGCTGAGATATCAACATCCTGCACGAGCTGCACTTGCTTCCACCCTCCTTAGACAACTCATTGCCTCTTCCACCTTCTCTAACATGCTCCTCTTCTATCCTTCCCTAAAACTCCTCTCCTCCCTACCAATATATGCCCACCCCATTCACTCTGCCCTCCACGACAATACACTGCCTGGCTACCCCTGGCTCTTTCTGCCTGACACACATTGCCTCTTACCTCCCTGTCTCTTCTCTATCCTCACTTTGCTCCCACAACTTTCGAACTCACATTGGGGATACTACCTGGATTGCTGTGGCTTTGCTCATTATGTTACAATTGTTCGCACCGGGATTCTGATGACTTCCACCTAAGTACCACTTATCTAACTTCATTGTACATTATGGTTATTGTGTTTCGGTCTTGTTTTTGTTTCTCAACTTCCTACATTTTGTATTATTGTGTTGGCACTTAATGTTTACAACCTGCACAATATGCTTGTTGCTTGCAGCCCTATCTTATGTACTTTACTTCCTTGATTATTGATACTTAATGTTACAACTTGTACAATACATTTGTTGCTAGCTACCCTATCTTATGTACTTTACTTCCTTGATTATTGATACTTAATGTTACAACTTGTACAATACATTTGTTGCTAGCTACCCTATCTTATGTACTTTACTTACTTGATTATTTGTATCTTGTTCTTGTGTGGTTGCTACTGTCACGTATTGTGTACTGTTTCTCTGTAACCTCCGGGTCATACCTGAATATAGTCATTCACTTGGCTAGTGCACCCCACCCGGCTATCAAAAAATAAATAAATAAAATGAATTGACCTCCCCCCATTGACTCCCATTATACAACTTACCTTGAGTCCTCCGATCACAATTCGACTTTGAAGAGCGCAGACATGTCCCTGGTCCAGCAGAGATAGCTGCCCCCGATCTCCAGAGGGTAAGTATGGGTAAGGGGGGGTGTGGGGAGGTGAGTGCTCAGTGGGAGGGTGGGGATGGGGTGAGGGGACTGGGGAGACAACGAGGACTGTTTTCTTTACAGGAAAAAAGACATCAGGGACTGTGTTTTCCCCACAGGTTATGAGATACTAAGCACATTTGGCACACTGGGGTGGTCTCCCAGTATGCCACTTAAATTTGAGGGGGAGAGACACACTGACATGGGGACTGGGCACCCCAGTGTTGGTAACTTAGAAAGAAAGGACTGGGTGGGGACTGGGACAGTCTAGTTTGATGCAGGATCCTGCATCAAAAATTTAGATACAGGATTCTGCATCGAAAAGATGTCAGGGAATGGTGTTTCAGTTTTTTATTGACAGGTATGATAATGGACACATTTGGGCACACTAGCTCAATGCTGGATCCTGCATCAAAATGTTTTTTTTTTTATCGTATCATATTTTACCCTTTGCAGCCACTGACCTGCCTTAATCCAGCCACTGCTCCAAATTTCCACCTCCGATCCTGGCGTTGCATGCCCAGCTGGCATATGCAGCTGTCTTCAAGAAGGCATCCTCTATTGCCCTGTGCCAGACAAGGAACCATTACCGGCATGCATCAGGCATCTTCGGCTGGTGGAGTGCAGTCATCAAGCTGCCGCGTCTGTGCTGCTCCATTTTCTGGTCTTTTCTAGCCCTGGGAGAGCAAGCATGCAGTGATGTCCGGGCACAAATGTGTTGACGTCTGCCGCACTCCATCCTTCTTTGCCAGCTTTAACAGATCCCCCAGTCATCACCCGGGGCTGCTGCAGAGCAATGGCTCCCTGGATCCCTCCTCAAGGATAGGAGAGCATACCGCCAGATGCTCAATCCTTATCCCCCCCGCCGACTCCTGATGGCTAGGGCTCATGTCTGAACCCGGGTCACCAGTGTGGCATGAGGTGTGGCGTCCAGCACCTTAACCCTCAGTGCCACTGGGCCGGCTTCATGCATCGAAAATTTGGATGCAGGATTCTGCATTGAAAAGACGTTGGGAGGTGGGCGGTGTTTTTCATTATTTAGGGAAAAACTGGCCATTTGGGAACACTGGGGTGGGCTCCCGGTGTGCCACATCAGTGGTGGTGGTGGTGGGGGGGGGATTCCTGCCACTGATATAAGGATAAGGTACCCTGACGTTGGCAAAAATGCTTCCATTCATAAATGCTGCCTCGGCCCAGCAAACACATGAAAAGGAGAAAAACTCCTTTTTTTAGGTAAACACCAACAGGTGAAACAACTAAATAAAATAAATTAATAAATGGGGTTGAGGAACACAGTGGCAGCATTATTTTGGCCCAAAAGTGGCCAGAAAACATTTTGTGTTTTCCTTTTTCTAAGGAGTAAACTGGCAAAGCAAGTAGTGCCAGCTGCTTCCTAATTTATGAAAAGAAATGGGCGGCGACACTTTTGCAAATGCAAAGTGTTGCATCCGCTTGTTTTGCAAATTGTGACAAAGGGGGACTATTGTGAAAATGGTATTTCAGCTGATCAGATTAAAAATCTGATGGCCCCAGTGTATTTCTCAGCCCGTTTAGGTAAACACAACCATCAGTGTTTACCTAGGGCCATTATTTTTTAATTAGGGCCCTTTTACTGCCACTAACTGAAACAAGATGGCGGCTGCACTTCCCAAAATGGGCATTTGCGAAAGTGAAAATGCACTGGTGGCAACTTTTGAGAGGCACATTTATTTTTTCCCCATCGACTATAATAGAAACTTGTTTTTTAATAACTTTGAATGGACTAATATTTATTCAACAAATCTTCAAAAGGCACATCAGTGACCCAGACTGCCTCTTCCCTGAAGATTTCAGACCATACAAACAAATCATTTGGGCTGCAGCCCCGAGCAAAGAAACGCACAAAAACCCTGTTTTTGTGCGTTTTCTGGTGCTCCGCAGCGCCACAAACGCTCCTCTGACCGTAACGCAACTTGCCAGATCCAGAGATATATGGTGCCACACCACGCATGCAAAATTTCAACAAATCCATCACACAGTTGCAGAGTTATTAAAGTGAAAAATTTGGAAGTTAACATAAAAGTGGCTGGGCAACCCTAACTATAGCTATAATATATATCATTGCAAAAAAACTATATTAATGCATCAGTTAGGGTTTTTATTAAAGTGTAAAAAGCTGGGAAATTCAATGTTAAGGTTACCAACCCTACCACCCCACCCTACACACACACCAACAGGCTTTGGGGTGTGCCTTGGAGTCATCGGCCCTAACTCTCACCCCATTCCAAGAGTAAACAAGATGACATGGCTCAGTATAGGAGAATGGGGTGAGAGTTAAGCCCAATGACTCCAAGGCACACCCCAATGCCTGTTGGTGTGTGGAGGGGTGGGGGTGGGGTGGTAGGGTTGGTAACCCTAACGTCGAATTTCCCAGCTTTTTACACTTTAATAAAAACCCTAACTGATGCATTAGTGTAGTTTTTTGCAATGAATTTCCCTTCTTTTTGAGAAAGTGTAATGTAACTGGTATGTGGTTGTGGGAATGCGGGCCCTCCAGGCCCTGTGCTCCCCTCACGCTACCCATTGTTGCATAATGACATGCATAAATGGGAGCACAGGACCCCCCACTTACACATAAGTATGGACATATTGCAGCCCTGTAGTCATGAAAAGTAACCCTTGTAACACTAATTTGGCAATATCTCTGTAACCGTAGCAACTATGGAAAACATTCCACTGCAGTTGTAATCATGAATTTGAAACCTCCACGGGTGCTACCTAAAGGTGGACCAAGCTGCAGAGAGTGAAAAATCCATATTTTGAATCATTTTTGAGATATGGGTGCCACAATTCAATGGACGCACGTAACTCGGGCATTTTGTATGATTTTTTTCACCCAGTTTTCAACATGGCATTTTTTGGAACCCCATCTCATGAACAATGTCACTGTCATTTCATTAATCTGTCCCAAAAGTTGAGTTCACACAGCGAATGTGCCATTCTGCGTTAGACATGCAAAAACACATTTAAGGCAGGATATGAGAAATGACAGCTGTACTGTTCATGAGGAGGTAAGAAAAATGGCAATGTTGAAAATCAGGAGGGAAAATACCAAAAATTGGTGAAGTTATGAGCACGTGTAGAAACTGCACGACACAAGGTGTGAAATACCACATTTACCTTCAGTGAGCTTTGCAAACTATCTGAGTTATAATGCAGGTTTTTCCCCTTTCAACTTCATTCATTTTGTGAGTTTCCAGAGAGTTTTTGCAGGGTATTTGTTATTTCATCATAGAGATACATGATATAGATAGTTGATCTGACATCGTGTTCTCATATGCTAATGCAATGCTTATGGACAATGAGATTTCAACAACCATGAATGGAGACCCCAGGGCAATCACAGTGGCTACCATGAGCAGTGAAAACAAACTAAGGCTAACACATATAGCTCTAACAGCTACAGGAAAGGAGTTGTCTGTTGATATGGAATCAAATAAAATTTAAATGATATGAGGGTATAGTTTTCCTTTAATTTCTTTTTCAAGTTTCATTATTTACATGCATTCCACATTACATCACTCCAGCTCCAGGGCAGTCTTAGATTCTGAGCTGACTGCATATGTCTAATCATACTGGGAGATCCCTTGGAAGAAACAATATTACTGTGGTAAGTTTGTTTTTCTTATGACCCCTCCTCATAAACAAGGGCAGAGAAAACTTTCAACTCCTGGCTGAAAGGTGATTTCACACAGGGACAGCAAAATCACCTTTTAGGTCAGAATTACCTAATGTCAGTGCAATTGTTCATGAGGAAGGGTCTATAAAAGGCATGTTGAAAATTCGGCCAAAAATATGCAAAATGGTAAAGTTATGTCACTAAGTTCAAAACACCGTTGAAATACATTGAACCGCATGCCTATTTCTTCAGTTCATGGTCCAGCTTTTAAGAATGAAGATGTCTCTGCAGTCCAAAGAATATTAGGCATTGTACCCCCAATGGGTAAGTAAGGGTCTTGGGGTGCAGGGTGGTGGGTGCTGAGTGGGAGGGTCAGGTGGGGGGAAATTAACAGCTGCAAAAGACATTGATGGAGTGTTTTCTTTATACAATCTTAAAAAACCAAACGAAAAAAGACAGGATTCCAATTCATGACACAGGGGGACTGGGCAACCCTAGTGTAAATGTTATGTTTCTGGGGGGGGTTACAGAGAGGGAGGGTCAGGTGGGGGGGGCAACATATATATTTAAAAAAGAAACAACAGATCTAACAGTAATAGAGGGAATTCACAGAGGTGTCACAAGACTAATCCTGAGATTAAGAGGAGTGTCCTATGAGGACAGACTGGATACACTGCTTAACTTATGCACCTTAGAGACCTGAAGATGTAGAGGGGACTTAATGGTGTTACATAATATACTAAGGATCAACCGCCAAGCTGCAATATTTTGTATGCCTCAAAATCTGAGAACCTAAAATCATACAATAAGCAACTTACCATTTAAAGTGTGTACACAAAAAAAGGTAACAACTATTTTACAATTAGGGCTTGTAGATCATGGAACTCATTGCCACAGCATCTAGTGGACATATGGGAATCAAATAAATTCAAAGTGGAACTGGACAAATTACTTTGGGGGAAAATAATTTACCTCACATGGTGTGGGGAGGCAGTCCTGATGGGCACTAAACCTTCTTCTACCTTAAAATACAGAGTAAAAACAAATAACCAGGGAAAAAAAAAGAGGATTCTTTATTGCAACACTGGGGATTGGGCACCCCAGTGTCACTGTTATGTTTTGAGGGGAGGGTGGGTGGGTGCCGAGAGGAGGATCAGGTGGGGAGGAAAAAATATATGCTAAAAAAAGGAGGTCACAGTGGAACGTGGCACAGTCCGCCAAGTCCAAGATGGCCGCTGAACACTACCGTGCATGTGCAAGTGGTCGTGCATGCACAGTACAGTTTGGTGGTCATCTTGGACATGGCAGGCTGTGCCATGTTCAGCCGTGACCTCCAATTGAAATAAAATAGTGCTGTGCCGCTGCTAATGGACAGAGCAGTGTGCTTCACAGATACGGAGACAATTGTGAGGCAACTTCACACTGTTGTTCAGTTGAAAAAGTCTCCCTTTTCCAATAGCAGGAGGTCTGCAGGGCTCCACCCACTGAAGCCCTAAAAATTAGATACCTTGGACTGGTCTCCCTTCCATACACATAGGATGTCATCCACAAAACAGTACATAGATACATAGATAGTGTCGGCAGATAAGGACCTACGGCCCACCCAGTCTGCCCATTTGAGTTTGTAAGTTCACTGTATGTTTTCCTAGAAGTCTGTTGCCCCTTAACCCTGACCTCCAGAATTCCTTCATGTCTATCTCATGCATTCTTATATCCCGTGATTGTTTCCGCCCCCACCAGTACCAATATTAAATGTTACAAAAAAGGGATTATTCTGGGCAAAAAAATGTGAATGGACTTCTGCCATCCCAAAAGCAAACGAGCATAGCTGAGTGCCATACAGGCACCCATAGCAGTGCTACAAATCTGTAAGAAGTATTCTGCATTAAATTAAGTTGTGGGTTAAAATAAATTTTAAGCTTTTCCAGAGGAATTTGGTTGGTATCTATGAACAGGCCTTGTGGTTTTCTAAAAAGAATTTACAAGCATGGATACCTTGTTCATGTCTAATACTGTAGATGTATACAAGGAGTTTACATCTATTGTTAACCATGCAAAATCTTCTTCCCAGACCAGACCATCAAACTTTTGAGCACATCAGTGGTATCACTTAGGACTCTTAGACCAGTCAGTCACAGAAACCCAGTTGATGTGGGATGCCACCCAGTGGTAGCTGATCCTGTTTGTCCACTCAGAACCGGCTGTCACTCCAACCATGGACATATCTCTGGTGGGGTGGGGAGTGCACCTGGAGGACTACAGGACCCATGGGTTCTGGTCACCCAGGGGGTTCCCGTCACCACATCAATGTGCTGGAGCTCCATACAGTGTGGCTTGCTCTGATGGAATTCACTCCTCAGGAGTCAGGTCATGCAAGTCCAGACAGACATACACCAGGACCATGTTCTACCTGAACAATCATGGCAGCATACACTCCCTTCCCTTGTGTCAGGAAGCCCTTTGCACCTGGGCCATCATGTGCAGCCAGGGTGCAGATGATCTGGAGATCCATGTCACCGGAGCAGGCAGTCAGCTAGCTGATACTGTCAGCCAGGTGGTCAAGACATCACATGAGTTGTCCATGCATCAGGAGGTGGTGAATTACCTGTTCTCCCTGTGGGGCATGCCTCTGGTGGACCTGTTTGCCTCACAGGAGAACACAAAAACTGAGACTGTTTTGTGCCCACCCCCAAAGTTCAGGACACTGGTCAGGATGCCTTCTTGAGGCCCTGGACTCCAGGCCTTGTGCACGTCTTTCCTCCTTTCCCCCTATCCACAGAGTGGTGGTCAAGGCCCAGAAGGATAAGGCACGGATGATCCTGATAGCTCCGGAGTGGCCATGGCAATTCTGGCACCCAGATCTCCTCAGCCTTAGCAGCAGACCTCAGTGGAGGTTGCCTCTTCACCCAGATCTGCTGATCAGACAACAGGGGAAGATCCTGCATCCTGACCTTAAGTCCCTGCACCTCATGGCCTGTTTCTTGAGTGGCTAGAGTTCCAGGCTTTGGGTCTTTTGGAGAATTTGCTCCATGTAGTGGAAGCTTCCTGAAAAAAATTAACTCTCCAGTGTTGCGCCTTTAAGCGGAAAAGTTTTTCCATTTGGCGTCAGAGCAAGGAGCTGATCTCTTGCCTGCCCTGTGACTAGTATCCCTGATCCCTGAATACCTTTGGCCCCTCTCCCAGCTGGGGCTGTGAGCAACAACCTTCAAGGTGCCCCTGACAGCTATTTTTACCTATTGGGTGTGGGCTGGTGTTTAGACGGTAGCCCAGGAGAAGGTGGTTGGATGCTTTTTTAAAGGCTTCCATTGAAGCTTACTGACTTTGTTGATTAATTTCAAGCCTGGATGAAACTTCGCTTTTTGTTTTCCCCCCTCAGGAAGACCTCTGGCTGAAGTACAAGGGTTTGTGTGGCTACTCAGCTACACACTTTGCTACTTATCGTTTGTTTCAGCAATAAATCCTTTGAAGCTTACTGACTTTGTTGTCTTAATTTCAAGCCTTGCTTTGCTACTTTGGTTTTGTTTGTTTGGAGTGGTTGGCAACCCCAGCAGAACACCGGTCTTTTCCTGCAGTACACACCTTCTCTTTTGGATCTTAACTTACCTGTAGGCTGACCCTAGATAAGGAGTAGCTAAGACCCACTAATCGCATTGCTGTCCACTCCTACAGAGTACCTTTACTGCTAGGCTAGATGTAGGCCTGCCTTAAATAGGGACTATCTGCCATCCCTAGCAGCTGCCTCCTCCTGAGACTGACCCTAGATAGGTACTGTCTGCAACTCTTACCAACTCCTATATACTTTTCCTTCCCTTCTTGCCTTGCCTTATAAAACTCTTATGTAGTCATATCCTAGATAGGGTGTATCTACTGTCGCTTTGTTAACCCTTTGTCAGACCTGAATACTTTGCTTTAAATTATTTATACCCTGTTACCCATAAGCATTTTAAACACACTCCATCAACTCTTAAAAACACCTCGACATCTATGCATCTATACTATCACATTACAAAAATAATAACGTGAAGTATTCTATTACTTAAGTACCGGTCGTTCCTTTCAACACCTATTGCAAATTGAAATACAGGTTACCAACCCTTTAATTGTAAATTACTTACAGACTGTATAAATTAAGCACACTTTTATACTTACTTTGCCTGATGTATTGATGCTGGGTTTTCACCCTCATTACAATAACTTACACATCATAAATGCTCTAAATTAGATAGCAGTAGCTTAGGGTTTTACACTTGAGGTGCAGTGCCTCCTGCCAACTGCTACCCCAAGTAAGCTGCCATTAAGCTCATCCCTTTAGCTTAAGGACTGCAGTGAAAGACTGCTAGGTCGAAGACCAGAAATACTAGATCTTCCCTTGTCAGTCTTCACCATTCATTGCTGCTGAGTGAAAGCTGGGTATGCACCTGTACAGGAGCTTTTTGGGGGAGGAGTTAAGCGCCACCTTGAGGCTACGCATTGCATGGCTGCAAAGGGTTGCAGTTAGGCATCACAGACTCCTCCTCCACCCCAGTTTTGTTTCTCCTGCTGTCGAGGTCACACCTGCTGTGCAAGTTTCAGAGTTGCTGCATCATCGGGTCTTCTCTGAAGTTCGATGCTGTGTTACTGCTTCTCCATCCTGGTTCTGATTTTTACCAATGCTGTCTGAAACCGTAAGCCCATTCCATTTATTGTTATTACAGACAGTGCCAGGTCCTTTTCTGTGAATTTTGTTGTTATTTTCACATAATGTCTGGTTGAGGGCTAAGAGAAAATCCAGAGTGGGCCATGCCCCATCCGTCGGTGCCCTGTGGCGGCATTTTTCCGTAACGGACTGACATGATGTTTGCCTGCGTTCCAATCATATGGACAACTGCAATGCCTGTTTCTCTATGGACCACCATGTTCTTAGGATCCATGCATTTAAAGTCAGCAGGATCCTGCCGACTTTTGGAGGACAGCGTAGTTCTAGGGATGCCACGGCAAGATCTCTTGACCCTGCCTCCGGGTCCCCTTCCAGTTCTATATGGCCCAGTGAGGAGGAAACCTCCTCTGATTCCAGCTTTGCCATCAAGGAGGTTTCTTCCATGGTGCTGGAGGAGTGGCTCAGTTCTCTGTGAAGCCAGGTTGAGGACATTGCCATGGCAGTCACCTCCATGGAGGTGCAGGTTCCCCGATGTTGTGGCCGGCTGCTGGGTCTGGCACCAGTGGACCCTCGTCAGTGCCACTTCAGATCCTGGTACCATTCGTGGTGGTGCCATTCAAGGTGCCGCTGGTAAGAGAGCTCCCAGGGTTGCTTGTCTGGTGGTATGTGTGGTCTCCTCTTTGAAGGTGGATGATTCACTGGCTGATCCAGACTGGCTCCTTGACTCCTCGGAGTCCAGGAATCCTCTTGGATGTGGCACCAGGCAGCCCAGTGTTTGCCTATCAGACTCCCCAGAATCTGTGGTCCCTGCAGCTCCTCATGCTGATGCCAGTGTTGGGGGTGCTGCAGTGGATAGCAGTCTCAAGGGGCCTGGTGTGGTGGTCTCAACCATGGGGGCTGGGACAGCTGCCATTTCTGGTGCTGCCATGGCCTCCTTGGTGGAGATGGGGACCTCCTTTTCCATGGCCTCTCTCAGGGGGCTTGCAGCATTGGGGGACCCCTTAGCACTGGGTTTGAGGAAGAGGGCAGCCTCAGAGTCCGAGGGTTTGAGGGGCCGGGGTGAGGTGCGGAGGCCTTCTTCCACTACCCTGTGGAGAGTGGGGAGGAGCCGAGGCACAGAGCCCTGCTTCTCCTCCTCCTCTGAGACTTCAGGGGCACCCTTAGTGGGCAGCACTGAGGGTTGCCCTTCTGGAACCATGCAACCTGAGTCGCACCACAGGGGAGATTCTCCCTCAGGGCTCAGCCAGGATTTGTTCACACATTTGCAGCGTTCACTGACTGGATCGACTCCCAGGTCCCCCCCACATGGGAGGATCTGCTGCGGGGTCTCAGAGCCCTGGTAGAGGCCAGGCACTTTCTATGAGTTGACCTTCCCCAATCCCTCTGCAGACACCTCCCCCCCAGGACATGTGGGCCCTATGGGACCTTTAACCTGGGAGACATTCAGGGCCACTGCTGCGGCCTTCCCTAGGTATGTTAGAGCTATGGATGACCAGGTCTTTTGCCTGTCTCCCCCGCTGCAGGAGGACTCCGAACACCCGAGCTCCTCTACTTACTCGACTTGCTCATCTGAGGAAGAGGAACATTCTGTCCACCTTTCCTCCAATGCTGATTGCACCAAATATCAGCAGTTCCTTTCGAGGTTAGTTCAGGAGCTCCACATCTCCCATGCAGTAAGATGCAATACTGAGTGGGAGATGTGCTCTTTTCTGAGCGAATTCAGTGCCAACCACCTAGTGGTGCCTTCCTGGCTTATTCCCTTCCAGGACATGTCTATCTGCACCTGGCAGTCCACCAGCTGCCTCATCCCCAGCCCCAGTGGACTGTAGGAGGGTACTGTGCTCCCCAGGAGTCTCTTGGTTCTCTGCCTCACCCACCCTTGGGACTGATGGCTTTAGACACTTCTTCCGGGCTTCAACACCGGCACATGACCAACCACCAGATCTAGATTCTGCTCAGTTCGACTGGTGGGGAAGAAGAGTTTTCTCATCAGCTCATGTGTTACTCTGCATCAGCTCACTTAAGGTTCACCACGCTGATTACAACAGGTGCCTGTGGTCAATGCTGGTGCAGGTTTTAGCATCCTTGCATGATTCAGAGGAATGTAGGCAAGCCATTGCCTCTCTGCACAGGGTCTGGAGCTTGCAAGGCACTAAGTAAGGCATCATACAATGCCAACAAGGTGGCCTCCAGACTGGCAGGGACAGCGATCTGCATCAGGCGGATGGCATGGCTTCATCTGTTTAGATTGTCTCCACCATTGCCCAGTATATGGTGATTTCCTTCACTTTCTGGGGACCCGTCTTTTTCCCGCAGGGTGAGTGAGAATCTTCGGATGTGTCTTCCGTCCACCCTGCCATGGGAACACCTCCTCGCCTGACCAGCCTTAGGCCATATTGACCTAGAATGGAATAGGGTCTCCCCTCCTGTGTCTCCCCGCAGGAGGCTGAGGGAATCTGTTCCCTCACAGCAGTGCTAGGTCCCTCTGGGGGCTTGCTATTCACCAGCAGTAATGAATGGTGAAGACTGACAAGGGAAGATATGAAAATTACATCCTACCATAATTCTTGATCTTCTCTTGTATCTTCACCATTCATTACTGATTCCCCCACCTTCCCTCTTGGGCCTCAGCTCTTGGTGCCACCTCCACCCTGCTTGCCTCCCCCCTTTGAGGCCAATTGGGGGCAGAGTCCCCCTGGTTCCTCAGGGCCCTCTGTTTCCTTCTCTAAAAGTCACAGAGTGCCCATCCTAGGAGGGTGGCAAGTAGGGTCTTCGTCCTGGCCTCGGAGGGAACTCCCTGGGATTCTCAGTGGGGTGCACTGTGGTATCCTCCTTAACCTGACATGGATTTATGGTTTGTTCTCCTCTTCTTTTTTTTAGAAATCAAAGTTTGTTAAAAGAATTTTAACATTGTAAACACATACACGGTTAAACATTAAAGACAAATTAATAAGTCAGGCTAACAAGAGAGTGAAAAGAATAGTAGAGTGGGAGAATCAGAGGGAAGGAAAGGAGAGAAAGAGAGGAGCGTGAGTTCATAAACTTATCTAAAATTTATTCCAAGATATTTTAGCCCTTATGGAGGAGGAGGGGACAGATGAGGGAAATAAGAGAGGAGGGTTATCACATACATTTAACTCAAGTATTGTGGCCCAGGATCCTCCCAGGTCCTTAAGCATATCTTGCCAACAATTCAATAATATCTATTTTCTCCTGGGGCCATAAAATGCAGGAAAGGCAGCCATCTCCCTTGAATTTATCTACATTTAGCCTCAGCTTAGTGGTCAGATATTCCATCTCCAGGATTCTGGTACATATATCATACTATGATGCCAAAGTAGGCCTATTGGGTGAAAACCAGCAGGAGGTAATTGCTTAAGAGCTGCCGCCACTAAAATTCCAAACAAGTAGCTTTGGGATTTGCATTTAAATGAGGGTGGGGGGAGATCCAAAAGCCAGTGTTCTGGGAAGTCTGGTAAAGGGGAGGCAAAAATTCTCCCTACTGCACCAAAAATGTCCCTCCAAAAGTCTTTAATAATTATACACTCCCAAAAAATATGCAAATATGAGCCAACCAACTGGCAATTTCTCCAACAGAGATCCGAATGGTATTTCCTGTAATGCTTTGTCACTATTGGGGCTCTAAAATACCTGACCGCTACTTTTCAACAGCACTCCCTCCAAAAGAGAGAGGAAGAGGTGGTATGAATACCTTCCATATACCCTCCCAATCCCCTTCAGACAGGGAAAGACCGGTCTCTGTGTGCCAAGATTTTTAATCCCAACCAGCTGGTCAGTCTCTGCCTCATTCATGTATTTCACCAAGTTGGAAACCAATTTTTGTTGATCTGGGTTAATAAACAAGATGATAGAGATTTTTAAATGGATTCCTCCATCAGCGCAACTATCGCTTACTCACGCAGATAGAAGTGAAATAGTGTCCCAGCTGCAAATAATGATAAAAATCTGTTTGGGATCATGAACTCTGTTTTCAGTTGTTGAAAAGATTTCATAGTAATTTCAAAAACATTGCCCTATAGTCCTAAGGCCTCCCTAGCCCACTGATGAAATGCTGTATCCCATCTGGGGGGTGAAATCTCTACAACTTATGATTGTCATGGAAGGGCCAAAGGAAAGGGGGAATCCCAGCCTCTGGCATGCCTCTCTCCATACCTGGCAGATTACGGCCGTCAAGGGGTATTTGAACTTGAGTAATTTCAATCTAGGGAGATCCAAAGAGAGCATGTCTGAGATCTTTGCTAAGGGGGAAGATACAGTCTCAATTTCAGCCCATAGGGAGGCGGAGTCCTAAGTGAGAGGAACTAAGGCCTGTAATTGGGCAGCCCAAAAATATTTTTGCAAATCTGGGAGGCTCAATCCTCCCGTCCTTAGGGGTCATTAGCATCTTCCATTTAACTCTAGGCTTTTTACCCAGCCAAATAAATTTGGAAAGCATGGACTTTACTTCTTTCCAAAAAACCTTTGGTGGTTTAAGGGGAAGTACTGCCAATATAAATAAAAAGCGGTGGAGGATATTCATCTGTATACTTTCTATTCTACCTGAAAAAGAAAGTGGTAGTTCCTTCCACCTGTTGCAATCTGCCCTGATCTCCTGAAGTAGCCTCAAATGATTTGCCGAGTATAATTTCTTCATATCCCTGGGGATCCGTATTCCCAAGTACTTAAACCCTAATTTACACCACTTGATTAAATCTAGGCTGGGAAGCCCAGTCACTACTGTGGTACCTATCAGTAGCAGTTCGTATTTACTAAAATTCACTTTGTAGCCTGAAATAACCCCAAATTCAGCCAGAAGATTAAAAATTCTTGGTATGGCCTTAACAGGGTCTGTAATGTACAATAGAGTATCATCAGCATACAACAAAATTTTTATAACAGTATCCTGAACTGTAATCCCCAGAAAGGAATCAGAGTGCTAAATAAAGTCTGCAAGTGGCTCCAGGCTCAGGCCAAAAAGAAGGGGAGAGAGGGGGCAACCCCTGCCTAGTACCTCTCTGAATCTCAAAGGCTGAAGAAATTGCACCATTCACCTTGACTCTGGCTCAAAGGTTAGTATATAAATTCCTGATCCAAGTCCTGAATTTGTCTCCAAAGCTGAAACCCCCTAGGACCAGATCTAAGTAGATCCAATCGAGGTGACCAAATGCATTTTCTGCACCTAACAAAAGCACTGCCTGGAGTTGTCCCCTAAGGGGAGAGTCTGCTATGGAGAGAACATTCAGCAGAAGGCAGATATTATCCAGGATGTGTCTGCCCAGTATGAAGCCTGTTTGATCTGGGTGAACCAATCCCAGGACAGCCCTCTGAAGCCTAACACTAATCACTTTTGCAAAAATTTTTGCATCCTGGTTACATAGAAACCTAGAAACCTAGAAACATAGACTTTGACGGCAGATAAGGACCGCTAGGCCCATCTAGTCTGCCCATTTCCCTACCTACAGGATAGGCCGCAGATCCTAGTTAACCCACAGCCTATTTCTTCCTACCCCCTACAAGAATTGCCTTATGTCTGTCCCATGCATTCTTGAATTCTCCCACAGTTTTAGACCCCACAACCTCCTCAGGAAGGCTGTTCCATGCATCCACTACCCTCTCTGTGAAATAATACTTCCTCACATTGCCCTGAACCGCCTCCTTCTATCTTTAAATTGTGTCCCTTGTTCTTGCAAGTCTCTTTTCTGAAAATGCTACCCTCTTGGACTTTGTTGATTCCACTGAGGGTACTTAAAAGTTTCTATCATGTCCCCCTCTCCTTCTTTCCTCAAGGGTATACATATTAGCTCCTTTAGTCTCTCCTCATATGGCTTCTCTTGCAGACCTTGCACCATTTTAGTTGCCCTCCTCTGACTGCCTCTATCCTGTCTATGTCCTTGCAGAGATGGGGTCTCCAGAACTGGACACAGTACTCCAGATGGGGTCTCACCAACTGTCAGTACAGAAGGATAACAATCCTGTTTTCTGCTGCTGATGCTCTCCCTATACATCCCAGTATACCCCCAGCCCTCCCTACTGCCTTCTCACTGCTTGCTAACCTTAAGGTCATCTGATAAGATTACCCCAGGTCTCTTTCCTTTTTGTTGTTGTTACTACTCCACCCATTGTGTATTCTTCCTGGGTTCTTATTTCCCAGGTGCATTATTTGCACTTCTTTGCATTGAATCCTAGCTGCCATACTTCTGACCATTTCTCCAACCTCCAAGTCCCTTTCATCCTTTCCACGCCTCTGTGTATCAACCCCTTGCAGATTTTGTGTCATCTGCAAAAGGCATACTTTTCCTTCCAGTCCTCTGCAATGTCACTGATGAAGACATTAAAAGGACTGGACCCAATACTGAACCCTCGGGTACCCCACTAGTAACCCCTTTCTTCAGAATGGACTCCATTTACAATTACCTTCTGTGTCCTGTTGTCCAGCCAATGTTTTACCTAGGCTACCACCCTGGGTCCCACTCCCAGGCTGGTTAATTTGACTATCAATCTTTGTGTGGACTGTGTCAAATGCCTTGCTAAAGTCTAAGGTAGGCCATGTCCACAGCCCCTCCTTGTCTACTACTTTGGTCACCCAGTCAAAGAAATCTATTAGATTCAGTCTGACATGACCTTCCTGGCCAGAACCCATGCTGCCTTGGGTCCTGTCCCACTGGCCTCTAGGTACTGACTATTCTTTCCTTCAGAAGTGACTCCATCACTTTCCCTACCACAGAGGTCAGACTGACAGGTCTGTAGTTTCTGCCTCTGTCTTGGACCCACTTTTGTGAAGGGAATCACATCCGCTTCCTCCAGTCCTCGGGTACCACACCATCCTCCCATGATTTATTAAAAGAGTAGCCAGTGGTTTCACTAGTTCTCCCTTAATTCTTTTAGAATTCTGGGTGAATTCCATCAGACCCATTGCTTTGTCCACCTTCAGTTTTAGGAGTTCTTGCAGACCCTTCCTTCTGTGAAAGGACTGGGATCGACCCCTATCAAGAGTGCTTCTGTTAATTGGATTAGGCACTTCCCTCCTCTTTGTGAATACTGAGCAGAAATATTCGTTCAGTATTCCTGCTTTTTCACTGTCCCCTCTGCCCACCCACTGTTCATTCTATTCAGCCTCACTATCCCTCCCTTTGTCTTTCTATCATGCTGATGTACCTATAAAAGGTTTTATCCCTTTCTTAACTGAGTTGGCTATCTTTCCTCAGTTTGGGCCTTTGCTATTCTGACTTTCCTCCCTGCTTCCTTCTGCTTTAACTGGTACAGCTCTGTCCTGCTCCTTCTGTGTTTCCCATACTCCGAATGCTATCTTTTCTTCCTGACTTTCACAGCCACCTCTTTTGAGAACCATAGTGGCTTTTTCTTCATTTTGATTTGTTCATTTGCTTCCACAGAGGCTTGTTGCCTCTGTGATGGCAGTTTTGATAATTCCCATTGTTGCTCCACACCTCCTCTAGCCTGTTTGCTAGTGCTTTTCTGAGGCACTCTCCATCTTGCCAAAGTCAGCCACCCTAAAGTCCAGTACCCTCACTTTTGTATGGGTTGACTCTGAGCTGAGTTTAACGTGAACCACACTGTTTGATGGTCACTTGTCCCCAGATGGCAACCCACTCTAGATCTGAGATCCTCTCACTGCCCCTGTTTGAGAGTATGAGGTCTAAGATTGCTCCTCACGAGTGGGTTCTGAAACTAGCTGCTAATGCCTGCCACCTGTAGGGCATCAAGAATGGTCCTGCTCTTGGATGTGGCTGCAGCAAATGTGCTCCAGTTAACATCTGGCATATTCAGGTCTCCCATCAACAGTATCTCCCTTTCTCTGCCATTCTAAGAATGCCTTCTATCATATCCTTGTCCATTCCTTCCCTGACATGGGGTCTGTACACAACCCCTGTGCGGATTGTGGTGCCCTTTCCAGTCTCCAAGGTGACCACAGTGCCTCCTCTCCCTGTTTACTGTTTTGTTCAGTTGCTTTATCCCTTCCTTTACATAGAGAGCTACTCCTCCCTCTTCTTCCCTGCCTGTCTCTCCTGTAGGTTATGTACCTGGTATGTTAACATCCCAGTCATGGTTCTCTGTGTACCATGTTTCTGTGACTGCTATGATATCCAGGCATCCTCTTCCATTAAGGCCATCAGCTCAGGAGCTTGTTGCCCAGACTACGGGCATTGGTACTCATTACCTCCATTTCCTGATGGCCTTACTCCTTTTGCCCCATCCCTGTCCTTCTTGCCTTTGTCACTTTCTCCACTTACCCCTGCCCTCTCCCTATCGACACCTCTATGTTGGTGTTTGCCACACTTATACCGTGATTATTTGGGGCTAGGATTTTCCTGATCCTTCCAGTGCTCTCCCTTGGCTAGTTTAAAAGCTAGCAATGAAGCATTTAAACTATCACCTAGGATCCTGTTCCCTCCCGACAGATGCAGACCATCATGCCAGTATAGGCTTGCATCACTCCAGGTGGACCCCAGTCCCCAATGAAGCTAATCCCTGAGCTCCACACCAGTTTTTCAACCACTGATTGAATCCCATGGTGCGGAACACCCTAGCCCCTCCTATGCCATAGATGGGTCGACTCCGAGAAGGTTACCGTGCGTGCTACTTGACTAAGGCCCCTCCCCAATTCCACAAACTCTTCCTGCACTTCTCTAATCCCTTTCTTAGCCAGGTCATTTGTCCCTAGGTGGACAATGACATCCAGCTCCCTCCCCTGTGCAGCTGCTCCGGCAATCCTGAGGATTCGCTTCCTCATATGGTTAAGCAGAGAGATCGGTCTGTAGCTACAACAACTTGCAGGATCCTTACCAGGTTTGGGTAATACAGATATTAAAGCTTCCCTCCAAGTATCGGGCAAAGCATGGGGTTCTTGAGCTATGTTACAGACTCTGGTAAAGAGGGTGATAGCTCTTTTATAAATGTTTTGTAAATTCTGCTATAAAGCCATCTGGGCCTGATGCCTTACCAGATTTTAAAGTTTTGACCACTACAGCAGTCTCTTTTTCTGAGAAGGACACCTCCAGTGCTTCCCTCTGGACCTGTGAAAGGATTGGCACCTGTACCCTGTGAAGGAAATCATTGATTTTATCCAGATGCCCTGATCCCCTTTCAATGGCATACAATTGTTTATAGTATTTTACAAATTCCTCCGCAATCTCACTTGGAAAAGTTTTAGGGAAGGGAGGCAAAGACTCAGGGGAAATTTTAGTTACATACCTATCTGCTGTTTGTTTCCTTAGTTTCTGTGCTAACAGCAACAGCTTGCCGGCCCTCTCTCCCCTTTCATAGTATTTCTGTCCTGTGTTCCTAAGGGTATTTTCAATGCACCTCAACATCAAGGAATCATATGAGGAGCGGGCCACCCTTAACTCTTTTAGAACAGACTTGGAACCAGAACGTTTATGCTCTACTTCCAAAACCGTAATCTTATTAAGGGTTTCCTGGATCCGAGCTTGGTGTTGTTTATATCTGTGGGAAACATATGCAATCGTATGTCCACGAATAACAGCTTTCAATGCATCCCACAGAAATTTAGGCTGAGAGTCTGCTTCCTTATTTTCATTCAAATAGTGTTTAATAAGCTGTCTAGTGGAATCCATATTTTTTATCATTAAGTAATCCAGTGTCGAATCTCCACCCCCCTCTTAACTGGATCATCCCACCTAAATTGTGCTTTTATCATTGCATGGTCAGAGATTGTGATTGGGAGAATGAATACATCCTGAAATGTATATACCAGGCTTTTCTGAGTGTAAAACCTATCCAATCTGGAGTACATATTGGCAGAAGGGGAAAAGTTATAGTCCTCATTGATGGGTGAAAGCATCTCCAGGGATCTATGAAACCCGCTTCAAAACATAAGTTTTTAAGAAGATGGGAGCAGGCTTTTGAAACGGACTTTCACCGAACTTCTGTCCAAACCCACGTCTTCTACAAAATTCTAATCGCCCATACAAATAATTTGGCCGGGGTAACTTTGCTACAGTATCTTATAGAAGAGGGACCAGAAAAATTCCCCTCATGGTACGGTAGGGGCATATACCCCCACCAGGTGGAGTAATCTACCTCTGTACACCCCTTAGCCCATTATCCAGTGGCCTGTACCAGCTTAGGTAATTGACTGAATTTGAAAGGGTAAACCCCTCCGAATCAGCAAAGCCACTCCTGTCCTCTTCACCTGAGGATGTTCATCTAAACATATGTTACCCACCCAGGTCCTGCGTAACTTCAGGAGTTCCTGGGCTGACAGTTTAGTTTCCTGCAGACAGGCAATATGGCACTTTTCTCTGCTGAGTTCACTTAAAATTTTTGAGCGTTTCACAACATTGTTAATTCCCTTTACATTCAGGGCACATAATGTGAAAACAGTCATCTTAACAACAGTAACAACATAACATGATCTTATAAACCTTATCACCAAGCAGAGCATGGTGAGTATCTTTGAAGTTCAAACAAATCTTCACTCGTGTAGTAGAAGAAAGAAAAGAAGGAAAGATAAAGCTAGAAGAGGTAGTAATCAGAACAGAGAGAATCTGAAACACCAAATAACAAATTGAACACATCAACACAGGATTCCCTCTCTAAACAGAAAGGGAATAGGTCTATAATGACCCAGGGCATAATTAGCCAATCCTGCCAGAAACGCCTCCCAGGGTGGATGTTGTCCATCCTAGTGAGCGTGTAAGGGAACTAAGCCCTTTAAGGGAACAGCACCCTATCAATAGGATGAAAGGCTGGGGACTCCAAGAGTTATCTGGAAGCCCTGGCCCATGCCCTTACTAGATCGAAAGTGGGGTCTTTCGGGATGGGCAGGAACAACTCTCTAACCTCCAGCGCACAGAGCATATAACAAGATATAAATATTTAGTGCACCAGCAGCTGTGATGGCCTGGGAGTTAATAATTAAAACAAGTCACTGTCAAGGGACTCTGAGGCCATAAGCCTCAAATCTGGGTCTTCCAGCCTGTGATGCAATACTGAAGCAAGGATGTGGGCGGATCCATGAATAATACTCTGAAGCTTCAATTTTGAAGTGGCTAGGGGAAATTGCCTCTTTATATGGGACGTTGGAGCATAGCTGGACCTGGGAGGGCACATTATACTAACAGTCGTACAAGGGAATGAGGATTGCATTTAAACAACATTTAACATCAAATTAACCCTTCAGCCCTACCGACCCTTATACATTATAACCACCCCAAGGGTAACCACTCCACACAAAGTAACTTTATACTTAAGAAACATTGCTAGAAAGACAGTCCCTCGAACTAACAGTCCATCAGTAATTCCAATAGTAGAGTGTGGTTACCTGGATATAAACACTCTTGTTGACGATTGACCCGATTATAAACTCTGGTCGCCTCATCTCCTGCAATCTCTATGTTCACTAACTCAAGGAATTGTTATCTGAAGGAGGGTACATAATAATATCAAGAAAGCTACCAGTTCTGCGACCGGACATGCAGAGATCTGCCTGTGGAGGGGGCACAAATCCATCCTATTCAACAAAGCCAGAGTTTTGGTCAACTTTGAAAAGCTCACGAAAAGAAGTAGGAAAACGTTTCCCTGGGGAAATCTTAGATGGATGGATCCCAGTGGTGTAACACAATAGAAAGTGTCCCCCTCCAGCAACTATTATGAAAAAAAAGGTTCCAAATGAAAGCACTGATCTTCTCCATGTAACCCAGTCCAAACTTCAAGGCAGGGGGTGGAGAAAATATAGGCGAGCTGCCTTCAACTCACCTCAGCAAAGATCATCCCTATACCCCCACTCCAAGCCCAGGACCTTCACTTTCGGGATTATTATTTTGAAGTGAACAAATCTGCTACAATGTTTTCTGGCTGTGCTTCTCCCTGTTTATCCATCCTGCCAAGTCTGCGTGGAGCGGTAGGAAAGCCTTAGATCTGGAACTAGGGTTGTAAGCCTTCCTGGTCCCAGCAGCCAGTGACCACAGGAGTTGGTCGACCTCATTCTCCACCATTTCTTCTTTCAAATCAGTTAAGGATACCCCTCGTTCTTTAGGAAATTGCTTACAGCCAACAGGGACTCATAGATCTTGGAGAGTTATGCCACCATTCCCACCAACTACATCACCGAAAGTCTTGTTCTCCTCTTCTTGAAGTGGGGACTGTATCAGTGCATCTCGTGGGAGAACCCGTAGAGATTGTCCTTTCCCTTTCTCTTTTTCACTTCCCCTCTACCTTAGAGGTCATACTAGACAGAGTCCTCTCCTGTTTAAGGGTTTTTTCCCCTTGACTAAGCCATCGGGTGTTAAACTGTAGAGGGCCATGTTCCAGGACTTTCATCCCAAATGTGGGTTTGGGGTGAGAAAAGCGGGGCTGACTCCGCCATGTTTTATATTCTCCAAGATCATTTCAGATTCTCTTGTTCTGGACCTCCGTCTAGTGTCCCTGATGTTGACAGGATCCTTGCACCTGTGTCTTCATATCTTTCAGGTTTTTGAGGCTAAAATAAGCCAAAGGTCTTCCAACTCAGCATGACTTAGGGCCCCCCTTCTTCCCCTATGTATGCTATAGCTTTCTCTTTTCTCTTTCTCGCCTTCTTTCTCCTTTCTCCTGTGCTGCCTCCCAAGGGTTGGAGCCCTATGGCCTCTTAGGGTAAAATGTCCAATCCCTCTGTCCTCTGTTCGGCTTCTTCCATTTTCAGTTTATATCCTTTCCTTTTCCTATACCTCAGTTCTCTTGCCTCACCTTGTTTTTCTCTATCCTCCTTTGTTTCATCCTCTCCGGCAGAACAGAACTGGAGTGGAGGAGGAGTCTGTGGCACCTAACGGCCAACCCTCATGTGCCATGCAATGCGTGGGCTTCATGGGTGGTACTGTCAGCACTGCCCCCCCCAAAAAAAGCTCCCATACAGTAGCGTGCCTCCAGCTTACACCCAGCAGTAATGAATGGTGAAGATACAAGAAAAGATCAAGAATTACAGTAGGTACATAATTTTCATTTCTGCCACTTTCTTGAGATGGCTTCTGACTGGAGCAAGGGCTGAGGGGCAGTGACAGCAAGCCTGCCACCACATATAAAGCAGACAGGAATGACAGAACCTGGCCGCCCACTAGTGCAGTGGTAGAGTGTCCATCTGCACACTGATGTCCTGGGTTAAGGAACGGACCTGGGAAGTCAGAGGGCCAGCCAGGAGGAGAAGGATTGAACATCCTAGGAGGAAGTAGGCTGTTGGTTAACTAGGATCTGCAACTTATCTATCGGGTAGGAAAGTGGGCAGACTAGGTAGCCAAGTGGTCTTTATCTTCCATTAAATTCTATGTTTCTATTAATGTCCTAGGGATGGCTCTCTCTGGGGAGGGGGTTTGTATATCCGCACAAGTTGGACCCTAGTGGAGGCTGGGGCTCTCGCAGTGTCTGGTACCTAGATACCTTAGGAGGCATGTGGATGCTGGCATCATTGCACATCACGACTCCTCCTAAGGGAAAATCAGCAGCCACCTCAGTGATGCCCTCCCAATTCCCAGCCCTCACTAGATGACTTATCCCATCATCCACTCCATCCAACCAACTCCACACCCTCCCTGGAGGAGCAAGCCAGGGGCAATGCCAGTTGGTACCCTTACCGTTGCCCTTCTCCCATCATCATGGGGTTGTGCTGGGGAGGTGGCCCTGCTCTGGGGGGCAATAAGGTATCACCAGTAGGATAAGTCCTGAGCAGGGCAAGGATGGGGTCCGGTGAGGGCTGAGGTGCAAAAGGTGGCGGAAAAAGCATAGTAAATTAAAAAAAGGGAATGATAGCCCTTGTGATGGTAAACCCAAAGTCCTCAGAGCCTCTCAGAATCCCTGTTTGAAGGCAGCACACACACAGCAGCCGAGCTCCCTTGCAGAACCCTGGCACCAAGTTCAAAAGCCACTCATTTGCTAAGCTCTGCCCCATTCTTATGATGGCTGCCGATTGAGCCATGGTTGTGTCCCTAGGAAGCCACTAGCCTCAGCTGCTCGCCCTTCCTTTCTGGAGGTTAACATTATGTGTCAAGTAAAGGTCTGGTCATCACTACTTTCACGAACACTAACCAGGCCAGTGGTTGCATCTTGAGACTTTAGCCTGGTCTAGGGCTGCACAGGACGGGTCGATGTCCTTACAAAGTGCCCTCATCCGGGCTCCACTGCAGTTAAAGGCTAAGAGGGGATCTCCCTGTGATGCACAAAGTGCCTCTTGTGAACAGTTTGCACTCTTTCCACTGCTGTGGTCTTATGTTCTGCCAATATAACCCCACAGGCAGGTAGCGCTGCACCAACTAATTTTTCACAACACAGTTCCGATGAACACCCCAAGGAGCTTGCCATCTCAGATTAACTATTCAGCACCATGGATCTGCTTTGCCACTCCCCCACTGGCCCTCCACCAATATTGAATCCTTACAATGAGGAGCATCCATGCCTGCACACCTTGCATCATTCGGGATTGAGGATCTGGAACCTGGAGATCATCCAAACAGATTCAAACCACAACTGTATGACTACCTTTACTTCTCACACGCAGTTGCCTCTGTTCCGTCTCCATTTTTGGTCATAATTTGGTTTCAGCGCTGCCACTGCATTAAAGAAATTAATTTATTTTCAATTTTCGTTATTTGCTTCAGATTTTCTTTCAGTTTTCATCTTCATGAGTTCCTTAAGAGCTAGATCCTCCTGTGCATTATGATTCTTATTACAGTTGCTATGTCAGAGTTAAAGATTCTAGGGGCATGGATACAGTTCACTATTCACCCTCTGTCAGTTCCACTGGCAGTGCTGATTTGTCACATGTCTTTAAAAGACACCTAAACCATCTTTTTTTACACATTTTTTAATTACTCTATATGTTTGTAAAGGAGAGGCTGTTGTTTACATTTATACTGAAACTGCATGTATTAAAGTAGGATAAATGCAGTTTCATAGCATTTAAAAATTGTAACCACAGCCTCTCCTGATTCTCAAATCCTACTCTCAGAATCCAAAAAGGACTGCCGTGATGATGTCTCACATGAGAGCTGTGTGGATATATTTTTGCTCTACTAACTGTATTCAAATGTGAATAACTTTACAATAAAAATATAGCATGGCACTGTGAGCAAGAAAGTTGTTCTGTACAAAAATATCTGCAAAGTGAGTGTGTTACATTTAAAGATGCCTTTTAGCTTTTCTTAAATTTGCAAAAAAACAGCAGAACATTCAATTATTTGTTACTTTTTCAACAAACAAATGCAAATGACTTTAAATGGGACAGGAATTGATTACTTATGTGCAGCTGTTTGAAATGTCTCTATTTTCATAAATTATATTAATACCTCTAAAGGATCCCTATTTAACAGTGTCTGAATAAAAGCTGAAGCTGTCGGCTGTGTTTTATATTGTTTTCTCTTGTATGGACAACTTGCTGTGCAGTTCCTTTTGTGGAACCAAGAATTCGGAGTTTTGGCTATGTCACTTCATGTTTCAGAAATGTGAGCATGAACTTATCGGTACAGTGCCCAAGGTTTTACTAATCTAAAAAAAAAAATTACAACTTAACCTTCTTTATCTTTAAACTATCTATGAGAAGATTGACATCTTTACAAACACATTTCCTAATACTGTAATTGAAGGAAAAGAAGAGGTCAAGATTTTAGAAATAAAACAAAAATGAAAATGGTTTAATTTGCTGTAAAAAGTTATTTAGTAGTATTCCAGGATCCCATGGGGTGGTTCTGTGACATTCTTCTGTGTCTCTATCAGATGAATCTAACTCTGAATCTACATATTCACCGCCATATGAATAGTATAATGTATCTTTCGAAAATAAGTCAAATTATATATATACCATATATATATATATATATATATATATATATATATATATATATATATAGTTATTTTGTTTTAATAAATATGACAACTGCTCTGAGTTATGGTATTCGATAGTGGTAGTCTTAGATATCTACAGTGCTCCTCTCAGGATTCAGGTGTTACAATAATGAGAAAGGACTCAGGCCTATCATACTAATAATTGATTAAAAGCCTACAGAACACCCCAGAAGAGGCCTAACCAGCAGGTCTGTGTCCCCTCCAACATTTTATATTTGCTTTTGACTTTAGTCAGCCAAAATAAAGTGGCTAAACTTTCAGATGCACCCGGTAATTTTAACTAGCCAGCACTGTGTCAGCATAAATCAAATCGGTAATAAGATACACCATAAATATACAAAACAATACTCTTATCCAGAGCAAAAACTCAGAGGCATATATGTCCCATTTCCCTTCATAATTAAACACAGAAATACATACGATATGTATTATTCACAATGAAAGGCATCTTAGAGAATTATGTTCACAGAAATATCACCAATAGTACACAAGGCAGTGGAAAACCAGAACAGAGACTAATTCAAAACAAAAGGTGGACACATTTAATAGTACCTAGAAACCATCACCCCATGTAAGCAAAAAAAACCAAAATCACACACACACCATTTCCATTTCCCCACTACCTTTTCTCCTAATGTTTTCTCCTTACTTCCTCCTCTTTTCCTTTTAACTTTCTTTCTATCTAAGACTATCATTCTTTGTGGGAAAATATAAATAAGTTCCCAACCTAGGACGTATACTGATGAGTAATGCAGCTATTACATTTTCACAATTCAATGTAAAAGTATTATGGAATTCTCATGAGACAAGAAAGCATAACATTTCTATTTCTTTTTACATATATAACCACTACTGTAGGTCATTCAAAATATTATTACTAATAACAATACCAGCTTAAAAAAGAACCATTTACTATTTTCTACTCATGGGAGGTCTCATGTGGATGACAGCCTACCCTTCATTCATCCTCTCCCACTCATTGTTAGGTCAGACATTTATATGTATTTATTTAACATCTAATTATCATGGGGTCCCAAGAATGGTAACTTGTAATTCTCACATGAGATTGCTCAAAACAGTCATCAAAATGGTTTCATCAAAAAATAAAAAAAAACCTTGCTCCAGAGGAGTAAAGTACTGAAATACACCTCAGTACATGAAGGGAAGGCTCAGTATGGAAAATGCATGGGAAAATGCAAGGATTAGGGAATAGCATGGCATGCACAATATAAAATAATATGGAGCCAGCAACCTCAGGTAAAAACCAATCTTCATGTGGGGACCAGGAGGCAAAATCACAACACAGCATAGATCACCCAATCACACAGTTCCCTACTATCACAGGTTCATGCGTCCAAGCAGGTTTAATTGTTTCTAGTCCCTCAATCCTTTTTCAAAAGATGACGCAGCCACATTCCAAAAACCCCAATAATAAAGGCAGCTCTCCTCATTACCTCCTTCTAGAAAAATTCCCTCTTTCCCTTTTAGAAGAAAACAGTAGAAATTCCCCCCAATTCAAAATTAAAGATATGTCCCTCTGTATGCAGCACAGATTCACAGAGCATTCAAAACCCATCTGCAAATACTATAATTACCTACTTTGTATTCCTCCAAACAAAGGGTCAAGAAACATGAAAACGCTAAGTAAATAAAAAATAAAACAAACCTCCCATCATTCAGAGCAATTGCCTTCACTCTTCCAGAGCTCCCAGCATGCTATGCATTAAGAGAAACACCACCGCTACGACCTGCAGTCAGTGTAACACTGTAGGCTCGAGGTGAATTCATTTATTTATTTATTTGGTATTCACAAAATAACCTTTGAACCAAGGCTCTTTTACAAAGGTTCCATGTCATGTGAACAGAGTACAGACATTCAATCAAGAAGGTTACAGAGTTTTAGGACATTTGAGACAATGAACAGCACAACAATCAGCAAAAGGTTACAGAGTTTCTTAGGCATTTAAAACACTATACAGCATATGGACATCAGCTTCAGTTCATTACAAGTGCAGGTAAGGTGCAGAGGCACTAGAGGTTAGGTTAGGTTGGGCAGAAGGTCAGTAAGGACAGGATTTTGGTAGCGGAGGAGAAGGGGGGCCTCTAGTAAAAGTGCTCAAGGAGGCAGGGCTGAGGCCAGGGAGGCATAGACCCATCCTAGCATGGAGCGAGAGAGGGGTGTGGGGTGTGCAGGAGCAGCCCCTTAGAGTGATTCAGAGCATTGTCCAAGGAGCATGTAGGAGGGTGGCTTCTGTCTTGTGCTGAGAATAGTTACTGTTGGCAGAGCCAGGCCTTGTCATCTAGAGTCTATCAGATGTTGGAGAAGCAGGTGCATACAGAGCTGGAGGTCAGGTAGTACTTAAGGTCTGATTTGAAGCTGGATAGGCTAGTGGAGTTCTGAATGTACTTGGGTACCTCGTTAAGCCAGAGAGGGGCTCTGTAGGAGAAGGTGCACTGTCCAAGAGCTGTACTTCAGAATGACACCATGAGGGCCCCCTGCATTCTGTTTCTGGTTATATATGCTGAGCCTGAGAGGGGAGAAGATGCCTGTTACACATGGGGCTTTACCCAGTAATGCTTTTTTGCCCAGGAAGCATGTGAGGAATTTAGTCCTGCACCCAAGAGACAACAGGTGTGTCTGTTCGTAGAAGAAACAGGTTGGGTCATTTGATCGCCATTCAGGATGAGCCTGCAGGCCTTGTTGAGAGATACGTGCACCCTCTTGAGGAGAGTCTGATGTTGCACTGTAGACAACCAGGCCATAGTCAATGGTGGAGAGGATGGAGCTCATGACTTATAGGTGGATGGCTGCTGTATAAAGGTGTTTTGTGTGCTCTAAAGTACACCAAGCTTGGTGTTGACTGTCTTGACCACCTGGTTGATATGTTGAGCGTAGGATAAGGTGTCATGCAGGGTGACTCCAAGGTATTTGAAGGAGTGTACTGTTCCAAGGGGGTGAGTACATTGTTGGCGATGTTTATGGTGGGGAACCTTTTCTTGAGCTGGGGGCTGGAGAGGAGCATGGTCTTGTGTTTTTGTAATTGAGCAGAAGTTTTACTCACAGAATCAGTCTTCTATTTTACTGAAGGAGTGCTGAAGTGCTGCTTGGAGTGGCTCAATTCGAGAGTTGCTGTTGAGGATGGCAGCGTCGTCCGTATATAGGATTATCTTGGCATCACAGGCTTGAGGGAGGTTATTAAGGAACAGGTTGAAGAACAGTGGTCCCAAGATGGATCCCTGTGGGACCCCAAGTGTAACTTCCCTGGGGTCAGATACTGTTTGTCCTATTTTTACCCATTGTGACCTGAGGGACAGGTAGTCTCGGAACCAGAGTGTTGCATTGGCAACCACCCCCAGGCTTTGAAGCTGGGCCAGTAGGAGGGTGTGGTTGATTAAGTCTATGAACACTGTCCCTACTGGTTTACCTTCATCCGTAACTTTGTAAGCATAGTTGGTGAAAGCTTTACAAGGGCAGTCATGGTACTATGTGCCTGCGAACCCACGTGCTGGTTGGGGCATTGCAGTTGGTATTTGCTGATGTGTCTGTTAATTGGTCTGCACAATCTTCTAAGGGCCTTGATGGGGGTAGAGGATTGAGACCGGCCTGTAACTGGACACATTGGTCCTGTCCCCGCTTGTGGACAGGAGGACCAGAGCTTGCTTCCAGGTGACCGGAATTGTGCCAGGGTCAGGATTTGTTGAATAGTTTTTAATAGGCTTGATGAGCACATCAAGAGTTTGAAACACCAGCTTCATGTCTATTCCATCGCCACCCATTCTGGTCTTCCTCCTAGCACTTTGTTTTATGTAGAATGCTGCCTCCTTTATAGTAACTCTCTTGAGGTAGAAGGTAGGGGAGAGGTACTGGGTGCTTTGTCATCTGAGGGAACCTTGGTGGGGTGTAGGTAGTCAGGCTGGAGTACTGTGCTTAGATCTGAGAAGGCAGAGTTGAAGGACTCTGTGATGAGGCATGAGTCCGTGGTAGTAGAGCCGTTAATGTGGAGCAGCTGTAGGTTTCTCTTTTCTTCTTCCCCAAGAGATTCTTTATGTTTCCCCAGAACCTTTTTGCTCTCACCCCAGCTTTTATCAAGCAGTTCCTTGTGGTGATCTGCTTTAGCCCTCCGTATTATATGTGTGCAGTGGTTTCTAGCTGCCCGGTACAGCTGGTGGTCCTGGTCTTTACCCGAGGCCCTGGCTTTTAACCAGAGGTTGTCCCTCTCCTTCATTATGGCTAGGAGCTCACCTGTGATCCAACCATTAGTGTTCCCCCGCACTTTCCTCCTTTTTAACAGCGCGTATTGGTCATAAATATTGTTGACTCCATCTGTGAAGTACTTCAGGGCCTGGTCCAGGTCTGGCAGTGTGTCAATGGGTGACAAGCCTTGGAGGGATAGGGCATTTTTAAGCAAACCTAACTGACCTCTTTTCAGGATCCTGCTCTGTATAGCAATTGGGGGGGTGCTGTTTTTGAACTTATTTGACCATCTGAGGGTGACAGGAGAGTGGTCGCTCAGCGTATCTGGTAGCACCTTGACCTTAGATATTCGTGATGGGGAGTTTGTGAGGATCCAGTCAATGAGCGAGGTCTTGCCTGTCTTGTGGTTCCTTCCAGTTGGTTCTGTGACTAGTTGTGTTAGGTATGCACTTGCCACAGTATCCTTGAGCAGTGTGGACTTGTCACTTTCCCAGTTTATATTGAAATCCCCTGTGATAATTAAATCACTATCCTTTGGTAGGGAGGCCACTGCATCCAGGACCTTAGGCACACCGTCCCATGATTTTTTGGGGGTAGGTAGGCTGATGCAATGATCAGTGTCTTACACAGCTGTCTGACTTGTATTTTCATGACAAGGAGCTCGTGGTCTGTGGCCATCCTGGAGATAGGGAGGACGGAGCCATGGAGGGAGTCTTTTGTGTAGATAAGACAGCCTCCACCCTTCTTGTCATGCCTGTTGCTCCTGAAAACCTGGTATCCAGGTAACATTATTTCACTGTTTTTTATATCGCCTGTCAGCCAACTCTCCGTTAGGCATGCTATGTCCAGTATGTGTTGGGCCATCCAGGCCTGCAATTGTGTAAACTTTGCTGTTAGACTGCAAATATTCATTGCAGCTATTGTCAGGCCCTTTGTCTTGATACCCATAGATTCGGGTGGCAGTGGAGGGTTAGGATTGGGTTCACATTCCCAGATAACATTAGGAGCATAAGGATAAGTTTCCTCACTGTGATGCAGAAGGTTATAGAGATTCGTGACTTGTGTTTCCTTATTTTACCTTGGAGAGGCTTCTCCAATTTCTGAGGGGTGTGTGTGAGAGGTGGTAGCCTGGCGGAGCCATGGTGTGTGTTGGATGCATTCTCCCCTGTTGTGGTCCTATTGTAGTAGGACTGCTGGTATGTCCCCTCTGTGGAGGTTGCTCCTGGTACTGTTAGCCAGTAGCCAGTTTTGAGGCAGTGTTCTCGGTAGACTGAAGAGGAGCAGGTGACCTGAAGTGTGCCTGGGACCACTGACCCAATTGTGATGGCAATGAGTAGGGGAGTAGTGCAGCTCATGTTATTTGTTGTTGTCAAGGGTTAGGTTTGGAATTAGGCAGATCGGAAGACTAATACATATGGCGGAAATACCACCCAAATACTATGATGAGAACTTAGTTCAGGGGCAGGGGATGCAGCACAGTAAATGAGACTTAAAGAGTTAAGATTAACACCGACAAGTGTTGGGCCCTAGACCTGCATTCTGTATCTTTAAGGGGAGTTGCAATATTAGCGAGAGGGAAGGATGAAGATTGCCTAGGGGTGGTGCCGCTGGGGGAGGGATGAAAAAAATTTAAGCAGGAAGAAGAGAAAGTGAAACAAAAATGGGGTTATTTGCAGGGCATAGCTACAAATGTGTCACAGATGAAACTGGTCTACACAAAGAAATGTTCACAAAATGCTGTATCACTTTAAGCTTAGTTTCTGATCCAGGGTACAGTACCACTGGACTTTAAAACAAAGAGAGCTGTATTACTTTAAAACCTGAAAAAACTGCACTCTAAAGGATTGTGCACTGCAAAAAACCCTTGAGTGCAAAATTGCTGTAGACAGACTTAGATTCACATTTCAGTTAGCATTCACAGGGCAGTTTGGAGAAACTTAACCAGTACCAGAATCAGTAAATAAAATTAGCTTAAAGTCCAAAAGGAATAGGAATTCAGCCGGGCCGCTGGCGCAGCAGTTGGATTTCCGCATGCGATGACGGTGACCTGGGTCTCTATGAATGGACTCAGGTCAGCCGGAGGGCTGGCCGGAGGGAGAGATGGATGGAGCATCCTTGGATGGCCCTTCTTCTGTGGGAGGGAGGGGCGAATGTTCAGTGTCTAGTGACACCCAGTGAGCTGGGGTAGCCACTAGTAACACCAACGCCTGGACCTTCAGGGCGGGCGGATGCTGGTCATCATTGCATGTCCCGCCCCTCACGCCTAAAGGAAGAAAAATAACTGGGCTCGGTCCATCTCCATGATGCCCTCCCTGGGGTCACCACTAGCCTCCATGTCAGCTCCCCAACTAGATATTAGCTGTGCGAGACCTGGGGAAGCCACCGCACTCCGCCTCAGGGGGTAAGCCAGGGGTGACCTGGGAGCGCTGGCAATGATCGGAGGTGGAGGCACAGGGGGCCATGACTAGGGTGGAGTAATGACTGAGCCAACCCAGAAAAAAGTACAGTAAATAAAAAAATTAAAAAAAGGGAATAGGAATTCAAAGACGCCATTCCCAACTGTCAGCACCTCAACTAGCAAAAACAAGATGGTGTCGATTGAAAAAAACAAGACACATCAGTTTCTAATAACACAAAGCGGGTAACCTCTTTCCGACTGAGCATTTCTCAGGCTCAAAATCACATCTCAAGGATACCCAACAGACACATAAACAATCTCGGCAAAAGACAAACAAATAAAAAAAAACACCAAATCAGTAGATCATAGAAAGAACACTAGTCTCAAAAACAGCTCAATATCACCGTGTGACCTTAGGTGAACCCATCACTTAAATTCTGTAACCATACCAAGCGGAGAATGCACAACTACAGTAGAAGACAGAGCTCACTCTCATACAAGAATCTTACCTGTTGTATAATATCTTTCCTTCCATAAAAGAAAGAACCCACAAGCTTACAGGTCATAAGGATTTATTCTTCACAAATCCATTTCAAGGGGGCAGTCAAACTACGGGTGGTCTCTGCCCTTCAAAACCCAGCCAGGCAGTCCAGGCTCATCCACTCCCAGCCCAGCAAACAAGCAAAACAAAAAAATGAGGGGTCAACTGCGATCACTTCTGCTTCCTGCAAAGGAAAATGAATCATGTTAGAATAAGACAGAGTATTTCCATTTCCTTTCAACGTGCTGCACTTAAAATCATTCTGTAACAAATCTTAACCGAGATATTTCAGCGAGTGAAGTCAAAATTGCTGAACAGTTTGGGTAGGTCTTTTTTAAGTCCTTGTTTTGCTGCTTCATAACTTGGATAAGTTAAAGTTTTTCCCTCTGAAAGCCACATTTTAAAGATTGTGGGACATAACAAACTATATTTAATGTGAGCTTCTCTTGGGACCCTTTTGATGGGTTTAAATGCATTTCTCTTTTGAATTAACTCCTGTGTCAGACCATTAAAAAACATCAGCTTATAACCCTCATAGAAAATTCCAGGTTTGTCTCGAAGCATATGTTGCACATAAACTTTTGTTGGAAATTCAGAAATCTGACTATTACAGGTCTAGGCTTTTCTTGCAGTGATGCACATGGTCTTAACGATCCATGAGCCCTTTCCAAAACATAGTTTTTGGTGTCATTAGTAGGACCAGCCACAGTGATTAGGACTTTGTTAATGAAGTCAATTGTGTTGGATCCCTCCAAACCCTTGGGAATTCCAACTATTCTGATGTTATTTCTCCTGCTTCTTGCCTCCTGGTCTTCTAGTTTACTGGCTAATTTAACTATTGCCTGAGAACAAATGATTTTTCTCTTTGCTATTTCATTTGAGCAGTGTCAGTGGCTCAGTAGGTAGCACACTCGCCTCTGAGGCCGGGAGATCAGAGGGCTGTGGGTTCAGTTCCCACATCTGGCAATTTCGGTTAATATCCCAGTACTGACACTGTAATGCAGCATGAGAGGGTGCTGCATTTCTGAGGTGCCGCCTTTCGATGAGACGTTAAACCGAGTCCCATCTGCCTGACTGGCGGTAGTTCAGGTGGATGTTAAAGATCCCATGGCACTTATCGAAAGAGTAGGGGAATTTCCCCGGTGTTCTGGCCAAATTTCCCTCATTCATTAAAAAATACCACCAACAGCTTAATCTGGTTCAAGGTCAGTTGGCATTCATCTGTATCCCCCCCTCCCCTGGGTCGTGCCTGAAAATAGGCAGGATTTGTCTAGTGCACTTACGCGGTCAACAAAAGCTAAAAATTGCACTATCTTCCAGACTACTTATTCTAGCCTCTGCAGCCATAATTTTTTTTGCATTAATTTGTACATCCATTGAGAGATTAGCTAGCCCAGAAGTTAGATTGGAAATAGTTGTCTTAATGGCTGAAAATCCCCCCATAAAAATCTTTAAGTGTTGAGTTGTCAAAGGTTGATAATCTGTCTCTGCTGCTTTCTCATCTTCATCCGATTCTATTAATGGTCTTTTATTAGTTTTTTTTCTATAGTGGGTGGTGAAGACACATTATAGTCTAGTACTTCTTGAGGTATTACCTCCATGTCAGACATTGTCAATTAATTTGTAGTTCTTTTTCTATTTCTATCCTCTATGTGAAATTAGTTTTATTGATTGTTAGAGATTACAGTTCTTTTCTTGTTCAGATATGAATACATTACTTCCCTTCAAGTTTAATTTCTGAAATGGCAGCTAGGTGCCGCCAGAGATCTTGCGGAGCTTATTGCAATGTGACTGCCCTCTTCAGCATCATCAAACTTAACTGGACTTTATGAAAAATATTGTTAGCTTTGCCTTTAATAGTTAGTGTCATTGGTAATCTTAATAAAGTGATTTCATAGTCATTTATAAGAGTGTCACCAGAGACCAACCTCTTCAATCATTGAGGCAATAGATAGAGGTGTGGGCTGTAAAATTGTGGGTGGGGTATTTAAAATATATGGGGCCAGATATTCAAAGCTTTGCGCTGGGCAAACGTTTAGCAAGGAGTTAGCTGCAAGGATAACGATGGTCTGCTATATTCAAAAGGCTGAATAGTGCAGGCAAACTGCATTAGCGCAAGGCAAACAATAATTATATGATGAGGGCAAAGTGAACATGAATACATGTGCACTGAAATATTCAGCGACTAGCGCTGTGCTAAGTTGTTTGGCGTGACTTAGCGCGACCCATACTGTGGTACAAATTACCAGCCAGGAAAAGCTGGTCTTAACCCTGGGCAAACAGCTTTGCGTGCTTTGTGCGGTGCTATCTCATCATTAGCATGGCTTGCATGACCGTAACATATCAGTATGACACTTAGATACTGTCAGACATGGAGGACACATGCTGCTCACTGATGGCACCACCATGATGCCATCAGCTGCCACCAGTCCGAGCCAAGCACAGACAGTGATGGGTGATCTGACCCACAGGGTACAGCATGGTAGTGTGGCCATATAGCACACACCTGCAGACCATACGTTTGTGGTGTGCAACAGATGCCAGCACACATGCAGCACATGCAGCACTGTGGGCATGGTGGCCAGTGAGGGGACGGTGTATGGGTGGCCAGACCTCATCACAGCCCACGTGAGGCCACAAGGCTGGGACACATCGCTCAGTGCACATGGGCCAGTAGTGGGATTACGCCACCACCTGTGTGCCTGTCAGATCCCACATGCCCTCCGAGCCACCTACCACACAACTGTGCAGATGTCACAGCACACACTGCCAGCCATGTACATGACACTGTGTGCATCCCATGTCACAGGTGCAGCATCTGTGGATCACACAACAGCGTGATAGTACTGTCCACTGTCAGTAATTACCTGCAAGCTGTGCTGGCACTGTGTACAGTGCAGTGGTCATCACTGCCCTACATACCATAGGCAGTGTCGTGTCCCTCACACTACCAGCCCTCTTGCTACTGTAGTGTCTGCTGTGCACTGTAGCATGACTTACAGTGTGAAGGTTGCATGCAGCACTACCACCACCTGTGCCTATGCTGTGTTGTCCCCTGGGGTACGATATGCTATGCTGTGCTGTACTGTTTACATGAAGCCTGCAGCTATCATCATGCACTGCCTGACTGACCTACAGGTGGAGCTGCGGTTGGACCTGGCCAGTCCCTGTACCTCTAGACTGACCTACAGGTGGAGCTGTGGGACCCTGCAGTAATGCTGTGCAAACTGCATGCAAATCAGGGCATAATGAGATGCTAATGTGGCTGTTTGCCCACAGACTATCTAGGTAGGCTCATTTGCATGTCACTTTTGAATATGGCAAAGTTTAGCATGGGGCTAATGTGTTTGTACACGGGCAAACCGGCTTAGCTCCGTGCTAAAAGTCATTTAACGGTTCGGGGAATATTATACAGTTTTGATCACTGTTTTTTCATGTGTGCTGCTGCCTGCAGCTGTACTGGGTCCCTGCATTTGCCAGAATACACATTGGCCACATAGTTCCTCTCTACCTACCCTCACGTCTCTGTGCATTGTGTTGTTGTTGTTGTGGTTTTCACTTCCTGGTTGCTGTATTCAGTGCTGTCTTATTCCAGGGCTACGTTTGCCCTGCACTCCCAGCCCAGTTTGCACGGCCTCATTCCCATGCTATATTCAGAAGCTGTTTGCCCTGGGCTATTCCTTTTGAATATAGCTTGCTTTGTGCTCCAGGCTAAGTTTGCCCGCTGGGCAGTGCTAATTTAGCCCAGGGACAAACCTTTGAATATCTGGCCCATATTCTTTTCTGTTCTACTCTCACTATTTCTTATATATCTATATTTTTTACTATCATTTTCTTACTAACTCTCTTTCTTCTTGGAGTGTGGCGAGAGAAACTGTCTTTAAAAGTGAAGGTGATGATCCAGTTGATGAGAGGATAGTGAAATGTTCCATTGCTGCATCTCAGGTACCCCTCATTATAATATTCAGTGACTCACAGAACAGCATGTATTACATTTTAAGGAAAAACATACTTATCGTTATGAATGGCTAGGCAAATTACATTTATTACTTGGAATGTACTTGGGCTGAATGAAAAATGCAAGTGACACCAAGTTGTTAGGCAGTTACAGAAATTAGAAGGGGATATTGCATTTTTGCAAGAAAAACTTATTAAAAGCATTGATAACGATCTCATGAGGACATGAGGAAAGAATGGGTGGGTATGGTTTTCTGTGCAGGTAACAGCAACAAGAAAGCAGAAGTGATGATACTAATCTCCAGGAAGTTTGCATTCACAATACTAGATGAAATTCAAGATCCTAATGGTTACTTTATTATAGTACATGGAATACTAAATGGAATAGAGGTTACATTAATATTTATGGACCCTCAAGCACCTCACATGAACTTTTGTCCAAATGTAGAGATAAAATCTCTTCTTTCCCAAAAAGTGAGATTTTCTTAGGTGGAGATTTAAATTATATTATTAATATGATATTAGACAGAACTAAAAAAAATACAAATTAACAAAGTCAGATAAGGATTTGGCAGAAACTATAGATATCTTAGGTTTGGAGGACTCTTGGAGGATGTTTAACCCTACACTGAGAGAATATACTTTCATATATCCAGTGTATAAAGCAGGGTCAAGAATTGATTATATTTTTATCCCTAGAAATTATGTACAAGATATAATTCAATCTCAAATACATCAAATTGTGATTTCAGATCACTTGCCAGTTGCTACCATCCTTAAATGGGGTGTGGTAAGAAATAAACAAGGAAGGTGGATGTTGAACAATTTTCTTCTTCAAAATGAGCAATATGTAGATACTCTAAAAAAAGAATTCATGGAATTTGTATAATTCAACAACCCGAAGGATACTTCATGGGCTACAATGTGGGAAGCATTTAAATGCTTTGCAAGGGGATGACTTATTAACCTAGAATCTAGAGTTAACAAACAGAACAAAATTAAAATTCAAGAACAATTAGACACACTCAAGAGTTTACAAAATATGTTAGCTACCTCTTATTCTGAAAACCTATGGCAAAAATGGGCTCAACATAAATTAGAATATGAAGAGATTTTACGAAGGGAGGCAGATTTTCAAATAAGAAAAACTAAAATTAACTATGTTGCTTCTGGTCACAAAGCTCAAAAATTATTAGCCATGTGTCTCAAGCAGAATAGTAACAAGAAACTTATTCTAACCCTTAAAAATGAAAAAACAAATGCAATTATCACAGACCTTTCAGAAATTAATCATCACTTTTGTGAGTGTTATACTAACATATACAAGAACAATATACCCAGTAGTATGGGTAAAAATATTGCTAGATTTCTTAAGAAAACTAATACTCCACAGCTATCTAAAGAATCTACAGATATACTTAACCAAAAAATAAAGATTGAGGACATTCATCGGGCTATTAAGGAGCTAAAACCTAACAAAACCCCTGGTAATGATGTTTTTTCCTCAAACTTCTATAAAACTTTCTCAGATATTATCTCACCCATATTACTTAATGTATATCATGAAGCAAGAAAAATAAGTTCTTTGCTGGCGTCCATGCAACAAAGCATTATAACTTTGATCCCCAAACCACGTAAAGATGAAACAGATCATAACAATTCTAGACCTATCAGTCTTATAAATACTGATAATAAAATTCCTAGCAAAAATGTTAGCCTCCAGACTAATGTTAGTAATGAGACGGAATCATTGGTCCAGAACAGACTGGCTTTATTAAAAGGAGACTAACTGCAGACAACTGTAGAAAGATTTTCCATATAATATCTTTAGCAAATAAGAATAAAAAAACCTACTGCTCTATTAGCACTCGATGCAGAGACAGCGTTTGACTACGTAGATTGGAAATTCCTATTTAAAACTATTGCAGCTCAAAATATAACTACTGAATTCATAACATGGGTTGAACTTCTCTGTGACAATCCTTCAGCTGCTTTGATGGTTAATGGGAGAATATCTAATTTTTTTACGATAGAGAGAGGTACTAAGCAGGACTGTCCTCTCTCTCCACTCCTATTCAGTATTGCTCTCAATCCCTTAGTCCTTCAGATCAATGCCTTACATCGAATAGAAGGAGTTCAAATTGGTAACTCTCCAATGAAATGCTCCCTCTACGTGGATGTCATATTTTTGACTCTCTCAGACCCCACTGACTCTACAAAAGCACTACTGGAGTTGATTGATTATTATGGTTCAGTATCACGGTATAAATTAAACAAAGGAGAAACTCAGTTCCTCTCCATAAATGGCAGAACCCCAGCAAATGAAATTAAAGAATTAGGCATTTCATGGGCATCAGAGTTTATAGAGTATTTAGGGATTAACATATATAAAACTATTTAAAAACTGTCTCTAATAACTTATCTAACTTCAGATTGAAAACTGAAAAAGATTTGGAGAAATGGAATAAACTTCAGCTAGGATTATGAGGTAGGCTAGATTCAGTTAAGCAAAACAAAATGGTTATATTAAATGCACGCTGAAAATAGAAAATAGAGTTAAAAATCTACGTTTCGACCTTAGGTCTTCTTCAGGAAATATCTAAAAGAGAAAAAAAACAAGTTAGGTAGATTCAGTTAAAATGTTCTTACTACCCAGAACATTACATTTGTTTTCCATGTTGCCCTGGACTATCCCCAACACATGGTTCAATATAATTCACAAAAAAAATTTATAAATTTTTATGGGCTAATAAAAAACCCAGACAAACATATGGTAAACTAACCAGACAAAAAGAACAAGGAGGCTTGAGAGCAGCAGCGCTTAAATTAAAAACTTAGCTACTAGATTATTACAAGTGGCTCATTGGCCCCTGAAAAAGGGACCTCCGGGGCTCAGTGGGCTTAACTGGTCACCAAAATTTAAGAAATAAAAATAAAACTAGGAATAATAGCACATACTCACCAAAGTGGCTGCAAATAGAACAAGACATTCTTAAAACCAAAAACATCAGTATACATTCACTGTTTTTTGCCTACAAAATTACAACAATAAATGAAGCTATAATTATGGATTCTGTCAGACTAATCTCTCAAATGTCTCAATTGCTTAAGAAGGAGCTCTCGTCTTCCGTCCAACAGCCGTTCTGGGGAACTCTGAACCTAAAATTAGAAACATTTATTAAACAAGGGGATAGTTTGAGAGAGGCAGGTACCTGGAGAATCAAAGATATATTTGGAGACACAGGCTGGGATATTCAAACTGCGCCAGGCTGTGGTGCGTGGCCTGGGTGATATTCAACGGAGCTGCGCTATGGTGCAGCAGCTTTGAATATCGCACCCTGACCACCCCCACTGTGCATGGCGCGGTAGCACTGCACCAGTGCAAGTGGCCAGAGTGGAGGTGGGGATGCGCTAGCGCAGAGTGCCATTCGCCATGCACAGCACCTCACGATATTCAAAGGGACATGCAAATGGGGCCATAATTTATGCAAGGGTGCACAGGGGCCATCTGCATCTCATTATGGCTCCATTTCCATGCCATTAGCATGCAGATGCGCTGAACCCCGACGACTTGCGCCTGGCGCCCTGCCAGGCAGCAGCCGTCGGGGACCGATGCCCCCTGCAGCCTGATTGCGGGCATTCCTGTAATATAAAAAAAAACATCCAATATCCCTGGTGGTCCAGTGGACCTCTATGTGCCCAATCGCGGGCATCACTATAGTCCCCCCCAAAGTCCAATATCCCTGGTGGTCTAGTGGACTGCACTGAGCCCGATCATGGGCATCATTAATAGAACCCCCAAGTCCAATATCCTGGTGGTCCAGTGGACCACACTGGAGTCTGATCGCAGGCATCATTAATAGAAACCCCCCCAAGTCAATATCCCTGGTGGTCCAGTGGACCGCACTGAGCCCGATCGCGGGCATCATTAATAGAAACCCCCCCAAGTCCAATATCCCTGGTGGTCCAGTAGACGATCACTGCCCGATCACGGGCATCAGTACCTCATCAAATATGCCACTACCCTGGTGGTCTAGTGTACCCCACCCACCCACCCCTTGAGGCCCCATCAGCCGGTGGGTGGCAGCACCACCGCCCACTGACTGACAGCTCGGTAGGGCTGCATGCAGTGGTTCACAGCATGAGCCAATGGGTGTGCAGCCTATTGCACATACTACTCAGTCGAATATATGAATGAATTCATTCACATATCTGGACTGATAATCTTGATATGGGCTACATGCCCATTGGCTTATGCTGTGAACCAATGGGCATGCAGCCCACTGAGCTGTCAGTCGCGGGTGGCAGGGTGGCAGGCGGTGGGCTGCTGCCCGCTGGCTGACGGGGGAGCGGGGCGGTGGGGCTCAGTGAGCATGTGGGGTGGGGGGTACACTAAACCACCAGGGTAGTGGGTGTATTTGATGAGGTACCGATGCCCATGATCGGGCAGTGATCGGTCCACTGGACCACCAGGGATATTGGACTGTGGGACTTATTAATGATGCCCATGATCAGCCTTAGTGTGGTCCACTGGACCACCAGGGATATTGGACTTGGGGGACTATAGTGATGCCCATGATGGGGCATGGGGCACCACCAGGTGCAGCAGGACTGTGGCCACCCACAGGTGGCAGCTGCTAAGTTGTGCCCTGCAATGTGACAGCTCACCTGTGAGTGGCCAACACTTGTTCCTTTTTTGGGGGGCGTAACTTTGAATATCTGGGCCACTAGCTTTAAAGATATAGACAAAGTTGCTCAGGACTTTGGATTGTCAGAGAACTTAATTAAAAGTTTGCAGTTAATGTTAGATATTGCCAAGTATCACATGCTTAAAGGGGTCATAAAACCACATATGAACAAGAATACCTGAGATTTTTTGGCTATTATGAATCTGAAACCCACAGTCTCATCAATTTATGGTTATTTGAGCTCTGTAGTTATAAATCATGCAGAAGAATCAGTCTCCAAATGGGATAAGCAGTTAGGAGAAGAAGTATATCAATGGGATTGGGAATTAATCTGGGGTTTCCCATTTTAAAGCATTTTCGATTGTTATCAATAGAATAACTCAATATAAATGTTTACACAATTTTACTCTCCAATAAAATTTTAAATTGAAACTTAAGGATAATAATAATTGTCCTAAGTGCAATAGTCCAAACCGAAATGGTTTACACATGTTTTGGGAGTGCCCATATACCACGTCTGTGGCTACAAGTTAAACAGTGTCTGCACAAAACCCTCCAATTAACTCAAAATATGAATGTCAAGACATGTAATTGGTCAGCTTGAGGACAATTCTTCAATAACTACAGAGCTAAAATATATGATTTCTATGATCTAGATAGTTACCATAAACTGTATTTTAAAATATCGGATAGAACAAGAAACTCTATCTATCATAGAATGGAAAAACTCTTTGAGAATATAGCATGTGAGAAACTTGCCAGTGTCATGATAAATGGGAAAAAAGTATTTGGAAATACTGGGATGCTTTAATCACACTAATTACTATTTAAAAATGAATAAATAAGAGACCGTTTCATCTCAATTACATTTTCTTCTCTCTCTTTAGTTTCTATCAACTTTCTTTTTTTTCTTTATCTAAACTAATCTTTGTATTATTGCTTTTTCCTTTATTTTCTTTTACAGAAATTAATCTCCTTAATTATTCTGTTTTTTAGGGGAATTATTGTTATATGGAAATAAGGTAAGGAGTATATTTATGGATGCATATTATGCATTATTTTTATTGATGTGTTAGAAATATAGTGAGTATAAAATTAGAATTGTTTTATCAAAAAACAGAAAATGTGATAAAAGTAAGGTTGTAATAATGTTTCTCTTAATTAAGCAGAATTATAGGTTATGTGTTTATCTGTATTTCATATACTGTTTACTCATAATGTTTGTTTTTCTTGTATTGTAAATCTGATTTTGGAAATAAAATATTATTAAGAAAAAAAAAATACAGTGCCCAATTTTCTGAAACCATGAAGAGACATAGTCAAAACTCCAAAATTCTTGGTCCCATGAAAGGAGCTGCATGGAATGTTGTCCATACAAAGAAAACAATACAAAACACAACAGTCAGCTTCAGCTTTTCTTCAGGCATAGTTAAATAGGAATACTTCAGTATGAATATAATTTATGAAAACAGAGACATTTCAAACAGCTGCACATAAGTAATCAATTCCTGTCCCCTTTAAAACAAGAAATGATAGCACGGTACTGTGAGCCTGACATCTGTTCATCATAAAAATATCTACAAAATGAGCAGTGTTTTATTTATATGTACCTTTTAGATTGTTTTATAATTAGAAAAGAAACAACACAAAATTCATTTTTTTCACCTTTTGCAACAAACAAATGCAAATAGCTTTAAAACAGAAATGATAGTATGGTATTTTGAGCACAAAAGTTGCTAAATACAAAAATATCTACCAAATGAGTGGTGTTTCATTTTATAGATACCTTTTAGATGTTTTTATAATCAGCAAAAATGGCAAGAAATTAACTTTATTTTCGCTTTTTGGAGGCATGGCATAAGGATTATGCCACCTCCTACTGGAAATATTATTGATACTTTTTGTTTCTCATGCCGATTGTCCTGATGACATCACTTGTGGCCGCCACTCATGATGTCAGTCAGGCAACACTCTAACAAAAAATATCAACAATATTTCTATTGGGAGGTAGCATATCTCTTATATATTCTTTGCAAAAAAAAACTGTGTTAATGCATTGGTTTGAGTTGCTATTAAGCAGCAACAGTATGGAAATGTGGTGTTAGGGTTTTCAACATGAACTCTGCATCCCTCCCCCCCAAGCAGCCAAAGGGGGAAAAGCAACACAAGCAACCACAGACATCCATCATCAGGTAAGACATAGAAGATAATGGCAGAAGGGGATTGCAAAGTCCATCTAGTCAGCCCAAGGTATACAGTTTACCCTATTTGCTCCCTGGTGAATGATACCTTTGTGTCTGTCCCAAGCTCTCTTGAAACCTTCAACTGTTTTTGTGCTCACAGCCTCTTGGGGGTAGGCTGTTCCAGGTGTCCACCACCCTCTCTGTGAAGAACAGCTTCCTGGTGTTGGTCCTGAACTTTCCACCTTTCAATCTCAGATTGCGCCCCCTTGTTCTGTTACCCCCTTGACATGAAATAGTTCCTGTGTCTGCACCTTGTTTATGCCCTTGATGTATCTGAAGGCCTCAGTCATGACTCCCCCCTCTCTCTCTCCTCTGCTACAGTGAGTCCATGTTTAATTCCCTCAATCTATTTTTATATGTCATCTGATGTAACCCCTGTATAATTTTTGTCACCCTCCACTGTACAGTATCCATACTATTGTATATCCTTTCTGATATGTGGTCTCCAGAACTGACGTCAGACTTCCATGTGGGGACAGACAAGTGCCTTGTAAAGTGGCAATATTGCCTCCCGCCTTTCTGCTCATGATTCTTCCTGATGCATCTCAGCATGCCACTAGCTTATAGTGCCACCTTCCTCGCACTGTCTCCTACCTTCAAGTCATCTGATATCATAATCCCCAGGTCTCGTTCTAGGTTGGTTGCAGCTAATCTTCCCTCCCCCAGTAATACTCCCTCATTGGGGTTGTTTCTTCCTAGGTGCATGATTTTGCACTTCTTGGCGTTAATTTCAGCTGCCATGCTCTGGACCACTGCTCCAGTTTCTTTAGGTCTGATTTAATTTCTCTACTCCTTCTGGGAGTCCACCCTGTTGCAGATCTTTGTGTCATCTATGAACAGACACACATTCCCCTCTAATTAATTTGCACTGTCGGCTATGAATGTACTGAATAGCAGGGGCCTAACACGAGACCTGGGGCACCCACTGGTTACCTCCCCACTTTTGATAATGTGCCGTTCACTTGCACACGCTGCGTTCTACCATGTAGCCAACCCTTAACCCAGTTTACCACCTACTGACCCACCCCTGTATGGTCTAGTTTCTTTGCCAGCCTCCTGTTGAAGGCTTTGCTAAAGTCCAGGTATGGCACATCAACTGCTTCTCCATTAACAACTGTCCTAGTTACCCTGTCGAAAAATTCGACAAGGTTCATTTGGCAATATCTCCCTGTGGTGAACCCTGTTGTTTGTGATCCTGATAACCACTGGATTCCAGGAATGTTGTTATTCTCTGCTTGAGTAAGGTCTCTATCAATTTTCCTATGACTGAAGTAAGACTCACTGGATGATAATTTCCTGCCTCCTCCCTGCTCCCAGATTTATGAAGTGGGACCACCGATGCACTCTTCCAGTCTTCAGGAACCTCCCTGCTCATAAGTGACTTAGTAAATAGGGTCACCAGGGGAGCCGCCAGTTCTTTCAGGATTCTGGGGTGTATATCATCTGATCCCATGGCCTTATCCACTTTTAATTTGTTTAGTGCCTCTAAGACTTGGTCTGCTGTGAAGGGGCTTGTATCTACCAATAGTCTATTGGTGCAGCTACTAACTGGCTCTGGTCCATTACCCTCTTCCTCTTTTGTAAAAACAGAGCAGAAGTACCTGTTCAGGACTTTGCCTTTTCTCCATCCTCCTCTACCAGGTTCCCATCCTCTGCTTCTTGTCTGACTACACCCCCCCTTAGATTTCCTTTTTTCCCTTATGTACCTAAAGAAGGTTTTGTCACCTCGATGTGCCCCTCTGCAATCTTCACCTCAGTCTCTGCCTTAGCCTTTTTGATCACCTTATTCTCCTCCCTCTGTTTTTCTTCATATGTTTCCTTAGCTTGTCTTTATTTGATACTTTGTATTTCCTGTAGGCAGCACATACAACTTCTTCCAAATGACATGAGACATCCATCATCATGGTCCAGCGCTTCTGTAGCCATGGATACATATGCACACTTGCATACCACCTGGGAAGTGTGGTGAAAATTTCATGAGGATTACACTGTAAATTGTAGGCAGAAATAACACATGACAGGATGTGCAGCAATGCTAAATTACTGCATGCCCAAGGTGGGTTGTGAGGCATGAGGGACAACCAGATGCCTTCAACCACCTGGGAACTGTGGTATATGATTCCCATAGGATTACATTGTACATTGTAAGAAAGCAATAACACATGGCAGGGTGTGCAACAACACTAAATTGCTTTATACTCCAGGTGGGTTGTGAGGCATGAGGTGCAGCTGGGTGCCATCAGCCATCTGGGAAGTGCGGTACATAATACAAATAAGATTATATTATAAATTTTAAGTGAACAATACTACACAGCAGGTTGCGTGGCAAGGTTAAATTTCTGCATGCCCCAGGTGGATTGTGAGGCATGAGGTGCAGCCTAGTGTCTTTAGCCACCCAGGAAGTGCAATACAAAATTCCCATGGGATCACATTATAAATTGTAAGTAGGCAATAACACATGATAAAGTGTATACCGCATGCCCCAGGTGGGTTGTGAGGTATGAGGCGCAGATAAGTACCCTCAGCCACCTGGGAAGTGCTGATGTCTTCACTCAGGCTGAAGGCATCTATGCTGCCATGAAATCACATGCTAAGGATGCGAGACAGCAGGTGGCTGGTCTGAGGAGCACCAGACACCTGGATTCTTTGCCTGGAAACAGAGGTAACATTCTAACTTAAATGGCAACACAACTGAATGACACAAAATAAAAACAAAAAAGGGAAACAGCAGCAGACCGAGATGTAGCTCTGGGTAGGATGGGGAAGGCAGTTTTCATGTGCACTGACTAAATGCAAGGAAGAAAAGGAAGTGTTGGTGGATAGCTGCAAGAGAAATACAGTGTGCTCTAGATCACTTTGCCTGATAACATAAAGTGGGAATATGAGAATCTGTGGCTCACACTGTCACAGCGAGGCAGCATTGACAGAGCAGGAGAAAACAGAAATTAAAACATTAAGCGTACAACAGTTTTGTACCTCCTCCCCCTGTTCAGAAGGCGGGAAGTGGGAGCTATTTGAAAAGCAAATTATAGTTTGATTAATTGGAGGAGGACATGAGAACAAAAAATATCAACAATATTTCCACTAAGGAGTAGCATATTCCATTTATGCCATACCTCCCGAAAAGTGAAAAAAGAAATTATTTCCTGCCATATTTTTGCTGATTATAAAATCTGAAAGGCATCTATAAATGAAACACCACTCATTTGGTAGATATTGTTATGCTAAACAACTTTTGTGCTCAAAGTACCATGCTACCGTTTTTCATTTTAAAGCTGTTTGCATTTGTTTGTTGCAAAAAGTGAAAAAAATGTAATTTCTCACCCTAGGAGTCCTTTAGCATCTGTAAAAATAGCAATAAGCTGACCAAGTTGAACTGCCTCAGAGGTGGAGCCATGAATATTCATTAAAATAGAGTGGCCAATCCGAATCAAGCAGGAAGTTGTGTGGAGTGCAAAGAGCCCACAGTACTTCAGAATTTTTTCTACTACTGATTGAGAAACACTGCCTGTTAGGTACTCTTTCTCATTCTTGAGAAACAAACTTTTTGTGCTTAAATCTTTACTTTTGTGCTGAGTTTGTAAGTATTTTACATTTTACCATTTTAAGGGGTTTGTAGTGGTTCCTTTCCGGTTCCCAGGAACCACACTTTCCCCTCTTTTTCCTTGGTTCCTTTTAACTTTTCTGAGGTAAAAATAGATGGCATTTTGAGTATTTCAATGGTTTTCAAGGTCTTATTAATAGAGGCTCCCTTATTTTACCAGGAACCACTATTTTTTCTGTATTTCTACTGAGTTTTGTTATTTTAAATTGTGGTTCTTTACTGCCAGGGAACCGACTGCATTTACAGATTTTCCATTTTGGGAACCAATATTATCTATCGCACCTTCTTAAAGCACTCCGAGTCTCAACACATAGGTTATAAGCACTCTTCTCATAGGCTGATGCACAAAAGGAATCCCAAATTCGAAATCCGTTCCTTCTCCTCCCTTGTAGCTCCCAGAATCCCCAGTTCTTTTCGTGCATCTTCCCAGGCTGGTCACGTTTTTCTGGCCCTGTGCCAAGCTAACTAAGGTAAGAACAAAACTCCTTTTATCTACTACAATGTAGACGTTAGCCCCAGAAAGCTAACTTGTAACAATTCAAAACAACAAATGTTTTTGCTTAGTAGGGGTTACAGCCCCTCAAACTAACATGAATACAGCAGGTTTAACCTCTGTAGTGCAAGTACACCTATCTATGCTTACTGCAGTCTAATCTATGTTTGGCATCAGGGCTTAGCATAGGGTGTTGTGAACAATGAAATTTAGCTACCTACTAAATTGCTGCTCATTAAAAAAACCTGGCTTACCTTGTTCAACTGAGGAGGGGGAGGAAGGCCATCGCCCAGGGCCATGTCTGTTAGAACTTCTGAGCCCCCTTTCGGCTTATCTTATTCAGCTGAGAAGGAGATGACTCTAACAGGGGAGCGCTATGCTCCATTTCACACCCGATTGTGTTTTTGATCCTGGGGGTCATGGTTTACCTTGCTCAACTGCGACCACCACAGGACCACACCACCAATTGACTTAAAATGCACTACTGTAATGCCTACATTTGAGTAAAAAATGCAGGAGAAAGTCTTTCTCAGAGCCCCCTGCAGAACTATGTGCCTCCTAGCAGCTGAGCAGCGCGACCCACAGTCGCCTTTTTCACCTCTGCCAACACAGGAAACATCTCTCCTTTGTCTAGTCCATGACCACTTTTCTCTTGGGGGCTCTCAACCACAAGGAGCCCTACTAGTCTAACGGTTGCCATCTTGCCTCGCGCTAGCATCGGGGTGATAGTACCAGCCGAGATCTCACGGGGCCTCACCAGAAACTGGGCTGGGATACCTCTGCAAGATGAAGACCACAATACACTGGATCTCTCTCTCAAAATGGCTCCGCAACCACGCCACCTACCTTACAGTAACTCTACCTAGTTTAAAGGGCAGATCACCTCCTTTTCTGATTAAAGTGCCCACAACTACATCATGCCCTTATGCCCACGGCACTATAATATAGATTTGTTTTTACAGCAATGTCAATAGCATTCTAAAGGAAGTTATTTATCCTGTGTATGCCTAGCAAGAGGTTGGAGCATGGTAAAAATATGAAGCCTAATTGTATATGCCTGGCTAGAGTTTGGTGCATGATTAAAAATACGAAATCTGATGTACATCCTCAGCGCTTTGTTTTTTCCAGTCAGTGCCTGAGACTATGACTGCATCTAGTAGATTATGCAAACTGTATATTAGGGCCTATGTAATCCACCCCCTGCCTCAGTTTACCTCAGTCTGCTGAGGGAGGGGAACTGGAGCAGGATCAGTTAGTCCAGATCAGTATGTAACTAGCTACCAGTGCCTTGCTCTACTCCCCAGTTTACCTTGTTCAACCGGGGTAGTGAGCTAGATACAGCGTATGTTCTCCGGCTAATTGCCTCATGAGTCACCCTGTCCAACCACAAAGGTGAGCCTACTGTTGGGGATTGAATCTCTCCTCCCCTTCTGCCCATGACTTGGGAGACCTACCTGCATCAAGCAGGACTCTGGAACCGGGATTGCGATTTCTCCCCCACAACCGAGAGTACATCTGGTGTCCGGGGACACCTCGCCTGAGTGTCTGAGACTCCCGAGGTGGGCAGAAACATCCTCATCTCCCACACTAGAATCTCCAATGTGCTGTGGCATGCCTGGCCTTTGCATTTCATGCTGTGAGGTGCACCTATCGAGAGTGACACCACCTTCCTTGGGAGCTCGGTTACTAAGATAAGGATGACTTTGCAGTGATACCTCAGGGGCTATTAATTTTAAATTGCATTCAAATCCTGTTGCAGCAGTAAGCCAGTTTTTTCTAATACAGAAGCCTGATGCATATCCTCAGGGCCTCATTTTGATGTAGCAAATGCTACAGTACCATTTTCACCCAGTAAGTCACAACCTGACTCAGACAATGTCCAAGGCTGATTACTTACTGTTCAGAAAATAACAATGACATATAGAAGCAGTAGGTGTTGGCTGCTTAAAAGTCCCTCTGGGGGTCATATTTTCCTTAGCATGCTATGCCCATGTCAAAGGGCCATCCTATCATGTTTATTTGTAATGCAAATGACACAGAACTTACTGGCACCCAAGAACCAGCTAGGATCAGCTCATGGCAATTCCACCCCGTTGACATTAGTTTCACCTTGAACACTAAATGTTAAGGCTGGGCAGCTGTCCTCCCTCAGATAAATAACACTGGCATCACCACTTCTCCAGTGTAATCGATGACGGTCTGTCAGCACCCATCACTATGTCAGCTGGCAGGGTTGTGGATTGGCTGGTTTCATATCTTCTGCACCTCCAGTTTTAGAATGTGGAGGCCAGTTTCCCTCACCCCCTGCTGGTTCATGTCTATCCCTGCTCAGTTCAACAGGGCATAACCCCAGCACACATGTGGCCATTGTATTCTAGCCATCTTATACCTGGGGGGCTATTCCACCCTGTGACTGCCCTAGCAGTTGACATCCCTCACAGACTACAACAACAAGGGGGTTGGACCCAAGATTGCCCTCAGAGAGGGGACACTCTGAAGCAGGAGCCTCTTTAAAATCTCTGGTCACTATTTGAGCCAGTGAGTTTCAGGTCAGTTGGTAGGCCAAAGAAGGACAGCATAAAACAAGAGGAAATCATATGTGAACCACACTCTCAGGTGGCTCAGTGGATGTGTTTTGGCCTTACAAGCATAGGGTGAGAGGTTCAGAACTTAGAAGTCCTATGAGGGGAGATACAACATCCCCTCATATTATCACTATGGTGTACAGCATCAGTTATGACAAAAGATCAGACACTGGAATGACTGTCCTCAGGAACTTATTAGGTACCAGTTTTGCTGTATGAACCTAGTATCAAGAAACTGAAGACTTAAGCATTATGCCAATGGCTCAGCTGGTGTAAGCTTAAACACTTGGCTTAGCATAAATGAGTGTCATCTATTAGTGAGACAGACTGGGTCCTCTATCCCTTACCCAGTATATCAGCATTACAGTTTTCTCTGTTAACTATTTTTCTCAAACACACACACTACTGTAATGACAAATATTGTTCATTGTTGGTGCCCAGCACAACTCTTTCACACTTCAGTCATGTTCCACTCTGACTGGAAGCAGTGTCAATGCCCAAACAGCCCCCACTCAGCAGCTGCACTCAGAGCACTTACAGAATGCTCACTTGCTCCAAATACTTAGCCTGCCATCCGAATGCCTCAGCAGGAATTCTGACACTGGTAGTCTGGAGTTGGTGTTTCTAGCCTCAACCCTCTTGAGAGGTTACCTTCTATGGGCACATCCATTTCTCATTACAAGTACAAAGCTAAGTAACTCATAGTGTGCTGGCAAGTTTTCTAAGCTTCATATAATGGGTCATCCTATGACCAGAACCATATAGATAGTACAGAACTATACAGTCAATGATCTGATGTATATAATTGAGGAGCAAGGTATGTAATGGGACTAAGGAAGGGCAAAGCACCACAGGCTGTGCATGTGCCATTTAGCCAGACATGTTGGTAAGGGACAAAAAGGGACACAATCTACAATACATTGCAACAGCACTCTACCAACACATCCATGCCGCATGCAGCATATGGATTTAATCACACTTCTCAAATGAGCAGGCCGCAGTGCGGAACTATAAGGGGGTGAAAACTCATCAGCTAGCTGTATTTTGCCCATGCCAGCTAAAATGCATGACCCAGAAGCTGTTGTTAACAGTACCTTTGCAGCCACCTTAGCATCACAACCAAACAGTTGGGGAAAGCAGGAAATTGAAGTGTTTTATTACAGTATAGGTCTCCTAATGTAGAAGGTGCTGAATTTCCATTTCATGGACCCACAGACAATCTCAAGAAAGAAAGGTGGGTGGTATTCAACCTCTATTGGCTTGCCATATGTGCTAGTAAGATAGACTCCTACCCATGCATGCATTCCATATTTATACGTAAAGACCCCTCCCCATATATAGATCAGTCACTCTATCTATCTATCTATCTATCTATCTATCTATCTATCTATCTATCTATCTACATGCATAGCCTTACTGATGGGAACCATCACACCCACCTGTTATACCAGGGTACAGTGCTGGGTCCAGAAGGTTATTCAGGGGTAAACCATATGACAGCACATACACACACACACAAACGATGAACACACTAAGTATGTACTTGTAGTACTTTCAGCAGGGTGATCCACTGGTAAACCTAAAATCGGTCACAGCTGGTGACCCCTTGCAGCCCCCTCTGCAGTGGCTCCTGACACTAACCCTTCTCCACATCACTTAATTAATCCAAACCATGGAGAAAGGGACAGAGGACCTTCATAACATTAAACCCAGGTATGACATGCAGACCAAGTACAGCATATCACATAATCTCATACCCTCTTTTCCCCCTGCTTATGTTCATCATAATGCCTGCACAGTAGTGGTCAAGAAACTATAATTCTTCAGGTATGACATACAGGCCCAGTACAGCTACTCATAATCACACATCCTGGTACTTCCCTGCTTATGGTTTTCACAGTGTCTGCAAAGCAGTGGTCAAGACAACTATAATACAACATCTGCCCACAGCTTAGAGTCACTCTACAGGTCTTTTCCTAGTGGACAGGGATCACCGGCTATGATCCTGGCAGGGACTTAATCTTCTAACTCATGAAACGTTATTCCAGTTTAAAGAGACATCTCTACCATATACACGTTAAGTCAGCCCCTATTACAGCAGCTACACTAATACAGTCGTACTTGGCCAGAGGCTACAGTCACTTAATCTTATGCATTTCAGGGTGGTTCAGTATGCTTCTCAGTTCAGCCACTATTGTAGTGTCTACACTGATTATATAGACACTCTCATCAGTGACCACAGGTCAATACTGTTCTGCAGACAACACCTATCAAGACCTCTAGGGGCTGACCTTGCACGTAGATCCCGACCACTGAAACTGCCAGCATGGCCATTCAGAAGGCTACACTGTTGAATTTAGGGGTATCCAGTAAGGTGATGGACACACTGATCCAAGCCAGTAGGGAGTTCACTAACAGAACTTATAACAACACTGGCGTGTATTACCGGTTGGATACCACACTAACAGGAAACAGAGTTTGGTTGCAAGGTTCTCCAGACAGCTTTGAGTCATTCCTCCTCCCTCCCAAGACAAGTCCAATACTGCTGTATAATCACCCATGTGTTGAGACTCGGAGTGCTGTAAGAAGGTGCGATAGATAATGGTAGTTTACTCACCTGGTAAAGGTGATTATAAGAGCACCTTCTTACAGCACTCCGTATCCCACCCATTGAGGAGGAACATAACAAGCGAAGAAATGGGATAATAGAATAAGGGATTGTATATTAAAGAATGTATGTACAATACTGATCAGTAAATATGTAGTAGCGGACCTTCTTTGAAGTTCTGTCCAGGCCATTCTGTCACACAAATCTGACAGGATGTTCCAGGACATTGCTGAAACAGTGAAATCTTGTCTGGAAGCCACCAAATACCAGTTTCACATGGCTGCAGACACTAATGACACAGCAACAAGTGTCATGGCTCAGGCTGTCTCTCTCAGACATTTTGCCTGGCTACAAACAACTAATTTATCACAGGACACCCAGTCCAAAGCTATATAATTCCCTTTTCAGGGACAAACTGAAGCATACATGAAAAGGTGGAGGAGTACAAGTCCACCTATGAAAGTAATGCAGCCAAGCAGAAAGCCTCTACATCCCAGAAGTCTCAACCTAGAGGTAATAGAGGCAGGGACTACCTCCCCAGGGCATTCTATCCTATGCCCATGCCTTTGGATTTCTCTCAAATGAGAGGTTATTTCAGGGGAAGAGGCAGGAGGGGTCAGAGGAGAGCTGCCACCACTCCTACCACTACCACACAGTCTAAGTCCTAACTTCTGCAATCAGGTCACCTCCCCTCCTCCAGTAGGGGGCAGGCTCTCCCACTACCTCCAAGCTTGGATCCATACCACCACAGACAAGTGGGTCTTGGAGGTAGTGGAAAAAGGTCTACCCCTACAGTTCAAGCAGTTTCCTGCTCTTCAGGATCCGGCTCTGTCAAAACCCCTATCCCCAACAGAAAGATACATGCTGGAGCTGGAGGTAAAGACTCTAATATCAGCCAAAGTGGTGTAGAGAGTTCCCTTCACAGCATGAAAAGATATCTACTCCAGATACTTCCTGACGTTAAATAAAATGGGGAATGGTGACCTATTTTAGACCTCAGATATCTAAACAGGCACCTACTCAAACCAAAATTCAAGATGATTTCCTTCAAATGGTAATACATTCTCTGCAGCAGAGAGACTGGCTAGCCTCCCTGGATCTCAAGGATGCCTTTTTTCACATACCAATAATGCAGTCCCAGAGACAGTTTTTGAGATTCAGGCTGCATTCAGGCCATTACCAGTTTGCAGCCATGCCCTTTAGCCTCACCTCTGCTCCCAGAGTATTCACGAAGTGCCTGTCTGTAGTGGCAGCCCACTTGAGAAAGCAGGGCATCTCAGTCTTTCCATACCTAGATGACTGGCTTACAGTGGGCAAGACCTCTCAACAAGTCAGAGAGGCTCTAAGCTGCACAAGACAAACTGTCCTCTCTGGAGTTTCTAATCAATGAAAATAAATTCCCCCTGGAAACCTCTCAGCTCCTAAACTTCATAGGAGCAGACTTGGATACTCAGCAGGCAAAAGCCTTTCTTCCTCAAGACAAAATTCAAAATGTTTTTCTGCTAGGCTAGGCAAGGCCTGCAAGGCATTTTCTAGATCCTGGGCCACATGGATTCCATGACAGCTGAGGTCCCAGGAGTAAGGTTTCTAATGAGAGACATTCAGTATCATTTATGCAGCCTACTGGCAGTGGTCACAAAGAAAAATTCTCTGTCCAAGCTAGTACCAGTAACAAAAACACTGCTTCAAGCTCTCAGCTGGTGGGAGGAAGAGAAAACCTCTCAGTGGGCATCCCCTTTCAGCTCTTCAGTCAGTGGCACTTGGACACCAAAGGAGTCCAAAAGCCAAATAAATCTTCTGGAACTCACAGCTGTGTACCTGGCACTGAAAGCTTTCGCCCCTTCAGTTCAAGATACATCCTGTTCAGATCAGAACAGACAACACCACTGCTATGTTTTACATAGACAAGCAGGGTGGCACAAGGTCTACTGCCCTGTGCACAGAGGCCATGAGAATCTGGTCCCTAGCCTATTCCCTGGATGGGAGTCTCTCTGCCATACACCTCCCAGGCAAGAACAATACCCTGGCAGATGCTCTGAGTCGCATCAGCCAAGGTCACAATGAATATACTCTGAACAGACAAGTCCTTGCCACAGTCTTCAGGAGGTGGGGCACACCAGAGGTGGATCTGTTTGCATCCCACCTCAACTACCGGTTTCCTCTGTACTGCTGCAGATCCTCAGCAATGGGCACTCTCCCAGCAGATGCACTAGATTTTAACTGGACAGGGAAGTTTCTGTATGCTTTCCCTCCATTTCCTCTGTTACACAGAGTGCTACTGATGCTCAGAGATTAGCCTGCAACCATGATCCTCATAGCTCCAGGCTGGCCAAGGCAAGCCTGGTATCCTCTCCTGCTGGCCATGTCCCACAACAAGCTGATTCGACTTCCTCTGACTCACTGTCTCCTCACTCTACCACAAGTAGTGGGGAATTATCCAGACTTGGAATCTCTTTATCTCAAAGCCTGGTTCTTGAGCTAGAATTCCCAGATACACAGTATTCAGAAAAAGTTCTGAAAATTCTTCGCATGGCTAAAAAGCCAAGCACAAAGAAAACCTATGCAGCCAAATGAAAAAGATTTTCAATCTGGTGCAAAGGAAAAAGAATAGACCCTCTGAAGGCCTCTATCCCTTCCCTTTTGGACTGTTCAGTCCATCTGCAATCATCAGGCCTCAAGGCCTCATCCTTGAGATTTCACTTAGCTGCAATTTCAGCCTACCTTTCCACTGGGAAAGAAAAGTTTTACATTTCTAGGCCCATTTCCAAAAAGTTCTTCGAGGGCCTCCTTTATTTGCAGCCCCAATTAAGGAACCTGTTCCCTTGGGATCTTAACCTCTGCATTGCTAAGCTCATGCAGCCCCCACTTCGAGCCCATAGCTATAGCCCACATTAAGTATGTTATCTGGAAAACAGTATTCCTAGTGGCTATCACTTCTGCAAGAAGGATTTCAGAAGTGCAAGCACTCTGCACTGAGCTTAACTACATGGTCTGCCATAAGGACAAAGTAGAGCTCATAATGGGTCTAGTACGATCTCCCGACATCGTTCTTCCCAGCTAAAAATAGCCCATATTTTACATCCCATTTCTAATCTTCCCGCTGTTGATTTTTTACCGACGCTGATTTTCCCAACAAGTAGCGAACAGCCAATCGGTTCATGTATTCTGTATTACTTAAGAGAACTGCTCTTGAAACCAACAGCAGATTTTTTACAACTAACATGGCAGTCTCTAAGCTAATGCTGATCTCCTGACAATGAAACCAACAGCTGTGATTTTTAAGCAACTAACATGGCAATCTCTAAGCCAACGCTGATCTCCTGACAAAGAAACCAACAGCTTTGATTTTTTTAAGCAACTAACATGGCAGTCTCTAAGCAGACGCTGATCTACTGACAGAGAAACCAAGGGAACAGCTGATCATGTCAGCGAGGAGCAGTTCAGATTCTCCTCTCAGTACCACAAATGCAGTTCAGATGCTCCTAACAGTACTACAAACAGTAGTCCACTGATGTAGCTCCTAAGTTTAGTGCACTGACTGGTGGAGAGTACTAAATCCGAATTAAAATAGCTGACAAGTATGATAACAGAGCAGCACTCCGAAACTAAGCAAACAAAAAGGCTTAAAGCAACAGGTTTAAACAGTGCACAGCCAGGCAAACTCATTAGGTGCAGGAACCAACAGCTGCACTCCGCCGAGATTAATTAAATTAAGCTGCAGCTGGTATTGGGCTGAAATGGCGGCGTGCAGATTTCTACAAATTATAGACCCTTAGGCTAGCACCCCTCACAACACAGTCCATTCCTTTGGAGTGTTGGCTGTCTTTTCAGCCACCCGGACCTGTGCAGCTCTTTCGATGGTGCGAGCTCCGACGAGTTTGACTGTCAAGAACTTGAATGTCGTAGTCGTATCCCCATCCTATTGGGGAGCCACATTTACCACTATTAACGCATAATGGGATGATTACTGTCAGTTTGTTTTTGCGGGAATCTAATCATGTCGTCGAAGTTGGTGTCAGTGAAATTAATGGCGGGAAGTTTAAACTCGGGCAATGGTACTGATCCCCTCAGAACAAAAAGAAAATTCCTTTCCAAGGTGGTCTCCGTGTTCCACCTTAACCAATCCATTACTCTCCCTGTCTTTTTCACTGATAATTCCACTCCAGGAGAAAGAAGGCTTCACAGCCTAGATGTCAGGAGAGCTCTGTCCTATTACATGGAGCAAACCAAAAGGTCAGAGGCTCCTCTACTCAGATTGTCCTCACCTATGGTGAGGTGGGCAGGGGAAAACCAACCACCAAGAGAATTATCTCTTGCTGGATAGCTTCCTGTATTTACTTCTGTTATGCCAAGGCTGGCAACAGCCCCTCACGGCCTCAGGGCCCACTTACTAGGGGCACTGCTGCCTCTGTGGCAGCTGCAAGGTACATCCCCTTGCTAGAGGTCTGCAAAGCAGCTACCTGAAGACTGTCACACATTCATAAAGCATTACTGCCTCAATGTACAGTCAAGGTCTGATGTCAGATTTGGCAGGTGGTCCTGCAGAGCCTCATCCCTAGGTAGGTTCTGTACCCACCTCCCAACTGTACTGCTTTGTAGTCTGCTATTGTTACTGATGCTAAAGGACTCCTGGGGTGAGAAGAAAAAATTACTCACTGTAGTAATTCTATTTCTTCCAAGGGGTCCTTTAGCATCAGTACCCTCCCACCCTGCCTCCCCAGGCACCTACGCTAAGAGGACTCTACTTCTGTAGCTTTTTGCCAAATTTGTTCAGTTTTTTTGGATTGTTTTTAGAGCATATTAATGGTTAATTATAGCCTTTTTATAGCTCATGCTATTGAATGATTTTAAAGCCTGTTGGCTTAGTCCCTTCAGTCATTGTTTTCCTTTCACCTTTGAAAAAATTCTGAAGCCCTGTGGGCTCTTTGCACTCAGCACAATTTCCTGCTTGATTATGACTGGCCACTCTGTTTTGATGAATATCCATGGCTCCACTTCTGAGGCAGTTCAACCTGGTCAGCTTACTACTATTGTTATTGATGTTAAAGGACCCCTTGGAAGAAATATAATTACTACGGTGAGTAATTTTTTCTTTCTGCTGTTTTTTCTAATTATAAAAAAACTAAAAGGTATATATAAATGAAACACCACTTATTTTGTAGATATTATTGTGCTGAACAGCATTCATGCTCACAGTACCATACTATCATTTTTCATTGTAAAGTTATGCGCATTTGAATACGGTTAGATCTAGAATACATCTGCACAGCTGGCATCTCTCTCATGTATGACATCATCACGGCAGCCATTTTAGGATTCTGAGAGCAGGATTTTTGAATCAGGAGAGGCTGTGTTTACAATTTTCAAATGTAATAAATGCCATTTCATTATAAATGTAAACAGCAGCTTCTCCTTTACAAGCCTATGAAGTTATGTTTTTAAAAACAAAATGTGTAAAAAGATGGTTTAGGTGTTCTTTAAGCTAAGCTCCTCTCACCACCGGGTGGTATATCCTCTGGCTCCGCCCTGTGCATCGGTTCCACTGGAAGTGCTGATTCACTGGATGGTTTTAAGCAAAGCTCCTCCCACCACCAGAGTGGTATATCCTCCGGTTCTGCCCCATGACATCAGATCTTCTAGGGAAGTGGATATGACTCACTATCCACACCCTAGTAGTTCACTAAAACAGTCTGACTGGCCAGATGTCTTTAAGCACGCCTCAACAGGAGACCGGACAAAAGCTGCTCTCCCCAGATTCAGTGCTGCTTCGGGTCGTGAGGGCTCTACTCCCTCCTTGCCCTCTCCGCTGCCACACTGCAGCAGCGGCACACTGCAAACAGAGACCGGACAAAAGCTAGTACAGCCTGCTCTGCATTCTTCTCTAAGACTAGATCATGCAGTCCCAGGTGCCATCTTAGCAACAGAATGCAGCCTGAAAACAGCATCGGCAGATGCCACTGATTGTTTTTCTGTATTGCCTGTTTCTTTACTTCGGAACCTGTATACTGCATTCCACTCCTGTGCTTTAAGTGCCAATTCCCACTATATTGTTTTCTAGTATTATTGCATGTCTCTCTGGTGCTGTTTGTGCTAGCTCTGCTGTATAATGATTTACAGGGGCAATTGTATGCTAGAACAGCTTTTTGCCTAACTTTCTGCATTTTCTCTTCCCTCCCTCACTCATTCACTCACTGTCTTAATCACTCTCTCCTCCTCCCCACCCATTTCACCCTAAGCTCTCATGTTTCACTAACACAGTGTTGTTCCCCTTTTGTCCACAGCTGCTTTCCCCAAATTCAACATTGCTCCAGGTCATGAGGGCTCTACTCCTTCCTTGCCCTCCCTGTTCCCACACTGCAGCAGCTGCACACGCAACCTAAGACCGGACAAAAGGTAGTACAGCCTGCACGGCACCACATACCTCTTCCTGCCCAACCACCCTCAGCTGATGTTCCTCATATAGGTAAAGGCTCATGTGTGAACCAGTCAGCTCACATCCGCACCACTTCCTGCATTCTGACTTAGTTTAGCCCTCTCTCCCTCATCACCATCCCCTACTTACTATAGTCCACTTACATCAATCATTTCATCTAACTTAGTAACTAACTCCCCCATTTCAGCTAGCAGTCCACTTCCGGATGCTCTATCCACTACTGCCTCTCTTTCCCTGATTTCTTGTTTCATTGCTGCCCCTCCTCAATTTGGCAACTGACAGCAGCCCCCCTTCCCTGGTCCCTGCTTCCTCTCACCCTACCATGTTCCTTTCTTCCCTTGATTTTCTGCCTCTCCTCATCACCTTCACCTCACTTCCCCTTCCTCCCTCTCATCCCCATTCTGTATCCCACCCACACCTAGCCCCCACATATCACCCAACTGCATTCCATATCCCCAGCACCATCTCACACTGTCCGTATATCCCAGGAGTATCAGTCCTTCCCTCCTCCTGCCTCTGTGGTGTGCTACTCATGCCTAACCTCCCACACCTTTCCCGCATCTCCATTGCCCCTCTTGTGCAAAACTTCTGTTAAGGAATAAACTAAACTCCTTCCCCCTGCATATGATCACTTTGTTGCTGCTGCTAGCAGGGGACATAGAACCTAACCCAGGCCCATCTCTTCCCTCCCACCTCCTCCTCCTCCCCTGTGGGTTAAGGGTCGCTCACTTAAACATAAGAAGCCTTCTTCCCAAACTCTCCCAACTTCAGGTCCTCATGTCAACCCTCAAACCTTTTATGTATGTATATTGTTGTAAGTCTACATGTCACAGGACCTCCTTGTGAATGAGCTTGCTCAATGGAGTTTTCCGGCAATAAACTTGAAACCTGACATACTAATACTAACAGAAACATGGCTTAACCCTAAAACTCCCGACACAAGCATATCCATCCCTGGTTATACCATTATCTGCCAAGACCGCTGTGGAAGGCGGTGGGAGTGAACTTGTGCTTCACCTCTGTCCTTCAGCTCACCCCAGTCCTAGGTACCTCCATCCCTTCAGCCTATGAGGTTGCGATTACTAAAGCTCACCATCCCTCACTCCCTCGCTATGTATATTGCAGGCATATGCTGCTGGCCTGCACACCCCAAGCATCACTGACATACTATCACCCATCTGGCTCCATACCTCCTCAGGCCGAAACTCTTATCTTAGGTATTTTCAACCAAATTGACTATCCCCATTCTACTCCAAAGCCCGTGTGACATCTCTATAAACCTGACCAATTAGCAAGTGAGCCCACTTGCCTAAATCACAAATCCCAAAACCACTCTCGTGACACTGGGCCCTCCTCCCACTCCCACCCCATCATTAAGGCTGGCATTCTCCTGATGCCTTAGGTAACCATCACTTAATCTTCTGCATCCAGAAATCCACTGCTGAAAGGCTCCCCCAAATTCTACCTTTATGGTCATTTAAATCACTTTACCTTTCCTCACTACACCACGACTTACACAACACTGACTGGTCCCCATATCCTCAGCGCCCACTGTCGACATTGCCCTAAATGACTTTAAAATTCCTAGAAATATGGAACCTCCGCCTCCATCGCCATACCAGAGTAAGGGGTTCCCTTCCCTTAGATCACTGCAGAACTTTTAGCATGCTTACACACCCGCGACCTAGCCTGCTAGGACTGTAAACGTAACCTGTCCCCCACAGCTTTCCAGAGGTACCGCTACCTCTGAAACTCTTGTACCAGAGCCATAAGGCTCACCAAGGCCGAATATTTCACAAACACTTTCGATACAAACATAAATCATCCTTCAGAGTTCTGGAAGGCAGTCCATGCTCTCTTCTCCCCGCCTTCTCAGCCTCCTATACCTGTCCTCAAAGTGGTTGACTTCTCCCTATCAGACACCCTCTCAGTGGTTTCCGAATTTAACTCCTTCTTCACCTCCTGTGCCTCCTCCCCTCACCCCTGCACCTTGTTCATCTCTCCTCCTGCCCACTCTGTGGCCTTCCTACTCTCTCCCTCCTTTCTCCTTCTTTCCATTGACCGCCCTCTGCTACTCTCAATGCCCTCCTAGCCCTCAGCCCCTCTAAGGGTAAGAGTCTGGATGGCCTGGACAACAACCTCCCTATCTAACTGTCACAGCTATCTCGTCTCCTTTGGCTGATCTAGTAAACTTATCTTTCTCTAAGCCCCCATTGCATCAGCCTGGAAAACTGCTACTGCTGTTCCTCTCCCTAAAGGTGGTGACCACTCTGCTACAGGAAACTACTGACTCTTCTCACTCCTCTCCAAACTACAGAAACATATTTTTCTGTCTCAGCTCTCCACTTCCTGGACTCCTCCTTTTCACTCCTTACCAGTCTGGCTTCAGGAAAACCTACTCCACAACTACCTCCTTCTCAGGCTTACTGACATCATCCACTTAGGTATGGATTAGGGCCTCATCACTTCCACCATTTTTGTCCAATGTAGCAAAGGCATTCAACACTGTCTTCCATCCCTCTTCCTCCTCCTCAAAACTCTCAACCACTGGCCTCTCAGTAGCAGCTGTCAGCTGGTTTAGTTCTACCTGAGGCAGGTTCCAGTCAGTCAAATTGGTGAAGCCCTCTCACACCCTACCCATAACCATTGGTGTTCCACAAGGTTCTGTACTTGGACCGCTGTTATTCTCCATCTTTCTCAGTGACCTCCCCTCAGCCTGTTCATCCGCTTCCATTCACATGTATGTGGATGACACAGTTCTGTATACCTCCGGCCTTTCCACTTCTGCTGTGGTGCACAGACTCCAGTCCGACTTCAACCAAGTTCAGCTCTGGCTATGCTCGAACCAGCTCTTTTTAAACACTAAAAAGACCATCTCAATGTCCTTTGGCACAAGGCAGATACTCTCCAGGCTTCCCTCCCTTCCCCTCTTCCACACTCTTGATGGCTCCCCTCTGGAGGATGTCACCTCCTTCTGGTATTTAGGGGTTTGGCTAGACCAACACCTCAGCTTCTCTGGCCACGTGGATGCTATAGTTAAAACATTGCTCCCAAAGCTTGGTGCCTTATTCATGAACTGTGACTGCATCCCGCTGCCGGCCCACCGAGCTATTATTCAGAGAATGATCCTCCCAATCTTTGATTACGGTGATGTGGTCTACAGTACCATGCCTACTACAATCCTTCCCAGACTGGACACTCTCTTCCACTCTCTGCCATTTTGCACTGGACTGCCCCCTCCGCAGTCTCCACTGTTCCTTGTATCATTCCTTATCCTTTCCTATCACTTGAGGACAGGCGCCACACCCATTGTATCAACATTGTAAGTAAATTCTGGTTCAGTTCCCTACCCTCCTACCTCTCCACTTCACTCTCCTTACCCGTCCACCTCCCACTCCTCAGGAGCTCAAACATTGCTCCTGGCAGTCTCCTCTGCTGCAATGACAGACAAGAGACCTTCAGCCATAATTTTGCCAGGCTCTGGAATTCCCTTCCTCACACTATCTGAAATGCCCCATCATCTCATGCCCTCTCATCTCCTCTATAGCCTCACTCCCTCCTCTTGCAACTGTTCCTAATATCTTCCCCCTCCTCCTGCATTCTCTCTTCCACCCACCTGTACCCCCTTCCTTTGTACAGCAAATTACTATGCGTCTATCAATATATTTGCAATTAGCACCTGTGCACTTTGACCTTGGTACAGCTCACAATTATACAGTGTAACTCTGTAATTGTATACTGGATGTAATGCTCACAAAATTTCCTACAATGTTATTTGTAATTGTATTCTTGTATTGTCTGTAATTTCATGAATTGTAATATCCACCTCCCCCTTTCCCCCAGGACACATCTGGAAGCAAGCTTCTAGCTCAGTATGCCTTTCCTTGCAAAACGTTTAAATAAATAAAACAAAGCTCTTCGCACACTGGGGTGTATCCCTAACTCGACCTGTGACGTCAGATCTTTCTTTCTGCTGAAGCATAGGTCACCTCCTTTGCAGCTCCCACTTACGTTTGTTCAGTGTGCCATAGGCAAACTTTGTCTTCAAAGTTTTTGATTTACTTATCTTAATCCCTCAGTTCCTTCGACTGCCCTCATCTATCTGATGGAGCAGTGGAAGCGAGTTCAAATTCTGAGTTTGGTGGCATAAGATGTCCATCACTGACACACATGACACGTAAGGTGACTGCTGGGTGGCACACAACATGGCCAGGTGCGGCCTCTGGCTTAAGCATGCTTCCAGAGTCCTCCAGGACAGGAAGCTCCAGCTGTCACTGGGTCAGCTTTTGGAACAGGATCCATAGGACCACCAGAAAGCCTCAGCTGTGGCTGGGTCTGCTCAGCAACTTGCAGTTTTGAGACGGAACTGGTGGCTACCATGGCAGGTGCCTCTTGGGTCTCTATGCTGCTCCTGGCTGTGGCCAGCATTGGAGGTCATTCACCAGAGGACTCCAGGACATGTGTTGGCCTTCCAGACCCTGGGAAGAGCTTGCCCACTGCAGTGGTAGAAGCATGAGCACTGCAGGTCATAGAACTGGAAGAGATTGCTGTCCTCCCAGTCCCTTGACTTGCCTAACTGCTCAGTGTCTGTCGAGTGCCCTCGGGCAGATTGAGGGCTCTTCAGTTCTCCTGATGAGCTGGTCAACTTGACTCCAGTCAAGCAGGTTGCAGAGATATTTTTCAAACCTATCGACCAGTTATCAGACGAGATCAATGATTCAATCTCACAGACCCCAGTGCTCCCAGTCCTCACCCAGAAGGATGTGATCCAGTCCGTGTCCCCATCCAGTCCTCAGCAGGAACCACACCCACCAGCGGTTGAGCCTTCTGCATCTATGTGTAGAATAATAAAGGATTATAAGTATGGAGTAAAAGCAGTTGAAGGGTTAATAGAATACTGAAGGGAGTATACAAGTAAGAAGGAAATAAAATGAAAGACTTGTATAACTGAAACAGGAATTTGCAGGTTGAGAAAGGTATGTGAATGTAAAGCAAATGACAATAGGGTGGCACAATGTCTCTGGCAAGCTTTTGAAGGTAGCCACAGATGGTGGATTTTATGGGTTCTGTTCCTTTGTTTTGTTTCTGTGTGGTAAACAGGGAACAGCTGGGGATCCCACCATATCTTAAAGGTCACCTCAACTAAAACAGCATTGCACTGTCCAGCGTTCCTCAGGATAAACAACTAAAATCAATAACTATTGTTGAGTAAACTGTGATGCATTGTCCAGTCTCCCTCAGGATATTAGTAACTGTTACTGACCAAACAGGACAGAGTCAGACCAGTTTTTCAGTCTTGTAAAGGTTTCCAAAAGGTCAGAGTTACTATGCCAGTTTAAACTCTCTACCTCTCTGTATGAATTGTAATATTGTATGTTGCAGTACTCCCAGAGGCATTTGGCATTTTCCTGTAGCTCCAAGGTGATTTCCTATGTTTCCTGTAAATTACATTATATCCTATGGAATCCAAATTGCTCTGTTTCCCCATATAACCAATTCAAGTGTATGGTAACAATTTTTATGTAAATAGCTTCATTTGCCTATAAAATACTGACGTCCCTGTAGATCTGGGGGCTCTAGCACATGTATGTTTAAAAGACATGTAGAACTTAAAACAGTAGCAGCTTTAAACCATATAAAAAACTTACAGTTCTGTTTTAAATAGGGTTATGAAAAAGCTATCAAACCTTATCAAACCCAGACACCAGTTACAATTACATTGTAAATGGAACACTACTGTCATCTACTAACCAAATGTACTTATTAACTGTACTGATTGATCACTCACCAACCCTCTGTCCATACACTGACCATGAAGGCTGAAGGCTGTGATTGGCTGCAGACTTCTGTCCATGCACTGAGCATGCAGCTTCCGATTGGCCATCAGAACCAACATTCTGACTGGCCTAAAAACCCAGTGGCCACTCAAACAATGAAGTCAGCTACAGTATAAAAATCCACACCTGTGTGCTAGGTTTTTGTGTCTTGGGAGGAAGGAAGAAGAAGAAAAAGGAATCTGCTGCCAGATCGATCACCCAAGCTCCCAGAAATACAGTGGTAATATGTTCTCCGTCTTTTCTGTATCCTATAGCTATAATAACATTAGACTACTAGTGTGCTCTGTCAAACCTGTAACTTGCATAGTAACATTAGAAATTTATGTACAGTACAAATTTGTAACTTGTAACACCAAAGTAAAACTTTGTTTTAAAACAGTTACTGTGTGTCCTTGGTTGTTTTGGTGCTAGCCACTGCTCCAATCCTTAAGAGGGGTCCCCCAAAACCCCAACACATGCTGCTTAACATGGGTGGGTATGTGGTTTATCACAATCAGCTGTGAGGCTTCCCTCGCTGTCGACCGGCTGGTCGACAGTTGAGATCTCGACTGTGTCATTACACTCGATTGAGAGGCATCACCTTCTATGCTCCTTGACATCTTATCCTTGGGTGAAGAGAGGCACCGTCGCAAGCTGTAACAGTGCTATGAGGAGCTCTTCTGGCAACAGTGGGCCATTGCAGGGCAGGGTAGAGCTCTACTCTCTGAATCTCTGGTCATCTGGCTGCCAACAGTGGCACCCCTGCTGATCCATGCCATGCTGGTGCCCCCCCCGCATCTGCTTCTCTGCCTTTTTGGGTGGAGCCATCACCACTGTTGCCAAGAGTGGGCACTCTGACCATGGAGGCCTGTTTGGCCACTGGCTTGCCAGGCTGGTTGTCGAGGATACTCAGGAGATCCATGGTGAAAAAAGATTGAGGGCTGTTTCAGTTAACTATTTTGGCTGTAACTACAGACTACACCATTACCACAAAATGTGCATGTATATTTATATATAAAAAGACAAAAAAATGTATTCAATAGTAACAAAACACATCATTTTGGTCTACTACATCAGCTGTAAATACAGTCTGAACTATGACCACAGGCTAAACTATGACCACAGGCTAAACTCACTACAGGCAAAACAACTCGTCTGTACACAACATGGAGACATGCCACCACTACTCTGTACGCAACATGGAGACATGCCACCACCAGTCTGCACACCAACATGGAGACACACCACCCATCTACACACAACATGGAGACACCCACTAATTGTCTGTACACAGCATGAAGACATGCCACGACCCATCGGCAGACAACATGGAAGCAAACAACTAAATAGCTGATGAAATCTGATAAAGAATCATTAAAGCAGTTCCATGTCATTATAGCGAATGTAAAACAGCGATCGCTATTATGATGAGTGTATATCACCGACAAGCAAATCTGTGATAAACACTTAAGGCGACCTGACATCTGGATTTTGAAAAAGTGTTTTTGAAGGGGGGAGCTGTCCCCTTAATTAGGATTCTCAACTCCAGGGGTGTGCATATTGAGGAGGGGCAAAAATCCAGATGTCAGCAAAACATCAGTGCCACAGCAAAATGTACACACTCCTGGTCCCAAACTCAGTACCTGCTGTGGTAGAGCAAGCCACCCAGGCCACCACACCACACAGCTAGCTCAGTGGCAGCAGGTACACCAGTGCCTGAAAACCCCTTCCCTGTCCCTCCCCTTCCCCTTGCTATTTCCCTCCTTCTGTTAGCCCTTCCCACGGTCGCTATCTTATACCCTCGCTATTCTGCAGGGTAGTCCACAATAATAGCGCCCAAAATGAGTCGCTATATTTCTAGTTGCTCATTTTGGGGTCGCTATTATCACGTAATACCATTAAAGCATGCATTGTGAGCAGGGCATCATCAGTCTATATCACCTGGATAATGGACTGTCAGTATAAGCTGAACACAGGCTATACCCGCATAAAACAGTATAGTTGTTTTTACAGTCATCTCTTTTTTATGTTGGCTCACACGTGCACACCAGCCAACATATTGCATTAGTAGCAGATTTGGAGGCACGGTCACTGTGGGTGAATGCAGGGCACGCATCAGTAAATGCGTCCCTCATTCCCCAGTAAGGCAGCTGCAGGTGCTGACACCAGGCATACGTCAAGTGGTGACCAGATCTAAGAAAAGGTCCCCTGTAATCATGCAGCAGCACAATAACATGCCCTCCTGATGTGCCTGTCCTGGTGAAACTGTTCAATCAACATGGCGGCACTGACTGCCGCTGTGTGCACAGAGCACCAACCCACTTAATTTGCCAACAGGGAGCCCACTCCCCATCGGCTTAATGCCCTCCTCCCATTTAAAGTGTATGTCGAGGGGGTGCCCAGTCCCCCTCGGCATCATGCGCCCAGCCCAATGTCTTTCTTTGCCGATGGGTCCCCAATCCCCATTGGCTTAAGTCCCCTTCCCCATTTATTTTGCTACAGGGGAGCCCACTCCCCGACAGCATAATGTCATCCCCCCCACTTTTGTTGTGTGCTGAGGGGGTGCCCCTCGGCTCATCCCACCTTTCAGTATGTGCTGATGGGGTGCCCAATCCCCTGTCAGCTACAGCACCCCCCAAAACACTCAGGTGGCACGCTGGGAGCCCACCCCAGGGTGCCAAATGCCCCTGAAAAACAAAAACCATCCTGTGATTTTTTTTTTTTGAAACTTGTGAAAGAAGAAAACGGTCCCTCGCGGTCTCCCCTTCCCCAACTTGCTCCCACCCTCTGCGTGCCCTGCCTCCCCACACCCCCCTCACCCCATACTTACCTCCGGAACCCGGCACAATGATCTTCGGTGGACCGGGAACACATCTGCATTCTTCAAAGACAACTGCGAACTGAAGAAATGCTGGTAAGCTGTATAATGGCATAAATAGTTTTTTTTTTCAACTTTGGTGCATATCTCTGCCATTCTTGGGAATTTTGGCACCAAATTTTCAACAACAGGTTATTGGGCACCCTCCTCATGAATTCAGTCACTGTCATGGCATTATTCCGACCAGAAAGGTGATTTCGTGGTAACTGCATGGAATCACCTTTCGGGACTGATTAATGAAATGACAGTGCCACTGTTTATGAGGGGGGCTCTCAAAAAGCCTATGTTGCAAATTTGGTGGAAAAATCAAAAAAATGGCTGTTTTACGAGTGTGCGTTGCACAGTTTCCATGCACGCTCATAACTTCGTGAATTTGTAATATTTCCACTCCAGATTTTCAAAATTGCCATTTTCCCATACCTCCTTATGAACAGTACAGCTGTCATTTTACATATCCTGGCTAAAATGTGTTTCCTCACGTCCGGCACAGAATAGCGTAGTCGCTGTGCAAAATCAGTTTTCAGGACAGTTTGAGGAAATGACGGTGACACTGTTCATGAGCAGAGGTCCTAAAATGCCTATGTTGAAAATTTGGTGATGAACGTCCATAAAATGACTGTGTTACAAGCGTGTGTTGCGCAGTTTCCACGCACCCTTGTAACTTCGCAAATTTGCAATATTTTCATGCCAGATTTTCAACACTGGCATTTTTTCACCCTGCCCAAAATGTGTTTTCGCACCAGTGACACACAATGGCATGGTTGCTGTGAGAAACCAACTTTTGGGACAAATTAACAAAATCACAATGCCACTGTTCATGAGGGGAGGTCCCAAAATGCCTATGTTGAAAATGTGGTTAAAAGAATCCTGAAAATAATTGGGTTACAGACACGTGTTGCACTGTTTCTATGCATGCTCATGGCTTCACCAATTTTTCATATTTTCACTCCACATTTTCAATGTTGCCATTTTTTACACCTCCTCATGAACAATACAGTTGTCATTTTTCACATCCTGCCCAAAATGTGTTTTCATCCCATATCACCAAATTACATAGCTGCTGTGCAAAACCACCTTTCAGCTAACAAACTGATAGTGCTGCTCTTCATGAGGTGGGCTCACAAAAAGCCTATGTTGAAAATTTGGAGTAAAAATACCAACAAACGCCTATGGCGTTAGGGTTTCCAACTGTAACACCCCACCCTGTAGAGACTGACAGGCGTCAGGGGTGTGACTTGAGATCATTGGCTGTAATGCTCATGCCATTCCACCCCCTCCCTCACCCTGCAGCCACTGACAGGCATCGAGGTCTGCCTTGGAGTAATCAGCCCTAAAGTTCACCCCATTCTCCTATACTGCACCCACCTCAGTGTATTTCCTTATGGAATGGTATAAGTATGTGGCCCAAAGACCACAAAGCACACCACAACACTTGTCAGTGTCTACAGGGTAGGGTGAGGTAGAATGGCATGAGCATTATAGCTGACGACCCAAAGGCACACCCCAATGCTTGTCAGTCTCTGCAGGATAGGGGTGGGGTTGGCTTCAGTTCAGTACTTCACTGCCATTCCTATTATGCATTTCTAACTCCTGCACTACCAATGCCAATGCCAGCAAGACAGCATTCGGCATTGACAAATGCTTGTTTTTTTTGGTAAGCAAAGCTCTGTAAAGCCACCACACATGTGTATGATATGGCTGACCAATATAGACCAGAGGATAATGTGAATTAGAGCACCACAGCAAGCAGCATGGGGAGAGTGCTTTTTAACATAAAGCGCCCCCAGCAAAAACAGTGACCATATGGTACTGTGCTGTGATTAATAGTATACTGTGGTTGCCCTGTAATGCAACCAGAAATCACAAAGGCACAATAATAAACACTTTTAATGCACAAAAAAATTTGTATTATGCAGGGCAGTGCCAAACAAGTTAGCTAATGCAGCAGCACCACCCAAACAATATCTAAATCACAGAATACAAACCAGCCACCCCAACAAAATTAGTTGTTGTCTACTTAGACATAAAATTCAAATGTGCATAAATAGGTAATTGGTGTACGGGTGTACAAAACACATACATACAATATGCAGAACTGTTTATTTGGGGGTTGGGGGGCATAGTCATGCTCAAAATGGTTCTGCAAATATCACCAGCCCAGTACAAGCTATCTGACTAAAAACAATAAGCGGCCACATGGGCGTGTTTTGTGATTTTGAAATTTAAAGGGAAGCTGTCCAAATACTAGTCTTCCACCTGACAAGGCTTACCCTCTGGTTTAGCTGTCAGAACAGAAGCCTGCTTTTTCTCGTGTCATGCAGGTATTTTATTTTAATTCTGAAAGTCCACTACCTGAAGTATGGCGATGGGGCTCCATTAACTGTAAAGGGTGCATGCACTGCTCACTCAATATATTTGTACTGAAGTGAGCAGTGCATCGCTGCACCTTTACACTTAATGGAGCTGGAAGTGAGTGTGTCGCCGCACCTTTGCAGTTAATGGAGCCCCCCCTGCGTCCATCATACTTCCGGGTAGCGGACTTTTCAGAATTAAAATAAAATACCTTGTGGCGCGAGAAAAACACCACTTCTACTTCACAAAGCTAAACCGGAGGGTAAGCCTTGTTGGGGTGGGAGACTGGTATTTGGACAGCTTTCCTCTAAACCAAAATAGCAGATAGTCTCCAAGATGGTGTCCAAGTTAAAAATAAATAAATAGCATTTTGTTCATGTTTTTGTTTTCACATTACCAAAAATCATAACCCAACATCAAAATAATCAAGAACCCAGTAGCAAACTGGTTCAAATTACCAAATCACTCGATAAGTGATGGCAAAAAAAGGAGGAAATAAGCAATAGGAAGGGAAGGGGAACTTGTTTAACCAGAAAAGTCTCACTAAGCTGGAGTGTGTTTCCAGGTGTGATATGGGAGCACAAGCAAGTTAAGTGACTTGATCAGGGTCACACAGTATGTAAGTGGGGGCTGACGGGATTCAAACCCAGGTCTCCCTGTTTGCAGCTCAGTGCCCTTAACCACTATGCTATACTGCCTCCTATTACCAATAATCGCAATACAACTGGAGCCATGCATCATCCTATCTTTCAGAAAAAAATCTAACAAAAAGAAAAAGTGAAAAATGAAGCCAGGCATCCACAGCTCTGCCAGCAAATGAAAGCAAGCATACATCCATCTGGTAACAAAAGGGAGCCATGCATCCAGATGGCTGTTAAGAAGATGGAGGGATGCATCCACCTGTGAGTTACCTGTGTATGAAAAGCCATGTACAAAGCACTTTAAACACAATGCACACAAGGGCCCGGATATTCAAACTGCGCCAGGCTGTGGCACAAGCCTGGGCACAGCTCAACTTTGTTGCGCAGGGGTGTGACCTAGGAGATATTCAACGGAGCTGCGCTATGGCACAGCAGCTTTGAATATCGCACCCTGGCCACCCCCACTGTGCATGGCGTAGTGGCACTGTGCCAGTGCAAGTGGCCAGAGTAGAGCATGGAGATGCGCTAACAGCTAGTGCCATTGCGTCCATGCACAGCACCTACGATATTCAAGGAACATGCAAATGGGGCCATAATTTATGCAAGGCACACAGGGGTCCATTGCATCTCATTACAGCCCCATTTGCATGCCTTATTAGCATGCAGGTGCGCCGATCCCCGACGACTGCGCCTGGCACCCTGCCAGGCAGTAGCATCGGGGACCGACGCCTCTGCAGCTCGATCACGGGCATTCGTAAAAGAAAGAAAACCCTGTCCAATATCCCTGGTGGTCCAGTGGACTGCTATGTGCCTGATCGCGGGCATTTGTGTAGAGAATAAGCCCCCATCCTATATCCCCGTGGTCCAATGGACCTCTATGTGCTCGATCGCTGTATCGTATAGTACTTTCTCACACATCCCTGGTGGTCCAGTGGACCTCATGTGACCGATCGCTGGCATTTGTATTTCGACGTTCCTTTTCGTAGACGATCGGTCCTGGGATCGTAATATAACATGCCTCACTATTCTGGACATGCCCCCTTACTCACCACGCCCACCGCCCACCTCTTCGTCGGGGTCGCGCACCTCACTTCCACCCGCCCTTCTCGGCCAGCTCCGAGCCAGACGCCCATTGTCCGCTCGGCCAACGGGCGCAGTAGTCGGTACCGTACTACTCAGTCTAGATATGTCACATATGTGACTGAGAGATGGTATGGCTGCATGCCCATTGGCCCACGCCTAAACCAATCGGGCGCAGCCCTACCCCTGCCCGTCAGCGACCGGCGGCGGGGCGCAAGCGGGAGTGCCGCTTCCACCGCTGACGGGAGGAGAGCGGGCGGGGGCTCAGTGGGCGGGTGGGGAGGGGGTACACTTAGACTTCCAGGGTAGTAGGGTATGTTATGTGTTACAGATGCCCGCGATCGAAGCGGCAATCAGTCCACTGGACCACCAGGGATATTGGACGGGGCGGATTTGCCCAGGGATGCCCGCGATGGGGCATGGGGCGCCATTAGGTGCGGCAGGAATTGTACACCACAGGTGGCAGCTGCTGCGTTGTGCCCTGCAATGCAACTCACCTGTGGGTGGCCATCACTTGTTCCTTTTTTTTTGGGGTTAACTTGTGCAGGCGCAGGTAGAGTTGTGCATGCATGACTCTGCACATCCTAGGCTGAATATCGGGCTGTGCAGGTTATGCATGGAGCCGCCCCCCACCTGTGCCTGCATGCATTACTGGTCTTGTCTGGCGCGGCGGGTTATGCAGTGCACTTTTCCTTTTGAATATCGCTGGGCAAGATTAGTGGCTGGGCATGGCGCACACTGCTGCGCCCATGCAACCCTTTTGAATATCTGGGCCAAAATGTACAATAAAAAACATTAAAATATATTAAGAGACACACTCATTAACATACCCTGAGCAGTACATGATATGGCACAGGACAACAAACACAGGCTGCCACGCAGTGGGCCAAACAAAGGTAACATGTGGCGGGAGGCCATCAGGGTCATGAACATGGATCAGGTCCCAAAGTCAGACAACACCCCTTATTTTTTTCTCGTTATTTGGGAGTCATAAATTCAGAAAATGCCCCCATTATCTGTTTTTGGTTTACTATTTGTGCTTCAAAGATTATTTGAAGCCACACCCCATTACAGAAACAGCAGCAACAAATGCCAGCCATGTGCTCAAACACAAAGCATGATGACATGTGGTGGGGCAAACAAACTAAGCCAATTCAAGATCAGGAAATGCACCTTAGTCAGCCGCTCACCTTGTTGAGCATACTAAAATATTCATTAGTGCAGACACATTACCAGTTGTCCACAAAATAAAAATGGTAAAATGAACAACACACAATATCCAGCCAGCAGTCAAACCTGAATGCTTACCTTCTTCAGCAGTGAGTAGTACCACTTAATTGAGGATCAAAGAGCTTGATTGCATAACAGGCTCCCTCTAAGGGACAGGAAACCTTATTCTAATTAACCTGGGTGAAAAACAGAGGACTGGCAACCAAGGGATCGTGTGTTTTTAAACCCCCACCAAAGCCAGCCCTCTTTCAGCAACTTAGCTGTTTCTGAACAGATCATAGAGATGCTCACCCATCCTCCTGCAGACTGGTACGAGCGTCCCTGGGGGCTGGACATGAAAACATCATCACTTTTAAGGGCACATATCTGCCATGGTAAAGAAAAACTCTTAAAGAAATACAAGGGGATACAACACAAACACAGCTAGTGTTTGAAAGCAGATTCCTGCACAAGGCCCCTTAGTATATCAAGTTCCAAGTGATAAGATGGCAGCTAACAGAATAGGGCATACATGAATAACATACATGCCCTAATCTTTAGGGTCATCTGCGGTGTGGGAATGATTCCTGAAGCACACAGAAAAAGCCTTGGAAATAAACACACAAGACTATATTGTGTTGTAGCACAATTTATTTTGGGAACACATTACAATAACTGCCATTACAAACAGTTTTTCAACACCTTCTTTGCTATGTCGCAGAAAGGGCCACCATTGCTGATAGATTTTAAATGGGAAAAGTACAGTTTAATAGCACAGAAGCATCTAATACCGTTCATTTTTGATTTATCCCTTTACAAGGGGTATAATAGAAAGCCACATCAACAAGCATACTGCAGGGATTTCCTGTGCTTGTCATGAGTTAGAAATTAGTGCCTCCATTAGTAGCCCCTTTTCATGCAGAGACCCAAATAATTCTTCTCGCTTGCTGGGATTCAGAGCCTCCTCCCTGTACAGATTGTTTCTCCCCCAGCACACTCTACAAAGTATTCTTTTCGCCTTCATTCATCATATAGCCTTAGGTTAATTGTATATACCTTTTTAGCTTCTGGGAATGATTTTAAGATCCTCTCCCTGAGGTCATTTTTTCAGTCCCCCACCACTGCTGTTACCTTTCTCTCAACACCCAACTTGCTCCTTTCTCATCCCACCACTGCCTTTGGACAGATTTATTTATTTAGCTTCAGGGAATGGTTTTTAATTGAGATCCCCTGCCCCTGAAATAGTTTGTCAGTCCCCCACAAGCTGCCTTCTTTCTTCGCCACCTTGCTCCTTTCTCTCCTCACCACCTCCTTTGGACCATATGAGCTAGTTATTTATTTATTTTTTTTAGCTTAGGGAACGATTTTGAGACATCCCCTGCCTCCCTGAAATCGTTGGTCAGTCCCCCACCATGGCTGCTTTATTTCTCCCCACATCCTTGCTCCTTTCTCCTGCTCCTGGCCTTATCTCTCACAAAACTAGCCCTTCCAATAAATCCTATTATTTTAAAGTTGTTTTGTTTTCTTTTGTATTTATTTTCTCTCTCCAGCACCCATGGAGATCCTCACAGCGTGCTGCCCACACTCTTAGCTGCACCACAACAGAGAGAGTACAGTCCTTTGAGACACCGCACACCAGTCCAGTCTCAGCCTTGGTGTCGTGCTAGTCTCTGCTGCAAGCTCTGTGAAGGACCCCACAGGCGTCCCTATGAATGCCTATTTTCAGTCCAGCATCCAGCCTATTTCAGCAGTCATGGCTGATCAGAGACTCTGCACCTCAACCAGACACTGAGGGAAGTGCTTCTGCTGCCATTCTGCTACATGATCATATAGCAAACCGTGGCAGTGTGGTATAGCATTACCAGATGGAAAGGCCAGGGGTCACAACTACATTTCTGAGAGCCTTTCTGTATTTTCACGGAAATGCTGAAAGGCTATATTTCGAGATCTGATTCTTCCACTGCTACTCTGTGTAACTCCTCACTCTGCAGTGGTGTGAGTATCCCTGCCAAGCTATCAAGCCAGTTTGTACTGTCCCTTATGGCTCCTTTTGGCAAAGAGGTATACACAGGCACAGTCCCCCTGTTGTTTCTCCTCTGAGGTTCCTTTCTAACCAGTACCAGGAAAAAGCTGGTCATGAAAAATCCTGCAATTAGCTGCATCACTCAAGCAACAGGTTAGGCTTTGCCATGCCCATCACTAGCAGACTTGCTTTTTGCAGTTGACCTTTTGACTCTCTTTCAAGATATAAATAGTAGGTGGACACTACTAAACCGAAAGATCCAAGGAACACAGGCAGTTGTGACTCCAACAGTTCTTCCTCCATTCACTCCTAAATTAGAGTGAGTGGTGCAGAGTCTCGAAATGGTACCCCAGTACTTTCTATGAGCGGGTGATCAGGGAGTTGGGCAGGGGCCAGGCCATATACATAGCCTATATGGACTTCAGCAAGGCCTTTGATACTATGGCACATGACAAGCTGCTGGGAATGTACAACAGTGTGGTATGCATGAGGAATGTCCTAGGCAGATTACTAACTGGCTTGGTGGCAGGGAGCAGAATGTTATGGTGGACAGGCACTACCCTGAGAGAAGAGGGGTACACAGATTCATTCCTCTGAGATTAGTGGTGCTGGGGCCACTGCTTTTCAACATTTTCATCAATGATCTGGAAGCTGGGGTTCCAGCTGGCTGCTATGTTCACTGATGACACTAGGCTGACCAGGGTGATAGACTCCCTTCAGGATGGGGTGTATTTCAGGAGAACCTGAACAAGCTAGCTGAATGGCTGGACTTCTGGAGTCTCAGATCAGATATAGTCAAATGCAAGGTGCTACACTTGGGGAGGCAAAACAGAGGTAAGACCAACACACTGTGATGAGCTTCTCTACTGCAGGAGAAGGAAAAGGACCTGGGGTCGAATAGACAAGGGGCTGAAGCATGACAGTCAGTGTGGCTTCTATCATGAGGGCTGACAGAATGTTGTTGTGCTTTAAAGAGCACCTTCCATAATACTGCCCCCAGCCCCAGTGGTAGACTTACCCCACGATAGCTATAGAAGCATATTCTTATATTTTTATTTGCAGTCCTGTAAGTAGGGGATGGGATCATAAATCAATGCCAAGGAGTTCTGCCGCACCATCCTTCCCCTTCCTGGTATTACCACTATGCCCCCAAGCATCACGTTTTATGATGTCACTGTTTGGAGAGCGCAGAGCTCCATTGAAAGTAATAACCGCATCGTTTAAAGTACTATGTTTAGTATGTTACCAGTCCATTGGATTCAAGGCAGAGCCACCACTCATCTAACAAGAACCTTATTAGCTGAGTTATTAGCTTATCAAAAGGGTGCAACATACAGCCACCAAAATCATAAGGGTTGTGAAAGAAGAAAGGCTGGTGGCTACTATTATGTTCACCTTGAAAAATAGAAAGCTGAGAAGGGATGTAATCTGTCTTCTACATACTCAAGGGAACTGACAATGTCAAACAGACACACACAGATAATTGATCTGGTGTCTTCCGGCAGGATGCCAGGACACACCCCAAAGCTCAGAGGTGGAAAACTCAAGGGTAATGTTGGGAGAGGGTGGTGAACATATGGGACAGCATGCAAATGGAAACAATGGCCATGAAGACAGTTCATGCCTTCAAGGTAAACCTGGCCAAATGTCTGTTTACCAAAGGAATTATGTCGCCCTTTGACAGAGAATTATTTAAGGGCAGCCCAATGTCACAGTGGTAGTGTGTTATATTATCATGCCAGTGGCCTTGGATCAAGACTTGGAAGCGAGCTTGAGATCCTTGCAAATGAGTGGCCATAGTCAAGGAGTGTTGCTAACAGCAATGTTTCTTTGACCCTGTGGGAGGCATCACACTTTGCGGCATTTGAGATTCATGTAGTAGAGCCTGAAGGGTTGAGCCCCTAATTGCTGATAAAGTGGCGTGCCAGTGAGGCTCCTAGTGGCTGCAGCACCATAACAGAAGGATGGTAATGGGAGCTCATGGAAAAAATGCGGAAAAACCTTGGTATTGTGTAAATGACTGCTACTGTCCTAATCGGCACTTAACACATGGTGTGCTTTACAAGTTTAACATTAGTATCATAAATGGGCCAACTGCATTAGAGCTTCTATGGCTCCATATTATTTGTTTGCTTCTACAATATTATTATCTCACGCTGTGCCATGTTATGGCTAGTTTCTCAGCATGGCATTTCTGAAAACTGGAAAGTGAGTTTTACAATGTTTAAACATGCAAAACCACTGAAAATGCTACCGATGAAGATAAAAACCATTATATTCTAGAATGTCTCTCGATTATCTAACTCACTACGATTTCGGATTTTTAAGATAGCGACGTGCAAAAACATGGGTTGAGGTATCCTTTAAGTCGTGGCATGTACTATGAATGTATAGTTGTTTGTGTAGTCACCACCAAACTCTGTTGTTCCCTTTCTCCATCTACCACCCCCCATCCCCACCCCGACCCCAACCACTTTTTTTTCCCCACCGACAACATCACTGCCTTCCACTTCCCTTACCACTCATGTCCTCACCCTTCTTTCCAATCCTCTGGTCACTCATCCCCATGCCCCTCCCCACCCTTCCTCCACACCCTTGACCTTGCATCCCACACCCCCATTACACCATTGAGATCATATGGGTTAATTACTTTATGTAATAAATATGTTAACATTTTCTATGTGTAGATTTTTGTGCACATTTATTTAGGACAAGTGTTGCTCACCTTTGTCACAGATGTAGCTAATTGTTAGGGGTATGAATTTATGTTTGTAGCATGCTGATCTTGCTGTGGAGGAGCAGACTAGCAGGAACACTGAAAGGCTTACCTCTCATCTACAACAGGTATGTCATCGTTGCCTGATTCTTTTCTGCCGAGATTTTTGCAGATAAGAGAGGGGTTTGTGGTAGCAACCCTTCAATATTCAGTACCCTTTCCAGACAATCCTGTGCTGTCATGTTATACAATGTTTGCCTTGGAGTTTCGTACCCCTTTTTCCTGGTGCCTGGAATCTGACTGTGGAACAGCCCATGCCAGAGGCAGGGAAACACGAGGCGTCTCTGCAGAGAGTCGGTCACCCTAAGGTGGGCTTGTTTACAATTTGGTACTGTGGAAAAGTTAACAAAACAGGCTGGAGCCTCAAGTTCTGAGAGCAGTCTTTTTTTTTTTTGTGATCCGGCCACTGGCATTCACCATATATTTTTTTAACCACCTTTTAACCACTTTTCTTGTTCATAGCCTAATTTTTATTTTGACTACTAGACTGCATTTTTAAAATTGTATTTTAGTAAAGTTCAGTGTTTATTTTTAACTTTAGTGCTGCATTAGTGTTGCAATACTATATTACTTTCAAGATTAGGCTGCTGCTAAAATGGTCCACTGATTCATATTAATATTCAGATTCCTTTATTTGTGTGAATACAAATTCACATTATCACATGCCATACATTTTACATGAACACTCCAGAATGACAATACATAGAAACATAGAAGTTGACGGCAGATAAGGACCGTAAGGCCCATCCAGTCTGCCCATTTCTTTTTCTACCTTATGAATGTGCCATTGGCCTTTACTCTGTCAAAGGCCTATCTATTCATACTCATCTGTATTGCTCCCTTATGCCTATCCCATGCCTGTTTGAAGCCCTGCACCATATTCATATCCACCAGTTCCTGAGGTAGGCCATTCCACGCATCCACCACCCTTTCTGTGAAAAAGAACTTCCTCACGTTACCCCTTAATTGGCCTCCCTCTAATCTCATGCTGTGTTCTCTTGTCCTGCTATTTTTCTTACATTGAAACATGTTAGACTCTTTCATCTTGTTAATGCCCTTATGGTGTTTGAATGTTTCAATCATATCACCTCTCTCCCTCCTTTGCTCTAGGGTATACATATTGAGCTCAGTTAATCTGTCCTCATATGTTTTCTGATGCAGTCCTTGCACCATTTTGGTTGCCCTTCTCTGGACTGCCTCAATTTAGTTAATGTCCTTGTGAAGGTGTGGGCTCCAGTACTGCATGCAGTGCTCCAGATGGGGCCTAACCAGTGTCTTGTAAAGAGGGATTATTAGCTCCCTCTTCCAACTTATGATACTCCTACTAATACACCCCAACATCCCTCTAGCCTTACCTACTGCTTTAGTGGTCTGCTTGGATGATTTCAGGTCTCTTTCTTCCCTTGTGACTGCCAGCAACTCCTCTCCCAGCCTATAGGTGGCTTCAGGATTTCTCTTCCCTCTGTGCATGATCTTGCACTTCTTTGCATTAAACCGCAGTTGCCACTTTTCTGACCATTTTGCTAGTTTATCCAGAGCTCTTCTCATTCTGCCCATCCCATCTGGATCATCTACTCTGTTGCAGATCTTGGTGTCATCTGCAAACAGACAAACCTTACCCTCCAGTTCATCTGTAATGTCACTGATGAAGATATTGAAGAGGACTGGCTCCAGGACTGATCCTTGAGGTACCCCACTTGTGACATGCATTTCTTCTGACTGTGTACTGTTTACCACCACTCTCTGTTTTCTGCCCATCAGCCAGTTTGCCACCCAGTTGACCAACCTCTGACCCATCCTGAGCCTACCCAGCTTATTAATCAATCTTCTATGTGGAACAGTATTGAAAGTTTTGCTGAAATCAAGGTAGGCGACATCAACTGCTCCCCCTTGGTCCACCACTCTGGTTACCCAGTCAAAGAAATCTATGAGATTAGTTTGACAGGACCTTCCTTTTGTAAACCCATGCTGTCTTGGATCATGTGCTCCTATGGATTCCATTATTAAAAAGGCTATATGTGCTAAACATGAATAAATAACAAAATTACAAAATCCTCTAGTATACCCAGCCTTGAATGACCTTATAAAGTGTTAATTTGGCGAAACTCACCATGGCATAAATATGAGTTTTTTTCACAGTATACCATACATTTGATATAACTTTCTCAGACATAGCTCTTAAATTCCCCAGTTTGGCAATAGCCACTTGCCCTTATATCATTCAGCACTGGGCATTCAAAATCAAATGTCTAACCCCAACAAGAGGCCTTAAATCACAAATACAGGTTTCATTCAGCAGCTCAAATGTTGATTCTCTTCCATAATCGGACTTCATCAGGCCTTCCCTGAATTTACATAGGGCATTTCTTTCGATAATCCTCACAGAATGTCAGGTATTTTCTACATGACATACAAGTTTGTTCTCTATATATAGTTCGTAAAATGACAATTTCCTAGGTTTACTCATCTCTCCCTGAAAAATATGTCTGTAATCTCCTACCTCCATATAACTCATCCTTCCAAATTGGGGCATTTCCTTCTCTATCATCCCCTAGCATGCCCAAATACCTCATGCGTAATTACAGATTCTACAAAGATGTTTGGGTGATGCTTCTGCGCTTATGCTTGTCAGGAGACACAGAATCTAACCCTGGCCCCCATTGGAATGCCAGGTCCACGGATGACTCCTCTTGGTTTTCAACTAAGGGCATGAAAATTGCCCACATGAATATCAGAAGTTTACCAACAAACTTTCCTGAACTTGAAGCCTGGATAGCTCTGTACTGTCCGGACATACTTGGACTAACTGAAACATGGCTCAGGCCAGAGATACCTGATTCCATGTACAAAATACCTGGCTACAGCTTGTCCAGATTCGATCGCCCCACCAAACAAAAGGGTGGAGGAGTTGCCCTTTATTATAAAGAGCATCTCAATGTCTCTGTACTCCAGTCTTGGATAACAAATCACTGTGAAGCTCTGCATACAGTTCTACAACTAGGTGGTGATAAAAGGCTAAATCTGATATGTGCCTACAATCCTCCAAAGGGGGCTCTCCCTGGCTTAAATGGGCTCTTGGATTATCTGGCCACTCTAAATGGTAGATCTGAAGTCATACTAATGGGAGACTTCAACCTAGACCTATCAGGGAGTCATGCTGGTACATATACTGAAGCTCTCGCCCGACTTAACCTCGCTCAACTTATCTCTAGCCCTACACGCATCTCTTCCAACTCGGAGCGCCAATCTCTCCTGGACTGGATGGCTACAAATAGAGCAAATAAAATAATTACTGCAGGGACCTTTTCGGATTCTATTAGTGATCACCTGCCTACGTTCTGTATCTGGAATGGCCACTGCCTTAAACCCCCAAGAATCATTCAATTTTGGGATTTTGCCAAACTAAATCGAACTGCACTTCTCGAGGATATTAATAATATAGACTGGTCTCCCATCTGTCACACTGATGATGTAAACACAGCACTTGAATACCTGATGTCTCAGCTTCTGGCCCTTCAGGATCTGCACATCCCTCTGAAAAAAAGGCGTCTTAGGGGCTCCCCTAATAAATGGCTTAAAAAAGACCTCCTTCAAGCCATGATAAAAAGAGACAAGGCCTGGACCTTGGCAAAGAAGTCCCAACAATCAGAAGACTGGGTTAACTATAAACAACTGAGAAATGCCTGCAAAAAAGATATTCGGAAGGCTAAAAGGAGCTACTGCCTTAAGCTTCTCCAATCTTCAGCGGGTGATACCAGGGGTTTTTGGAACCACATCAAAAATTTCATTGGGCAAAGGCCCAAGACGGCCATTATCGACATGACACTGAATGACGCAAACTGTAACAAGTTATCTACTATTGCTAATGCTCTTAATGCACAATTCTCGGATCTCTCCGAATACACTGAGAAATTCAACCAACCTCTTTCACCTCCTCCTGAGGTGCAACTTTCGCATGAAACCCCTTTTCGTCTCACATTAGTCTCCACCACCGAAGTGCTGCATCTCCTCAAATCAGTATCCACCTATGGATCTGCTGGCCCGGATGGGCTACTGCCAAGCTTCATGAAGCAAACAGCCCCTGCCCTTGCTGTTCCTATTGCAAGAATCTTTAATCTTTCCATAATAACCCAAACGGTACCAACATTGTGGAAAACCGCTCGCGTTGTCCCTGTTCACAAAAAAGGGGATACCAAAAATATGTCAAACTATAGACCAATTGCCATTCTCTCTACCCTAAATAAACTTCTCGAGAAGGCCATCATTACTCAGGTCACAAATTACCTGCACCTTAACAACCTTATATCCCCTACCCAGCACGGATTCCGAACAGGACACAGCACCACAACTGCTCTACTTCAGCTGACAAATGCAGTCCTTACAGCGATGGATAAGAGCCTGCTCACTGGCGCTATATTTATCAATCTCACAAAGGCATTTGACCTTGTGAATTACTCTCTGCTACTTTCCAAACTGTCCCGCCTTGGCTTTGACCTGTTGTCCATCTCCTGGTTCAATAGCTACCTCTCAGGGAGGTTGCAATTTGTCCAAATTGAATCCGCCATCTCAAATCTTTCCCCTACCTCTGTTGGAGTCCCCCAAGGATCTATTCTTGGCCCACTACTTTTCTCCCTTTTCATTAACAACTTGCCCTCCCTTCCCTGCTCCTCTCGTTAATCCTTTATGCCGATGACATGGTGCTTCTCTCCAGTGGTAAAGATCCCTTATCAGTAAGAGCACATCTTCAAGCAGACTTCAACTGCTTGCAGGAGTGGTTACTACAGAACAGGCTCCTAATGAATGCTAAGAAACTGTAACTATGCTTTTTGCCCCCATCAAGAATCAGATCTCTTACTCCAGACTTATTGATACATTCTCTAGATGACTCCCTCTTGAATTGCTACCTCTTCAGGTATCTAGGAGTCACTCTCGACCCATCTCTTGACTTTAACCTCCACATTGCGGCTACATGTAAGACAGTTTACTCAAAACTTGGTCTTGCCTTTAAAATTAGGTCCTCCTCAATGATGCTGCCCGGCTTGCTATTGCACAAGGATTTCTCCTCCTGTTCTAACATATTGCTCTCAGGTTTACCTTAAAGCTAGCAAAGGAGCACTCCAGAAATGGAGCACCTGCTATAACAGTATATGCAGATTTGCTCTCTCTGCTCACAGACTTACCCATCATTGCCTGCTCTACTCGAAACTAAATTGGCTCTCCCCAGACTCACTCAGACACTATTCTGTGGGCTGTACAATTGATAATATGATCAGAACGGGGTCCCCTAAATACCTTGCCGAACTATTAACTCAGCCCTCCCAAGCATACCTCCTCAGGGCATCTGCTCAAACCCAACTTGAAATTCCCAGATATCTCACACAAAAAGGAGAACGATCCTTTGCCATATCTGCCCCCCGCTTCTGGAACTCCATTCCCTCCCACATTAAACTCTCCAAATCCCACAAGGCCTTTAAACTGAGTCTTCGGGCACACCTATTAGAATCCGACTGCTGCTCTTGTGCTGTAACTTGAGCTTTTCTCCTAGCATTTTCTCCTCCCTATGGCACTTACTGATTTCCTACTGGTCTCCAAAATCTGAAAGTTTCCCACATCCAGCAGAAATCCTATTGTTATAATGCTACTTCGTTTAAGTTTTGTTTGCTGTTTGTCATTTCAGTTTAGTCATTGATGTATCATCAGATGAAAATAATTAATGTAATGTTATCTGTTTCTCTTTGTCGTTACTGATAATGACTGTACCTGGCTGTATACTGTTCAAATGTTTGTTCTCACCTCATGCTGCATCATGAAATACTCTTTAATGTTGACTCTGGTCTCCCCTGTCTGTACTCTCCCGGGTCGTGCCTGAATATAGGCAACATTGTTGTCTAGTGTACTTACCCAGTAAACAAAAACCAAATAAAATAAATAAATAAATAATCTTTGTTCAACTGTTCCAACATAACCTATTACATTTTCAGGAACTTGATTGTCCCAAATCTGCCCTAGACCTATCTTGCCCACCACATTATTAAGTCCATTAAACCAGCCATTAGGGCATGGTGTCCCTATACTTTCTATCCAACATTCAGCCAACAGGCTGTCCAGTGGTGCCTGTATAATTTTTTGAAGCAGGCCCATGGCTCTAATTTGAGCCCTTAATGCAACAGATTTCATATTTAATTCAATTCTCAGTAGGACTGTAGGAGTACACTGATGTAAACCAGTATCTGTTTAAAAAACATAATTTGTACTGCTTTTAAATCCTTCTGACACTTACAAAAGGCCCAAACTTCTGCCCCGTACAATAGAATATTAATTACTTTTGCTTCAAATGCTCTTTTAAGTGCAATATAGGAATTATCAGCAAACTTTTTGTTGAATCTTATAATGGCTTTAGAAGCACTTACTCCTTGTTTTGTGTGGGGGTTGCAGCCCATGGCTCAATTCCAATTAAAAAAAAAAATCAGTCTGCCCATTTTCTTCAGACTTCATTATGCAGCCATGGTGATCTGACAAGAACTTAACAGTGCTGTTGCTGTCTAACAGTCCCTGTGTTCTTGTCTTTTATGTTGCCATGAAACTTCAAGGCATAAGTGCCCTGTTGTTTTCTGTAGATCTTCTTCAAGGCAGTCTCTTGCAGCAGGTCATAACACATGGGATTACAACCACAGGCATCATTTCCTCCGGATGACTTCTCAGCAGTCGACCCTGAGACCTCCCCACTAACACTACCACGTGGTGTCTGCATGGCAAGTATAAAAGTACGAGGTCTAGCATTGCCCTGTCTCTAGTGAGTTATGCAACCAGCTGCCTCTGAAATGCCCCTTGTAAGGAGTTGAGGATGGCCCTGCTTTTTGATATAGCTGCTGCCAGTGTTCTCCAGTCTACATCCACCACGTTAAAATCCCCCGAAACTAGTAGTTCTCCCTTGCTTGCCATTTTCCTAATGGCCTCTCCCAAGACCCTGTCCATTTCCTTCCTGTGTTGATGGTCTATATACCACTCCTGTTTGAATAAAGGACTCTGATCCTGTTTCAGGATCGACCCATAGTACCTCTAACCCCTCCTTTTCCCCCTGGTGACCTTATATCTGTGTGGCTTCAGTTGCTTCCCTCACATAAAGCACAGCTCTGCCACACTTTCTCCCTCCCAGTCCTTATGGAACATGGTATACCCTGGGATGGCCACATCCCAGCTTTGGTTGATGCACTATAACTCTGTTATGGCCGCTAGATCTAGGTCTGCCTCCACAATGATGGCTTCAAGGTCGGGAAATTTTGTTTCCCAGGCTCCTTGCCTTGGCACACATGATCTTCCATTGTGCTTTTATCCTCCTTCCTCCATTGCTGATCTTCCTGGACATAAAGTCTCCACCACTCATTCACACTTGTGGGACTACGCTGGAGGTGCTAGGATCAAGCAGGAGCCAAAAATCTTGTGGAGGGCTGGTGTCGAGGTAGGACCGCGCATGCCCGGCACCACGAAACTGGCTCTCGCCGTACAGGCTACCTCGGCGTCGACCCTCCAACCGCCTCGGTTCCTTTTTGCCCCATTGTAGAGTGCGCTTCACTGATGACTGTTTGCCTGCCGGGAGTCAAATCTTCGCATCTATACGACAGCAGCATAGTTGTTTAGTATATCACATTTTTTGGGGTGGGGGTGTCCTTTCATCTTAGCAAAGAACAGAGACATCTTCTTGACCTGCCTTCAGCGGAGTCTACTATGAGCAGGGGCGGTGGCGGTAGGGAGGCGTCCGCATGAAAGCTGTTTCAGTAGCAGGGCTGGGTCCAGTCCGCCACCCTCTGTGGAGGGGGTCTGACTACAGGCAGTCCGGTGCTCTGGAGGAAGGCAGTCCTCCAAAAGCACAAAAAAGCGGGCCTGTTCTCGATCAGGGATCTGGCACCGCTCGGCCTCAAGTTTTCTTCAGTCCCACCAGTCAAAGAAGGAGCGGTACCTCTCGAGGTCGCCCTCTGGTACATCTGCATGGAAATAGTCTGTGATGGGGACAGGAGGCCGACCTTGGCTCTGGCGGGGTTTCCTGCGGCCTCTGTTCCAGCGGCCGTGATCCTCGACTCCTGAGCCTTTCCTTGCCCCAGAGGTCCTCAGTGAGCAGTTTCGTCATTGGGCCTCTCTGATGGAGCAGTGGGTTTGGCGGTTGTCCTGGCTTCCCATGCCTGCAGAGCCCACCCTGGAGCCTTCAGGTCTGGGGGCTCCGGACCTGCAGGCGGGCGGTTGGGTCAACAATCATCGCGGCACCTTCACCTTTGGTGCTGTCGACGCCACACTGCTGCCCCCCTCCACGTGGCTGCTGCGTGAGGCCTGCACAGGTACTTTTTTTCCTATTCAAGTTTTCAGATCTTCAGCCTTGGGTGCCCCGGGTCTGTGTGTGCCTCTGTCTGTCTCTCTCTGTCCTGTCTGTCTTGCGCGTGCTCTGCTCTCTCTCTCTCTGTGTCTGGGTGTGCATCTCCGGGTCTGGCGCTGTGTGTATGTGTCTCTGGGTCTGTGTGTGTGTGTGTGTGTCTCTTTGTCTGTGTGTGTGTGTGTGTGTGTGTGTGTGTGTGTGTGTGTCTCTCTCTCTCTTTGTCCTGTGTGTGTGTGTGTGTTTGTCTCTCTCTCTCTCTCTCTCTCTCTCTCTCTGTTTGTCTGGGTCTGTCTGTATGGGTTTCTCTCTTCCCTCCCCTGTGGTGTGGTCGTCTGTGCATCTCTCTCTGTCTGTCTGTGTCTCTCTCTGTCTGTCTGTCTCTCTCTGTCTGTCTCTCTGTCTGTGTCTGTCTGTGTGTGTGTCTGTGTGTCTGTCTGTCTCTGCGCCTCTGTGTGTGTGTGTGTCTGTCTGTCTCTGTGTGTGTGTCTGTCTGTCTCTGTCTGTGTGTGTGTGTGTGTGTCTGTCTGTCTGTGTGTGTGTGTGTGTGTGTCTGTCTTGTCTCTGCTGTGTGTGTGTCTGTCTCTGTCTCTGACTGTGTGTGTGTCTGTCTCTGTCTCTGTGTGTGTGTGTGTCTGTCTCTGTCTCTGTCTCTGTGTGTGTGTCTGTCTCTGTCTCTGCTGTGTGTGTGTGTGTCTCTGTCTCTGACTGTGTGTGTGTGTCTGTCTCTGTCTCTGACTGTGTGTGTGTGTCTGTCTCTGTCTCTGACTGTGTGTGTGTGTCTGTCTCTGTCTCTGACTGTGTGTGTGTGTCTGTCTCTGTCTCTGACTGTGTGTGTGTCTGTCTCTGTGTGTGTGTGTGTGTGTGTCTGTCTGACTGTGTGTGTGTCTGTCTGACTGTGTGTGTGTGTGTGTCTGTGTGTCTCTGTGTGTGTGTCTGTCTCTGTGTGTGTGTGTGTGTGTGTCTCTGTGTGTGTGTGTCTGTCTCTGTGTGTGTGTGTGTGTGTCTGTCTCTGTGTGTGTGTGTCTGTCTCTGTGTGTGTGTGTGTCTGTGTCTGTCTCTGTGTGTGTGTGTCTGTCTGTCTCTGTGTGTGTGTGTGTCTGT